>CM051235.1:85433439-86718439 GCA_027917425.1 Gastrophryne carolinensis | reverse complement strand
TGCGCATGCTGTCGCCCCAGTCATTCAAATAGGTCCCCATTAATTTCAATCAGGCAAAGGGCTCTTATTGGATGAGAGCCCCCTGCTGTGCCGCTGAAGTGGTGAGAGGTAAGTTATAGTGGGCTTCCTGGGGCGGGGAGGGGGTTGGGTTCACACAGCAGTGCATCCCAATTTGGGAAGCTCTGGGGCATGGAACAAAACCCAGGAAAGTTATTTTTACAATATGATTAAGATAGTAGCACATTATAAAATATTGGGTAAATGTTGACATTTTATTATTTTTGCTTGTCCAAGACTGACTGGGTTCTCCACCTTCTCGAGCTTCATAAATTTTCATTATAGAATTGCCTCCCTCCTCTTATCTTTTAAAATTCAGATAAATTATTAAAAAGAAATAAGTTTGCATTTGAGTGGCAGGTCATATCTGGGAAGGGGACAACTCTTTACAAAATAACCTCCGCCCCTCACAGTATGTGACAATGTAAACTAAAAGCTGAGTTGGATTTCTGATGCAAGGTCTACTTTCTTGGGTCACCCCTTTTACTTGTGTCCTGTCCCTCTACATTCTGTATTGCCTCAATGATGGGCTGTACAGTGTATGTAACATCCATTGTACTGATGCACCAGGAACTGCAATATTTAAAGGAGGTGTATCACCAAAACTGTATAATATTAAAAATCCATATAAACACATTGGCTAATGGGAGGAGGGGTCACTTATACACCTGGACTGGGTAAAACTCCCGCCAAGTTAGTGTTTTTCTTCCCCAGGTAGGAATGACATCCAGGGGTGCCATGTTTCAGTTATCAGGGGGGACAGAACCTGTCACCACCTCGTCCTTCCAATAAAAGAGAAACAAGCCTGGCTGGGTATGTCTTGCTTCCAGGTGTATAAGCACCCTCCTCCCACCATCCAGCATATTTATATGGATTTTTATTTTTGGGCTATTAAATTGCTCCTTTAAAGTGGACCAACACCCAGGGGTGATCGGCCCGGAAATCTATAAGATTCCCGGGCCGATCACCTCCCACCCCGCGGGACATCCCGATCTCGGGAAACCCCCCAGAAACCCCCAAAAGACCTTACCTGATCCGCCGCCGCTTCCGCCGCCGCCTCCCGCACGCCCCTCTAGACGTGCGCGCGCCCGCGCCGGCCCTCTGTGAATGGCCGGCGCGGGCGCCGAGAGTGACGCGCGGGAGGCGGCAGCGGCGGAAGCAGCTTGTACGTTCCTGTCCCCCGCCTGGACGTTGGCGGGGATTGGCTGCGGCGTTCACGTGGGAGCGGGGAGAGGTGAGTTTTTTGGGGTTTCTGGGGGGTTTCACACAGCGGGGCACCCCCGATCGGGGTGCCCCACCGAAGTGGACCAAAACCCAGGATAGTCAAAATCCTGGGTGTTGGTCCACTTTAAACTGGACCTTCACCACGATTTAATGAAACGCCCAAACCCTTAAAAAAAGATTCCCCAGCATCTAAAGTTAATATATTTTAAGTTTTTAGTAACTTACTTATTATTCTTTCCCCCACTGGGCTGCAACTCTGTTCAGGACTTTAGGATACAGGCACCACCATCTTGCCTTAGAAGCATCAAACTTACTGCGGAGAGGAGAGTGGGATAAGGTACAGGGGGGCTCAGGTTATAGCTGTGCTTTGCTCAGACAGAGCAGAGCTGGGGTCAGGAAAAGGTCAGCAATCCCAGAATGCAAAGCAGCACAGTCAGAAGGCGCTTCCTGTTTGCAGGCTGCCTGATGTTCCATGAGCCGCCATCTTGGATGTTTAAAGGCTCACAACATGCAGTAGATGCAGGTAGGAGGATTTTTAATGTGAGCAATCTGTATGTACAGGGTGTGGGAAACATATAAGATAGACACTTATTCAGAGTGAAGGTCCGCTTTAATAATTTACAGGTCTGGCCATACAGGAGGTTAAATGTCACTCTGGATGTTGCCCCCCAAGCATGCTCACACATACACTCGCTTTCATAGAGGAAGGGAAAAAGTGAATGCAGAAAACAGAGAGATATAGATGGGGAGAATGCATGGAAAAGCGAGAAAGAAGGAACTGCTTAGAGGTGAATGGGAAGCAAAGTTGCAAGAGAGAATTGGAGGAAGGGGTGTCAGTCAAGGAAGAAGGGCAACAAGAAGCCAAAGGAAAAGAAAAGAAAAATAGAAATGACGGAGTTAGATATGAGTGGAGCCTGCCGATGAGAATGAACAAGTGCCAAAAAAAGGAAGAGATTGGACAAAAAGAAAGCAAATAATAGAGAAATGGAAGAACAATGAAAAAAAGAGAGAGAGAGAGGCTGAGAGATAAAAAGAGAGGAAGACAGGGGGGAATGTAGAGATGTGAGATGGAAAGGAATGGAATGTGAAATGTGAATGGAAAGGAAGAGAAGAAGGTTGGTGGAAAGGAGAAGGAGATCATAAAGGAGAAAAGGACACAGGCAGTGAAGTGCAACAAGAAGACAAAAAATGATAAAGCTAGAGGGGAGAAGAAAAGAAAGGAAAGACTGAAATAAGGTGGCAAATGAAATGAAATTTGGAAAAGAGAGAAAAAGAAAGTAAGCGAGAGAAAGATACATAGAGAGTTAAGAGAGATAAATGTAAGGAATTAGAAAAAAGATAGATATAGAGAGTAAGGGAGGGAGAGGTAATAACAGAGGGTGACAGAGAGAAATGAGAGATGGGCAAAAGGTGAAAAGGGAAGGAGAAGATACATTGTGGAAAAGGAAAGGGTGAGAAAATGTAGAAAAGAAACAGGAGTTAATGTAAAATGTGAGAAAGATAGAATAAAGGTGGAACAGAGATGGGAAAAAAAGGAAAAAGAGAGAGATAAAGGAGTCATGTAAAAAAGAAAACTGTTAAGACCAGGAAATTATGGTGAGAAAGAGAGAGAGAGAGCAAGAGATAGAGAGAGGGAGAAAGAGAAGCAATTAGCAAAGGGGGGAGATATAGAGGAAATGAGAACCTGCTGAGGTCGCTGAGATCTTAGAGGCCGATTCATTAACAGCGCCAGGTAGCGACAGTTGAGCGACTGTAGCGGCATTTTCAGAGCGCCCGCTAGTAGTCGCTGTGCTTGGCCGTTGTTCGGTAGTTGATAGCGACTCAGTCGGTTTGCCATAATGTTGAATATTAGGTGAGGAGTCGCTATTTGACAGGTTCCGCGCTGTATGGGAGCGCATGATAGCGACTGGCCCTAGCGACCGGCTCCCGCCATATTCATTAACAAATCACGCTCAAAAAATTCTCGCGCTGTGAAATGCATGTTTAAACCCCAGAGCGCAGGCGGCGATGTGTTAAAAGTAGTTTTTTAACCCCCAAACAACCATATTTTTGGAAACCAAAAAAAACAAGTTTTTTAAATAATTTAGTAATATGAATACATTAATATCAGACCTGTAATATCAATTCTGTACAATTTTTTTTTTTTTCACTTAAAAATGGCAGAAGTGGTCACAGAATTTTTCACATTTAAAAAAAAAAAAAATTAATAACAACTAATTATTAATATTTAAAGATTGTTCCATTGAAATGCATTGGAGAGCGCCAGGTAGCGAGAGGTCATGCCTGTCGCTGTTCAAGGTCGGACGCTGGCGCTGTGGGGTGAGGCTGGAATAATGATGAATGAGTCGCTATATGGCGCTATCTCAGTCGCTAAGCAGGACTGGCTTGATAAATGTGTGATTGTGGTGGGGAGCTGGCGTTCTCGTGGCGGGGCCCGTCATTACCGGCCGCTCACCAGTCGCTACCTGTCGCTATTCCTTCATAAATAAGGGCCTTAGTGTCGCTGCCGTGCAGAGTAATGGATGGGGCCCTGTGTGACTACTGAACAGGTTGCACATGCCCCCAAAAGCGCCCCTAGAGATGTGTATAATACCTGGATAAAGTCCTGTGTGTCGGATCATCAGTGTGAGTTAGGGGGGGTCAGCACACTTCTCCTGTTTTATGTTTAAGTTTCAGCAAAGCTATTAAGTGGTTGTGCCTGTAAGACAGTCATTTCTCACCTAAACTGATCTGAATATTCCTTAATAGTTCCAGCACCAGAAGGTATGAATCGCTAATGTAAAACTAAGAGGATAGTAAAAATAATTCCATACACAATCTAATTTAAGCATCCATGTGCTCCGCTTCAGAAACAGAATCCATAAAGATGCTATAGCATGGCACTATGCAGCGTCTCGGGGAGGGGGTTACGCAATGGACGACTCAGAACGCCTTGCTGCAGGCCAGGGAGCTCTGCAGCATATACTGTGTTTAGGCGTTTATCCCGGTTGGTTGTTTCTAGATTTCCTTGACCTATGTGATAAATGGATCAGGTTATGCGGTTTTGTATTGATACACAGCGGGGGGTTTGAACAGCAAGAACTGTAACACAACTTGTAAATATAGCTACAGGTGTAGCAATTATTAACCTGCCACCAAGGCTAATTATAGACAAAAGGTGACCCTAGATGGAGAGGGGGGCTGTGAGGGCTGCGGGTCAGTGGCTGGGGAGGAGGTTAGGTTAGGGGTGCTGGTCAGTGGCTGGGGAGGGGGTTAGGTTAGGGGTGCTGGTCAGTGGCTGGGGAGGGGGTTAGGTTAGGGGTGCTGGGCAGTGGCTGGGGAGGGGGTCAGGTTAGGGGTGCTGGGCAGTGGCTGGGGAGGGGGTTAGGTTAGGGGTGCGGGTCAGTGGCTGGGGAGGGGGTTAGGTTAGGGGTGCGGGTCAGTGGCTGGGGAGGGGGTTAGGTTAGGGGTGCTGGTCAGTGGCTGGGGAGGGGTTAGGTTAGGGGTGCTGGTCAGTGGCTGGGGAGGGGGTTAGGTTAGGGGTGCTGGGCAGTGGCTGGGCAGGGGGTTAGGTTAGGGGTGCTGGTCAGTGGCTGGGGAGGGGGTTAGGTTAGGGGTGCTGGTCAGTGGTTGGGGAGAGGGTTAGGTTAGGGGTGCTGGTCAGTGGCTGGGGAGGGGGTTAGGTTAGGGGTGCTGGGCAGTGGCTGGGGAGGGGGTTAGGTTAGGGGTGCTGGTCAGTGGCTGGGGAGGGGGTTAGGTTAGGGGTGCTGGTCAGTGGCTGGGGAGGGGTTAGGTTAGGGGTGCTGGTCAGTGGCTGGGGAGGGGGTTAGGTTAGGGGTGCTGGTCAGTGGCTGGGGAGGGGTTAGGTTAGGGGTGCTGGTCAGTGGCTGGGGAGGGGGTTAGGTTAGGGGTGCTGGTCAGTGGCTGGGGAGGGGTTAGGTTAGGGGTGCTGGTCAGTGGCTGGGGAGGGGTTAGGTTAGGGGTGCTGGTCAGTGGCTGGGGAGGGGGTTAGGTTAGGGGTGCTGGGCAGTGGCTGGGGAGGGGGTTAGGTTAGGGGTGCTGGTCAGTGGCTGGGGAGGGGGTTAGGTTAGGGGTGCTGGTCAGTGGCTGGGGAGAGGGGTTAGGTTAGGGGTGCTGGTCAGTGGCTGGGGAGGGGGTTAGGTTAGGGGTGCTGGTCAGTGGCTGGGGAGGGGGTTAGGTTAGGGGTGCTGGGCAGTGGCTGGGGAGGGGGTTAGGTTAGGGGTGCTGGTCAGTGGTTGGGGAGAGGGTTAGGTTAGGGGTGCTGGTCAGTGGCTGGGGAGGGGGTTAGGTTAGGGGTGCTGGGCAGTGGCTGGGGAGGGGGTTAGGTTAGGGGTGCTGGGCAGTGGCTGGGGAGGGGGTTAGGTTAGGGGTGCGGGTCAGTGGCTGGGGAGGGGGTTAGGTTAGGGGTGCTGGTCAGTGGCTGGGGAGGGGGTTAGGTTAGGGGTGCTGGTCAGTGGCTGGGGAGGGGGTTAGGTTAGGGGTGTAGGTCAGTGGCTGGGGAGGGGGTTAGGTTAGGGGTGCTGGTCAGTGGCTGGGGAGGGGGTTAGGTTAGGGGTGCTGGTCAGTGGCTGGGGAGGGGGTTAGGTTAGGGGTGCTGGTCAGTGGCTGGGGAGGGGGTTAGGTTAGGGGTGCTGGGCAGTGGTGGGGGAGGGGGTTAGGTTAGGGGTGCTGGTCAGTGGCTGAGGAGGGGGGTTAGGTTAGGGGTGCTGGTCAGTGGCTGGGGAGGGGGTTACGTTAGGGGTGCTGGTCAGTGGCTGGGGAGGGGGTTAGGTTAGGGGTGCTGGTCAGTGGCTGGGGAGGGGGTTACGTTAGGGGTGCTGGTCAGTGGCTGGGGAGGGGGTTAGGTTAGGGGTGCTGGTCAGTGGCTGGGGAGGGGGTTAGGTTAGGGGTGCTGGTCAGTGGCTGGGGAGGGGGTTAGGTTAGGGGTGCTGGTCAGTGGCTGGGGAGGGGGTTAGGTTAGGGGTGCTGGTCAGTGGCTGGGGAGGGGGGTTAGGTTAGGGGTGCTGGTCAGTGGCTGGGGAGGGGGTTAGGTTAGGGGTGCTGGTCAGTGGCTGGGGAGGGGGTTAGGTTAGGGGTGCTGGGCAGTGGCTGGGGAGGGGGGTTAGGTTAGGGGTGCTGGTCAGTGGCTGGGGAGGGGGTTAGGTTAGGGGTGCTGGTCAGTGGCTGGGGAGAGGGGTTAGGTTAGGGGTGCTGGTCAGTGGCTGGGGAGGGGGTTAGGTTAGGGGTGCTGGTCAGTGGCTGGGGAGGGGGTTAGGTTAGGGGTGCTGGTCAGTGGCTGGGGAGGGGGTTAGGTTAGGGGTGCTGGTCGGTCAGTGGCTGGGGAGGGGGTTAGGTTAGGGGTGCTGGTCAGTGGCTGGGGAGGGGGTTAGGTTAGGGGTGCTGGTCAGTGGCTGGGGAGGGGGTTAGGTTAGGGGTGCTGGTCGGTCAGTGGCTGGGGAGGGGGTTAGGTTAGGGGTGCTAGTCAGTGGCTGGGGAGGGGGTTAGGTTAGGGGTGCTGGTCAGTGGCTGGGGAGGGGGTTAGGTTAAGGGTGCTGGTCAGTGGCTGGGGAGGGGGTTAGGTTAGGGGTGCTGGTCAGTGGCTGGGGAGGGGTTAGGTTAGGGGTGCTGGTCAGTGGCTGGGGAGGGGGTTAGGTTAGGGGTGCTGGTCAGTGGCTGGGGAAGGGGTTAGGTTAAGGGTGCTGGTCAGTGGCTGGGGAAGGGGTTAGGTTAGGGGTGCTGGTCAGTGGCTGGGGAGGGGGTTAGGTTAGGGGTGCTGGGCAGTGGTGGGGGAGGGGGTTAGGTTAGGGGTGCTGGTCAGTGGCTGGGGAGAGGGGTTAGGTTAGGGGTGCTGGTCAGTGGCTGGGGAGGGGGTTAGGTTAGGGGTGCTGGTCAGTGGCTGGGGAGGGGGTCAGGTTAGGGGTGCTGGTCAGTGGCTGGGGAGGGGGTTAGGTTAGGGGTGCTGGTCAGTGGCTGGGGAGGAGGTTAGGTTAGGGGTGCTGGGCAGTGGCTGGGGAGGGGGTTAGGTTAGGGGTGCTGGTCAGTGGCTGGGGAGGAGGTTAGGTTAGGGGTGCTGGGCAGTGGCTGGGGAGGGGGTTAGGTTAGGGGTGCTGGGCAGTGGCTGGGGAGGAGGTTAGGTTAGGGGTGCTGGTCAGTGGCTGGGGAGGGGGTTAGGTTAGGGGTGCTGGGCAGTGGCTGGGGAGGGGGTTAGGTTAGGGGTGCTGGGCAGTGGCTGGGGAGGGGGTTAGGTTAGGGGTGCTGGTCAGTGGCTGGGGAGGGGGTTAGGTTAGGGGTGTAGGTCAGTGGCTGGGGAGGGGGTTAGGTTAGGGGTGCGGGTCAGTGGCTGGGGAGGGGGTTAGGTTAGGGGTGCTGGTCAGTGGTGGGGGAGAGGGGTTAGGTTAGGGGTGCTGGTCAGTGGCTGGGGAGGGGGTTAGGTTAGGGGTGCTGGGCAGTGGTGGGGGAGGGGGTTAGGTTAGGGGTGCTGGTCAGTGGCTGGGGAGGGGGTTAGGTTAGGGGTGCTGGTCAGTGGCTGGGGAGGGGGTTAGGTTAGGGGTGCTGGGCAGTGGTGGGGGAGGGGGTTAGGTTAGGGGTGCTGGTCAGTGGCTGGGGAGGGGGTTAGGTTAGGGGTGCTGGTCAGTGGCTGGGGAGGGGGTTAGGTTAGGGGTGCTGGTCAGTGGCTGGGGAGGGGGTTAGGTTAGGGGTGCGGGTCAGTGGCTGGGGAGGGGGTTAGGTTAGGGGTGCTGGGCAGTGGTGGGGGAGGGGGTTAGGTTAGGGGTGCTGGTCAGTGGCTGGGGAGGGGGTTAGGTTAGGGGTGCTGGTCAGTGGCTGGGGAGGGGGTTAGGTTAGGGGTGCTGGGCAGTGGTGGGGGAGGGGGTTAGGTTAGGGGTGCTGGTCAGTGGCTGGGGAGGGGGTTAGGTTAGGGGTGCTGGTCAGTGGCTGGGGAGGGGGTTAGGTTAGGGGTGCTGGGCAGTGGCTGGGAAGGGGGTTAGGTTAGGGGTGCTGGTCAGTGGCTGGGGAGGGGGTTAGGTTAGGGGTGCTGGTCAGTGGCTGGGGAGGGGGTTAGGTTAGGGGTGCTGGGCAGTGGTGGGGGAGGGGGTTAGGTTAGGGGTGCTGGTCAGTGGCTGGGGAGGGGGTTAGGTTAGGGGTGCTGGGCAGTGGCTGGGGAGGGGGTTAGGTTAGGGGTGCTGGGCAGTGGTGGGGGAGGGGGTTAGGTTAGGGGTGCTGGTCAGTGGCTGGGGAGGGGGTTAGGTTAGGGGTGCTGGTCAGTGGCTGGGGAGGGGGTTAGGTTAGGGGTGCTGGGCAGTGGCTGGGAAGGGGGTTAGGTTAGGGGTGCTGGTCAGTGGCTGGGGAGGGGGTTAGGTTAGGGGTGCGGGTCAGTGGCTGGGGAGGGGGTTAGGTTAGGGGTGCTGGGCAGTGGTGGGGGAGGGGGTTAGGTTAGGGGTGCTGGTCAGTGGCTGGGGAGGGGGTTAGGTTAGGGGTGCTGGGCAGTGGTGGGGGAGGGGGTTAGGTTAGGGGTGCTGGTCAGTGGCTGGGGAGGGGGTTAGGTTAGGGGTGCTGGTCAGTGGCTGGGGAGGGGGTTAGGTTAGGGGTGCTGGGCAGTGGCTGGGAAGGGGGTTAGGTTAGGGGTGCTGGTCAGTGGCTGGGGAGGGGGTTAGGTTAGGGGTGCTGGTCAGTGGCTGGGGAGGGGGTTAGGTTAGGGGTGCTGGGCAGTGGTGGGGGAGGGGGTTAGGTTAGGGGTGCTGGTCAGTGGCTGGGGAGGGGGTTAGGTTAGGGGTGCTGGGCAGTGGCTGGGGAGGGGGTTAGGTTAGGGGTGCTGGTCAGTGGCTGGGGAGGAGGTTAGGTTAGGGGTGCTGGTCAGTGGCTGGGGAGGGGGTTAGGTTAGGGGTGCTGGTCAGTGGCTGGGGAGGGGGTTAGGTTAGGGGTGCTGGGCAGTGGCTGGGGAGGGGGTTAGGTTAGGGGTGCTGGTCAGTGGCTGGGGAGGGGGTTAGGTTAGGGGTGCTGGTCAGTGGCTGGGGAGGGGGTTGGGTCAGGGGTGTGGGTCAGCAGACCCCAAACACCAGCGCTGCATGACACTGATAACTTTTTGCACCTGTTACCTTGGGGAAGAAGCCATTATAAAGCATTAAAATGCATTTATCTAAAGTGCACTAAAGCCCAGTATTTTATCCACTTGCCATAGGCAATCGTTCATTCTGTACACGGCACATTTACAAAATGTTATCCCTTGTCTTTCCGCTGCACCTGCCGGCATGCCCACTCACTTCCTGGTGCTATTGAATTGCTGGATGAAGGTTGGTGAAGGGGGTTTCACATAGCAGGTGAATCAGTATCCCTACAAAAGTCTTCTCGACACTAGAGCAGTTTTACCAGCAGGGGCGGACTGGCCATAGGCAGACCTGCGAGATATCCCAGTGGGCTGTACTGCTTTTGGCCAGTTGGGCTGCTGCTACTTACAACCATTATGGTTTCAGTACCATTGGTTTGACCATATCCATCCCTGCTTATGACCAGTCCCTGCAATTTTATAGCCTCAGCCTTTGAGCGCAGACGTTGACTGGCCAGGAAGCACATTGTGAGGGATCTGATTTGTGTCTCCAGTCTGTCAGTGCTTATCAGGATGTATTAATAATCAGGTTAACCATTGCTATAGTGCATCTGTACTGCTGCACTTGGTTTGGATTAGATTATTACTGACTATCCCTCTGATGAAGCAACTTGTGCATTTCATGTTGCGACATGCATAGGGTTTAGCCTTTGAGGTCTGTTTTATTATTCTATCCCTGTCAAATGGGATGTAGTGTCTTTTAATAAGTGGTGTCTTGATAAAATATTTTCTTAAAATGTAATATATATTATTAATATATCAGATATGTAATATCTAATATTTAAAACAAATGTTTAAAACGGTATATATTTTGTATATACAAGTATAATGCATACCTCCCAACTATCCCTGATTTGGAGGGACTGTCCCTCTTTTGAGTCCATGTCCCTAGTTGTTCTTCTCTGTCCTTTTTTGAGGTGTAACATGCAGATCTGCATCAATAAATTATGCATTTGTCTATTTGTCGGGCAGGCTGATTCATCACTAACGCCAGGTAGCGACAGATGAGCGTCTGTAGCGGCATTTTCAGAGCGCCCGCTAGTAGTCACTGTGCTCGGCCGTGAGTCGCTAGTTTATAGCGACTCAGTCGCTGTTCGGTAATGTTGAATACACTGAGGAGTCGCTATTTGACCAGTACAGCGCTGTATGGGAGCGCATGTTAGCGACTGGTCATAGCGACCGACTCACACCATATTCAGCAAAAAAACAGCCTCACAAATCTCTGGCGCTGAAAAAGACTTGTCTGAAGCCCAGAGCGCAGGAGGCGGTGTGTTCAAAGTCTGTTTTTCTGCATCTATCCACTAGTAACAAAGCGAAAACATATGGAATTACATTGTAGCAACATTGTAACATGAACACTTTAATGCCAGACCTGTAATGTCATTTCTGAAGAAATATATAAAAAATTAAAAAATTGTGAAAAAACTGCTTTTTCAATGCCAGAAGAGGTCACAGAATTATTTGTGATTTTTTGAAAAAAAAAAGACATAAACAAAAACCCCGCTTAAAGAGAAGAAAAGGATCGTCCATTGAAATGTATGGGAGAGCGACAGGTAGCGAGAGGTCATACCTGGCGCTGTGCAAGGCTGAACGCTGGCGCTGTTCGCTGAGGCTGTGAAAATGATGAATCAGACGCTACATGGCGCTATCCCAGTTGCTAAACAGATTCTGCTTGATAAATGTGTAATTGCGTGCCGTGTCCGGCGTTCACCAGTCGCTACCTCTCATTAACCAGCCACTACCTGACGCTATCCCTTCTTAAATAAGGGCCTAAGAGGGGATTCATTAACAGCGACAGGTAGCGACAGTTGAGCGACTGTAGCGGCATTTTCAGAGCGCCCGCTAGTAGTCGCTGTGCTTTGCCGTTGTTCGGTAGTTGATAGCGACTCGGTTTGCCGTAATGTTGAATATTGGGTGAGGAGTCGCTATTTGACAGGTTCCGCGCTGTATGGGAGCGCATGATAACAACTGGCCCTAGCGACCGGCTCCCACCATATTCATTAACAAAGCACGCTCAAAAAATTCTCGCGCTGTAAAATGCATGTTTAAACCCCAGAGCGCTGGCGGCGATGGGTTAAAAGTAGTTTTTTAACCCCCAAACAACCATATTTTTGGAAACCAAAAAAAACAAGTTTTTAAAATAATTTAGTAATATGAATACATTAATATCAGACCTGTAATATCAATTCTGTACAATTTTTTTTTTACCTTAAAAAAATTATTTAAAATGGCAGAAGTGGTCACAGAATTTTTCACATTTAAAAAAAAAAAAAAAAAAAAAAAAACAATAATAATTATGAATATTTAAAGATTGTTACATTGAAATGCATTGGAGAGCGCCAGGTAGCGAGTGGTCATACCTGTCACTGTTCAAGGTCGCTCGCTGGCGCTGTGGGCTGAGGCTGGAATAATGATGAATGAGTTGCTATATGGCGCTATCTCAGTCGCTAAGCAGGATTGGCTTGATAAATGTGTGATTGTGGTGGGGAGCCGGCGTTCTCGTGGCGGTGCCCGTCATTACCGGCCGCTCACCAGTCGCTACCTGTCGCTATCCCTTGTTAAATAAGGGCCAAAGTGTTTATATTGTAACTGTTACATCATGTCTCCTATCCATCAATCAATTAGGGGTGTGGCTTAATTTAACAATTGTCCCTCTTTCCCACCCTGGAAAGTTGGAAGGTATTTATAATGCTATGGAGTAAGCATGACTGGGGGCGGCTGGGGGGGGGGGGGTTAAATTAAAATAAAATAAAAAACACCTACCTGGCAACAGGCCTGGCCCCAGACAAACCAGACCCCAGTTTATAACCATAAAACTGAGGATACCACACAGAGGGGTAAAATCTGATACCCTGCAAGTGTGACTCCAGTGGCTTTAATACAGTGACTGATAAAAATGATACCTGAATATGTCCTGGAAGGGGGTGTCACACAAAGCCCTCCCATCATCCTTTCATGGGATGGATGCAAGAAGACACTGTTGCTCTTATCCAGATCTTGACCCTAAATAAGAGCCTATCTTATACGTTTCCCCCCATCCTGTACATACAGATTGCCCACATTAAAAATCATCCTACCTGCATCTACTACATTTTCTGAGCCTTTAAACATCCAAGATGGCGACCCATGGAGTCTCAGTCTGTCTGCAAACAGGAAGTGTCTTCTGACTGTGCCGCTCTGCATTCTGGGATTATTGACCTTTTCCCGACCCCAGCTCTGCTCTGTCTGTGTAAAGCACAGTTATAACTTGCCCCCCTGTACTTCCCTCACCCCTCCTCTCCTCATTATGTGATGCTTCTAAGGAAAGATGGCAGCGCTCGTATCCCAATGTCCTGAACAGAGTTGCAGCAGAGTGGGGGAAAGAATAAAAAGTGAGTGACTAAAAATGTAATATATATTCATTTAAGATGCTGGGGAATAGTTTTTTAGGGTTTGGGCTTTTCATTAAATCATGCTGAAGGTCCTGTTTAAAAGCAGACTTAGATGGCATCCAGGGAATCTCACTTCCTTACTGAATGGACAGAGATCAAAGGACTGATCCATAAAAAGGCCTTGAAAGTCGGCCTTGTTTCTCCTATGGTACTCCAGAAACTCTGACTCTTATCATATTTCTCCCTTTTTATTTTGCTCTGTTATCTGCCTTTTATATGGAAGGTGGAAGCTCATGTAACACTAGTGAAACTTATGCCACTGGTTGTGTTTTACTTCTCAATTGATTTGCTTGTTGAACCAATTGTCTTTTCCATCTTTTGTATTTTTCTATAATTAGACCTTGTCTTTTGTTTAATTCCTAGTGTGTTTCTGAGTAGATTAAAGGGTAACCCTGCAGTTTGCCTGAAGTAACCTGATTAATTCTGTCTCTGGAGAGTAGTGACCCAGAAGTGTTTTTTATTCATATTGTTTACTTGATTAATTGGTGGCAGTGAAAACACACAGACCAATTAGATTAATTGTGCGTGGTGCAATTGCTCTGGCTGATGGAACATACTCGGTTGTGTCTACTCAATGGGACCGCTCGCTTCTGATTGGACAGAGCCAGGGGGGGGGGGAGATTTCCTCCCCCCTGGGACATCCAAAATCTTAACTCTTTTCCCGGTCCAATGGGGGCCGGCGCGGGCACGCTCCCTGTTAGAGGGAAGCGGGGATACGACCGCCAGTGCGCTCGGAGTTGCTGGCCTTAGACGCCGTCTTAGATGGGTCTTGGGCCACATTAATTATCAGGTTAACCATTGCTACAGTTCATCTGTACTGCTGCACGTGGTTTAGATTAGATTATTACTGTTCAATGGGGCTGCTCGCTTCTGATTGGACGGAGCAATTGTCATTGGGAGGACGGCAAGGACTGGGCACACAGGGTGGATATCAGGATCTGGGCCCACAGAGAGAATAGCAAGAACTGCCCAACCGGGGGAAAATATCAGCTTGTTCTTAGAGCATTATGTCCACCTATTTCTTACTTGGGTAACACCAGTAAAACTTGTTTGGGGAACACTGATGTGTGCTGATGTTTCTTTCCCACTCCCAGCTGTCATGATGGAAATACAAGCACCGGTATTCCTTGCTATCTGTAATTTATACAGATTCTGTGAATAGCCCTCCCCTGCCTGTGTCATGGAACTACAACATGCCTCATCTATATGCTGTATCTATACATGACAGGGCTTGCTTATATTTGTAGTCCCTTCTAGAGGGTGGCAAATTTGGAATGAATGATATGGGGCTGGTATGACATGAAGACAGGATAAAATATGGAGAACTCTTATTGCTAGCGTTGTAGATGGCTTCAATCAAAAAATACTGCTAGTCCAGTTGCCTTGAACTATTACCAGAGATATACTATGACCCGGATGAATGAAAATCTTTACAGACCTAAAATCTGATTGGCTGCTTTTCATCCTGGCTGACTGAGTAAATAAATGAAGTTGGTGATGGTGGTAGCGTGGCCGGCCAGGTAGCTCGCTGTAAAGGATTTGGCAGTTTCTGGTGTCAGAGGCAGCCAGGAATGAGTTACTGCTCCTTGTTGTACATTGTGTAGCAATTTATTTGCTTTACTGCACAGCCATAACAAAGTTTAGCAAATGTGTTCCCTTTGGGTTGCTTTATCCTTTGTGCCACTTTTACAGCATCTCTTGAGCCGCATTGTCATTTGGTTTATGTATTAATATTTGTTGGATGACATTACTAAAGCGCTTTACTTGTTTCCTGGTTTACTAAAACTGCAGGGAGCCTCTGCATTTCACTGCTAAGGTTTGTGAAAAATGACATCACTGCTTTTAAAGGGCTTAAACGATTCAGAGACTCCTCCTCGCACATGCTATTCTGCTTCCTACCAGGGCTGGATTTTACCATTGAGCTGTGCCTAGGGCGGCCAACTGCAGGGGCGACATATTTACTGTTATAGTAAAAAAGGCTGTGTCCACTGGGGATTAGCGTCCCACTACACAGCATTGGGCTCATTTGGTGAATAATTCAAGCATTCAGGTGGATGGGGGCCATCAGGGGCTGAATCAACAGGACCGGGGCTGGTTGCAGGGGCCATCAGGGCTGAACCACCATTAGTAATTTAAAGTGGACCAAAACCCAGCGTGATCTGCCCAGGAATATTTCTCAGGCCGACACGCTCCCTGTTAGAGTGAAGCGGGGGATGCGGCCACCAGCGCACTCAAGTGTGCTGATTGGAAGAGCGGCCACGCAAGCGCCGTAGGACCGGGAAGAGGTGAGTTGCACTCGGCAATCTAGGGGGTTTCACACAGCAGGGAAAAGGACCAAAACCAGGATAGTCAAAATCATGGGTTGGGTCCACTTTAAGCATATTCTAAGTATACAGCACGTCCTGTTCCAGAAGATATTCCTTACACTTGGGATATATACTCCAGTAGATGGCGCTGGACTGCAGAGACAGAAAAGTGGCTCCTCCCGGCCCCTTATATACCCAGGACCTCCCACAAAATCCCCAGTTCTTCTCTGCAGTCCTGGCTGCGATGACTAGAAGATGGCTCTCTCTACTCGCAGGTGAGTGGGGCTATTAGCCTGCGGCACCGTTGGACTATTTCCACCCGTCTCCTTCTACTGCCTCCCAGCGCGGGCTGTTCTGGTTCGGGTGAAGGTAGGCAGCTCCGCTGTCAGGTGCTAAGGAGCGCTGCTCCAACCGCAGTCCTCCACCAAAGGGTAGGCGGTATAGGCCCATGGTGAGCCTTATGGGATGCCCCTCCCGCATTTATTGCCCCTCGCCCCCTGTCCCCACAGTGGCTGGCCGTTGCTTCCCCCTTGCTCTCGCTTGTAGTTCTCGGGGGGGGGGGCTTTGCATGTGTTGCTATATATATATATTGTGTTGTGTTTGATCCCTGTTCAACTGATTGCACTGGTTTCCTTCGCCGCCGCCGCACGTTTGTACTGCGCTCCGCGGTCGGCGCCGACATCGCCTCAGGCGCTGCTGCGCCCTCATTGGCTGGTCTTGTTAGGTGGGCGCGTTTTATTGCTCCTCGGGGGGGGGGGGGGGGGCCTTGCGGATGACGCGTTTTGCATCACTGTCTCCGCGGCCCGCCCCTCGAGGTATATGCGGGCGCCATTTTAATTCTCTGCTGCGTGTGCCTGGTGTCTCACTATCGCGGTCCGTAAGTGCCCCTGCGGGCTGATTTTTTTTATGCACATATCTGTATTGCCATATCGCTTATGGGATCTTTTGCTTATGTCTTGCAGGCGGGTCAAACTTTGTGGTTTCTCCCGGTCCTATCCCCTCTATTTAGTGTTAACTCTTATTGGAGGGCTATTGCATACATT
Organism: Gastrophryne carolinensis; assembly: GCA_027917425.1. Classification (NCBI taxonomy): domain Eukaryota; kingdom Metazoa; phylum Chordata; class Amphibia; order Anura; family Microhylidae; genus Gastrophryne; species Gastrophryne carolinensis. The sequence goes on along the minus strand of CM051235.1, from coordinate 86,702,298 downwards.
ACTCCCACTACCCTAGCGGGTTATTGGAGCATCCCGGGTTGCTTTTAATAGCGTCAATCTCTATTGGCCTGTTGTGCCGTGATAATCACCATACGGAGGCTCCTCAGGATAATGTGCTCGGGGTTCCTTCGGGACAAGCCCAGCTGTGTGTGGCGTGTGGGGTAACCCCTATAAGTGATGATGTTAGGGTATGTGTACCCTGCGCCCAGCAGGTACTTGCCCTGAAGTCTGGTTTACCTGCGGCTGGGCCTAGTGCTGCGCCTCTGACTCCCAGTGAGGTGCATACCAGTGGGGAGTCTCAACCTGATTTGGCTACCCGGGTAGCCAGCATTGAAAAGCATATTGCTGGTTCTGGTCCACGTAAGGCTCCGGCTAAGCGGCGGCATCTGGCACCCGGTGTTACTCTCTTTCCAATGGAAGCTGAGGAGTTTTTTGATGTTACTGGTTATACCCCCCTGGAAGAAGGGGAATTATTCTCTGATTCAGAATCATCTGAGGATCAGCCTAGGGGTTATGCTGAGTCTGGGTTTGACCCATGGGCTTCAGATGAAACTGACAGACTTTTGGCTCAAATATTTGAAGTACTCTGTATCTCTCCTCGTGCCGTGGCCCCGCGGCAGCAGGGGGAGCTGTTTCATACTGTTAAGCCACGTTTGGAGTTTCCTGAACAAACTCACTTTAATAATCTGATTCTCAAGGAGTGGGAACGGCCTGGCCGGTTCCCCGGGGTACCAAAGAGTTGGGATAAGAGGTATCCCTTCCCTGCTGAAATGGTTAAACGTTGGTCATGTCCTCCAGAGGTGGATGCACCAGTTCTGGGGTTGTCTAACACGTCATGCATTCCCCTGACACTACTACATTGAGAGATGGGGAAGACAGGCGCATGGATCAGCTGGCTAGCCATGCATTTGCCTGTGTTGGGACCGCGCTCCGTCCGGTCTGTGCCTCTGCTATCATGGCTGTTGCCATTAAAAGCCTGCTCAGGAGTCTCTTAGATGGGGCCCCTGATGATGCTGGTAGTGAAGAGTATAGAGCTCTTTTGCGTTGTGAGGAATTTGTTGCATATGTTCTGCCCTGGATAATACCATTAGAATGTGTGACAGGGCTTCTGCCTTGTTGGTGGCTATACGCCGATCTACGCCCAGGGGACTTCATGACCTCTGTAGACATCAAGGATGCTTAACTTCACGTCCCTATCTTTCCAGGTCATCAGAGGTTCCTCAGGTTCGCTCTGGGGGACCAGCACTACCGATTTGTGGCCTTGCCCTTCGGCCTCATCTCGGCCCCCAGGGTATTCACCAAGGTGCGGGCAGGAGTGATGGCCCTGCTGAGATCTCAGGGCATTCGCATTCTTCCCTACCTGGACGACATGCTTATCGCTTCTCAGTCCTTCCATCAGGCAGAGCTGGACACTCAGAGGGTGGTGTCCACACTGGAATCATTCGGCTGGGTGATCAATCACGCCAAATATTCCCTGTCTCCTTCCATGGTGAAACCTTTTCTGGGCATGATTCTGGATTCAGCTCAGGTCAAGATCCGTCTTCCTCAGCAGAAGGTGGAGGTCCTTCAAGAGAAAGTTCAGTTCATGCTGTCCTGATGTCCCCATCCATCCATCAGGCAGGGAATGCAGTTGGTGGGCCTGATGGTGTCCTGCTTCGAGGCAGTTCCATATGCTCAGTTCCACATGAGGCCTCTTCAGCTTCACCTCTTGTCAGTATGGGATCGGGACCCTGGGTCCCTGGATCAGGTGTTTGTCTTGTCCCCTCAGGTCAGGCGATCTCTAGTGTGGTGGTTGGTCTCAGGGAACCTGCTGGCGGGCAGGTCCTTTCTGGCCCCCTGCTGGGAGACTGTCACCACGGATGCCAGTCTGACAGGTTGGGGGGGATTCTGGAAGTCCCTGAAATTCCAGGGTCAGTGGGGCGCTCAGGAGGCCCATGCCCCTATTAACATTCTGGAATTGAGGGCAATCAGGTTGGTTCTCGCCCACTTAACCCCTCACCTGAAGGGTCGGGCTGTTCAGGTCTGCTCAGACAACCAGATGGCGGTTGCCTACATCAATCATCAGGGAGGGACCCGGAGCAAGAGGGCCCTCAAGGAAGTGTCCCTGATACTGTCCTGGGCGGAGGAAAATGTTCCCTGCATCTCGGCTGTGTACATCCCGGGGGTGGAGAATTTGGAGGCAGACTCTGAGCAGGGGGACCTCTCGTCTGAGAGAGTGGTCCCACAGCAGCAGGGTGTTTCGCTCCCTGTGCCACCGCTGGGGTCAGCCGGACGTGGATCTATTTGCGTCCCGTCACAATCACAAGCTTTCAGTCTTTGTCTCTCTGTCCCAGGATCCTCTGGCCTTGGCCACGGATGCCCTGGCAATGCCCTTGGCGAGGTTCCAGCTCCTGTATGTGTTTCCCCCGTTCCCACTGCTGGGCAGGGTGCTGTGCAAGATAGTTCAGGAAGGGGTGCCAACCATCCTGGTGGCCCCCTGTTGGCCAAGAAGAGTGTGGTTCGCAGACATTGTGCAGTTGGCAGTAGATCAGTACGCGCTGCCACTGGTTCCAGATCTGCTCACTCAGGGACACCTATGCCACCCCAATTTGCAAATGCTGGCTTTGATGGCCTGGCTGTTGAAACTTCTCTTTCTTGATGGGAAAGGGGCTGCCTGCCTCGGTGGTGAATACTATGATCAGGGCTAGGAAGAGGTCCTCTTCTTCCATCTATTACAGGGTTTGGCGTACTTACATTGACTGGTGCGAGTCCCACTCGCTTCCCTGTTGTGTGTTTTCTATTCCTAGGATTCTGGAGTTTCTCCAACGTGGTTTGGATCTGGGTCTTCAGCTCAGTACTCTGAAAGGCCATGTGTCTGCTTTGGCTATTTTCTTCCAAAGATCCTTTGCTCAGCATCCCCTGGTCAAGACCTTTTTCCAGGGGGTTACTCACGTGCGTCCCCCACATAAGCCTATGTTCCCAGTCTGGGACTTGAACTTGGTCTTGTCTGCCCTGCAGGGGTCTCCCTTTGAGCCCTTGCAAGGGGCCCCTTTGTCCATTCTTAAGGTGGTCTTTTTGGTGGCTATCACTTCTGTTAGGCGTGTTTCTGAGTTGGCGGTGCTTTCCATCAAGCCTCCTTATTTTGAGAGACACCAGGACAAGGTGGTGTTTCGTTTTAAGCCAGATTTTCTACCTAAGGTTGTTTCTGCCTTTCATCTCAATCAGGACATTGTTTTGCCTTCTCTGTGTCCTAATACTAGTAACATAGTTACATAGTATGTAAGGCTGAATAAAGACTTTAGTTCATCCAGTTCAGCCTGTTTAACTCCTTCCAGTGGTCTAGTAGCCATAGCTGGAAATGTTATTACATGCCAGGAAGGCATCAAGGCCACTTTTGAACGTTTTTTACTGTATCCATCATTACTACCTCCTCTGGCAGCGAGTTCCATAGTCTCACTGCTCTTACAGAGAAGAATCCCCTCCTATGTCGGTGGAGAAAGCACCTTTCCTCCAACCTTAGTGGATGCCCTCGGGTTATGGTTACACTCCGGGGTATAAATAGATTGTGGGACAGATCTTTGTATTGACCCCGACTATATTTATACATAGTTATTAGATCACCCCTCAATCGTCTTTTTTCTAGACTAAATAAACCTAACTTGGACAATCTTTCAGGATACTCTAGCCCCCGCACTCCTTTTATTAACTTTGTTGCCCTTCTTTGAACGCGCTCCAGTTCTGATATGTCCTTCTTAAGCACAGGTGCCCAGACCTGTACACAGTATTCCATATGGGGTCTGACCAGTGACTTGTACAGGGGTAAAATGATGCTCTGGTCATGAGCACCTATGCCCCTCCTGATGCACCCCATGATCCTATTTGCTTTGGCAGCAGCTGCCTGGCATTGATTACTACAGTTGAGCTTATTGTCAACTAAAACCCGTAGGTCCTTTTCCATTGTTGTTTTACCAAGTGTTTCTTTATTTAGTGTGTAATCATGACACAGATTTCTCCTTCCCATGTGCATAACCTTACATTTATCTGTGTTAAACTTAATTTGCCATTTAACTGCCCATGCTTCCAATTTATCTAAATCTGTTTGTAGCTGCCTGCTGTCCTCTTTTGTTTTAATTACTTTACTCAGCTTAGTATCATCTGCAAAGATTGAGACTTTACTGTTTAATCCATACCCAATGTCATTTATATATATATTGAAGAGAATTGGTCCCAGAACTGACCCTTGTGGTACTCCACTAGTAACAGTGGCCCAATCTGAGTGTGTACCATTGATAACCACCCTCTGCTTCCGATCATTAAGCCAATTTCCCACCCATCTGCACACTTTTTCCCCCAGTCCAAGCATTCTCATCTTTTGTACCAGCCTTTTATGTGGCACAGTATCAAATGCTTTAGAAAAGTCAAAATATGATATCCATTGACTCCCCCTGATCCAATTAGGAACTTACCTCCTCATAAAAGCTGATTAGGTTTGTCTGGCAGGAGCGATTCCTCATAAATCCATGCTGATATGGAGTAATAAGGTAATTTTTCCCCAAGGTGCTCCAGGATAGTATCCCTTAAGAAACCTTCAAACAGCTTGCCCACCACAGATGTTAAGCTTACTGGTCTGTAGTTCCCAGGTTCCCCCCTAGATCCCTTTTTGAATATTGGCACCAAATTTGCCAAGCGCCAATCCCTCGGAACAGACCCTGTAGTTATGGAATCCACAAATATTAGAAATAACGGCTTGTCTATTACTGTACATAACTCCCTTAAAACACGAGGATGTATGTCATCTGGTCCCGGTGATTTATCGATTTTCATCTGCTTGAGACGGTGCTGGACTTCTACCTTGGTTAGACCAGTGACATTTAATGGAGGGTTTCGGTTATTCCCCTGCATTTCACTCGGCATGTCAAATTCTTTTGTGAATATAGAAGCAAAGAAGTTGTTAAGCAAATTAGCTTTCTCCTCATTTCCCTCTATAGGGTTCCCCTCCTTGCTTTTCAGGGGGCCCACACCCTCAGGTTTGTACCTTTTACGGTTTATGTAGCTAAAGAATAATTTGGGGTTAGTTTTACTCTCTTTCGCGACCAGTCTTTCTGTCTCCAGCTTAGCTGCCCTTATCTGTTGTTTACATTGTTTATTTTCTTCTTTATAGTTTTTTTAACGCTTCCGCTGTCCCTTCCTGCTTTAAACGTTTAAATGCCTTTTTTTTGTTGTTTATTGCCCCCTTAACCTTTTTATTTACCCACATCGGTTTACATGTGTGTCTAATAGTTTTATTCCTGTAAGGTATATATCTGTCACAATGAAAATTAAGTATTCCTTTGAAAGTATCCCATTTAGCGTCCATGCTTTTGTTTTTAAGGACATTTTCCCAGTCAATGCAGTGTAGGGCATCTCTAAGTTGGTCAAACTTTGCCTTTTTGAAGTCCTGTGTTTTTGTGGCTCCTTGATAAGGCACCCTAGTGACTGCTAATTGGAAATTAATGATATTATGATCACTGCTTCCAAGGTGTCCCCCAACCTGTACCTTTATTACTTTGTCTGGTACTTTGGTTAGTATTAGGTCCAATATGGCTTTCCCTCTTGTTGGAGCTTGTACTTGTTGGGAAAGGTAGCCATCTTTTGTTTTAGGTAAAAAACTATTACTTTTATGCGAAACACATGTTTCAGCATCCCAGTCTATATCTGGGTAGTTAAAGTCCCCCATAATCACTACCTCGTTTAGTTTAGCGGCTATATCTATTTGCCTTAGCATCATATTTTCTATGGATTCGGATATATCTGGAGGTTTGTAGCAAACCCCCATCAGTATTTTATTTTTGTTTCTCCCTCCATGTATTTCTACCCATACACACTCCACATGGTCATTCCCCTCACATATATCCTCCCGCAGAGCAGGCTGTAGAGAGGATTTTACAATTAAGCAGACTCCACCCCCTTTGCGTTTGTTACGGTCCCTCCTAAACACACAGTATCCCTGTAAATTTACTGCCCAGTCATAGCTTTCATCCAGCCAGGTCTCTGTTACCCCCACTATATCATATTGTTCTTCTGTTATTATCAGTTCTAGCTCATCCATTTTATTAGTCAAGCTTCTAGCATTTGTAAGCATGCATTTCAAATGCTTATGACAATTTTGTATATTGCCCTTATTCCTGCTAGATGTGCTAACCCCTCCCCCCTCTCCACCCCCAGTTTCATGTCTACACCCACTGTCACTTTCTTTCCTAACTTCCCCTTTGTAATAGCTTTTACCCTCCCCCCCAGTTCTTAGTTTAAACACTCCTCTAACCTTTTAGCCATCCTCTCCCCCAGAACAGATGCACCCTCCCCATTGAGGTGCAACCCATCCCTGCCAAAGAACCTGTAGCCCACTGTGAAGTCGGCCCAGTTCTCTAAGAACCCAAACCCCTCCTTTTTACTCCAATTTTTGAGCCACCTGTTTACCTCTCTAATCTCCCGCTGCCTCTCTGGTGTGGCTCTTGGTACTGGTAGTATTTCTGAGAATACTACAGTTGAGGTCCTTGCCTTAAAGCGGACCTTCACTCTGAATAAGAGTTTATCTTATATGTTTCCCACACCCTGTACATACAGATTGCTCACATTAAAAATCATCCTACCTGCATCTACTGCATTTTATAAGCCTTTAAACATCCAAGATGGCGGCTTATGGAAGCTGCCATGTTTGCAGGCAGCCTGCAAACAGGAAGTGCCTGCAAACAGGAAGTGACTGTGCTGCTCTGCATTCTGGGACTGCTGACCTTTCCCTGACCCCAGCTCTGCTCTGTCTGAGCAAAGCACAGCTATAACCCGCCCCCCTGTACCTTATCCCACTCTCCTCTCCTCAGTAAGTGTGATGCTTCTGAGTCAAGATGGCGGCGCCCGTATCCTAAATTCCCGAACAGAGTTGCAGCCCAGTGGGGGAAAGTATAATTAATGAGTGACTAAACATGTAAAATATATTAATTTTAGATGCTGAGGAATTGTTTTTTAAGAGTTTGGGCTTTTCATTAAATCATGGTGAAGGTCCGGTTTAAGCTTACGGCCTAAGTCCCTGAAATCATTTTTAAGGACCTTCCACCTACTTCTTCCTCTGTCATTTGTGCCAATATGCACCATGACCGCTGGGTTCACGCCAGGCCCTCCCAACAATCTGTCAGCCCGCTCCGCTACATGCCGTACTCTTGCCCCAGGAAGGCAACACACTGTTCGGCAATCCTGGTCTTTGTGACAGATTGCCCTGTCTGTTCCCCTAATAATAGAGTCACCCACTACCAGCACCTGTCTTGCCTGCCCTGTTCTCCCATTTCCCCTCCCTTTCTTACTGGAGCCGACAGATGGGTCTTGCTGCAGCTGTGCCATCCCTGAGCTAACATCCTCCTCATCTGCCAACCGGGCAAACTTGTTTGGAGGTGCCTGTTCAGGGCTAGCCTCCCTGTAACTTTTACCCCTACCCTGCCTTCTAACTGTTATCCAGCTAGCTGCCTTATTTTCCTGCTTTTCCTCTCCCCCCATACTACCACCCTCCCCCTCCCCTGACCCATTGAGTTCCAGCTCAGTGAGATCCAGAGTCTTTTGCATGATAACAATGTCTCTCAGTGTTGCCAATTGCTTATTTAGATCGTGAATGACGGCTTCCAAATCAGCGATTCGCAGACATCCGGGGCATATATATCCACCATCGACCGATTGATCAAAAAGTGCATACATAGCACAAGATGTACACTGGACAGCATTGTTAGGCATGGAACCCATTGTATCAATTTGTGGGAACACCAAGTGTAGAATTTACAACACTTAAAATAACAATCTGAAATCAAAGGCAGATACTTACAGCTTCAGCACTTCTGCTTTTAACTCCTGCTTTAACTCACCACTTCCAAGCAGCCACTTACAGAGTCAGCCTCCAAGAGTAACCCTAAGGAAAGGGTTTTGCATTCTTTGGACCTAGTCAGAACCCTGAACTTCTATTTGGTGGCTACTGAATCCTCAGGAAGACTGATGCTCTTTTTGTGCTTCCGTCTGGACCTAAGAATGGTCTGGCTCCGGCTAAGTCCACTATCAGTAAGTGGATACGTCAGGCTGTGCTTCAGGCCTACTCTGCTAAGGGGAAGCCTTACTGCTCATTCTACTCGTGCTATTGGTGCCTCTTGGGCTTTTCAGCACCAAGCTTCTGTTGAGCAAGTTTGCAAGGCCGCTACTTGGTCTTCTGTTCATACTTTTTCAAAGTTTTACAAGGTTGATGTTAGGGCCTCAGCTGATGCTGCTTTTGGCTGCAAGGTTCTGCAGGTGGCAGTGGTTTAATCTGTCTGCTGTTACTTTTGGGGATCCCACCCTACCTTACGGAAACTGCTATTGGATGTCCCAAGTGTAAGGAATATTTTCTGGAACAGGACGTGCTGTATTCTTAGAATAATACAATTCTGTGATTACTCACCTGTAGAATTGGTATTATATGTATACAGCACGTCCTGTTCCACCCCACCCTTGTTATCATTATCTTTAGGTACCTCTTTATGGTGATTGTTCTTATGTTCAAATTTTCATATTATGGTTATAGTTCTCCCGGTCTCTTGCTAACTGCTTTTCAATACTGGGGATTTTGTGGGAGGTCCCGGGTATATAAGGGGCCGGGAGGAGCCACTTTTCTGTCTCTGCAGTTCAGTGCCATCTACTGGAGTATATCCCAAGTGTAAGGAATATCTTCTGGAACAGGACGTGCTGTATACATATAATACCAATTCTACAGGTGAGTAATCACAGAATTGTATTTTTTGCGGCCTGTTCCCCCTGCAGACAGCAGTGTGGCGGCTCCTGACATAGAAGGCAGCCGGGTGGTTGACTGGCTGCAGCGGGGATGAGACAGAGCTTCTGCGGACAGGACCACCACCAATGCTTGAACTATTGAAAAAAACAGCACAATGCCAGGCTTTGGTGCCCATCCCCACAATGAATAGTAAAAATAAAAAAATAAAACCATGGTGACTTCCTCCCCACATCCCCGCCCTGTACTTCCTCCTGCTGAGACTGAACAGGGGGGCACCTTACCATCCAGGTGCTGAAATTGATGCCTTGGATGGCAGCCATACAGAGGTTGCACAGAGCAACATTCAGCTGCCCGCCCACCCACCTGCCAGTTAAAGTGAATGGGCGCATAGGCACGTGCACAGAGCGGGGGATGCCATTCTGTGCAGCCTGTCCAAGCCTTAAAATCACTGGGGGAATGACACTGGGTAACGGTCCAGGTAAGGCGTTTTATTTTTTCATACTCTGTCTCGTTCTGTATCAGCCGAGAGAAAGATCAGAGCAGGGAGTTCAACTTCGACTGCAATTGTTACGCTGCTGTTTGGAGCTAGAAATCAGGATCCATTTGCCTATCCATCCGCACTTCCTTGATACACGCAAGTCTTGATCAGCGCACCCTAAAGGTTCATCAGCCCCATTCTGCCAGTCCAATGGCAGCTGGCTGGTCAATGTGGGGGTTCAGCGGGGTAGTAAATAGTTAGATTGCAGGCTTTTATAAGAGCAACTGAGCAGATAGACATGGACTAGTCTAAGCCAGACCATTAACCACCCAGTCTCTTGCCAGCACTTTCTCCGTGTGACCTACCAGTGGGAATTGGGAATTCCCTGCCAGGACATGCAAGCTATGTTCAGCCACCCTCCTACAAACAACAGGCTTGTTTGGGCATTTTTAGAAACCAAATCAGGATCATACAATTGGGTCGGAGCCTCTAAAAAATGCATTTTATTAGGTTTTATGTAAGGTTTTATAACAGGTGAAAATAAACATATTTTTTTAGGATTTTATAATAGATCATTTCTTAAAATAAACACATCACCTTTAGTCACCTCTATTTAACGGGGGAATATATGTCTTAGTCTTTACCATAATTAAACCATTGATTTTTTTGGTGCTATTGTACAGCCTGTTACACCACTGGCTTGCATAGACTGTTGTTACTTGTGATGTGACTCATGGTTAATGAGTAGGTAGTCCCTGGACAAAAGGAGGGGTGGGGGTGACCTTTGGGTCCTTGGCTTTTTAGAGGGGGCTGGGCCGTTGCTAGCCAGCTGCCAAGGCCGGATATTTAGTTTGGCTGCCATTTCATGCGATAGCACAGGGTCACTTTAACTGACAGAACGAAGCTCTGTTATTATCTCAAGGAAACCTTTAAGCATTATCCCTTATGATACTCCCAAGTCCAAAATGATTATTGGAGCTTTTATAGGTTTCATTTCTTTTTCATAATTACTATGATATGGAATTATAATATTAATGCTCAGCTTCAGATATTTTTTATTTTAGTTTTGCGTATGGTCGGGTGCAATATAATCACTTCAGTCATTTTTCAATTTCTGACCTGGTTGTGCATTAAATTGGCTCAAAAGCCACAGTGACCAACCCTGGAGTCTGCAAAGCCGTAATTGGGATGACCCGCTGTGTGTAACCCCCAGGATCACTAGTAAATGCACCTTTACCAGCTGCTCCCACCAGTGCCGGGCAACTACAGAGTCAGCTGCATCGCCGGAGCCCACTGGGGAGAGCAGGTGGGTGCTTGGGGGTGGCTGAAATGGGTTTTGTGTCGCTTTAAACGCCATCTGTGAAAAAATGACCTACCCCCTATCCACAGGTGACTTGGTCCAGCACAGCCTCTTTACTTAAAGGGAAGGTCCTCTTTCTTGGACATTCCCGCAGACCTCAGAGCAGAACCGTCCCTCTGCAATGCCCCTCACACACTGCAGGGTAGTTTGCGGTCGTATCTGGGGTGGGGGCATCCCTCTTTCTGGGCTGGATCCAACGGCAGCTGGGGACAGCAATTGGCCACTGGCGGTCACATGGGACTAAATCCAAGTGCAGTGAGTTCATGGGCCCTGGTTTGGAGCTTTGCAAGCGCGATCTGTGACGTACTTGCCAATTTAAAGTGGACCAAACCCCAACGTGATCGGCCCGGGAATCTACAAGATTCCCGTGGTGATCGATTCCCTCCCCCGGGGCATCCAAAATCGGGATGCCCTGCTATGTAAAACCCCCCAGGTCACCCCATTCACTTACCTTGCTTCCCGGTCCAACAACACATGTGCGAGCCACTGCCACATCCCTGTTATCCCTCTAGCAGGGCGCTACCTTAGCGGGGATGCGATCGCCAGCAAGCTCGGAGCCGCTGGCCTCTCATGCGCAGTAGGACCAGGAAGAGGTGAGTAGCGCTCGGCGATCTGGGTGGTTTCACACAGTCCGGGGACCAAAACCCAGGATAGTCAAAATCCTGGGTTTTGGTCCACTTTAATTCTATTTCTTTCATGAGTTTTACACAATGTAATGAGCTGTTCCTTGTTGAGCCAGTATAGTGAAGTGTTTAATTAAATAGAACCTTTTGGCATTTGAAGAAGTGTTTTCTCTGTGCCCGCGCACTTGTAAGGAAGTGGGGCAGAGCTGGGACATTGTTGTACAAAGCAGTGTTAGACTTATCGAGGCCAATATCATGTAATTACATTGAGAATTTCATCCCAGCTCATTTTTTTTCAATCTTTTTTTTCTTCTTCTTGCATTTTGCAGTCCTGGTCCCCGTCAAGATGCTGGATTACTGAGCAACACATTTCCACATTATGCAGCAGACGTGTTTGCAAAGCCTGATTAAGATTTCTGTAGCGCTTAGGTTTTTTTTTTTTTTAAAATATAAATGTCATCTCTCTTGACATAATATAAAGTAGCCAAGAGACTTATAATTTATGTTAAATAATATTATTTCATGACAGCTCTCTGTAACACTTTAAAGCTGAACTCTGGGCAGACAAGATGATTCTAATGATGACGCTTAACCTATATGCTGCATAATTAGAAAGGCTGGTGTCAAGAAAAATATTTTAAAATATCTTATTAAAAAATATCAATATTAAAAATGAAATTCTCAAATTAAGGTAATTTAACATGGCACTTCTAAAGCAGACCTAAACTTTTTACCCTGCTGACTTTTAGTCTAATTTACAGGGGATGCCACCAGCCGTTCAGATATGCCTGGCAGCATTGGCGGACTGGAGACAGGAATCAGCCCTGGATGTTATCCAATCTGACAATCCCATGCCCAGGGTGCCTTCCAACCAGCTGTGGCTATGGCATTGCCGGGACAAAGCAGAGTAGGGGTTGATATGACCACTCTTAAAGCAGAACAAAACCCAAGAGAGCCGCCTGCTATAACTACGTCATTCAGCAGACTAGAATGGGACATCCTCCGCAACCCCAGCCTTGCGCGCGCTTCGATCCCAATCTATCTGGGTGACTGGGTGGGAGCGCACACACGATGGCAGGGATGCAGCAGAGCGCGCTCTCTAATGTAAACAATTAGAGCTGTCTGCTGAATGATGTAGTTATAGCAGGGGGCTCTCATTGGACGAGAGCCAGCACATGCACCATTGGAGCAGGTAAAAGGTCAATTTTTATCGCTGTCCTGGGGGGGGGGGTTCCACACAGCGGGACATCCAATTTGGGATGCCCTGGGGAAAAGGCAGTGTCCGGCCCTGGAATCTTTTCAATTCCAGCTGCTGCTGGGTTTCCTTCTGCTTTAAAGGAATGGTACTGCAGATTTAGGGTGTTATTTAAGAAACACTAACGTCAGGTAGTGCCACTTAAATTTGCCTCTTAGTATTGTAGGGACAGATACTGTTGCAAGGGGTGGTTGTCCCCCCCATCATAATGCAGGTGCTATTTTATAGGGGCAGAACATAGTTTGGGGTTTCTTGGCTTTAGGAGTTTCCTGTGGCTTGATACGGGGTGCTGGGGAGTATAGTTAGGGGGCGATTGGATAGGTTTACGAGCAGCAGAGCTGCGGCCATGCTCTCTCCATTCACTGAAATGGAGGGGGTGTGCCCAGGCCTGACACACTTACCTGTAGTTCTGACCTGGACAGCACAGGATCCAATCCAGGGATCAGGTGAGTTGCTGACCACCGGAATAGGACCTATCATCTGCTGACGACATAAGGTGAATACCCTTTTGTTATTTTATTTGGCTGGTCAACCCCTTTAAGATGGGGCATCCCAAATCGGGATGTGCCAATGATACAGTCCAATGAAAATCCCTGTACCCTTTAAATCAGCCTTAGCCACTGGAACAGTGGATCACTGTTTTCATTATTTTCTATATTTGCTATGAATCCTTCTCAGCATCTTGAGTCAAAACTCAGCATCTTGGCCATGTTGGCGAAATCCCATTTAGGCTCATGCTGCTTTCCGGAGTGTCCATCCTGTCATTTGGCTAAATAGATCCTCTGAGACTTGATTTTCTTCACAAAGCAGAAATAGGCAGAGCACTTGCCGCGGCTTGCGTCTCCTCCGAGCAGCTAAAAATAGAAAGCTTGATGAGGGTCTACGTTGCGCTTCACATATGAGGGGACGTTATTATCATTATTATTATTTCTTACTGAATGTGGCGCGGCTCACGTCTGGATATGTTCTCACAACATATATATATATATATATATATATATATATATATATATATATACAGCAACAGTATTATCTTCACAAAAATACCACATACAAAACAATCTAGATTTATATAATGCCAACATATTCCACTGCGATTTACAATCAGAGGGTTTATGTACAAATAGAGCACTAAATGGCATAGCAACAAACAAATCAGTTAGTGAAACGAAAGAAATGTGGGCCCTGCTCACCAGAACTTGAGTCTAACAGGATCTGAAACAAAAAGTTAAGCATAGCTTCCAACTTTTTAGGGTGGGAAATAGGGACAATTGTTAAATTAAGCCACACCCCCTCATAGATCGGGGGCGCCAGAACAAACTCACCTCTTCCCGGTCCTAAGACACGTGCTCGGCTGCTCGCTCGATCAGCGCCCTTGGATCCGCCCAAGCCCCTTGATCAAGGAACTCGTCTAATATGAGTGGATCCGAGCACGCTGACGCCCGCATCCCCGCTACCCTTTATCAGGGAGCGTGTCCGCTCTGGCCATCCACAAATGCCCATGCTAGAGGGATAGTGGGGATGCGCTCGCTGCTCATGCATGCGCCGTTGGACCAGGAAAGCAGGTGAGTTTATGGGTGACCTGGGGGGTTAAACACAGTGGGGCATCCCAATTCGGGATGCCCTGGGGGGAGTGAATCAATCGGCCTGGGAATCTTATAGATTCTTGGGCCGATCTCCGTGGGTTTTGGTCCACTTTAAACCGGACCCTTCACCCTGAATAATAGCCTATGTTGTATGTTTCCCCCACCCTGTATATACAGATTGCTCACATTAAAAATCATCCTACCTGCACCCATTGCATTTTTTGAACCCTTTAACATCCAAGATGGCGGCCTGTGGAGTCAAATGCACAGCTATAACCCGCTCGCCTGTACTTTTCACCCCTCTCCTCAGTATGTGATTCTTCTGAGGCAAGATGGCGGCATCCGCATCCTGGAGTCCTGAACAAAGTTGAAGCCCAGAACGGGAAAGTATAATAAGTAAGCAACTGAAAACTTAAAATATATTAATTTTAGATGCTGGGGAATAATTTTTTTTAGGATTTGGGCTTTTCATTAAATGATGCTGAAGGTTCGGTTTAAATAGGTTAATGAATCATTTATTGACACAGATCTGCATGTTACACCTCAAAGAGGGACAAATGAGAATAAAAAGGGACAGGAGAACGTGAACTCAAACGAGGGTCAGTCCCTCCAAATGAGGAACAGGAGAAGATCTTTTTAATGAAAACATGAAATATATACAAGCTTGATGGGCAGCCACAGCTGATGGGTGTGGTTCACAAATTCCCCCTGTGTTTCCTGGCCAGCCTGCCCCTGATGTACACAATCACTTGTCTTTTTGTGGAGGCCAATTTATCACTAGCGTCCCATAGAGCAACTTGAGCATCTGCAGAAAGACACTCCTAGAGCCTCAGCTGCAACTCCAGCCACAGGCAGATGGCGCTGCTAGTGTTCGGAGCTGTAGGATGCCCATGGCAATGTGTCTATGTTTTTTTCCCAATGGAGATGGCGACAGGTAGCACCGGTGGGGAGGGCCAGAAATAATTTGTATTTAACATGTAAATGAACAGCACAGGCGCTGTGAAACCACAATACTCAGACATACAGCGTCATGTGCAATACAAAAAAAAACACTGGGGATGGCAGCAAAGTAACCAAGTTAAATATATATATATATATATATATATATATATATATCGAATATATAGAATGATATTTAGATCTACAGTGTGAAACTGCAGAGATTCAAAATGTCAGAAAATGCAGCTAAATCAACTTATCGCCTTTGAAGCTGATAAGCAAGTGATACGGATCTCATTATTTATTACACATTCAATGATGTATTTTTGTTCAAAGCACAAGCCTCCAATATAATTGTCTTTGATGTCTCCATATTACAGAATTGATGGACTAGTAAAGTGATGCATATTTTTGTGCCATATTAGTGTATTGTACCCCTGGCAGGTTATAAGCGGGAGGCAGCTTGAGAATGATCTTAAAGTGGACCAACACCCTGCCCGATCGGCCCAGGAATCTATTCGATTCCGAGGCTGATCAGATCCCTCCCCCCGGGGCATCCAAAATCGGGATGCCCCGCTGTGTGAAACCCCCCAGGACGCCCCATTCACCTTACCCCCGTTCCAACGGCACATGCGTGGGCCGCGGCCGCAT
The DNA here is from genome assembly GCA_027917425.1 of Gastrophryne carolinensis. Taxonomy (NCBI): domain Eukaryota; kingdom Metazoa; phylum Chordata; class Amphibia; order Anura; family Microhylidae; genus Gastrophryne; species Gastrophryne carolinensis. Next base: position 86,686,651 of record CM051235.1, on the reverse strand, counting down.
CTCGCACTTCTCTCTAGCAGGAGGCGTGGCCTGTTAGAATGAAGCGCGAGATGCGGTCGCCAGCATGCTCGGAGCCGCTGTGGTTGTAGGTCCCTCGGATGCGCATACTACAGCAGCTCCGAGCGCGCTGATTGGATGAGCAGGGGTGCCCCGCGGAAGTGGACCAAAACCCAGGATAGTGAAAATTGGTCCACTTTAAAGCAGACCCTCACCCTGAATAAGAACCTATCTTGTATGTTTCCCAACCCTGTACATACAGATTGCCTACATTAAAAATCATCCTACCTATATCTACTGCATGTTATGTGTCTTTAAACATCCAAGATGGCGGCTCATGGAGCATCAGGCAGCCTGCAAACAGGAAGTGTCTTCTGACTGTGCCACTCTGCATTCTGGGATTGCTGACCTTTTACTGACCCCAGCTCCGCTCTGTCTACAAAGCACAGCTATAACCCGCCCCCATGTACTTTATCCCGCTGTCCTCTCTTCCAGCTGGCTACATCTCATCACTGTAGCAGCCTTCAAATAGCCAATCGGCAATTTCAAATCTGCCGTGGGCATCGCTTCGGCTGTCGAAATAAGAAATTTTAAGACCGAGCCACCGCCAAGCCAGCAGCATTGCCAAAGCTACCCGGGCAGGAGGGGAAGATTGGTAGGATGAGAAGAGGACCCAAAAATGGGTTTTGCTCCACATTAAAGCCTGAAGACCTATATGCCTCTCCCCTCATTTTCTGCAGCACAATGTAGATGCTGTTGCAGGGCTCCACTGTTTGTTCTCCCTTTCCTTTCCATTCCTCTAAAACCATGCTTCAAATGTGGTCGAATAGCCATGCCGAGATGAGCAAGTCATGCAAGCCACAGTGGCTACATTTGCTGGCTTGCTCACAGTGAAGGACATAGGTGGACATGTAACCAAATTTAGAGAAATGGAAAGAAAAAGAGAGTCACACTTTGTAGCCCTGCTACAGCATCTACGTGCACTGCAGGAGATTGAGGAGAGGCACATAAGACAAGCTTCAGGTGTGCTTGTTGCTGCCTTATTATTCCTTTTGCCTGGACTGTCCATTTAAGGTTTATCCTCTAGTATTGCTATATTCTGTATATGTAAACTGAGACTATTATAGATTATTTACTATTATTAGCTAGTGAGAACACATATTACAAACACTTGGTGTAGTGGCAGTGTAGACCTGGATTTTGTATCACTAGTTAAATGTTATTTTGTTGCCAGCAGAGCAGAATGTCAGGGGACCGTGCTTTATGTACTGTACGTTAATGCACTAAGCTCAGTATTATATTAGAAACCAGAGGACTGCAGGTAGTACATAAACAGCACAAAGGTTGCAGTGCTGAATAGCCATTGTAAAGCCCAAATAGCGCTATTGTATTTGTTTCCTTGTGACCAGAGGAGGACTAGGACCTAAAATCAGCCTGGGAATTGACTGTCCGTGGCCAGCCTATGACAAGCCCAAAAACTGTAAAGCCCATTCCCAGGGTGCTTCTGAGATGACCAGTTAGAACATTTGTTAGCTGAGGCTGCAGGGGCAGATCATGGGTAAAGGTGTAAATGGTACGGAAATGGTGAGCCATTAGTATTGTAAGGGCAGATACTGTTTCAGTGATTGATATTCCTAACACCTGGGCAGGAGTACATTGGCTGGGGGATACAAGGGGGTCAGGTGTGGAGTGACATGGGAGGCAACGACCTAAGAAAGGTGTTAGAAGAAGACCTCCCGCACAGGGTCTGAGTGTCTCATTTGGCCAGAAAGCAGTGCGCCTTGGGAATTCTCCCTTAATCTATTATATATTTGACAATGTCATAAAATTCCTAAATTGTCTATAAAATTGTACTGTTTTCCCCTTGTTTTGTTTTTAGGAGGATTTAGTTGAGGAGAGATTGGGCTAAAAATAGGTTTGCTCTGCCATAGAAAATGGAAATTGCGTATTTTACTGCAATAAAATAACTCCAGCACCTAAGACCCTGGCAGTGCTTACTGTATGCAGTACCTGTGAAAAATTGGTGAATCACTGAAGATGTATGAAGACAATGAAGGATGTCTTTCACTTCACTAAAGAGTTAGCTCAAAAACCAAGTATTTTAAAGAGGAACTCCGATGAAAAATGACCACATTCCCTCTTTAATAAGCAGCAGCGGGACGCCACTATATTACAGAAGGGGGCTGCTTGGATACTCACCTATTCTGGGTTGCTCATCTCATGTGACCGCGAGCAGCCTATCAGGGCACCCTGTAGCCGAGTACATTACTGTGCGACTGCTGGTCGCGCAAGCCTGATAGGGTGCTCCACCGCTGCTGTAGAAGGATCTTGAAAGAGGTGAGTCTACTGGCAGCCCTGTTCTGTCTTATAGTGGCATCGATGCAAAGCGGGGCAGCTGGATGCGGGCTGCCCTGCTGCATATTAAAGAGGGAGTCTGAACATTTTAACTACAGTTCCTCTTTAATGTGAAGCTCCACTTTCAAGAACAAGGACTTCTTGATATACAATAATGCCCAACTGAGGATATGACATGTAGATATTTTTACAAAGTCACTGACTGCAAAGAAGCTGGACCTAACAGACTTAAGTGATTTTTCCAGCTGAAGTAGATATCCCTTTAAAACATAACCTTTCTCTTTCAATATTTTTATTTATTTATAATCAGGAATACAGGCATAATCACTCATAGTCAAAATTAGCCATCCCATGCAGGGGAGACATATGACAATCTGTGCTCATGGACAAACTTACAACTCCAGGTTGATTTTCGTTGTACAACAATAAAATGAAAGAAGGATGGCACATAGTAAATACAATCGAAGTCATGTCTTCTTTTCCCATCGCGCGCACAGATTGTAACGAATATTAGCCTGTCCGCTCACCTTTACTGCACATTGGTTAATAAACCAAGAGAGAGTGAATAGAACAAGGAACTGGAGAGGGAAGAAAGGGGAAGGGGGAGGGGATTCCCCGTGCTCTGCCACCACGTTAGTTTCCGTTAGTTCAGTGCCCCCGAGAGGGCGCTGGGACAGGCATACCATCTCCAGGGCTCCCATATTAACAAGAATCTACTGTGGGAGTCTCAAAATACTGGTCAATCTTTCAATGAGGAGGAACCCATTTATCCTTGCCGACACTTCTGCCAAGGGGGTGAACTGTTTCCTCCATGCTCTAGCGATGGTTTGCTTGGCCGCCAGGAGTAGATAGACAAACAGCCTATTTTGCTTCCTTGTAAGCTCAGGGGTCCTAAGGTGGAGGAGAGCCACCCACGGATCTTTCCTGATTTTTACTTGGAATATTGCATTGGCCATCTTATAAACCTGATTCCAGAAGCGGGCCAGCATGGGGCAAGTCCACCAGGTGTGAAGTCCCCTTCAACGTTACAGCCCCTAAAGCATGTACTGGCCTGCCCTTGATGCATCTTACTCAGTCGGCTCGGTACAAGGTACCAACGGAACAGCATCTTCTATGCTGTTTCGGTAGTCAGTACATTAATAGACCATTTTGAGGCAGTTGCCCATATTTCCGCCCATCCCTTTTCTGATTGGCAGGGACCCAGGTCTTTCTCCCAGTTTTTCACATAGCCATGGGTACTTGAACCATAGTCATTCAGCGCAGAATACAGCACGGAAATCGCTCCCCTGCATAATGGGTCTCTACTGCATATTTCATAGAAACATAGAAGGTTGACGGCAGAAGGAGACAATACGGTCCATCTAGTCTGCCCTTATGTGTATACTGTATGTACTCTTTATCTTAGGATAGATGTGTGCTTATCCCAGGCATGTTTAAATTCAGTGACTGTTGATTTTTCAACTACCTCTGCTGGAAGTTTGTTCCAAGCATCTACTACTCTTTCTGTAAAATAATATTTTCTAACATTGCTCCTGATCTTCCCCCCGACTAGCTTCAGGTTGTGCCCCCTTGTTCTATCATTAAGCTTCTTCTTAAAAACACTTCCCTCCTGAACCTTATTCAATCCTTTCACATATTTAAAGGTCTCAATCATGTCCCCTCTCTCCCTTCTTTCCTCCAGAATGTACAAATTAAGCACTTTAAGTCTCTCCTGATAAGTTGTAAGTTTAGGTCCTTCCACCATTTTCATTGCCCGCCCGCCTCCCCGAAAGGAGTCCATTTGCGGAATGAGGAACTCATAGTTAGAGGTAGCACCCAGTGCCTTAATTAAAGGTATCGATAATATTCCCCCTAGGGGATATCGAGCCTCACTATTCTTAGTATACAGTACGTCCTGCTCCAAATCTAATACAGTTGGGATATACTCCACCAGATGGCGCTGGACTGCAGAGACATCGAAAATAGGCTCCTCCCGGCCCATCAAATACCCAGGGACCTCCCACAAATCCCCAGAATTTCTCTGCAGTCTGGATGCGAAGGACGAGAAATGGCTCTCTCTACTCGCAGGTGAGCCGTGTTATTAACCTGCGGCCCTGTAGGACTATTCCCACCCGTTCCACTAGTAATATGCCTCCCAGCCTTGGCTGCGCTGGTCGGGTGAAGGTAAGCAGCACCGCCGTTGGCGCTGCTCCACCGCAATCCCCCACCAAAGGGTAGGCGGTTCAGGCTTATGGTGAGCCTCTATGGGATGCCCCTCCCGCACTATTGCCCCTTGCCCCTGCCTATCGGTGGGCCCTATTTAAGTGGCCGCCGTCCTCCCTCATCCTCCTTGTAGTCTTCGGGGAAAAGAGGGGGGGGGGGGGGTGTATGTGTATAGATATGTATGTTATGCAGTCTGTGCTTTCACTTTTCACATGTCTTTATTCTTGTGTCAGCCGCCGCGCTGACTTGTCTTTATTGCTTTTAAAATTACCGCCGCGTGCTGACTTGGTTCCGCGATTGGCGGCATTTCCTCAGGCGCGGGAGCTGTTGGCCTTTCTGGTTTCGCGCTCTTCGGGGGGGGGGGGGCGGGCCCGTCTTTGGCGCGTTCCGCGTCATCGCTATTACTGGCCCACCCCTCGAGGTATACCGACGCCATCTTTTCTGACTTGGTTGGCCTATGTGCGAAGGACTCCTACCTACCGCGGTCCGTAAGTGCCCTCGCGGGCGGCTTGATCTGCTTCACTTTTGTTACGATGTCTTGTCTGCTTATGTCTTTCAGGCGGGACGAACCCTTCTTGGCTTCTCCCGGCCCTGTTTTTAGTATATTACTTGTAGGCCTTGTAAAAATGATACTCCCACGTCCCTAGCGGGTTATTGGGGCATCCAGGGTTGCTATATAGCGTTATTCCCTATCACCATCACCTATCACACTATAATCACCATATGGAGGCATCTCAGGATAATGTTACCGTGTTCCCTTTGGGACAAGACCGGCTGTGTGTAGCGTGTGGGCAGCCTCAAGCTGATGCTGACAAGGCGCGGGTCTGTGTACCCTGTGCTGAAGGGTGCTTGCATTGTAATCTGGCCTGCCAGTGGCTGCACCTCGTTTCACCTCACCTACTCCCCCAAGCTTAAATCTCACTCCTGCTGAGTTGCATACTAGTGGGGATTCTCAGCCTGATGTGTCTTCTAGACTGGCTACTGTTGAACAGATTATTGCGAAGTCTTTAGCGCGTAAGGCCCCTGCTAAGAAGCGGCACTTGACGCCTAATGTTACTGTTTTCCCTATGGGAACTGAGGAGTTTTGGAATCTGTGTGGCTATACCCCGTATGATGAAGGGGAGCTCTTTTCTGATTCAGGCTCATCTGATGTCAGGGCGTCCGCGTGCTTCCCTATCTGGATAATATCCTCATCACTTCCCAGTCTCTACATCAGGCAGAGTTGGATACTCAGCTGGTGGTGTCCACTCTGGAGTCACTTGTATGGGTGATCAACCACCCCAAGTCCTCACTGTCCCCTTCCTTGGTAACTCCATTCTTAGGAATGAATCTGGATACAGTTCAGGCAAGGATCTTCCTTCCTCAGCAGAAGGTGGACAGTCTGATTGCACAGGCCCAGTCCCTCCTAGCTTGTCCCCATCCCTCCATCAGGCAGGGGATGCAGCTGGTGGGCCTGATGGTGGCGTGCTTCGAAGCGGTCCCTTATGCTCAGTTCCACTTGAGGCCTCTGCAACTTCACCTATTGTCTGTATAGGACAAGGACCCAGCGTCCCTGGACAGGGTCTGTGTGCTCTCCCCCCTGGTCAGGAGGTCCCTCTTGTGGTGGATGGACTCAAAGAACCTGTTGGGGGGCAGATCCTTTCTTGCCCCTTCCTGGGAGACGGTCACCACGGATGCCGGTCTGTCAGGTTGGGGGGGGTTTCTGGAAGTCCCTGCGGTTCCAGGGGAGGTGGAGCCCTCAGGAGGCCCACACAGCTATCAATGTCTTGGAGCTGTGAGCGATCAGGTTAGTTCTGGCTCGCTTGATTACTCATCTTCAGGGCCTGCCTGTTCAGGTGCGCTCGGACAACCAGACGGCAGTTGCCTACATCAATCATCAGGGAGGGACCCTGAGCAAGGGGGCCCTCCAGGAAGCGTCTCTGATCCTGACTTGGGCCAATGTCCCCTGCATTTCAGCTGTGTATATCCCGGGGGTGGAAAATCACCTGGCTCTCTGAGCAGGGGGACCTCTCGCCAGGGAGAATGGTCCCCATGCAGCAGGGTGTTTTCAATCTCTGTGTCACCGTTGGGGCCAACCAGATGTGGATCTGTTTGTGCCCCGCCACAATCACAAGCTTCCAGCTTTTGTCTCTGTCCAGGGATCCTCTGGCCCTGACCTCGGATGCGCTAGCAATGTCATGGAAGGACTTTCAGTTCCTGTATGTCCTCCCCCCAATTCCCCTGCTGGGCAGGGTTCTGCGCAAGATTGCTCTGGAAGGGGTGCCGGCAATTCTGGTGGCCCCCAGGTGGCCAAGAAGAGTGTGGTTCGCAGACGTGGTACAGCTGGCAGTAGATCAGTACGCTCTGCCCTTGGTGCCAGATCTGATCACTCAGGGCTCACTACGCCATCCCAATTTACAAACTCTGGCTTTGATGGCTTGGCTGCTGAAACCTCCATCTTGATGGAGAAGGGGCTGTCTTCCTCAGTTGTGGATACTTTGATTAAAGCTAGGAAGAAGTCTTCCTCTTCCATTTATTACAGGGTTTGGTGTGCCTACATTGACTGGTGTGAGTCTAAGTCTCTTCCCTGTAGTGTCTTCTCTATTCCCAGGATTCTGGAGTTCCTGCAGCATGGGTTGGAGATGGGGCTCCAACTCAGTACTCTGAAGGGTCAGGTTTCTGCCCTGGCTATTTTTTTCCAGAAGTCCTTTGCTCAGCACCCTCTGATCAGGACATTTTCCAGGGGGTCACTCATGTGCGTCCCCCACGTAAACCTATGGTGCCTATGGTGCCTGTTTGGGATTTGAACTTGGTTCTGTCAGCCTTGCAGGGTGCTCCCTTTGAACCTGTGCAGGATGCTGCCTTGGCCATTCTTATGCTCAAGGTTGTGTTTCTGGTGGCTATCACTTCTGTCAGGCGTGTGTCTGAGTTGGCGGCGCTGTCCATTCAGCCCCCCTACTATGAGAGGCACCAGGACAAGGTGGTGTTTCCTTTCAAACCTGATTTTCTGCCTAAGGTAGTGTCTGCCTTTCATTTGAATCAGGATATTGTTCTTCCTTCTTTGTGCCCTAATCCTAGCAATGCTAAGGAGAGAGTTTTGCACTCTTTGGATGTGGTTAGGTGTCTGAAGTACTATCTGGTGGCTACTGCACCTTTCAGGAAAACTGATGCTCTTTTTGTGGTCCCTTCTGGTCCTAGGAAGGGTTTGGCTCCTGCCAAGTCTACTATCAGCAAGTGGATTCGTCAGGCTGTGATTCAGGCCTACTCTGCTAAGGGGAAGTATCCTCCCTTCCTCCTTACTGCTCATTCCACTCGTGCTATCGGTGCCTCTTGGGCTTTTCAGCACCAGGCTTCTGTTGTTTGCAAGGCCGCTACTTGGTCTTCTGTTCATACCTTTTCAAAGTTTTACAAGGTTGATGTTAGGGCCTCAGCTGATGCTGCTTTTGCCGCAAGGTTCTGCAGGCGGCAGTGGTTTAAACTGCCTGCTGCTGATTTTTCTTGGGGATCCCACCCTACTTTATGGACACTGCTATTGGATGTCCCAACTGTAAGTATTAGATTTGGAGCAGGACATACTGTATACTAAGAATAATACAATTCTGTGATTACTCACCTGTAGAATTGGTATTTTGAGTATACAGTACGTCCTGCTCCAACCCAACCTTGGTTTGCATTTTCTTGGATCCCCTGTATGGTGATTGTTATCATTGTTATAGTTGATAGTTTGGATTGTTTAATTCTCCCGGCTTCTCAATGCTGGGGATTTGTGGGAGGTCCCTGGGTATTTGAGTGGCCGGGAGGAGCCTATTTTCGATGTCTCAGCAGTCCAGCGCCATCTGGCGGAGTATATCCCAACTGTAAGTGTTAGATTTGGAGCAGGACGTACTGTATACTCATAATACCAATTCTACAGGTGAGTAATCACAGAATTGTATTTTTAAATCGTCAAAGGACCTAAATATGTAGTTCGAGAGAAGATGCGGTATCCTAGTCACCCCGCGGTCTTGCCATCAGTTGAAGGCTAATTTATTCTGTATGCCCGGCGGAAAGCTTGGGTTGTCCCATACGTTTGACAAGGGAGTATGGGGGGACATCAGGGAAGCCGAGTATTTGACTAAGTCCCATACAAAGAGCGAATGTCGCATTAGGGGGGCTGAGCGTTTTAGGCCTAAGTGCTGGGGCGGTCCAGAGTAGGCTGTCAATAAGGGTTGATGAGCAATTTGGAAGTTCAAGAAATGTCCACAACGGGGGCTTACGGTGGGAGTGCATAGGGATTAGTTGGGCGATTTGGGCTGCCTTGTAATATTTTGGAATATTGGGCACTCCGAGCCCCCCCCTGCGATTTATGGGAGAACATGGTATGTTTGGATACCCGAGGGCGGCTGGGTGACCATACGAAAGCAAGTATCTTCCTCTGCAATCCACGAAGCATGTGGATTGGGATCTTAACTGGTAGGACTCTGAAAAGATACGTTAGCTTGGGGAGCAGTGTCATTTTGACAGCGTTGATACGGCCCAACCAGGAAATTGGGTAAGTCTTCCATGTCTCAAGCAGCCACGTCAGGGACCCAAAGAGGGGTGGGTAGTTGGCTCCGTACAAGTCTGCATAGTGTGCAGGGATGTGCACCCCCAGGTACGGGAGCGGCGCTGTAGTCCAGCGGATGGAAAAATTTACCTTTATCTGATCCACCACGTCCGCTGGCAGGGATATGTTGAGTGCTCTGGACTTTTCACTATTTATGGGTAATCCTGATATTTGAGCAAAGTGGTCTAGGATGCCATACAAGTTTGGAAGGGAGGTGACTGGCTGGGAGAGAACCATTAGGACATTGTCAGCAAAACAAGGCCTTGTGCTGGATACCCGCTACCTCCAGTCCCTTCAGGTTGGCTCTTATTGCTATTCCTAGAGGTTCCATGGGCAGAATAAAGAGGAGTGGGGATAAGGGGCACACTTGCCTGGTGCCTCTAAATATCTGGAATGAGTCAGAGGAGTGACCAGAGTATCGCACCCGCGCGGTGGGGGCAGCGTAAAGGGCATCGATCCATTTCAGAAACTTCTGGCCAAAACCCCATTTTCTCAACATCCACAACAGATAATCCAGATAATCCAACAGATAAGATATTGTGTCAAAGGCCTTCTGTATGTCCAGAGACAATAGGAAGGCCTGGATATTCTTAGAGCGGGCGTGATGAATCAGATGGACAACCCTCCTGACATTATACCCAGCCTGGCGGTTCAGGACAAAACCCACCTGATCTCTATGGATCAGATCTTCAATAAACGTATTTAGTCTGGTGGCAAGCACCTTGACCAATAGTTTTACATCAATATTAATTAGGGATATTGGCCTATAATTAGGGACTAGCAGACTATCTTTGTCAGGTTTAGGGATCATGCAAATATCCGCTAGCAGGGAGCTTTGGACCCAAAGAGCATTAAAAAGGTTAGATAAATGGGGTGCTAAAATGGGGGCGAATTTCTTGTAATATAGGCTGCTAAATCCATCTGGCCCTGCGGTTTTTGAAGTTTTCAGGGACTTTATAGCAGCGAGCATCTCTTGGGGTGTAACAGGGGACTCCATCTGGTAAACATGGTCCTGGGCAATTTTCGGCAGGTCAATATGCTCAAAAAACTTCTGAAGGATCACTTTGTTCGTGCTTGGAGGAGCCGAGTACAAAGTTGCCAGAAACCTTCTGAATGTGGTGACAGTTTTATTGGGGTCTGCTGAAATAGTTCCCGAAGCTAATTTTAGCTTTATGGGCTGGTGCTTATTGAGGTCCGTGGCGCGTAACCGCCAGGCAATCATAGTATCAGGTTTGTTTCCCCTGGCGTAAAATTTTTGTTTCGCCCAGCGGAGCCTCTTTTCCGCCTGGTCGTCTAAAAGCATATTAAGCTCTAGTCTCAAAGTGTCAACCTCTCTTTTGTTTTTGGAGCTCGGGACTCTCTTCCATCACCTGTTCATATTTTAGAGTGAGGTCTTTAATCTTTTTTTGCCTCTCCCGTTTTTTAAGTGAGGCTATGCCTATAATGTTACCTCTCATGGTTACCTTCTGGGCCTCCCACATTGAAATCAGAGAGGAAACCGAGCCGGTATTCAGTGCAAAATATTCCTTGAGGGCCTCCTGAATTTTATCACACGTGTCCTGAGAGGAGAGAAGAGAGTCGTTGAGTCTCCAAATGCAGGAGCGTCTGGTCGTAACCAGAAGGTTAATAGACGCCATCACTGGGCTGTGGTCCGACCAGGCAGAGTCTAAAATAGCGAGGAGTGTAGTTTGGGAGACTAGGATATGGTCGATCCTGCAAAAAGTTCCATGTGGTTTGAAGTAGAATGTGAAATCCCAGGCGGTGGGGTTCTTTTCCCTCCAGACATCGCAAAGATTATGGGTGTTGAGAAGCTCGTTAAAGGCAGTGGACTGTGAATCCGAGGCCAACGGTGTGGCAGCGAATTGACCTGTCCTCCGCCTATCCAGTTTGGGGTTTGTCAGGTTTGAGTCCCCTCCAATTATTAAGACTCCCTTATTATTATTCTGGATCATGGTCAGTAGGTGCTTAAAAAAGCGAGTTTGAAAAGTATTAGGTGCATAATACGTGACCAAGGTGATCTCAATATCATTGAGGGAACCCTGCAGTATGAGGTATCTCCTTGTCGGGTCTGAGATTTCTTTGGAGCAGATAAAAGGGAGACTTTTATGGAAGGTAATTACCACCCCTCTTTTTTTCTCTATGGCTTATGCCCCGTATGATACTGGAAAGTGATTGCTCAGGTAATTTGGCTTGGAGTGGGTAGAGAACCTAGTTTCCTGGAGGAAGACTATATGGGCCTTACAGGACTTAGTAGTGAAAGCCTTGTTTCTCTTGGCAGGGTTTTTGAAACCCTGGACATTATGGGATATTAATTTAACACTCACCCCGACCATAGAGTGTCAAATGGTGTGTGCCTGAAGTGGATTGGCGGGCAGAGCACGAGGGAATCCAGGGAGGGGGACCACAGGGGAACAAAGGTAGCAAGGAAAAAGCTTAACAAGATAAACAAACCAAACAAATAAACGGTAAACGGATATATGATCTTGGACCAATAGCGGTCCAAAAAAAATTCTGCGACTGCAGAAAGCGACTCGTACATCGGGGAAGCATTCACCCCGGTGCAGGTCATTTTGGCGTTTGGGGGTAGTCCCCGGGAACACAGGACAATACTATTTAAGCAGTAATATCTATTCGCAAGCCCATGGCCCACCCCCAGGGACCCCCCCGGGACCAAGCACCACCACCCAGCATCCCCCACAAGGGGGAGCCCGGCGGGCAAGGCCCCAAAGGTGATGGCCCCCGGGCACGAGCCGCAGGACCCAGACCCACCCATCAACCAACCGACAGTGACGTCAAGCAGTGATATAAAACCAGAATAACAACCGATAAACTTTTACAAGCGGTCATCTTCGGAAAGCAACCGGGCGAGGGCCCATCCCCCCGGCCGGAGCATACCCCAATGGGGGGCCGACCAACGCTCCCGGCCTGGGAGAGGGTCCCAGACCCCGACGAAGTCCGGGCAACAATGCGTACAGCCCGACCCTATAAAAAGCGCAGTTACTAAGAAAAAAGAAGGGGGTTAATTAAGGCACAGTGTACAACAAATAAGCATCATAAGTTCTGAGGTTATAGCAGGCAATCGCCCAAAGGTTTGCACGTTACCCATCAGTCGGATAGAGTCCTCATCCCGGATGTAGGTTGGAGCTTCCCGGGTGCTCAGCTAGGCGGTCCCTCCTCCTGTGGGGGCGGACCTTCTCCCACGGGGGCTGCAGGGCTTGGCGCTTGGGTGACTGCTGCATGGCCAAGTCAGAGGGGGGGACAGTGAAGTCCGCCGGTATCAGTTTCAAGTCCTTTAAGATCTTCAGCAGTTCATCCGTGTAGGAGGCCGCGTGATGGCGGCCTGCGTGCACAAATGCCATTTTAAAGGGGAAGCCCCAGCTGTATTTTATTTTATGGTGTTTTAGGGCATCCAGACCCGGTTTCATAGCCCGTCTTCGCTGGAGTGTTTGGGGAGCGACGTCGGGGGAGATCTGATAGGGTGATTCTGGAATGACAATTCCCCTTTCTCTCTAGCCGCCAGTGGGATCGCTTCTTTTGTGCGGTAGAAGATATCCCTTGGAAGGCCATCAGATCTTTTGGGCCCCAGCGCCCTGTGGGCACTATCCAGCTCCAGACATTCGATTGGCATAGATGGGATTAGTTCCTGTAGCAGCGCGGCAACAGTAGCAGGTACATCTTCAATGGTTTCCGGGAGGCCTCATATGCGGACATTGTCCCTCCTAGACCTGTTTTCCAGATCTTCCAATTTTTAGCCCTAGATTTAGACTCCCCGGCCTCCAGGGCCACGACCAGGCCGTCCATCTTATCCTCCATGGCGCTGGTCCTATCACCCAGATCTTTTAGGTCGTTAGAGTAGCAGGCAGAAAGTTGGGCCACAGCAGCAGCTAGCTCCTGCTGCAACAGTTCCTTAAACTTCGCCAGTAAATTTGCGCCTCGCACAATTGGGTCCAGGGTCCCCGAGTTGGGACTAACTTGTGGGCCTCGCAGGTCCCCGTCACCTGTATCCTCAATCAGAAGCTGGGACATATTGCTGCTTCCTGGGGAGAGTGACCTCCCAGCCTCCGAATGGCCCCCCAGGCCAATAGAAAGTGACAGGGGCGAGCAGCTTCGCACTTGGGGGGAACACTCTGAAGGGCATGTTGGGGGGCCTAAGCATCGGGCACCGTCAGGGGCCCCATCCAGGTCAGCCTGTGTGGACTCAGGTTTACCCTCCTCATGCTCCTGGCTGCTGGCATGGTGAGGGAGCTGTGTTGGTGCCTGTGCCGTTCTGGGGGCACCAGCCATGAAGAAGAGTGGACGAGATGGGGGAGGCGGTGTCGGAGGAGACCCGTGGCGAGGGTGAGCTGTGGTATCTGTGGGGGACTGGGGGCGCCGCAGGGCCCCCGCCACTGAGGAGCGCTCCACTTCGGGGGAGTGTGGGGGAGATGGTGAGGCTGATGGAGACAGCAGGGAAGTCTCCCTCCACCCATCGCAGGACTGGGCAGCCCCGCTCACCTGCTGTCGGCCCTGGAAGGTAAGTGAGCCGGGCTGCAGAGGTCCCGAGGGAGGCCCCGCTTGGTCGGGCCGGCGTTCGTGGGCGGAGCCTGTCGCGGCTGCATCGCAGGGTCCGCCATACTGTCCTCCATGTGACTGGGGCGCCGGGAGGACTTGCTCTCCCTCCCCGCCTTCTGCCCCCTCGTTTTAGTGCTGTTTTTGCCCATTGGTGGGCAGAGATCTTGTAGGCGTCGGGCGGCTCAGGGGGGTTGCTGTGCTGGCCTGGTATCTTCTTTGGTGGCTAGCCACGCCCCCCTAAAACATAACCTTTAATAGCTCATCATAAAATAAAAATAAAAGTCAGATGCTAAGTGCCATGATACAGGCGCTCCCCAGCATGTGATGCATTTCAGGGTCAGAGCCCCATAGTCATACCTCAGACTAAGCATTAGCTGTGGAGAACAGGTGTAGGATGAGCAATAGCTGTGGCTGTGTATTGTGCTGGAGACACCACAGTGCACAGTGCTGTGCCCATACTAATGTGTAGTTCCCCTGATCTGTGTGTGTTTCTGTTCTATGTTGTTGGATTTCTTCTGTTATCCTCTATATTATGATGATAATTACTGTCTGAATGTTCCAGTAAACCAGTTTGTTCTCCCACGATGTCTACATGCAGGTGACTCAGCTGCATGTTAAATATTCTGCTACAGATGAGACCATTTTGTTTGTCCTGCTGTTTCTGAGTGCTGCAGTCCCATGATAAAAGCCACTCACAGGCAAAAGACTTCCTAGGGTCCATTTCACACTTTATACTTCTGAAGCTGCTTTCCAGGCTCTTGAGTTTTTTTACATTTTAGATTGAATAAAAAATGAGTAACTGAAATTTCCAATTGCTTAGCAATCATCTGTGCTTATTTTCTAAATTAGAATAAAATGACAGACGGTAGAAAGAACCCCAGGTCTATGACAAAATATGTCTATGGAATGGAGATTTTATCTTTGTAAAGAAGGGAAGAGTTGGAGTTGTTGTTTCTGGTGTTAAACTAAGACACTGAGACTGCAGCAGTGACTTGACTGACCACTGAGGCTTACTTGTTATTTATAGGTTGTAGTTTGTAAAGCATAAATGCCGACAATCTATATCTGCTGCAGGATTTCACTTCAGATCAGTGGTCCTTCTCCTAAGAGTGATGGGAATTGACTGATGACATATTAGCTGAAGCTAGCGGAGCCTTTTTCTTGCATCAGCAAGAACATTCCTGCTTAAAGTGAACCCAATAGTAAAGAATTCAAGGGGACTGCCATTGCTTGGTAACGTCCAGTGACTTCTCCCTCAGCAGCTGTATTTACTAGGCCTCTTGTAAATGGTGTGAAAATCATAGGATCTAGTACTTGCAGGACTGGATTTGGTATAAAAAGTCTAGCAGAGGCCCCACGTAAGTATCGGTGGATTTTACCCTGCCCTTGTTAACAAGTGGTGGAGTACCCTAAGTGGTGGAGGCCTAGG
The DNA here is from genome assembly GCA_027917425.1 of Gastrophryne carolinensis. NCBI lineage: Eukaryota > Metazoa > Chordata > Amphibia > Anura > Microhylidae > Gastrophryne > Gastrophryne carolinensis. Next base: position 86,671,553 of record CM051235.1, on the reverse strand, counting down.
AGCAGGAGCCCCCTTAATATAATACTGCATTTATGGATAGCATTCTTATTTCAGATAAGTAACTTATTGCAGGCAGAAAAAGCAGCATGGCAGCCAGGATACTACCATTTCTTAGGAGGGGCCAGCAGTGAACATGATCTGTTTATGAAAGTTGTAATTTTCCAAGATCTGTTCCAAGAGCTGGTGATAAAATGTTCTGCTATCCAGCTTCTTATAACTGTATAAAGCTGAAATACTGTTGCTTCTTAGTTTGACCTAAAATTCATAGAGCACATTAATTCATAGAGCAGCATTAAAGAGAACATCAGACTTAAAATAAAAAGGGGCCAATTCCCACCCCCCCATCTGCCCCCCACTTGCCTCTTGGATGCGGAGACATCCGGCTGCTTCAGTGCCCGATCCTTCCCCCCTCCCCACCGACTTAGCTGCCTCTAAATGATAAGAGTCTCAGTTAAGTCTCGCAGGATTTCAGGTGGCTCCATTGCATGGGCACTGGGCAGGCACGAGATTGGGGACCGCGCGGTGCCTGATGGGATGCAAAATTGTGCTGCCCGTCAGAAGGTCACCCGGAATCCAATGGACCCAGAAGATGGTTTTCCCGGCGAGGTGAGTAAATAGTGGGGTAACCAGCGAGACCACAGGCCCCCTAATCTAGATCATAAAAAAAGCCTTATTATATCCCCGTCTGCCACTGTCCCCTGGTCATTGTGCGGCCACCGCCGCGATTGGCACAAAGCCGAATCCCATGGGTCTCCCGGGGGATGCAGTTCTGTGTTGTCATTCAAGATGGTGGTGCCCAGGGTCCAGAGCACCAGAGGAGTGGTGAGGCCCTCTGTATAAGGTTAGGATTTTTTCATTGTGCCCCCCTCCCTCATCCTGCTTCAGTGCCAGGTAGCGTGGCAGGGCGGGGGGGGGGGTTACTTGGTGACTGAAGTTCCGCTTTAACATAGAGCAGCGCATAGACACTTCACCTTCTTTGGACTGATTGGTTGAGAATCTGTCAGCCTCCTCATTTAAATGCCCCTAAACATTTTTTTATCAATGAAATCATTATTTGTATTTTATGGAGCCTTCCCACAAACAGATACCTTTAGCTAGCAAGAGAGCGTACAACTCGTATACAGGTGGACGATTTGCTTTCAAACAAGGAAGATTTGTCAGCTGATTTATAGTTTGTGAGATCACATTTGTTGTGCGCTCCACTATTTGTGGTCGATTTCTGTTTCCATGCAACAAACGATAAATTGTACATGAGCCTACAATGATACGACGCTAAAGCAGCAGACAAATTGTTTGTTAGTTCCATGGTTGTTAGATTAGTTCCACAGATCTATTCTCATCTGATTGTGGTCCATTTAGTGCTTCTTCATTCACAAATTGCTTTGTGGAATAGGCCATTACATTAAATTACCCGGCAAAAGCATTATTAAAAATGTAATTTTTTAGATGTGATCACGTGTGCCAAGTGCTTTGCCAAAGAACAGTGTGTATAACTCCAAAAAGGGCTGTGTAAAATCTTGGGTAAAGTAAATATTCTTTTAAATTTATGGAGATCAAATCTCCCTCAAGCTGTTTGAATAATCAAGAATCAAGTTAAGGAAATGCAGTTAAACTCATTTTACAGAGACTCTGGGGGATGTGTGGTACATCCAAACCTGTGTACATCCATTAATGTGAAGATCTGCTTCATTTCCATTGGGATTGTAATATTTAATACACACGAGTTCAGGAACAGATTTATGTAAAGAAAAAAGTTTTGAAGACTGTCAGATTGACATAACCATCCTTGTTATCTAATAAAATCAAATCATCTTCTCTAAGCATTTAAGTTGCAAGAATTTTGTTATAGGTTTAACCAAAAGAATATTACAGGAGCAAAAGCAATTGTATAATATTCTCAATAGTGGAACCTATATTTAAATTAGATTGACTGCTTCATTGAGCCTTATACATGAATCACGTTCCCCAAATTTAACCAAGTAAGAAAAAATATATTCCCTCTGATACTGGGGTGTCTGCTTAATGGGAGGGGGCCTAAAGGACTCTGGGTGGGGGAGGAGCTCAAACCAAATAGGAAGGTAAAACAAGGGACAAGAAAGTGGGGGTGAGACCCAGGAATCTCAACTTACAAAAATGTAAGAAGCCACCTATTGAACATCAAGTAATTGATTTGGTAGGTAGAATCCCGCATTCACCAAACCACAAAACCAAGCAAAATAAAAAAACATATTGTTTCCCTGTCCACAGACTCAGTTTTACAGAGCTCTGGCTGATTTTCCAATGGCTTAAACTTATTTGGCTTCAATTGGCTTAAACCCCAACCGCACTGCACTGCCCTGAGGTGCAGGGATTTAATGTGACGTTACGTCTTATCTCTAAAACTCCCTTCCTGTGAGATTAAATGAAGTAGGCAAAATGAACAAAAACACCTACTGAGTTCTGGACCCCTGCTGGTAGCCAGGCCTTGCTTCTGCTCTGTTGAGCTGCATAGTAATAATGGGTGACAGATATGGTTTCTGTGATTGGATGATGAGATAGCCTCTCATCAAGCCATGCATTTGGCAGCAGGACAGAAGCACTGGGAAATTCTCCCTTCCACTGTGGTAGCATCATTAATTACTTCCCCTATGCATCTGGGTGTAGATCCACCTGTTGGTGGCACCAAGAAGAGATGGTTGGGGAAGACTGCATTGTACTTTCCAATAAAAATCTTTTGAAAATATAAAAAACCTTTCAGAGTTTCATTGGGGGTTATTTATTAATTTGTCACACACTTTGGAAAATATTCTCTAGTGCTAGTGAATAGCACTAGAAGATTGTGTTGGTCATCAACCATTTGAGTAGAACAATGACCGGAGTTACCAATGTTCTTCAAGGTGCTATACCTATTGGCCTCACCCCCTTTAAATAGAAACAAGACATTTCCAGGGTAATAATATTTTCATGGGGTTTAGTGTCACAGTTTCGACTTATCTAATATATTATTGTTAATTGTTGGACATGTGTACTAATTTTCAGAACAATTGCCTATGATATATTATTGTTCTGTTAGCAGATCTAACTCTCTTACCCATATGTATCAAACTTAAGACCTGGGGGCGGCCCCTCAAGCCTTTTTATGTGGCCCTCTGACAGGTACGAGACTTCGAATTTGCCTGGTCACTCCAAGGCTTCTGACAGCGGCAGCATATCCTTGCATCTGTGTGAGGTGCCGCCGAGTGATGCACTAATACACTACGCTCCACTGCACAGTACGGCCTCAAATCCCATGTGCAGTACTGGTCCTTGGCTTTTTAATGTTTGGAGGGGAGGAAGAGAGTAGTGTCTGTAAATCTTCTGTGTCTCTGTGCAACCACACAAGGGGGCCCTAACCCACCAAACTAACTTCCACAGCAGAGCCTGTTATATCTACTGCAGGGGTTCTTACTAGATACAGATATTGTAGTGCTGTCATGGGCAAAATAATTCTGCATCTGACCTGGGTAAAATAATTCAGTGTCTCCATCTGTCATGGGCCAAATATATTTTTGCCTATTCTGGGCTGCATCTGTCCTGTGCAAAATAATTATGTGGCTTTTCTGGGCAAAATATTTAGAAGCCTGTCGGCATATGTCCTGAGCAAAATCATTCTGTATCTGTAAACATCCATTTGAATGGTTGTGTCTGCTTTTTGTTTTTTTTTGTCTTTTATTATCCAGTCCTGTGAAAAGTCAGGTTGGTAAATGTTTCCCTGTAACACTTTACAGACTACATCTGTAGCTTTGTAATTTAAAGCCTCGGCCCTTTCGGGGGCCCTCCGCCTCCTTCCCCTCCCTTCGTACTCCCAGAGGAGGTTGTGGCTCCCTCTTCTCAGGTAGCCGCAGAGATTCTTGGGGCCGTGGCAGATCCCGTGGTCATCCCTGTCTCTCCTGGGGTTCCAAGCCCAAACCCCCTCCCAAGGCCCCTCAGGCATGAGGGGGCGCCTTCACCCATCCAGGGGGGGGGAATGGCTTCGGCTCTTTGCTCACGCCTGGAGGCTCCACGTCTCAGACCGGTGGATTCAGGAAGTATTGTCCTCCGGTTACAAGATAGAGTTTGCAGCTTGGCCACCCCCAAGATACATCAGATCCCGGATGTCTTTAAACCCCCTGTCAGCTCAAGGGTTGCTTTCGGCGGTTCAATGCCTGCTGGAGTCAGGGCTAATTTGTTCGGTGCCCCCTCAAGAACAGGGTCAGGGGTACTATTCCAATCTTTTCACGGTCCCCAAAAAGGACCGCACGGGCGACTTCATGACCACCGTGGACATCAAGGATGCTTATCTTCATGTGCCTATCTTCCCAGGTCATAAGAGATTTCTGAGGTTCACGCTGGAGGATCAGCAGTAACAGTTTGTAGCTTTGCCCTTTGGTATCACCTCGGCGCCTCGGGTGTTCACCAAGGTGCTGGCGAGGGTGATGGCTCTGCTACGGAACCAGGGCATTCGCGTCCTTCCTTACCTGGATGACATCCTTATTGTGGCCCAGTCCTTTCATCAGGCCGAGCAGAACACCCGGGCGGTGACCTCCACTCTGGAGTCCTTCGGCTGGGTGATCAACTTTCCCAAGTCTTCACTGTCCCCTTCCTTGGTGAGGTCCTTTCTGGGCATGACACTGGATACCTCTCAGGTCAAGGTGTTCCTTCCTCAGCAGAAGGTGGAGGGCCTTCAGAAGCAGGCACGGGCTCTGCTCTTGTGTCCTCTTCCCTCCATCCGTCTGGGGATGCAGTTGGTGGGCCTGATGGTGTCCTGCTTCGAGGCGGTCCCCTTTGCTCAGTTTCACATGAGATCTCTTCAGTTGCACCTCTTGTCAGTCTTGGATCGGGACCCTGTGTCCCTGGATCAGGAATTTGCTCTGTCTCCTCTGGCCAGACAGTCCCTTTCGTGGTGGCTGGACTCAAGGAACCTTCTGGTGGGCAGGACTTTCCTGCCCCCGTGCTGGGAGACGGTCACCACAGATGCCAGTCTGAAGGGCTGGGGGGGCTTTTGGAAGTCTCTGAAGTTCCAGGGTTGGTGGGGCCCCCAGGAGGCCCATGCTCCCATCAATGTACTGGAACTGAGGGCGATCAGGTTGGTTCTTTCTCAGCTGACCACACACCTTCGGGGTTGCCTACATCAACCATCAGTGAGGGACTAGGAGCAAGCGAGCCTTCAAGGAAGTGTCCCTGATACTGTCTTGGGCGGAACAGAATGTTCCCTGCATCGCAGCGGTATACATTCCGGGGGTGGACAACCCGGTGGCGGACTCCCTGAGCAGGGGGACGTCTCATCTGGGGGAATGGTCTCTCAACAACCAGGTGTTTCTCTCCCTGTGTCACCGCTGGGGTCAGCCGGATGTGGACCTGTTTGCGTCCCGTCACAATCACAAACTTCCCAAGTTTGTCTCCCTGTCACAGGATCCTCTGGTCTACGCCACGGATGCACTGGCAATGCCTTGGACGGAATTTCGGCTTCTCTATGTGTTCCCTCCGTTCCCTCTGCTGGGCAGGGTCATGTGCAAGATAGCCCAGGAGGGGGTGCCAGCCATCCTGGTGGCCCCCTGTTGGCCAAGAAGGGTGTGGTTCGCAGATGTCATGCAGTTGGCAGTAGATCGGTACGTCTTGCCCAAGGATCCAGATCTTCTCACTCAGGGGCAGCTTTGCCATCCCAATTCACAAACGCTGGCTTTAACGGCTTGGCTGCTGAAACCTCCATCCTGATGGAAAAGGGGTTGCCTGCCTCTGTTGTGGATACCATGATTCGGGCTAGGAAGAAGTCCTCGTCCTTTATCTGTTACAGGGTCTGGCATGCTTACATTGCCTGGTGTAAGTCCAAGTCTCTTCCCTGTCGGGTTTTTTCCATCCCCAGGATTCTGGAATTTTTGCAACACGATTTGGATTCCGACCTTCAACTGAGTACCCTCAAGGGCCATGTTTCAGCTCTGGCAATTTTTTTTCCAAAGATCCTTTGCCAATCACCGGTTGGTTAAAACCTTTTTCCAGGGTGTTACTCATGTGCGTCCACCTCGTAAGCCTATGCTATCAGTCTGGGACCTGAATCTGGTGTTGTCTGCTCTGCAGGGTCCTCCCTTTGAGCCTATTCGTGGGGCTGCCTTGCCCATTCTGACTCTTAAGGTAGCCTTTTTGGTGGCTATCACTTCTGTCAGGTGAGTTTCTGAACTGGCGGCGCTTTCCATCAAACCTCCTTATTTTGAGCGGCATCAGGATAAGGTGGTGTTTCGGCTTAAGCCGGATTTCTTGCCTAAGGTCGTGTCTGCCTTTCATCTCAATCAGGACATTGTTTTGCCTTCATTGTGTCCTAATCCTGCTAATTCCAAGGAGCGGACACTGCATTCTTTGGATGTGGTCGCTACTGAGCCTTTCAGGAAATCTCTTTTTGTTCTCACTTCTGGAAATAGGAAGGGTTTGCCTCCGGCTAAATCCACTATCAGCAAGTGGATCCGTCAGGCGGTGGTAAAAGCCTATTCTGCTAAGGGGAAGGAACCTCCCTTAAGGGTTACTGCTCATTCCACTCGTGCTATTGGTGCCTTTTGGGCTTTTCAGCACCAAGCTTCTGTTGAACAAGTTTGCAAGGCCGCTACTTGGTCTTCTGTACATACTTTTTCCAAGTTTTACAAGGTTGATGTTAAGGCCTCAGCGGATGCTGCTTTTGGCCGCAAGGCACTTCAGGTGGTAGTGACTTGAACTGCCGACCGTTACTCATTGGGGATCCCACCCTACTTTTGGACACTGCTTTTGGATGTCCCAACTGTTATGAATACTGAAGCAGGCCGTGCCATGCAATAAGAAAAAGACAATTCTGTGTGTACTCACCGGTAGAATTGCTTTTGTTCTTGCATGGCACGGCCTTCTTCACCCCACCCTTAATTAATTAATTAGTTAATTTGGGTTTTTTACCTTTTTTACATTTTTTACCTTTATTCTCTCCCGGCTTCTTGTCTCACTGCTTGTCTACGCTGGGAACTCTATGGTTAATCCCGTTTTTATAGGGGGCCGGGAGATGCCACAGCTCTTCTGCAGTACACTGCGCCACCTTGTGGCGGAATAACCCAACTGTTATGAATGCTGAAGCAGGCCGTGCCAGTACTCACAGAATTGTCTTTGACATTAACACTTTAGTGCCAGACCTGTAATGACAATTCTGCATAAAAATATAAAAAGTCCCAAAAAGTTTCTAAAAGTGTTTGTTTGCAGCCAGGAGAGGTCACACAATGTTTTGAGCAAAAAAAAAAAAAAGGACAAACACACTATTTAAAGTGGACCAACACCCAGGATTTTGACTATCCTGGGTTTTGGTCCACTTCGGCGGGGCACCCCGATCGGGGGTGCCCCGCTGTGTGAAACCCCCCAGAAACCCCAATAAACTCACCTCTCCCCGCTCCCACGTGACTGCCCGGTCCAATCCTCGCCAACGTCCAGGCGGGGAACAGGAACGTCCAAGCGGCTTCCGCCGCCGCCGCCTCCCTCGCGTCACTTTCGGCGCGCGCGCGCCCGTGCCGGCCATTCACAGACGGCCGGCGCGGGGGCACGCACGCCTAGAGGGGCGCGAGGGAGGCGCCGGCGGCGGAAGATAAGGTAGGTGGTTTGGGGGGGTTTCACCCCGCGGGACATCCCGATCTCAGATGTCCCGCGGGGTGGGAGGTGATCGGCCCGGGAATCTTATAGATTTCCGGGCCGATCACCTCTCGGTGTTGGTCCACTTTAAACACAAGCACATGAACGGCCATTGAAATGTATGGGAGATCGACAGTGAGTGAAAGGTAATACCTGGCGCTCTGGAAGCTAGTGCGCCGGTGCTATACGCTGAGCCTCCTGTAATAATACATCAGATGCTACATGGCGCAGTTACGGTCGCTCACCAGATTCGGTTTCATAAATGTGGTTTTGCGTACAGCGCCCAGCGTTCACCAGACACTGCCTGCCGTTACGAGGCATTACCTGCCGCTATCTCTTCTTAAATAACCCCCTAAGTGTAGAACAGATTTGGAACAGGAGAGTGACACAGATGACAACAAAATGGGGGTGGGGTCATGTGTAAGTGTTTAAACTCTCCCCCTAATATTGCATAATAATTTATGAATAATGCCCAACAGGACCAGATTAAGGCAGCTCAAAACCCTCCCACAACGGTCCTGGAGCTTAAAAGTTATAATGCCCATTGCCTATTCCTACCCTCATTCCACCACTACCATTAGGTGCCACCTGTTATCCATTCAAAAAGTCCACGGGGATGCCGGGGGGAGGGGTTACATAGAGGCTTGACACCTACTCTATTGGTGTATCCCCCGCAATGGATTTTTAATGGTACATTATTAAAAGTCATACTTTAGTCACAATATAAAAAACACTACACTCACCTTTAATTGCCCCCTGCTAGTCTGGTGCTTTCAAACTTACCGTATAGCCTGCTGTCTGCCACTCGCCGCTCCTTCCTCCTTTGCCACATCATCTCATGATGCCGCTGTGCTATTGGAAATGATGCAGAGCATCGCAGGAACTATGACAGTGAATGAAGGAGGAAGGAATGGCGCGTGGCAGGGCTCTGACATCGGGCTATCTGGTAAATGTGAAAGCACCGGACTAGCAGTGATAGCCTGCGTGAGTGTAGCATTTTTTTATATTGTGACTAAAGTATGATTTTAAGAATTTTTTTTTTATATTTTACTCTCTGGCATCTTCAAGGACATGGATAATAGGGGGCACCTAATGGCAGTGGTGTAAATCAGGATGGTTATAGGGAACGGGTGTTGTGGCTGTCAAAGGGGATGGTAATGAAAATAAGGATGGGGTCCCGGCTTTTCTGATGGCTGCCCTGCAGTCATCTCTAAGCTTTATGTACTAAAGTGTGTAACACTCCACCTGTCATATTACAGGGCAGGTTTGAATCTGATTGGTGGCAATGCAAAAGATACGCTTATTAGTTGTGACATTCAGTATACAAAGACCTGCATGTTGTGAAATGATGGCATTTCTACTCGGGGCAATGATGTTATTGTGCATTATAGAAGTTATTATAGAAGCTATTATTCTGTTGGCCAATTTGTCTTAAAGTGGACCAACACCCACCGCTGATCGGCCCGGGAATCTTATAGATCAGCTCCCTGCCTGCGGGGCACCCCAATCCTGGGTGTTGGTCCACTTTAAGATTATTTTTAAGTCTGTTTTTTTATAACATAGCTTATAACATTCCTAATTACCTAGGGTTACTTTTGATCCGCTCCTAATCCTAACATCAAAGGGTAAAGCAGTGTAGGGTAAAAACAGTTTGAATTGATTCAGTGATGCATATAATCACATACTTGAACCAAAACCCAGGATTTGACTATCTTGGGTTTTGCCCCTTGCTCCCGTGGGACTCTAATCGGGGATGCCTGCTGTGTGAAACCCCCTAGTTCTCCCAGTCTGACTCACCTTTCCCCAATCCTATTGTGCATGTGTGACCCTCTTGTATCAGAGCGCTCGGATCTCCTCGCGTCAGTTTGAGAGTAGACTCAGGGATGCCGATTCATTAATAGACAGATAAGCGCTAGTAGCGTTATTTTCACAGCGCACGCTAGTATTCGCTGTGCTTGGCCATTGTTCGGTTGTTGACAGCGACTCAGTCGGTGTGCGGTAATGTTGAATACGGGGTTAGGAGTCGCTGTTTGACAGGTTCCGCGCTGTATGGGAGCGCATGACAGCGAATGGCCATAGCAAACGGCTCCCAGCATATTCATTAACAAATCACGCTCAAAAAATTCTCGCGCTGTGAAATGCTTGTTTAAACCCCAGAGCGCTGGCGGCGATGGGATAAAAGTAGTTTTTTAACCCCCAAACAACCATATTTTTGGAAAAAAAAAACATGTTTTTACAAACATTTTGTAATATGAATACATTAATATCAGACCTGTAATATCAATTCTGCACAAATTTATTTATTTATTTTTTTTACCTTAAAAAAAAAAAATCTAACATTGCAGAAGTGGTCACAGAATTTTTGACATTTAAAAAAAAAAAAAAAAAATTATTAGCAATTAATTATGAATATTTAAAGATTGTTCCATTGAAATGCATTGGAGAGCGCCAGGTAGCAAGAGGTCATACCTGTCGCTGTTCAAGGTCGCTCGCTGGCGCTGTGGGGTGAGGCTGGAATAATGATGAATGATTCGCTATCTGGCGCTCTGTCAGTCGCTAAGCAGGATCGGCTTGATAAATGTGTGATTGCGGAGGGGAGCCGGCGTTCTCGTGGCGGTGAGCGTCATTACCGTTCGCTCACCATTCGCTACCTGGCGCTATCCCTTGTTAAATAAGGGCCTAAGACTCAGCTCCAGCCAAGTCTAGCTGTGCTTGACGCAGGCCCGCGCCCTGCTTGAGCATGTGCCATTTGGTCAGAGGAGAAGATGAGTTTACTGGATGACCTGGAGGGTTTCACACAGTGGGGCATCCCAAATCTGAATGACCTGGGGGAGGGAATCAAGCGGCCATCGGTTTTGGTTCACTTTAGGGCTACAGCAAGCCATATTTTCTAACCCCTGTACAACATCTTACTCTTTTTGACACTATGAGAAATTGTTTTGCTATTCATATAAAGCTCAGAAATGATCGTCTTCTATAATTAAGTAGCCAGATAAATACATTGCACTGGGAAAATACAGTGGCAAAAAGTGTGTAGGCTCGCCCTGTATAGTGTGAGCAGTGCTTGAGCACCAAAGCAGCAGGGGCAGAATGACTATAGGGATCACTGCATTGAGGCTGGAAACTCGCCAGACCATTTACTGGATTTCATGCAATCCCCCCCCCCCCCCGTGCCCTGCCTCCCTAGTCTCCCTTTTACCACTCCCTTATTTTACCCCATCTAAGAAACCCAAGTCTGTGTTTTACTCCTGCAATACTATAGACTCGGCATCATGCCTATGGGGGCTATACCCAACCCTGCCACAGTATCTGCCCCTACAGTACTAAAGCTTTAGTACCGTCACTTTAAACTGGACCTTCAGCATGGTTTAATCAAAAGCCCAAACCCATAAAAAATGATTCTCTAGCTTCTAAAATTAATATATTTTAAGTTTTTAGTCACTTACTTATTATTTCCCCCCCCCTACTTTCCCCCACTGGGCTGCAACTCTGCAGTAGATGCAGGTGGGATGATCTTTAATGTGGGCAATCTGTATGTACAGGGTGTGGGAAACATATAAGATAGACTCTTATTTAGAGTGAAGGACCGCTTTAAAAAACTATTCCCCAGCATCTAAAATTAATATTTTACATTTGTATTATTATTATTCTTTCCCCCACCGGACTGCAACTCTGTTCAGGACTCTAGGATATGGACGCCGCCATCTTGACTCAGAAGCATCACACATACTGTGGAGAGGAGAGTGGGATAAAGTACAGGGAACGGGGTTATAGCTGTGATTTGCACAGACAGAGTAGAGCTGGGGTCAGGAAAAGGACAGAAATCACCGAATGCAGAGCAGCACCATCAGAAGACGCTTCCTGTTTGCAGGCTGCCTGATGCTCCACGAGCCAACATCTTGGATGTTTAAAGGCTCATCAAATGCAGTAGATGCAGGTAGGATGATTTTTAAAGTGAGCAATCTGTATGTACAGGGTGTGGGAAACATATAAGATAGACTCTTATTCAGGGTGAAGGTCCACGTGTCTATATCTACCCCCTACTCTTTATCTATCCCCGCAGTTCTATAGCCTCCCATCATTGAGTGGCAAGGCAGCCCATTTAGGGGGCGGCAGCTCATGGGTTGGCTATAGGCTGGAGGATTTTGGCCCTAGTCCGCCCCTGCCTAAGGGCCTATGTGAACTTCCTGTAAGGACATTGTGGCCGGAACTTTTCTAATTTATGTGTGAAGATTGAGATGACAACCCTGAAGGAATGCTGCATTAAATCTTTTCGCATACACAGAACATATCTTGGTATATTTATTCTCTTTTATCTTTGAACCTATATTAATATTTCCAGAAAAATCATAACAGTTTTGTTACTTTTCTAGCTCCACAGTTTGTTCATTATAAAACTGCAAGCTGAAAGGGCTTCCTGGACCCTGTGACCTCATAGCTGTGAGACATTTATCTGTAATGTTGAGCTTGTAACAATTTCATGGACTCTATTCTTTGCGCAATCCATAGCGGCTCTGTACAAAATGTTCTTTGCTTCACTATGACAGAACTCCTGGTGGAAGTTTATGATGTTTATGTCTTCAAACTTTCAAGGATTCTGGTGCATCATTTAAATAAGGGCTCTAATCTAGGCTCTAAAATGAATGTGTGTGTACTGAGTTTAACCCCTTCACATTTCACATAGTGTTTCTCTTATTTACTAATATTTATTTGGAAACATTCTGTAGCTCACTTGCAGAACAGCCCAGTTAGGTGCAGGCGCTCATAAAACTATCAAACATTTGCGGTACACTCGTTGCCAATCTAAGGCCCTTATTTAACAAGGGATAGCGCCAGGTAGCGACTGGTGAGTGAACGGTAATGACGGTCACCTCCACGAGAACGCCGGCTCCCCACCACAATCACACATTTATCAAGCCAATCCTGCTTAGCGACTGAGCTAGCGCCAGATAGCGACTCATTCATCATTATTCCAGCCTCACCACACAGCGCCAGCGAGCGACCTTGAACAGCGCCAGGTATGACCTCTCGCTACCTGGCGCTCTCCAATGCATTTCAATGGAACAATCTTTAAATATTAATAATTAATTGTTAATAATTTTTTTTTTTTTTTAATGTGAAAATTTCTGTTACCGCTTCTGCCATGTTAGATATTTTTTTTAAGGTAAGAAAAAAATAATAAAAAAAATTGTGCAGAATTGATATTACAGGTCTGATATTAATGTATTCATATTACAAAATGTTTTTATAACAGGGTGGATAAAAATCAATGTTTTTTTTTAAAAAAATCAAAAAAATCGGATTTTTTTGATTTAAATCGGATTTTTTTTCAATAAACTGCTTTTTGAGGAAAATATTTTACCATCCAAAGGTTTTTCCATCATGAGATAAAGCTGAGTTGTTTAACTCAGTAGAATAAAGGCTGTATATGTGTAACATTCACAATGCCATGCTCTTCCAGAGGTTTCTGTAGGATTAGTGGGCAGTTTCTCTCCTATATTATCACAGACGCTCGCTTTACTTACGCAGTTCTCAAAACTGAATTTGACTCCGCAGAGGTCCCAGCCTCTTCTTCACAGCAAAAATGTTACAACATGAACAGAGTTGAGGAAAAAGACCTTAATCCTATTTAAACCTATGACTAGTGAGCTACAGAGGACAGCAGGGACAGTAGGATTTAAGTTTTTCATGTGTCGGCTGGGCTGACAGTCTAAGTTTCTTAAAATATATATATATTTTGTTTAGCCAAATTAGTTAACAAAACATGGATGTTTGTTTAAGCAAATAACTTATGCTGTAATGTTGTTATTGTTTCAGTTGAATAAATCTATTTAAATTGTTATTAAGGTCAGGATTATTTTTCTCCTTCCTAAGTACAACAGAACAGTGGTGTCCAAATATGAATGATTAACCCATTAAACTGGGGAGAAAAAAGTAATATAAAAAGTGATTCTAAAAATCTTCATCTACTTGCATGTTAAAATAGCAAGAACTAGTTTAGGTAGAAACTTTGATTTAAATCAAGCCTTACTGACTAGTGATTTAAATCGTGATTTAAATCAGTTAGATTTAAATCAAATCCACCCTGTTTTATAAACTAGTTTTTTTTTGGTTTCCCAAAATATGGTTGTTTGGGGGTTAAAAAACTACTTTTAACCCATCGCCACCAGCGCTCTGGGGTTTAAACATGCATTTCACAGCGAGAGAATTTTTGGAGCGTGATTTGTTAATAAATATGGTGGGAGCCGGTCGCTATGGCCATTCGCTCTCATGCGCTCCCATACAGCGCGGAACCTGTCAAATAGCGACTCATCACCTTGTATTCAACATTACTGAACACCGACTGAGTCGCTATCAGCAACCGAACAACGGCCAAGCACAGCGACTACTAGCGGGCGCTGTGAAAATACCGCTACAGTCACTCAACTGTCGCTACCTGGCACTATTAATAAATCAGCCTCTAAGTTTAGCCTGAATTTGGACTCCACTTTTTAATGCGGAGATTCTTCATTGTAAACTAAAAATCACAGAAAACACATCATAGAAAGCTGTCTGGCTTTTTCAATGTAAGGAGCAATGTTTAGGGAGCAGTCATGGCCTAGACGTATATAAGCAGCTCTCTTGCAAAGCCTAAAACATAACTTTTACTAGTTATATTATGTTACCCAGGTAAGACTAAAGGGTTGACACACCAAAACACAGCATCTGTCCTGGTGTTTGTATGTCACGTGGAGATTTTGTTATTTTAACATAACTAGTAAAAGTTACATTTTAGGATTTCCAAGGGAGCTGAACCCTTTCTGCTTACTTACCTTGCTCGGACTTGCTTGGATCTCTCCATTATCCCTGAACATCCTGGGTGGTGAGCTGTCTTGTGCCCGCAGGTTTGCAGGTTCAGTTCCTGACCAGGACATGACTGAAGTGTGAAAGGGCTTCCTGGACCCTGTGACCTCATAGCTGTGAGACATTTATCTGTAATGTTTGGCTTGTAACAATTTCTTAGACTATATTCTCCATAGCGGGTCTGTACAAAACCAAAATTGTCTTTGGTTCACTATGACAGAACTCATGGTGGAAGTTTATGATGTCTTAAAACTCTCAGCTCTAGGCTCTAAAATGAATGTGTGTGTGTACTGAGTGTGACAGACGCTCTGTCTTTTGGACTTTACACAGGTTCATTACTTTCCCTTTCTTAAGCATGTACAGACTGCCATTGTGTTGATTGATTACGTTATTCATTGTTCTGACTGCCATTGTATTGATTGATTACGTCACAGACAATGACATTGTTCTGATTGAGTGTATTACAGACGTCTATTGTTTTGCTGATTGCGTCACCGGCAGAGTTGAGGGATTGTGTGCCCTGCTCCCATTGGTCTGTGTATTTGTCATGAGGTCCACGGGGGAGGTCCCCTTGCATGGAGCCTTGCATATAAGGCACAGTGTGGCACTAATAAAGTTCAGTTCATCTTCACCCTCAATACTGATTTCTGTCTCTTATTGGGGGAAACGCTATATTACAGTTCATCTTCACCCTCAATACTGAGTTCTGTCTCTTATTGGGGGAAACGCTATATTACAGTTCACTAGCCCTTGTAAGGGCTGTTCCTGTTTCCTCACGGACGACTCTGGGATTCCTGCAGCACCTCTTACGATTGGGAAAAGGACGTCTCAGGCGGTGAAGCCCTCCGGCGATAAGGGTTATCGCTACACTGAGTTTAGCCCCTTCACATTTTACTGCATCCTCCTTCTCTTATTTATTCTCTTATTTACTAATGTGTATTTGGACACTGGATTCCAACCTAAGTTTAGCCTGAATTTGGACTCAACTTTTTAACATGGAGATGCAGCATTCTCCATTGTCATCTAAAAATCACAGAAAACACACTCAGACATCATAGAAAGCTGTCTGGCTTTTATAATGTAAGGAGCAATGTTTAGGGAGCAGTCATGGCCTAGAGGTATATAAGCATAAAGGGTCCAGCTCTCTTGCAAAGCCTAAAACGTAACTTTTACTAGTTATGTTATGTTACCCGGATAAGACTAAAGGGTTGACGCCCGAAAACATGTAGCCTGACCTGGTGTTTGTATCTCACGTGGAGATTTTGTTATTTTTAGCATAACTAGTAAAATTTAAGGTTTAGGATTTCCAAGGGAGCTGAACCCTTTCTGCTTACTTACCTTGCTCGGACTTTCTTGGATCTCTCCATTATCCCTGAACATCCTGGGTGGTGAGCTGTCTTTTTCTTCTTGTTGTATATGGCCTAGAGATATGGAAGCAGTCCGGAGGGTTGCAGGTTCGCTTCCTGGCCGGGACATGACTGAAGTGCTCTTGAGCAAGACATCTAATTGCTCCCCTGACACTGTGAAGCCCCCGCTCTGGGCATGTGTGTACACTCACTGCTTGTGTTTGTCTCGCTGCACACATGGGATAAATGCGAGGAAAAAAATCCTATTTGGTCCCAAGCATACAATGTATTCCAAAAAAAAAAAGAAAAAAAGATGATGATTTATCTTGCTTAAGATCCTGTCAGACTTATATACAGTGAATTAAGCAATGCTGCCTCGTTCAACAGAATATCGGGATATGGTAGATAAATCCCTGAAAGACCAAAATTACATAACAATCATGCTCCCCCAAAGTTTTCTTAGGGGGTTATTTAGGAAGGGATAGCGCCAGGTAGTGCCTCATAGCGGCAAGCAGCGTCTGGTGAACGCCGGGTGCTGTGCGCAAAACCACATTTAAGAAGGTGATTCTGGTGAGCGCCTCTAACAGCGCCATGTAGCGTCTGATGTATTATTACAGGCAGCTCAGCGTATAGCGCCGGCGCTCTAGATTCCAGAGCGCCAGGTATTACCTGTTGCTCTGTAGGGCTCTGCCATACATTTCAATGGGCTTTCATTAGTTGTGTATAAATAGCGTGTTTGACATTTTTTTTTTTGGCTCAAATCATTGTGTGACCTATTCTGGCTGCAAACAAACATTTTTAGAAACTTTTTGCCTTTTAATATTTATATGCAGAATTGGCATTACAGGTCTGGCCCTAAAAGTGTTATTGTCCCAGTGTTAAAACAATGTAATTCCATGTGTTTTCGCTTTCTTACTGGTGGATATGTGTTCAAAAACAGACGCCCAGTTTTAGAGCGCCGACATTGTGTGTGTCTAGTGTTTTGCTAAATATAGTGTGGAGCGCCGAGTGCCGGGCGCACTGAGCTGGCGCTACCTAATGTTCGCTGCAGCGTTGTACTGTTAGAGCGACCAACACACATCGCATTCATCAATGCGACCAGGTTACTACAGCGACCAAAACACTAGGTTACAGCACCCGATACCCCCTTACAGCGTCTACTAGTGATCGCTATAAGCGCCGCTATACAGAGGCTCAATATGTGGCGCTAGTAGTGAATCAGCCTCCATGTCTTGTCTTTTCTTTGAATTTTAAGTTGTTATTACATTCTCATTCCTCAAACCAAGTGTCTTATGCACAATTATTTCAGGTTTATACAAGTTTCTTTGTAAGCTTCTACAGAGACATATTGCAATTTTTAGTGGAAAAGAAAGTTAATGCGGCCAACACAGGAACATATCCCAAAGCTAAAGCAAGATGAGAGAATGTCCAATTCAGGCCAAGCTGATTAAATACAAATATTCTGGATTTTAGGCCATCCAAATGCTGCATTAATAAAGTCAACTTTAATATGTCAGTACTTCAAAGCATACAGATATGCACACTGAAGCTTAAGAATTATCATTTACTTTGAAAAGGTATTACTGCATATTTCTTCTGTAGGCAGAGGCACTTGGAAAAGGCAGATCTAAATATTCAGTGAAAATGCTGTGGATAAGTACAAAAACAAGAATCCTACATTTCAGGGTCAGGAGTGTTCAGATGCTGCTGTATTAATGTAATAAATGTAATTTAAATCAGGAGCGGACTGAGGCCCTCCCTTCAATTTCATAACTCCGCGATCATGTAAAAAAGTGTGAGTGAGCGCAGTAAGTCACAGTGGTCCCACAGCTGTCTCTGAAAATAGCAGAGCACGTGCATGAGTCGTAAAGCTGCGCCATCACACGTTCTTCCTAACCAGAAACTGAAGCGAAGAAATCAGCTTCGAATATAGGAATATATAATATATATTATAATAGTATATATTATATATAATATAATGTATAAGGAGGAGAAAGTCAGTGTGTGCCTGGACAGGTACTTAGTAATATAGGGGCCAATAATGGAGCACTGACGCCAGTGCGGCAAAGAAATCTGAATGGCGTAAGCTCCACCAGACACATCCCTGTATCTAGGTTTCCCATTTGGAAGGGACTGGCACAGGCGGGCTAGAGTTATGTTGGGGATGCTGCATCCCTCTCCATAGGTTTGTGAAAAAAGGTGAGTGGATCAGGCAATTCGATAGTTTTCATATCGGGATGCCCCATAAAGAGGTCAACCAACCCCCCCCCCCTCTAAAGTCTTATATACTTGAGGTGGGTGTTGCCCTTCTAAATGGGAAACCTAGATACAGGGATGCATCTGGTGGCGCTTACTCCATTCAGATTTCCTTGCTTCACTGACGTTGTTGCTCCACTATCTCCTTATATATAATATATACTATTATAATATATATTATATATTCCTATATATGTATCATTTTAGATAGGAAAAAAGTGATTATCCCTGAAATCCCTGAGGAGACAATCATCACAGTGTTTTCTCCATCACAGCAGGCATGCACGCATCACATAAAGATGTAAGCTATCTGTGAGCAATTTACATTTCAATAGCAGGCTTGTGACTGCTTTATAGTGCATCACAGCTGATTCTAGAAACAATTATGATACATCAGCTGCTCCTTGGATCTCTATTAATACAACACAATGTAACTCACATTATGGTGCTGGCAGGCTTTTCAGAATGACTTATCTTGTTTGTAATAGTCGCAGCAGGAGCGAGAAAGAATGCATCCCAAAATGTTAAACTCCCATCCCAATATATACCACTTTGAGGTCTGTCGCCTGTAGTTGCAAAAGAAAGTTTATTCACGAAAAAATGGCCCATTGATAAAAAAATACATATAAATATGCTGGATGGTGGGAGGAGAGGTAACTTATATACCCGAAATCAAGAAATATCCAGCCAGGGTTTTTCTTCTTTTTAATGGAAGGAAGAGGAAATTGGGGGGGGGGGGGGGGGCTTTTTATTATTTCTAAATGGTGTCTGATCAGCCAGCTCAGTCAAGCCTGTAGTTATTTTGGGTCAAACTGCCATTTAAGGTCAGGGCCACCAATCACCCCATCACACCAACACACATATAACAAAGAGAATGCCAGTCTGTTGACATAATTTGCTCTGTTGCCTTGACTTATTCTTACATCTAGTGACTGCAGGCTCTATAGAGTGTATATGTCATGTCATGTGTTTTTAATCAGCCACGGTTACCTGCAGCAAGCCCGCATTTTGAGGTAGCTGAAGCCATTGCAAGTAAATTGTTCATAAATTATATAGCTGTGTATAAGCTTTTTATAGCTACGTACAAAAAGTAAAAAGAGGGGAGGGGGGCTTCAATGATAATAGATTGCTACAACAGGAATCTCGTCTAATCTATGAATTGGGTACGATGGTCCCGGATGGCCTGAATACTGACCTTGGGCTTAGTGCGTATCTATAAACCCATGTGTCAGTTATGTATGAAAAGACCGGCACCTTGGTAGATACTTTGTAGTAGGTGAAAGAACTAGCAATGAGACTGCCGAGTGGGTTGATGGGAGTGGGGAGACCAGTTGTGGAGTTAACAAGACCATATAAGGCTCATTAGATTGACGTCCCCCAAATGGGGGCAGCCTACAGTAAGAAGGCCAGACTTAGAGGGTGGCTTGGTGTGCCTGCTTGTCCTAGAGCCTTATATATCTAGCCGATAGGGGGAGCCCACAAGCCAACTCGGTATGTCTCCCTGGATGGGGAGTTGGAACATAGGGGCCAATCTTTAGCCCCTTAGCTATATTTGCTTTATGGGGAACTTAGGGGTGAAATATAAAAGTTGAACACTTAGATCAATGCCTAGCTGAATTGAGGGTAGTAGATTGTGGTATTTATTGAAGTACCCCATTACTTTTTGGTTCAGCGGCGGGTAGACAGAAAACGAATAAGCTGTCCTCTAGATATTATGAGGTTCCTTTTGTTATGTCTCCTTATGTTATATGCCATAAGGGCAAGGAGGTAGTACAATAGAGCCTCAGTGATGGAGGTGTGTATTGCCCCTCTAAGAAAGGAGCCTGTGTAATTTGTGGGCTCGAAGCATCAACCTTACGGCAAGTGGGAATGTGATACATGAATGTGTCTGAATGACATTTTGTTGTATGAGTCACGATACATCATGCCACGTCTGCTGCTAAAGAAATAGTTGCCGAGACGCACCATATATACCATATATGCCATGCATAAAATAGTACAGTATAGTGTCCAGTGGGACTTGCAACGGAGGGCCCCACTTTGCTTGGATGATCTGGGCAGCCATTGTCTGATACAACTGGGGAGCTGAGGCGATGTATAATTTTTGAAACTCTGCTGGGATCCTTAGTCCGCGTAGCCAGGCAGCTATGATGCAATGCCTGTAGAAGTGATGATTGGAGGACGGACAGCAAGGGGGAAGTCTCTCAGCTTATAAATGAATTGGCAACCCGCCCGCCCCCCACCCTGACGAAGCTCCGGTGGGCGGAGCGAAACACGTGTCGGCAGATGGCCGGCCCACTGACGTCCCTGCTCCACCGCACCTCAGATTTCTAGCTGCGCGCAGCACGAGTGGAAGCAGCTGCTCACAACACAGCCTGTAGACAGACAGCCCCCTCCACCACCTTTCTCCTGTTGAAATCGGAGCATCGGAATGTCCAGCCTGAAAGTTGAATGACGAGTCTCCCTGCATGTGAAGGAATGAAGACGCATAGTCATCACTAAATCTGCAGGACAGAGCTAAGTACAGCTACCGGTGTTTGTTATAGGCGGGGAAGATGTGTGTTAGAGCGGCGGGCTGACCAAGGAGTAAAAGCAGTCCCCGTGGCAGCAGGATATCAACCCTCTATGCACTAGTAAAAGCCCTGCATAATAGTGTGCTCTATACGTGCTATAAGGGAAATCACTGCAAACAGCCATTGTGCTAGGTTTCCAGTTTATGGCAGCAGGACTTGAACCCTAAAGGCAATTTCAGAAGCAGCCTTTATAGCTGTGCTCCTAACATACAGTGCCATATGGGAGTTTCTTTGCAAGCAGCTATTTGGAGTGGGACTTTGACTGTATTTTGAACTGATAGCGCTGGGATCGCATTTTTCCAATATCCCCCATGTGGGGTTGGTGAACTACAATTTCCATAAATGCACAACAGAAGCTGAGGAGTCGGGGAGTGAGTGTGACGCGTGTGTGGCAGTGATGTGCCATATTTTGATACCGATTAAATTTTGTGTAGTAATGGCTATTATGCTTTGAGCATTTGTGCCAGTCTGGCAATTGACCTTGTGTAAGTGTGTTGTTTAGCAATTTGCTAGCTTGCCTGCTTTTGTTAGCATCACGTCTATTGCGGGATATGATTCAGTCTGCATGAAAACATTTTACAAAAATAATTGCTAGAAATGTCTCAGTTGGAAGTCAGCATTTGTCAGGCTTGTCATTTTCCACCTATGATCAGTGGTCATACGGGCACACAACTCAGGCCATTGAGGTTTTGCCAAAAGCACGCTTTCCCTTTTCTAGCGGCTTTGCATTGATTTTATTCTTAAAGTGGTGGCACTGGGTGTAAAGGGATCATCCAGGCAAAAGGTTAAAATTCAGTCAACCAAAAAAACAAAACAAAAGGGTACTTACCATTTGTCGCTCCTTCACTGATTGGTGCTAGTACGGCGATTAGCAACTCACCTATTCATTCACATTTCCCCCCCATTGTAGTTAATTGAGAGGGTGTGGACAAGTACCCTGTGACTGATGGGGGTGGTAAATGGATTTCAGGCCTACAGTGACACAGGAAGTGAGGGCTGTAGTGTGGCCTGGGATCCAATGATCAGGTGAGTTGCCAGTCTAGCATTGATCAGCTATGCGGGATAAAACGTAAGTACCCTTTTGTTTTTTATGGCTGCTGAATGATTTTAAAGGAATAGTCCAGACAAAGACAAAAAATATACTCAGTTTATACCACCGGTATCTTCTCCGTCTGACATCTTAAATTCTTACATATGGTGGAGAGCGTAAAGCAACCCCACCAAAACACTATACTCAACTTTTATCCCCTGCAGACCATCGCTGCTAGTCCTGCTTTCTGACTTAACGGATCGCCTGATCCATGTCCTGCACTGGCTGGCCGCCACCTTCATGGTTACACTGCTGTCCCCTACTGAGGATCTGCTGACATAGGCACTTGTTGACTGGCTGGGTAGCACTGGGGTCATCAGCTCATGGGCTAGCCATGAGCTGGCTGGGGCTAGTAAGTATTTTGCCCCCAGGCGGCCCCTGGTCCTATATCTTAATGCTCAAGCCTAAGACTAGTTTTGATGGTAACATAACATTTTCATTTTGAATACACATCTTCTTTTAGATTTCCGGATACACAGTAATTAAGCATCAGCGAGTGCACTATCTAATCCTTCCTATTAGAACAATGAATCAAAGATCAAGATTACTCGTTCTATTCTCATTCACTGCTCAATTTTCTGTGATTAGTATCTTTTATTTCTGCAGCTGCCAGAAATGTTATAAAGCTGCCGCCGTATATAGACATTAGCCTTGCTTTCATTATTCTAAGTGTGCCATACACTCCACTTCGATCTTCATGACATGTGGGTAATCTCCAGTAGAGGGCGAACTTCTGCAGAGATGAATATGCAAAAAAGAAAGCCCCTCCCGGTCCATATATACCTGGGACCTCCCACCAATTCCCCAGTTCCTTCTCTGCAGGGAAGGCGACAAGACAGAAGATGAAGACTTCTTTACTTACAGGTAAGCCGGGGTTGCGCCCGGCCGTTTATTGTCCCTATTGCTGCCAGGACCCTTTCTAAATTGCCCCTATTTGAGCCTCCCAGCTTAGGCTGCGGGTCCTGGTGAAGGTAGACAGCACCCTATGGGTGCGGAAGGAGCACTGCTCCACCGTGAGACCTCACTATGGGGTAGGCGGTTATCCAGGTTTTGGTGATCCTGCTGTGGGATGCCCCATCCCTCTATGCTTATGGCCGGATTCCGGCAGGGTTCCCCCCCTTCCGGGTCCCTTACTCCCCTCCAAGGGGGGGGGGGGGGGTTGCCTGGCCTGCCCGTTAATTCGGTTTCGTTCTCCTATGCCCCTGTGTGTTTCACTGTGTGTGTGTGTGTGACTGACAGGATGTTTTTCACTTCTGGGACCATATCTGTTGCTGTGATTTAGCCTGGGGGAGCTTCTCCCCCTCAGGCTGTGTTCAGGGAGGGGCTCTCGGCGCGACCGCAGTAGCCCCGCCCCCTTCTTTGGCGCGATTCTGTGGCTCACTCCTAGGGGATCCGCGTTGCTGGCCTTCTCTTCCTCTTTCTACATGAGGCACTTCTCGGGGGCCATTTTGATGCTGGTGTTGAGCTGCGCTCCTGGTGGTAAGGGCCGGATGGCCACTTCCTTAGCATATGTGGGGGCCCCTCTCTAACGGGTGTCCCCCACTGATTGCGGGCATGTGTGTGTGTGTGTATTTTTGTTTTGGTTACGCATGTCTGGCTGGGATATATATATATATATATATATATTTATATATTTATATACATATACAATTAGGTATGTGTTATTGCCTTATATATGTAGGATTGCACTTATGTTGCCTGTTTGTGTGTTACAGATTGCTTTGTATTTGTGCATATTAAGGGGTTCCTCCTGGTCTGGGGTCCCTAGTGTAAATTTGTTCACCTCAAATCCTCCCACCGGGACTTTTAAGGGGCATCCCGGGTTGCTTAGGCATAAATTCCCTGCTGTCTTGCGACTGACCACAAAAATTCACCATATGGAGGCTCCGCAGGATACTGGGCTCGGGCTCCCTCTGGGACAATCCGGGCCATGTGTGGGGTATCCCTTACGAGGGAGCTGATCTGTATACCATGCGCACAAAAGGCCATAACGCGGCAGTCTGGTACCCAGCCTTCTGGGTCGGCTCCTCCCGTTTCATCGCCTTCCCCTCCCCACCTTATCCGTACCCCAAGTGACATTGGTGCCAGCGGGCAGTCGCTCTCTGATGTTTGGGCTAGGTTGGCCAGCATCGAGAAAATTATTGCTAGCACGGTGGGCAAGAAGGCCCAGGCTAAAAGGAGACATTTGTCATCGGCCCAGCCCTTGTGGGATGTTGACGACGATTCCGTTGATTTGTCAGATTATTCCCCATTAGAGGAGGGGGAATTGTATCAGGAAACAGAGGCTGACTATATTCAGTCTGGAGATGCCGATGTCTGGCAGGCGCTGGGGGATGCCGTAGATACGGCCACTGTTTTGTCACATTTATTGGAGGTGTTGGATATTGAACCGCCTGAGGCGCCCCCTCTCAAGAAGGGGGGATTTTTTGGGGCCCGCACGCCCCGTCTGGCTTTCCCTACCCAGGGTCACTTTGATGCGCTGATCCTTAGAGAATGGGAGAGGCCCAGTCGGCTTCCTGGTGTTCCTCAGGGATGGGATAAGAAGTATCCTTTTCCGGTGGAGGCGGTTAAGCGCTGGTCTTCTCCTCCCGCGGTTGACGTGCCAGTTTTAGGTTTGACCAACTCTTCTGTGCTGAACACCCCTGACGCCACTTCCCTTAAGGATGGCGAGGATAAGCGCCTTGATCAGATGGCGTGCCATGCATTTGCCAGCGTGGGCTCGGCCCTGCGGCCTGTTAGTGCATCTGTCCTGGTGTCGCTTGCTACCAGGTCTCTTATCAGGGACTGGCTGAATAACGCTCAGTTTGATCCAGTTTGTGCTGAGTTCGCTATCCTTAAGAGATGTGAATTGTTCATGGATTTTGTCATGGCTGCGATGGAAGATTCTATTGTCGTGTGTAGTAGGACTTCAGCCTTACTGGTGGCTATGCGCAGATTGGTCTGGCTCCGCCAGTGGACAGCGGACGTTGGGGCCAAGAAGTCGCTCACAGCTCTTCCCTTCTTGAGTTCGCGGCTGTTTGGAGATAAATTGGACGCTGTTGCTAAAGGAGGTAAGTTACCTCAGCGGAGGAAACAGCGCCGCCCCTTTCGGGGGGCTGGCTCGTTCACTCCTTCCTCTCGAGGGGCCAGAACGGCTAGGGGTTTGGCCTTCTCGGGTGTCAGGGGCTCGTCCTGGAACAGAAGCAGAGGTCGGGCACGTCCTGCGGCTGCCTGTGGTTTCAAGCCCAAGCCTGCCGTTAAACGGGCTCAGCAATGAAGGGGCGCCCTCACCCGCCAGGGTGGGGGGACAGCTGCGGCTCTTCTTCCAGGTCTGGGCCCGGGAGGTCACAGACAATTGGATCTTGGAAGTGGTCTCCTCCGGCTACAAACTGGAGTTCGAGTACTGGCTGCCCCCAAGATTCTTAAGGTCTCTGGTGCCCTCGGACCCTCAGGCTGCACAGGGGCTCCTGTTAGCAGTGAAAAACCTTCTGGACATGGGGGTTATATGCCCGATGCCTCCGTCGGAGAGAGGCAGGGGTTACTACTCCAACCTTTTCACGGTTCCCAAAAAGGAGGGTTCAGCGAGATCCATTCTAGATCTCAAGGTTCTCAACAGGTTTATCAGAGCCAAAAAGTTCTGCATGGAGACTGCGCTCGGCTATCAATTCCCTTCGCCAAAGGTATTTTATGACATCCATAGACATCAAGGATGCGTATCTGCATGTTCTGATTTTTCAGGCACATCAGAGATTCCTCCGGTTTGCGGTGGAGGATCAACATTATCAGTTTGTAGCTCTTCCCTTCGGTCTGACCTTGGCGCCAAGGGTCTTCACCAAGGCCTTGGCGGGAATAATGGCTCTGCTCAGAGCTCAGGGCATTCGCATTGTGCCTTATCTGGACGACCTGTTGATCTCAGCTTCTTCCCTCCGTCAGGCGGAGCTGGACACCCACCAGGTGGTGTCGACCCTGGAGAGGTTCGGGTGGAGAAATGAAATCTTGTGTGATTTCATTTCTGGGCATGAATCTGGATACCATTCTGGCCAGAATGTTTCTGCCCCAGACCAAGGTGCAGGGGATTCAGGGTCTGATCCGCCTTCTTCTGGCCAATCCTTGTCCCTCTATCCGACAGGGGATGAAACTGGTGGGCTTGATGGTATCCTCCTTCGAGGCGGTACCGTTTGCACAGTTTCACATGAGATCTCTTCAACTTCACCTATTGACGCATTGGGACAGGTGTCCGCAGTCATTGGATCAACCTTTCAGGATGTCTCCCAGGGTTCGGCAGTCCCTTCGGTGGTGGCTGGAATCGAGCAACCTGTTGAAGGGCAGATCCTTTCTGGTCCCTTGTTGGGAGACGGTTACCACGGATGCCAGCCTGTCGGGCTGGGGAGGTTATTGGAAAAGTCATCAGTTCAGCGGGGTGTGTCTTGGAGCTCAGAGCCATCCGACTGGTTCTGGCTTGGCTGACCTCACATTTACAGGGTCTACCGGTTCAGGTCCGATCAGACAACCGAACGGCGGTAGCTTACATCAATCACCAAGGAGGGACTCGCAGCAGGAGTGCCCTCAGGGAAGTCTCTCTGATCCTGCACTGGGCAGAGAGCAATGTTCCTTGCATTTCGGCAGTCTACATTCCGGGAGTGGAGAACACGGAGGCGGATTCCCTGAGCAGGGGATCCTCTAGCCAAGGAGAGCGGTCTCTCAACCCCGAGGTTTTTCTGGATCTTTGCCGCAAGTGGGGGACTCCGGAGGTGGATCTCTTTGCCTCGAGGCACAATCACAAACTGGTGATGCCTTGTCACTGGTTTGGAAGGAGTTGGGTTTTCTGTACCTGTTTCCACCCGTCTCCATGCTGGGCAAGGTAGTTCGCAAACTGGTTCTAGAAGGGGCACCAGCGATTCTGGTGGTTCCAAGGTGGCCAAGAAGGGTTTAGTACGCAGATGTCGTAAGGATGGCCGTAGATCAGTACCGGCTTTCCTTGTTGCCGGATCTGCTATCTCAGGGTCATCTACTTTACCCCAATTTACAAACGCTGGCTTTGACGGCTTCGCTGCTGAAACCTTCATCTTGAAGGAGGAAGGTTTGTTTGAGGCTGTTGTTCAGACCT
Source organism: Gastrophryne carolinensis (assembly GCA_027917425.1). Lineage (NCBI taxonomy): Eukaryota > Metazoa > Chordata > Amphibia > Anura > Microhylidae > Gastrophryne > Gastrophryne carolinensis. Next base: position 86,644,733 of record CM051235.1, on the reverse strand, counting down.
TGATTAGGGCTAGGAAGCGGTCCTCTTCTGGTATTAACTATAGGACTTGGAGGTCCTATATTGATTGGTGTGAGGCTAGGGCCTTGCATTGCAGGGTGTTTTCGATACCCAGGATTTTGGAGTTTCTTCAGAATAATCTGGATCTTGGGTTCCAGCTTAGTACTTTGAAAGGACAGGTTTCTGCTCTGTCGGTTTTTCTTCCAGAGGTCTTTTGCCAGTTACACCCGCTGGTTAAGACCTTTTTCCAAGGGGTTGCGCATGTGCGGCCCCCTCGGAAGGCTGTGGTTCCTGTTTGGGATTTGAATTTGGTTCTTTCGGCTCTTCAGGGTCCTCCTTTTGAGCCGTTACAGGATATTGCTCTTTCGGTTCTCACTCAGAAGGTTGCTTTCTTGGTGGCTATTACCTCTGTTCGGCGTGTCTCTGAGTTGGCGGCTCTGTCGATTCAAGCCCCTTGCTTTGAGAGACACCAGGATAAGGTGGTTTTTCGTTTTAATCCGGATTTCCTTCCTAAGGTAGTGTCTGCTCTCCACCTCAATCAGGATATTGTTCTCCCTTCCTTGTGTCCTAAGCCTAACAATGACTAGGAGAGGGTTCTGCACAATTTGGATGTTGTTCGCTGTGTGAAGTACTATTTGGTGACTACTTCTTCCTTCCGCAAGATGGATGCTTTTTTCGTGGTGCCCTGCGGGCCCAGGAAAGGTTTGGTGCCTGCTAAGTCTACGATTAGCAAATGGATTTGTCGGACCATTGTTGGGGCCTATTCTGCTAAGGGGAGGACTCCTCCTTTTAGGGTCACTGCGCACTCTACTCGTGCGGTGGGTGCGTCCTCGGCCTTTTCAGCACCAGGCTTCTGTTGAACAAGTTTGTAAGGCTGCTACTTGGTCTTCCGTTCATACTTTTTCCAAGTTTTACAAGGTTGATGTGTGGGCTTCAGCGGATGCTTTTTTTGGCCGCAAGGTTCTGCAAGCTGCAGTGGTTTGAGTTGGTACATTCTTTACTGTTTCTGGTTCCCACCCATGACGGACACTGCTATTTGATGTGCCACATGTCATCAAAGATCGAAGTGGAGTGTATGGCACACTTAGAATAATACAGGTTTGTGAGTACTCACCTTTAAAACGGGTATTATGAGTGTGCCATACACTCCACTTCGCCCCACCCCTTTTTTTCAGGTATTCTGGGGCTTTTATATGGTGAACCATTGGTTTTGATTGTTAAGGTTATAATTGGTTCTTCCTGGTCCCTTTACTGCTTTTTTACACTGGGGAATTGGTGGGAGGTCCCAGGTATATATGGACTGGGAGGGGCTTTCTTTTTTTGCATATTCATCTCTGCAGAAGTTCGCCCTCTACTGGAGATTACCCATATGTCATGAAGATCGAAGTGGAGTGTATGGCACACTCATAATACCCGTTTTAAAGGTGAGTACTCACAAAACGGTATTATTGGGGTTTCGTGCTGACCGAATTGTCCCTGAAATTTACTGGCACCACGGGTGGTGGGTAAAAAAACAAACACTGCCACCATCCTCATTCCAGTGCCACAATTGGATCTAGTGTGCGCGGCAGAAGCCGACTTGCACAGCTGACATTTCAGCCGACTCCCCACTCCTCCCCTGCCAATGGACCTGAACGGCAGGGAAGCCGGCATGTAGGTAAGTGTCTGTGCGATACACACTGCACGGTGGGAGCAGTGGAGGCCGGCCACACTGTCAGCTGTGCAAGTCGGCTTCCGCCACATGCTGACAGTGGGGCCGTTCTCCTCTGCTCCCACCTTGCTTTGTGTATGGCAAATTCTACTAGAAATTAGCGATTCTCAAAGGTTCGATTCGGACGAACCCGAATTTCTTGGAGAAATTCAGCAAATCATCCTAATCAAATTTTTAGGAAGTTCGCTCATCTCTAATGACAATAAATGCAGATAATACATACAATATTATAAGTCAAAGCAACAAGACACACTAATATATGAGTACATGAGGAGAGGGTGCCCTACCCTTGCAAGCTTACAATATAAAGGAAAAGAGTGAAGACAAGAGGTTGGGTGATAAAGAATATTTACTAAGCATGGTAGCAAGTGCACTGAAGGTTAACAAGACTGTAAAGTGATTTGGTTAGGGCAGATGGCAGGTTCATCTAAATAGATTAGTTTGAAGGGTGATTTTGGAGTTTTTAGGGGTTGGGGAGTGTCAAATTGTATGGGGAAGGGCATTCCAGAGGAGCAGAGAGGCACGTGTGTAGTGTAAATTAGATTGCTTATCCCAACATCTTGTTATTGGACTGCTGAGACAGTGAAATTGCCTCCTCCTGGCCCCTCAAATACTCGGGACCTCCCACAAATCCCCAGATGTTCTCTGCAGTCTGGACTGTGAAGGACAAGAAGATGGCTCTCTCTTCTCGCAGGTGAGCGAGCTATTAGCCTGCGGCCCTGTAGGACTATCCCCACCCGTTCCATTATTAATTTGCCTCCCAGCCTTGGCTGCGCTGGCGGGTGATGGTAGGCAGCCCCGCTGGTAGGTGCTTAGGAGCGATGCTCCACCGCAATCCCCCACCAAAAGGTAGGCGGTATAGGCATATGGGATGCCCCTCCAGCCATATTGCCCCTTGCCCCTGTCTATCGGTGGGCCCTTTAAGTGGCCGCTGTCCTCCCTCGCTCTCCCTTGTAGCTCTCTGGGGGGGGGGGTTGTATGTGAATTTGCCTTGGTGCTTCACTGTATTTTGTTTTTGTTTGGTTGGTGTCGGTCGCCGCGCTGACTTGGTTGCACTGGTTGCTTTTTTTAGCCGCGCGCGCTTCCACTGTGCTCCGCGCTTGGCGGTGGCGTTACCTCAGGCGCTGATGCGCCGTTATTGGCTGCTTGTCACGTGTGCAGCTTCGCACTCTTCGGAGGGGGCGGGACCCGCAGTTGGCGCATTCCGCATCACTGTCTCCGCGGCCCGCCCCTCGAGGTATACCCGGCGCCATTTTCTCTGGAACAGGCTGCTGCGTGCCTGGCATCTACCTACCGCGGTCCGTGAGTGCCCTCGCGGGCGGCTTTATTTACCCTATGTCTTTTTACATGTCACTTACGGGGTTCTCTTCGCTTATGTTTTTCAGACGGGCCGACCTCTTTTGGTTTCTCCCAGCCCTACTCCCTCTATTTAGTTATTAAACTTGTGAGGCCTAGTGTGTAAATTACTCCCACTTCCCTAGAGGGCTATTGGGGCATCCCGTGCTGCTTTTATAGCGTGAATCCCTATCGGCCTATTGTGCCGCTATAATCACCATATGGAGGCGTCTCAGGATAATGTGCTCGGGGTTCCTTCGGGACAAGCTCGGCTGTGTGTAGCTTGTGGGGTGTCCCCTACTAGTGCTGACAATGTGCGGGTCTGTGTACCTTGTGCCCAGCAGGTGCTTGCGCTGCAGCTTGGTTTACCAGTAGCTGGGCCTGCGCCTCGTATGGCTTCACCTACTCCCCCAAGCTTAAATCTGACTCTAAATCTGACCATTGAGTTGCATACAAGTGGGGATTCTCAGCCTGATGTGTCTTCTAGACTGGCTAGTGTTGAGAAGGTGCTTGCTAATACCTTGGCGCGTAAGGCCTCTGCAAAAAAATGGCACTTAACGCCTGATGTCACCCTTTTCCCTATGGAAGCTGATGAGTTTTTGGAACTGTCTGGCTAAACCCCTTTGGAAGAAGGTGAGTTATTCTCTGACTCAGAGTCATCTGATGAGAGGCCCAGGGGTCATGATGATTCTGGCTCTGACCCCTGGGCCCCAGATGATACTGATAGGCTGTTGGCTCAGATTTTTGAGGTACTGTCTATCTCTCCCCCGGTTGCGGCCCCCAGGCAACAGGGGGAATTGTTTCATACTGCTAAGCCACGTTTAGAATTTCCTGAGCAAGCCCATTTTAATAATCTTGTGCTCATGGAATGGGAGCGTCCCAGCAGGCTTCCCGGTGTACCTAAGAGTTGGGATAAGAGGTATCCCTTTCCTGCTGATGTGGTGAAACATTGGTCATCCTCTCCTGAAGTGGATGCCTAGGTCCTAACTAACACCTCTGTCATGTACTCCCCTGACTCTACTACGCTGCGGGATGCTGAGGACCGGTGCATTGATCAGCTGGCGTCCCATGCCTTTGCATGTGTGGGGACGGCGCTGCACCCGGTCTGTGCCTCTGCCATTACGGCTGTGGCTATTAGGACCCTGCTTAGAAGTATCCTTGATGGGGCCCCTGATGATGTGTCTAGTGAGGAGTTTAATGCACTCTCTCGTTGTGAGGTTTTTGTGACTTATGTCCTCTCTGCCTTGGATGATACCATTAGAATGTGTGGCAGAACCTCTCCCCTTGTGGTGGCTACGCCACGCCGCTCGGTTTGGCTGCGCCAGTGGGCTGCTGACAACGCTGCCAAGAAAGCTCTCACTGGTTTTCCCTTCAAAGGACTATGCCTGTTTGGGGACCGCCTGGACCTTTTTGCTAAGGGAGGCAGGTTACCCCAGCGCAGACGGCAGTCTCGGCCCTTTCGGGGTCAGGGCTCCTTTTATTCCCCCTACCGTTGGGGGTCTCCCTTACCGGGGCCCGAGGAGATTTCTGGGGTAGGGGCAGAGGACGTGGTCACCCTGGCTCCTCCTGGGGCTCCAAGCTTAAGTCTTCTCCCAAGCCCCCTCAGGCATGAAGGGGAGCCCTCACCCATCCTGGTGGGGGGACGGCTTCAGCACTTTGCTCACGTCTGGAGGCTTCATGTCTCAGACCGGTGGATTCAGGAGGTAGTGTCCTCCGGTTACAAGAGTTTGCTGCCTGGCCCCCAAGATTCATCAGATCCCGGATTTCTCAGGACCCTGCGTCAGCTCAGGCTCTAGTTCTGGCGGTGCAAAACCTTCTGGAGCTGGGGGTCATCTGTCAGGTTCCCTTACGAGAAAGGGGCAAGGGCTTCTATTCCAACCTTTTCACCGTGCCCAAAAGAGATGGGTCAGTCAGGCCCATCCTGGACTTGAAGATCCTCAACAAATTTGTCAGGTGCAGGCGCTTTCGCATGGAAACTCTGTGCTCTGCCATCAGTTCCCTGCGTCCAGGGGACTTCATGACGTCTGTGGACATCAAAGATGCTTATCTTCATATTCCTGTAATTCCAGTTCATCAAAGGTTCCTCAGGTTCGCTCTGGTGGATCAGCACTACCAATTTGTGGCATTGCCCTTCGATCTCACTTCAGCTCCTATTGTGTTCACCAAGGTGCTGGCAGGAGTGATGTCTGTGCTCAGGTCTCAGGGCATCCGCGTGCTGCCCTACCTGGATGACATTCTCATCACTTCCCAGTCCCTACAACAGGCAGAGTTGGATACTCAGCTGGTAGTGTCCACTCTTGAGTCATTTGGCTTGGTGATCAACCATCCCAAGTCTTCCCTGTCTCCCTCCTTGGTGACTCCCTTCCTGGGAATGAATCTGGATACAGTTCAGACAAGGATTTTTCTTCCTCGGCAGAAGGTGGACAGTCTGATTGCGCAGGTTCAGTTCCTGCTATCTTGCCCTCATCCCTCCATCAGGCAGGGAATGCAGCTGGTGGGCCTGATGGTGGCGTGCTTCGAGGCGGTCCCTTATGCTCAGTTCCACATGAGGCCTCTGCAACTCCACCTCTTGTCAGTATATGACAAGGATCCTGCGTCCCTGGACCAGGTCCTTGTGCTTTCCCCCCCTAGTCAGGAGGTCCCTCTCGTGGTGGCTGGACTCCAGGAACCTGTTGGTGGGCAGATCCTTTCTGGCCCCCTCCTAGGAGACGGTCACCACGGATGCCAGTCTGACAGGTTGGGGGGGTTTCTGGAAGTCCCTGCAGTTCCGAGAGAGGTGGGGCCCTCAGGAGGCCCACACACCTATCAACATTCTGGAACTGCGGGCAGGTTGGTTCAAACTCATTTGACTCATCCCCTTCGGGGCCTGCCTATTCAGGTACGCTCGGACAACCAGACGGCGGTTGCCTACATCAATCATCAGGGAGGGACCCGGAGCAAGAGGGCCCTCCAGGAAGTGTCTCTGATCCTGGCCTGGGCAGAGGTCAATGTTCCCTGCATATCAGCTGTGTACATCCCGGGGGTGGAGAATCTGCAGGCAGACTCTCTGAGCAGGGGGACTTCTCGCCTGGGAGAATGGTCCCTCTGCAACAGGGTGTTTCAATCTCTGTGTCACCGTTGGGGCCAACCAGATGTGGATCTGTTTGCATCCCGTCACAATCACAAGCTCCCGGCCTTTGTCTCCCTGTCCCAGGATCCTCTGGCCTTGGCCACGGATGCTCTAGCAATGTCATGGCAGGACTTCCAGCTCCTGTATGTTTTTCCTCCATTCCCCCTGTTTGGCAGGGTTCTGGCCTAGATAGCTCAGGAGGGGGTGCCAGCAATACTGGTGGCCCCCAGGTGGCCAAGAAGAGTGTGGTTCGCAGACGTGGTGCAGCTGGCAGTAGATCAGTACGCTCTGCCCAGGATGCCAGACCTGCTCACTCAGGGTAACTTACGCCATCCCAATTTACAAACTCTGGCTATGACGGCCTGGCTGCTGAAACGTCTATCTTGATGGAGAAGGGGCTGTCTGCCTCTGTTGTTGATACCATGATAAAGGCTAGAAAGAAGTCTTCTTCTTCCATTTACTATAGGGTGTGGCGTGCCTACATTGACTGGTGTGAGTCTAAGTCTCTTTCCTGTCGTATGTTCTCTATTCCCAGGATCCTGGAGTTCCTGCAGCATGGGTTGAAGATGGGGCTCCAACTCAGTACTCTGAAGGGTCATGTCTCTGCCCTGGCTGTTTTCTTCCAGATGTCCTTTGCCCAGCATTCTCTGATCAGGACTTTTTTCCAGGGGGTTACTCACGTGCGTCCCCCACGTAAGCCCATGTTGCCTGTTTGGGATTTGAACTTGGTCTTGTCTGCCTTGCAGGGTGCTCCCTTTGAATCTGTGCTGGAGGCTTCTTTGGCCATTCTTACTCTCAAGGTTGTCTTTTTGGTGGCTATCACTTCTGTTAGGCGTGTGTTTGAGTTGGCGGCGCTTTCCATTCAGCCCCCCTACTTTGAGAGACACCAGGACAAGGTGGTGTTTCGCTTCAAGCCAGATTTTCTGCCTAAGGTCGTGTCTGCCTTTCATTTGAATCAGGACATTGTTCTTCCTTCCTTGTGCCCTAATCCTAGTAATGCGAGAGGGTTTTGCATTCTTTGGATGTGGTTAGGTGTCTGAAGTACTATCTGGTGGCTACTGCACCTTTCAGAAAAACTGATGCTCTTTTTGTGGTCCCTTCTGGTCCTAGGAAGGGTTTGGCACCTGCCAAATCTACTATCAGCAAATGGATCCGTCAGGCTGTGATTCAGGCCTATTCTGCTAAAAGGAAGAATCCTCCCTTCCGCCTTACTGCTCATTCCACTCGTGCTATTGGTGCCTCTTGGGCTTTTCAGCACCAGCCTTCTGTTGAACAAGTTTGCAAGGCTGCCACTTGGTCTTCTGTTCATACCTTTTCAAAGTTTTACAAGGTTGATGTTAGGGCCTCAGCTGATGCTGCTTTTGGCCGCAAGGTTCTGCAGGCGGCAGTGGTCTGACCTGTTTGTTGTTACCTTTGGGGATCCCACCCTACTTTATGGACACTGCTATTGGATGTCCCAAGTGTAAGTAATCTAATCTGGAGCAGGACGTACTGTATACTAAGAATAATACAATTCTGTGATTACTCACCTGTAGAATTGATATTATGAGTATACAGTACGTCCTGCTCCCCCCCACCCTTGATTTTGCATTATCCTGGATCCCCTGTATGGTGATTGTTATTATTGTTATGGTTACAAGTTTGGTTCTGTTTAATTCTCCCGGCTTCTCGTTAACTGCTTTTCAATGCTGGGGCTTTGTGGGAGGTCCCTGGGTATTTGAGGGGCCGGGAGGAGCCAATTTCGCTGTCTCTGCAGTCCAGCACCATCTGGCGGAGTAGTTCCCAAGTGTAAGTAATCTAATCTGGAGCAGGACGTACTGTATACTCATAATATCAATTCTACAGGTGAGTAATCACAGAATTGTATTTTTTCTTTATTGCATGGCACGCCCGCTTCGGTATTCATAACAGTTGGGTTATTCCGCCATAAGGCTTTCTGCAGTGGTACTGCAGAAAGCTGTGGCATCCCCCGGCTCCCTATAAAACGGGACTAACCATAGAGTTCCCAGTGTTTCCTCTGCAGTGATACTGCGAATTTAGAAGATGGCTCTCTCTCTTGCGCAGGTGAGCAGGGCAACCAAGCCTGCAGCACTGCATGTCTATTTCCATCCGTTTCTGGACCCTCACTGTCTCCCAGCCTTGGCTAACAGATCGGGTTAAGGTAAAAGAGCACTAGGGTCAAGTGCTCCAGGAGCGCAGCTCCAGCCGCAGACCCTGTACCACAAAGGGTAGCCGGCCATAGGCTTTATGGTGAGCCGAGTTCATGGGGCGGCCCGCCCCTCGAGGTACCTCTGCTGGCGCCATTTTGGACTAGCTGCGCGTCTGGATTTCTCCCTTCCTGGCTGCAGCGCTGCTTCCTCTGGTGTTTCGCTTCATCCTGCGGTCTGTGCCTTGGTGACCCTGCGGTGTCTTTGGTCTGTGAGTACCCCTTGTGGGTTTTTTTATTGACCTTGGGAGTATGTGCTGTGGGATGCTCATGTGTTTTTTTCACTTATGTCTTTCAGGCGGGACACCATTGGGTTGTGGTTTCTCCCGGCTCTACTCCTTCCTCCCCCTCATCCCCCCCTTTCACCGATTTCTGGGGGCATGCCGTGGAAGGACATCTCGGGTGGCTTAGGTATTAGCCTTTACCCACTGCTGGCCTATTGTGCCTGTGTTAATCACCATATGGAGGCTTCTGGGGATGGCGTGCTTGGGGGTCCTTCGGGACAAGCTCGGCTGTGTTCCATGTGTGGGGTATCCCCTGTGAGTAACAGTGTCACGTTGTGCGTGCCGTGCGCTGAGAGTGTACTTGCGCTTCAAGTTGGTTTTCTGCTTCGCTTCCCAGCTCTGCGCCTCCCTCGGCTTCACCTACTCCCCCGCTCCTGCAATTGGGCCCTAGTGAAGGGGATATTAGCAGGGAGTCACACTCTGATTTTTCTCTGTGAGTGGCCAGCATTGAGAGGCAGCTTGCCAGGACTGTTCCTAGGAAGGCCTCCGGCAAGAAGCGGCACCTGATTTCCACTCTCTCACGCTCTACAGAGGAGTATGAGAAATTTGATGTCACTGCTGGAGGTTATTCCCTAGAGGAAGGGGAACTGCTCCAGGACTCCTCTGGGGACCAGCAGGAGGGTTGTGATAGTGACCCTGAATCTGGGGAGGATTCATGGTACCCTGAGGACACTGATAATTTGCTGTCTCACATTTTTGAAATTTTACACATTGCTGTCCCTGTGGCGGCTAAAAGGAAACAGGGTGAGATGTTTCGTCCTAGTAAACAGCGTCTGGAGATCCCTGAGCACGGACATTTCACCACTATGGTGCTTAAAGAATGGGAACGTCCTAACAGGCGGCCTGCTGTGCCCAGGGGTTTGGATAAGAGGTATCCCTTTACTGCTGATCTTGTTAAGAGGTGGTCATTTCCCGCTGAAGTGGACACTCCTGTGCTAGGCTTGTCCAATACTTCAGTCATGCCTTCACCTGACACTACCACTCTGAGGGACAGTGAGGACCGGCGCATGGATCAGTTGGCCTGCCATGCCTTTACCTGTGTGGGGATTGCACCTGGCCTGTGTGGCTGCCATTACAGCTATTGCCCTTAAGAAACTGCTCAAGCGTCTCCTTGATGGCGCTACGCATCATAGCGGGGGGGGGGGAGGAGTATAGGACTCTCTTGGTTTGCTCTGATTTTGTGGCCTTTATCCTTACTGCTATGGATGATGCTGTGCGGCTGAGCGGTAGGGCCTCTGCGCTCTTTGTGGCTATGTGCCGCTCTGTTTGGTTACGTCAGTGGGCAGCTGACGCCGCTGCTAAGAAAGCTCTTACTGTACTCCCCCTCGCAGGGCTGCGGCTATTTGGGGAGCGTCTTGATGTTCTAGCCAAGGATGGCAGGCTACCTCAGCGTAGGAGGCAGTCTTGGCCCTTTCGGGGGTCCTCCGTCCCCCTCCCTTCCTTTCGTGCTCCCAGAGGAGGCCGTGGCTCCCTCCTCTGTAGTGGCCGCAGAGATTCTTGGGGCCATGGCAGATCCTGTGGTCTTCCCGGTCTCTCCTGGAGTTCCAAGCCCAAACTCTCTCCCAAGCCCCCTCAGGCATGAAGGGGCGCCCTCACCCATCCGGATGGGGGGACGGCTTCGGCTCTTTGCTCACGACTGGAGGCTTCACGTCTCAGACCGGTGGATTCAGGAAGTAGTGTCCTCCGGTTACAAGATAGAGTTTGCAGCCTGGCCTCCCCCAAGATTCATCAGATCCCGGATGTCTTTAAACCCCCTGTCTGCTCAAGGGTTGCTTCTGGCGGTTCAATGCCTGTTAGAGTCAGGAGTCATTTGTCAGGTGCCCCATCAAGAACGGGGTCAGGGGTACTATTCCAATCTTTTCACGGTCCCCAAAAAGGACGGCTCTCTGAGGCCCATTCTGGACCTGAAGGGCCTCAACAAATTTGTCAGATTCAAGCATTTTCTTATGGAGACGCTACGCTCTGCTGTCAGTACCCTTCGCCCGGGCGACTTCATGACCACTGTGGACATCAAGGATGCGTATCTTCATGTGCCTATCTTCCCAGGTCATCAGAGATTTCTAAGGTTCGAGCTGCAGGATCAGCATTACCAGTTTGTGGCTCTACCCTTTGGTATCACCTCGGCGCCTCGGGTGTTCACCAAGGTGCTGGCGGGGGTGATGGCTCTGCTAAGGAACCAGGGCATACGCATTATTCCTTACCTGGACGACATCCTGATTGTGGTCAAGTCCTTTCCTCAGACCGAGCAGTACACTCAGATGGTGACATCCACTCTCGAGTCCTTCGGCTGAGTGATCAACTATCCCAAGTCTTCTCTGTCCCCGTCCTTGATGAGGTCCTTTCTGGGCATGACTCTGGATACCTCTCTGGTCAAGGTGTTCCTTCCTCAGCAGAAGGTGAGCGGTCTTTAGATGCAGGCTCGGGCTCTGCTATCATGTCCTCTTCCCTCCATCCGTCAGGGGATGCAGTTGGTGGGCCTGCAGTACCACTGCGCCACCTTGTGGCGGAATCACCCAACTGTTATGAATACCGAAGCGGGCCGTGCCATGCAAGAACAAAAGCAATTCTACAGGTGAGTACTCACAGAATTGCTTTTTTTAGATGTATTAAATTAAAATTATACTGAGAATTTAAAAGAAAAAGCTATAGGAGCAAGAAATGCGTGAAAGCTGTGGAAATGCGGTGGGATGTCCATGATGAATCACAAGTGAGAGGCTTGTGTATGATGATATACCAGAGTTTGCCCATTCAGAAGCAGAGCGCTGCCTCCTGACGGACTATAAATCACGCCACATAGCTCACCACCCACTGATTTGTCTCCGACTCGCAATCCTGTATCAATAACGTGGCTGCTAAGCGCAGCACCATGTAGCTTTTTGTAAACGTGTTATAACAATCATTTATTTCCCAAACAAAATAAAGGCTGGCCAAGCAAACTTTAAAATTATTGCAATAGAAAGTACAGCATTATTTGCATTGGTAATTGTTGAATGATCAACAACATTTTTTTTAGAGTTCATGTAAATGGGGGCCCAGAGACGTTGTGAATGGCATTAAAGTGCACCTATACTCAGAAAAGAAGTTTATGTAGTCACCTTCTATCCCCAGCCCTGTGCCCCAAAACAGCCTGTGTTTCTTTTTTTACCTCAGTCCTTGCCAAATATCCATAGAGACACCAGGAAAAAACAAACAGGAAGTAGTCTTGTGGTGAATGGTAGCCATATGCTAATTGATTCAGTTACAACCAAACTGTCACATAGTGGCAGTTATGCAATCTAACTGATTGCATCATCACTGCGCGACTGCTTCCAGTTCATGTTGTTATGAATATTAGGCGAAGGCTGAGGTATAAAAGAAACACACGATGTTATGTGGCACTGGGCTGGGAATAGAAGGTGACTACATATACTTCCCTCCCTGCACTTTAAGGTATAGTGCTCCTCTGACACCCTTTAGTAACGATCTGTCGATGCAAGATGACAGAACTGAAGGATCTTCTTTAAACTGGACCTTCACCCTGAATAAGAGCCTATCTTATATGTTTCTTGTACATACAGATTGCCTACATTAAAAATCATCCTACCTGCACCTAGTGCATATTTTGTACCTTTAAACATCCAAGATGGCAGCTCATGGAGCATCAGGCGGAATGCAGACAGGAAGTGTCTTCTGACTATGCCGCTCTGCTCCGCTTGTGAAAAGCACAGCTATAACCCTGCCCCTCTGGCACTTTACCCCGCTCTCCTCTCTTCAGTGTATGTGATGTGTTTGAGGCACCTTTTCTTACTTTACACATTGCCCGCTTCTTCAATCCGCCTCACCTCTGTGTATACCTAAATTAGATATAATGCTTTAAGCTTGCAGCTTTCCTGCAGTAAACTGTGTTTTCTCTGCTTCTATGTTATTGCGGCCCCTTGAACTGAAATATGAAGATGATGCAGCCCCTGGACCAAAAAAGATACTGCACCCCTGTTCTAGTGTGTGGTGTACATATCAGGGTCTCACACCAAATACTAGAGTAAGCAGACTACAGTAGTAGAAGGATCTCATAATGGTACAGTGCCAGCAGCACAAATAAAGCCATGATAGAGAAATACAGGACTTTAACACAGTAACTCTTCTTTTTAAACCCAAATCTATTAGATAAAATGTCATCATAGGTGACTATTTGGAAAACTGATGGAAATATCGAGTAGATACCCTTAGACATTATTCTAGTTTCCTTGAAAGAAAACAGAAAAGTTAATTGGTTGCCACAAAGAACAGCTTGGTTTTGTATTTACGCTTCATAAATCAGCTAAATACAGCATGATTATAATTTAAAGGTCGACTTCGCAAAAGAAAATCTCCAGCTATTGTATTTTAATTCTAGCTTGTCCATCTTTCTGACTGTGAGCGCGCACCCCTGAAATCTGGGGTGTACATACCACATGTACACTACTGGTGGGATCCTTCCATGAACATGAGGCCAATTCATCACTAGCGCCACTTAAACCGGACCTTCACCATGATTTATTGAAAAGCCCAAACCCTTAAAATATATTAACTTTAGATGCTGGGGAATAGTTTTTTAAGTTTTTAGTCACCTACTTAATATTCTTTCCCCCACTGGGCTGCAAGTCTGTTCAGGATTTTAGGATACGGGCGCCGCCATCTTGACTCAGAAGCATCACACTTACTGAGGAGAGGAGAGTGGGATAAAGTACAGGGGGCGGGTTGTAGCTGTGCTTTGCTCAGACAGAGCAGAGCTGGGGTCAGGAAATGGTCAGCAATCCCAGAATGCAGAGCAGCACAGTCAGAAGGCACTTCCTGTTTGCAGGCTGCCTGAGGTCTCATGAGCCGCCGTCTTGAATGTTTAACCCTTTCAGTGCCAGCCTACCTGCAGCATTTGCCACTCCCTGTTGCCAGACCATGTTTCACTATTTTGCGCTACACATGTTTAACTGTCATTTTTGAAAGGATTTCAAGGGATTTCCCTGGATATATTGTTTTTTTCAGCAGAGTCCGGGCTTTAACATGAAATGTCTTGTTTGTAATTTTTAGGTGTATTCTCAATATTTTTGGGTGAAATATGTGAAAAAAATTTTAAAAAATGATTTTTTTACAATTTGTAGTTTTTTTGTAATAAATAATGTAAGTTTGTCAATACAATCTTATTGCGTGTGAAATCCCAATTTCTCCCGGTTACAGCGATACCACATATGTATAGGTAGACACCCTTTCCTGCCCAGGAGACTCCCCCAAACTGAAACAGCGCTTTAGGGGATTTTCAGAAAATGTTTCTAAATATGGTGCACCACTAATAATCAACAAATTTAGGCGTGCTCACTAATTCATGTAACAATGGAAAACAAAAGAAAACCCGAGGGTCTATCAGACCCAGGGGTCACACAAAGGAGCACAACCAATATAAATTCATACAAAGTTTATTATAATTATACAAACGACATACACATTTTAAAACAACAACAACAAAACATTTAAAACCACCTCAACCTGCCCTGAAAAAGTGCATGTGCACCTGTCCTGAAAATACCCATATATAGCACAGTATCTATAGGGAATGGTATCCAAGACCTATTCACTATACATAAACTATACTCCCTTTATTCAAAAAACTTTTTTTGTGCTGGCACAAACCCAATACAAAATGTATGTTGAAAAACAGTATCTTTCCAAAATCTACACCTAATATAAACCAAAAACCTCAAAGTGACATGTGCATTGTGCAAATTACTGCCATCAGTTCATTCGCCCAGTTAGAGCTAAATATAAGAAAAAAAGTGCTTCAAATGTCATGACACAAAACAAAACTCAAATAAAGTAACCTTCATGGCTGTGCAAAGTGTAACAATGTAACAAAATCAAAATAAGTAAGTAGCCAATATCACAAAGAGAGATACTCAGCTGTGTGGAAACATATGAATCAATCACCAGGGAGGACAGTCAGGGCGGGAGGCTGCTCCACCTGCGCTTCGCGGTGTAGAAACCGCTTCTTGCTTGGGTGCGGGGACAGTGTTGTAAACTCCCGCTCTTAAATACCTCTGGGAGGGAAGGGGAGGGAGGAAGAGAGGGGGGGCAGGAAGCCCGGCACCTCACGCCTGATGTTGTTATGCGCGTCGTGCCGCATCAAAGGTGCGCACACCTGTGTCCGCCGCCGCCGCCAGCCGTTACGTCAGGAGCGGGGAGCCCGTTGCTACGGACGCAACACGCGAGCCGCGGCCAGCCAGCCCGCCCACCACCTTCCCCACCAATGATGGTGCAGCAGCGGGCTGGCGCGCGCACCCTAATCCACTCACACAGTCTGGTGCGCGCACCCAGCCCTGTATAAGCAGAGCACTTAGTGCCTGTGTCGGATGGAATTGACAATTAAGCCGTCCCCGGGGTCCCTCAAAAGCACATTAAGGAGCAAATAAAACATTACTAAAAACATATCCATGGTTAGATATATAATTAAATGATATAGCCCAGTATCAATTATGCAATTTGAACTTGGAGGACCTATGAACAATATTATATATAAGTATGTCAGTGTCACTGACATTTTGCACCCTTGCTAGATATTAATTGGGGGGACAGTCATACCCAGAGATACATGGTACCCACCAAACTATTTACATCATGATTGTCAAATGTCTTCATATTTACACAGAGTCTAGATCATCAGAAAGGACCCATATTAAAATCTTTTATAGTTATTGACTGAATGGCAGTCATCTCTTCTTCTCCATAGGAAAGCTCATATATTTGGTATCTCCATCTTTTCTTCCTTTGGTCCTTGCACCCTCTCTGGCCAAACACATGCCCCGTTCGAAGTGAATTCCATTCATACCCCAATCCTGTGAAAAACAAACATAAGGTCAGTCGCTACATCTGGGCTGACCCATTGTGCCGTGTTTAGGGCCGAGCGAGGGACACCTTGGGTGTCCAAACGCCCGGTCCCACTCTGTAGTGATCAAAAAAGATCCTCATACCCTAGCAGGATTGGATATGAATGGAATTCACTTCGAACGGGGCATGTGTTTGGCCAGAGAGGGTGCAAGATAAGCACATTGTGGGCATCATTTTGGCACATAATACATTTTAAAAAGGCCATCAAAAGTGGAATTACCCCTAAAAGTGGACCAAAACCCACTGCAATCGGTCTGGGAATCCTTAAGATTCCCGGGACGATTGATTCCCCCCCTAGGGGCATCCAAAATCGGGATGCCCCACTGTGTGAAACCCTCCAGATCGCCCATACACTTACCTTCTTTCCCGGTCCAACGGCGCATGCGTGAGCTGCGGGCATATCCCCGCTATCCTTCTAGCAGGGCACGTGCCTGCACCAGGCATTTGTTAATGGCTGGAAGAGCATGCTTCCTGTTAGAGGGTAGCGGGGGATGCGGCCGTAAGCACACTCTGAGGCGTTCGGCTTAGACGAAGGGATGTCAGTGGATCCGAGTGAGCTGATTGAATGAGCGATCGCACATGTGGCGTAGGACTGGGAAGAGGTGAGTTTGTTTCGACCATCTGGGGGGTTTCACACAGTTGGTTTTCACACAGCGGGGGCAAGGACCAAAACCCAGGATAGTCAAAATCCCTGGTTTTGGTCCACTTTAATCATTGCAAGTGACAATAAATTACAATGAAGGAATTGATGACCTTACACAACTGTATAGGAGGTCATTCAACATTTCCAGCAGTCCGTTAGCATTTTATGAATTCAATTCAGATTTTATGATTGTAATTTAACCTTTCTTGACTGCTTACTGCTCTTAGATATTGGAGGTCCTACGTTTTATTCCACTTGTGCAGAAGTCCATAAAGTGAACAATAAAAAACAGCAAGCCTAAGGTGTATATGCTTTGTGATAAACAATATGGCTACTCCCACATACATATATACATTTTTTATCCATATTAACAGTTTCATTAGTATAATTACAATACAAATGTAGAGAAGCTCTAAAGTCTTAAAAGCCGAAGTTAAGGCAAGCAGCCTTTTATTCAGATATGTATGAATTTAAAACAGCTTTAACTTTATACAGTATATTGCTAAAATCTGTTCTTTCATCCAGCAACATCTGTTCAAGCCAGCAACTTTTAGCCCTCTGTGCTGGTTAGTCCCTAGGTACCTCAAAATACGGAATACAATAGCTACGGTCACCACGATATGTGAAATGGTATAGAGGTCCCTTGGACCCCTTACCATCTCCCAGACTGTTTCCCAGACTGAAAAGAAAAAAATACATTAAAAACAGTGTAAAAACAGTCCTTCTCTGCCTCTCCCCCACTTGGTGGCATCAGTTCAGATTCAGCGGCTCGGGGGGCTCCAATCTAGTCTGGTGGGCGCTGGTGTTCTGGGGCGGGGAAGCGGCTCTTGCAGCATCTGTAGTAAAATAGGACACGGTTTCTCCTTCCTTTGTGGCTTACATTATAATGTTGGGCTGCTGAGCAGGGAATATTTTATACCACAGGAGAGGAGCCTCTTTGGAATCCCCTGAATTTAACTGATGATGTCACTGGCGGGGAGGAACATGGAGTGTTTTTTTTTTTTTGCAGAGAGCTGTTTCCCCCTTTAATACAGATGCTGGAGGTGCTAGCATTAACAATAGCAATAACATCAGAACACCAGCACTTGCTGGACCAGGAGGAAGCCCCACTCAGTGGAGGACAGGAGGAGGAAGAGCTCGAGAGGTGAATCATAACAGTCTGTGAACTGGTTAAGGGTCCAAGAGATTGCAGAGATCCTTATATCAAGATGTTGTTCCAGTTTAATATAGTAGACTAAGTCCTTGATTTGAGGGGGTTGGTCTCCTTTAGCCCACAGGGTAACATAGTATGTAAGGCTGAATATGACTTTAGTCCATCCAGTTCAGCCTGTTTATCTCCTTCCAGTGGTCTAGTAACCATAGTTGGAAATGTTATTACATGCCAGGAAGACATCCGGGTCACTTTTGAAAGTTTTTACTGTATCCTTCATTACTACCTCCTCTGGCAGTTCCATAGTCTCACTGCTCTTACAGAAAAAAATCCCCTCCTATGTCGGTGGAGAAAGCACCTTTCCTCTAACCTTAGTGGATGCCCTCGAGTTATGGTTACACCCCTGGGTATAAATAGATTGTGGCATAGATCTTTGTTTTAACCCTAAATATATTTATACATAGTTATTTAGGGTCTTTTGCTAAGATGGATTGCTTCTCTGTTACAGCGTTCTCATCATATTATTCCCCCCAATAGCCATAGTTTTCAGCACAATGAGCTGTTTTTTTATGTTTCACCATTGCATCTTTAAGACAATTCTTTTTAAAAATAAAATTCTGTTCTATCCTTATACGGTTTTGAGTGGAAAACTTCAAAGCAATATTTGCAGAACCCCCCTCTTTGAGCATTGTCTAAATTATTGATGTGACGGTGGATCTTGTTCTCTTTGGAAGTTAGGGAAATTCGGAGGCTCAGTACTGCAGAGTAAATTTTTAATTTAGTTTTCTTTTTGAAGTCAGTATATTTGGAATGAGAATGGAAGAGGATGCCTCATATATCATATTTACATGCTGTTTTTCTGTTGACATATTTTAATGAGTGAAAATATAGGTTATTTTTGCTTCCTTTTGTTTGCAAAGTCATTTCTATAGAATCGTTTCACCATACCGATTAATTATATTTTGAATAAGCTAGACTGAAAGTCACTCGCAGCTTAAAGGGACCGTCTGGAAAGTATGAATACTAAATATAGCAGTAGTCCCATATAGCTGATTGGCCCTATACTGGGAGCTTCAAACTTACCATCACTGGAGATCCATCACTGGAGATCCAGACAGAGCCATCCCTGCTCATGATCATGGCTTGTGGATGCCTGAATGCCTCCTCACAACACTTATGGTGACTGGCCACACCCACTCTATTCATTTCAATTGTAATGAATAGAGTGGGCGCGGTGTGTCAATGTGACTGACATTCTGCAGGCCACTGGGATGCAGAGACAAGGTAAAAAAATAAAAGCTTAGGCCACCGGGGTTCATATGAAGGTAACTGCTGGATTTTTAAAGGACTTCCAAAATTCAAGATAGGGATACCCTGGAGATGGGTGATGCAATGACCTTGAGGATCTTCCTTTCCCTGTCTCAAAAATGTAGAAGATTTATCACCACTTTAACTTAAACCGGACCAACACACCTTATTACTTTAATGGGTGTTGGTCCCACTCTCTGCAGATAACAAGAAGCTCGGAGTGGGCATCCAGAATGCTGGAGCCCCCTCGCACCTATCTGAACAGATCGTGCAGAATACTCACCTTCATTACGAGTCAGTGTGGCGGCCAGTCGCGGGACTCCTTTCCCGGCGTTGGCTTGCAATAAAGGTATTTTCCTAATGCACAGCACGGCCTGTTTCATGAAGTCCTTACATATGGGTATTCTGCCACAAGGTGGCGCAGAGGACTGCAGAAGATTTGTGGCTCCTCCCGGCCCCATATAAAAATGGGAAATGTCACGCTCGGGGTAACTCCAGCCCTCTTAATAAGCTCACAACCCCCAATCTCCACAGCCAGCTTCACCTGTAGGAGCCCCCGCTTGCCGGGACGCAAGATACGCCTACCCGGGATCGGTTGCCCCCAGGACTTAATGGCTCAAAGGATGTAAGCTTATATGTGGAAGGACTGGAGAACCAATAGCAAGAGCGTGAGTGACGGAAGTCCAGAGACAGGCAAAAGGTCGATAACGGGAAGGCAGAGATCGTAGCGGCACCAGGGGTCAGGCAAGACGTAGTCGGGGTTCAGGCAGAGGTCAGCAACTGGGGATCAGGATCTAGAAGCGTCAGTTCAGGCAAAGGTCGGCAACAAGGATTCAGGATCGAGAGGCGTCAATTCAGGCAGAGGTCGGCAACAAGGATTCAGGATCGAGAATGGTCGTACAATCAAATCGGCAACAGGCTAGACTTCACAGGAGTAGGTAACACAGGGTTCTGAGCGCTATCACAGGCAATTCACAACTGAGAGGGAATTGCCTTTATAGGAACAGGTCTGAGGGAAGCAGTGTACTGATTGGAGCACATAGGATTCCAAGGGTAATTGGCTGCAGAGCAGAAGAGGGCGAAGCTCTCAATCCCCTAGGATTCATTAACCCTTTAATTGATCCTCCGGCGGGTGCGCGCCGCACAGCGCCGCCGGAGGGCATAACAGACACGTGCTCGCGGCCGCGCGCGAGCACGTCCCCTGGAGGAGGAAGCGGGGGGCGTGGCTGAGCTGGGCGCCGCTCGAGCCGACGCTGCTCGAGCCGACGCCGCTCGGCGCGGCCGCCGCACAGTGACAGCTGCAGCTGGCCGCCTGGAGACGTCGCTGGAACGGGGATCAGGTAAGCGGTTCCTGACACTACCCCCCCCTTCACGAGGGGCCTCCGGACCCTCACCCGGTTTCCCTGGATTGTCACGATGGAACCTTCTTACAAGAGCCTTGGCATGAACATTCCTCGCTGCCACCCAGCATCTTTCCTCCGGACCATAGCCAACCCAATCCACCAAATACTGTAAAGAATTACGCACTTTACGTGAATCCAAGATCTTATTCACTTCATACTCGGGCTCATTATTAAGAAGAATTGGTGCAGGACCAGCAAGAGGAGCATTCTTCGCCGGTTTTAACAGTGAAACGTGAAAGGAATTAGGTATTTCCATAGTTGGCGGGAGTTGAACTTTAAAAGACACATTATTCAACTTCTTGACGATTGGAAAAGGACCAATAAATTTTGGACCTAATTTGCTAGATGGCTGACGGAGCGCAATATTTTTAGTGGAGACCCAAACTAGATCTCCTACTCGAAGAGTAGGTTCCTGTGATCTGCGGCGGTCGGCAAATTTCTTATATCTCGAACCAGTGGTCTTAAGAATCTCCTGAACGTGTGTCCAGATATTCTTCCGTTCTTGAAGCCACTCCTCCAACGCCGGCAGATTGGAAGGTGACCCTGAAAGGGAAGAAGCTCTAGGATTTTTCCCTAAGTTACAATAAAAAGGAGATACCTTGGTACTCTCACTAGGCGCGTTATTGTAAGCAAACTCGGCGAAATCAATAAATTCCGCCCATTGTTCTTGGGCATCAGAAACATAACACCTTAAGTATTGTTCCAAAGTTTGATTAGTTCTTTCTGTCTGCCCATTAGTCTGGGGATGGTAGGCAGAAGAAAGAGAGATCTGTATTCCCAACCGCGAACAGAAGTGTTTCCAAAAACGGGAGGTAAATTGAACACCCCGATCAGAGACTATATTGGACGGAATACCATGAATACGAAAAATATGTGAAGTAAACAGCCGCGAAAGCTCAGGTGCAGAAGGAAGTTTGGCCAAAGGAACGAAATGTGCCATCTTACTGAAACGATCTACGACCACCCAAATGACAGTATTACCATGTGAGAGAGGCAAATCTACAATAAAATCCATAGAAATATGGGTCCATGGCTCAGCAGGAATTTCAAGAGGAACCAAACTGCCACTAGGAGCCTTGTGAACTCCTTTACTTCGAGCACAAATAGCACAAGCGTCGATAAAGGCAGTGATATCGCGTCTCATGGTAGGCCACCATACATGACGACGGGCAAGCATAAACGTCTTACGGTTACCCAAATGACCAGCAGTTTTGGCATCGTGAAATTCGCGAATTACATCCGAACGCAGGTGCGGCGGAACAAACTGGCACCCCAAGGGTACATCACTAGGAGATTCATCTTGAAACGGCGCCAAGGTATTGGAGAGATCAGGAAGTAACGCCCCCACCACACAACCTGTGGGTAAAATTGGTTCACCAGAATCACCCCGATCCTTACATTCACCGAACATGCGAGATAGAGCATCAGCTTTAGTATTTTTTACACCCGGCTTGAAAGTAATAATAAAATTGAAACGCGAGAAGAATAATGCCCAACGTGCCTGACGAGAGTTCAGCCTCTTGGCAGAACCTATGTATTCGAGATTTTTATGATCAGTATACACAGTTATAGGATGTAATGAACCCTCCAACCAGTGTCGCCATTCATCAAATGCCAGTTTAATAGCTAATAGTTCCCTATTGCCAACATCATAATTTTGTTCCGCGGTACTGAATTTACGCGAAAAATAAGCGCATGGATGGAGACGCTCAGGGTTACCAGAATATTGTGACAAAACTGCACCCACTCCCAGCTCAGAAGCATCCACTTCAATAATAAAAGCTTTATGAATATCTGGATGCACTAAGACAGGTGCCGAAGTAAAGGCCCGTTTCAAGGTTAGAAAGGCCTCACAGGCAGAGGGGGACCAGTTAGCAGTAAAAGCCCCCTTGCGGGTAAGGTTGGTAAGGGGTGCAACAACATGGGAAAAGCCTTTTATGAAACGCCGATAAAAATTTGCAAAACCTAGAAAACGTTGCAATTCCTTTAAAGTTTTGGGTTGGACCCAATCCTGAACTGCTGAAACCTTCCCCGCGTCCATCTCCAAACCCTGGTTGGTAATAACATACCCTAGGAAGGGAACTGTAGTGACTTCAAACACACACTTAGACAGTTTAGCAAATAAGTTGTTCTCTCTTAATTTTTGTAGCACCAACTTAACATGGTGTCTGTGCTCCGGTAAAGAATTAGAAAAAATGAGAATATCATCCAAGTAGATGACTACAAATCTACCGAGATATTCCCTGAATATATCATTAACAAAATCTTGGAAAACGGCTGGCGCATTACAAAGACCGAAGGGCATGACCAGGTACTCATAGTGCCCATCCTTCACATTAAATGCAGTTTTCCACTCGTCCCCCTGTCGGATGCGAATCAGATTGTAAGCCCCTCTCAAATCCAATTTGGAGAAAATTCGAGCTCCTGTGACTTGATTGAACAGATCCCCAATCAAGGGTAAGGGGTATCGGTTTTTTACAGTGATCTTATTCAAGGCTCGATAATCTATGCACGGTCTCAAGCCACCATCTTTTTTCTCTACAAAAAAGAACCCGGCCCCAGCAGGCGAGGTAGAGGGACGGATAAATCCTTTCCTAAGATTTTCGGTAATATACTCCCTCATTGCTTGCTCCTCGGGCAGGGTAAGGTTATAAATCTTTCCCCTCGGGGGAATTGTGCCAGGCAGCAAGTCAATGGGGCAGTCATAGGACCGATGTGGAGGAAGAGTATCAGCAGAGCGTTCAGAGAATACATCGATCCAATCAGCGTATGGCTGAGGTAATTCCTGTGGTAAGACTTGAACGCTTCTGAGGCCTGTATTAAAACAGTGACCTTTACAGTGGTCACTCCACTTGACCAACTCCCCAGCCCGCCAATCTAACACCGGGTTATGGAGTTGCAACCAGGGGTATCCCAAAACCACCGGAGTTTCCGGACAATCAAAAATAAAGAATTCTAAGAATTCAGAGTGAGAAGAGCCGACAATTAGTCTGAGAGGTGGGGTCTTGGTATTTATAGGACCTCCCTGGATTGCCTTTCCATTGATAGCTAAAACTTGTAGGGATCTTTCAAGAGGAACTACAGGGATCCCTAAGGTGGAGATCATGCTCCTGTCCAAAAAGTTTCCAGCCGCACCACTGTCTATGAAGGCGGAAACTGTCTGCTTAGAGGACCCCCAAAACAAATCAATAGGTACAAGCATCTTATTCTGGCGAGAGTTACAAACTGACTCACCCAGATCAGTACTCTCTACCTGGTCTGGGTGCGGAAGTTTTCCGCCGGTTTCCCCTTGTTGGGACAGGACCCTGCAAAATGACCAGAATTCCCGCAATACAGGCATAACCCCTCGGATCGCCTACGCTGTTTCTCCTCTTGGGATAAGCGGGTTCTCCCTAATTGCATAGGTTCTTCCTGGGAGGATGATGAGGTATTTTCTCCACGGGGAACCGGGGATCTATGACTCTGGACTGGTCTAAAGGACGTGGGAGACCCGACTCTCTCCCTGGCCCTTTCTCTAAGACGTCGGTCTATTTTAATGGAGACCTGCATTAATTGATCTAGGTCCGCTGGCGGGGGAAAATTGACTAAAGCATCCTTGATGCTATCCGACAGTCCCACCCTGAACTGACTACACAAAGCTGGATCGTTCCACCTAGCTTCGATAGCCCAGCGGCGGAATTCAGCACAGTAGTCTTCAGCCGAATTCCGTCCTTGTTTTAAGGCCCGAAGCCTATTCTCTGCGGTAGACTGTATATCTGGATCGGCGTATAAAACGCCCATAGCATTGAAGAAGGCAGTCACTGATTGTAGAGCAATGTCATGGGACGGTAAACTAAAGGCCCAGGACTGTGGGTCTCCTTGAAGCAAGGAAATGACTAGGCCTACTCGTTGGACCTCTGTGCCAGAGGAGATAGGTCTTAACTTAAAATATAGTTCGCAGGCATTCTTGAAATTGGAAAATTTTGCTCGTTCTCCAAAAAATTTCTCAGGCAGTGGAATCTTAGGTTCGGAGAAATGAGGTGGTACAGCGGAAGTTGGCACTTGACGAGATTCCTGAGTGGCCACTCTTTGAGCGAGTTGGTTGATCGCTGTGGCCATAGCTTGCACCTGCTGTACCAGGTCATCCATTTTTTGGCCTGTGATAATGTCACGCTCGGGGTAACTCCAGCCCTCTTAATAAGCTCACAACCCCCAATCTCCACAGCCAGCTTCACCTGTAGGAGCCCCCGCTTGCCGGGACGCAAGATACGCCTACCCGGGATCGGTTGCCCCCAGGACTTAATGGCTCAAAGGATGTAAGCTTATATGTGGAAGGACTGGAGAACCAATAGCAAGAGCGTGAGTGACGGAAGTCCAGAGACAGGCAAAAGGTCGATAACGGGAAGGCAGAGATCGTAGCGGCACCAGGGGTCAGGCAAGACGTAGTCGGGGTTCAGGCAGAGGTCAGCAACTGGGGATCAGGATCTAGAAGCGTCAGTTCAGGCAAAGGTCGGCAACAAGGATTCAGGATCGAGAGGCGTCAATTCAGGCAGAGGTCGGCAACAAGGATTCAGGATCGAGAATGGTCGTACAATCAAATCGGCAACAGGCTAGACTTCACAGGAGTAGGTAACACAGGGTTCTGAGCGCTATCACAGGCAATTCACAACTGAGAGGGAATTGCCTTTATAGGAACAGGTCTGAGGGAAGCAGTGTACTGATTGGAGCACATAGGATTCCAAGGGTAATTGGCTGCAGAGCAGAAGAGGGCGAAGCTCTCAATCCCCTAGGATTCATTAACCCTTTAATTGATCCTCCGGCGGGTGCGCGCCGCACAGCGCCGCCGGAGGGCATAACAGACACGTGCTCGCGGCCGCGCGCGAGCACGTCCCCTGGAGGAGGAAGCGGGGGGCGTGGCTGAGCTGGGCGCCGCTCGAGCCGACGCTGCTCGAGCCGACGCCGCTCGGCGCGGCCGCCGCACAGTGACAGCTGCAGCTGGCCGCCTGGAGACGTCGCTGGAACGGGGATCAGGTAAGCGGTTCCTGACAGGAATCACTCATAGACCTCCCAGTGTTTCCTGTGCAGTCATGACTGCGAAGATAGAAGATGGCTCTCTATGTTTCGCAGGCGAGCGGGGCAACCAAGCCTGCGCCCTGCAAGTCTATTTTCACCCGCTTCCGGATCCTCTGTGTCTCCCAGCCTCGGCTGTCGGATCGGGTGATGGTAGAGGAGCACTGGGGCCAGGTGCTCGGGGAGCGCTGCTCCAAGCCGCAGACCCTGTACCACAAAGGGTAGCTGGCCATAGGCTTTTATGGTGAGCCTGCTGCGGGATGAAGAAGCACTGCTGTCACTATGGTGGGGGTGAGTTGTGCTTGGGGACTTGAGTTCCTAGCCATTCCTTAATTTTACTGTCTGACCTTCTTTCCTTCGGGTGTGTTTCTCACGTGCCCCCCTCCCTCTCCTCTGGCCCCTTTTTAGACTGTGCGGCTCCCCGCTGCCTGCCCTCTCCTCCGCTCCCCCTCTCCCCTACGAGTTTTGTGGGGGGGGGGGGGGTTGGCGGCGGTGGGCGGCGATTGTGCTGTGGTGTCCCGCTATTGTGTATTTCGCTCGCCGCCACGGGTGTACTGCGCTCGGTGGGTGGCGCTTTTACTTGGTGTTTTACTGAGACTGTCATGGCGCCGGCACCCAGTCACGTGGGCGCGTTTTTCGCGGTCTTCAGGGGGCGGCGCCAGGGGATGACGTGTATCGCGTCATGCCCCCGCGGCCCGCCCCTGGAGGTGCTCGATCGCGGCGCCATCTTAGCTGCTTGCTGCGCGCATGTGTCCTGTGTTCTGGAAGGCTCCTTGTCAGCGCGGCCTGCGGCGGTGACTTCATTCTGCCTGATCTACCTCCGCGGATCTTCTGACCGTATCCCGGTCGCCTGTGCGTGCTGCACGCACTGTGCTCTTGGTCCGTGAGTCCCCCATGGGGGTTTTGTCTTGTTGGGGCATGTACTGCGGGATGCTTATGTGTCTTTTTGCTTATGTTTTTTAGGCGGGATAACAGTGTATTGTGGTTCTCCCGGCCCATCCCTCTCCCCCCCTTTTTTCCCTCCTGGCCTTCTCTGTGGGCATCCCTTGGGGGGCATCCCCGGTGGCTTTTATTAGCCCTTACCCTATACTGACCTATTGTGCCTTCTGGGGATAGCGTGCTCTGGGGTCCTTCGGGGCAATCCTGGCTATGTGTCATGTGCGGGGCATCCCCTTTGACTGGTGGTGGCGTGGTTTGTGTGCCGTGCACCCAAAGTATTATTGCGGACCAGGTTGGGATGAGCGCTTCTCTTCCCAGTTCTGCGTTCCCCCCGCCATCTCCTACTCCCCCACGCCTGCATTTAGCCCCCAGTGAGGGGGATACTAGCAGGGGGTCCCAATCTGATCTGGCACTACGCGTGGCCAGCATTGCAAGGCAGCTGGCCCGACCTGTGACGGGCAAGGCCTCTGGCAAGAAGCGGCACCTTGACCCCGCGCAGTCCCTCTTTGCCGAGGAGAATCAGGGCCTTGATGTGTTTGGCGGCCGTGACTCCCTGGGGGAGGGGGAGCTTTTCCATGATTCAGACTCCTCTGGGGACCATCAGGAAGGGTACGACAGTGACCCGGGTTCCCCCTTTGATGAGGATCCTTGGCTCCCTGATGACACTGATAGACTGTTGTCTGACATTTTTGAGACATTGCACATCACCCCCGCTACGATGGCGAAGAGGAAGCAGGGTGAGCTCTGGCAAACAACGCTTGGAGTTCCCGGAGCAGGGCCATTTCTCAGATATGGTGCACAAGGAGTGGGAACGTCCTAATAGATTGCCCACGGTGCCCAAGGGATTGGATAGAAGGTATCCCTTTTCTGCTGACCTGGTCAAGCGCTGGTCGTGTCCCCCTGAGGTGGACGCCCCTGTTCTAGGGCTGTCTTAACACCTTGGTCATGCCTTCCCCTGACACTACTACACTGCGTGACAGTGCGGACCGCCGTATGGATCAGCTGGCCTGTCATGCCTTCACCTTTGTAGGGACAGGCCTGCGTCCGGTTTGTGCAGCAGCCATCACGGGCCATTGCCCTTAAGAAGAAGCTCAAGCGTCTCGCGGATGGCGCCATGGCTGGTAGGAGGAGGGAGGATTACAGGGCCCTCTTGCTTTGCTCTGATTTTGTTGCTTTTGTGCTGACTGCCATGAATGATGCCGTCCAGCTGGGCGGTAGGGCTTCAGCCCTCTTGGTGGCTCTGCGCCGCTCTGTTTGGTTGCGCCAGTGGGCAGCTGACACTGCAGCTAAGAAGTCCTTCACCGGGCTTCCCTTCACGGGACTTCGTCTCTTTGGTAAGCGTTTGGATGTGTCTGGCCAAGGATGGTAGGCTCCCTCAGCGTAGGAAGCAGCCTCGGCCCTTTCAGGGGCCCTCATACTCTTCCTCCTCCTTTCGTGCCCCCAGAGGAGATTGTGGCTCTCTCTTCTCGGGTAGGCGCAGAGATTCTTGGGGCCGTGGCAGATCCCGCGGTCGTCCCGGTCTCTCTTGGGGTTCCAAGCCCAAACCCCCTACCAAGGCCCCTCAGGCATGAGGAGGCCCCCTCACCTGTCCGAATGGGGGGACGGCTTCGGCTCTTTGCTCAAGTCTGGAGGCTCTGCGTCTCAGATCGGCGGATTTAGGAGGTGGCCGCCCACAAGATTTCTCAGATCCCGGATGTCTCAAAATCCTCTGTCTGCTCAGGGGTTGCGCCTAGCGGTTCAACGCCTGTTGGATCAGGAGTCATCTGTCTGGTACCTTACCAGGAACAGGGTCAGGGGTACTACAATCTTTTCACGGTCCCCAAAAAGGACGGTTCTCTGAGGCCCATCCTGGACTGAAGGGTCTCAACAGGTTTGTCCGGTTCAAGCACTTTCGCATGGAGACTCTACGCTCGGCTGTCAGCACCCTTCGCCCCGGGCGACTTCATGACCACCGTGGACATCAAGGATGCCTATCTTCACGTACCAATTGTTCCAGGTCATCAGAGATTTCTGAGGTTCGCTTTGGAGGATCAGTGCTACCAGTTTGTGGCCTTACCGTTCGGTATCACCTCGGCGCCTCGGGTGTTCATCAAGGTGCTGGCGGGCGTAATGGCGCTTCTGAAGAACCTGATTACTGCTCAGTCTCTTCATCAGGCCGAGAAGAATACTCAGGTGGTGACCTCCACTCTTGAGTCCTTCGGCTGAATGATCAACTATCCCAAGTCTTCACTGTCTCCGTCTCCAAGTCCTTTCTGGGCATGACTCTGGATACATCTCAGGTCAAGGTATTTCTCCCTCAGCAGAAAGTGGAGGGCCTTCAGATGCGTGTCCTCGTCCCTCCATTCGGCAGGGAATGCAGTTTGTGGGCCTGATGGTGTCCTGCTTCGAGGCGGTTCCCTTTGCTCAGTTTCACATAAGGCCTCTTCAGTTGCATCTCTTGTTAGTTTGGGATCGTGACCCTGTGTCCCTGGATCAGGAATTTGCTCTGTCCCCTCTGGCCAGGCAGTCCATCTCGTGGTGGCTGGACTCGAGGAATCTTCTAGTGGGCAGGACCTTTCTGCCGCCATGCTGGGAGATTGTCGCTACAGATGCCAGTCTGACCAGTTGGGGGGGGAGTTTGGAAGTCTTTGAAATTTTAGGGTCAGTGGGGCCCCCAGGAGGCCCATGCAGCCATCAACATTCTAGAACTGCAGGTGATCAGGTTGGTTCTCTCCCAGTTGACCCCACACCTTCGGGGTCGGGCTGTTCAGATTCGCTCGGACAACCAGACGGCGGTTGCCTACATCATTCATGGGGGGGGGGACTCGGAGCAAGCGAGCCCTCAAGGAAGTGTCCCTGACACTGTCTTGGGCAGAAGAGAATGTCCCTTGTATCTCGGTGGTCTACATTCTGGGGGTGGAGAACCAGGAGGCAGACTCCCTGAGCAGGGGGACATCCCGGCTGGGGGAATGGTCCCTCAGCAACAAGGTATTTCACTTCCTGTGTCACCGCTGGGGTCAGCCGGATGTGGACCTGTTTGCGTCCCGCCACAACCACAAGCTTCCAAGATTTGTCTCCCTGTCGCAGGTTCCTCTGGCCTTCGCCACTTATGCGCTAGCGATTCCTTGGACAGAGTTTCGGCTCCTCTATGTGTTCCCTCCCTTTCCTCTGCTGGGCAGGGTGCTGCGCAAGATAGCCCAGGAGGGGGTACCAGCCATTCTGGTGGCCCCCTGTTGGCCAAGAAGGGTGTGGTTCGCAGACGTCGTGCAGTTGGCAGTAGATCAGTATGTCCTGGCCAAGGATCCAGATCTTCTCACTCAGGGACAGCTGCGCCATCCCAATTTACAAATGCTGGCTTTAACGGCTTGGCTGCTGAAACATCCATCTTGATGGACAAGGGGTTGCCGGCCTCTGTTGTTGATACTATGATTCGGGCTCGGAAGAAGACCTCGTCTTTTATCTACTACAGGGTCTGGCATGCTTACATTGCCTGGTGTGAGTCCAAGTCTCTTCCTTGTCGGGTGTTTTCTATCCCCAGGATTCTGGAATTTTTACAACATGGTTTGGATTCGGGCCTTCAGCTTAGTACCCTCAAGGGACAGGTGTCAGCTCTGGCTATTTTTTATCAAAGATCCTCTGGTTAAGACTTTTTTCCAGGGAGTTACTCATGTGCGCCCGCCACGTAAACCGATGCTACCGGTTTGGGACTTAAATCTGGTGTTGTCTGCTCTGCAGGGTCCTCCTTTGAGCCTATCCATGGGGCTGCATTGCCCATTCTGACTCTTAAGGTGGCCTTTTTGGTGGCTATTGCTTCGGTCAGGCGAGTTTCTGAGCTGGCGGCGCTTTCCATTAAACCTCCTTATTTTGAGCGGCATCATGATAAGGTGGTGTTTCGGCTTAAGCCGGATTTCTTACCTAAGATTGTGTCTGCTTTTCATCTCAATCAGGACATTGGGGTCGATTCAAAGAAACATGTAACAGCTTTGATTTTGGTGCCGATCATCCTATTTTTCCCGAATGCTCGTGCGCTCGTATGAACTTGCGAGTGATTCTATAAGCTAATACGTTTCTATCCTAAAATGTACGTCCGTTCGTATGGCAGTTCGTGAATCAGACCTATGTCAGTTTCCATCCTGAATTTTCCATTTCATTTCTCAGGTTGCAACATTGGTTTTGCCCTTTTTCCTTTTTTGTTTGGACGTAAATCCTTCTGATCTTGCGGCTGCGCACTACAAACTTACCTCATTAAAGTGCATTCTAAATATTTGGTCTTTTATTTTTCTTTATTTCATTCATTTTGTAGTAACCAACCATTAATGAATGCATTTGCATAAGTAAATCTTACTTTGTTTAATTTTTAGTTAACTTGCATTTTTTACTTGTGGATTTAATTTTAATATTTTGGCTTCAAATGGTACAACTTTAAATTTTTTGTGTGGTTACCCACACCCTCTACATACAGATTTGCTCTCAAAAATTAAAAAACACCCAGCAACTTCTGCATGTTATGAGCCTAGAAACAGCCAAGATGGCGGGTCAGGTATTATCGGGCAGCCTGCAAACAGAAAGGGCCTTGTGACTGTGTTGCTCTGCATTCTTTGATTTCTGACCTTTCCGTGCCCCCAGCTCTGCTGTGTCTGTGCAAAATACAGCAGTAACCCACATCCTGCACTTTATCCCGCTCTCCTCTCCTCAGTAAGTGTGATGCATCTGACCAAAGATGTGCTTAAATAATTAAACAAAGCAAAGGTAAACAACTACACCAATAAATTCAAACTAAAAATATTATTCTAGTACATCAATTTAAAAATAAATAACAAAGGACATAAGTTCCTTTAATTAACGCAAAGATATGGATGTATTGCTAAATAAAGGTTTACATGCAAAGGACTAATTAAGGTCCACATTAAAATGCTTTTATAAGGCATACATGAAATGTATTGAATCAGGTATGCATTGCCATCCAATTTATGGCCTCGGCCATGCTGATACATGCAGTTCATTGGAGCTCAAGACGCGCAGACTCCTCCACATAGCCAAAAAACCTGTTCAAGAACAGCAATCCGACTGCTAAAAGGTGTCGGCAGTGGTTTTCTTTTAAAACGTATTTAGAGGTTGGAAAACTGCTCTCTGAATTACACGTAAACACATCCGATTATCCTAAGTTTTAGGTTTTGATCCTAAGTTTTAGGTTTTGATCCTAAGTTTTACGTTTTGATCCTAAGTTTTACGTTTTGATCCTAAGTTTTACGTTTTGAACCTAAAATTTAGGAACGAACTTCCGATGATCGCAAGAGCATATACGAAATCGTACGTAGACTCGTGCGAGTCGGAAATGGCCAAAAAAACAGGAAAAAATGACTAACACCCACCCAAACTTACGATTCTCGATCCGAAATCAATTAACTTTTGCTCTTTGAATCGAGGGGATTGTCTTACCTTCCTTGTGTCCTAACCCTGCTAATTCCAAGGCACGGACCCTTCATTTTCTGGATCTTGTCAGGGCATTGAAGTTTTATTTGGTTGCTACAGAGTCTTTTAGGAAATCTGATGCTCTTTTTGTTCTTCCTGCTGGACCTAGGAAGGGTTTGCCTCCAGCTAGATCTACTATTAGCAAGTGGATACGTCAGGCGCTGGTACAAGCCTATTCTGCTAAAGGCAAGGTTCCTCCTTTCCGGATTACTGCTCATTCCACTCGTGCTGTTGGTGCCTCTTGGGCCTTTCAGCACCAAGCTTCTGTTGAACAAGTTTGTAAGGCCACTACTTGGTCTTCTGTTCATACCTTTTCCAAGTTTTACAAGGTTGATGTTAAGGCCTCAGCTGATGCTGCTTTTGGCCGTAAGGTACTTCAGGCGGCAGTGGTTTGAACTGGCTGCTGTTACTCTTTGGGGATCCCACCCTACCTTACGGACACTGCTTTTGGATGTCCCACATGTAAGGACTTCATGAAACAGGCCGTGCTGTGCATTAGGAAAAATACAATTCTGTGAGTACTCACCTGTAGAATTGTTTTTACTATGCACAGCACGGCCTGTTTCATCCCTCCCTTGTTATCGTTATTCTTGGTTGCCTCTTTATGGTGATTTGTTCCAAGTTAGTTGAGAGGGTTTTACCTTTTTTACCTTTATTCTCTCCCGGCTTCTTGTATAACTGCTTGTCAACACTGGAGGTCTTTGGGTGATTCCCATTTTTATATGGGGCCGGGAGGAGTCACAAATCTTCTGCAGTCCACTGCGCCACCTTGTGGCGGTATACACAGATGTAAGGACTTCACGAAACAGGCCGTGCTGTGCATAGTAAAAACAATTCTACAGGTGAGTACTCACAGAATTGTATTTTTCCGCAATCTGTTCAGTTAGGTCCGGGTGTTGGTCCGGTTTAAGTTCTTTGTAGTGCAATGTGCATACTTTTTATTATATTTTAACTTGACCAACAGTCTGGTACAGTTGGAAAAGAAAGGTAGCGGCTGTTTTGGAGCGTCCTCTGCCAACTGACATAACTGACAATCAGTAACAGGAAGCCCAGCAGCTTTTCCTGTTTGCAGATGGCATGCAAATGCATGAGCAGCCATCTTGTTTTTAAAAGGTACCACAGCAAGTGTTAGAAAAGGGTGAATTAATTTTTGTGCGCAGCAATCTAAATTGCCCCGCGGAGGGGTACAGAAGTCATTTTTGACTGTTGGTCCGCTTTAAGTTCTGTTTGAGTGGTGACGCAAAGACCACAGCTTGCACATTTTAGTTAAATGAAAGATACTGAATGCTGTTAGATACAAATAAAAACATGTAAAGAAAATAAATCTGGAGCCTATTCGCGGAATCATTCATCCAGCACAAAAGAATGATTTTGTCCTTAATTTTAAGCTGTAGCTATGAAAGAGTTTTGTTTTAAACTTCCTGCCATAAATAATGGATAAGAGTTTGCATGAATCTCCTTTCATCGCGCCAAAAGTCTCATGGCGCTTAGCAAACTATTCAAATGAAAAGGCCTAATTGTCTCCCCATTTTTTGTTAGCTGGTTTATTGATGATGTAATAAAAGGGAATTCTCATGTAATACTTAACACGGTTAGGACCAAATGTTCTGTAGCAGCAGTGAGTCTCATTAAAGGACAAAATGGGACATACAACCTTGAAATTCAAACAGGGAACATTTTTTTTTTTTTTTTCTCAGTCATTGCTCCAGTGCACTAGTCCACTGTTCTGTTTCAGTTATGATGATCTTGCCGACATGACCTGGCCATAGATACATGTTGTAACTGCCTTAACGTGGATCAATCACCCCCTGCAGCCGGCCTGGACCCTAAATAATAGGCAGATAGGGGAGGGGGTGGGGATTGCGGGATAGCGACTGACAGCTGGGTAAAGCTGTAATTTATCCTCTAATTACCCAATAGAGTCGGATAGTTACATGTGATGTGCACTGATTCTAAACAAGACTTAGAATGGAGCAGGATTAGTGTTAGGTGGGCTAATGGGGTAATAACCAGGAAAAGGACCTCCTCCACAGTGTGTTGAGTAGGGAGGTGACAGCTAGGGGAAGTGATCCTGTCTGTGTGTAGGAAGTGTAGAGGACAGTCACAGTGGCAGGTGGAGGTGACCAAAAGGATCATGTGCATTTACTTGACAGACTCAAGGAGTAGGAGGAGGAGCGAAAGGGACTCTAATGGAGGTGGCTCACTGTATGTATCTTGACTGCAAACAGAAACAGTGTACCTGGAGTTGTCTCGCTTTAGACTGAAACACTCTATTGTGCTAGTGATGCTTCCACAGGTCCTTGGCTGTAGCCTAAAGGGCGTCTTTAAAGTAAATGATTTGTTTTACCTTGTTTGTATTATCTACCATGTACAACGCCATAGAATAATGATGCTTAATAACTTAATAAAGAATAATGGTATAGTGAGGAATAAAAGCATTAATAACTTAAACCGGACCTTCAGCATGACTTAAAGCGGACCTTCACTCTGAATAAGAGTCTATCTTATATGTTTCCCACACCCTGTACATACAGATTGCTCACATTAAAAATCATCCTACCTGCATCTACTGCATGTTATGAGCCTTTAAACATCCAAGATGGCGGCTTATGGAAGCCGCCATCTTATCAGGCAGCCTGCAAACAGGAAGTGCCTCCTGACTGTGCTGCTCTGCATTCTGGGACTGCTGTCCTTTACCTGATCCCAGCTCTGCTCTGTCTGAGCAAAGCACAGCTATAACCCGCCCCCCTGTATCTTATCCCACTCTCCTCTCCTCAGTAAGTGTGATGCTTCTGATTCAAGATGGCGGCGCCCGTATCCTAAATTCCTGAACAGAGTTGCAGCCCAGTGGGGGAAAGAATAATAAGTTAGTGACTAAAAATGTAAAATATATTAATTTTAGATGCTGGGGAACCGTTTTTTAAGAGTTTGGGCTTTTCATTAAATCACGCTGAAGGTCCGGTTTAATGAAAATCCCAAACCCTTAGAAAAATATTTCCCAGCATCTAAAATCTATATATTTTAAGTTTTTAGTCACTTATTTATTATTCTTTCACCTACTGGGCTGCAACTCTGTTCAGGACTTTAGGATACGGGCGCCACCATCTTGACTCAGAAGCATCACATACTGAGAAGAGGAGAGGGGGATAATGTGCAGGGGGTGTGTTATAGCTGTGCTTGGCACAGACAGAGCAGAGCTGGGGTCAGGGAAAGGTCAGCAATCCCAGAATGCAGAGCAGCACAGTTAGAAGACACTTCCTGTTTGCAGGCCGCCTGATGCTCCATGAGCCGCCATTTTAATATGCAGTAGATGCAGGTAGGATGAATTTCAATGCGAGCAATCTGTATTTACAGGGTGGGGAAAACAGATAAGAGAAGCTCTTATTCAGGGTGAAGGTCCGCTTTAAATGCATTCGCTCGTTAATCCAACATTTTTGCTTTAGTCCACCATGCTGACACCTGTGGGCAGCTGTAGTGAGTAGGACAGCTTTATGGCAGCTGATAGGGTCTTGGTTTCATTAGGTAAACTTCTACTCTGTAAGGGGGTCTCAAATCCCATTTTGCCATCAGCATCCATGAGCTATCTGTACAGAACTTTTATATTGAAATACTGGTGAAAATGGAAGTCCTACACTCGATATCCTTGCAGCAAAATAGGAGGAAAACTAACATGCATATGCTTATGTAGTGGAAATGGCATTAGCTAGACTATGTGCTTATCATAGGTGCCAGTGCAGCTGAAGCAGATGAGTACTGCGCCATGCAGCCAGTGCCACGTCCTGACAGAGCTCTCCTCCAGCTCTCCTTGCCCTGGGAACAGCTGTAGGGTGGCAGAACACATTTCTAAGTCATACAAGGGCATTGAAGGTTACGCAACATTCTTGTTGAATGTGAACTGAACATTCCCTGACCAATACATTTTCCCTTCATTTGATGATGGAAGGAGCTACGTTTCTTCTTTTTTTTTGCCTGCAGATGTCTTATCTTTGTCACCCGAATTCTTCTACAGAAAACTAAAAGCGCACATATACCCAGCAAGGAAGTTTATGTCGTCACCTTTCATCCACAGCCCCAAAACAGTCTATTTCTTTTTTTCTTAAACCAGACCAACACCCAGGATTTTGACTATCCTGGGTTTTGGTCCACTTCGGTGGGGCACCCCGATCGGGGGTGCCCTGCTGTGTGAAACCCCCCAGAAACCCCAAAAAACTCACCTCTCAACGCTCCCACGTGAACGCCGCAGCCAATCCCCGCCAACGTCCAGGCGGGGATCAGGAACATCCAAGCCGCTTCCGCCGCCGCCGCCTCCCGGCGTCACTCTCGGCGGGAGGCAGCGGCGGCGGAAACGGCGCCGGATCAGGTAAGATCTTTTGGGGTTTCTGGGGGGTTTCACCCCACGGGACATCCGAGATCGGGATGTCCCGCGGGGTGAAACCCCCCAGAATCTTATAGATTTCCGGGCCGATCACCCCTGGGTGTTGGTCCACTTTAAACCAGACCAACATCCTGGCACAGTTGGAAAAGAAAGGTAGCAGACATTTTGGAGCTTCCTCTCCCAACTGACATAACTGAAATGCACAGTAACAGGAAGCCCATCACGACTTCCTGTTTGCAGGTGGCCTGCAAGCCCATGAGCAGCCATCTTATTTTTAAAATTTATGCCAGCAAGCGTAATAAAAAGTTACATTATTTTTTATGTGCAGCAATCTAAATTGCCCTGGGGAAGGATGCATATGAGCATTGTTTATTGTGTTGGCCTGATTTAATTCCTTTTTTGACTGTTGGTCCGCTTTAAAGCCTTTGCCCAATATTGCTAAAAAGACAAACAGGAAGTAGTATTATGATGAATGGCAGCACATGCCAATTATTTCAGTTACGCCTAAACTGTAAAATAATAGGGCTGATTCAGCACTGTGAGAATTTTTTTCTCACATTTTTTGTGAGAAAAAAAATGTAATCTTGATTTTTTCCACAGTGCAATTTAGCATCTATTTTATCTGTGCAAATGTATAAAACATTTCCACAGCT
Source organism: Gastrophryne carolinensis (assembly GCA_027917425.1). NCBI lineage: Eukaryota > Metazoa > Chordata > Amphibia > Anura > Microhylidae > Gastrophryne > Gastrophryne carolinensis. Next base: position 86,608,229 of record CM051235.1, on the reverse strand, counting down.
AAACAGAGGAAACACATCAAGATACATTATCCTGTATTGTCATGTATTATGCTGTCCAGCAGTGATAAATGTGATGTCTGTAGGGGGCGCTGTAGAAACGCGATCCCTGATTCACTACAGAGCCAATCGTGAACGCTAGGTGGTGTCCCGAGGTCAAAGCGCCCAAGACTACGCTACATCTAACAATAGGACAACGCTGCAGCAAACATTAGGTAGTGCCAGTTAAGTGCGTCCGGCACTTGGAGCTGCCGCCCTTATTTAAGAAAAAACACACAACCAGCGTCAGCACTCTAAACTGGGCGCTCTAGCATCAAGCGCCAGACGCTATATGAAAAAAGTCTGTTTCTCAGCAGATATACACCAGCACCAGAGCGAAAACATATGGAATAGCATTGTTTTAACACTGTGACAGTGACACTGCAGTGGCGACCTGCAGATACAATTCTGCATACAAAATCTAAAAAAAAAAACAATAAAAGTGTTTGGTTGCTGGGCAGGAGAGGCCACACAATCATTTGAACCAAAAATGTAGAAAAACTCTATTTGTACACAACCAAATAAAACACCAATGAAATGCATGGGAGATCGCTACTGGTGCTGCTGAATACACAGCGCTGGCGTTTTACACTGAGCCATCTCTAGTGATACATGTGACGCTACATGACGCTATTAGAGGCGCTCACCAGATTGACGTTCATATATATGGTTTCCACATACTGAGCTCATACTGAGTTCATCTGGCGCTACGTGGCACTATGTGGCGTTAGAGTTTCTTAAATAACCCCCACGCTTGATGCCAGCTTCTGGCAGAATGTATGTGTTGTGTCTCTAGAGAGTGTGGGGTGTTTTGAAGCCTCCAAAAAACAGTTATAAAAAAAATCATGTGAAAACCATTTTATTAGTTATTTCTCCAATACTGGTTATCTATCTGACCTTCGCACTCAATGTATTAGTGACAGATGGCCGGAAAAAACATTAAATCCTATGGGGTTCACTGAAAGCTGGTGCACTGAAAAGTCGTTCGACAGCATTCGCACAGCGAAAGTGAACGGACGTAAATATGACAAACACAGCCTTGGCCTGGCGAATAGACCATTTTTGTCATAGTAAATGAGCTAAGATAGCGAATGGACAGCAAATGGCTGGCAAACGTTTCGTAAATGGCCACCATATTGAAAGTGTTCATTTTGTGAATTCCTGTATAGATTTTGACTATCCTGGGTTTTGGTCCACTTCAGGGGGGCACCCCGATTAGGTGTTGTGTAAAACCCCCCAGAAACACCCCAATACTCACCTCAAAACGCTCCCACGTGGCCGGGTGACAGCGACGGACAAGCGCTGACAGCGACGGACAAGCAAGCGCGTCCGCCGCCTCCCGCACGTCCCTCTGACAGCGCGCGCGCCCGCGCCGGCCATTCACAAACGGCCGGCGCGGGCGCGAAGAGGTGAGTTTTTGGGGGGTTTTCGGGGGGGTTCCTCACCGCGGGACATCCCGATCTCGGATGGCCCGCGGTGAGGGGGGTGATCGGCCCGGGAATCTTATAGATTCCCGGGCCGATCACCCCAGGGTGTTGGTCCACTTTACAGTCCCTAACCAAGCACATACTCATTTTCTCCCACTTTCTTTCCCCCTATCCTCCTTGGGAACAATATAAAATGAGCCATTTCAAATTATCACTGATTATATATAAATTCCTTATGTATTCTGAGGTAGGCCACTTTCATTACTTCAGTAGCTGGGCAGGGCATGTCATGGAGCAGATTTATGATTAATAGCTGCTTGGTGCCTTATTATTGCCATAGGGTTTGCAGTCCATTAACCCTTTTGTTGCCAAGCACGTAACACCTACGTGCTGGCTTGGCTGGGCCTTAAGTGCCAAGCACGTAGGTGTTACGTGCTTGACTTTCCTCGCTTGTAGTTTAAAAAGTAAAAACAACAAATACTCACCTGACCCCTTGTTGGATCCGGCCGGGTCTCCTCTTTAATTTGGTGCCATCCGATCCCCCGTGGGGGGTCGGATGGCTCCAGGAGAGCCCCCGGAATAGGCCGCCCCCCCCCCCCCGCTTCTGCAGCAGCAGCTTCTAACTGTAAAAAAAAAAAAAAATAAAAATGACATTCACTTACCTGTGTGTGCGCTGGCTCCCGCTGTCCCTCCTCTTCACCTGGGGGGCCTCCGATCCCCCCCCAGGACTTACCGATCTTCAGGAGAGAGCCTGGGAGGCTCTCTCCTCTCTTCTGCACGATGGCGGCCGCCATCATGCCTCTAAGCCCCGCCCCCTTGGGGGCGGGGCTTATGAAGTCATCCCGGCCCCGATCTCAGGCTTCAGCCTTCTCAGCTTCTCAGATGCCGGTGATCGGTGCCCTGGAAGGAGGTGACAGGAGATCCTCTGATCTCCTGCCTTCTCCTTCTCTGGATGCCGATCACCGGCATCTGTCAGCTGAGCGGCGAGGGACAAGAGCTTGCAATCGAAGGTAAGTACAGTAAAAAAAATTTTTTTTTTTTCTAATAAAATACTTTTTATTATTGTGTAGTGTTTTTTTTTCACATTAACCCTTTGTGAGCTGGTAAGGGGTCCATGAGACCCCTTATACCAGTTCACAAGGCTGGGGGGGTGGCAAGTCACCTGCCCTAGCGGGTGGCTTGCCATTAACCCCCGCACCCCCATTACCTGCCTCCCCAAAGGCCAGGGGGGGGCAGAAGAGCCCGGGCCCACATAGGCTATGTGGGCTCGTAGGCTGCAGGGTGGGGGGGCCACCAAAGCTGGCCCCCCCACTCTGTGCCTACAAGCCCCCATAGCTGGTCCCGGGCTGGTTACTTTGGGTAAGGGGGACCCCACGTCATTTTTTTTTTGGGATTTTGAAGGGTTCAAAATCCAAAAAAAAATGGGGTCCCCCTCCCCGGGAAGGGGGACCCTATGTCATTTTTTTTTTTAATTAACCATTTGTCATCCAGCAGCTATAAAAGGCTTCTGGGCAGGAAAGGGTGTCTACCTATACATATGTGGTATCGCTGTAACCGGGAGAAATTGGGGTTTCTCACGCAATAAGATTTTATTGACAAACTTACATTTTTTATTACAAAAAAACTCTACAAATTGTAAAAAAATGTTTTTTTTTTGTTTTTTTTCACACATTTCACCCAAAAAAATTGAGAATACACCTAAAAAATACAAACAAGACATTTCATGTTAAAGCCCAGACTCTGTTGAAAAAAACAATATATAATTTTCCTGGGAAATCCCTGGAAATCCCTTCAAAAATGACAGTTGAATATGTGTAGCGCAAAATGGTGAAACATCGTCTGGCAACAGGGAGTGGCAAATGCTGCAGGTAGGCTGGCAGCGAAAGGGTTAAGGCCACTTAGGAGGGTAATTCACTAAAATGGGGCATGTTCTCCTACAAGATGTTTAGAGTTTGCCATACTGCCATAGGGAATGTCCTTCTGGTCACATTATTGCATTGATTTATAACCCATCCTCAACTAAGCTCAGGGGCAGATTGGGGACAAAAATCAGCCTGGGAATTTATTGCCCTAGGCAACAGTCAATGAGCAGCCAACAAGTTGCTGAGCCCCACTCCAATGTGCCCCCAGTTGGCCAAAGGGTACGCTATACATCTGAGACTGAAGTATTGCAGGGAAAGATGATGGGCAGGAGAGGATATGGCCTCTTTTTAAGTGGAACAAAACCCCAGATTTTGACAATCTCAGGTGTTGTTCCATGCCCCTTGGGGATCTAGTTTTTCTGAACGTTTGCCGAAGACATAGACGCAGCAGGGTTTTGTCTTTTAGATTCCAGCATCAGCCACACATGGATTTGTTCTGCTTTGAAGAAATGGTACTGAGGCTTTTGTATTGTATAGGCAAGTGCCATGGCATGGGTGGCGTATTATATTCCAGACCTTGGATGCCGAGGCATTACCATTGCAGAGGCAAATTATGGTCTTGAATGTGGTGGTACAGTGTGGCAATAAATGGGGGAAAACTTGAGAGGCAGAATGTAGAGGGAAGTGTTAGAAGAGGAGTGAGTGAATTTCGTCACAGGGTCTACGTGCGGTGGGATTCATGCCAAGGTTTAGCCCTGTCCTCAAAAGCCTTGTGGTCCAATAGTAGTGTCATACCCTCTGAATTCCTTTACCATAGACCACCAATAATAAAGCTAAGCTGCTGGTCTAAAGCTCTACATCATCAGACTGTGGACACTGGGAGAGCAGCCAGGGTGATGAGAATACCTGTCTTACAGACCCCAGCCATAATGCTGATTATTATGCGGCATCACAGAGCTAAGGCCCACACCCCAATATTTCAGGATAAATCATAAGGTGAAATTGTGAACCTTGACATCTCGGCCATTTCTTCTTCAAAGACAGAATGACACAATGTTCTAACAATTGCCTTTGCCTTCTGTAACCCTTTAACAATGATCTGGTTTATGATTTGGAGACTTCAGATCAAGGAAGAAACATTCAGTGTAGGAAATGAACTGGCACAGTACATAGGATGTACCATACTCTATGCAACAGGCCACTAGCGAATGTGTAGACCCCTGGGAAAGGCAGCAAACCAATTATAAAAGGAACAAACTGCATTACCATGGTAACATGAAAGTTTGTAGGCAAGGCTGTCTACTTAGGTAATATATTTCCTTCCTTGTAGTTTAGCCCTCCGAATATTTCATCATGGCTGTAACATTTATTCAGCTGAAAATGACAAGCTGCTACAAAGCAAAATATTTTATACAAGCTTTGTCAAAACACAATTAACTGAGCCTAAATCATAAATGGGTCTGAAACTAGATGTAAGCACTTATGCCCCAACTGCCATTTTCCAGATCGAACAGATTGTCAGTGTGTCATCGGCATTGGTTTTAATTAGAGAAAGGGCTCAACAGAATTTTCTTTACTAAATAAAATATGGCAGTGGCAGGCAGGGGGGGAACTGGCTGTTCTCTAGTTACCTATCTTGGCCATGCAGCCTAAAGCTGGCCATCAGTGGCATAACTAAATGTGATGGGGCCCTGGTGCGAACATTAAATGTGCCCTCTGAAGGCTCATAGAGTAAACTTTTGTCTGAGGAAGCTGTGTCTGCAAATGGGCACAGCTGCCTGCAATTTTTATTTGCCAGTACCACTATAGTGCAGGACACACTATAAACAATGGATTGGTGGTCACCCTAGCCTCTACTTAAAAGGAAGGTCCACATTCAAAGGCATTTTTAAAAGTGATGATTTTTTTGTGCCAAAAGGATGTCTTTATGGTGCTGAGCTGATTTTATATTGTATTTATTTATATTTTTTACATGTTAAAAAATGTGTGTTTTACGTAAGCAGTTTTCACTACCTGCAATCTGTTTCTGTTTGCAACGTACACCAAGAAGGGAGAAGTGTGCCACCTAATCACAACCAACCAAGCACACAGACAGCCATTGGCAATTCAAATGTTAATTAGGTACAAGGGTAATTGAAACACCATCTAGATGTGATGGTGATGGCTCAGGCTGCATAATACTAGTGTGCTCATTCTTGCTGAGCTGACAAATGGGGGAGGAGTTATATAGACCACCAGTTGAACCCTATGATTGGTGGCCTATGGCAAAGGAATTTAGGGGGTGTTCCACTACTCTTATTGTAGTATACAGTTATGTGTTGACACGAAGGGAAAGGGCGGCAATTAGGAGGTGAGATGCTGAATGATAGTTTATGCACTTTGGCTACGAAGTCACTTTAAGTAAAGAACAGAGAATGACTGTACTAGCATGCATCATGAGAATAAAGCAAGAGGTTCAGTTCCTGAGAAATTGTGTCTAATTATAGTTTCTTTCCATCCTCCCTGTTGGAGCACTTTATACCTGGAGCATTGGTCCATGACAGGCAAACGCCACTGCTGAAACTCGTGAAAATAGCTGTTCTTTTACTTCAGCCTAGAGTGTAATTATTTTATTAAGTTACAAATTCAGAACAGCATATTTCAACAAATATATTCTATTCATAGCTTAAAACAAAGGCCAAAGGGCCCTCAATTCCAGTCCATTAATATGTCTTACTAGGCTTCCTCTATTTGAGGGCTCTACACTATACTGACTTTAGTAATATCACACACTGTGTCCATTATAAGCTATTTTGAAAGGTTCCTCTCACAAAGTTACCACCTCCCATATATAGTACATCTGAGAGTTGTTTACTCGCCCATTCATCTTTGAAAAGCATTGTTTCCTCTGGCCCTCTTAATTTCCAATACTATTCCAATGCCACTGTCTACTTTGGCCCATTAATATCTAATACTAATATCTACTCTGACTACCAGAGTATTTGTATTGATGTCCTGTATTGTATTAATGTTCTAATGATATACTGTACATCAGTTACACATAGCTGATATTAGTAGTGTTATTAGCTACATTCATTTGGTTAGGGGGTGTATATTGCCCCCTCCAACTATTGAGACCATCAATGTTTTCCTACTGGCCATTCCTCCTTCTTAAAACCATATATTGAGGTTAGTGTAGTAACTAGTATATATCCGCCATTGTCTACTCTGGCCCATTAATTTCTAATACCATTATCTACGCTGACCCATTCATCTCCAACTGATTTAAAGTGATCTCTCAGCTGTTTTAGCTTTAAATTGTGTTAACTTTATTGTTGTCCTCATTTTGTATATGCCCTTAGCACCATCAATCCATCAAGTGACGTCTTCAACAGATGCCTGGGCAGGTGGCTACTAGTACCACCAACAAATCCTTCCAATCATTTACTTTCACATGCCTACCAATATTTCAGGGTGAGAAAGAGGGACATTTGTAAAATTAAGCCATGCCCCTCATTGAGAGATGGATGTGAGATGGGATGTAACAGTTAAAGTGGACCAACATCCAGCGTGATCCAGTCCCTCCCCGCGGGGCATCCAAAATTGGGATGCCCCGCTGTGTGAAACCCCCCAGGATGCCCACTGCACTTACCTGATTCTCCCTAGCAGGGCGCGTTTGTGAAATACCACAGCGGCTCCGAGTGCCCTGATTGGACGAGCGGCCGCGCATGCGCTGTAGGAGCGGGGTGAGGCGAGTTGATTCTAGGGGGTTTCACATAGCGGGGCACCCCCGATTGGGGGGGCCCCGGGGAAGTGGACCAAAACCCAGGATAGTCAAAATCCTGGGTGTTGGTCCACTTTAAAAACAATAGAAACACTTTAAATATGCAAATGAATCATTTATTGATGCAGATCTGCATGTTACACCTCAAAGGACAAATGAGAACAACGACAGGCAGGGGGACACAGACTCAAAAGAGGGACAATCCCTCCAAATCAGGGACACTTGGCAGCTATGTTTTCACCATACTCCTACCCTTTAATCTAATGGTTGTGTTAATTGTTTTCTATTGTACCTCACATGCTTTGCTTGTGTTGTAAGAATATTTATCTTCTGTTCCCATATTCAGTGTATTTTCTCGCCCTGGCTGGAATATTTTGTATGTACCTTACATACCGTATATACTTACCAATAATAAAGAGATTTTGCTTTTGATTACTAGAAGATTATTATGTCTATCTCGTTTCAGCTGTTTGCTGCTGAACACTCTCAGAGTCTTTATACTCAGTCCCGTTTATCAAAATGTATTTAATGTGTTTATTCATAACAGTAGCAAATTTAATTCAAGTCTGCATTTGATACAGCCTTGGGCTGACCAGTTGATCTAAGGTAATAGGAACCGTCTTTTTCCAGAATAGGATCACTGCACCTAAATGCTGGATATTGATATTGCCATGTGTAGACAATGTGGAAACATTAAGCTGTTTCCATGGCAATGGGGCAAGTTTAATATTTGAAAGCTGATTGGTTGCTCTGGAAATTGTGATGCTGTTTTCTCTGCATTTGTAAATATGCACCAAGTATAGGGTCCACAGGCATTTTAAGGACTATAAATAATAGGAAGAATAAGCACTCCAATGGAATGATTGCTCAGTGTTTCGGTGCACGTGGTTTTGCCAGCACTTCAACTGTTTTTACCTCCTGTAACACATCATAGGATCAAGACTAGGAGTAAATGTCTTATAGCACTTGTAAAGCTCCACCCCTGCTTCTCCCATGGCTTAGATCTTGCATCCAGGGCTCCTGGTATGTGACAACAGGTCCAACATTTTAGGAGTCCAGCCTTAAGGGGGCATGTGCCAAGTATCATGTCTTGCCCGTGGGGGATGGGGTGGATGAGAATATAAGGCTCAATCGGTATGCATTTATTTATGGCCTCGGCCATGCTGATACATGCAATGCCTTGGTGCTAAAGGCGCGCAGACTCCTCCACATAGCCGCAAAACATGTTCAACAATAGCAATCCGAGCCCTCAAAGGTCCCTTAAGTGGATCGGAAATGAAACGGATTTATAGGGTGGTGATCCGTCGGAAATCAGCTCTCTGAATCAGACGGGAACCCATCCCAATAACGGAAGTTATCTGAACGAACGAAAAATTTCCAATTTGGATTGGAAAATGTTTCGAACTTCCGCAAAACTTCCGATTTCCTTTGGATCAGCGAAAGAGCATATACGTATTAGTTTGAACGTTCGTGCGAGTAGAAAATGAACGAAAAAAAGCAAAAAAAAGACTAACACCCACCCAAACTTTCACAGACAGCTATGGAAGTCCAGACGAATGTGTCTCTGAATCGAGCCTATAGTGTCTCTGGCAGTAATTAGCCAGAAAGCTGCCTGTCCCATGTGCCAGTTCTCTATTTCCCACAGTGCAGGGTAGAAGCAGTAGCAGGGCTCCGAAGTTTAACCTTTTTTTAATTTTATTCCTCCAGGACCACCAAAAAGGTGCTCCTACAGCCAGCCCATCCCTTGATTCTTTCAATGTGAGCAAGCCACAGTGGTCCTACAGCGGGGTATGCTCATGACTCATAAAGCTGCACCATGCCATGCCCTTCCCAGCTCAGCCATGACCCATAAACTGAAGAAAAGAAATCAGGTTTTGCCTAGAATACATGGGTAGGGTTGGGCGAACCCCAACCGCAAAGTTAGGGGTTTGTAAGTTCGGGTCGCACCAGTCGCACCTGGCATATAAAAGGCAGCGCCTGTGTCATGCCACAGCTGCTGCTCGCTCTGCATTAAACAGGGAGAGGTGCTGTTCCTGAGAGACAGTTAGGGTTTTATTTTTTTTCTAAACAACTGTCCTTTTAGGGACATTTATATAGGCAAAGCATCTGGAGTCAGGGCTAAATAGGTGTTTAAAGCACGCTATTGTCCTTTTCCTGACATTTAGTCAGGGAAAGTGGCTGGAGTCAGGACGAGATAGGTTGGGTGTCAGTACTTTGTAATAGCACTTGAGTGTTAGTATTCTGTAATAGCACTTGAGTGTCTCTTTAATGCCAATTGTTATTTGAGTATTCACTGGGTCAGGGCAGTTAGGGCCCTCTGGAAAAAAACACATTTTTGTGTAGTGTCAGTACTTTAATAACACTTGCTCCAACCACTGGTGAGTGGTCTGTATTCTGTAATACCAATTGTTATTGGAGTGTGCAGTGGGTCTGGGTAGTAAAGGCCCTCTTGGAGAAAAAACATTCTTGTGTAGTTTGCACTGGTTTAAACCACTGGTGTGTCAGTGCTCTGTATGAGCACTTGCTGCAACCACTCGGATGTCAGTACAATGCTATTTGTTATTGGAGTATGCACTGGGTCAGGGCAGTTAAGGCCCTCTTGAAAAAAAAACATGTTTGTGTAGTGTACACTGGTGTGTCAATGCTTTGTAATACAAATTGTACAAACCGCAGGTCTATCAGTGCTCTGTAATTCCAATTGTTCAGGCCCCTTGGGAGGCCCTGCTTTGTGATACCTATTTGTTCAAACCAATGGTGTGTCAGTGCTCTGTAATACCAGTTGTTCAAACCACTTGGGGGTCACTACACTTTTATACTAATTATTATTGGAGTATACACTTGATCAGGCCACTTGTGTGTCAGTACTGTTGAATTTAATGTTAATTGTGGGCACACCTGGCATTATACTCTATTCTAAGTATACTGCACGTCCTGTTCCAGAAAATTCCTTACACATGGGTAATACATCCACAAGATGGCGCTGGACTGCAGAAAACAGCTTGTGGCTCCTCCCGGCCCTATATAAGCCAGGGACCTCCCACAAATTCCCCAGTTTTCATCTGCAGTCTGGACTGCGAAGATAGAAGATGGCTCTCTATATACGCAGGCGAGCGGGGCTTACCAGCCTGTTGCCCTGCAGGACTATTACCACCTTTTCTGGACCCATTGCCTCCCAACCTCGGCTGACTGGTTCGGGTGAAGGTAGGGCAGCACCGTGGTCAGGCGCTTGAGGAGTGCGGCTCCGACCCCAGTCCCTGCTTTGACATGGGTAGGCGGTATAGGCCTGTGGTGAGCCTTGTGGGATGCCCTGTCCCGCTCCCGGGGTTTCCCCTTATTCCCTATCCCCCTTAGGTGTCGGCCCCCTCCTCTCCTTTTTATTTCACTTTGGGCGTTATGTGGCTGCTGCTCCCTTGCCTCGCTCTCCCTGGGGAGATCTCGGGGGCGGGGGGGGGGGGCGATATGTCAAGCAACCTGAATTGCTTACTTGCTTGTGCCAGAATTGATTTTGTTGCATCCAGCACGTCTTGCTTAATGTGTTTTACTGTTAGCCGCCGCCACGCGCTTATACAGCGCTCCGCGGACGGCAGCGGCATTACCTCATGCGCTGCCGCGCCGTCATTGGACGGTGGGATCACGTGGGCGCGATACCGCCCCTCGAGGTATATGCAGACGCCATTTTTACCTTCCCTGTGCTGCGTGTCTGCTGTCTCCTACCGCGGTCCGTGAGTGCCCCTGCTGGGTGGCTTTATATATATATTTTATTGTTAATTCTTATGGGGATGTCTTCTTATGTCTTTCAGGCGGGTAGACTTCCTTGTGGTTTCTCCCGGTCGCTCCCTTTTAGTTAAGGCTATTACTATTATATCTCCCACCTCCCTAGCGGGCTTTTGGGGCATCCCGGGTTGCTATCATTAGCGTTAACCCTATATTGGTCTGTTGTGCCACTCTAATCACCATATGGAGGCTTCTGGGGATAATGTGCTTGGGGTTCCTTCGGGACAAGCCCGGCTATGTGTTGTGTGTGAGGTATCCCCTATAAGTGATGATGTCAGGGTGTGTGTACCCTGCGCCCAGCAGGTGCTTGCGATGCAGTCTGGGTTGCCTGTTACTGGACCTGGTGCTGCGCCCCCTCTGGCTTCGCCTACCCCCTCACGCTTACATCTGACCCCCACCGAGGGGCATACTAGCAGGGAGTCTCAACCTGATTTAGCTGCACGGGTGGCCAGCATTCATCCCCCCCCCAAGATTCATCAAATCCCGGATGGCTCAAAACCCCCTGTCAGCTCAGGGTCTGTGCCTTTCTGTCCAAAACCTTCTGGAGTCGGGGGTCATCTGCCAGGTGCCTTTGAGGGAAAGGGGCAGAGGCTACTATTCCAATCTTTTCACTGTTCCCCAAAAAGATGGGTCCATCAGACCTATCCTGAATTTAAAGTACCTCAACAAATTTGTCGGATTCAAACTCTTTCGCATGGAGACTCTGTGCTCAGCTGTCAATTCACTATGCCCAGGCGACTTCATGACCTCTGTAGACATCAAAGACACTTACCTTCATGTACCAATCTTTCCAGGTCATCAGAGATTCCTCAGGTTCGCTCTGGAGGATCAGCACTATCAATTTGTGGCCTTGCCTTTCGGTATCACCTCGGCTCCCAGGGTATTCACCAAGGTGCTGGCGGGCGTACTGGCTCTGCTGAGATCTCAGGGCATTCGCATCCTTCCTTACCTAGACGACATTCTCATCACGTCTCAGTCCCTCCAGCAGGCCGAGCTGGATACCCAGCTGGTGGTGTCCACACTGGAGTCCTTCGGCTGGGTGATCAACCACCCCAAGTCTTTCCTGTCACCGTCAATGGTGAGGTCCTTTCTGGGCATGACTCTGGATACATCTCAGGTCAAGATTTTTCTCCGTCAGCAGAAGGTGGAGAGTCTTCAGGCCCAAGCCAGGCTCCTTATGTCTTGCCCTCATCCCTCCATCCGGCAGGGGATGCAGCTAGTGGGCCTGATGGTGTCTTGCTTCGAGGCGGTTCCATACGCTCAGTTTCACATGAGACCTCTTCAACTTAACCTCTTGTCTGTTTAGGATCGGACCCTCGTTCCCTGGATCAGGTGTTCTTCCCCTCTAGCCAGAAGGTCTCTTTTGTGGTGGCTGGACTCAAGAAACCTGTTGGTGGGAAAATCCTTTCTGACCCCATGCTGGGAGACAGTCACCACAGATGCCAGTCTGACAGGTTGGGGGGGGCTTCTGGAAATCCCTGAAATTCCAGGGTCAGTGGGGCCCTCAGGAGGCCCACACCCCTATCGGCATTCTGGAATTGAGGGCAATAAGGTTGGTTCTCGTCTAATTGACTCCAGGCGGTTCAGGTCCGCTCGGACAACCAGACGGCGATTGCCTACATCAATCATCAGGGAGGGACCCGGAGCAAGAGGGCCCTCAAGGAAGTGTCCCTGATACTGTCTTGGACGGAGGAGAATGTTCCCTGCATCTCAGCTGTGTACATCCCGGGGGTGGATTATCTGGAGGCAGACTCCCTCAGCAGGGGGACTTCTCGTCTGGGAGAATGGTCCCTCAGCAACAGGGTGTTCCGCTCCCTGTGCCACCGCTGGGGTCAGCCAGATGTGGATCTGTTTGCGTCCCGTCACAATCACAAGCTTCCAGTCTTTGTCTATCTGTTCCAGGACCTTCTGGCCTTGGCCATGGATGCACTAACAATGTCTTGGAAGAGCTTTCAGCTTCTCTATGGGTCCCCCCCTTTTCCTCTGCTGGGCAGGGTGCTGCGCAAGATAGCCCAGGAAGGGGTTCCGGCCATTTTGGTGGCCCCCTGTTGGCCAAGAAGGGTGTGGTTCGCAGACGTCATGCAGTTGGCAGTAGATTAGTATGCTCTGCCCAAGGATCCAGACCTGCTCACTCAGGGGCAGCTACGCCATCCCAATTTACAAACGCTGGCTTTAGCGGCCTGGCTGCTGAAACCTCCATCTTGATGGAAAAGGGGCTGCCTGCCTCTGTTGTTAGTACCATGATTCGGGCTATGAAGAAGTCCTCGTCATCCATCTACTATAGGGTATGGCATGCATACATTGACTGGTGTGAGTCTAAGTCGCTTTCCTGTCAGGTCTTTTCTATCCCTAGGATTCTGGAATTCCTGCAACATGGTTTGGATTTGGGTCTTCGACTTAGTACCCTCAAAGTTCATGTTTCTGCTTTGGCCATTTTCTTTCAAAGATCCTTTGCTCATCTTCTGGTCAAGACCTTCTTCCAGGGGGTTACTCACGTGCGTCCTCCACGTAAGCCTATGTTACCAGTCTGGGATTTGAACTTGGTCTTATCTGCCTTGCAGGGGTCTCCCTTTGAGCCTTTGCGTGAGGCCCCTTTGTCCATTTTGACTCTTAAGATAGTCTTTTTGGTGGCTATCACTTCTGTTAGGCGTGAGTTGGCTGCTCTTTCTATCAAGCCTCTTTATTTGGAGAGACACCAGGACAAGGTGGTGTTTCGTTTTAAGCCAGATTTTCTGCCTAAGGTTGTTCTGCCTTTCATCTCAATCAGGACATTGTTTTGCCTTCTCTGTGTCCTAATCCTAGTTCTTCTAAGGAGAGGGTTTTACACTCTCTGTATGTGGTCAGGACTCTGAAGTTCTATCTGGTGGCTACTGAATCTTTCAGGAAGACTGACGCTCTCTTTGTGCTCCCGTCTGGACCTAAGAAGGGTCTGGCTCTGGCTAAGTCCACTATCAGCAAGTGGATCCGTCAGGCTGTGATACAGGCCTACTCTGTTAAGGGGAAGGAGCCTCCCTTCTTCCTTACTGCTCATTCTACCCGTGCTATTGGTGCCTCTTGGGCTTTTCAGCACCAAGCTTCTGTTGAACAAGTTTGCAAGGCCGCTACTTGGTCTTCTGTTCATACTTTTTCTAAGTTTTACAAGGTTGATGTTAGGGCCTCAGCTGATGCTGCTTTTGGTCGCAAAGTTCTGCAGGCGGCAGTGGTTTAAACTGCCCGCTGTTACTTTTTGGGGATCCCACCCTACCTTACAGACACTGCTATTGGATGTCCCATGTGTAAGAAATATTCTGGAACAGGACGTGCTGTATACTTAGAATAATACAATTCTGTGATTACTCACCTGTAGAATTGGTATTATATGTATACAGCACGTCCTGTTCCACCCCACCCTTGTTATCCTTATCTTTAGTTACCTCATTATGGTGATTGTTCTTATGTTCAAATTTTTATATATTGGTTATAGTTCTCCCGGTCTCATTTAACTGCTTTTCAATACTGGGGATTTTGTGGGAGGTCCCTGGTATATATGGGGCCGGGAGGAGCCACTTCTGTCTCTGTAGTCCAGCGCCATCTACTGGAAGTATAACCCAAGAGTAAGGAATATCTTCTGGAACAGGACGTGCTGCATACTTATAATACCAATTCTACAGGTGAGTAATCACAGAATTGTATTTTTTCTTTGTAACCTCCTAGTCCTGCTTCAGTGCCAGGGTACTGTGGCAGGGTGGGGGATCGTTTTTATCTGAAATTCCACTGTTTTAACTGAATTGTTATGACCAATAACTGAATAAAAAACAAAGACTTACTTAAAACAAAGACTGAAGAATTCCTGGAAAGCACCCAATAAGATTGCAGCTCACCTTTGTAAGTGTAATGTTAAACAGTCATTGTGGGTTGTTGCAAATGAGAATACATGCGTGTGTTAATACAGCTGACCCCTGTTGGGGAAACATTTACCTAATGTTTAATGTTCTGTCTTGTTCCATATGTCTTAATTATACTGCCACATGCCACATGCCATACATTGCTTGTCTATAGACAGTGGATTAGGAGGAGGCAGTTAGTAAAGGTAATTTATGTACCTCATAATGACTTTGTTTAGAATGCTGCCTGCTGCCCTTCAGGAAAAAGGTCACATTATAATGCTAATATAATGTGTCGCTGGAATGGTGTGGGGCATGCCAAATGCATTCTGACCAGGCTCAGCTGTTTTTAGATGAGTGGGCTGTGATTTTTTTTTATTTCTGACTAAAAACGGGCTATTAATATCACATTACTCAGGTCAAGGGCCCTCGGCTGGGTTGCCTAGGAATGGCTGCTATGCTGTAGCTTTTTTTTCTGATCCTTCTGTAGCTGTGATGGTGTCTCTAGCTAGCTGTTACCATTTGCCTCTCTTTATATACTGTATGTATGTATGTAAAAATAGTATCACCTGTTCCATCATAGTCGAGGATTTTCCAATTCCATTTGGACTACACTTTCCAGCATGCCTTCATATTGCAGAGCTCTCAGATGTTCCACGTTAATAATTCCCTCTGTCATGTGTTTGTGAAGGTAAACTGTGGGTAACCTAAAGCTGTCATTATTCCAAGCCACTGGTGAAGACCCCACAGTGCTGACAGGGAAGAGCATGAATAGTCATCACAAGCTAATGTTTGTCCCTCTTTGGGGTATGGCGTTTAGATTAAATATATTAAATCTGATTGTATATATTTAAATTGTTTAAAAAAGAAGTAGCTAATATCTTGTGTTCAGTGATTGTGGAAAGATCCTGGCTTTTGCCTATTTCTTTGCAGCAAAAAGTAACAGTTTAAACACATAGTTACAGTGATATATGTACCAGAGGGTGGAATAGGTTCCTTTCTATAAAACCTAACACTTGTGCATGGATAGACTTTATGAGCATCCTTTTTAAAGTATCATATTTTCTGCACTATAAAATGCACCTGACCATAAGACACACCTAGAGGTTAGAGGAGAAAAATAAGAAATAAAATATTCTGAACCAAATGAATGAACATGAGGGCACCCAACTCCAGACTTGTCTTGCCAGGCCCCAGGCACTGGTAGTGCATTTCCCCCTATGTTCTATCTGCAAACTCCCACGCTGCACCCTCATCTCAGACCAGCTCCCCATTGCACCCACATCTCTGAACTGCTCCCCGCTGTGCCCCCATCTCTGTCCTGCTCCTGATTGCACTCCCATCTCATCTCTTCTCCCCTCTGTGCCCCCATCTCTGTCCTGCTCCTGATTGCACTCCCATCTCATCTCTTCTCCCCTCTGTGCCCCCATCTCTGTCCTGCTCCTGATTGCACCCCCATCTCTACTCTGCTCCCCGCTGTGCCCCATCTCTGTCCTGCTCCTGATTGCACCCCCATCTCTACTCTGCTCCCCTCTGTGCCCCATCTCTGTCCTGCTCCTGATTGCACTCCCATCTCTACTCTGCTCCCCGCTGTGCCCCCATCTCTGTCCTGCTCCTGATTGCACTCCCATCTCTACTCTGCTCCCCGCTGTGCCCCATCTCTGTCCTGCTCCTGATTGCACCCCCATCTCTACTCTGCTCCCCGCTGTGCCCCCATCTCTGTCCTGCTCCTGATTGCACTCCCATCTCTACTCTGCTCCCCGCTGTGCCCCCATCTCTGTCCTGCTCCTGATTGCACTCCCATCTCTACTCTGCTCCCCGCTGTGCCCCCATCTCTGTCCTGCTCCTGATTGCACTCCCATCTCATCTCTTCTCCCCTCCGTGCCCCCATCTCTACTCTGCTCCCCGCTGTGCCCCATCTCTGTCCTGCTCCTGATTGCACCCCCATCTCTACTCTGCTCCCCTCTGTGCCCCCATCTCTGTCCTGCTCCTGATTGCACTCCCATCTCTACTCTGCTCCCCGCTGTGCCCCATCTCTGTCCTGCTCCTGATTGCACTCCCATCTCTACTCTGCTCCCCTCTGTGCCCCCATCTCTGTCCTGCTCCTGATTGCACCCCCATCTCTTCCCTACGGACCCTATCTCTTCCCTGCTACCCGCTGCACCCTATCTCTTTCCGGCTCCCTGCTGCACCCCATCTCTGTCCCGAACCCCTCTGCACCCCCATCTCTTCCCTGATCCCTGCTGCACCCCCATCACTGCCTTGCTCCCTGCAACACCCACATCCCCACCCTGCACCCTATTTTTGCCCATCTTTCCCATAGTTCCCCTCTCTGCTCTGCTCCCTGCTGCACCCCCATCTCTTCCCTGATCCCTGCTGCACCCCCATCGCTGCCCTGCTCCCTGCAACACCCACATCCCCACCCTGCCCCTCATTTTTGCCCCATCTCTGACCCTAATCGCTGCTGCACTTGTGTCTTGAGTTGTGACCAAAGCAGCAAACCTCTATTTACTGCAGAAAATTATGTTTTCAGTATACACAAGTAAGAAATGGTAGAAATAGAATGTGTGTAACCATGGTTACCTTTAATTTGTGTTAAACTCCTAGAAGCCTTCAGCACCAGGGAAAGGAATATACAGTGATCTGATGTGATGACCAGGGAAGAGGGAAGGAAGAACTGCGGCAGGTTTGCATTCCAGATTTGTCAACAACTGACGTTCCTGGCTGTCTCATTAATTTCAGGGACATGCAAAAATAAGTGTCACAGAGTTATCTGAAAATAGGTTGTATTATTTGCTATGACAAGAAATATTTAATACTAGAATAGGCAAACTGGCTGATTTGTAAGGTGGGGGGATAAGTGGCTGGTAAGCATTCAGAATATGAGAGGATGTTCTCTTGCAAGATGGGCAACCTACAGTGCAGTGTTATCCCCGTACCTAGAGAAGTAGACCTTAGACCTCAGAACAATGGCCTTGATTCAATAAAGGTAGAAAAAAATTCTCATGGTAATAAAAGATTCAATTCATGAGAAAAAAAGCCTGAGAATGTCACTGTTGCTGAATCACCAGATAAGAAAACAATGAAAGTCAATGGCACTTTTTACTCCTAAGAAAAGTAGAGAACTGTTTACTTCTTTCTACAATGTAGTAAAAGCTGCCATTGACTTTCATTGTCTTTTTATCTGGCGATTCAGTAACAGTGACATTCTCAGGCTTATTCTTAGTATGTCACACACCCCGCTTCAAGAATCCATAACATGTGGGTAATATCGTCCTGAAGAGGGCGTTCCTGCAGAGATGATAGCAAAAGAAAGCCCCTCCCTGATCCATAAATACCTGGGACCTCCCACTCACTACCCAGTTTTTCCATCTCTGCAGACGGCGAGCAAGTCAGAAGATGATGGCTCCTCCTTGCACAGGGGGATTTCAGGTAGCCGGGGTAACTCCCGGCCTCTTATTTTGTTTATTTCCGCTCGGACCCCTGTTTGTCCCAAAATTTACCTCAGATTACATGCCTCCACAGTCTTGGCTGCTGGCCCGAGCGAGGGTACATTGGCACCTCTGGTGCTCAGGAGCAGAGCTCCACCGTGAGACCCTAAAAGAGAGGGTAGGCGGTCATACCGGGTAGGTGAACCCGGTTTGGGATGCCCTGTCCCTCAATATTTTTCCCTGGTTGGCCCTTCACTTTTCCCTCCTAACTTAGTGGGGTCTGTGGGTCCTTACTTAGGGTTAGGTTTATTCTACCTTATTTTGCCATTGTTTTCACAGGACAGCATACTTTTGTTTCCTTATTAAGGCTGTGGTTGTGTAGTGTGTGTGTGGTTTTTACCTCAGATAGTTGTGAGGGGAAGTTCTTTTCCCCTCATACTTGGGGGCGGGGCCGGCCTTCGGCGCGCTGCCGCGGCCGGCCCTCCTTATCTCGTACCCCCCTCAGCGTTCGGGAGTGGGGCTGGTGCTTTGCCGCTTTATGCGGCTTTCACCCGCTCTGTATTACCGGCGCCGCGGGGCTTCAGTGGCGCCGGTCTCTTATCTGACAGGAGGGAGCTCTTTCCCTCCCGCATCTGCGTCGGGGAGGGGGCGGGGCCGGGCTTTCGGCGCGTCGCCTCGGCCCGCCCCCTCTTCACTGGGCGCCGCTGCGGAGCTTGTCGCTCTGTGCTGGATGCTGGAAGGGGGCGGGATGGCGGTCTCGCGCTGTCCGCACTGGCCACGCCCCTTCCTTGCTCTTCCTTTTCACCTCACGATCGTGTGAGGTAACTTCGTTCCCGCTCCCGCTCCTTAAGGATATGTGAGTGGCCCTGTGGGCCTTTATTCATTTATTTCATTTATTCATCTGTACTTTCATTATGTTGATTAGGGATTGTTTTCTGTTTTTCAGACTTTGGACTGTCAGTGGATCTGCATTAGTAATTAGAGGGTCTCTCCTAGTCCTGGGTCCCTGGGTCCATTTTTTATTGTCCAAAATCCTCCCACTCGGGACATTAAAGGGGCATCCCGGGTTGTCTAACTGGCGTAATTCCCTGGGTCATAGCGACCACTCAAAATTCACCTTATGGAGGCATCCCCGGATACTGGGACTGGGACCCCTTCGGGGCATCCCAAAAAGTGTATGTTGTGTGGGGTTTCCATTACTGGGGATGATGTTTTACTGTGTATACCATGCGCACAGCAAACTATTACGCGGCAGTCCGAACCCCTAGCGGCGGGGTCAGCACAGCCGGCTACCTCAACTCCCCCTCCCGCCTTGACTCGTGCCCCGTGTGACGTGGTCATGGGCAGGGATCTGCAATCCGAGATGTGTGCCAGATTGGCTAGCCTTGAGAAAATGCTCTCTAGCTCGGTCGCCCGTAAGGCTCCGTCTAAGAGAAAGCATTTGTCGCCGGCTCCGCCGGTGGATGATCTTGATGACAGAGACAATCTGGATTGGTCTGATTGTCCTCAGCTAGAGGACGGGGAAGTTGATGAGGATTCAGAATTTTCGGATGATGAGCAGTCTGCTGGCGCTGATGCCGAGCTTTCTGATTTAGGGAGATCCTTGGACTCTCCTCACGCTCTGTCTCTCATGCTGGAAGTTCTGAATATTTCCCCTCCCGAGGAGGCGTCACAGCAGAAAGGTGAATTGTTTGAGGAATCCAGGCCGCGCCTGGTGTTTCCTACGCAACGCCATTTTGATAGAATCATTGACAAGGAATGGGATAGGCCGGCTCGGCTCCCTGGCATCCCTCAGGGGTGGGATAGGAAATATCCCTTTCCTTCTGAGGCGATCAAGCGCTGGGCATCTCCCCCCGAGGTGGATGCACCGGTTTTGGGGTTGTCTAACTCCTCGGTGTTAAACAGACCTGATTGTTCCACTCTCAAAGATGGAGAGGATAAACGTATTGATCAGATGGCTTCTCATGGCTTTACTAGCATTGGGTCGGCCATCCGGCCTGTGTGCGCTTCGGAGCTAATGGTGTTGGCCACCAGGTCTGTGGTCAGGGACCTGTTGACTTCTTCCGGGCTTCGTCCTGGTAGTAACGAGTTCCTTAGCCTGAAACGGTGTGAGTTGTTTCTATCCTTTGTGTTGACCGCTTTGGATGATACTTTGATGATGTGTGGTAGGACTTCGGCTCTGCTTGTGGCTATTCGGCGCTCAGTGTGGCTGCGCCAGTGGGCAGCCGATTTCATGTCCAAAAAATCACTAACGGCCTTACCCTTTGTTGGTCTACGGCTCTTTGGAGAGACATTGGACTCTGTCACCAAGGGTGGTAGGTTACCTCAACGTAAGAAACAACGCCGCCCCTTTCGGGGGGCGCCTGCTTTTAACCCCTCCTTTCGGGGGGCCAGATCTGGCAGGGGTTCTGCATTTCCCTCTTCCAGAGGAGATTTCGGAAACAGGGGCAGAGGACGTGCCCGTTCTGGCTACAGTTGGGGCTCTAAGCCCAAACCGGCTGCTAAGCCGGCCCAGCAATGAGGGGGCGCCCTCACCCATGCGGGTGGGGGGACGGCTGCAGCACTTCTCTCTGATCTGGGATCAGGAGGTCTCGGACAGATGGATCCGGGAAGTGGTGTCTTCCGGCTACAAGCTGGAGTTCGAGCTCCGCCCCCTTCCAGATTTGTCAGGTCTCAGATGCCGTCGGAGCCTCTAGCGGCGCAGGGGCTCCTGGTGGCAGTGGAGAATCTTCTGGACATGGCTGTCATTTGCCCAGTGCCCCCTTCAGATCGGGGCAGGGGCTTTTATTCCAATCTGTTCACGGTTCCCAAGAAGGACGGGTTCGTCCGACCCATCTTGGATCTGAAGTTTCTCATTAGGTTCATCCAGCCGAGGAAATTCCGCATGGAAACGCTGCGTTCGGCCATTCACTCTCTTCGTCAGGGAGACTTTCTGACGTCCATAGACATCAAGGATGCTTATCTACACGTTCCGGTTTTTCCAGCACACCAGAGGTTTCTCAGGTTCGTGGTGGAGGATCGGCACTTTCAGTTTGTGGCACTTCCTTTCGGTCTCACCTCAGCGCCTCGGGTGTTCACCAAGGTGCTAGCGGGGGTGATGGCTCTGCTCAGAGGTCAGGGTATCCGCATCGTGCCCTATTTGGACGATCTACTGATCATGGCCTCTTCCTTCAATCAAGCGGAGTTGGACACCAAAGCGGTGGTGTCCACTCTGGAGAGGTTCGGTTGGGTGATCAATCACCCCAAGTCTTCTCTTTCTCCGTCCAGAATTCTGACCTTTCTGGGAATGTCTCTGGACACTTCACAGGCCAGGGTGTTTCTACCCCAGGCCAAGATTCTTTTGATTCAGGAGTTAGTTCGGCTTCTCTTGTCAACCCCTCATCCGACCATCCGGTTAGGGATGAGGCTGGTGGGGTTAATGGTGGCCTCTTTCGAGGCTGTTCCCTTTGCGCAGTTTCACACAAGGACGCTTCAGCTTCATCTGTTGAAGGTTTGGGACAAGTCTCCTCTATCGTTGGATCAGTCCTTCCTGATGACTCCCCGAGTTCGTCGATCCCTGCAATGGTGGCTGGGGTCGGTCAATCTGCTGAAGGGCAGATCTTTTCTGGCTCCGCGTTGGGAAACAGTCACCACGGATGCCAGTCTGTCAGGTTGGGGGGGTGTTTGGAAGGACCTCCAGTTTCAGGGTCTGTGGGGCCCGCAGGAGGCTCACGAGCCCATCAATGTTCTGGAGTTGAGAGCCATCAGGTTGGTTCTGTTTCGCTTGACTCATCAGTTGAGAGGCCTGCCAGTTCAGGTCCGGTCGGACAACAGAACGGCGGTTGCTTACATCAATCACCAAGGAGGGACTCGCAGCAGGAGTGCCCTCAGGGAAGTGTCTTTGATTCTGGACTGGGCAGAGACCCACGTCCCGTGTATCTCAGCAGTCTACATTCCGGGAGTGGAGAACACGGAGGCGGACTTGCTGAGCAGGGCCTCCTCTCGTCAGGGGGAGTGGTCTCTCAGTCCCAAGGTGTTTCATTCGATATGTCTCAGGTGGGGGGTCCCAGCGGTGGACCTCTTTGCCTCTCGTCACAATCACAAGCTTCCAGTCTTTGTGTCTCTCTCGCAGGATCCTCTGGCTCTGACAGTGGATGCCATGTCTCTAAACTGGAGGGATCTGGGGTTCCTTTACCTGTTTCCTCCGTTCCCAATGCTAGCCAGAGTGCTGCGCAAACTGGCCTTGGATGGTGCGTCGGCGATTCTGGTGGCCCCAAGGTGGCCAAGGCGAGTTTGGTTCGCAGACCTTGTAAGACTGGCAGAGGATCAGTTCGCCCTGCCTCTGCTGCCAGACCTGCTCACACAGGGTCGGTTGCGCTATCCCAATTTACCATCGCTGGCTTTGACGGCATGGCTGCTGAAACCGCCATCTTGAAGGAAGAAGGTCTTTCTGACGCGGTGATTCAGACTCTTATCTGTGCCAGGAAGCGCTCTTCCTCTTCTATTTACTACAGAACTTGGAGGGCCTATATTGATTGGTGTGAAAATAGGTCTTTCTCTTGTCGAGAGTTCTCCATTCCTAGAATTTTAGAGTTTCTCCAGCATGGTCTAGATCTGGGGCTCCAGCTTAGTACATTGAAAGGGCAGGTTTCTGCCCTGGTGGTGTTCTTCCAAAGGTCTTTTGCACTTCATCCCTTAGTCAAGACCTTTTTCCAAGGTGTTACACATGTTCGGCCTCCTAGGAAGCCTTTTGTTCCAGTTTGGGATTTGAACCTGGTTCTTTCTGCTCTCCAGGGCCCTCCGTTTGAGCCCTTGAATGAGATAGCTTTGTCTTCTCTTACGCAAAAGGTGGCCTTTTTGGTAGCTATCACTTCGGTTAGGCGTGTTTCTGAGTTGGCAGCTTTATCCATTACAGCTCCGTACTTCGAGAAACATCAGGACAAGGTTGTCTTTCGTTTCAAGCAGGATTTTCTTCCCAAAGTGGTCTCGGAGTTTCATTTGAATCAGGACATTGTTTTGCCCTCTCTATGCCCTAATCCCAGCAACGACAGGGAAAGGGCTTTGCATTCCTTGGATGTAGTTCGTGTTGTGGAACATTATCTGGAGGTTACGTCTTCCTTTCGTAAGACTGATGCTTTCTTTGTGGTGCCCTGCGGGCCTAGGAAAGGTTTGGCTCCTGCCAAATCTTCCATTAGTAAATGGATTCGTCAGGCCATCATTGGGGCCTACTCTGCCAAGGGGAGGAGTCCCCCTTTTCGTGTTACTGCTCATTCTACTCGTGCAGTTGGTGCGTCCTGGGCTTTTCAGCACCAGGCTTCTGTTGAGCAAGTTTGTAAGGCCGCCACCTGGTCTTCTGTTCACACCTTTTCCAAGTTTTACAAGGTTGATGTTCGGGCATCAGCGGATGCTGTTTTTGGCCGCAAGGTTTTGCAAGCTGTTGTGGTTTAAGGTTATGCATTGTTGCCTAGTTTTGGATCCCCGCCCTTGTTATGGACACTGCTGTTGGATGTCCCACATGTTATGGATTCTTGAAGCGGGGTGTGTGACATACTAAGAATAATACCATTTTGTGAATACTCACCTTGTAAAATGGGTATTATGAGTATGTCACACACCCCGCTTCAACCCGCCCTTTTGTATTTAGGATCCTCTTTATTGCGAACTTTGCGTGGTTGTTGTTTATATTTGCCTCTTCCTGGTCCCTTACCTTACTGCTTCTGTATACTGGGTAGTGAGTGGGAGGTCCCAGGTATTTATGGATCAGGGAGGGGCTTTCTTTTGCTATCATCTCTGCAGGAACGCCCTCTTCAGGACGATATTACCCACATGTTATGGATTCTTGAAGCGGGGTGTGTGACATACTCATAATACCCATTTTACAAGGTGAGTATTCACAAAATGGTATTTTTTCTCATGAATTTAATTTTTACTACTGTGAGAATTTTTTTCTACCTTTATCCCTTTCGCTGCCAGCCTATCTGGAGATTTTGTCACCCTTGTTGCCAGACCATTTTGCACTATTTTGCGCTCCACATGTTCAACTGTGATTTTTGAAGGGATTTCCAGGGATTTCCCAGGGAAATTAAATATTGTTTTTTTCAGCAGAGTCTGGGCTTTAACATGAAATGTCTTGTTTGTAATATTTTAGGTGTATTCTCAATATTTTTGGGTAAAATATGTGCAAAGAAATAAAAAAAAAAACTATTTTTTACAATTTGTAGTGTTTTGTTGCAATAAAAAATGTAAGTTTGTCAATGAAATCTTATTGCGTGTAAAAGCCCCATTTCTCGCGGTTACAACGGTACCATATATGTATTGGTAGACACCATTTTCTGCCAGGAGACTCCCCCAAACTGAAACAGCGCTTTAGGAGATTTTCAGATAAAATACAACGCTATGCGCACCTTGCAGTTTTTCAAGAAAAACAACCCTTTACATTTGAAACACCCCCCACAAATGATATATTCTCTGGAAGTACATACCTCAAGCTTTCTAGGCGTACCAGGCTTGTTGACATGGGTGCAGTTTTCTGGAAGTAATCCCTCAATTAATTATTTGGTTGCACAGGGTTTCCCTAAAAAAAAGAATAAAAAAACTGAAACAAAGTCACATTTTCCTAAAAAATACAATATGCAAACAAAAAAAATAAATTAAATCTGAAAAAGCAACATCCCCCCGAACAGAACAGTACCCAACATGCATAGGTTCTGTCAAGAGAAGAGTTGCCAAACACCCCAAAGTAAAGCGTGTGCGTAACGGTAATTTTACTTGAAAATTTCAGCTCTGCTGACAAAGTGCGCACCTTGTGCTTTTTCTACTAGAACAACCCTTTATTTTTGGAATACCCCCCACAAACCATATATTCCCTGAAAGTACACATGGTACCCAGCTTGTTGTAGTGGGATCAACTTTCTGGAAGTAATCCGTCTAAGAATTCTATGGTTGCACAAAGTTTCCCTAAAAAATGTATAAAAAAGCAGAATAAAAAACACCTTTCCCTAAAATATCAATATGCAAACAAGAAAAAACAAGTCCAAAAGCGCATGATCCCCTGAACAGAACAATACCCAGCATAGCTACTTTCAACCCTTTTAATTGCCAGCCTACTTGAAATTTTGTCACCCTCTGTTGATAGGTCATATTTCCCCATTTTGCGCCATGTTTAACCGTGATTTTTGCCGGAATTTCCAGGAAAATATATATATATATATTTTTTGCAGCAGAGTTTAGGCTTTAACATGAAATGTCTTGTTTGTAACTTTTCTACTGTTTTTTAAATATTTTTGCGTAAAAAAACAAAAAAATAAATAAAATATTTTTTAGACAATTGTCTATTTTAAATAAAACATTTGTTTTATTAATAAAAACTATATTGCATGTGAAAGCCCCATTTCTCCCGATTACAACGGTACCACATATGTATCAGTAGCCCCCCCATTCTTGCCCAGGAGACCCCCCCAAACTGAAAAGAGCACTTTATAACATTTGCAAATAAAATACTACTATCCACACTATAAACATAAGGGGTTAATTTAAAAAAAAAAATGATATAGGGTCCCCCCTCCTGAGGGGAGGCATTTTTTGGGGGAACTTTAAGGGTTAAAAACCCTTAAAAATCCCAAACAAAGATGAAATGGGGTCCCAGCTTTTGTGGCCCCCCACCCTGCAGCCTACAAGCCCACATACCCTGTGTGGGCTTGGGCTCTTCTGCCCCCCTCTGGCTTTGGGGAGACAGGTAATTGGGGGTGCCGGGGTTAAAGCCCCCAGCCTTGTGAACTGGTATAGGGATCTCATGGATCCCTTACCAGTCCCCCACCCGCAGAAATCACCTCACACCCCTTCACCCACCCACAGAAATCATCTTCCCCCACCTACAGAAAACACATCCATCCTAACACCACGCACAGAAATCACTCCGCCCCCAACAGCAAAAATCACCTAACCCCCCACCCACAGAAATCACCTTACCCCCCTCCACCCACAGAAATCACCTCACTCCACATACAGAAATCACATCCATCCTTATCCGACACACAGAAATCACTCCACCCCAACAGCAAAAATCACCCCCCCCCACGGAAATCACCTCACACCCCTCCACCCACAAAAATCACCTTCCCCCACTTACAAAAATCACATTCATCCTAACCCCTCCCACAGAAATCACTCCACCCCCAACAGCAAAAATCATCTAACCCCCCCACCGACATAAATCATCACAACATTTGGGTCAAATTTTACATCTTATAGTGTGTTGCCGATATAGCAAGCTGTTTATTTTGGTGGAAGATTCCTACATAACTGTTTTACTCAGAATGCTAAGGCTTTAGAACACCTTAAAGCGGTCCAACACACATGACAGGAAATATTTAATACTAGAATGGACGATTTAGCCACTTTCTTTGCTTGGGGTGAGGTGGCTGGTATTCATTACAAATTGATGTTCTCTTGCAAGGTGGGCGACTTACAGCGCAATGTTATCCCATACCTAGAGGAGAAAACTTTACGATGGGGTTGATTCAGAGCCTGGGGAGAACACCCACTTCTTTTTTAGGGAAGAAAATTGCCATTTACTTCATTGTCTACCTTGGGACTGAGACAGGTGAACATTTTCACCTGGTAGACAATATAAGTGAATGGCAGTTTTCTCTACCAATTCTCAGGAATGAGAATTCTTACCTGGCTCTGAATCGACCCCTATTTTATCTAAAAGGAGTACAGGACAACATGTGATTATTTAATTGAAAATATTAGGTATTGTTTAGAAATGTTTTATACAATGGGCTAGATTCACTAAAGGCCGAATTTGAATTTTCGTGTGTTTTTTTTTTTAAAGGTTTGATTCTTTGGGGGAACATTCTGTGCGCGATTCAGAAACCTTGAAAGCTGTATTTTTGTTTATTTAATTCAAGTGTGAGAAAGAGCACTTGAAAATAAGTTGATTTTCGAATATAATTCATGTGGAAGTACAAAATAATTCTAGTGATTTAGGTGCCATTGAATGGCATCATACATGAGTTCAATTTACCATATGTTTCGCCCTATAAGACGCACCCTCAATTTGGAGGAGAAATATTAGAAAAAAAATGTTTTGAATCAAATGTTGTGCTGAAATACCCCCTACCAATCACCCCATTATAGAGAGTGTGCAGAATTCCCATCGATCACACCATTACAGACCCCACATTACAGGCAGTAAGCAGTATTCCACATTAAAGGCAATGAGGGGCATCCCACATTACAGGCAGTGAGCGGTATCCAACATTAAGGGCAGTGAGGGGCTTCCCAAATTACAGGCAGTTTGCGGGCTTTCCAAATCCAGTGTGCAGGCATCCCCAATACAGGCAGTGTGCTGGCATCCCCAATACAGGCAGTGTGCTGGCATCCCCAATACAGCTAGTGTGCTGGCATCCCCAATACAGGCAGTGTGCGGGCATCCCCAATACAGGCAGTGTGCGGGCATCCCCAATACAGGCAGTGTGCGGCATCCCCAATACAGGCAGTGTGCGGGCATCCCCAATACAGGCAGTGTGCAGGCATCCCCAATACAGGCAGTGTGCGAGCATCCCCAATACAAGCAGTGTGCTGGCATCCCAAACACAGGCAGTGTGCGAGCATCCCCAATACAGACAGTGTGCTGGCATCCCCAATACAGGCAGTGTGCGGGCATCCCCAATACAGGCAGTGTGCGGGCATCCCCAATACAGGCAGTGTGCGGGCATCCCCAATACAGGCAGTGTGCGGGCATCCCCAATACAGGCAGTGTGCGGGCATCCCCAATACAGGCAGTGTGCTGGCATCCCCAATACAGGCAGTGTGCGGGCATCCCCAATACAGGCAGTGTGCGGGCATCCCCAATACAGGCAGTGTGCGAGCATCCCCAATACAAGCAGTGTGCTGGCATCCCCAATACAGGCAGTGTGCTGGCATCCCCAATACAGGCAGTGTGCGAGCATCCCCAATACAAGCAGTGTGCTGGCATCCCCAATACAGGCAGTGTGCAGGCATCCCCAATACAGGCAGTGTGCAGGCATCCCCAATACAGGCAGTGTGCGAGCATCCCCAATACAAGCAGTGTGCTGGCATCCCCAATACAGGCAGTGTGCAGGCATCCCCAATACAGGCAGTGTGCAGGCATCCCCAATACAGGCAGTGTGCGAGCATCCCCAATACAAGCAGTGTGCTGGCATCCCCAATACAGGCAGTGTGCTGGCATCCCCAATACAGGCAGTGTGCGAGCATCCCCAATACAGACAGTGTGCGGGCATCCCAATACAGGCAGTGTGCGGGCATCCCCAATTCAGGCAGTGTGCTGGCATCCCCAATACAGGCAGTGTGCGGGCATCCCCAATACAAGCAGTGTGCTGGCATCCCCAATACAGGCAGTGTGCTGGCATCCCCAATACAGGCAGTGTGCGGGCATCCCAATACAGGCAGTGTGCTGGCATCCCCAATACAGGCAGTGTGCGGGCATCCCAATACAGGCAGTGTGCTGGCATCCCCAATACAGGCAGTGTGCTGGCATCCCCTATACAGACAGTGTGCGGGCATCCCCAATACAGACAGTGTGCGGGCATCCCCAATACAGGCAGTGTGCGGGCATCCCCAATACAGACAGTGTGCGGGCATCCCAATACAGGCAGTGTGCTGGCATCCCCAATACAGGCAGTGTGCGGCATCCCCAATACAGGCAGTGTGCTGGCATCCCCTATACAGACAGTGTGCGGGCATCCCCAATACAAGCAGTGTGCGGGCATCCCCAATACAGGCAGTGTGCGAGCATCCCCAATACAAGCAGTGTGCGAGCATCCCCAATACAGGCAGTGTGCGAGCATCCCCAATACAGACAGTGTGCGGGCATCCCCAATACAGGCAGTGTGCTGGCATCCCCAATACAGGCAGTGTGCGGGCATCCCCAATACAGGCAGTGTGCGGGCATCCCCAATACAGGCAGTGTGCGAGCATCCCCAATACAAGCAGTGTGCGGGCATCCCAATACAGGCAGTGTGCGGCATCCCCAATACAGGCAGTGTGCTGGCATCCCCTATACAGGCAGTGTGCGGGCATCCCCAATACAGGCAGTGTGCGGGCATCCCCAATACAGGCAGTGTGCGGGCATCCCCAATACAGGCAGTGTGCGGGCATCCCCAATACAGGCAGTGTGCGGGCATCTCCAATACAGGCAGTGTGCTGGCATCCCCAATACAGGCAGTGTGCAGGCATCCCCAATACAGGCAGTGTGCGAGCATCCCCAATACAAGCAGTGTGCGGGCATCCCAATACAGGCAGTGTGCTGGCATCCCCTATACAGGCAGTGTGCTGGCATCCCCTATACAGGCAGTGTGCGGGCATCCCCAATACAGACAGTGTGCTGGCATCCCCAGTATAGTCAGTGTGCGGGCATCCCCAATACAGGCAGTGTGCGGGCATCCCCAATACAGGCAGTGTGCGGGCATCCCCAATACAGGCAGTGTGCAGGCATCCCCAATACAGGCAGTGTGCGAGCATCCCCAATACAAGCAGTGTGCTGGCATCCCCAATACAGGCAGTGTGCGGGCATCCCAATACAGGCAGTGTGCGGGCATCCCCAATACAGGCAGTGTGCTGGCATCCCCAATACAGGCAGTGTGCTGGCATCCCCAATACAGGCAGTGTGCGGCATCCCCAATACAGGCAGTGTGCTGGCATCCCCAATACAGGCAGTGTGCGGGCATCCCCAATACAGGCAGTGTGCGGGCATCCCCAATACAGGCAGTGTGCGAGCATCCCCAATACAAGCAGTGTGCGGGCATCCCAATACAGGCAGTGTGCGGCATCCCCAATACAGGCAGTGTGCTGCCATCCCGAATACAGGCAGTGTGCTGGCATCCCCAATACAGGCAGTGTGCTGGCATCCCCAATACAGGCAGTGTGCTGGCATCCCCTATACAGGCAGTGTGCGGGCATCCCCAATACAGGCAGTGTGCTGGCATCCCCAATACAGGCAGTGTGCTGGCATCCCCAATACAGGCAGTGTGCGGGCATCCCCAATACAGGCAGTGTGCGGGCATCCCCAATACAGGCAGTGTGCGGGCATCCCCAATACAGACAGTGTGCGGGCATCCCCAATACAGGCAGTGTGCGGGCATCCCCAATACAGGCAGTGTGCTGGCATCCCCAATACAGGCAGTGTGCGGGCATCCCCAATACAGGCAGTGTGCGGGCATCCCCAATACAGGCAGTGTGCAGGCATCCCCAATACAGGCAGTGTGCTGGCATCCCCAATACAGGCAGTGTGCGGGCATCCCCAATACAGGCAGTGTGTGGGCATCCCCAATACAGGCAGTGTGCGGGCATCCCCAATACAGGCAGTGTGCAGGCATCCCCAATACAGGCAGTGTGCGGGCATCCCCAATACAGGCAGTGTGCGGGCATCCCCAATACAGGCAGTGTGCGGGCATCCCAATACAGGCAGTGTGCGGGCATCCCCAATACAGGCAGTGTGCGGGCATCCCCAATACAGGCAGTGTGCGGGCATCCCAATACAGACAGTGTGCTGGCATCCCCAATACAGGCAGTGTGCAGGCATCCCCAATACAGGCAGTGTGCTGGCATCCCCAATACAGACAGTGTGCGGGCATCCCCAATACAGGCAGTGTGCTGGCATCCCCAATACAGGCAGTGTGCGGGCATCCCCAATACAGGCAGTGTGCGGGCATCCAATCTCTGATTCTTATTGGTCAGTAATAACGAGTTAATATGTGGACCATTTAAGTCTATGAGCATTTTCACATATACAATCAAACTGTGATCAGCAAAAGTCCTGCTGGGAATGGGAGAGATTGTGATACCATTGAATGGCAATCACAATAGATTGCAGATCGATGTGCAAGTGCAATTGCAATCACAATTTCAAGAAATCACTGTCACATTGCAACGCATTTCTGTGAAGCCCATTTAAAGGGCATCTAAACAAACTGAAGGCTATGATGACCTTTGGAAAAAGACGAAACATATTCGATACATGTCATTTGTGTGCACAATGCCAACAGTAATGGTAAATACATCGCTAACAAATAACTCATGGTATCAGGTTCTTGCAGAGAAAGATGGAACACAGCCCACCCCTGAGCTGTTGGGATTGTTGGGATTTCAACATCCAGTTTTGTTTGATCTGGGATCTTAGTATGTACAATTTTACGGTATGCGCTTATCACCCCAACAGCTACAGCACTAAGCATTTCTATGGATGGCTTACTGCAGGTAGTCTTGAGAAGGCTAATTAGTTAATCATATAAGATTGGTCAATAGATAATCTGTCCATTTTAAAAATGAATATTATGCAAAACCGCTACATTTACTTTCAGGTTTGTGGACCAAAACCAGATCTAGTGCCTGTAAGACACTGAGTCCGGTTAAATACCCACCCTATTTGGGATGCCCCTCTGTGTAAACCCCTGCTAGTCACCTGTTATACTTACCTCTCTGGTGATCCTACAGCATATATGCAGCAGACAGTGGCATCTCCTGCATCCATCTAGTCTGTGCATGGCCATAACTGAATGGCTGATATAGCACAGCCATAGAGGGATGAAAGAGATGCCGCTGCCCGGCCCATCGTGAGCAGTAGCTAAGCTCCTATTCATCTTTACGGGCAGGCTGATTCATCATTAGCGGCAGGTAGTGACAGATGAGCGTCTGTAGCAGGCATTTTCAGAGCGCCCGCTAGTAGTCGCAGTGCTCGGCCGTCGCTACTTTTTATAAACTCAGTCGCTGTTCAGTAATGGTGAATACATTGTGAGGAGTCGCTATTTGACCAGTACAGCGCAGTATGGGAGCGCATGGTAGCGACTGCTCATAGCGGCCGACTCACACCATATTCAGGAAAAAAACAGCTGCAAAAATCTCTGGCGCTGAAAAATAGTTGTTTGAAGCCCAGAGCGCAGGAGGCGGTGTGTTTAAAGTCTGTTTTCAAGCAACTAGTAACAAAGCGAAAACATATGGAATTACATTGTAACCACATTGTAACATGAACACTTTAATGCCAGACCTGTAATGTCATTTTTGAGGAAATATTTAAAAAATGAAAAAATTATGAAAAAACTGCTATTTCAATGCCAGAAGAGGTCACAGAATTATTTGTGATTTTTTGGAAAAAAAAACCCGTTTAAAGAGAAGAAAAGGATCTTCCATTGAAATGTATGGGAGAGCGTCAGGTAGCGAGAGGTCATACCTGGCGCTGTGCAAGGCTGAATGCTGGCGCTGTTCGCTGAGGCTGTAAAAATGATGAATCAGACGCTACATGGCGCTATTCCAGTCGCTCAACAGATTCTGCTTGATAAATGTGTAATTGCGTGCCGTGTCCGGCGTTGACCAGTCGCTATCAGTCGCTACCTCTCATTAACCAGGCGCTACCTGACGCTATCCCTTCTTAAATAAGGGCCTAAGCCACTTTGACATATGAGTAGCTTAAAGAGCTGATTGGAGAATAGCTGCGTCAGCAGAGTGGGATCTCTGGCAAGGTTTATTTAATGGGCCACCAGTGGAATTTCACACAGCGGGGTATACCAAATCAGGATGCCACAGCGGCAAGGACTTTAAGATCCCCACCAGCCTTCAGGGGATTAAAGACATTACATTGTTAATAGCAAGTTCAGTTCATGCTGGCGCTCCATGATTGGGTCTGGTTCCATGCCATTGGGGGCTCCATATTCTGGCTGCTGAATGGAGCACATGTGTATTTTGCTACTTATTGACAAAAGATCAGTGTGTGGCCAACATTGAATCAGTGTGCAATTCATAGCGATGTTTCATTACCACTGGGACCTTCTAATCAAAAGAGATGGAACACGCAGCCATCCTTAGAGTGGAGGCTGGTAGGAAATGTAATCAGCATACTGGTTCCCACAAGAGCTTTACTTCAAACTATAAAATGCTCCACTGGGGGAACAGCCGCTCATTCATTCATTTAAATAGACACTGTTTGTTCATTTCAGTTATTTCCATTAAAAAAATGAAAGTAAACATGAAGATCCTAGAAATGATAAAATACATCACAGAAAAGAGAAACCTAGAGGCTGATTCATTAATAGCGCCAGGTAGCGACAGTTGAGCGACTGTAGCGGTATTTTCACAGCGCCCGCTAGTAGTCGCTGTGCTTGGCCGTTGTTCGGTTGTTGATAGCGACTCAGTCAGTGTGCAGTAATGTTGATTACAAGGTGATGATTCGCTATTTGACAGGTTCTGCGCTGTATGGGAGCACATGATAGCGAATGGCCATAGCGAACGGCTCCCAGCATATTCATTAACAAATCACGCTCCAAAAATTCTCGCGCTGTGAAATGCTTGTTTAAACCCCAGAGCGCTGGCGGCGATGGGTTAAAAGTAGTTTTTTAACCCCCAAACAACCATATTTTTGGAAACCAAAAAAAAGTTTTTAAAAACATTTTGTAATATGAATACATTAATATCAGACCTGTAATATCAATTCTGCACAATTTTTTTTTTTTTTTTTTACCATAAAAAAAAAATCTAACATTGCAGAAGTGGTCACAGAATTTTTGACATTTAAAAAAAAAAAACAAAAAAAAAACATTAATAACAATTAATTATGAATATTTCAAGATTGCTCCATTGAAATGCATTGGAGAGCGCCAGGTAGCGAGAGGTCATACCTGTCGCTGTTCAAGGTCGCTCGCTGGCGCTGTGGGGTGAGGCTGGAATAATGATGAATGATTCGCTATCTGGCGCTATCTCAGTCGCTAAGCAGGATTGGCTTGATAAATGTGTGATTGTGGTGGGGAGCCGGCGTTCTCGTGGTGGTGACCGTCATTACCGTTCGCTCACCAGTCGCTACCTGGCGCTATCCCTTGTTAAATAAGGGCCTCAGAGTTGGGGAAATCTACTGATTTAAAAAAAAGAGAAAAATAAGCTTGTACTTAACTGAAAAAAAATGCACAGAAAATGGCCACATGACCTATGAACGTGGATTTGCTTAACAGTAAACCTGAAGTAATAAAAATATTTGACAAAATGAGACTGGCCCTAGTGTAAATGTAAATGTAGGGACTCCTGTGTATATTAGGGACTCCTGTGTATATTAGGGACTCCTGTGTATATTAGGGACTCCTGTGTATATTAGGGACTCCTGTGTTGCATATACACTAAACTTTCCTGGCACTAGGATGCCAATGTTTGTTTAAATTAGACACAGTAAGGTTCTTATTTAAGAAGGGATAGCGTCAGGTAGCGCCTGGTTAATGAGAGGTAGCGACAGATAGCGACTGGTCAACGCCGGACACGGCACGCAATTCCACATATATCAAGCAGAATCTGTTGAGCGACTGGGATAGCGCCATGTAGCGTCTGATTCATCATTTTTACAGCCTCAGCGAACAGCGTCAACGTTCAGCCTTGCACAGCGCCAGGTATGACCTCTCGCTACCTGACGCTCTCCCATACATTTCAATGGACGATCCTTTTCTTCTCTTTAAATGGGGTTTTTTTTTTTTTTTCAAAAAAATCACAAATAATTCTGTGACCTCTTCTGGCAGTGAAAAAGCAGTTTTTTCATATTTTTTTCGTTTTTTAAATATTTCCTCAGAAATGACATTACAGGTCTGGCATTAAAGTGTTCATGTTCCAATGTTGTTACAATGTAATTCCATATGTTTTCGCTTTGTTACTAGTGGATAGATGCTTGAAAACAGACTTTAAACACACCGCCTCCTGCGCTATGGGCTTCAAACAACTATTTTTCAGCGCCAGAGATTTTTGCAGCTGTTTTTTTCCTGAATATGGTGTGAGTCGTCGTTATGAGCAGTCGCTAACATGCGCTCCCATACAGCGCTGTACTGGTCAAATAGCGACTCCTCACAATGTATTCAACATTACTGAACAGCGACTGAGTCGCTATAAAGTAGCGACCCACGGCCGAGCACTGCGACTACTAGTGGGCGCTCTGAAAATGCCTGCTACAGACGCTCATCTGTCGCTACCTGCTGCTAATGATGAATCAGCCTGTTAGTGTTCCCACATGGCACTGTATAATACTAATACTATTGTATTATATTATGTATAATACTAATAATACTGTAGTATTAGAGTAGGAGCATCCACTGCTGATAACAAGTCAGTAATGGATGCTCATGCAATGGCCCCCTGCAGCCATTCAATCCCTGTGACTAGCAGCAGAGACAAGGAAATATAGGCGTGCGCTATCAGCATCGGACCTGAAACCAGAACACTGAAGTCTGCAGCACTTTGCAGGACCAAGCCTGTAGGTGGGGAGGCAAGTGTATTTCTTTAAAGCAGACCTTCACCCTAAATAAGAGTCTATCTTATATGTTTCCTCCACGCTGTACAGATTGCTCACATCGAAAATCATCCTACCTGCATTTATTGCATTTTCTGAGACTTTAAACATCCAAGATGGCAGCCCATGGAGGTGCAGGCAGTCTGCAAACAGGAAGTGTCTTCTGACTGTGTCGCTCTGCATTCTGGGACTGATGACCTTTTCCCGACCCCCAGCTCTGCTCTGTCTGTGCAAAGCACAGCTATAACCCCGCCCCCTGCACTTATGACCCCTCTCCTCAGAATGTGATGCTACTGAGCCAAGATGGCGGCGCCCGTATCCTAGAGTGCTGAACAGAGTTGCAGCCCAGTGGGGGTAGGAATAAAAAATAAGTGAATAAAAACTTTAAATATATTAATTTTAGATGCTGGGAAATAGTTTTTTAAGGGTTTGGACTTTTCATTAAATGATGATGAAGGTCCGCTTTAAGTGGTGTTCAGCAATGAAAACCTTTAATAAACATTTACTACCTGAGGAAGTGACGCTGTGACGTCAAGAAATGCGTTGGCGGTGGGCGGGGGGGCCCCTGGTTATGAGGCTGCTACTATGGACACGTGAGGATTTGCTGCCATTTTTGTTATATATGTATATGTCTATTTTGTTTCTACCTGCCTGGTCCTCTTGATCATTTATCTGCAATTTTGCACATAGAAGATTTTTTGCACTAGGCACTTTAATATAGATATTTGGTATATTTGGTATATAGGACACAATTCTTAGTTATATAGGTTGTATGCACATTCTTTATTACATAGTTTCCAGCTAGGTCAAAGCTGACCTAAAGGTGTATTATCATTGGATATTTTGTGGATACCAGTGCCTCTCAACAATCATTTTCCATCTGGGTGTCTCCCCCCCCTCCCCCTCTTCCCTTTGTGAGGACATGTGTATTTTATGGCAAGAAAAAAATAGACCTATTGGTCGATAAGACCATAAGGTCATACAAAGGAGCACAGCCAGACTAAATCCATACAAAGTTTATTGTAATAATACAAAAGACAAAAACATTTAAAAACCACAACAACAACACGTTTAAAACCACCTCATCCTGCCCTGAAAAAGTGCCTGTGCACCTGTCCAAAAATATATATCACAGTATTGAAGGGGAATGGTAACTAAAGCCTATTCCCTATACATCAGGTATACTCCCCTATGTACACAAAAACCTTTTGTTTGTGCCGGCACAAAGTAAAACAGTGTATTCGCTTACTAATATCCTACTCATGACTGTATCTAATATAAATCAAAACCTTACAAAGTAACATGTGCATTGTGCAAATTATTTGTCAGCAAATCATTCTTTCAAAATAGAACCAAATATATATACAATGTCAAGTGCTTCAAATAACATAACAAAAAAACAAAACTCAGTAATAAAGTAACCTTCATACCAGTGCAGAGTGTAACAAAGTGACAATCAAGATAAATAAGTCAATGATATGAAAAGGGAGAGATACTCAGCTGTGTGGAGACATATAAGCCAAACACCAGGGAGGACAGTCAGGGCGGGAGGCTGCTCCACCTGCGCTTCGCGGTGTACAAACCGCTTCTTGCTTGGGTGCGGGCTGTGAGGACATGTGTATTTTATGTTTTTTTAAATTGCTTTTAATATGTCCATGTATCATCAGGTATTAATAAAATAAAATGTATTTTGGAGATAGTTGGTAGTGCCACGTTTTCCTCTTTGGGGGAGGCAGGGGGTTGTGGGACCCCCTCTCTTTGAATATGTACATTGCTAACTTTATATTGTATTTATAAGGACATTTACTGTTGAAAGTTAAGATTCGATATTCTGGAACTAGCAGAGAAAAAGCATTTTCTGTAACTAAAGGAACAAAGGGAAGCTTGTCAGAATAATAAACAGCCCTTTCTTCTTTACACCTCGCTGGCTATGGGAAAAGAAATTAGAAGCAATGTATAGCACTTTCAAATGGATCAATGATAGTGCACAGCACAGTGAAATAGGGAAGAAAAAAAGGAAAAAAGACGCTGCAGAGAATCTCAGCTGGAAGATTAAAGATACAGCATATTACGGAAAATGCATGTTCATAGAAAAATACTGGATCCCAACAACCGGGATGATTAAAATATCCACACTGGGGGCTGATGAGCCTTTTTGATCCGGGCATGGAGCTGACATAACTGGAATTGCTTTTCATTATTAATACAAAACAATCTGCAGGAATTGACTACACATAATCCCCCGTATTATTATGGAGATGATTCAGTAGCCTGACATTGGAGAAGAGTGTTTGTACCAAGATGAATACCTTTTGTGCTCCAACCCCCATACAACCACAGCATCTTAGAGGCCGATTCATTAATAGCGCCAGGTAGCGCCAGATGAGCGACTGTAGCGTGATTTTTACAGCACCAGCCAGTATTCGCTGTGCTTGGCCGGCGTTTGCTTGATGACAGCGACTCAGTCGGTGTGCGGTAATGTTGAATACGGGCTTAGGGGTCGCTGTTTCACAGGTTCAGCGTTGTATGTGAGCGCCTGACAACGAATGGCCAGAGCGAACGGCTAGCTTCATATTCATTAAAAAATCACGCTCCGAATTTGCTGGCGCTGTCCATTCCTTGTTTAAACCCCAGTGCGCTGGCGGCGATGGGTGTTAACTAGTTTTTAACCCCTAAACAACCATATTTTTTGATTGTAACATTATACATGTTTTTTGAATCATTTTGTAATATGAATACATTAATATCAGACCTGTAAGATCAATTCTGCACACATTTTTTTTTTTTTTTTTTTTTACTTTTAAAAAAAACCGAACATTGCAGAAGTGGTCTCAGAATTTTTGACATTAAAAAAAAAAAAAAAAAAATTATTACCAATTAATTATGATTAATTAAACATTGCTCCATTGAAATGCATTGGACAACGCCAGGGAGCGACAGCTCATACCTGGCGCTGTGAAGGAATTTGCAGCGGCGCTGTTCGTTCCAGGCAGCTTCATGATGAATCCCGCGCTAGCCGTCGCTCTCGCCGGC
Source organism: Gastrophryne carolinensis (assembly GCA_027917425.1). Taxonomy (NCBI): domain Eukaryota; kingdom Metazoa; phylum Chordata; class Amphibia; order Anura; family Microhylidae; genus Gastrophryne; species Gastrophryne carolinensis. The sequence goes on along the minus strand of CM051235.1, from coordinate 86,569,768 downwards.
GCTAGCCTCATTTAGCTTGATAAATGTGTCATTGTGACCGCCGCCGGGCGTACTTGAGTCGGTAGCCGCCGATAGCTGGCGGTACCTGGCGCTCATCAGACACTACCTGGCGCTAGCCCGTGATAAATAAGGCCCTTAGTCATAGAAGGAATTATATGTTTTTGTCATTCACCAGGATTCACTAGGATCCCCTTCCCAACACACCATGGATGCTTCTAGGGGTGGGCAAGGAGGGTAATGGCTCTGGGTGCTAAGGACATTATGTATAGGGGGCCACTTTATGACAGATATTCTGTTTATCACAGATAGGACTGTTTCTAGGGGAGGGCACGCTGGGCATTTGCCCTTGGCACCAAAGTCATTGGGGGTGCCTTTATCCCAGTTATCCTGTTTTCTGCAGATAAGTTAGGGCCACTGTTAGTGGTGCACGCCAACCGCCATGCCCTTATCCCCTTAGTCATAGGGAAGGTGCACTGTTAAACTAGAGGCAAAGCATTAGCCTGGCATGGGGCAGCAACATAACCATAGGATGGGTGAGGAGGGGGCAGATATTTTTTCTTTCCCGCACTGGACGCTATTTTGTATAGAAACTGCACTGAGCACAGATTGGTCAGGGACACTGTCGGTAGGGCAGGCCATTTACCAGGCCACACCTCCCTCCCATGCTGCTAAGGAAGAGGCACAGCATGGCACATACTAACAGAAAAAGCAGCAGCACCATACGATGGACGAGGAGGGGGCAGATTCTTTTCTCCTTCCTGCTCTGAGAACGTTTCCATCTGCATTGCAACCTACATCTTGCTCTTCACACAGAAGCTTCAGTTTTGTACTTGGTACTTAAAGAAAAAGTGTTGGGAACCCCTGCCTAAACCCATTTGTAAAGAATTCAATTCCAAGAAATCTGGAGTGCTACAGCTTCAAATGTGCCCATTCTAAAGTAATAAAACAGTTAGATGCTACCACTGGCCTATAGCATATTAGCTAAGGGAGTTACTTAAGAAACGGTAACACCAGGTAGCGCCAAATAGCGGCAGGTGAACGCTGGGCGCTGTATGTGAAAACCACATTTAAAAAAGTCAATCTGGTGAGAACTTCTAAAAGCGTCATGTAGCGTCACATGTATTACTAGCGGTGGCTCAGTGTATAGTGCCAGCACTCTATGTACAGCAGCGCCATGTAAGACCTGTCGCTCAGTAGCGCTCTCCCATACATTTCAATGGTGTTTCATTAGGTTGTGTTTGAATAGCGTGTTGCTAAAGCAACTGTTTACATTTTTGGCTTAAATCATTGTGTGGCCTCTCCTGCCCAGCAACCAAACACGTTTATTGTTTTTATTTTATGCAGAATTGTATGTGCAGATCCGCCATTACAGTGTCATTGTCACAGTGTTATAACAATGTCATTCCATATGTTTTTGCTCTGTTACTGGTGTATATGTGCTGAGAAACAGACAGCGTCTGGAGCTCGACGCTAGAGCGCCCACGCTGCTTGTGTGTAGTTTGTTCTTAAATATGGGCGCACTTAAAGTGGACATTCACCCTGAATAAGAGTCTATCTTATATGTCTCCCACACCCTGTCCATACAGATTGCTCACATTAAAAATCATCCTACCTGCCTCTACTGCATGTTATGAGCCTGTAAACATCCAAGATGGCGTCTCATGGGGTAGTGTAGTGTGTCTGACTGTGTCGCTCTGCATTCTGGGATTGCTGTCCTTTTCCTGACCCCAGCTCCGCTCTGTCTAAGCAAATTTTATAAGGAGTTGGGCTTTTCATGAAATCATGCTGAAGGTCCGGTTTAACTAGCGCTACCTATTGCTCGCTGCAGCGTTGTCCTATTGTTAGATGTAGTGTCCATTTGGGCGCTTTGACCTTGACCTAGGCACACCACCTAGCGTTCTCAATTGGTTCTGCAGTGAATCAGGGAGAACGCTTCTCAAACGCCCTCCAGACATCACATTTATCAATGCTGGACAGGATAGTACAGCGCCACTTGTCCGCCCGCTACGCTAGGTCACAGCGCCCGACACCCACTTGCAGCGGCTACAAACGGTCGCTCTAAATGCCGCTATACAGACGCTCACCTGGCAATACGTGCCGCTAGTTTTAAATTAGCCTCCACATATCATCTAATGCTAAAATATGAGTTCAGAAATAACATATAAAATTGTAACTAAATTTGGTTTGTTAAAGGGACTGTCCAGGCAACAACAATATAAAGGCGGTGAGCAGCTCACCTGATGCCAGTCCCATGTGAATCTCCCACATTTTCTGAAGCGCCATATATTAACTATGGGATTAACTTATGGGATGCAAATGATGTCAATGTTACTGTATTTCCATCTACATGCAGATTACAATCCCAGCTGAAGATGTCTAACATATCTTATGACAGTTTAGAGCCACTTAGCGATGCACCTGGATATATTTAAACAGTACAGTAAAAGAAATACTGAAATGCGAGGCTCTAAATTCTAACAAGTGTACTTCATAGTGATCACACGACACTCCAAATGTATGATGTTTCCATAGTGTAAATCCCTGCTAGTCAGACTAAGGAGTAAAATAAAAGAATTTCAGGCTCCATCAGGCCTCCCAGTGTGGGCGTTACTCGAAATATCCTATTGGTGCTACGGTACATTATACAACAGAAATGACATCAAGGCTATTAATATATGTGGCTTGCTGAATTTAAACTGTCCAATGTATAAATGAAATGAACGATGAATTTCAATTACAAAATATGTAGAGAGCCCCCCATGCCCTCCATCCGGCCCCCAGCGGCAGTGGGCATTTTGTTTCCTCCATCGTTACTAATAATCAGCCATTTATTCCCTCCTTAGCAACACCCACCCAGCAATGGCCAATGGTTCTAGAGTCTTTAGGGCTGGGGCACATGGTATTGATAGCAGCATCCTATAAGCAACTGTGAAGTCTATATCAGTGTTTTACACTGACCTGCTTTTCTATTCTGACACTGACTGAGGAACCCTTATCAGCAGCCTGACACCTGATGTCTTCTTATCTGCAGTGTTCCTGGGCACTGACTATCCCAGATAGAAGCAGGGGGCAAGACTATCACTGCTTGGGATCGGGCAGCAACTTAACCCTTTCCATTCCTAACGATACAGAATGATTTAGCACTTTCAGTTTAGTTCAGTCAGTGTCAGTTGTTCTGCTCTTAGCCTTCAACCCCACCCCAGGCTTCCTCCTCTGCGTGTCCCCAGATGTCAGCAGCTCTATTCACCTCCATGTAATGGCACTGCTTATGTGAGCTGTGTGCAGAGGCAGCTGCTATATATTGCGACCTGGGGCGGGCCCCTTCCTGCCATGGGCCCGATAGCATATGCCTTCTCTGCCTTCATTGTATGTATGCCATTGTTTGGCACTGTTATGAAACTGCTGGTGAGGGGCACTACAATAATCCTAACACAAATGGTTCAGAACTGCGTTGGTGCTCACTGGGTTCCACAAACACATAGTAGTACACAAAAAAAGGGAAACATTGGAACACCAAGATAGGGGCACACCAGCAGGTATTAAAAAAGTAAAAAGTTTATTTTATTGTTGGCAAAGAAAAATTAAAAAATTACACACAAAGACAAGACAGGATTAAAACAACAGTCTCCTGGTAATTAGCTCCTACTAATAATGCAAGTATCAGCACTGGCACAAAACTGTGCTGGATAAATCCTATAATCAACAGTGCAATGGGTCAATGGATGAGACCCAACCCCAATGCAAATAATCAATCAATTAATATAATTAAAAATAGCAAGCGAGGGCGGTATCAAATGAAAAACTGTACTAAAAGTGCCTAAGCAAAGGAATGTACTATGTGCATAAATGAAAAAAAGGGAAAATAAAAAACTCATACTGTGAAGAAGCCAAAAAATGTGTGAAACTTAAAAAGTCCCCTACTATAAAGTGATGGAAGTGACAAAAACTAACCTACAAAAAATATATGTGTCAAGGGCTAAAGGACATACGTGATGCCCCTACCCTGATATAATGTGGAGTAAAAAAAGGTGTGTTAATCAATATGCATGATTAATGCCCATGTGACCTAGAAAAATATGTTTACAAACTCCAGCTGAGGGTGAAAAAGCAAAAAATATATATGTACCAGCGTGCTGGCAACTCACATATAAGTGTCTGCCCAGTTCACACAATGATACACCTGCTGGTGTGCCCCTATCTTGGTATTGTTTGGCACTGTTCACAGAATGCCCTATTTATCAAATATTGCAAATATATTGGCTACACTGCCGCATCTGAGGTTCTCTGGATCTTATTGTTTGTTCAGTGTTATATGTTTTTTACAGTGTTTGTGAATTTGTGTCCTGATATTGATTGTATTATTTAATTTTGTTTTTTGATTTACTTTAATAAAAACATTTTAGTGCATAAACCAAAATATTTTTCTTACTCTTTGGTAATCATAGGAGGTCCTGGAAGAATGTTAAGCGCAATTGGGGTTTGTTTCAATTTCTACAAGCAGGGGACTTAGTTGCACATATTTGTAAATGCTCGCAGAACAATTATGGCCTACAAGGGTGAATATGCATTTTGGCCTCAGTCATAGGGAGGGGGCACTGTTAAATTACAGGCACAACATGAGCCTGGCATGAGGCAGCAGCAGCAGCACCATAGGATGGGTGAGGAGGGGGCAGAAGGTTCTGCTTCAGAATTCCTGGAGACCTCAAAGAAAAGATAGTATTTAATAATGGTTAAAATAGGAGTTACACCAAGGCATTTCTTGTATGTCTCTTTAGCATGTCTTGGACATGGCATAATGGGGAAAAAAAATCCTCATTCTCATCTCCAGGTCACAGAAACCAAATTTGCGAGTACTTGTCTAACATTAAAGCAGACCTTAAACCTGACCAACACAAGAAACAGTGCTCACATGCATCCCTCCCCAGGGTGCTCTAAGATGGCCACGACCAGGAGAAAATCAGCGAGGAGGCTTTTCAGCTTTAAGGAGGAGTAAGTGCTGATAATGATTCAGTACCATACAGTATATGCAGACGGGGAAAGTGAGTTTGGGGAGTTTGTTTTTTCAACTGTGCAAGGCTGTTATTCTGGATTAAGGCAACAATTAATTTAGGTCTCATTAAACACCCAACCCCATGGCATCCTAATCTGACACGACCCTCTAGTAAAAGATACCTATAAAGCCTGAAACTGGGCAGGATTATTCATGCAGTCCATGCTGATCTTGCATGGCTACCTGTGGTCAGTAGGTCTTACTCAGTTGGTGCACACATTAGTCACCGGCAGAGAAGGGGTGCACAGAATCAGCCAAAGTACTTGGAAGGGTGAGTATTAACACCTGATTTCTGGCTTCTTAATGATCTTTATTTGTCCCTAGAGGTAAACAGGGGCATAGCTACAGGAGGTGCAGAGGTACTGTATCAACCACCTGGGAATCCAAGGGGTCAGATGGCCCCACCAGTGTTACTCCACCGCCTTATTTATCCTATTTGTGCTCACATGACATTATGAACAGTTAGACCATTTGTTTTTTTTCAGGTGTTCATAACCTCTTTTCATCAAGTACCGCATTTTCACAACATCTTATTGCGAACCAAAAATGGACATCGAGTCTATAAGATTCCAAGTCTGGTATAATTACCCACCCAGGGGGCTGTGTGAAACCTTTCTGGTCCCCATTAAACATACCTCATCTGTAAACTCACGGTACATGTATGGCCAACCACCTATATCTGTAGGAAGCCGCACTAGCTGTAAGGGAATGGTTGGCGCGGCTGTGCGCAGACATAGAGGGATGCAGGGGATACACTCCAAGACAGCTTTTTTAGACATTTATATGCCCAGCCAAAAAGCTGATTGACGAGAATTGTGCCTGTGCCATGGGATCACCACCAAGGTGTATAACGAGCCACAGATGGGGTTTCACACAGTAGTTTTGGTCCACTTAAAGTACCACCTTGGTGGCACCTATAGGTTGTCTACACCTAAATCAGTATTAAAAACACACAAAACAACCATGTAAAATGTACAAAATGCACGTCCATAGTACTTATCACCTTTTGGAGCAGTTTTGTACTTATGGGAGCAGATTAGGATGGGGTACAAATAACAGGCTGATTCATCACTAACGCCAGGTAGCGACAGATGAGCATCTGTAGCAGGCATTTTCAGAGCGCCCGCTAGGAGTCACTGTGCTCAGCCGTGGGTCGCTAGTTCATAGCGACTCAGTCGCTGTTCAGTAATGTTGAATACATTGTGAGGAGTCGCTATTTGACCAGTACAGCGCTGTATGGGAGCGCATGTTAGCGACTGCTCATAGCGACCGGCTCACACCATATTCAGCAAAAAAACAGCCTCACAAATCTCTGGTGCTGAAAAATGCTTGTTGGAAGCCCAGAGCGCAGGAGGCGGTGTGTTTAAAGTCTGTTTTTCAGCATTTATCCACTAGTAACAAAGTGAAAACATATGAAATTACATTGTAGCAACATTGTAACATGAACACTTTAATGGCAGACCTGTAATGTCATTTCTGAAGTAATATATAAAAAATGCTTTTTCAATGCCAGAAGAGGTCAAAGAATTTTGATTGTGATTTTTGAAAAAACAAACACCCCGTTTAAAGAGAAGAAAGGGTTCGTCCATTGAAATGTATGGGAGAGCAACAGGTAGCGAGAGGTCATACCTGGCGCTGTGCAAGGCTGAACGCCGGTGCTGTTCGCTGAGGCTGTGAAAATGATGAATCAGACGCTACATGGCGCTATCCCAGTCGCTAAACAGATTCTGCTTGATAAATGTGTAATTGCGTGCCGTGTCCGGTGTTCACCACTCGCTACCTGTCGCTACCTGTCATTAACCAGCCACTACCTGACGCGATCCCTTCTTAAATAAGGGCCATAGTCATATTTGAAGGTGAAATCATTCCACTGTAACCTGCAGATCTACAATAGTACAAGAGTGTGGGAAAGTGTACTTTAGGATGGTCTACACTGTCCATTTTTGGTTTAACTGATTGATTAATTAAATATTTCTCTTTGCACTAAATTAAACATTGTTTGTGCTGTTTCTGTATCTAACCTGGAAACCTGAGCTGTGCCACGAGTCCTCATTTCAGCTGCTTTAACCTTGTAATTTTAAAGTCCCTATCCCCTTTTGCCTTGTGTCAAATATGCTGTTTCATGGGCAAAACCTTTGTTCTCAGATAATAGAATCTTCCTTCAGTTGGCATTAAAGCAGAACAAAACCCTTGCAGCACTGGCCTCCCAGATCGGGATACCCGACTGTGTGAACCCCCCCCCCCCCGGACACCGCAACACTTACCTGCTTTCGGGATTCCTCATGGATGTAAACATCTGGGGGCTGCATCCCCCCATCTTCGGGCTGTGAGTGCACTCCAGCCCCCAGCCATTTAGATAGGCTGGGGGCAGGAGCGTGCGTGCTACTGGTTCTGTTGTCGAAGCTCTGCATGTAAACAGAGACGTTTGCTGAGCATTATATATGCACGATGAACGGCTCTTATTGGATGAGAGCCTGCATGCGTGCCATAGAACCGGGAAGAGGTGAGTTGATCTGGGGGAGCATTCCAGAGCAGGGAACAAAACCTGGAATAGTCAAAATCCTGGGTTTTGGTCCTCTTTAAAATCTGCCATCTGGCAAACTGTAGATGGGATGTAAATTTTAGCTTTAGTGATTGATGATTTAGGCTTGTCAAATTTTGGATAGAAATCACTGTTTGGTTAGCTTCCTTGTACCTGTTCTGGATCTGTACCTTGCCATTATTTGTGACTTCACTTTTGAACCCGGCTCGACATATGCTTCGTCTCTCAGGATTGCTTATTGTGACCTTGGACTGGCCTATGACAACTTTTGAACTTTCTCCAGTTTTGATCTGGCTTGGACTTTGACTCTGCAACTTTGCTACCTACCCCGATCTTGGCTTATGTTTATGGACTGCCTCGTGCCTACACATTTTTGGTATGTCACCATAGTTTCTACATTTAGGTGGTCCTGCCTGCAGCTCCACCTAGCTCCCAGGTCAGAGAGGTGATACTCACGTCATCAGTCTCAGTGGATTCTGAGTGAGGCCTTGTTCTTTGAAAGATAAATATTTTTGCTAATGATGTAGAAAGTATTAATTGATTAGGCAGAGGTTTGCCCCAAATATTACTATTTTTTGTAACCCTAAATACATATATACAGGTAGTCCTCGACTTATGATGTTGATCCGTTCTTACGCGGCGTCGTAAACCGAATTTCGACGTATGTCGGATCGTACGTTCATACAGTACTGTACCATAATAACAGTACAGTACTGCAAACACTTAGCCTATCCAAACACCTATCCTAACACAGTACCCTACATAATTATCAATAAACATAGGTACAGTAAAATATTGTGCAGTATAGTACGTTTAATAATGAAATACTGTACTGTAAGTGCTATTGGGAGGAAGCTGCAGAAGGTGCTGGAGATACTGGGGCAGACGCCGTATAAAGCGTCGTAACCACGAAACAACGTAACTCGAGACCGTCGTAACCCGAGGACTACCTGTATATATATTTTTTTTTCAATCAATTGATACATTTGACAAGCCCTAAAATATTTGAAGGAATCTTGAATTTCAAAGACTAGTTAAGAGTAACATTTCATTAATGATCATATTAAAGCAAGCCCTGGAGAAATTAAATCTGCAGCCAGTGTCTTATCTTAAAAGTCATAATTCAAATTTCCTAATTTGCTTACTTTGCAGTATAGGCATTGAGATGTAAATGAGACTTGCACAAAAGATTAACAAGCCTTGGCTCTAGCTGCTTTGAAGGTTTAACTTTCTGTCTGAACTGGATATATATGGAGTGTGGAGTCACTCGTGTAGGAGATTTTGAATTATCATGGATGTGCTAATTATAAGTCTAGGCAAGCAATGTAGTTAATTAAATTGAAACTCCATCATGCAATACTCAGATCCCAAATGGCCAAAGAGCACCGCCACAATAGCAATTAATAAAAGGGGTTCTTGCTGTGCATTGGTTTCCTATTAAATTAACTTTTATTGTAGTTTGGGGAGGGGTGGTAGGATCAGAATTACTTTATTGTCTGTAACAATGGCATCTAGCAAAAACAAGTTATGGATCTCACCCAAAATAAAGTGTTGCTAGTGACACAGGAGTGACAAATTATGTAGGTGACATATGAATTGTTAGCAAAATAAACTTGCTTAACAAACAAGAAGTCCCCAACAGCCATGAACCCGCAACAATACCATGTGACAAAGTATATGACCAATCCCATCATCTGCTGCCCAACTCATCCACCTCTCTATTTGCTTCTCCAGTGCTGCCCCTCTCACTTCTTCAGTGCCAGTCCCATCTGTGATACAAAATAACTATATAAACAAGAATAATAATATGTATAATATTATTCCAAGTGTGACATACACTCCGCTTCAGCTCTTCATGACATTTGGGCTATTCTCCAGTAGAGGGCGAACTTCTGCAGAGATGAATGCAAAAAAGGAGCTCCTCCCAGTCCATAAATACCTGGGACCTCCCACCAATTCCCCAGTTCCTTCTCTGCAGGAAGGCGAGCAACACAGAAGATGAAGACTTCTATTCCTTGCAGGTAACCCGGGCTCGCGCCCGGCCCCATTTTTACCTATTTCTGCCGGACCTTTGTTTCCTAGTACTGTATGAGCCTCCCAGCCTTGGCTGCAGGTTCTGGTGAGGGTAGGATACACCTCTTTAGGTGTGATAGGGAGCCTATGCTCCCCCGTGAGACCTCATTATGGGGTAGGCGGAATCCGGGTTCGTGATCCCGGTTGGGAATGCCCTGTCCCTTCTTCCCTTGTGTCCCTCTATTACCCGTCGGGGGGGGGGGGGATCTTCCATTGTATGCATGTTGTGGGTGTTTTTTATTTTCCATTTCGAGTGTCTGTGTTGGTGTTTTACTTCATGCCTCCTTATGGAGGACTCTCTTGGGGCTGCGTCTGCCGCCCTCCGGCACCGCGGCCTCTGGGGAGCTTCTCCCCCTCAGTGCTCCGGCGAGGGGGCGGGGCCGGGTGCTCGCACGATGCCGCCCCCCCGCTATTGCCGCCTTGTCTGACCCGGCATCTACAACCGGCATTCTCTATCGCCGGAGGGAGAGGGACGGGGCCTCGCGCGGCGCGCGATCCGTGCGGGCCTGCCCCCCTTCTTCTCCCCTCTTCTCCCTTAGCCGATGCGTTGCTTCTGCTTGCCGGGCGCCATCTTCTTTCCACGTGAGTGCCCCATTGGGGCCCACCTGTGTTCCTTACTGGTTGTGATAATGCCTTGTTATTTTGGCAGCGCTGCCTGCCTTGGTGTCCCTATGCATACCTTTATATATTTCAATATATATATGTTTTAATATATTCATTTTTTGACATTGTTCCTGCCACATGTGTTTAATTGTGTGTGGGTGTGTGTGTGTGTACTTGTGCTTATGGGTCCTCTTCATTCATGTCTTTCCTAGGAATCCGTAGCATTAAAAGGGACTTTAAAGGGGCATCCCGGGGTTGCTTACTAGCATAATTCCCTAGGTCTTGCGACTATCTAAAAAATCACCATATGGAGGCTCCGCAGGATATTGGGCTTGGGCTCCCTTTGGGACAATCCCGGCCATGTGTGGGTTGGGGGATATCCCTTACGGGTGATATTGTGCTGATCTTTATAACATGTGCACAAAAGGCCATAACGCGGCAGTTGGACTGCCAGGCGTCTGGGTCGGCACCTCCCGCTTCATCGCCTCCCCCTCTCTGCTTTATCCGTACCCCAAGTGACATGGTCGCTAGCGGGGAGTTGCACTCTGATGTTTGTACTATTTTGGCCAGCATCGAGAGATTTATTGCTAGCGTGGTGGGCAAGATGCCCAGGCTAAAAAGAGTCATTTGTCGCCGGCCCAGGCGGCTTTGGATTTTGATGATGATTCCCTTGATTGGTCGGATTATTCCCCGTTAGAGAGGGGAATTGTTTGAGGTATCAGATGCTGATGAGGTGCATTTTTGTGATACTGATGTCGGGCAGGTGCTTGGGGATGCCGTTGACACTTCCAGGGTTTTGGCACATCTCTTGAAGGTTTTGTATATTGCCCCGCCAGAGGCACCCCCTGTCAAAAAAGGGGAATTTTTAGGGTCCTCCAAGCCATGCTTGGAGTTTCCTACCCAAGGTAATTTTGAGGCATTGATCCTTAGGGAATGGGAGAAACAGAGCCGGCTTCCGGGTGTTCCTCAGGGATGGGATAAGAAGTATCCTTTTCCGGTGAAAGCGGTTAAGCGCTGGTCTTCTCCTTCCGAGGTCGATGCGCCAGTTTTTGGGATTGTCCTACACCTCTGTGGTCCACACCCCAGATGCCACTTCCCTTATGGATGGCGAGGTTAAGCGCCTTGATTTGATGGCAGGTTATGCTTTTGCCAGTGTTAGTTCAGCCTTGCGACCTGTGTGTGCATCTGCACTTGCTACGGTGGCTACTAGGTCTTTGGTTAAGAACTTGTTACTTGACGCCCAATTTGACCCGGCCAGCACCGAGTTCACTAACCTTAAGAGGTGCAAATTATTCATGGAATTTGTATTGACCGCTATGGAGGACACTATTGTCATGTGTAGGAGAACTTCGGCATTCTTGGTAGCCATGCGCCGATTGGTCTGGCTTCGCCAGTGGGCGGCGGACTTTGCGGCCAAGAAATCGCTCACAGCCCTTCCCTTCTTGGGTACACGGCTGTTTGGAGATAAGTTGGATGCGGTTGCTAAGGGAGGTAAGTTACCTCAAAGCTGCAGACCCGGTAACACAAAGGGTAGCCGGTCAAAGGCTTTATGGTGAGCCTAATAGGGATGCAGTGTTTTGAAGTTTTTGGTTTTTCGCGCTCTTCGGGGGGGCGGGCCGGGTGATGACACGTATCGCGTCGTTCCCCCCGGGGCCCGCCCCTCGAGATACCTCTGCCGGCGCCATTTTGGACAAGCTGCGTGTCTGGATTTTTCCCTTCCTGGCTGCAGCGCTGCTTCCTCCGGTGGGTCGCTTTATCCAGCGGTCTGTGCCTGTGTGACCCCGCGGTGTCTTTGGTCCGTGAGTCCCCCTTGGGGTTTTTTTTTTATTGAATTGGGGTGTATTTGCTGCGGGATGCTCATGTGTGTTTTTACTTATGTCTTTCAGGCGGGATACCATTGGGTTGTGGTTTCTCCCGGCTCCACTCCTTCCTCCCCCTCATTCCCCCTTTATTGACTTCTGGGGGCATCCCGTGGGAGGGCATCCCGGGTGGCTTCTGTATTAAGCCTGTACCCATGCTGCTATGTGGGCCATAGAAAGCAATGAATACATTAAGATCTATCTTAACTGAGGTATAATATACATACCTTCGTTGCTGCACATGGGTCCGATACATCCAAAAGATACAAATGAAGACACATATATAATATATCATCATTCTTTGATTTTAAAGTAAAGTGTCACAGCACTACAATATATAAAGGGAATGCTATGACTAATGTCATGTATTGTATTATTGTATAATGTATTAAATCCTCTGGATTATTATACATTATATGTGTCCATAAACATTATCCCATACATTTTAACACCATTTCCTCTTTTTTTACCTTTAGTTAATGGGACCAGTGTACACATCAGGCACATACAATGCTAATTTAAAATCTATCCCTCTAACACCGCCTTGCCTTCAGGTGCCTGAACCCATGCTGATTTTTAAGTAGTTTATGCTGACTAGGGAAAAACACAATAGTATTTCGTACACTGAGAATTTTTCCTACATTGTGTACTGAATTAGGAAAACATACCAGATTGCCATGGAAATTATATAAAGACTTAATAAATATATGTGAAACATAGCCGGTTGCTTTCATGTACCTTCTCAGACAGATTGATATGCGCTTTTCTTACTTATACAAATGAGTTCAAGGAACAGAATTGATAAAACAGGAGTATAGAATGCAAATAAGGAATAAGCAACAAGTCCCCTAATTACCATAATATTGATGAATGTTAATTCCTTTTAGTAAATGAGGGATGTACAGTTCTTTCATTTGAGTGGCGTCACCTTGTCACTGTGACTGCAAATGAGGCCGAGAAGGATGTGACATTAATGATAATTACATGGAGACCAAAGCAAAACATGCTACCCAACGTTACATGTATACACATGTTTTAAGTGGTAAAAATATCTACCCCAGTTTCATGAAACATTTATATAACATTTCCTAATAGAGATGTTTATAAAAGCCAGTTTAGATTCTCCCCCAAAAATCTATGCACTATAAAGATCAGGGAAATTGATTACAATTTGTGGTGGCTTTTGAAAAGTAATCTAAACGAATGGACTAATTTGCGGGCATCCAGCTGGTCATCCAACTTCCATATGACTTGGTCTATAATAATATTGAGCATTACCCCATTTTTCATTTATCATATTCAGCATATGGTCAAGGAAGTCATGGAGGCAAGGTGTTAAATTTATTTGCACAATTCGAGTTTCTTAGGTGTGTTTAGTCATTGCAAATGGTAGACAGTGGCTATTTCAATTTCAAATGCCTCACTGTGTGAAACTCCCTGGCTCACCAGTTCAGCTTATCGCTTCAGCTCTCCTACAATAAGCGTTCTATGCCGTGCAAGAATAATGAGTAGGATGAAAGGTTGGAACAATTGGGAGCATTTCTTTGGTCACTCCCCGCTCTGTGTACCCATGCCAGCCATTTGGCCAGAGCAATTTTGTGCATGTGCTGTGGGGTCACTGGAAACTTTAAACTCTCCAGGTGAACTGGGTGGGTTCACACACCAAGTTGGGGTGCCCCTTGGAGTGGAAGACCACCGGTCAAGTTTTTAAGACTATATAGACTGTTATATTTTATGAGGCTGATTTACTACTATAGCCACGTATGGGCATGTGAGCGTCTGTATAGCAGCTCTTAGAGCGACCGCTAGTAGACGGTGTAAGCGCGTATCGGACACTGTAAAATAGCGTTACGGTCACTGTAGTAACCTGGCCGACATTGATGAATGTGATGTGTGTTGGGTGCTCTAACAACAGTACAATGCTGCATCGAGTGATAGGTAGCGTCAGCTCAGTGCGTCCAGCACTCTGCGCTCAACACCCTACTTAAGAAAAAACTACAAACACCCAGTGTCGACGCTCTGAAGTTGGGCGCTACACCAGTAACAAAGCGAAAACACATGGAATGGCATTATTTTAACACTGGGACATTAGTGTCAGACCTGTACATACAATTCTGCATAAAAATATAATATGTATAAAAGTGTATAAAATGTATAAAAGTGTTTTTTGCAGCCAGGAGAGGTCACACAATGATTTGAACAAAAAAAAATCATAATTGCCAAACACGCTATTTTAACACAACCAACTAAAAGTCCATTAAAATGTATGTGAGAGCGACACTGAGTGAAAGGTACTACATGGCGCTCTTGAACCTAGAGCGCAGGGGCTAAACGCTGAGCCGCCTCTAGTAATACATGTGACGCTACATGGCGCTGTTGGAGGCACTCACCAGATTCGCTTTCTTAAATGTGGTTTTTGCATACAGCGCCCGGCCTTTATAAGACACTACGTGCCACTACGAAGCACTACCTGGCACTATCCCTTCTTAAATAACCCCATAAATATAGACTACAGTTCGTGTATAGGGTAGTTTGTTTTGTGATTTTTGTGATAATTTAGGATTATTAATTGGCATTAACATGTTTGAGGGGATGTTTACAATGGGTTTTGCACTGTCAGTATCTGCAGTGGGTCTCCCCTGGTAGATTTATTTGTATTCATTTTTGGCTTTGTGGTTTTTTTTATGTTTTCCTGATAAAAAAAGTCTGACATTTTTTATTGGATGGCGAGGTTAAACCCATAAAAAGTCCAGTTCCTTTAAAAAAAGAGCATTCTAAAGAAAAAAAAAAAACAAAAGTGCTACCCAGCCGTTATTGACCATAGTACGTTTTATTTTTTCCCCACAGTATATATGTTGTGCTCTGCATTGTTTTTAGCTGGATTCATGAAGCTGTTTATTTTACACTTTGCTTAGCTCACTGAAAATAGACTGATCAATGATCGGCTTATTAGTACCTGCAATAATGGTGGTTCCGCACAAAGGAATTCTTTGATGCTGTGCACAGCGTTAATGCTGAGATTTGTGCTACTAACAGACTCCGTGATTGAGTAGTCCCTATCCCAAAAGGCTTAGAACATAAGTAAAACGAGAATTATTCCAAATAGCTTGCCAGCAAAACTAAGCTAGAACGATTAGGTTTAAAAATACAAAGTGGACATGAGGGATTTCAGCCGCCTTCCTTGGTGTCATTGGCGGAGCCGAAACAAGAC
Organism: Gastrophryne carolinensis; assembly: GCA_027917425.1. Lineage (NCBI taxonomy): Eukaryota > Metazoa > Chordata > Amphibia > Anura > Microhylidae > Gastrophryne > Gastrophryne carolinensis. Next base: position 86,554,430 of record CM051235.1, on the reverse strand, counting down.
ATAGATCCCAAGAGATTTAGGCAAGGAATCAAAAGGAAATTACTGGTTTAGATCTCCTAACGATAACACATATATTTCCTAAAGTGGAACTGTGATTCCACGTGGTAGCTCTGCATAGCACTGAAGCAGTTTGGCCTGTTTGCAAAATGGATATTAACAAAATAACAAATGAACCGTCGATAACTAATACCTGTCCCCAGCAGGCCATAACAATTGGCAATGGGCATTAACATTAAGGATCAGCCGCTGATGGAAGCCTTCCCCAAAAAAGCAACTATTTAGGGCCCAGGTCTGAGCAGCCACTTTAATGAGGAACAACATTCCCCTTGAGTCTATAAGACTCTTGGGGGGGGCAGTCTACCTTTTTATAGAGCTTCCTGAATTGGCATGTTCCGCTGTGTGAAACCCCCAGATCACCCAATCCACTCACTTATTTCAGGTCTGGTCAATGATGGAGCCCTTCCTGAAAGCAGCAAGTATTTGGGATCTGGGCCCAAGCAGCTGTCCTGCACCACTGCTTTGAAGAGGACTTGAGGGCCAGTCTAACTTTTATACAGCATCCTGAATTGGGATGCCCTGCTGTGTGAAAGTCCCCAGTTTGCCCAATCCACTCATCTATTTCGCAGCATTAACTGTGTACATCTAGCTAGGTGTGCACCTATGTCAGGCATTTTTGAATGGTCAGCAGAGGCACGTTCACAGCTAGAGACAGGGGTGGGGATGTGGCCGTCGGTGCTCATTTCGATTTCCTTGGCAGTGGAACAACGAAAATTGAAAGGAATAAGTGCCGCTGGTTGGCTGAGCAGCCCCTGCATGCGCTGTGGGAAAGGGAAAAATGGGTTCTGTAACAAGCAATCCCTGGGGGTAGACACAGTGGAGAATCCAAAATTAAGATGCCCAGCCAGAGAGGAAAAAAGGCCAAAAAATACATTTCTTGTTTTTCCTTTTAAAAGAAACTGTATGGGCAGACCCTAAAATCACAGTAAAGGTCCCTTACCTCCCAACAGTCTTATCTCCCAGAAGGGAATTGTTGGGATGATCTTTATTCTCCTGTTCTATTCTCCTAAAGCCACGCTGCAGCTTTCTGTGTATCTCTGTGAAAAGATATATATGATGATTTGTTTTTACACGTAGCCTTGACAATACCTTTAACTAAAGTAGTACTACGAATGAAATTTTTTATTAATACATTTCAAATGTAGGTATTCTAGGTATTAAGTCCCAGAGACGTATTCTAAGTCCCAGAGATGTATGAGGGGACTATGGGGGATGTATGGGGGGACTATGGATTAGTACATTTATAACTGGAGTTTTGGGTATTGTCTGTAGATACAGGTACAGACCTAAACTCACGTAAGCCTTTAGGTCTGCTGAATAGCATTCTGCTTTGCTTAAAGTGGACTGTCACCCAGGGGTGATCGGCCCGGGAATCTATAAGATTCCCGGGCCGATCACCTCCCTCACCGCGGTGCCCCCCTGAAGTGGACCAAAACCCAGGATAGTCAAAATCCTGGGTGTTGGTCCACTTTAAAGAGGATAAAACAATATTTTTACTCTCCATTTCCCCCCTTTTGGATACACTGGGATCCCCCAATGTATGTAAAATAAAAGAAAGCTGAAGTCCTAATTACTTACTCGGTCATCACTCCAGCTATGATCCACATCTGCCTTGCAAACCTGACTGACCAAAGTACGAAAGGCTGTATTTTCAGAAGGATCCCAGAAAGGAGAATGAATCTGCCACGTAATTTGCGGGAGGGTTTTGCCCCATGTAAAATTTTGCCTAAATGTAAAATCATGCACTTGGGTAGAAGGAATCCCTGCTCTGAGTACCGTATGGGCAGTATTGTGTTAGCCAGGACCTCGGATGAGAGAGACCTTACCTGCAAAAAGACATTATTCAAATAGAACGTGTCCAAAGGCAGGAACAAAAATGGTGGAAGGACTTAAACTTAAAACTTATCAGCAAAGACTTAAAAAACTTAATTTGTTCAGTCTGGAGGAAAGAAGGGAGAGGGGGGGACATGATTGAGACCTTTAAATATGTGAAAGGATTGAATAAGGTTCAGGAGGGAAGTGTTTTTCCCTGCATCCAGTCTAGGCCATCCCAATATCCTCACAATTGGGTGTTCGCCCCTAGGGGGGCGCTTGACTGCAAGATCAAAGATGTAGCTCCTCCCGGCTCCCTATAAAGGCAGATGTCCCTCTATCATTCCCCAGTTGTTCATCTTGCAGTTTGGCTGCATAAGATCGTTGGCACTCTCTCTCAGATATTGGCAGCAGAGCGGGGCCACCTAGCCCGTCGGCCGCTGCGAACTCTATTCCCATGGATCTCTGATGACCCACCCTGCCTCCCAGCCTTAGACTGCTACGTGATCCATGACAGTGAGGTGAACGCCGGAGTCTGTGGCGTTCGGCAGAGCACAGAGCTCTGGGCCGCAGACCTTATTTCTAAAAGGTAGCCGGCCACAGGCTTATGGTGAGCCTGAGGGGGAACCACTAGGTTTATATTTTTTGTATGTGTCCCTCCCTGCCCACAAGCTATATTTTTGTGTATGTGTGCGCTTCTTTGGTGTGAGACTTTACTGTGCTCCTCACTGACAGGCAGTGAGGAGCGGTCTCTGGCTTCTTACTCACCTCCCTGCGCTGAAAGGGGCCGCCCCGATGACAGTCCTAGAGGAGGCGGCGTTCTTCTCATGACGCGCCGCGGCCCGGGTTTTACAACATGATCCTTAAGGAATGGGAAAGGACCAACAAGTTACCATCAGTCCCTAAGGGCCTGGATAGGCGGAACCCCTTTCCTGCTGACTTGGTCCAGTTATGGTGTCACCCTCCCGAGTTGGATCCTCCCGTGTCCGGCTTGTCCAATATCACTGTTATGCCATCACCTGATAATGCTTCCTTACGTGATCCTGCAGACAAACACATAGATCAGCTGGTCTGCCATGCGTTCACCTTTGCTGGTGCCCTCTTTCGCCCGGCGTGTGCCTCGGCTATCGTCTCACTAGCCAACAGGAGAAAGGTGAGACACCTTGTGGCTAGAGCTAAGGCTCGCAAGCGGGCTGAGGAGTATAAGGAACTCAAGACTTACTTGGATTTCATTGGCTTTGTTGTTACTGCCATGGATGATGTGGTCAGGCTTGGCACCAGAATATCGGCCTTGCTTGTTGCTCTACGCTGCTCGCTTTGGCTGAAGCAGTGGGTGGCTGATGCGGCTGCTAAGAAGTCCCTCACAAGTCTACCTTTTGTGGGAAGTCGGCTGTTTGGGGAGCGCCTGGACTTTTTGGTCAAGGATGGTAGACTCCCTCAGAGAAGGAAGCCTGCTCGGCCCTTTTAGAACCCCTCTTCCTTTCGTTCCTTTCGAGGAGGAAGAGGATCTTCGTTTCCAGGTGGCCGCAGAGATACCTGGGGCAGAGGTATGTCCCACAGCCGACCCAACTCCTCCTGGGGAGCTAAGTCCAAACCCCCTGCCAAGCCCACTCAGGCATGAGGGGGCGCCCTCACCCATCGGGGTGGGGGGACGACTTCTGCTGTTTGCTCAGATCTGGAGGCGGCACGTCTCGGATCGTCGGATTCAGGAGGTAGTGTCCTCTGGTTACAAGATAGAGCTGGCAGCCAGGCCACCCTCAAAATTTCTCCGTTCAAGGATATCTAGCCCGCTAAAAGCTCAAGCTTTGAGAACGGCTGTTCAACACCTCCTACGGATAGGTGTGATTTGCCCTGTACCCCGGCAGGACCAGGATCAGGGATTTTACTCCAACCTGTTCACGGTTCCCAAGAAGGACGGAACGCTACGGCTGATCCTGGACTTGAAGGGTCTCAACAGGTTTGTAAGAGTCTGACATTTCCACATGGAAACATTGCGGTCGGCCGTGAGATTGCTCCGGCCTGGCGATTTCATGACTACGGTGGACATCAGGAACGCCTATCTGCACATCGCGATTTTCCAGGGACATCAGAAGTTTCTGAAGTTTGTGCTGGAGGATCAGCATTACCAGTTTGTAGTACTCCCATTCGGGATATCCTTAGCTCCCCGTGTGTTCACCAAGGTGCTGGCGGGCATCATGGCTATCCTGAGGAGTTAGGGTATTCGTGTGTTACCCTATCTGGACGATTTGCTAATTTCGGCCCGGTCCCTTCAGCAGGCCGAAAGCAATACTCGGACGGTGCTGTCAACCCTAGAAACCTTTGGATGGGTAATCAATTACCCCAAGTCCTTTATCATTCCCTCAACAGTGAGATCCTTCCTGGGAATGACGATAGACACCCGGTTTTGGGTCTCCAGACGCAAGTGCAGGCCTTCCTGTCTTTTCAGCAGCCGTCGGTACGTCTGGGGATGAGATTGGTGGGTCTAATGGTGTCATGCTTCAAGGCAGTGCCCTTTGCCTAATTTCACATGAGACCTCTTCAATTGAACCTGCTGACCGGCTGGAATCGGACTTAGGAGTCCCTGGAACAAGGCTTTTCACTGTCCCCCCTGGCCAGGCAGTCCCTCTTGTGGTGGTTGGACTCCTGGAACCTGCTGGTGGGCAAGTCCTTTCTGACTCCCCATTGGGAGATAGTTACCACGGATGCCAGTCTGACAGGCTGGGGACGCGTTTGGCAGACCCAGAAGATCCAGGGTCAGTGGGGTCCGCAGGAGAACCGCTTACCCATAAATCTCTTGGAGCTGAGAGCGATCCGGTTGGTGCTTCTACGCTTGACTCCCCATTTAAGAGGTTGTGCGATCCAGGTTCGCTCGGACAATCAGACGGCTGTCGCCTACATCAACCACCAGGGCGGGACTCGGAGCAAGCGATCCCTCAAGGAGGTAACACAGATTCTGACTTGGGCAGAGGAGAATGTTGCATCTCGGCGGTCTACATCCCCGGGGAGGAAAACCAGGAGGCAGACTCCCTGAGCAGGAGTTCCTTGCACCTGGGTCGCGAATGGTCCCTCAGCAGCGAGACTTTTCAGGCACTGTGTCTCCGCTGGGGTCAGCCGGACGTGGATCTGTTTGCGTCCAGACACAATCACAAGCTTCCAAGGTTCGTCTCCCTCTCAAGAAATCCTCTCGCCATTGCAACAGACGCTCTGGCGATTCCTTGGACGGATTTCAAATTTCTGTATGCATTCCCTCCATTTCCGCTCCTGGGCAGAGTATTGCGCAAGATAGGCCAGGAAGGGGTGCCAGCCATCCTAGTGGCTCCTCGCTCGCCGAGAAGGAGTTGGTTTGCAGACATGGTCCAGATGTCAATAGATCACTACATCATGCCCGACAACCCAGGGCTTCTCACACAGGGGTCGCTGCGGCACCCAAATTTATGGACGCTGGCTTTGACGGCCTGGCTATTTAAACCTCAATCCTGACGGAGAAGGGGTTATCGGCCACGGTTGTGCAGACAATGATTCAGGCACGGAAGAAATCTTCTTCCATGATATATTACAAAGTTTGGCGGACCTTTATCGCTTGGTGCGAGGCCAAGAGCCTTCCTTGCCGAAAATTTGCTATTTCTAGGATTCTGGAGTTTTTACAACATGGCTTAGACTTGGGTCTCCAGCTGAGCACCCTCAAGGGCCAGGTCTCGGCTTTAGTCATCTTTTCCAGAGATCCATTTTCAACCATAAGTTGATCAAGAATTTTTTCCAGGGAGTTACCCATGTCCGGCCACCGCGTAAGTCCGTATTACCGGTGTGGGACTGCATTGTCTATGTTGACTATCAAAGTGGTTTTTCTGGTAGCGATCACCTTGGTGCATCGTGTATCAGAGCTTGCCGCGCTTTGTATGAAACCACCCTACTTTGAGCTGCATAGGGATAAGGTGATTTTTCGCTTTAAACCTGATTTTTTGCCTAAGGTCGTTTCTCCCTTTCACCTTAATGAGGAAGTGGTCTTACCTTCCTTGTGTCAAGCGGCGGCTATTTCCAAAGAACAGATCCTCCATGCTTTGGATGTGGTCAGAGCCATAAAGTATTACCTGGCTGTGACTGAATCCTTCAGGAAATCGGATTTGCTCTTTGTCCTAACAGAGGGCTCTAGGAAAGGATTGCCACCAGCCAAGTCCACTCTCAGTAAGTGGATCAGACAGGCGGTGGTACAAGCATATTCTGCCAGGGGGAAGGAACCCCCTTTTCAGATCACATCTCATTCTACCAGAGCTGTTGGTGCCTCTTGGGCCTTTCAGCACCAGGCATCGGTGGAACAAGTTTGTAAGGCCGCAACTTGGTCTTCTGTTCATACTTTTACTAAGTTTTACAAGGTGGATGTCAGGGCCTCAGCTGATGCTGTTTTTGGCCCAAAGGTGCTTCAGGCGGTAGTGAAATGAACTACATGCTGTTCCTCACTGGGGATCCCGCCCATATGGACACTGCTTTTGGATGTCCCAATCGTGAGGATATTGGTACGGCCTGAAATGGATGTAGGGAAAAATACAATTCTGTGAAACTCACCTGTAGAATTGTTTTTGGATACACCCAGTCCAGGTCGTCCCACCCCGCCCTTGTGTTCTTTATGTCCTGTATGCCTGTTATGGTGATCAACCATTTTTTGTTTCATAGGACACTGTTATTTCTAGTTTTTTGCTTAAAGAGTACAAGCTGAAGCTATGTGAAGTAACATGGTTACTTAGGCCTCCCGGCCTGCCCTCTTTTGTTGAATACTGCTTTTTAACCACTGGGGAATGTTAGAGAGACAGCTGTCTTTATAGGGGGCCGGGAGGAGCTACATCTTTGATCTTGCAGTCAAGCGCCCCACAGGGGCGAACACCCAATCGTGAAGATATTTGGACCGCCTGGACTGGATGTATCCAAAAACAATTCTACAGGTGAGTTTCACAGAATTGTATTTTTAAGAAGAAACTTAATGGTAGAACAAGGGGGCACAACCTGAAGCTAGTCGAGGGGAAGATCAGGAGCAATGTTAGAAAATATTATTTTACAGAAAGAGTAGTAGATGCTTGGAACAAACTTTCAGCAGAAGTCACTGAATTTAAACATGCCTGGGATAAGCACACATCTATCCTAAGATAAAGAGTACATACAGTTACATAAGGGCAGACTAGATGGACCGTATGGTCTCCTTCTGCCTTCAACCTTCTATGTTTCTATGTCTATGTTTCTGTGTTGGACTTTCCAAAAGACGGGGTATGCCAAATAGGGACCTACACCCCAGATGCCCATTTTTTGACAAGGAACCCTTTCCACCCACCCCTAGATCTGCAGCAAGCTATATGCTTACATCCACCCACCCACTGGCTAAGAATGATGGTTAGTTCTATTTTCCTTGCTCACTATGCACCCTAAGTCTTTTTTTAGGACGAACCCCTTTAGTAGCAGGCTTTTTGGTCTCTTTTGGTTTGCTTTACCCCTGCATAGGGTCATCGTTAGGTGGCTGCAACGTTTTTGTGGTTAGATGAGTTATGCTGACTGTTTTGTGGCTATAAAATATGTGCTGGATCTGAAATACAATCAGCAAACATTTTAGTCTGAAGAATCCCGCAGAGCCGCAGCTGATATATTAAATTACTGGCCACAGGTCTGCTGTATATGCCTTTCATCATGAAACTGCTGACCTCCCTGTTCTCCCATGGCATAGTGAATGGCTGGAAAATGAGATGAATAGTACTGTTTCTGCAATATACTATTTTATCAAGCTGATCATCAGATCAAATATATACTGCACAGAGCATTTTTTTTAAATTGTTTGCATTTAGAAAAGTATCTCGGAATTGTGGAAACCATTCCAATTCCATTCCAAATAATTGTGTTTTGGGTATTTGAATAATGATGTCGATGGTTCACTAATAGAAAAACAACCTGCTTTCTGCTATAGTAAGAAAAAGGTAAGTATTTTTTAATCCGAGACAAGACGGGGAAATTATGAGTGCGTCTTATGAAGTGAATCCTCAGCCAGCAGAGTGAAGACTCTGTATCTGCAGAACTTGCATTGGATGTGGCCGGTGGTGACATCAGGGAGGCCGATTCATTAATAGCGCCAGGTAGCGACAGATGAGCGCCAGTAGCGTGATTTTCACAGCGCCAGCTAGTATTCGCTGTGCTTGGCCGGGTTTTGCTTGTTGACAGCGACTCTGTTAGCGGTCTCTGTTTCACAGGTTCAGCGTTGTATGGGTGCGCCTGACAGCGAATGGCCAGAGCGAACGGCTTGCTGCAGATTCATTAACAAATCATGCTCCGAATTTTTTCGAGCTGTGAATTCCTTGTTTAAACCCCAGAGCGCTGGCGGCGATGGATTTAAAATTGTTTTTAACCCCCAAACAACCATATTTTTTGATTGTAAAATTATACAAGTTTTTATAAACATTTTGTAATATGAATACATTAATATCAGACCTGTAATATCAATTCTGCACAAAATCATTTTTTTTTTATTTTTACGTAACATTGCAGAAGTGGTCACAGAATTTTTGACATAAAAAAAAAAAAAAAAACATTAATAGCAATTAATTATGATTAATTAAAGATTGCTCCATTGAAATGCATTGGACATCGCCAGGGAGCGACAGGTCATACCTGGCGCTGTGATGGGATTAGTAGCGGCGCTGTTCGTTGCAGTCGGCTACATGATGAATCCCGCGCTAGCTGTCGCTCTCGCCGGCGCTAGCCTCATTTAGCTTGATAAATGCGTCATTGTGGCCGACGCCGGGCGTACTTGAGCCGGTAGCCGCCGTTAGCTGGCGGGACCTGGCGCTCGTCAGACACTACCTGGCGCTATCGCTTGATGAATAAGGGCATTAATCTTAAACTTGTTAGCACAAATGCTTCTTGTGTCGTCCTCAGCTGGTTTAATTGTGTGCCCCACCTGTTTTATGTGCAAAAGCAAGCACACAGTGGGAACAGCTCAGGACATCACAGGAGGCAGTAAGACACCACCATTGTCCACTTCTAATGCGTACTCTAAGAGGTTGATTCAGAGCCTGGTGCGAAAACACACTTCTTCTTTAGGAGAGAAAACTGCCATTCACTTTTATTGTCTACCAGGTATAAATTTTCAACTGCCTCTGGATCATCCCCAAGGTAGACATTAAAAGTGCATGTCAAATTTCTCTCCTAAAAAGGAAGTGAGTTTTCAGGCTCTGAATCAACACTTAAGACAGTAGTCCTCAAACTTCCTCCTCAAGGTCCGAGACAGGCCAGGTTTTGCAGCTCTCTATGCTGATGCACAGATGTAATAATTAGGGCTATAGCTCTGTCTGAGCACCAGTTAATTCACCTGTGGAGTAGCGTGGAGAGCTGCAAAACCTGGCCTGTCTCGGCCCTTGAGGAGGAAGTTTGAGGACTACTGACTTGGGGGTGACACAGAAGGTAATTAGTGCATGTACCTTGGTCCAGCCATCTTAGCAAACATAAAAGAATACACAAGCTGAATGGACTAGCCACAGGCTTAATTAGTTATTTTGGGGGACAAAAGGAGTGGTGGATATTGCTTGACAATATATCAGAAAAATGATGTAGAAAATGTGTTAGGGAAGTAGAGTTAGATTAGTGGATGTGGTAGCTACCCTAAAAACATTCGTTTTCAGGGAGAATCTAAAACTGTTGATGTTATGAGTTGATTTAAATGCTGAGGGGTGGGGCATTCCATAGAATTGGTGCAGCTCGGGAGAAGTCTTGTAAACGAGAGTTAGATGTCCGGATTAATGGTGGTTGTTAGTCACAAGTCATTTGTAACGCGTAGAGCAGTAACCTGAAATAAGGATGGGGAAGTTTGTAGGGAGCAGCACAGTGGAGAGCTTAATGGGTGAGAATGAGCAGTTTTGGGCAAGTGGAAAAATGTGCTGGCGTACCTGCTCTTGGTTTTGTCAGCCTCACAATTTGGTGGACAGAAGCTACAGAAACAAGTAAGTCAGCACACTTCACCACTTATCCAACTCAGCCTTTACATTTTTTGGGAGCTCGGGGGATTTGTTATTGGGGAGCAAGTATTTTATTGGGTGTGGGAACCTATATATGCTGAGCTTATTGAGTTGAGGGAATAAGGGGTCTTAACACCCAAGTTAAAGTTATGCCAGATACTGCATATGCACAACAACAAACTCTTTGTTTTAAATGCAGGTCACGACCATCTTTCAATGATAGATGTGGCTCTTGAGTTGAGAATGGTTTGGGACCCCTGCTAAACTGTATAGGATGACAGGCAAGGAGGGTCGCCGGAGTAGCGATTAGACAGATAGACGGCCAGGCTGCTGCTTCATTCAGGGTGGATTGGAGACGGGAGAGTTTAATGACGGAAAGACCGGTTAGCAATGAGCTACAATAATCAAGACGAGAATGGATCAGGGCAACAATATACATTTTTATTTTTTCTACCGTAAGAAATATCTGGAGATATTTTTAAGGTACAGGCATGAGCAGGAAAGTGATTGAATATACTGAAAAGCATAATAGGTTTATTTAGTTTAGAATAAAAATGCCTGAGGGGTGATCTAATAACTCTGTATTAATATATTCGGGGTCAATACAACGATCCATCCCCCAATCTATTTATACCCCGGAGTGTAACCATAACCCGAGGGCATCCACTAAGGTTAGAGGAAAGGTGCTTCCTCCACCGACATAGGAGGGGATTCTTCTCTGTAAGAGCAGTGAGACTATGGAACTCGCTGCCAGAGGAGCTAGTAATGAAGGATACAGTAAAAAATGGTCAAAAGTGGCCTTGATGCCTTCCTGGCATGTAATAACATTTCCAGCTATGGCTACTAGACCACTGGAAGGAGATAAACAGGCTGAACTGGATTGGACTAAAGTCTTTATTCAGCCTTACATATTATGTTACTATGTAATTGTTGGGTAACCTAACTTGAAGAGCTCTCATGCAATTATTTCCTCTCCACTCTATACAGTTATATTCACATATTCTCAGTTTTGCATCCAGTATGAATTTGCTACACAAAGAAACAACCATTGTTGGGTCCTGTGACATGATGAGCCCTATAGGGGGCAATACCTTTGCGTCACCTATAGTTATGCCAGGTTCTGACCATGGCATGAATATGCCAAAACAAAGAGCAACCATTGTTGTCCCCTGCAGCTCCTTTGCAGTCATTACCTCTCCATTAGCTGAACTTATACTACATATTCACAGCTCTACTTCTGGTCTCTATAAGTCATGCAAAAGCATTCCAAGTGTATAACGGAAGGTTTTATTTTTGTGAACGAACATTGACCTCGCATTACAATCAGCCAGTGGAAGACGTGTAGCAATGTGTGAATGCATGCAGCCATGCATTGTATGATAATGATGTTGCTTCTATTAGTTATAAATGCATTTGCCTGGTTCTGTATAATAGCCATGTTATTGCTTCCAAGGAGCACAAACAATGTCAAGTAAGATGTCAGACACAATCAGACCAAATGAAAACCTAAATGATTTTTGTATCAACACAAGTTTCATAGAAATACAATAGCTTCCTCATTTGGAATTTAATTCCACTATTACATATCTAATTTATCGCTTTGAGAGCTATTTCTTTGAATAATCCCTTCTTAGCAAACACGGCAGTAAGCCAAGCCACCCTTCCCTAAGCAAAGCAATATTGGTCATGATTTTACTGGCTCCCAGCCATTGGATGGATATTGCCAATAGGTTTTTCAGCTGATGTGCTGTTGGGTTATTTATCTTTGTCTAAAAAACTAGACCAGTATGCTGACCATTCATGGTCGCATTTGATCCTTACTTGTTCTTCTAGCCATTGCTTACCATGACAAAAGAGTTGATGTTTTTCTTCTAGTTGAAATGTTTGTCACATAAAGATTTCACACTTCAATACTTGAGGTTTTTCAGCATGCCCAAAGCTGTCTGCCATTAGCCCTTGAAATTCCTTTAAATTCAGCATTTCTGGCCGCTTGTCTTGTTAATTCTTGATTTAGTTCAAAAGGGGCAACAAAAAGTGATACAATCAGTTAAGACAAGTCAACATTTTTAAATAGATATTGATACAACTTTTATTTTTACGAAAATAAGTATATAGTATCTTAGCCACATAACGTAGCACATATAAGCAAAGTAAATCACTACCGTGTTTCCGTGATAATAAGGCCGGGTCTTTTAATGATTTTTGTTCCTAAATATGTGTTAGGACTTCTTTTCAGGGAATGTCTTATTATTAATAAACAATCTTAATTTTCATTGCATAATGGATAGTGCTACCTTAATATGGCAGCCCATCTCCCCTATTCCATGTACCTGGGGTATGTTAATATTTGCTATGGATGCTACGGCACCCATCATGGGCTGGGGGTAGCACACTGTATACTTACAGGTCCTGGCTCCTCTATGTGGCTCCCCAGCATCTGTGCAATATGATGCTGTTACGTAATGCCTGTGTCATATTGGCATGACAGGTTGCTAGTTCACAGGGGTACCTGGTTCCCTCCTGACTGATCTTGGTGCCGCAATCTGCCCCTGTAACTGTAACTAGGGCTTATTTTTTGGGTAGGGCGTATGTTTAAAGCTTCTTCAAAAACCTTGAAAAATCATCCTAAGGCTTATTTTCAGAGTAGTTCTTATTTCTGGGAAAACAGGGTCATCGCAGGCCAAATTAATGGCTATACTTATACTCACGTCACCCATACTACAAGCTCAATCTTAACAAAAAACTTAAAAATTGAGTCTATTGATGAAAAATGTATGTATGCACATCACTTAATGGCCACCCATATGACAATATCAACCCATATAACAAAACAAAAGAGTACTCACCTTTTGTCCCCTGTAGTTGACGTCATGTCTAGTCATGTCCAGAACCCTCCCCCGATCATCCGGAACAGGTTACTATGCTCCCTCCATTCACTACAATGAAGGGGACGTGTCATGGTTTGGCACACACTCTTCATTGCAATAAATGGAAGGGGTGTGGCAGCGCTCTTGTGACTGATGCCCAGCTTGACACAGCATCAATTCCGAGCCCAGTTTGTACCGCAATCGCGCAGCATGGGACGTGGGGATCGGATCAGGCGATCAGGTGAGTTGCTGACCTCCGTACTCAGACCAATCAGCGGCCGGGGACAAAAGTGGGTACCCTTTTGTTTTGTTAAATGGGTAACCAATACTTAAACATAATAGATAAACATTAGATTATGTAACATTAGAAACCAACCATTAAGTTTGTGTCATGGACATACTATTTTCAGGCAATAGTATTACTATTGTATTAGCAACTGTATTAATTGGTAATGCACTGTTTGGGTTTTGAACCCTACTGAGGAATCTTTTTTTGCCTTTTTTATGATAATATTAGAAACTCAACATCTACATCCCTAATAAACACACCGTAGTTTTTGGTGGAATGTATTTTGGCTGTTGGACTCTCAGTGGCAGTTCTGGAACACAATGAATTACACTGGAACGGCAGTGTTATTTTTTTTTTTTTTTGCTGGTGGGGGGGTGGAATGGTAATTAATGTCACTCTATAACCTTGTTTGTTACATTCAGCTTACACATCAGTCATTCCAGCAAAAGAAAGCATAGAAACAATAGAAATGCCCATTAGTACAAACGGATTTGTTTTTGTTTCTGCGGAAAAGCTAAGGAATTTTGTGCGTAAATGGACATAAATTACAGGCTGTACTCCCAGAATTTCTATAGGCTATAGGAGTACAAAGTAATACGTATAATAATGTTGTCAGAAAAAAAGGACATTTTTGTGAGCAGTAATATAAACAAATTGCGTAATAACAACTATTAAAAAACATTTTGCTAATATATTACAGTTAGTTAAAGCAGTGATGAAGTCTAATCAAAGCATTCAAGCAGAGAGGGGTAAGTGCAGAATTACTTCTCTGCCGTGCTGGGGTGCAGCCTGCTGCAAACTGTCCACAGCGCTGGAACTCCCTTTCTCATCCATGCTTCATCCAAGTACCTGTAGCCCCTGCTTCTTCCTGTCCATTTCTTTCCCTCCCCCAGCCCCCTGCATTCCTAGCTGCCCCCCAACCAGATTTCATGCTGGGTGTTTATATTTTAAATCACTTTGGTAGAGGCTCCAAACAGGTCCCTCTCTCTTTTTCCATTCCTATGCTGCTCCCAAGTGTGCAGGCTGCTCCCTACAGCCCCCATACTGGTCCCTCTCCTAATGTACATACTGGATGCCCCCTCCACTTTCATATTTTCCCTGTTTTCCCTATTATGCCCTTACTCTTTTGTCTTTTTTCCTTTTCTCAACATTCTCTCAATCCCAGATCTACTACATGCTATCTACCTATTTCCTATTATCCATTGATACCTCAGACCAAAACGCCTTCAAGTTGCTCCTTGGCAACCTAAGTTAGGTCCTAAGTTAAACCGGACCAAAACCCTAACAAGAAACAGTGCTCATATGCCTCTCCAGGGCAAATAAGATTGCTGCACATAAAAATTATTGTTCTTTTTAAAACTTCTGCTCTAAATTTTACAACAAAATGGCGTCCCATGGAGCTGCAGGCTTCCAGCAAAGAGGAATTGCTGCTGTGGTTAATGTCAGTTGAATCCAGGCAGCAACCCAGCTATGATGCTGGAAAAGGAAGCTCCAAAATGCGCTTTTTGATGATTTTAGGGAAATGTGAAGTATGTACTTTGCAGCGCGTTTTGTTATATGTATGTTTGTATTATAGATTGGTATATTATTATAAAAATAACCTTAAAAACCAAAATGGCTGGAAACAAATGGCATTTTAGTTTTGAGTAGGTGAAGGAGCAAATGTAAGTAATGACAATGATCAGTATCATGTGTGCAGATGGGGCAAGTGAGTTTTGGGGAGATTTTTTTCTCCAAAGGTGCAAGGCTGCTTCCCATATTTGGACCTTTATCTCCCATTGTCCCAATGTCCCCCTTGAAAGCAAATGGAAACCCAAAAAAGGGTCCACTGCTTAATATATGGGGCTCCCTGCCCGAGCAGACGGGTGCTGCTGTTGGCTCGGCTTTTCGACTGCTGAAGCAACGTCCTGCGGCACTTTTTGAAAGAGCTGAGTGGCTCTCTCAAAAGTGCCGCTGTGATGCGGTGCCGTCGCCTGGCTGCGTCCCCGGCACGCTGTTTGCTCCCATGTGCTCCTGTGCCCATCCATTCAGGAAGGCTGGCCGTGTGAGCGTGCACAGCAGAAGAAAAGCGGGGGACACGGCGCCGTTGGAGAGCATGTCATGGGGCCACCTGGGGGGTTCAAATGGCGGGGCATATGGTGTAGGTTGCCCCAGGGGCAGGCTAGCAGCCAGGCCCAGTCACAAGGGTTTTGACCCACTTTAACCCTAGTTTGAGTGAAAGAGAAATAGAAAAAAATTCTAAAATGTCCACGACTGTGTCACCATTACCAGAGGCATCTCCAGACTCATAGTGGTGTAGGCTCCTGGCACACAGGTTGAGGAGCAGTTAGGATTAGTAGTCTCCTCAACTATATCAAAAAGCTTCTTTTACTAAACATTGGGGGTAACCTTACTCTCCTGTATGCTGCTTTGTTTTCCCCTTTGATACAAGAATTCCTTGTGTTAATGTAAGCAAATATATTTATACTTGGTGACAATAAACCTGAATCTGATTTTGCATAGTGAGCAAAATGTAACTTCTAGAAATTGGAACATACAGTGTTATTTTTGAGAACGATTATTTAATTTAAAATTTACAGTTTCCAGATCAGGGGATTTTAAATGTGTGTATTTTTATCACATGTACAGTACTATAATGACACCATATACAATAACTGGCAGGGGTAGCTGTGCACAGTATATTTCTAAGTGCTGGTTGCAAATGGGTCACGGTAGATGTTAACTTTTAACTGCGGGGGTCTATTTTTAGAGACAATGATACATATACTTGACATAATTAGGACGCTACATTCTGTATGTGCGTTCAGAAAATAGCACTCTCTTTGTATACGAAAAGGTGTCACTGTTGTAAAAAATGTTCAGGCAGAAACAAACCAAAAAAAAACATACTCACATTTTGTCCCCTGCAGTGCTTCTGTCCTAGTTGGGTAGAATAAAGTCACTGAAGAGAAGTCATCCTACACTTACCTCTCTCTGCTCTCACAGTATTCCTGCTCAACAGAGACCTCCAGGACTAGCAACTACCCCCCATATCAGTCACAGAGACTGGCCATGCCCACTTCATTCACTGCATTGGAGGGGCAAGCTTCTTATTTGAAATGAAAGGAGTGGGTGTGCGGTCACTGTGACTGATCTAAGGTACGGCCGCTGTAAACCCGGCAGCAATTCCTCTTTGCAGACGGCCTGCTACTCTATGGGACGGCATTTTGGTTGTAAAATTAATTACAGCATAAGTTTTAAAAAGGTCATTAATTTTTATGTGCTTCAATCTGAATTGCCCTAGAGAGGGATGCGTATGAGCACTGTTTCTATTAGGGGTGTTAGGTTTAGCTTAGAAACTAAAGACCCTGACAGTTATTCCAACTGACAACTTGAAGGAATTTTGGTCTGGTGAACAGTGGTTGTGGTGTGAATGTACAAGACTCAATTTTGGGAGCCGGATTGCCCCTTTAAAATGAGTTATGAATCCAAGTCAGCCTTACAGTAACTCTGCAAATATTAGGGACCTCTCTTTATTTGTCTTGATTCATTTTGCTTATGCTCAAAAGCCAAAATAGAATCTGATGTAAAGGCACTTAGGATAAACTGACACTTTCCTTAGTGCTTCATCACAAGCTGAATTGGCATTTAGGTCATGAGATGTGTTATTCTTCTTTTTCTTTATTGCATGGCACGGCCTGCTTCGGTATTCATAACAGTTGGGTTATTCCACCACAAGGTGGCGCAGTGGTACTGCAGAAAGCTGTGGCATCTCCCGGCCCCCTATAAAAGTGGGATTAACCATAGAGTCCCCAGTGTTTCCTCTGCAGTGATACTGCAAAGTTAGAAGATGTCTCTCTCTCTTGCGCAGGTGAGCGGGGCAACTAAGCCTGCGGCCCTGCATGTCTATTTCCATCCGTTTCTGGACCCTCACTGCCTCCCAGCCTCGGCTGACAGATCGGGTGAAGGTAGAAGAGCACTAGGGTCAAGCCGCAGACCCTGTAACACAAAAGGTAGCCGACCATAGGCTTTATGGTGAGCCTAATAGGGATGCAGAGCTTCTGTCCTGGCTTCTGAGGGGGTGAGTAGTTTGGGGACTGTGTCCCCTTATTTTCCTTTTTGGGTCCACCCCCCCCCCCCCTGGTCATGGCTGCTCGCCGCTGCCTTCGGGGAGTTTTTTCGCCCTGGTAAACAGCGTCTAGAGTTCCCTGAGCAGGAACATTTTACCACCTTGGTGCTTAAAGAATGGGAACGTTCTAACAAGATGCCTGCTGTGCCCAAGGGTTTGGATAAAAGGTATCCCTTTCCTGCTGATCTTGTTAAGAGGGGGTCATTTCCCCCTGAAGTGGACGCTCCCATGCTAGGCTTGTCCAATACTTAGGTCATGCCTTCCCCTGACACTACCACTCTGAGGGACGGTGAGGACCAGCGCATGGATCAATTGGCCTGCCATGCTTTTACCTGTGTGGCAGCTGGCTTGCGCACGGTATGTGCTGCCGCCATTACTGGTATTGCCCTTAAGAAACTGCTCAAGCGTCTCATTGATGGCGCAACAGCTGGTAGTGCGGGGGAGGAATATAGGACTCTCTTACTTTGCTCTGATTTTGTGGCCTTTATCCTTACTGCTATGGATGATGCTGTGTGGCTGTGTGGTAGGGCCTCTGCGCTCTTGGTGGCTATGCACCTCTCTGTCTGGTTGTGCCAGTGGGCAGCTGGCGCTGCGGCTAAGAAAGCTCTCACTGGCCTCCCCTTCGTGGGGCTGCGGCTACTTGGGGAGGGTCTAGATGTTCTAGCCAAGGATGGAAGGCTGCCTCAGCGTAGGAGGCAGTCTCGGCCCTTTCGGGGGTCCTCTGCCCCCCTCCCTTCTTTCCGCATTCCCAGAGGGGGCCGTGGCTCCCTCCTCTCCAGTGGTCCCAGAGATTCTTGGGGCAGTGGCAGACCCCGTGGTCGTCCCGGTCACACCTGGAATCCTAAGCCCAAACCCTCTCCCAAGCCCCCTCAGGCATGAAGGGGCGCCCTCACCCATCCGGCTTCGGCTCTTTGCTCACGTCTGGAGGCTTCATGTTTCAGACCGGTGGATTCAGGAGGTAGTGTCCTCTGGTTACAAAATAGAGTTTGCAGCCTGCCCCCCCCCCCAAGATTCATCAGATCCCGGATGTCTTTAAACCCCCTGTCTGCTCAAGGGTTGCTTCTGGCTGTTCATTGCCTGTTAGAGTCCGGAGTCATTTGTTTGGTGCCTCATCAAGAAAGGGGTCAGGGGTACTATTCCAATCTTTTCACGGTTCCCAAAAAGGACAGCTCTCTGAGGCCCATTCTGGATCTGAAGATCAAATTTGTCAGATTCAAGCATTTTCGCATGGAGACGCCGCGCTCTGGTGTCGGTACCCTTCGCCAGGGCGACTTCATGACCACTGTGGACATCAAGGATGCTTATCTTCATGTGCCTATCTTTCCAGGTCATCAGAGATTTCTAAGGTTCGAGTTGCAGGATCAGCATTACCAGTGTGTGGCTCTACCCTTCGGTATCACCTCGGCACCTCGGTTGTTCACCAAGGTGCTGCAGGGAGTGATGGCTCTGCTAAGGAACCAGGGCATCCTCATCATTCTCTACCTGGATGACATCCTGATTGTGGCTGAGTCTTTTCCTCAGGCCGAGCGGGACACTCAAATGGTGACATCCACTCTAGAGTCTTTCGGCTGGGTGATCCACTATCCCAAGTCTTCTCTGTCTTCGTCCTTGGTGAGGTCCTTTCTGGGCATGACTCTGGATACCTCTCAGGTCAAGGTGTTCCTTCCTCAGCAGAAGGTGGAGGGTCTTCAGCTGCAGGCTCGGGCTCTGCTGTCGTGCCCTCATCCCTCCATCCATCAGGGGATACAGTTGGTGGGCCTGATGGTGTCCTGCTTCGAGGCAGTCCCCTTTGCTCAGTTTCACATGAGATCTCTTTAGTTGCACCTCTTGTCAGTTTGGGATCGGGACCCTGTGTCCCTGGATCAGGAATTTGTTCTGTCTCCCCTGGCCAGACAGTCTCTCTCGTGGTGGCTGGACTCAAGGAACCTTCGGGGGGGCAGTTCCTTCCAGCCCCCGTACTGGAAAACGGTCACCATGGATGCCAGTCTGACCGGCTGGGGAGGCTTCTGGAAGTCCCTGAGGTTCCAGGGTCGGTGGGGCCCACAAGAGGCCCATGCTTCCATCAACGTCCTGGAACTGAGGGCGATCAGGTTGGTTCTTTCTCGCCTATCCACTCACCTTCGGGGTCGGGCTGTTCAGATCCGCTCAGACAACCAGAGGGCGGTGGCCTACCTCAATCATGAGGGAGGGACTCGGAGCAAGCGAGCCTTCAAGGAAGTGCCCCTGATTCTGTCTTGGGCAGATCAGCATGTTCCCTGCATCTCAGCGGTCTACATCTTAGGGGTGGAGAACCAGGTGGCGGACTCCCTGAGCAAGGGGACGTCTCGTCTGGGGGAGTGGTCTCTCAACAACCGGGTGTTTCTCTCCCTCTGTCACCGCTGGGGTCAGCCGGATGTGGACCTGTTTGAGTCCCGTCACAATCACAAACTTCCCAGATTTGTCTCTCTGTCTCAGGTTCCTCTGGCCTTCGCCACGGATGCCCTGGCAATACCTTGGAAGCAGTTTCAGCTTCTCTATATGTTTCCTCTGTTTCCTCTCCTGGGCAGGGTCATGCGCAAGATAGCCCAGGAGCGGGTACCAGCTTTTTGATGGCTATCACTTCTGTTTGTTCTCATCAACTGGATCTAGGAAGGGTTTGCCTATCAGCAAGTGGATTCGTCAGGCGGTGATTCAAGCCTATTCTACTAAGGGAAAGGAACCTCCCTTTAGGGTGACTGCTCATTCCACTTGTGCTATTGGTGCCTCTTTGGCTTTTCAGCACCAAGCTTCTATTGAACAAGTTTGCAAGGCCACTACTTGGTCTTCTGTTCATACCTTTTCCAAGTTTTACAAGGTTGATGTTAAGGCCTCAGCGGATGCTGCTTTTGGCCGCAAGGTGCTTCAGGCGGTAGTGACTGGAACTACTGGCCATTACTCTTTGGGGATCCCACCCTACTTTTGGACACTGCTTTTGGATGTCCCAACTGTTATGAAGCAGGCCGTGCCATGCAATAAAGAAAAAAGCAATTCTGTGAGTACTCACCTGTAGAATTGTTTTTGTTCTTGCATGGCACGGCCCGCTTCGCCTCACCCTTGTTATCGTTATTCTTGGTTGCCTCTTTATGGTGATTGTTCCAAGTTAATTGGGGTTTTTTACCTTTATTCTCTCCCGGCTTCTTATCTCACTGCTTGTCTACGCTGGGAACTCTATGGTTAATCCCTTTTTTATAGGGGGCCGGGAGATGCCACAGCTTTCTGCAGTACCACTGCGCCACCTTGTGGCGGAATAACCCAATTGTTATGAATACCGAAGTGGGCCGTGCCATGCAAGAACAAAAACAATTCTACAGGTGAGTACTCACAGTATTGCTTTTTTTGTGGTTTCCTAGAAAGTGGCGTTTTTTTATATTGGAGCTATTGTTCACAGAGGCATAAGAAAACGGTTTTCTCTGTGTGATGATACAGCTGTGATGTGCATTTGCCTGGAATCCTATTGTTCACTAAAGGGAGTGATATGTGTTCTGAATTAATACAGATTTGATGGTGGCTACTGTTAGAAAGGAGGGTGAATCCAGGTCATAGTTTCTCTTTATAAAAGGCCTCATGTTGTCTTGTAACACAGCCATAATAAGAAGAGGAAAAACATGACAGTAGAAAAATGTTCCTATTGAATTAAGTTTTACTTCATTCAGCTAGCGAAGAAACACAATTGGGAAAAGTACATCAGAATATAGTTTATTTATATATATATATATCTATACACAAGGAATTTGATTGTGGCAAGGGGGCAAATTGGGTAAATTATGGAAAAAACAGGAATAAGGTTATAATATATAACCTTTAATAAGTTTCTTATATGGATTGACCAGTTAAACTTTTAAATCAATAAGCCTGGCAGCTTACCTGATGCAGTGTAAGCCCCATGCTATTTGGTCTGGTCACAGAAAGGAAGGGAAATTTCTTCTTCCTCTTTGCTTCTTCCAGCACCTTCCCCCTCATCCTGAGCCTGAGACTCATGTCAGGTTGACGCACACTTACTTAGTGATAGGCTAGAATGGAGCCCTTTACATTGTCACTCAAGCCAAGCTCACTCAAGCGCAATGTACGCGGTGTGCTTGTATCACTTAGAGGGCAGCACAATATGAGTTGAAACTTTATTTTATAATTACTTTGGTAATATAGCTTTGTTAAAGCAAGCAGGGGCAGCTGAAACCGGGGGGGGGGGGGGGGGGGGGCAGAGAGCATGCCACATGGAACCTAGAGGGTAGGAGTGGGTCAGGAACAACCAGCAAGAATCCTGAAGGATTGGAGAAGTCAGGAGTGCCTGTCAAAGATAAAAGGGACAACTAAGGAATCCGGAGGGGGGCAGAAGCACCCAGCAAGAAACCTAAATTGGAGGAAGGAGCCTGGGAGAAACTTCAGGTTTAGCAGCATTTATCTTGATACACTATAACAATTAAAATATAGGTCCCATGTCAGTCAAGGGTATATTTCAGAGCTCATAAACTGGTGCTTTCACGACATGTTGGGTCATCTACCTCTTCTCCTCTTTATCCTGAGTGGATATGGTGTCACAGTAAACACAATAAATGGTGCCTTTATTTCTGCATCCACCTAGTCAGAAATGGTATGCCCATCCTATTCTTCCTCCTCAGCTGGTTCTCCCTCTTAGAGGAATGTAAGGTTTGGCTTTGCTGTAGCCATTTGAGGACATTGAAAACTGGCTGTATCAGCTCCATAGCCAATTGGTGGCATTGGAATATGGTACCTCTATCAGCTCTGGCCCCACCAAACTGTAATAGGGCAGTACAAAAGTTAAGAGCAAAATAGCTAACAATTAGTTGGACTATGTTTTATCTTATTTGTTGAAATATAACGGACCATTAAACCGGACCTTCACCATGATTTATTGAAAAGCCCAAACCCTTAAAAAATGATTCCCCAACATCTAAAATTAATATATTTTAAGTTTGTAGTCACTTACTTAGTATTCTTTCCTCCACTGGGCTGCAACTCTGTTAAGGACTTTAGGATACGGGCGCCGCCATCTTGACTCAGAAGCATCCCACTTACTGAGTAGAGGAGAGTGAGATAAAGTACAGGGGGGCGGGTTATAGCTGTGCTTTGCTCAGACAGAGCAGAGCTGGGGCCAGTCCCAGAATGCAGAGCAGCACAGTCAGAAGACACTTCCTGTTTGCAGGCTGCCTAATGTTCCATAAGCTGCCATCTTGGATGTTTAAAGGCTCATTACATGCAGTAGATGCAGGTAGGATGATTTTTAATGTGAGCAATCTGTATGTACGGGGGGGGGGGGGGGGGGGACACATAAAATTCAGAGTGAAGGACCGCTTTAAGTTCTGTTGACAAATGCTTTGCACCCCAAACTATTATCCAGCATGATCTAATCACTAAGTACATTGATGTAAGATGTATGATCACATACTGCCAAAGCTAACTGCTGTGTGGGAAAATGGTAATTAACATTTGACACATATGCAAACTTTTTTATTCCAGCATTAGTGTAAAAAATACTTTCTCTTTGTATTGAAAAATTACAAAGGTGAAACAAATAATCTAAAATGACAAAGGATCCTGTAAAGCTGCTAATGCCTTGCATCTCAGGCCTAGGTAATGTAATTCTGTATTAGCGGCATGACAAGTGTGGCAGTTACAGCACGCAGCTACACGCGGGACCCCAGGCACCACCTGTTCCACAGAACGGGTCACAGACTCTGGATAGAGGTTGATTGAGGCCGCCCGGCCCGGAAGTGACGCGCTATCAGGCGTCATTCCAGAAGCCGTTGCTTTGACAACGGCATTCACGTCAGACGCCGCTGACTTGAACGGGCGGCCCAGGGACGCCTAAGCCCCGCCCCCTCCATCTACTGCGTGCAGGAGATATAACGCGCGCCGCCACTTGCATTCAGTGCGGCGCGCCATCCAGCACGCAGCTACACGCGGGACCCCAGGCGCCACCCGTTCCACAGAACGGGTCACAGACTCTGGATAGAGGTAAGCAGGTGCATACTATCCCCCACTTACGGCATCTTACTGTATTTTCGTATTACTAATTATTGGCACTATTGCTTGGCACCTCTCCACAGCATATACTTGAACCTGAAATATATGTGTATAGCGCCAAACAACTGGGGACACCTGCAATATATGTCTACAGCGCCAGCCTTTGACTAGGGGCTCTTATTTCTAATCAGCAAGGTAAAGTGCCTACTTTATATTTATATCCATATATCTTAGCCCCTGACTGATGTATACAACCATACTTATACTTAATTCCCTCTCATAGACTTAAACTTCAAATAGAAGAAAGCAAACGCTCCTTCAAACAGAGGTACCATTAAACCCCATTGTTTTCCATTTATAACCCTGACCACGAGTAAATGTTCAACTATAAATATATGACTAATTATTGTATTATTTATTAGAGAGTGCACTGAGGAAGCAGTCTATGCGAAACGTCTGCACACGTCTGCTGTATGTTTGTAAAGGTGATACGCTTGCTGCATACTGAAAAACAGGTTCTTGCTACAAACTGTTTATAACAGATTACTGAAAAAACACTTGGAGGAGACCAGATAAGGACTATTATCTGTTGATCCCCCCATATAAACAGAAATATGTGAACAAAAACAATATAATATTATTTGCAATATGTGAACAAAATTTGAAAATGGAAACATACATTTATGTTTACTTTGTCTGAAATATGTGAAAAAATGTACAAGCAATGTGAAATGTATATAAACTGCTCCATTGCATGAATTGTGTAATAACAAATAAACCTACTAATATTACTAATCACATCATATACATTTATTGACCAACAGTCCCGGTAACTACTCAACCCTTAGGGGGTTTCAAATAGAAACACCCCCTTCCCCCCTTGTATTTAAGTCAACCAGAGTAGGGACGCGGAACCCTGGACAATCTTCTCTGTGGGTACATCACTAGTGGAGTATCTACGGAGGCCCCTTTTCACACCCCCCCTTGCAACTCAGTTATATATAACATAGTGAATACAGGGAGATTGTCATCACTAACTAAATCTGGATCTGTGTGGCTACACAGAATATATGTGTGCTGTTCTTGGAATTTGATTTATGACAGAACATTACATACATTGCACATCCTACATTTATTTCCAGTGTGATCCCTGGTGCGCTATTAATTAACTATCGAGAACCACTAGTGTGTTTTTATCTATATAACAAACTACCCTACAGATGGGCCACATGGACTCTCCTTAGAACTTGACAGGTATCACAAACTAGCAACTGTTACTAATCAATTTGTTCTGTCAAAGGGCATAAAAAGTCAAAATCAAGCCTTTTTGTACTTACCTTAACTTCCATGAAGCTGATCCGTTCATGTTTGGTGTAAAAAAAGGAAATGAATAATGAAAAAGTAAAAACAATCAAACCGTTCTTATCTTGGATCCCATGAAGCAAACTGCCCTAGATTCGGGGTCTGAAAACATTTATGCTGTTGGGATCTTCACCCCAGAAGTAAGCCTTGCACTAGCTTGTGTTTTGTGCAGCAGCTCAGACTACCAACGACTGCTAATAGACATGACTGAAATTTCTGCCCCTTGTGTAATGCAGGGTTGCTCAGCCTTTTGACAAGCGCCGGCCACTATGATTTGGAACTTGGTTGCAGGCCACAATGAATAGCTTCAGAATGTTTTCATTCAGAATAACATAATGACAAAAAAAATGATGCTCACTCCATAAATTCCATTAATATGTCCTTTCACCACACCCCTACATTCATATGTAACAATCCCCACATACCTTGTACTAGCAATACACATTCCGATTGGCTTACCTCTCTGAATATATGGATCTATTATTTATAGCCCTCCCCCATCAGGCCCACATCCTCCATGCTCCCAATATTCAACCCATCTAAGCTCCCACCAATTCTAAACCTACGATTGGTTTTAGTGTGCTTAACAACACAGATGAGTATGCAGAGGATTGTCTGCTAGGCTCAGGGAAACAAGTGAGGGCTGGTGGTCAGGGGTCTAATGGGTGCAAGGCAAAGCCTGTCCTTCTTTACAGGTTAACTATGATTTGACAGATGTAAATATTTTTTATCAAAGACACCTCTTAGCTTATAAATCTGTTACTTTCTCCTGCTACAGGGGAAATTAGTTACATTGAGATACATTGGTGATTATAAAAAATTGTTACAATGCATTACAAAATAATGACAATCCGTAGGATTGCAGAGAAGTGTCTGCAATGAAAATATATTCAGCCCAGTGCCAGATGACCTGGCAAATGATAGTCGTCATTTAAAAAACACGTCCACTTTGGTAGACCTTTTCAGCATATTTTAGAGCAAAACCACTGACTAGCAAAAGGCTCCCTTATTACATGCAGCCACTACTACAGCACCTATGTCTCTCCCCATCACTGAGATACCCCTATACTGGTTTTGGTCTTACCGGATGTGTACAGTAAAGGACCTTTCGCCTTTACTGAGGGCAGACGGCTTTACTGAGGGCAGATCATGTCAGACCAATCTTATTGATTTCTTTGACAGTGTCACTAAAGTGTTAGATGAAGGTGGTGCTGTGGATATCGCCTATCTGGATTTTAGCAAAGGAGCACATAAGGAGCTCATAGATAAGTTATTGAAGGTAGGACTCAATCCCTGGATAGTTCAGTGGATTTCCAGTTGGCTGAGGGATCGGTATCAGAGCGTTATTGTAAATGGTGTGCAATCTGAACAAAGGCGAGTTACAAGTGGTGTGCCGCAGGGCTCTGTCCTGGGCCCCATTCTTTTTAATATATTTGTAAGTGACATAGGAGAAGGCTTGGTAGGAAAAGTTTGTCTGTTTGCTGATGATACAAAGGTTAGTAATAGGGTGGATATTCCTGGAGGTGTCTGCAACATGGAAAATGATTTAGCTTTACTGAATAGATGGTCAAAACTGTGGAAACTAGAGTTTAATGTCTCTAAATGTAAAATCATGCACTTGGGTAGAAGGAATCCCTGCTCTGAGTACCGTATGGGCAGCACTGTGTTAGCCAGGACCTCGGAGGAGAGACATTTAGGGATACTGATTACTGATAGCTGCAAGATGAGTGGCCAGTGTAGCCAGGCAGTGGGAAAAGCAAGCAGGATGCTCGGCTGCATAGCTCGAGGCATCACCAGTAGGAAGAGGGAGGTTGTGATTCCGCTGTATAGAGCCCTGGTGAGGCCACAGCTAGAATACTGTGTGCAGTTCTGGAGACCTTACCTGCAAAAAGACATTATTCAAATAGAACGTGTCCAAAGGCGGGCAACGAAAATGGTGGAAGGACTTAAACTTAAAACTTATCAGGAGAGACTTAAAGAACTTAATTTCTACAGTCTGGAGGAAAGAAGGGAGAGGGGGGACATGATTGAGACCTTTAAATATGTGAAAGGATTGAAAAAGGTTCAGGAGGGAAGTGTTTTTAAGAAGAAGCTTAATGATGGAACAAGGGGGCACAACCTGAAGCTAGTCGGGGGGAAGATCAGGAGCAATGTTAGAAAATATTATTTTACAGAAAGAGTAGTAGATGCTTGGAACAAACTTCCAGCAGAGGTAGTTGAAAAATCAACAGTCACTGAATTTAAACATGCCTGGGATAAGCACACATCTATCCTAAGATAAAGAGAACATACAGTATACACATAAGGGCAGACTAGATGGACCGTATGGTCTCCTTCTGCCGTCAACCTTCTATGTTTCTATGTTTCTAGGACCTGACTGAGACCCAAAAAGAATAATGGCTGCCTTGATCGGGAGTTAATTCTCTGCACATGTCCATCTTTTGGCCAGATGCCAAAACTGCAGGACAATCATGGTTGACACCAAGCCCTAAGAACCATAGATGCTACAGGTGTGGCTGCAAGTAAACAGGGAGGGGAGGCTCTTGGTCCTGTTGGGAAAGTCCCCTGAAGTGGTTCTACCCTTTTACTATTTCCTTAGATGTACTGTATGGGTAAGGAACTGTCATGTACCAACAATTTTAATATTATTAATTACCTTAATAAAACATTCATTAATAAAAATAAAACCTACATAACCAATTTTAAATAATAACTCTGATTTTAGTTTGAGATTGTAATTGCCAGTGACCAAGTGTCCTTCCTTGAAAAAGTTGAATACATGTGTGTCCTGATCTGATTTTGAAGGGTGTTTTAAATGGGTTTTTATCATTTTTGGACACTACTTGCCCACATTTAACAAGGCACTAGTAGTTCCACCATCAAGGAGATCCTGTATTTCAGGTCAACTATTCAAGCAAAATGTTACAGCAGCTCCTTACTGATAGAAGAGCTCAGTAAATGCAAAGCAATATGGATCTCTTCAGTTGTTTACAAGGCAATTAAATCTGAGGTCAGCGTTCGGTTACTTTGTAAGCCGAGGTCACATTTTTAGATACACTATCAAATCCTGTTAATGCTTTTGGATGTGTGGTGGGTGGGGGAGTATTGAAGCTAGCTAATGCCAATTAAATTAGTAGTGCTGCCCACTGTATAGTATTTCACATGAGTTTATTGTACACCAGTATTTTATGTACTGTATGGGCTTTATTCATGAAGGGATAGCAACAGGTAGTGCCTTGTAAGCGACAGGTAGCGGCAGGTGAACGCCGGGCATGGCACGCAATTCCACATTTACGAAGCCGATTATGTTGAGCGACTGGAACAACGCCATGTAGCGTCCGATTCATCATTATTCCAGACTCAGCATACAGCACTGACATTCAGCCTTGCAGAGCGTCACGTCTTACCTGCCGCTATCTGCCGCTCTCCCATACATTTCAATGGATGTTCCTTATAATCCCTTTCCTGATGCCATTTTTTTTTTTAACTCAAATCTTTTTGACATGTAGCTTGGCCTAGTTAATGACATTTTTGAAAATGTTTTTGATTTATAAGATTTTTATGCAGAATTGTCCTTACACGTCTGGTATTAAATTATTCATGTTACAATGTAATAACAATGTAATTCCATGTTTTTGCTTTGTTACTAGTGGATACATGTTCAAAAACAGACTTTAATCACACAGCTTCTGGCGCTCTGGGCTACAACTACCTGATTTTGAGTGCTGGCGCTGTGTGAGGCTTTTTTTTTGGTAATATGGTGTGAGTCGGTCGCACTGAGCTGGCGCTATTGTTCGCTCCCATACAGCGCTGTACAGGTGTTAGAGTGACTCACACAATATATTCATCAATGCTGGCCAGCAACTGAGGCGCTCTAAAATAGCGAACCATGGCCGAGCACAGCGACTACTCGCGGTCGCTCTCAAAGCCTCGCTACAGACGCTCATCTGTCAGTACTTGGCGTTAGTAATGAATCAGCCTGTTTGATGAATATACAGTGTCAGGCCAGCTTTAGACACTTGGTAATAGTAACATTTTTGCATGGTTACATTATTTTAGCATGGAACGTTTGGAGTAACCACTTCATTAAAGCTCATTAATCCTGAAAAAGCTGCATTTGGGCAAATAATTTATTGTGTTTAGCTGTGACCCCTAACAAAACAAAAGGGCTCCGAGCTCGGAGCAGTTTGGCAGTTTATTCGTTTGTAATAGCGCTGATGGCATTAATGAAATAATGGATCAAAAAGAAAGCAGACTTGGCTAAGCATTCTTTTAACAAAAGAATGTGACGGTAAAGAGCAATTAAATCACATGCACCGCTAATTGCAGTTCAATCATCGTCTAGAAGAATGGTCTTTTATTTTAGAATATGCTGAAATAATTAATGTCCCTAATATCAATCTTCAGTGTATTATAAAGTCTTTGAACTTAAAGCTTACGCTGAAATGAGTTTAAGCGGCACTATGTGGCAGACAGCTTTTATTAAGCGAGGCTTAATGATCCATACGGTGCAGAACCACGTGTATTAACAGAACATTTTCATGTTCAATACATAAAATAGGCTTTCATGAGGAGCTTTTCTATTTGACATTACTTTTCATCAATCAGGCTGACACTAGCTATGACTTTATTTTTGTCAAAGTGGATTTTAGGATTTTTCTGCAGAAACAGCAAGTCCTATGCTTGGTCAAGGTCTTATGGTAAACAACCATTTATATACGGGGGCCCCAAATGTGGCCGGCAAAGTATTCGTAGCATCTCTCAGCTCACATACAGCACACTGAGCTATATGTAACTGACTGCCTTGGAGTGGCACCAATGTCGTTACTATACACAGGACTCACTTAAAGTGGATCAAAACCCACGCCGATCAGCCCGGGAATCTATAAGATTCCTGGCCCGCTCAATCCCCCCCGAGGCATCTAAAATTTGGATGCCCCGCTATGTGCAACCCCCCAAGTCGCCCCATTCATTTACCTTCGTTTGGTCGTATTCCTGAAGTTTAAATGCCTTTCCTGCATTTACTGGCACCCCCCAGGTTAGACAGCCTCCCCGTGTCAATTACAGTGTTCAGAGCATGTCCACATTCATTGCAATGGAGAGGGTATCCTTAGACCTGGCGTTCCCCCCCATTGCAGTGAATAGAGTAGACGTGCTGCAGCCACTGTGACTGATGCCGGGTGGCTGTTCCTCCTGGGGGCCGCGGGGAATGGAGGACAGGCCTGCATTAGGACAGGACTCGTTCTCAGGACACAGTCAATTTTACACGGTCACAATATGATGAAAAAACTGTGCAGGACAAAAGTTTTAATATATGGCTTTTTATATTCACCTTCAGTCCTAATTAAAACTTGTCGTTGGTCTATAATCATCAATTACAGTTCTTTGGAAACTTGTTGAAGGTAGAGTGTCTTACAATACAGCATAGGACAACTGTGCCTATTTGTTTTTTTGAAGGTACTGTAGTTAAATTAAAAGGTACGGACGAACCGAACCGCAAACTTTGTGAGTTCGGGTTCCCAAACTCAGGCTTCAGCCAGAAGTCTGTGTTCGAGTTTGTCATTCAGCTGAACCCAAAAAAGCAGTAAGCGGCTGTACAATTTACCCGAGCACCACGATCTGGCGGTCACTATTCTTTCCTACCAAAGTGGCCGGGGCTTCAAAAAGATGGCATGTATGAGGACACTGGCAGCAGCTTACAATGTAAAGTGTACTCACTCATGGGGGCGGACATCTTTTTAAAGCCCCAGCCATGGACATTTTGACAGAGGAAAGAGCGGCAGCCAGATCTTGGGGCTCAGGTAAGTTGTACAGCCACTGCTGCACACTCTGCATGGGGCCATTTTTGGTTCCCTAAGTTCGGGTCCTCATTGATTTCAATGGGGACCAGGTTCGCATTCGGTCCAAGTTCGGTAAACAAACCAAACTTTTCCTATTGCATGGTATGGCCTGCTTCAAGAAGTCCTTGCGTATGGGATATTCTGCCACAAGGTGGCGCAGTGTACTGCAGAAGAGTTGTGGCTCCTCCCGGCACCATACAAAAACAGGATCACCAATAGACCTCCCCAGTTTTTCCTCTGCAGTGATACTGCGAAGATAGAAGATGGCTCTCTATGTTGCGCAGGTGAACGGAGCAACCAAGCCTGCGGCCCTGCAAGTCTATTTCCACCCGTTTCCGGACCCTCTGTGCCTCCCAGCCTTGGCTGACGGATCGGGTGAGGGTAGAGGAGCACTAGGGTCAAGTGCTCAAGGAGCGCTGCTCCTAGCTGCAGACCCTGTACCACAAGGCGGCAAGATGTTTTTTAAGTGAAATTGTGTATTCTAAGTATGCAGCACGTCCTGCTCCAGATAATGATTCATGAGGGCGCTTGACTGCAGAGATGGCAAAAAGAGGCCCCTCCCGGTCCCATATATACCCAGGACCTCCCACAAATTCCCCAGTATCTTCTCTGCAGTCAGCGTCGAAGGACAAGATGATGGCTTCTCTACTCGGAGGTGAGCTTAACAGCCAGCGGCCCTGTAGGACTATTTATGCCTCCCAGCCTTGGCTGCGCTGGTCGGGTGATGGTAGGCAGCACCTCTTACAGGTGCTTTGTCTGGAGCCCTTGCTCCAACCGCAGTCCCCCACCAAAGGGTAGGCGGTGCAGGTTATGGTGAACCTGGTTTGGGATGCCCGTCCGCTCCTTGCCCTCCCCCGCATTTGTCATTTTGGGTCTCCTTAGCTGATAGCCGCTCTTTCCCCTTCCTCCCGCTATCCCGTTCGTTCGGGGGGGGGGGTGTATATATATATATATATTCACATGCTTGTGCGTGTGTTTGTTACTGTGCTTTTGTCTTGGGGCTCCGCGTCCTGATTGTTTCTACTTGCCATTTTTAAAATTGCCGCCGCTGCCACGCGCGCCCTGCGGCGTCCACGGTCAGCGGCGACGTCACTCCAGTCCCTTCCGCGCGCCTATTGGCTGCTGGGAGGCAGGCTCTCAGCCTGTCTGCGCGCTCTTCGGAGGGGGCGTGGCCTGTCGGTTGGCACGCTCCGCATCGTCTTCTCCTGCGGCTCGCCCCTTGAGGTTCCTCCAGCGCCATTTTGGTCCTCTCCTGGTGTGCTTGCTGGCTTCCCACCGCGGTCCGTGAGTGCCCCTGCGGGCTTGGGTTTTTTTTATTTAGATGTCATTTCTGTGTAGTTATGGGTGTCCTTATTGTGTCTTGCAGGCGGGAAAACTATATTAAGAGGTTTCTCCCGGTCCTGTCCCCTCTATTAATTCTCAGTAACTTTATTAGAGGCCTAATCTGTTAAATCCTCCCACTTCCCTGCGGACATTTGGGGCATCCCGGGTTGCTGTACAGCGTAATTCCTATTGGCCAATTGGCCCACTGTAATCACCATATGGAGGCTTCACAGGATATTGTACTTGGGGTCCCCTCGGGACAGGCCCGGCTGTGTGTGGTGTGTGGGGCATCCCCTGTGAGCGATAATGTGCGGGTCTGTGTACCCTGCACCCAGCAGGCGCTTGCGCTGCATTGTGGGCTATCTGTGACTGGGCCTGCGCCCACTATGTCTTCACCCACTCCCCCTCGCTTGAATTTGACTCCCAGTGAGCTGAATACTAGTGGGGAGTCTCAGCCTGACGTGTCCTCTAGGTTGGCTTACATTGAGAGGTTGATTGCTAGCTCTGTGGCCCGTAAGGCCCCAGCTAAGAGACGGCATGTGGCGCCTGGTGCGTCTGCCCTTCCTATGGAGACTGAGGATTTCCTTGACTTGTCTGACTATACCCCACTTGAGGAAGGGGAATTATTCTCAGATTCAGAGCTTTCTGATGATCAGTATTTCAGTGGCGCAGACGCTGGCTCTGATCATTGGGATGCTGATGACACCAATAGACTGTTGACTCAGTACTGCTAAGCCACGTTTGGAATTTCCAGAACAGGTCCATTTCAATAATCTTGTTCTCAAGGAATGGGAATGGCCCAGCCGGCTTCCCGGAATCCCTAGGGGCTGGGGTAAAAGGTATCCTTTTCCCTCTGCTGTGGTTAACTGTTGGTCAACCCCCCCAGAAGTGTATGCTCCAGTCTTGGGGTTGTCCAACACCTCTGTGGTGCATTCCCCTGAGGATAGTGAGGACCGGCGTATTGACCAGCTGGCGGCGCTGTGGCGGTGAGGCGTTTTTTGTTTGTGATGGCGCCGGCGTGGTCACGTGAGCGCCGCTTTCGCGCTCTTCGGGGGTGGGGGGTGGGGCCGGGGATGACACGTATCACGTCGCCCCCCCCCCCCCCCCCCCCCCCCCGCAGCCCGCCCCTCGAGATTCTTCTGCCGGCGGCATTTTGAGCCTGCTGCGCGTCTGAGTCCCTTCGTCCTTCCTGAGCTGTGGCGGTCACCGTTTACTGTGTCGCTTCCTCCCGTGTTCTGGCGGCTTGGTGCTCCTTCGGTCTCCTTGGTCCGTGAGTCCCCCTTGGGGGTTTTGTTTCCTTGGGGCATGGGCTGCGGTATGCTTATGTGCTTTTTACTTATGTCTTTCAGGGGGGACAACTGTGGGTTGTAGTTTCTCCCAGTTCTGCTCCTTACCCCCCCACTGGCTCTTCTGGGGGCATACCTTGGGGGGGCATCCCGGGTGGCTTTTTATTAGCCCTTACCCTGTGCTGGCCTATTGCGCCTGTGCTAATCACCATATGGAGGCTTTTGGGGATAGCATGCTTGGGGATCCTTCGGGGAAATCCCGGCTGTGTGCCATGTGCGGGGCATCCCCTTTGAGTGATAGTGCCGCGGTGTGGATGCCGTGCGCCCAAGGTATCATTGCGGCCCAGGCTGGGTTGCCCACTTCCCTTCCCAGTTCTGCGCCCCCTTCGGCATCGCCTACCCCCCCACGCCTGCATTTAGCCCCCAGTGAGGGGGATACTAGCAGGGGGTCACAATCTGATCTGGCACTTCGTGTGGCCAACATTAAAAGACAGCTTGCCAGGCCTGTTCCAGGTAAGGCCTCTGGCAAGATGTGGCACCTGGCTCCCACGCCCTCCCTCTTTGCTGAGGAGGATGAGGGAATTGATGCCCTTGGTGGCCGTTACTCCCTAGAGGAGGTGGAGCTTTTCCAGGACTCTGACTCCTCTGAGGACCAGCAGGAGGGGTACGACAGTTACCCTGTCGTCCGGGGAGGATTCATGGCTCCCCGATGACACTGATAGACTGCTGTCTGACATTTTTGAAACTTTGCACATTGCCCCCCCCCCCCCCCCAAGGTGGCTAAGAGGAAGCAGGGTGAGCTCTTTCGTCCTGATAAACAACGTCTGGAGTACCCTAAGCAGGGCCATTTCTCTAATATGGTGCTCAAGGAGTGGGAATGTCCTAATAGATTGCCAGCGGTGCCCAAAGGGTTGGATAAGAGGTATCCCTTTCCTGCTGTCCTGGTCAAGCAATGGTCGTGTCCCCCTGAGGTGGATGCTCCCGTTCTGGGGCTGTCCAACACCTCAGTCATGCCTTCTCCTGACACTACTACACTGCAGGATAGCGCGGACCGGCGTATGGATCAGCTGGCCTGCCATGCTTTTACATTTGTGAGGGGTTGGGCTGCGTCCGGTCTGCTTCGCTGCCATTACAGCTATTGCCCTTAAGGAAAAGCTCAACTCCTCACTGATGGCGCTATGGCTGGTAGGAGGAGGGAGGATTATAGGGCCCTGTTGCCTTGCTCTGATTTTGTTGCCTTTGTCCTTACTGCCATGGATGATGCGGTCCGGCTGGGTGGTAGGGCCTCTGCCTTCTTGGTGGCTATGCGCTGCTCTGTTTGGTTGCGTCAGTGGGCAGCTGACACTGCAGCCAAGAAGGCTCTCACTGGGCTCCCTTTTGCGGGGCTACGGCTCTTTGGGGAGCGTCTGGATGTTCTATCCAAGGATGGTAGGTTACCTCAGCGTAGGAAGCAGACTCGCCCCTTTCGGGGGCCCTCTGCTTCCTTCCCCTCCTTTCGTGCTTCCAGAGGAGGTCGTGGCTCCCTCTTCTCTGGTAGCCGCAGAGATTCTTGGGGCCGTGGCAGATCCCGTGGTCATCCCGGTCTCTCCTGGGGTTCCAAGCCCAAACCCCTTCCTAAGGCCCCTCAGGTATGAGGAGGCGCCCTCGCCCATCCGGGTGGGGGGGGCGGCTTCGGCTCTTTGCTCAAGTCTGGAGGCTCTGCGTCTCAGACCGGCGGATTCAGGAGGTGGTGTCCTCGGGTTACAAGATAGAGTTTGCAGCCTGGCCGCCCCCAAGATTCCTCAGATACCGGATGTCTCAAAACCCTCTGTCAGCTCAGGGTTTGCGCCTTGCAGTTCAACGCCTGTTGGAGTCAGGAGTCATTTGCCTGGTGCCTTCCCAAGAACAGGGTCAGGGGTACTACTCCAATCTTTTCATGGTCCCCAAAAAGGACGGGTCTTTGAGGCCCATCCTGGACCTGAAGGATCTCAACAAGTTTGTCAGGTTCAAGCACTTTTGCATGGAGACGCTACGCTCGGCTGTCAGTATCCTTCGCCTGGGCGACTTCGTGACCACCGTGGACATCAAGGATGCCTATCTTCATGTGCCAATTTTTCCAGGTCATCAGAGATTCCTGAGGTTCTCTCTAGAGGATCAGCATTACCAGTTTGTGGCTTTACCGTTCGGTATCACCTCGGCACCTCGGGTGTTCACCAAGGTGCTGGCGGGTGTGATGGCTCTGTTGCGGAACCATGGCATTCGCATCCTCCCTTACCTGGACGACATTCTGATTGCGGCTCAGTCTCTTCATCAGGCCGAGAAGGATACTCAGGTGGTGACCTCCACTCTCGAGTCCTTTGGCTGCGTGATCATCTTTCCCAAGTCTTCACTGTCTCCGTCTTTGGTGAGGTCCTTTCTGGGCATGACTCTGGATACCTCTCAGGTCAAGGTATTCCTGCCTCAGCAGAAAGTGGAGGGCCTTCAGGAGCAGGCACGGGCTCTGCTCTTGTGTCCCCATCCCTCCATCCAGCAGGGGATGCAGTTAGTGGGCCTGATGGTGTCCTGCTTTGAGGCGGTCCCCTTTGCTCAGTTTCACATGAGACCTCTTCAGTTGCACCTCTTGTCAGTTTGGGATCGGGAACTTGTGTCCCTGGATCAGGATTTTGCTCTGTCCCCCCTGGCCAGACAGTCCCTCTCGTGGTGGCTGGACTCAAGGAACCTTCTAGTGAGCAGGACCTTTCTGCCTCCGTGCTGGGAAACTGTCACCACAGATGCCAGTCTGACCGGTTGGGGGGGCTTCTGGAAGTCTCTGAAGTTCCAGGGTCGGTGGAGCCCCCAGGAGGCCCATGCTCCCATCAATGTCCTGGAACTGAGGGCGATCAGGTTGGTTCTTTCTCAGTTGACCACGCACCTTCGGGGTCAGGCTGTTCAGATCCGCTCGGACAACCAGACGGCGGTTGCCTACATCAGTCATCAGGGAGGGACTCGGAGCAAGCGAGCCCTCAAGGAAGTGTCCCTGATACTGTCTTGGGCGGAAGAGAATGTCCCTTGCATCTCGGCGGTCTACATTCCGGGGGTGGAGAACCAGGAGGCAGACTCCCTGAGCATGGGGACGTTTCAGCTGGGGGAATGGTCCCTCAGCAACAAGGTATTTCACTCCTTGTGTCACCGCCACAATCACAAGTTTCCAAGATTTGTCTCCCTGTCGCAGGATCCTCTGGCCTTCGCCACGGATGCACTAGCGATTCCTTGGATGGAGTTTCGGCTCCTCTATGTGTTCCCTCCCTTTCCTCTGCTGGGCAGGGTGCTGCGCAAGGTAGCCCAGGAAGGGGTACCAGCCATTCTGGTGGCCCCCTGTTGGCCAAAGAGGGTGTGGTTCGCAGACGTCGTGCAGTTGGCAGTAGATTGGTACGTTTGCCCAAGGATCCAGATCTTCTCACTCAGGGACAGCTGCGTCATCCCAATTTAAAAATGCTGGCTTTGACGGCTTGGCAGCTTAAACCTCCCATCTTGATGGATAAGGTTTTGCCGGCCTCTGTTGTTGATACTATGATTCAGGCTAGGAAGAAGTCATCGTCCTTTATCTACTACAGGGTCTGGCATGCTTACATTGCCTGGTGTGTGTCCAAGTCTCTTCCTTGCCGGGTGTTTTCTATCCCCAGTATTCTGGAATTTTTACAACATGGTTTGGATTCGGGCCTTCAACTTAGTACCCTCAAGGGACAGGTGTCAGCTCTGGCAATTTTTTTCCAAAGATCCTATGCCAATCACTGGCTGGTTAAGACTTTTTTCCATTGAGTTAATCATGTGCGTCCGCCACGTAAACCTATGTTACCAGTTTGGGACTTGAATCTGGTGTTGTCTGCTCTACAGGGTCCTCCTTTTGAGCCTATCCGTGGGGCAGCGTTACCCATTCTGACTCTTAAGGTGGCCTTTTTGGTGGCTATCACTTCAGTCATGCGAGTCTCTGAGCTGGCGGCGCTTTCTATTAAACCTCCTTATTTTGAGCGTCATCAGGATAAGGTGGTATTTAGGCTTAAGCCGGATTTCTTGCCCAAGGTTGTGTCTGCTTTTCATCTCAACCAGGACATTGTATTACCTTCCTTGTGTCCTAACCCTGCTAATTCCAAGGAATGGATCCTGCATTCTATGGATGTTGTCAGGGCTCTGAAATTTTACTTGGTTGCTATGAAGTCTTTCAGGAAATCTGATGCTCTTTTTGTTCTTCCTGCGGGACCTAGGAAGGGCTTGCCTCCGGGTAAATCTACTATCAGCAAGTGGATTCACCAGGCGGTGGTTCAGGCCTATTCTGCTAAAGGGAAGGTTCCTCCTTTCTGGATTACTGCTCATTCCACTCGTGCTATTGGTGCTTCTTGGGCTTTTCAGCACCAAGCTTCTGTTGAACAAGCTTGTAAGGCCGCAACTTGGTCTTCTGTTCATACCTTTTCCAAGTTTTACAAGGTTGATGTTATGGCCTCAGCTGATGCTGCTTTTGGCCACAAGGTACTTCAGGCGGTAGTGGTTTGCACTGCCTGCTGCTACTTTTTGGGGATCCCACCCGACCTTACGGACACTGCTATTGGATGTCCCATACGTAAGGACTTCTTGAAGCAGGCCGTGCCATGCAATAGGAAAAAGACAATTCTGTGAGTACTCACCTGTAGAATTGTTTTTACTATGCATGGCACGGCCTGCTTCACCCCACCCTTGTTATTGTTATTCTTGGTTGCCTCTTTATGGTGATTGTTCCAAGTTAGTTAGGATTGTTACCTTTTTTACCTTTATTATCTCCCGGCTTCTTGTGTAACTGCTTGGCAACACTGAGGAGGTCTATTGGTGATCCTGTTTTTGTATGGTGCCGGGAGGAGCCACAACTCTTTTGCAGTACACTGCGCCACCTTGTGGCGGAATATCCCATACGTAAGGACTTCTTGAAGCAGGCCGTGCCATGCATAGTAAAAACAAATCTACAGATGAGTACTCACAGAATTGTCTTTTTGTGTACAGTTCGGCCAAACTTGCCGAACCTAAACTTATAAGGGGTTCGCCCAACACTAGTGAAGAGTGTTTTTCTAAACATAAAATCTATACATGTCTTATACAGAGCATACTATACGAAGGTTCTTATTTAAGAAGGGATAGCGTCAGGTAGTGGCTGGTTAATGACAGGTAGCAACTGGTGAACGCCGGACACGGCACGCAATTACACATTTATGAAGCAGAATCTGTTTAGCGACTGGGAAGCTCCATGTAGCGTCTGATTCATCATTTTCACAGCCTCAGCGAACAGCGCCAGCGTTCAGCCTTGCACAGCGCCAGGTATGACCTCTCGCTACCTGGCGCTCTCCCATACATTTCAATGGAAGATCCTTTTCTTCTCTTTAAACTGTTTTTTTTTTTTTTCCAAAAAAATCACAAATAATTCTGTGACCTCTTCTGGCATTGAAATAGCAATTTTTTCATAATTTTTTCATTTTTTAAATATTTCCTCAAAAATTACATTACAGGTCTGGCATTAAAGTGTTCATGTTACAATGTTGTTACAATGTAATTCCATATGTTTTCACTTTGTTACTAGTTGATAGATGCTTGAAAACAGACTTTAAACACACCGCCTCCTGCGCTCTGTGCTTCAAACAACTATTTTTCAGCGCCAGAGATGTGTGAGGCTGTTTTTTTGGCTGAATATGGTGTGAGTCGGTCGCTATGAGCAGTCGCTAACGTGTGCTCCCATACAGCGTTGTACTGGTCAAATAGCGACTCCTCACAATGTATTCAACATTACTGAACAGCGACTGAGTGGCTATAAAGTAGCGACTCATGGCCGAGCGCTGCGACTACTAGCGGGCGCTCTGAAAATGCCTGCTACAGACGCTCATCTGTCGCTACCTGCCGCTAATGATGAATCAGCCTCTTAGTGAATAGCCGAGCCATGCAAATCATCTCATTTCATCTCTATGCTACCTCAAGTGCTCAGAAAAACTGGGATGCTTCAGTATAGTTTGGGTCTAACTTGTTATTGTTGTTCTGTATGGGCCATGTAAATGCTTTCTCCCTAAGGCATCTCACTGGAATCCCAAAGTCCCTACCACATATTAGGAGGAGAAGAGAATAAATTTATATGATCAGCAGTACTAAATACCTTGATTCTGAAGTCACATTGTTTGTCACACTGACATGACATTTCACTCATCTATCACTAATGAAGCTTTTTATAGAATCCAAAGCTAACTCTGGACACATTCTTTACATCTTTGTATTTCCCCATCCTCCAGCTATACCCCAAATGGTCAGAAGGTTGTAAAACACTTCCCCTGACATAAAGCAGAATCCTACCTTTGCCAGGGTTGTTGGTTCAGCTGACTGTGTGTCATAAGTCAGTAACATAGATGTGGCTGCTGGATCCCTCCCATCCTTAGTATTACACTGGAGGCAAGGACAGGAGGACCTGGACACAAAGGTATTGGGGATTAATTATTTTTCAGCTTCCATGCATTTTAAGGGGCAGCCTACCTTATTTAATTTGCCTAAAAGCATGCGTAACGTTTGCTCATTTAATATTACAAAATTGTTTAATATTGAAAATTGGTTTAAACATGCTGGATTAGTGAGAGAAGGGGTCATTTATACACCCCAACAGATAAAAAAACTTCACCAAGCATGTCCAGGGGTGACAGGTTGTTGAGTATACCATTCCATTACCATTATTTTAACAGGGATGATCTACTCCATTCAGCGTGTGCTGTTTGGAGCAGAGGCTTTGAACCAGTCTGATATTTGGTCACAGCACGGGGTATTAGTCCCCTCCTTGCTTTTTAGCATGTTTTTTAAATTAATTTTTGTGACAGTGCTCCTTTAACTGTAGTATAACATTTACATCAATTCGCCTGATGTTACTTAGCAATAAATGTTACTGAATCCCATTAAATATGCTTGTAAACTCTACATGACATTTATTTTACATGTTTAGCAGACGTGTATATAGAGAAGACACGCTGCAGAGCTTTCTGGAGTATTGAGAAGCATTGACAGCCTCGAACCGGCCAATAGGGTTACCAGTAAATCCACCTGTGGGCCCCTGGACCCCTTTGAGGGCCTTCATCACCAAAAGCTGAACTATGTATAGCTTATTTGTGGCATCCCTAGTGTGCAAACAAAGAGACAATACAGTTTGGCATATTGCTTTTGTGCATGGCCCCTGAATGTAATTTCTTGTATCTAAATGTGGGGTGCCCCCACCCCAAATACAGCTCTACTGGTGGGCCTCAGGCACCCTAGTCTGACACTCAGTCTCTAGCACCTACTGTGAAACATAAACTCTACTACATGGACATCAAAACATTTGCTAAAAAACACAAAAGCAAAGTAACATATATATAACCCAAATCAGGCTTATTGGTTCTTGCACTATTCTGTTAAATAGAGAGAGAAGGAATGGGAGAAAAAAAAAGAATCAGTGGAATGAAAGAAAGAAAGAATAGGACTGACAGAAGAAAGAAACAGAAGGCATGAAGGAAAGAATAGAAGGAAAGAAACAAATAATAGAAGGACTGGCAGAAATAATTGAAGGAAAGAAGAAAGAAAGAAAATGAATAGCAGAAAGAACAGAACAGAAACAAAGAATAATAGGACTGACAAAAAAGAACAATCTGCCCCTGGCTGATAGTCCTTAGCCCTGGATACTGCATAAGGGTTGCCCAGGGTAAGGGCAATGAGGCCCCCGCACCTTCCCTAGAACACCAGGTGCTGATGCCTGATATATATATATATATATATATATATATATATATATATTTAGGGCCAGGCACAGGAGCATAATAGATTTTAATACAGTAGGTAGGTGTAAATCAGGGGCATAATTACAAGTCACAAGGCCACATAGGAACATTTTTATGATGCTTATTCAAAATACAATAGTACCTCTATAACAACTGGCATCCTACATGCTATATTGCACCCGGGGTTCACATAAAAAAGAATCTCCCTGCTTTCCCATCAGTGCTGCCCTGATCATCAGATACACTGTAGGTTTTGTACATATGTCATTTAAAAATTCTCCAGCCTAGGTTATTTATAGTAAGGGCATACGTTCTACATGGTAAGATTTAAAATGGGATAAACTCCTTGGGGTTGAAGTTAATTATTTAGTGAAGCCAGAGTGCCTTCCATTGTACATATCGGTGTGGTTTGCAACTTTTTTTTCATTTTAACACACAAAAATTGAATTTTTTTTAACAAATATCACCAGTACTTGTGATGGGGAACCCTATGGGCTATGCAGAAAAATGTGGCAAATTCTTTATTATAGCCCTTAGGGTAATGTTAACAAACTTAAAAAAAAACATCCTTGTCCCATAGAAAAAATATCCTTACCTTATTGAATATACCCCCCCCCCCCCTCTCGGGTAAAATGCCCCATTACAGGTACAAATAATTTTGGGGGGGAAATGTACAAGAAACATTTTTTTGCAATTTTTGTGTGTTAATGCTAAAAAGCTCACCTAGATGCAGGTTGCAGTGCATACCGCAATGCACACCAGAAGTCACAGAAGAGGGGTTGCTAGATGAACTGCACCTGAAAAAGCTCATTCCCAGGTGCTGGTTCTCAGCTACTTTCTGGATCCCACACTGCTTCACTACCTAATGTGCCTATCGGTAGCCAGTGAAGCTCTCTAGGCAGACAGCCTGGTGAGTGATCCCAGAAGAGGTGAATATCGGGGCTGAGGCTGCAGGCAATCAGAGGTCCCACTCACAGATTATAGCGGGACTTTAAGGGGTCCAAAGGCTTTCTTTAAATGTTTGGTGTGCCCCTCCCCCACCAATTGCCCCTACAGCAGCTGCATAGACTGTTATGTAGGTAGGGCTGCCTATGGTCTGTGTGCAGGAGGGGCACACCAGGCATAATATTTGTTGCCTTGCTTTTGAAGATCAACATATTTGCATGAAATCATCCCTCCCAACTTCACAAATAGACAAATTTGTTAACAGGTTATATTTAGAAATCTTGGCGCACTGCCCTCCAAAACAATGAGCACATTTTGCTTAGATTAGTGCTGATTTTTCCCCTTAAATTCTGAGGACAGCGACACTGGCAGGCACAATGCAGAGAAATTGACACTTCTGAGATGTTGCGAGCCTGAAAAAAGTGTTGAAGCCTTTGAACAGCTGTGCAGAAGTGCTGGGATGGTTCACAAACGTTGCCCCCGTCCGCTCGTTGTTTTTTTTGCTGTCCGGGGATTTTTCCATGCTCCATCTGCATAGCTCAGCTCCCCGCTTTGCTCGCTCTCTCTGCTTCTCATGGATCCGACACGAGATCAAGCTGTAGGTAGGTTATTTCTCATCGGAAACTAGTCTTGTACATTGCGTTTTTGTTGTTCCTCTGAAAACTGTTTCCCGTGACCTTTTTTTTGTATGATTCAATCAATAAATATATTGCTGCCATTATTACAGCAACACGGAAAGCAATAATGTGTATTGGGTGGCGGAAAAGAGCAAGCTGGCATTTATTGTAATGTTTGCAAATGCACAATCCCCCATAGACTCTGCTTATGAATATTTTAACCTTTTTTTTTTTTTTTGATCGTCACTGAACATGGTGCTGCCGACAAGCAGCTGAATACCAGCAAAGTGTTTTCATTCAAATCTGCTGGAGCTCTCATTTGTGATTGACATCAGTTACATTTTTAATTAGACGTCCCAATTAACAATGCCGTTAGTCATTAGTGACAGCAAATATACACAAATTATTTTATCAAATAAATTATGGTATAAAGACAGCTAATGGTTTTATCAACTTCGGACAGCTCTGTCAGTCAGCGCTCCTGAAAAGTTACCTTTCAGCCATCGTCCCCAACTTGTTCCAAATAGAAGGCTGATGGCAGGAGGAGACCACATAGTCCATCTAATTTGCCCCTATATGTGTATGTCAATCTTTGGATAGATGTATACTTATCCCAGGCAAATTTAAATTCAGGTACTGTTGATTTTCCAAGTATACAGCACGTCCTGTTCCAGAAATTCCTTACACTTTGGTTATTCCGCCACAAGGTGGCGCAGTGGACTGCAGAAAGACTTGTGGCCACTCCCGGACCCATAAATAGCCATGAACCTCCCACCAATTTCCAGTGTTTCTCTGCAGTCTGGACTGCAAAGATATAAGATGGCTCTCTATTGCGCAGGGAGCGGGGCTTTTCAAGCCTAGGGCCCTGCAGGCTTATTTCCACCCGTTCTGGACCCACTGCCTCCCAGCCTCGGCTGACGGTTCGGGTGAAGGTAGGACAACACTAGGGTCAGGTGCTGAAGGAGCGCTGCTCCGGGCCGCAAGACCCTGTACCAAAGGGTAGCCGGCGACAGGCCTTCCATGGTGAGCCTCATTGGGATGCCCCAGCCTCGAATCTTGGGTCCTTGTTCCCTCTCCCTGTCTCCCCTCCCCTCTAGAAGGTTGTGCGCGACCCCTTTGTTGTGGCCGCTCGGCTGGCAGGGGGCGCCCGGGGGGTCCATGATTTGTGTGTGTTATTTTTTTATTATTGGTGTGTGTGCGGGCCGTTGTACAGCGCTCCGCGGTGGTTGGCGCTATGTATTTTTTGGTTCTGTCATGGCGCTGGCATCTCACGTGATCACAGTTTCGCGCTCTTCGGGGGGGGGGGGGACCCACGGGTCCCGGTGCTGCGCCCCTTTCTGCTTTACATACCCCCCCACGCTTGCATCTGACTCCCAGTGAGGGGCACACTAGCGGGGAGTCTCAGTATGACTTGGCTTCACGGGTGGCCAGCATTGAAAAGCATATTGCTGGGTCAGCCCCGCGTAAGGCTTCTGCCAAGAAGCGGCATTTATCTCCCGCTGCTTCCCTATTTCCTGTGGAGGATGAGGGACTTTACTCCTTTTATGGCCTTTACCACCTCGAGGAGGTGGAATTTTTCTCTGATTCAGAATCCTCTGAGGAACAATCTAAGTTATATGGTGGTACCGGGTCTCCTTTTGGAGAAGACTCATGGTCTTCAGACACTGACAGGTTACTGACATTTTCAAAGTGCTTTGTATTTCCCCTCCTGCCGAGCCTCCACAGCAGCAGGGTGAGCTTTTCCATACTGTTAAACCACGCTTGGAGTTCCCTGAGCAGAATCACTTTAATAATCTGGTGCTCAAAGAGTGGGAACGGCCTAGTAAGCTACCTGGGGTGCCCGAGAGTTGGGACAGGAGGTATCCCTTTCCTGCTGATGTGGTTAAACGTTGGTCCTGTCCTCCCGAGGTGGACGCGCCCGACCTAGGGTTGTCTAATACATCAGTCATGCACTCACCTGACACTACTACACTGCGGGAAGGTGAGGACCGGCGCATGGATCAGCTGTCCTGTCATGCCTTTGCCTGTGTGGGGACTGCACTGCGCCTGGTTTCAGCACGTCCTGTTCCATCCCTCCCTTGTTATTATTTTTCTTGGTTACCTCTGTATGGTGATTGTTCTAAAGTTCTTTTTGGGTTCTTATCCATTTTTTTTATTCTCCCGGCTTCTTGTATAACTGCTTGTCAACACTGGAAATTGGTGGGAAGTTCCTTGCTATTTATTTGTCTTTCT
Source organism: Gastrophryne carolinensis (assembly GCA_027917425.1). NCBI lineage: Eukaryota > Metazoa > Chordata > Amphibia > Anura > Microhylidae > Gastrophryne > Gastrophryne carolinensis. The sequence goes on along the minus strand of CM051235.1, from coordinate 86,509,953 downwards.
GCAGTTCACTGCGCCACCTTGTGGTGGAATAACCCAAGTGTAAGGAATTTCTGGAACAGGACGTGCTGTATACTGCAAAATCAATTCTACAGGTGAGTACTCACAGAATTGTATTTTTTATCTGCTGCAAGTTTGCAGTATCTACTAGTTTGTTTCAAGTATTGAGGGCAGTAATGGCCTAGAGGTAGGGAATTGGCTTTTTGACCAGAGGGGTGGCAGGTTCGATACCTGGCCATGAGACATAGCCCTTGAGCAATGTACATAACCCCCAATTGCTCCCCAGGTGCCGAGTTTAGGATAGTCCACTGGGGCACATGTGCACTTCACTGCCCCTTGGTGTGTTATTTACCTATGTGGTCACTGTTATATTGTGTGTTTATGGGAGTGTGTTATTTAAGGATGGGAAAAATTCCATATGTAGTTAAACCGGACTTTCACCCTGAATAAGAGAATATCTTATATATTTACCCCACTTTGTACATATAGATTGCCCACATTAAAAATCATCCTATCTGCATCTGCTGCATTTTATGAGCCTTTAAACATCTAAGATGGCGGCACATGGAGTCTTAGGCTGCCTACAGACAGGAAGTGTCTTCTGAGCTGGGATTACTGTCCTTTTCCTGACTTCAGCTCTGCTCAGTCTGTGCAAAGCACAGCTATAACCTCACCCCCTGTACTTTTGCCCCCCTCTCCTCTACTCAGTATGTCATGCTTCTGAGGCAAGATGGCGGCGCCCGTATCCGAGTCCTGCACACTGGTGTGGTGAAAAGAATAAAAAGTAAATAACTAAAAATGGTAAATGTATTCATTTTAGATACTGGACAATAGTTATTTAAAGGTTTGGGCTTTTCATTAAATGATGCTGAAGGTCCAGTTTAAGCACACAATGGCCACTGTTTGCATTATTACTATTACTACTATTTCAGGAATATAATATTGCCTAACATTGCGCTTGATCTACCCTCCTACTAACTTCCTTTGCCCCTTTGTTCCATCATTCTTCCCTTCCCCTCTGAACCTTAGACAGTCCTTTCACGTATTTAAAAGTCTCAATTATGTCTCCTTTCTATTCTGATTAAAATTCAGGCAGTATCTTATACAGTAAAGGACGCTCTGACTATTGAAAGGGTGCAAAGGAGAGTCACCAAACTAATAAGAGGAATGAAGGATTTTAGTTATGAGGAAAGATTATGAGAATTAAATCTGTTTAGTCTTGAGGGGGATATGTTTAACTTGTATAAATATATAAATGGGCAATACAAAAAATATGGGGAGACACTATTTCAGGTAAAATCCTCTCTAAAGACAAGGGGGCAATCCCTTCGACTGGAAAAAAAGAAATTCAGTCTCCAGAGGTAACAATCATTTTTTACCATAAGAACTATAAGTCTGTGGCATAGTCTCCCACAGAAGCTTGCTACAGCATTAACCGCTGGCAGCTTCAAAAAAGGATTAGATGCTTATTTAGCAGCAAATAACATTAACAGTTACTATTAGCTGTAAAAAAAAAATAAATAAAAAATAACTTCCCCTACCCAAACACCCTTGGTTAAACTTGATGGACATATGTCTTATTTCAACCGTATTAGCTATGAGAGGAACAACCTAATTGACCCCCTATCTTTCTGGGCCCCAGTGTAGTCATTACACCCCATCTGCCCCTCCAGCGCCACCATGCCAATGTGGGCCACCGATACTAGCTCGAGGAGCAAGTCCAGACCACACCTCCCTCTGTACTGGTGGCTTGAATGTCAGTCTCAGAGCTGCTGTTCAAGCCAAGCTAACACCTTTCTCTTCCCAACCCAGCCTCCTCCTAGCAAGCGCCCTCTCTGCCAGTACCACCCTTTATGCTGATTATTATGATGCATCACAGCTCCAAGGGCCACACCCACATGCTTCAAAAGAGAAAACATGATTTAAAACTGTAAAGCCTTAATAACTCAAGCATTTCTTCCTCAATTTAGAAACAGAATACAGGGCTAAACGTAGCCTGACACAATGGGATAACAATTGCCTTCGCTGTAATATCATTTTCACATTGTACACCTTACATGCACCTTAATTAGCCCTGGTGATCACATTTTTCCCCCCACAAAAATTTCTTCTTGGGCGGTTGGTGTGACCACTCTCTGGGACCTTTTCTGTTCACTATGCATAAGGGCGGTCTCTAAGACAGATCATTGTGATTGTGCTTGTTGCCTCATTCATGCCAGCGCTTGTTGCTTTTCACCGAAGACATCAGCAGCAAGGTGCAAACTAGCAGGAAGTCTGTAAATTATTTACAAAGCTTCCTGTTTACATGCAATGGGTTTGCCTCATATGCTATACACAACACTGCCCTGGTTCATTTGCAGCACAGAGACAGAGACCATTGCATGTATGTGGAAAATGTTTTTTTCTTGGCTTTGCAACATAAACAGAGTGTTATATATAAGAGGTCGGGATTGGGTCTCTGTGCTTTAGCCATGTTGCACGCTGTGTTTCCTGGGTGGCCATTATAATCTGTGTTTTACAATGTTGGGTCCGTACCCTAATTGGGCACAGCTTCTACTTCTGTTGTCAGAGTTCAAATTATTCTAAGAGTGAATAAGACACAGAGACCACTGTGTAGTACAGACTCGAAGAGCATCTGAAGAAAATGCGCCTTCTTGTTTATTGCCAGCTGCTAATATACAATGATATGGGTGGGTGTTGCCACATATGTACAGATACATTCAAGCATTCTTATTGGCCATCTGACACGCCCCTCTCCGGGCCTGACGCCCATAAGGGCTGAGTTATTTCTGTACCATGCTGCCATTGTTTACATGACACTCCTACCTCTAGCCATACAGCCAGTAGCCAAAATAAAATGTTTCAACCTTGGTTCTTGAAGGAAAACAGAAGTGTTCACACAGGAAAAGTACAGACAAGAGACATTTCTAGGAAGGTTGCACAATACATAAACATCATTTTTTCAACAGACAGTAAAACACTGAAGGCCAAGAACATTTCATTACTGTTAACCCTATGAACAATCTGTCCTCATCCCAGCAATGCCTTTACAGCATGTGGACGGCCCGGTAACTATCGCACATGTGCTGGGTTGTCACCACCGTGCATGCGCCAGCAGCGTTACTTAATTGCTGTCTGAGGGCATGCACCTGCGTATTTAAGAAAGCCAGTGAACCGGCGTGGCTCCCCTATCAACCGCCCATGCACCCGCAAGTCTCATGAGCGCATTTCCGACTGTTGTACCTGCGAATAAGACAGACTAGGGACTGGGAAGTTTGAGTACAAAGCTGAAACATCATCAAGACACAAGGTTTAGGTACGTTTTGAATTGTCTTTTTCACGGCGCAGCACAGCCCCCAACTTGTAAATATGTGTCTGTTTTACACTGTTGGTCCACTTTAGGTGGAAAAATGACATTGTTCACAAGGAAGGTGTTACAGTTATGTTTGGACCTTGCTACAGAGACCCCGAATTAGCTACTACTGCTGCAGTTTATCAAACTTTACTTATGTGAATATTGAAGTAGAAGTCAGGTTTAGGGATGATAGGCCAAGAGCGTTCTTACTGATGTTGGCGACACAATTTATCCTTGTCCTATCCTCGGGAACCCATTGGCTTACAAAAAAAACAGCTGAGCTCACATAAGATCAGTAGATATCACTGGCTAGAAAGTCACTGAAAATGTTATTAGTGTTGGGTAGTGTCTGTCCTATTTGGCGATAACACCCTCTAAATTAGAGTTATCCAACTAGGGGTACTAGTACTAGTACCCCGATTCCCCTTCATTGAGTGAAATCGCTATTGCAAATGCTTTCCAAATGTTGAATGATTGCAGAGTGCTCGCATTGCATGATCAACCACAACTGTTCTGTGTGGACGGGGCCTTTTACCTTAATACACAAGAATTTGACTTTTGCACATTAAAGTGGACCAACAGCCAGGATTTTGACTATCCTGGTTTTTGGTCCACTTCGGCGGGGCCCGATCGGGGGTGTCCCGCTCTCTGAAACCCCCCAGAAACCCCAAAAAACACCTCTCCCCGCTCCCAAGTGACCGCGCCGTCCAATCCCCGCCGACGTCCAAGCGGGTGACAGTGCCGTCCAAGACAGCGCGTCTGCCGCCGCCTCCCGCACGTCTCTCTCGGCGGGCGCGCGCACGTCTAGAGGGGCGCGCGGGAGGTGGCGGCGGCGGAAGCGGTAAGGAGTTTGGGTTTTTTTGGGGGGTTTCACTGCACACTGGAAGTCTTATAGATTCCCGGGCCGATCACCCCTGGGTGTTGGTCCACTTTAAATAATGCTGAGCGGCACTCCATATTGTAATACATAACCTCTAAGTATCAAAAAGCAAATGTCATCAGAATTGTGTTGTGTTACAGAGATATTAAAAAAACATTGTGAGAGTTGGGGCATCATTGGAGATTGGATTCACGAACAAAGACTCTAGCAGGGCTTAAAGCGGGTCAACAGTCAAAAATACCAACACAATAAACAGGGCTCATATGCATCTCTCTGGGCAATTTAGATTGCAGCATATAAACATTCATTTACCTTATAACTCCTGCTGTAGTCAATTTTAAATACAAAATGTCCGCTCATGGATCTCAGGCCACTTGCAAACTGGAAGTGCTGCTGGGCTTCCTGTTAGTGTGTATTGTCAGTTATGTCAGTTGAATCCAGGCAGCAGAATGGTGTTTCAGATTTGTGTGGATGAAGGAGCAAATGTAAGTGCTGACAATGCTTCAGGATCATGCATGCAGATGGGAAGTTTTCTTTTCCAACTGTGCCAGGCTGTTGTTCTGGTTTAATATTGTTTTTGTGTGATATTAAAGTGGACCAAAACCCACGGCAATCAGCATGAGAATCTATAAGATTCCTGGGCCAATTGATTCCCAGAATTTGCAAAATCGGGATGCCCCGCTGTGTGAACCCCCCCCCCAGGTTGTCCCATACATTTAACTGGTCTAACGGCGCATGTGCGAGCCGTGGCCGCAACCCCGCTATCCCTCTAGCAGGCTGTGTGCCCGCGCCAGGCATTTGTGAATGGCCGGTGCTGGCACGCTCCCTGTTAGAGGGTAGCAGGGGATGCGCCTATCAGCGCGCTTAGAGCCGCTTACCTTAGACAAGGGCTTAGTCGATGTGATGTCAGCGGCTCAGAGCGTGCTGATTGGACAAGTGCCAAGGACCGGGAAGAGGTGAGTTGGTTTCGGCGACCTGGGGGGTTTCACACAGTGAGGCACCCCCAATCAGTGTGCCCCGGGGGCAAGGAACAACACCCAGGATAGTCAAAATCCTGGGTTTTGGTCCACTTTAATAGTCTAATTCCTGTGTAAGTATTACCATTCTTTTAACAGCTGCTCTTCCTGATAAGATTCAGATATAATATGGTTGCTAACATTTGAGAGAAGCAGGGTGTTCTGAGTAACTAATCTTATAACTGGATAGTTTATAGGGAAGTAGATGGAGTCTTTGTGGATGGTAGACTTGGAAAAAATCCTACTTTAATTATCTACACAATCTCTAATTACCATATTGTCAGTTAGTACCTTTGTCCTTCTGATCATTTGTCAGGCTTTGTATTTCTTTGTTGCTATAAATCCATTCTTGGCATTTGTTTCTACTACAAACTGTATTCCTGTTTGCCCACTAGCCGATCTACCTGCTATACATTCTGTTTTCTGTCATCTATTTATTTACTGTATGTTCCTTAGAACTGTTCACACCTGTCCCTCTTTTTGCAGAGTGCATTGCAACCTGCATCCCGGTGAGCTTTTTAGCCATTACACCCAAAAAAGTTTCTTCTATCTTTTTCCCCCAAAATTACCTGCACCTGTGGTGGGGCATTTTACCAGTTAAGTACATTATTTTTTCAAGGCGGTAAGGTTTTGTTTTTAAGTTTGGAAACAATAGCACCCTATGTACTCTGCAGAATAAATGGTGAAATCTTTAGCATTTAGAAATTATTTGGGAAAATGTGTGACAAACATATTTTTGCCCTTTTTTATGTGTTATCACTAAGAAGCTCTAGGGATGCTGGTTGTAATCCACACCACAATGCACACTGGAAGTCGCACTGGCTGCACCAAATAATTAGCATGACTCCTAGTTTTGCAGTGGGCATTGTGGTGTGGAGTGAAACCTACATTTTGGTGAGCTGTAACTGTGATAGGTAATTTTTACAGGTGAGGTTCATCATATATCCAATAAGGATATTTTTTTTAAAGTTTGAAAATAAAAGTTTGGAAAAAATAACGCCCTATTGGCAAATGAGCAACTGTGGATGCCCCCCCAGCTTGTTTTGATTAGCTGTCTGTGGGACCAACACCCATTAAAGATAAAACGGTTGGGAGGCCAATTTATTAATAGCGCCAGGTAGCGATAGATGAGCGGCAGTAGCGTTATTTTCACAGCGCCGGCTAGTATTCGCTGTGCTTGGCCGTTGTTCGGTTGTTGACAGCGACTCAGTCGGTGTGCGGTAATGTTGAATACGGGGTTAGGAGTCGCTGTTTCACAGGTTCCGCGCTGTATGGGAGCGCATGACAGCGAATGGCCATAGCGAACGGCTCCCAGCATATTCATTAACAAATCACGCTCAAAAAATTCTTGCGCTGTGAAATGCTTGTTTAAACCCCAGAGCGCTGGCGGCGATGGGTTAAAAGTAGTTTTTTAACCCCCAAACAACCTTATTTTTGGTTAAAAAAAATAAACAAGTTTTTATAAACATTTTGTAATATGAATACATTAATATCAGACCTGTAATATCAATTCTGCACAATTTTTTTTTTTTTTAACCTTAAAAAAAATATATAACATTGCAGAAGTGGTCACCGAATTTTTTACATTAAAAAAAAAAAAAAAAAACATTAATATCAATTAATTAGGAATATTTAAAGATTGCTCCATTGAAATGCATTGGAGAGCGCCAGGTAGCGAGAGGTCATACCTGGCGCTGTGATGGGATTAACAGCGGCGCTGTTCGTTGAAGTCTGCTACATGATGAATCCTGCGCTAGCTGACGCTCTCGCCGGCGCTAGCCTCATGTAGCGTGATAAATGCGTGATTGTGTTCGCAGCCTGGCGTTCTGGAGTCGGTAGCCGCCGATAGCTGGCGATACCTGGCGCTAGTGAGACACTACCTGGCGCTATCCCTTGATAAATAAGGCCCTTAGTATCCAGTTTATTCAGACAAACCTGCAGTTGCATGTAGAACGCATTTTTTTGTTTACGCCGAGGCTTCCGTGGGCTACCAAAGCATCTCACATCCTTTCACGTCACTCACAGATAACCCCTATCTGAAGGCCATAGGGAGACCCAGAAGCCACTTCCTCTACCATTTGCATAAACTTGTAAGGCCAGAAGTATTTCTCCAATTTTATTTCAATTTTAGAATATGGATACAGTTTGCTGTTCAGCTGCATGTTATGTAGTCCATATTATTCTATATATTTACATTGTCTGTACTACCCTTGTGTATAATTGCTGCTTTGTAATGCACCGTGGAATATTCATCATGGCTTCATCTATATTTTTTATATCCATGTATGCATCCTTTTCACACTATATCTGATATTTTTATGACTAGTTGTCCCATTACCTAAGTATAGTTTTTTTTTTTTTTTGGTGGACTCACTCGTAAGATATATTGGAGCTAAACCAATCCCTAATAATAATAAATATGCAGAAATATACCAAGGCATTGTCGCCATCAGAACTACACAACTCCCAGTTCTATGTATCACACTGTCCTCATGGAATTATGACCTGAATGTTTAGTGTGTAAATATTTTTATGCATGCATGCCGTCTAGACATGATAAATTGCTTTCAAAATAAGTCAGCTAGGAAAGCTTGAACATTTCTTATTAAGCTTGTCCTGTAGGCCTCTGAGATTATGCCATTCACATGCAATGCAGATGGAAGCCCTCAGAATGCGTCAGATCTAATCTCTGGTAATTGTGTTGAGTGGCAGCTGTCTTGAGTGCGGTGGCTCTGAACTGTGTTATAACAATATTTCTCTTCCTTTGGGTGGTTTATTCTAGAATTCAAAGACAGTGTTTGTGCATGTTTCTGCATTTGGCCATTATTTAATAGGGTAAACCAGTTCTCTTCCTTACAGCGTTCTAAGAAAAGTGATTAACTTGAACTTAAAGAGGAACAAAACTCAATAATTTCACTTTCATTGATTTTGTTTTTTCCTGGCGGGGCATCCTCATTACAGATGCCCTGCTGTGTGTTGAAAAACTAACCTGTCCCTAGTTCCCATGAGGGCCACACAGTGAACCAGTGATGTTTATTCACTACATGCTTTTCATGATTTCCCAATTTAAGAGGCCGATTCATTAACAGCGGCAGGTAGCGACAGTTGAGCTACTGTAGCGGCATTTTCAGAGCGCCCGCTAGTAGTCGCTGTGCTTGCCCTTTGTTCGGTAGTTGATAGCGACTCAGTCGGTTTGCGGTAATGTTGAATATTGGGTGAGGAGTCGCTATTTGACAGGTTCCGCGCTGTATGGGAGCGCAGTGACTGGTCAGAGCGACCGGCTTCCACCATATTCATTAACAAATCACGCTCAAAAAATTCTCGTGCTGTAAAAAAGAGGTATCCCTTTCCTGCTGATGTGATTAAGCGTTGGTCATGTCCTCCCGAGGCAGACGCGCCCGTTCTGGGGCTGTCCAATGCATTCTCCTGACACTACTACCCTTAGGGATGGTGAGGACTGGCGCATGGACCAACTGGCTTGCCATGCTTTTGCCTGTGTGGGGACCGCGCTACGCCTGGTTTGTGCCCCTGCCATTACAGCTATTGCTATTAAGGGTTTGCTTAAGAGTCTCTTAGAGGGGGCCTCTGATGATGCGGGAGGAGAAGAGTATAGATCTCTCCTGCTTTGCTATGAATTTGTTGCATATGTTCTGTCTGTTGGTGCCATTAGAATGTGTGGTAGGACTTCTGCCCTGTTGGTGGCTATACGCCGCTCTGTCTGGCTACGTCAGTGGGTAGCTGATAATGCTGCTAAGAAGGCTCTCACTGGTTTCCCTTTCCAGGGGCCTGCGCCTCTTTGATGAACGCTTGGATTTCTTTGCCAGTGGTGGTAGGTTACCACAACGTAGGAGGCCGTCCCGGTCCTTTCAGGGGATGGTTGCCTTTCTCCCATCCTTCCATGGTTCCAGAACGGGCCGCAGAGTTTCCTTTACTGGGGCCCGCGGAGATCACTGGGGAAGGGGCAGAGGACGTGGCCGTCCTGGTCTCTCCTGGGGTCCCAAGACAAAACCCTCACCCAAGCCCCCTCAGGCATGAAGGGGCACCCTCACCCATCCTGGTGGGGGGCGGCTTCGGCTCTTTGCTCACGTCTGGAGGCTTCACGTCTCAGACCAGTGGATTCAGGAGGTAGTGTCCTCCGGTTACAAGATAGAGTCTGCAGCCTGGCCTTCCCCAAGATTCATCAAATCCCGGATGGCTCAAAACCCCCTGTCAGCTCAGGGTCTGTGCCTTGCTGTCCAAAACCTTCTGGAGTTGGGGGTCATCTGCCAGGTGCCTTTGAGGGAAAGGGGTGGAGGCTACTATTCCAATCTTTTCACTGTTCCCAAAAAGACGGGTCCATCAAACCTATCCTAGATTTAAAGTGCCTCAACAAATTTGTCAGATTCAAAAATTTTCGCATGGAGACTCTGGAGGATCAGCACTATCAATTTGTGGCCTTGCCTTTCAGTATCGCCTCGGCTCCCAGAGTATTCACCAAGGTGCTGGCGGGAGTACTGGCACTGCTGAGATCTCAGGGCATTCGCATCCTTCCTTACTTGGACGACATCCTCATCACGTCTCAGTCCTTCCAGCAGGCCGAGCTGGATACTCAGCTGTCCCTGATACTGTCTTAGGCGGAGGAGAATGTTCCCTGCATATCAGCTGTGTACATCCAGGGGGTGGAGAATCTGGAGGCAGACTCCCTCAGCAGGGGGATCTCTCGCCTGGGAGAGTGGTCCCTCAGCAGTAGGGTGTTTCGCTCCCTGTGCCACCGCTGGGGTCAGCCAGATGGGGATCTGTTTGCGTCCCGTCACAATCACAAGCTTCCAGTCTTTGTCTCTCTGTCCCAGGACCCTCTGGTCTTGGCCATGGATGCACTAGCAATGTCTTGGAAGAGCTTTCAGCTCCTCTATGTGTTCCCTCCTTTTCTTCTGCTGGGCAGGGTGATGCGCAGGATTGCTCAGGAAGGGGTGCCAACCATTCTGGTGGCCCCCTGTTGGCCAAGAAGGGTGTGGTTCACAGACGTTGTGCTGTTGGCAGTAGATCAATATGCTCTGCCCAAGGATCCAGACCTGCTCACTCAGGGGCAGCTACGCCATCCTAATTTACAAACGCTGGCTTTGACGGCCTGGCTGCTGAAACCTCCATCTTGATGGAAAAGGGGCTGCCTGCCTCTGTTGTTAATACCATAATTCGGGCTAGGAAGAAGTCCTCTTCATCCTTCTACTATAGGGTCTGGCATGCTACATTGACTGGTGTAAGTCGCTTCCCTGTCGGGTATTTCCTATCCCTAGGATTCTGGAATTCCTGCAACATGGTTTGGATTTGGGTCTTCAACTTAGTACCCTCAAAGGTCATGTTTCTGCTTTGGCCATTTTCTTCCAAAGATCCTTTGCTCACCATCGTCTGGTTAAGACTTTCTTCCAGGGGGTTACTCACGTGCGTCCTCCACGTAAGCCTATGTTACCAGTCTGGGATTTGAACTTGGTTTTATCTGCCTTGCAGGGGTCTCCCTTTGAGCCTTTGCGTGAGGCCCCTTTGTCCATTTTGACTCTTAAGGTAGTCTTTTTGGTGGCTATCACTTCTGTTAGGTGTGTTTCTGAGTTGGCGGCACTTTCCATCAAACCCCCTTACTTTGAGAGACACCAGGACAAGGTGGTGTTTCGTTTTAAGCCAGATTTTCTGCCTAAGGTTGTGTCTGCTTTTCATCTCAATCAAGACATTGTTTTGCCTTCTCTATGCCCTAATACTAGTAATCCTAAGGAGCGGGTGTTACACTCTCTGGATGTGGTCAGGAGTTCTATTTGGTGGCTGCTGAATCCTTCAGGAAGACTGATGCTCTTTTTGTGCTTCCGTCTGGACCTAAGAAGGGTATGGCTCCAGCTAAGTCCACTATCAGCAGGTGGATCCGTCAGGCTGTGGTACAGGCCTATTCTGCTAAGGGGAAGGAGCCTCCCTTCTGCCTTACTGCTCATTCTACTCGTGCTATTGGTGCCTCTTGGGCCTTTCAGCACCAAGCTTCTGTTGAACAAGTTTGCAAGGCCGCTACTTGGTCTTCTGTTCATACCTTTTCTAAGTTTTGCAAGGTTGATGTTAGGGCCTCAGCTGATGCTGCTTTTGGTCGCAAAGTTCTGCAGGCGGCAGTGGTTTAAACTGCCCGCTGTTACTTTTGGGGATCCCACCCTACCCTACGAACACTGCTATTGGATGTCCCATGTGTAAGGAATATTCTGGAACAGGACGTGCTGTATACTTAGAATAATACAATCCTGTGATTACTCACCTGTAGAATTGATATTATACGTATACAGCACGTCCTGTTCCACACCTCCCTTGTTATCATTATTCCTAGTTACCTGTATGGTGATTGTTCATATGTTCATTTTTGAATTCTGGTTATTATTGTTCTCCCGGCTTCTTGTTAACTGCTTGTCAATACTAGGGAATTTGTGGGAGGTCCCTGACTTATATTGGGCCGGGAGGAGCCACAAGCTGTTTTCTGCAGTCCAGCGCCATCTTGTGGAGGTATTACCCATGTGTAAGGAATATTCTGGAACAGGACGTGCTGTATACGTATAATATCAATTCTACAGGTGAGTAATCACAGAATTGTATTATTACATCTTTACACATCGCATAGGTACACCTGTAAGTAATTTGTATGGGGAAATGTGCATCAGGTTATAATTATCTGTTGTTTTGCATCTGTTTGGTAGTGGATGCTACAACTAAAAGTGATTCAGCAAGCTCGAAAAAAAAACAAAACAAAAGGGTACTTTGTCCCATGCAGAGGTTCAGTGCCAGCCTGGCGATCAGCAGCTCACCTGATTGCTGGAACTGATCTGCAGCCACAGCATCCCACGCCTGACCATGCTGACGGAATTGATTGTAGGTCGGGATCGTGACTCATCATCAATCGCAGGCACACTGCGCCTCCCTCTCCATTCTTTGCAATAGAGGTAGTGTTGTGACAGATGGCGGGGGATGTTGGCCAGCATGAAAGTGCGGGTGAATGGAGTTTGAAACCCGAGATCGCGGGCTGCAGCGCGAGCTCTGTGCCAGCAATCAGGTGAGTTGTTGAATGCCAGACTGGCACCAAACGCCTGTGCAGGACAAAAGCCTACAGAATGTCTTTAATTTAGCATTGATCAGGATTCATGTAAATTTCATCAGGCTGTCAGCTTTCGAAGATGTCAATTTGCTAAATTTCTACTGAAATATTTTACTATTTGTCAGCAGTAGCTGGGTCTGTAGAGTCTCATATATGTGCTGTTTGGCCAATAAACAGATATAAGCAGAGCTAGGCTCTGGATCTGGCGGCTTTAATGAAAGGCTGCTGAGATGGGCTATGGTACTCTTGAGGACAAAGCTCCACTTTGAAGAAAATGTGTCCACAAATAAAGTATTTATACCCCTTTTCCACATTTTTAAATAATATATTAAGTACAAACTTACATGTATGGGATTTAGATTTTTTTAGATTTTTTAGATTTTATGTGAAATCAAACTAAACATTCACAGCCATGGCAGTCCATATGTTCTAATATGTATCAGCTATTAGTAAAGAGTAAGTCCAAGTAGAGCCTTCCAAGTAACTTGTGTTACCAAACTTAGGGATACTCTTATTGTATTATCCCAAAGCGCATGCTCCAAGTGTGATTTTTCAAGCTATTCAACTAATAGGAGGAAAGCATCCACCTTGTGTGCCATGCCGGCTTCCCACCACCTGTATTGAATACTCTTACCAGCTGGTCATGTGGAAGTACGCATCATCATAAGCCTTTCTTAATCTCCTAGAGATGCTTTCTCAAAGGATCATGTCCTCCCCACTCAATATGTTTCACAGTGGGTACTTTAATTAGTCCCAAAAGCCGTTTAGCATGAAATTAAACCAATATAGAGAAATCTGGCGTAATAACATTTTAATCAAATGTCTTCATATTAAAAATTAAAATGTGCACTCACATTTAAAAGAAGTTTCAGACAGCTTTGGATAATTTAGGCGAGACTCTCACCCTATCAACTCTGCACCTTGGCCAGTGGTGTCCAGGAGGAGGGGGGAGGAACGTCCGTCGTAAGTTATCCTTGCTGTGACTGACCAGTTAAACCGCCTTGCCGCCGCCAACGCGTTTCGTTGCGGAACACAACTTCCTCAAGACAGAGAGAGCAACAGGATAGATACACACTTGAGAGAAAGAGAGAGGGCAAAGAGACAGATGCAAGATAGACAGGAGCTAGACACGATGATTACAGAAATAAACTGGAGACAGGCATGAGAGAGAGATGGAGAGAGAGAGAGAGAAATGGCTGAAAAAGACACAAAAAAGAGAGCAGAGAGACAGACACAAGACAGAAAGAACCCAGAAGAAGAAAGACAAATACGAGAGAGAGAAACAGAAGAGACACGAGAGAGAGAGAGAGACAGAAATAAGCTAAACAGGCAAGTGGCAAATTAAATTGACATGCCCTGACACTGGGATGTAAGGCCCTGTTAGCCTCTTTCTGAATAAAAATAGTTGCATTTTAAAATGCTTTTTAGTGCAAATATATTGTTTGTAAAAGCTCGACATCCTAAAAAAAATGTATGTTTTTCACCTAATGCTTTATGCTTACCGTCTGTTTCCTATCGTGGTCACCCTGTTATTAAAGCGGACCAAAACCCACCGAACTTGTGAAATACATTTGGCAATACATTGGGGAGCAATTCAGGGGATGCTAGATAGAAATGTGGGTTTTGGTCCGCTTTAAATCTGAAGCCCAGCCTATGCTGGTCTCGGTGCTTGAGGATTTAAAATGTAAAAACTAAGATTTCCTTAGCAGCGAGAGCCTCTAAGACAGTGGTTCTCAACCTTTCTAATGCCGTGGCCCCGCAATACAGTTCCTCATGTGACCCAAACCAAAAAATTATTTTGGGGGCTACTTCAAAACTGTAATTTTGCTACAGTTATGATTCGGAATGTAAATACCTGATATGCATTATGTATTCTCATTGCTACAAATCAAACATAATTTAAACGGGCAGGCCGATTCAGTAATAGCGCCAGGTAGCGACAGATGAGCGCCAGTAGCGTTATTTTCACAGCGCCCGCTAGTATTCGCTGTGCTTGGCCGTTGTTCGGTTGTTGACAGCGACTCAGTCGGTGTGCGGTAATGTTGAATACGGGGTTAGGAGTCGCTGTTTGACAGGTTCCGCGCTGTATGGGAGCGCCTGACAGCGAATGGTCATAGCGAACGGCTCCCAGCATATTCATTAACAAATCACGCTCAAAAAATTCTCGCGCTGTGAAAAGCTTGTTTAAACCCCAGAGCGCTGGCGGCGATGGCTTAAAAGTAGTTTTTAACCCCCAAACATCCATATTTTTTGTTTAAAAAAATTAAACAAGTTTTTCTAAACATTTTGTAATATGAATACATTAATATCAGACCTATAATATCAATTCTGCACAAATTTTTATTTTTTTTCTTTTTTTACCTAAAAAAAAAATATCTAATTGCCGAAGTGGTCACAGAATTTTTGACATTTAAAAAAAAAAAAAAAAAAAACATTAATAACAATTAAATATGAATATTTAAAGATTGCTCCATTGAAATGCATTGGAGAGCGCCAGGTAGCGAGAGGTCATACCTGGCGCTGTGATGGGATTAGCAGCGGCGCTGTTCGTTGCAGTCCGCTACATGATGAATCCCGCGCTAGCTGACGCTCTCGCCGGCGCTAGCCTCATTTGGCGTGATAAATGCGTTTGGCGTTCTGGAGTCGGTAGCCGCCGATAGCTGGCGATACCTGGCGCTAGTGAGACACTACCTGGCGCTATCCCTTGATAAATAAGGGCCATAGTGATTAATCATAAAAACACTATCTAATTATATGTTGAGAAATATGTATTACTAATTCCAAAAAATCACATTTCAGCATGACATAGCATGTGTCGGAAACTGTCATTTCTCCGCCTCTTATTGAAATTAATAGGAGGCTGCGGCGGATTGTGTGGTAACTCGAGGTTCTTGGGAGCTCTCTTCCACAAAATCCGCCGCACTCACAATGAAATCAATAAGAGGCGGATTCAATGCCGGAAACCGCTGATTTCAGCACTTCCCTCCTGTGTCTTGTGCCCCTCGCCCCCTGTCCCCGCAGTTGGCTCCCTTTAGGCTGGCCATCGCTTCCCCTTCGCTCTCCCTGGTAGATCTCGGGGGGGGGGGGGGGGGGGTGCATGTCTTGACTATGATTAATGTGATGATCCCTTTTGAACTGGTTGCACTGGTTTCTTTTGCCGCCTCCGCACGCTTGTACTACGCTCCGCGGTCAGCGGCGACATCGCCTCAGGCGCTGCTGCGCCATCATTGGCTGGCCTTGTCATGTGGGCGTTTTTTCACGCTCTTTGGGTGGGAGAGCAGGCCTTGCGGCTGATGCGTTCTGCATCGCTGTCTCCGCAGCCCGCCCCTCGAGGTATATTGGGGCACCATTTTAGTTCTCTGCTGCATGTGTCTGGCGTCTCCCTATCGCGGTCTGTAAGTGCCCCTGCGGGCTGATTTATTTTGTATGTCTCTGTATTTCATATTGCTTATGGGATTTTTTGCTTATGTCTTGCAGGCGGGTCAAACTTTTGTAGTTACTCCCGGTCCTATCCCCTCTATTTAGTGTTAACTCTTATTGGAGGGCTATTGTATTTCCTTACCTCCCACTTCCCTAGTGGGTTATTGGGGCATACCGGGTTGCTATTATTAGCGTCAATCCCTATTGGCCTGTTGTGCCGTGATAATCACCATATGGAGGCTTCTCAGGATAATGTGCTCGGGGTTCCTTCGGGACAAGCCCGGCTGTGTGTGGCGTGTGGAGTATCCCCTGTCAGTGATGACGTCAGGATTTGTGTACGCCCAGCAGGTACTTGCCCTGCAATCTGGTTTACCTGTGGCAGGGCCTGCGCCCCCTCTGGCTTCGCCTACCCCCCCACGCTTACACCTGACTCCCAGTTAGGTGCATACTAGTGGGGAGTCTCAACCTGATTTGGCTACCAGGGTAGCCAGCATTGAAAGGCATATTGCTGGTTCTGGTCCGCGTAAGGCTCCTGCTAAGCGGCGGCATCTGGCACCCAGTGTTGCTCTCTTTCCTATGGAAGCTGAGGAGTTTTTTGATGTTACTGGTTATACCCCCCTGGAAGAAGGGGAATTATTCTCTGATTCAGAATCATCTGAGGATCAGCCTAGGGGTTATGCTGAGTCTGGGTCTGACCCATGGGCTTCAGATGATACTGACAGACTTTTGGCTCAAATATTTGAAGTACTCTGTATCTCTCCTCCTGCCATGGCCCCGCGGCAGCAGGGGGAGCTGTTTCATACTGTTAAGCCACGTTTGGAGTTCCCTGAACAAACTCACTTTAATAATCTGATTCTCAAGGAGTGGGAATGGCCTAGCCAGCTTCCCGGGGTACCAAAGAGTTGGGATAAGAGGTATCCCTTCCCTGCTGAAATGGTTAAACGTTGGTCATGTCCTCCAGAGGTGGATGCACCAGTTCTGGGGTTGTCTAACACATCTGTCATGCATTCCCCTGACATTACTACATTGAGAGATGGGGAAGACAGGCACATGGATCAGCTGGCTACCCATGCATTTGCCTGTGTTGGGACCGCGCTCCGTCCGGTCTGTGCCTCTGCTATCACGGCTGTTGCTATTAAAAGCCTGCTCAGGGGTCTCTTAGATGGGGCCCCTGATGATGCTGGTAGTGAAGAGTATAGAGCTCTTTTGCGTTGTAAATGTATTGCATATGTTCTCTCTGCCCTGGATGATATCATTAGAATGTGTGGCAGGGCTTCTGCCTTGTTGGTGGCTATACGCCGCTTGGTCCGGCTGCGCCAGTGGGCAGCTGACAATGCTGCCAAAAAGGCCCTCACTGGTTTTCCCTTTAAGGGGCTGCGCCTCTTTGGGGAATGTTTGGACTTGTTTGCTAAGGGTGGCAAATTACTTCAGCGTAGAAGGCAGCCCCAGTCCTTTCGGGGGTTCAGGTGCCTTTTCTCCTGCCTTCAGGGGCTCCAGAATTGGACGGGGAGCTTCCTTTGCTGGAGCCTGTGGAGATTTTGGGGGCAGTGGCCGAGGACGTGTCCGCCCTGGTCCCCCCTGGGGTCCCAAGACTAAGTCCTC
This sequence comes from Gastrophryne carolinensis, assembly GCA_027917425.1. Lineage (NCBI taxonomy): Eukaryota > Metazoa > Chordata > Amphibia > Anura > Microhylidae > Gastrophryne > Gastrophryne carolinensis. Next base: position 86,492,593 of record CM051235.1, on the reverse strand, counting down.
CCCCAAGCCCCCTCACGCATGAAGGGGCGCCCTCACCCATCCGGGTGGGGGGGTGGCTTCGGCTCTTGACTCACGTCTGGAGGCGTCATGTCTCAGACCGGTGGATTCAGGAGGTAGTTTCCTCTGGTTACAAGATAGAGTTTGCAGCCTGGCCGCCCCCAAGATTCATCAAATCTCGTGTAGCTCCAAACCCCTTGTCAGCTCAGTGTCTCTCCCTGGCTGTCCAAGGCCTTCTAGGCCTAGGTATCATCTGCCGGGTGCCCTTGAAGGAAAGGGGCAAAGGCTATTATTCCAATCTTTTCATTGTGACCAAAAAGGATGTGTCCATAAGACCTATCCTGGATTTAAAGCTTCTCAACAAGTTTGTCAGATTCAGACACTTTCGCATGGAGACTCTGCGCTCAGCTGTGACTTTCCTATGCCCAGGGGACTTCATGACCTCTGTAGACATCAAGGATGCTTACCTTTACGTCCCTATCTTTCCAGGTCATCAGAGGTTCCTCAGGTTCGCTCTGGAGGATCAGCACTACCAATTTGTGGCCTTCCGCCTCACCTCGGCCCCCAGGGTATTCACCAAGGTGCTGGCAGGAGTCCCTAAAACTGTCCTGGGTGGAGGAAAATGTTCCCTGCATCTCGGCTGTGTACATTCCGGGGGTGGAGAATCTGGAGGCAGACTCTCTGAGCAGGGGGACCTCTCGTCTGGAAGAGTGGTCCCTCAGCAGCATGGTGTTTCGCTCCCTGTGCCACCGCTGGGGTCAGCCGGACGTGGATCTGTTTGCGTCACGTCACAATCAAAAGCTTCCAGTCTTTGACTTTCTGTCCCAGGATCCTCTGGCCTTGGCCACGGATGCCCTGGCAATGTCCTGGATGAGGTTCCAGCTCCTGTATGTGTTTCCCCCGTTTCCACTGCTGGGCAGGGTGCTGCGCAAGATAGAGATAGAGAAGATAGAGAAGGGGTGCCAACCATCCTGGTGGCCCCCTGTTGCCCAAGAAGAGTGTGGTTCGCAGACATCGTGCAGTTGGCAGTAGATCAGTACGCGCTGCCACTGGTTCCGGATCTGCTCACTCAGGGACACCTACGCCACCCCAATTTACAAACGCTGGCTTTGACGGCCTGGCTGTTGAAACCTCCATCTTGATGGAAAAGGGGCTGCCTGCCTCGGTGGTGAATACTATGATCAGGGCTAGGAAGAGGTCCTCTTCTTCCATCTATTACAGGGTTTGGCGTACTTACATTGACTGGTGCGAGTCCCACTCGCTTCCCTTTCGTGTGTTTTCTATTCCTAGGATTCTGGAGTTTCTCCAACATGGTTTGGATCTGGGTCTTCAGCTCAGTACTCTGAAAGGCCATGTGTCTGCTTTGGCTATTTTCTTCCAAAGATCCTTTGCTCAGCATCCCCTGGTCAAGACCTTTTTCCAGGGGGTTACTCACATGTGTCCCCCACATAAGCCTATGTTACCAGTCTGGGACTTTAACTTGGTCTTGTCTGCCCTGCAGGGGTCTCCCTTTAAGCCCTTGCAAGGGGCCCCTTTGTCCATTCTTACGCTTAAGGTGGTCTTTTTGGTGGCTATCACTTCTGTTAGGCGTGTTTCTGAGTTGGCGGCGCTTTCCATCAAGCCTCCTTATTTTGAGAGACACCAGGACAAGGTGGTGTTTCGTTTTAAGTCAGATTTTCTACCTAAGGTTGTTTCTGCCTTTCATCTCAATCAGGACATTGTATTGCCTTCTCTGTGTCCTAATCCTAGTAACCCTAAGGAAAGGGTTTTGCATTCTTTGAACGTAGTCAGAACTCTGAAGTTCTATTTGGTGGCTACTGAATCCTTCAGGAAGACTGATGCTCTTTTTGTGCTTCCTTCTGGACCTAAGAAAGGCCTGGCTCCGGCTAAGTCCATTATCAGTAAGTGGATACGTCAGGCTGTGCTTCAGGCCTACTCTGCTAATTGGAAGGAACCTCCCTTCCGCCTTACTGCTCATTCTACTCGTGCTATTGGTGCCTCTTGGGCTTTTCAGCACCAAGCTTCTGTTGAACAAGTTTGCAAGGCCGCTACTTGGTCTTCTGTTCGTACTTTTTCAAAGTTTTACAAGGTTGATGTTAGGGCCTCAGCTGATGCTGCTTTTGGCCGCAAGGTTCTGCAGGCGGCAGTGGTTTAATCTGTCTGCTGTTACTTTTGGGGATCCCACCCTACCTTACGGACACTGCTATTGTATGTCCCAAGTGTAAGGAATATCTTCTGGAACAGGACGTGCTGTATACTTAGAATAATACAATTCTGTGATTACTCACCTGTAGAATTGGTATTATATGTATACAGCACGTCCTGTTCCACCCCACCCTTGTTATCATTATCTTTAGGTACCTCTTTATGGTGATTGTTCTTATATTCAAATTTACGTATTATGGTTATAGTTCTCCCGGTCTCTTGCTAACTGCTTTTCAATACTGGGGATTTTGTGGGAGGTCCCGGGTATATAAGGGGCCGGGAGGATCCACTTTTCTGTCTCTGCAGCCCAGCACCATCTACTGGAGTATATCCCAAGTGTAAGAAATATCTTCTGGAACAGGACGTGCTGTATACATATATATATGTCTTATATACCCGGGACCTCCCAGAAAATCCCCAGTATTGAAAAGCAGTTAGCAAGAGACCGGGAGAACTATAACCATAATACGTAAATTTGAATATAAGAACAATCACCATAAAGAGGTACCTAAAGATAATGATAACAAGGGTGGGGTGGAACAGGACGTGCTGTATACATATAATACCAATTCTACAGGTGAGTAATCACAGAATTGTATTTTTCCGATGGCTTTAGGCGACCCCTGTGTTTTGGTTGTTCGACCCCCGCCGGGGTCCCGACCCACAGGTTGAGAACTGCTGCTCTAAGAGCAGCGGCCTCCACTTCCTATTCTCCTGTCCTGCCCCACTACTGCTGCACTGATTAGCTGGCAGGACTGTGGCGTGGAAGTTGGCGGCCATTAAGGTAAACGTTCTTTTATTTTTAACCTCCTAATCCACCTAATCAATGGGCAGGGGGCATCAGCAACAGTCCAGGGGAGGCTGTCATTAGGGGTGGATGGTAAAATATTGAAAAAGTTGCTCACTCATTTGCCAACTTCACTTGTCCGGGCACATATTGGAAGTGTCTGGTCAATTATTTCATATGGGATAGAGACAGTTGCGCTTGTGTTGGGCCATGATGCCACATCGTATGAAGCACAGTATAGGGTCGATTCAGAGAAACACCAAAAACGTTAGTATTTTTTCCGATCTGTGTTTTTTGTTGTAAATTTTCCTATTTCGTATGAACATTCGAGCGATTCTATAATGCATTTCAAGTTTTCCGTCCGTTCGTATGGCAGTTAGTGAATCAGTTGAATGTCAGTTTCCATCCTGACTTTTCCGTTTCATTTCTCAGGTTTCAAAGTCGGTTTTGGATTTTGCCCTTTTTCCTTTTTTGTCCGGACGAAAATCCTTATGATCTTGCGCCTGCACACTACAAACTTAACTCATTAAAGTGCTGCCTACATATTTGGCTCACTCACTTCTTCTACAATGCTTAGCTAAATCACTTTGCACTTTCTTACATCTTCCATGTCTCACCCCTAAAACTGACCCAAACCACTGTGCGCTCAGGCGAATCTTCATTTCTGCTTTTTCTTTATTTCATTCGTTTTGTGGTAACCAACCATTAATGAATGTATTTCTAAAAGTAAATCATACATTTTTTTTTTTTTTTATTTTGAACTGGCATTTTTTACTTGCGTTTTTTAATTAAAATTTTTGGTTTCAAATGGTACAACTTTAAATTTTTTGTGTTGTTACCCACACCCTGTACACAGATTGCTCTCCAAATTTTTAAAACACCCTGCATGTTATGAGCCTTGAAACAGCCAAGATGGCGGGTCAGGTAATATAAGGCAGCCTGCAAACAGAAAGGGCCTTGTGACTGTGTTGCTCTGCATTCTGGGATTTCTGACCTTTCAAGGCCCCCAGCTCTGCTGTCTCTGAGCAAAACACAGCTGTAACCCGCACCCTGCACTTTATCCCACTCTCCTCTCCTCAGTGTGATGCATCTGACCAAAGATAAGATAAAATAATTACACAAAGCAAAGGTTGCCAACTACAACAATAAATCCGAAAACAAATTAAGATTCAAGTACAACAACAATCCAAAAAAAAAATAACAAAGGACATAAGTTTAAAAATAAATCGCAATTATATGGATGTGTGGCAAAATAATGGTTTACATGCAAAGGACTAATTAAGGTCCACATAAAAAAATGCTTTTATAAGGCATACATGAAATGTATTGATTCAGGTATGCATTGCTATACAATTTATGGCCTCGGCCATGCTGATACATGCAGTTCATTGGAGCTGAAGGCGCGCAGACTCCTCCACATAGCCACAAAACATGTTCTACAATAGCAAATCCGAGTCCTCAAAGGTGTCGGAAGTGGATTTTCAATTAAACGGATTTTTAGGGTGGGAATCAGCTCTCGGAATCACATGGAAACACGTCCAATTAACGGAAGTTTTAGGAACGAACGGAAAAATGAAAATTTGGTTGGGAACAATTCCGATTTGGTTGTAAAACTTCCGATTTTGTTAGTAAAACTTCCGATGATCGTAAGAGCATATACGAATTCGTTCGAACGTTCGCGCGAGTCGGAAATGGCCAAAAAAAAGGTAAAAATGACTAACACCCACCCAAACTTCCGATTCCCGATCCGAAATCAATTAACTTTTGCATTTAGAATCGACCCTTATGTATGTAGTGGAATCATTACATAACCCAGATCACAACACCATATGGCACATCAGATATACATAGAGGAGGCATGACAACCATCACCTGATGTCGCATAAGTAGGTGTGGTTTGGTAGAGGCATCTCACTCTCAGGCGCTATTTCACTGGACATTGAAGGTTTGACAAAACATATAAAAGCTATACTACTCTTGAATATTCAATTGTAGGCCACGTGTTCTGGGCTCTCCTCCTACTGCATCTAGTTGTGTTATTTCTGGATATAGAATATCAACTCTAATATGTGCTCCTTCCATTTGAGTGGTCCTACTCCTTTTTATTTCTAATGAACAAATAATAATACTGCTATTACTGCTAATAATCCATTCATTTTACTACTGATGTTAAACAACCAAGGTGTAAGCAAATGAATAAATGAGATATAAGCAGTATGCACAGTATTAGTTTTTTTTCTGCAGAGAGTGCAGGATATTCTTTAGAGCATCCTGTTTGGGATGCTTCTTTTACAAGCTATTTTGTATAAGTGTTTGTAATCAAAATTCCATGTTAAAATATGGTTTGCTTTCGATAAACATTTTTAGGAGTTGAGCCTAGATATCTAACTGAGCATAAGGTGCCTGGGGGGATTAAACTAAGTGGAAGTCTGCCAAATGCTTGAATGGTTTAAGTCTGTAGGAAAGCTTACATTAAGGAAAAGTGTATCTGTAGACTGTAATTGTGAGCATTGCTTGCTATCACTTCTGACAAGCAAACAAATGTATTCAAGCTTTGCCAGGATCAGGCTTTCAGCAAGTTCAATAGTTTCTTTTTCTTACAGATACATCCATATATGTTAGGATACATTTAAAAAAATGCCTCTTGGACTTAATGGGTGTCTGGGTAGATTATATCCCCTGCAGTGCCTCTTACTATCAATACCTTGTACCACCACAGGGTTTGCTCAGCAGTTGGAGGCTGGTAAGGAGGTAGGTTATGTCCCCTGCCCTGGTGTGTTGCCTGGAACTTAGTGTTCTTCTCTTGCCTTCTGAAGAGGCAAATATAGTTAGACATGCAGATCCTCTGCATTTCTAAATTCCATCAGATAAGAGATAAACCACTACCAATTTTATGAACATTCTAATCATACCAACCTACAAAAGACTGGCAAGAAGCACTGTTCAAAGCTATACATTACCATTTATATTATTCTTTATCCAGGTTTATATGATTTGCTGGAAGGAGACGATAACTGGTGCATCCATCCCTAAGTGAGCCTTCCAGAGTATTGTCCAAAATCCCTAGTGCATGAAAAAGAACCCATATCAGCATGAGTAGATCATGCAGGTGCAGTATCCAAGATCTGCCTGACCTGAGTTATCAGAACCCTGACAGAAAGCAAAACTAAAATAAGCAGAAAAATAACTTATATAAACATGGTACAAGGTTTTATAGAACTTATATATACAAAAGAGCCTAAAATGCTAATATAGGAGTAGTTTTCATGGCCTTCAATAAAGCCTTTAGTATAGTTTCAGGCTAGAAATCTCAGCATCCCTCCACTGTAACAGGTAGTCTCTGTCTCATACAATCAAATGATCAGCAAGCAGAGTCAGGAAGCTTCTGCTTTGTACACTAGACACTTTGGTGTACATTGCTAAAGTAAAGATATCGTTGCAAGGGAAAACTGTTTTCTTTTATAACTCAGAGTTGCAAACATACCGAAAAGAGAAAATAAGCATCACCTCAAGAACATTACTTTAGCACACAATCATGGAAACTGGAAAAAAATGCTACTGAAAGTGGAATTACCCTTTAAACATACTTTAGTGCACTATCTTTTACCCAGTACATATTTGACCAACTAGAGTTGAGCTTCATTACAGTGATTTATATTTTTTTTATTCACCGGTGCAGTGTTTTTGCTGTCTTTTGACAATGATTCAACAGCTAATTCCTGGAATACAAAGCCTAGGGAAAGATTGAGATGTCCTAGAAGTAAAGGTTATGCTGATGCAGAAAACCAGGGATTAAAACATGTACGTTTTGGTTAGAAACAGCTACATTAAGATACCAGGAATACCAGGCAATGTTCACTCTGTCATATGTAACATTTTATGTATAACTGTTATAGATCTGGACTATTTTTTAAGCAAAAGTCAAGCCTGTAAAAAAACACCCACCCAGCTCATGTTTGCCAAGCTTTCCACTAACCATGACTTATTTTGTAAGTTAGACAATCAGTACAGGACTTGACTCCGTCAATCAGGTAAGTGACAGAGTGCCGGACTAGAAGGGATCATCTGCAGTACATAAAAGCCGAGTATAGCCTTTTTATTTTATTGCCCGGATAATGGGGTCCATTTGGAACCTAGTGGGAAAACTCACCTATTCTTAGGATAGAAATCTGCCATTCGCTTTCATTGTCTACCGGGTGTAAATTTTCACCTGGCTCTGAATCAGCACCAAGGTAGACAATGAAAGTTAATGGCAATTTTCTCCCCTAAAAAAATAAGTGAGTTTTATAATGAGGCTCTGGATCGACCCCAATAGTTAGAATGTAAGCTTCCTGCATAATGGTATCGCCTTTATTGTGCTAATATGTCTATGTGTAGACTGGTGCTAAATTCTACTCTTTGCTAATAAGTTTACATAGATTGATGCAAGCAGGAAATCCAAGGTTAAGGTAATACAATTTATTGGCTAACTCAATAAGATTGAAAATGCAAGCTTTCGAAGCTGTTCAAGCTTCTTCTTCAGGCATAATACAGATCTGGAACTTAGACACACATTTATACAAAAAACTACAAAGGAGTGACAATTGTTTTTACACTGACACACATGAAAAAAAGTCGCAAAATCGTATACTGTGAGATAAGAATCAGGGGGATTATAACAATTAATGGTGGGCTGATAAGAATGAGAGGGGGAGAGAAAGTGTGTGGAAGTTTTATTGCTCTCACACCAGGCCAGACAGTCTGTTTAATATCAGACCTTGTATTGAGTCTTGTCTATTCAATCCATTTCAAAATCCTTGGCACAAATAGATTGATACCAAATGCTTTATTGTGCTAATGTGTCTCTGTAGGCTGATGCAAAATGATCAGGTCTGGTCTGCAATTTCTTCATCTTTAAAGAGAACAGGCACCCTAGAACTGATGTAGCTTCAGTAATCAACAGTAACTAACCAGAGCTAATGTTAATGGTTGACATTCATTGAACAAAAAATCCCAATGGTGTCAGTATAATCCAATGAGCAAGAAAATGGTCAACGACAAAGAAAGAGCTCAAGAAAGGTCAACCGAGTTTGCTTGAAGATGGAAAAAAAACGAAGGGCCATTTTGTCTGTGACCCTCCCACATAATTTTTTTTTTATAGTCATAGTAGCACATAACGTCACTATGAAGATCAGGGACAGGGAGGTGTGGAGGGGGGCTGGGCATTGCCTGTCTATGTTGGAAGTACAACTTGGGATTGCTAGGGCTGAATTTTGCCTGAAATTGACCCATTATTCTTCATAAATAATGTCAGAGTTGCTGGGCTTACTGTCATTTACTTGAAGACATATCACATCCATGTGGTTGACTAATTTTTACATGGGGTGGGGGAGCGCCACATTTTTGTAGATAACAATCCATTCTTCATTGTGTCTTCTTTTTTGGAAGATACATTGACATTTTAATTTTGATATGGCAGGGCGATAAGATTGAATTAGAGACCTTCATTCAATACATGAACAACAATGAATGAAATTTAGAATTTACAAGGACTATTCATTAAGAATAGGTTGATTACCTAGACCTGATGTTATGGACTGATGGTAAGATACATGCTTGCTATTATTGGAAACCTCTGGCCCCAATTGCATTTTTCATGCAAAATCTGCTCACCCCTTACACAAAGAAAGCGATATCCATAGGGGAATTATTACATATAAAAAGAAACTGCTTGACAGACGATGATTGTACACATGAATTTATAGAGGCATTGCTACGAAAAAAGGGGATATCCTAAGTGGATTTTGGAGTACAAGATAGTACTAGAATTAGAGATAGATCAACCCTCTTGCCCAAAACTGATCGTCCACATGGTGAACATGATACAACTGGGCCCTTAGGTTTCTGCACTCCTTGTTCCATAGAATTTACCAGTTTTAACTGGTAATCTTCCAATTTTACATTGTAATAAAAAAATGACCAACATTATGGAAGAGAGAATAAAAATGGTTGCACATAAAGCAAAGACATTGGGGGCCATATCATCACCTAGTATGCTCCCATTTCTATCCACCACTAAGGACTAAGGATACATGGCTGTCCTCCAAGGCAGGGGTGTAGCTGGGGGGGGGGGGGGGGGGGGCATGTGCAGCAGGTAAGGGGGGGGGGGCAAACAGGGGGCTGAGCACAGGTGGAGGGTGCCATTTTGAATGGTTACCCCGGGTGCCAGAAAGCCTAGCTTTGCCTCTGACTGGTTTTAAGTGCAGTAAGCCCCTTTGCAGTATTTGTGAATTAATTATCCCTGCGAACACCCAAATCGGTAGTCACTAATAAATCTTACACTATAAAACATTTCATTAATGGTGACCCAACAGGAACTCCTTATTTAATTATGTGTGTGTCCTGCAGACTCCAGAATTTTTTGTGTTGGGACCCAATGGCAGCCGATAAGTGAGGTTAAAACCATTTTCCATCTCTCAATTTACAATGACTTGTACGTAAATCTCCAGCAATAATTAGTGCTGGGCGTATCTCCAATCCATATCCTCTGTTTTCCATCATCAGCTCATGAGTTTTCTTTCGTTAACATGAACGGCTTCTTTAACACCTGTTTTAAGCAATTATTCCCTATGTCCAGGATTTAAAATGAGGACTGGTTGTAAGGAGGTATGTAGGAAACCATATATGAAAATAGAAAGTGTGAGTAGAAAGAGTGTGGAGAGGTGAGTATCTGCCACATACAATGTTGCTTTAACGCCTCTCTCATGGTGGCTTCATTACAATTCATAACTTCAGTCATGAAAATGCCATCCACACCTATCTTTTATGAGGTCCCTGACCCTGTGCTGGATGTGGATTAGAGCTACACCCGGCAGCATTTATTGCTTAAGATTTCCGTTCCGTCCGTTCAGTCATTTTGAACTGAGAAAGCAATTTGAATGACTAGTGAAATATCATCAAGAAAGACACAGCAAGTCCATCAATCTGATTGGTTACTCTTGGATATATCATGATAAATAAAACCACATAGCAAAAATAGTTTGCCTTGTTTTATTGGGCTGCTTTAAAAATCGAGAAAGGAAGGAATACTAACAAACAAATACAAATTAATTACATACATGCCTGCATAACCATATACATTTCAAAGAAATGCCTGGACTGGTAAACCAGCCCCAGAGACCTTGTTCTACCTTCAATAAATCTGCCAGGAGTGTTCAGCGTATGCGTTTTCATTAGTATTCTGACTGCTGAGAGATATTGATTGATTTGATGTGGTCTATCTATCAGCACGTTTTAAACACTTTATCAAGCCTGGGTGGTTTGGTGTCATAAATCTTTGTATATGCTGCTTACGATGACTTGTGTACTGAAAATGATTGTAGAGAAAGGAAAATGTTAAGCTAGGCATGTTATAGCAGAGCAATGTGTTAAAAATTATCTCTTTTTCTCTCTATATGGGTTAGTTAGGCAGTGTTCCCCAACCATTTCCTCGAGAGCCACCAACAGGCCAGGTTTTATAGAGCTCTAAGCGAACTATTTAATGCAGCAGCAGTGCTAAATAGACAGCCAATTGGAGATTCACAAAAATTGACGCGTTGGTGGCTCTCGACAAGAGGGCTGAGGAACAAGGGGTTAGGCCATGTGTGTATACCTATTGGCACAGTAACCATTCACAATGGTGTTTTCAGAACAGGCTTTGCTGGGAGTTCTCCCCTTTCTGGGGGTGCTCTGCTGCAAGCTTTGGCTGGTCCTGGCAGCTATAGAAAAATGTTATACACATCACTATTGTGTGGGTATTATCTTAGAGGTTATGACTAAAAAAGACATATTCTAAGTATACAGCACGTCCTGTTCCAGAATATTCCTTACACATGGGTAATACATCCACAAGATGGCGCTGGACTGCAGAAAACAGCTTGTGCCTCCTCCTGGCCCTATATAAGTCAGGGACCTCCCACAAATTCCCCAGTTCTTTTCTGCAGTCTGCGCTGAGAAGATAGAAGACAGCTTTCTGTGGCGCAGGTGAGCGGGGCTTATATGCCTGCGGCCCTGCAAGACTATTCCCACCTGTTCCGTCTCATTTACTGCCTCCCAGCCTCGGCTGTTAAGGTTCGGGTGAAGGTAGGTTAGCAAGCACCAACAGTAGGCAGTTTAGGCTAATGGTGAGCCTTTTTGGGATGCCCCCACTGCCTCATGGGTTTTGCCAGGTTATTCTGTGCAGTTAAACCCTATTCATTCCCCCTCCACCCTCACTTCTCACATTAGTCCTCTGGGCGCCATTGTCCCTGGGTATTCTACTGTTATCCTCCCTCACTCTCCCCTTGGGGGATCTTCGGGGGGGGGGGGGGGTCGTCTAGTGATTCAACACTGTATTTCACTCTGACATGTTTTAGTGGGTGTGTTTCGCACTCTTCGGGGGGGGGCCTATGCATGATGCATTTACCTCATAACTCCACGGCCTGCCCCTCGAGGTCTGCCGATGCCATTTTGTCTCCTCGCTGCGTGCTGCTGGGCTTTCTGCGGTCCGCGAGTAACCCCAATGGGGTGATTTTTTTCTAAAAGTTTTTCCTAACTGCCTTATTCTCATGGGAATGTTGATTATGTCTTCCAGGCGGGTGAATACTTCAGCACTGTGGTTTCTCCCGGCCATTTATCCTCACTAACTCCCACTTCCCTAGCGGTTCTTGGAGCATCCCGGGTAGCTCTTTTAGCGTTAACCCTCACTGGCCTATTGTGCCATTCAAATCACCATATGGAGGCTTCTGGGGATAATGGGCCTGGGGTTCCTTCGGGACAAGCCCGGCTATGTGTTGTGTGTGAGGTGTCCCCTATTAGTGATGATGTCAGGGTGTGTGTGTACCCTGCGCCCAGCAGGTACTTGCGCTGCAGTCTGGGCTGTCTGTTACTGGGCCTGATGGTGCACCTACCCTCACCTACCCCCCCACGCTTACATCTGACCCCCACCGAGGGGCATACTAGTGGGGAGTCTCAACCTGATTTAGCTACACGGGTGGCCAGCATTGAGAAACATCTTGCTGGGTTTGCCCCGCGTAAGGCTTCTGCCAAGAAGCGGCATTTATCGCCTGTGGTTTCCCTCTTCCCTGAGGAAGATGAGGGCCCTTACTCACACTCAGATCCCTACCCCCTTGAGGAGTGGGAATTATTTTCTGATTCCGAATCTTCTGAGGAACAACCTAAAATATACGGTGGTACTGGGACCCCCTTTGGGGAAGACCCGTGGTCCCCTGATGACACTAACAGATTGCTGAGTCACATATTTGAAGTGCTTTGTATTTCTCCCCCGGCAGTGGCTCCGCAGCAGCAGGGTGAGCTTTTTCATACGGTTAAGCCACGCTGGGAGTTTTCTGAGCAGTCTCACTTTAATAATCTGGTGCTCAAAGAATGGGAACGGCCTAGCAAGCTGCCAGGGGTGCCTAAGAGTTGGGACAACAGGTATCCCTTTCCTGCTGATGTTGTTAAGCGTTGGTCATGTCCTCCTGAGGTGGATGCGCCTGTTCTAGGGTTGTCCAATACATCTGTCATGCATTCTCCTGACACTACTACCGTGCGAGATGCAGAGGACCGGCGTTTGGACCAACTTGCCTGTCATGCCTTTGCCTGTGTGGGGACGGCACTGCGCCCGGTTTGTGCCTCTGCTATTATGGCTATTGCCATTAAAGGGGTGCTTAAGTGTATTTTGGATGGGGCATCTGAGGATGCGGGCAGAGAGGAGTATAGATCTCTCCTGCTTTGTGAGGAATTTATTGCATATATCCTCTCTGCCATGAATGATGCCATTAGAATGTGTGGTAGGACTTAAAGGCTCTCACTGGTTTCCCTTTCAAGGGCCTGCGTCTCTTTGGGGAATGCTTGGATTTGTTTGCTAAGGGTGGTAGGTTACCGCAGGAGGCCATCTCGGTCTTTTCGGGGGACAGGTACCTTTCTCCCATCCTTTCGTTGTTCCAGAACTAACCGTGGAGTCTCTTTTACTGGGGCCCACAGGAACCATTGGGGTAGGGGCAGAGGGCGTGGCCGTCCTGGCCTCTCCTGGGGTCTCAAGCCAAAAACCTCACCCAAGCCCTCTCAGGCATGAAGGGGCGCCCTCACCTATCCGGGTGGGGGGGCAGCTTCGGCTTTTTGCTCACGTCTGGAGACTTCATGTCTCAGACCGGTGGATTCGGGAGGTAGTGTCCTCCTGTTACAAGATAGAGTTTGCAGCCTGGCCGCCCCCAAGATTCATCAAATCCCGGATGGCTCAAAACGCCCTTTTTGCCAAGGGTCTTCGCCTTGCTGTCCAAAACCTTCTGGAGTTAGGGGTCATATGCCAAGTGCCTTTACAGGAAAGGGGCAGAGGCCACTATTCCAATCTTTTCACTGTTCCCATGAAAGATGGGTCCATCAGACCCATCCTGGATTTAAAGCGCTTCAACAAATTTGTCAGATTAAAATGCTTTTGCATAGAGACTCTGCGCTCAGCTGTAAATTTACTACGCCCGGAGGACTTCATGACCTCTGTAGACATCAAGGATGCTTACCTTTATATACCAATCTTTCCAGGTCATCAGAGATTCCTCAGGTTCGCTCTGGAGGATCAGCACTACCAATTTGTGGCCTTGCCCTTTGGTCTCACCTCGGCTCCCAGGGTATTCACCAAGGTGCTGGCGGGCATTATGGCTCTGCTGAGATCTCAGGGCATTCGCATACTTCCTTATTTGAATGACATTCTCATCACCTCTCGGGCCTTCCAGCAGGCCAAGCTGGATACCCAGATGGTGGTGTCCACACTGGAGTCCTTCGGCTGGATGATCAACCATCCAAAGTCTTCCCTGTCACCGTCAATAGTCAAGTCCTTTCTGGGCATGACTCTGGATACATCTCAGGTCAAGATCCTTCTCCCTCAGCAGAAGGTGGACAGTCTGCAAGCTCAAGCCAAGCTTCTTCTGTCTTGCCCTCATCCTTCCATCTGGCAGGGGATGCAGCTGGTGGGCCTGATGGTGTCTTGCTTCGAGGCTGTTCCATACACTTAGTTTCACATGAGGCCTCTTCAACCTCACCTCTTGTCAGTTTGGGTTCAAGACCCGGTGTCCCTGGATCAGGTGTTTGTTCTGTCCCCTCTGGTCAAGCGGTCTCTCTCGTGGTGGCTGGACTCAAGGAACCTGTTGGTGGGCAGATCCTTTCTGGCTCTGTGCTGGGAGACAGTCGCCACAGATGCCAGTCTGACAGGTTGGGGGGGTTTCTGGAAATCCCTGAAATTCCAGGGTCAGTGGGGCCCTCATGAGGCCCACTCCCATATCAACATTCTGGAATTTAGGGCGATACGATTAGTTCTCGTACAACTGACTCCACACCTTCGGGGTCGGGCTGTTCAGGTCCGCTCAGACAACCAGACGGCGGTTGCCTACATCAATCATCAGGGAGGGACCCGGAGCAAGAGGGCCCTCAAGGAAGTGTCTCTGATACTGTCCTGGGCGGAGGAGAATGTTCCCTGCATCTCGGCAGTGTACATCCCGGGAGTGGAGAATCTGGAGGCAGAATCCCTCAGCAGGGGGACTTCTCGCCTGGGGGAATGGTCCCTCAGCAGCAGGGTGTTTCGCTCCCTGTGCCACCGTTGGGGTCAGCCGGATGTGGATCTGTTTGCGTCCCGCCACAATCACAAGCTTCCAGCCTTTGTCTCTCTTTCCAAGGACCCTCTGGCCTTGGCCATGGATGCACTAGCAATGTCTTGGCAGAGCTTTCAGCTCCTTTATGTGTTCCCTCCGTTTCCTCTGCTGGGCAGGGTGCTGCGCAAGATATCCCAGGAAGGGGTGCCAGCCATCCTGGTGGCCCCCTGTTGGCCAAGAAGAGTGTGGTTCGCAGACATCGTGCAGTTGGCAGTAGATCAGTACGCCCTTCCCAAGGTTCCAGACCTGCACACTCAGGGGCAGCTACGCCATCCCAATTTACAAACGCTGGATTTAATGGCCTGGCTGCTGAAACCTCCATCTTGATGGAAAAGGGGCTGCCTGCCTCTGTTGTTAATACCATGATTAGGGCTATGAAGAAGTCCTCGTCCTCCATCTACTATAGGGTATGGCATGCTTATATTGACTGGTGGGAGTCTAAGTCATTTCCCTGTTGGGTGTTTTCTGTCCCTAGGATTCTGGAGTTTCTGCAACATGGTTTGAATTTGGGTCTTCAACTTAGTACCCTTAAAGATCATGTTTCTGCCTTGGCCATTTTCTTCCAAAGATCTTTTGCTCACCATCGTTTGGTTAAGACCTTCTTCCATGGGGTTACTCATGTGCGTCCCCCACGTAAGCCTATGTTACCAGTCTGGGATTTGAACTTGGTCTTATCTGCCTTGCAGGGGTCTCCCTTTGAGCCCTTGCGTGAGGCCCCTTTGTCCATTTTGATGCTTAAGGTAGTCTTTTTGGTGACCATCACCTCTGGTGTTTCGTTTTAAGCCAGATTTTCTGCCTAAGGCTGTGTCTGCTGTTAATCTAAATCAGGACATTGTTTTGCCTTCTCTGTGCCCTAATCCTAGTAACCCTAAGGAGCGGGTTTTACACTCTCTGGATGTGGTCAGGACTCTGAAGTTCTATTTGGTGGCTACTGAATCCTTCAGGAAGACTGACGCTCTCTTTGTGCTCCCATCTGGACCTAAGAAGGGTCTGGCTCCAGCTAAGTCCATTATCAGCAAGTGGATCCATCAGGCTGTGGTACAGGCCTACTCTGCTAAGGGGAAGGAGCCTCCCTTCCACCTTACTGCTCATTCTACTCGTGCTATTGGTACCTCTTGGGCTTTTAAGCACCAAGCTTCTGTTGAACAAGTTTGCAAGGCCGCTACTTGGTCTTCTGTTCATACTTTTTCTAAATTTTACAAGGTTGATTTTAGGGCCTCAGCTGATGCTGCCTTTGGTCGCAAAGTTCTGCAGGCGTCAGTGGTTTAAATTGCCCGCTGTTACTTTTTGGGGATCCCACCCTACCTTACGGACACTGCTATTGGATGTCCCATGTGTAAGGAATATTCTGGAACAGGACATGCTGTATACTTAAAATAATACAATTCTGTGATTACTCACCTGTAGAATTGGCATTATACGTATACAGCACATCCTGTTCCATCCCACCCTTGATATCATTATTCTTAGTTACCTCTGTATGGTGATTGTTCATATGTTCATTTTTGAATTCTTGTTGTTATTGTTCTCCTGGCTTCTTGTTAACTGCTTGTCAATACTGGGGAATTTGTGGGAGGTCCCTGACTTATATAGGGCCGGGAGGAGCCACAAGCTGTTTTCTGCAGTCCAGCGCCATCTTGTGGAGGTATTTCCCATGTGTAAGGAATATTCTGGAGCAGGACATGCTGTATACGTATAATACCAATTCTACAGGTGAGTAATCACAGAATTGTATTTTTCTCTATCATTTGAGGTATGTATTTCCTTGGGATTCCCTGCCATGTGTCACGCAGAAAAAAGTGCTTCACCATGCTCCCTTTTAACCTCCATCCGGGATCCTGCAATGGTCAAATGCAGCATTTCCCTACTCTGCAACTGCACCCCTGCTCCCTTCGCTTTGTGTGCCACTTCCTCAGTCATCTGGAGCTGTCTAAAGACCCAATCAGATAAACAACAACACAACGGCGTGTAGTCTCAAGAGACAAAGCGAAGGCAGCGGGAATGCTTCTGCAGGAAGCTGGTAGCAGGTTGCACGGCACAGTGCTTTCATGGTTGTAACACACTGTGGGGAATCCCCCATCAGGTTGCCCCCCAGGAAATATACGGAGGGGAATGTCTCTGCAGATTGCTGCATTTAAAAAGAAGCCCAAGAATTTTGCAGCTGGTTCCTCCGGATCCCAGCTGAGGCAAGATTCTTTTTTTTAACCCCCCCCCCCCCGTCTTGTCTCAGTGCTGTATGTGGGGGAGGGGGGTCTGCCACATTGCCTGTTATGGGGGTTGGGAGTATTCTGCATGCTGTCTGTTATATAGGGATGGGGGGGGGGATTCTGTACATTACTTGTTATTGGGGATTAGGGGGAATTCTGCCACACTCCCTCCACTAGGGGAGTTATTGCACATCAAGTTATGGGGTGATTGGGGGGATTCTGCCATGTCCTGGTGTTCTTGGGTAAGAGTTTATTTTAGCACATCATTTGGTTCAGAATATTTTTTTTATTTTCGTCCTTCAAAACTAAGGCGTGTCTTATGGTCAGGTGTGTCTTATACTATTTTGATGTTGATATTGCAAATACCTTTGTAACAGTGGAAATTAAAAAAAGACCCAGATATATGATAGGCAGAAAAAAGAAGAGCTCAGTTCTAGAGTTGTGTTGTATATTTCTTAAACTTTGTGCTTCATGGTTTATGTTTTTTTTTTTAAAAGCAGAACACTTCAACTCCAAACTTACTAATTGCCACTTATATACACTTTAAAACCACAAGCACCTAACACCTAAGTTTAGTTTGGTTAATTTCATGTTGGTATCAAATAGAATATGTTCAACTCGGCATATAACAATGAAATACAGATAATACTATCAGGCTGTTAATTGATGGCAGATGGGGTTTGATCATGCTAATCATTTACAGATGGCATCAAATATTATTATAACTGTTTCTTTTATGATGACATTAAACAGTTAGTATCCATATTTTATACACACATCCTACACACACTGGGATTATCAACACATGCCTTTTACAATGAAGTGCATATAATTTACTGAAAGAAGCCTTGTGATAACTATCTATGTAAGAAAACAGCAAATGCATTGGCACTGCACGAGTGGTCAGAATAGTTTGTCATTTCTTGGAGAAAAGATTGGATCAAAACCTGAATGCTAGACTCAATGGCTCCATCCACCACTACATGTGCACTGGTAGCAAACAGCTAAAAAAGAATGAAAAATAATTTTTTTTTACAATAAAAAAAACCTCACCGCCAGGTGGCTTTCTCTCAGCAGGTCCACTGGGTCAGGTGCTTTCTCCTGGTCTGCTAGGCTGATCTTATTGTAGCCACCTTCCTGGTATCTGTAGTGAGGGGGGGATGCAGTAACCCTCCTCCTTCCTTGGCATCCCGCAAAGTTAATCCTGACCCTCCGGAGCATGGAGGCTTTTATTTACTCACAGGAGAGCTTCTACGGAAGCCCCATGTGACTAATGATGTCAGGGGAGGGGAGGGATATGGAGCGAATCCCTGGGAATGGTAACTCTACTGTTACTGAGTCAACCGACCGACCTTTTTACATTAGGCATCTCAGCGCTTAGAGACCCTATTCCACATGTGGCAAACTCAAGACTCCAAGCCTTATGTGGCCCTCTGACAGGTGGCAGATGGTGGTGGCTGGGTGGTGCTGGTCACTCCAAGGCTTCTGACATCGACAGCATTGCTTCGCACATGTGTGTGGCTCTACTGAGTGATGCGGTGCTCCACTGTGGAGCACAGTACTGCCCCCAATCCTGATAAAAGCAGCTGGGGTGCGCCTTTTTAATATTCTGGGGTAGAAGAGAGTAGTGTGTGCAACTGTCCTGTGCCTTTGTGCAATCAACTCCCACACAAGATGTGCCAGATTGGATGGGAAAAAATGATTGTAGTGCTGCGATGGGCAAAAGTTATTGTAACTGTCCTGGACACAATTGCACTTGCATCTGTACTGGGCAAAATAATTTATCATCTGTCCTGAACAAAATAATTCAGGATCGGTCTTGGAAAAAATAATTCTGTAGCTGTCCTGGACAATATGATTCTGGGTCCGCATCTGTATTGGCTGAAATAATTTAGGGTGTGTGTGGGAAAATAAATCTGTAGATGTCCTGGGCCAAATAGTTTCTGCATCTGTCCTGGGCAAAATAATTATGTGGCTGTCCTTCGCAAAATAATTCAGCATCTGTCCAGGTCAATATTATTCTGGGCCTGCATCTGCATTGACTGAAAAAAAGGCCTGGGCAAAAAAATTCTGTAGCTGTCCTGGGCCAAATTAATTTCTGCATCTTTCCTGGGCAAAATAATTTTGAGTCTAGACCACACATTTAAATGGTTGTGTCTGAATGTTGTTAACCGGCGCCTTGGAAGGTGACCAGAATGAGTGGCCCTCGATATTCCGGTGGTTTCTAAATGGCGCAACTTCCTAAAACGATTTAGCAGCCAGATTAAAAAACAAAACTTACCTTTTGTCTACCACAGCTGATTGGTCTTAGCAGCTCACCTTATCACTGGATGTGAGCTCATGCCGCAGCCCTTTCTGCGCCATCCGGGGGCTGAACATGGAGTCGAGAGTGATGATGTGCAAGGCTAGCGAGCCACCATCAGTCACAGGCGCGCTGCCTCGCCCTCTTCATTCATTGCAATGAAGGAGGTGTGCTGAGGCTTGACGCCCCCTCCATTATAGCATATTCAGAGGGGGCATGGCTGCATCCCTGTGTCTGATGGCAGGGGCAGGAGCTGGCACAGCAACACCAAAGAATGGAAGTCAGGCCCTCAGGGGACGGGGAAGCGAGGGTTGTGGCGCATGTACAGATGCAGCAGTCAGGTAAGTTGCTGATCGCTGGACTCGCACTGATCAGTTGCAAAAGGTGAGTATTCTTTTGTTTTTTTTTCTTTGGCTGCTGAATGATTTTAATAATTCTACTCACAGTGGAGCATATTGAGGAGGGATTTTTTTCTTCCAATTGACTTATTGCAGCAAGGTCATCCAAGTATAGTGCTATACCTGGGATTCAGTGAGCTCCTAAGAACAACCCATACTGTCACAGGTATTTGTAATGCTAGACTGCATGGCTATGTGCTTGGTTTTATACACCTGTGGGATGGGACTGAATCAAATCTGAATTCAATGGTAAGAGATGTTCCAATTCTTCTAATATAACTTTTTCCATTATACACTAGAATTAACCAATCTTGTCCCCCACCTACCTGATTGACATGTCTCCTTATTCAGCTGGGGGATTTCTGCCCTACAAAGTGGTTGCTCATCTCTAAACAAAATGGTGTGAGGGTGGTGGATACTGTCTTTTAGGGAATAATGACCAACAACTCCAAGTACCTCACTACTGCAGGTTCCACCTTTTACTAGTACCCAGCACCCTGGAGTATCATGCTCTGCACTTCTTTTTATTATCAGCAGCACAGAAATCATTAGACACAGAAGCAATAGGAAGACAGAAGCATAAACGGAATAATGCAACTGAGCTCCTTCATCAGATTTTTACATCTTCATAGTTATAACCACAAACATTTGTTGTCTGGGACTGTTTTGTTCTGGGTCTTTTCAAAACGTAGTATAGGCCCACCACAATCTTATGTGGCTGACAAGGACAGTCCAGGCAATGGCAATAATAAGGCAGTAAGCATATTACGTAATGCTTATCCCATTTGCCTCGTCTCCGTTTCCTGCAACCCTGGGTAGAAGTAGCAAGGATCCAAATTTTGCCCCTCTACTCGAGGACCACACAAAAAAGACACTCTATCCTTCAGAGGGAGTGAGCACGGCAAGCCACAGTGGTCCCAGAGCTGTTTCTGACCACAGTAGAGCATGCTCAAGACTTATAAAGCTGTGAAATGACATTAAAACAGCCTTCCCAGCAGGCATACGACCCAAAAATTAGGGCAATGAAAGCAAGATCGCTTGGAATACATAAGGTTTTTGAGAAGCTTTGAAATGGTTAATTTGACACTGCCCCCACAGTTGATAAGGGGAGAGAAAGTTAGTGTGTGTCTGGACAGGGACTTTAATTGTGGACATGGATTAGCATTTCATGTCTGTAATAGTCAACCCAGAAGTTCATTTAATTGGATATTCCAGGCAACCAAGATAAAAAATCTATACTCTTTTATCTGTTGTTCCATTCGTCCCTTATGAGATCCCATAGCCTGGCATCCAGGGCTGATCTACATTCATGGACAAGCTGCTGGGGAAGAGTCTCCCCTTCAAGACAGGCATCCGCCCCTCCAAAGGTTTGCTCCATTCATTTTAATAAAGGCCTGTCACACCCCCTCGGTTGTAGGGAATGGGGTGGGCAGGGTCTGGACAAAGTTGACTGTTATGTTATATAAATATATCCTGGATGTAATATAAGGCATTTTAATGCATATAACATTTGACAGATGCTATAAAGTCTTAATATAAGGAGCAGTTTCTGGGCTTGTCTGCAGTGCTTAATTATGACATTTTATGTCCGTTATATATTTGAGCAGTATCCAGCTCATAAATAGTGTCATGATCTTGCTCTAGAAGCCAAATAATCATACAGCTAGGTTATCAGTTCCTGTACGAGAGAGTAAAGATCTAAAGTTTGTGGTGGTGATGGTGGGATTATACTCCATGCTGAAAGGTCACTTGTGATGTGTGTGGAGCACAAACCTGAAGTGCTCAGCGCTAAACTGTCACTGTAATGACAGATAACTCCGCTCAGCACAGTCAAGATGGACATTCACATTCTTTAGCCATGACTGAAGTAGGCCCAAATAAGAAGGGCTGAGTGTTACATGCGTTAGTGTTACCAGAGATTCCAGTTACCACTAGTCCTTTTTCCTCCTTAATACATTTCTTTAAAAGCACTGTAAAGGCAGAGTGTAGAAACATGAGTGTCTTACCTCCCAGACAGTTGATTTCAGGTAGCCTGCTCTGTCATTAGTGTTACTGGGGATTTCTTATCTTCTATTCTAGAGACATTGTTGTATTTTTCTCTGCGTCTCTCTAAAGCGCAGACTTCAGTGAAGGTCTGTGGTGAAAGCTGTTGATAGTCGGCCTTCAGGGTGTTTGACCTGTGCAACTACACTAGGTGCACCCTCCATTGCTGTATAAAGGGGGGCTAAGAGACACCATTCATACTGCCCTTATTTCAGCAAGATCTCACTATTGTACTTGGTTATACTCCCACTCTTCTTTCTTCTGTTTTTTTCTTGTTGCTTTTCCCTTGCTCTCTCTCTCGTACTCTCCACTTCTCTCTCTTTTTCTCATTCTCTCTTTTTCTTTTGTTCTTTCCAGCTATCTCTCTTTTTTCTTTTTTTGGTTATCTCTTTTTCTCTTGGTTTTCCCCCTTATTTTTCGCTTGTCTTCTTTTTTTCAATTGTTCTTTTCTATTGTTTTCTTTATTTTTCTTTATCACTTTGTTACTCTTGTTCTCTTTTCCTCTCTTTTTTTTTTATTCTGTCCATCTCTTTTTTTCTCTTCTTTATATTTGGCTCTTGTTTTCTACACACTACTTTCTCTTTCTTTCTGTTGTTTTCGCCGCCTCTCTCTCCTTGATCTTTACATCCCTTTTAGCTTGTTATACCTCTTTCTCTTTTTATTTCATTCCCTATACCTATTTTTCTCTTGTTCTTCCCATCTCTCTAGCTTTTTCTTTTGTTCTCTACGTCTACGTTTTTTCTCTTCGCTTCACTTTTTTCATCTTGTTCTCTCCATTATTGTAGTTTCCTCCTTTTTCTATTGTTCTCTCAATCTTTCTTTAAATCCCTCCAGCTCTTTTTCGCTTGTTCTCTCCATCGTCCTGCATTTTATCATTCCCATCTCTTCGTCTTTGTCAGAGTCTAAACGTACAGTATGTGTGTATTAGTGTGTATGGGGGAGGGGGGGCACATCTTGAAATGTTGCACGGGGCTATGCTTAACCTAAGACTGCCCTGTGCCTTTGCCTTTTTGTCAGGGTTGCTGCACATGAAAGGTCACCGTCGGTCACTTGATTGGCTGCCATCCCTGGAACATGGAACTGGTGAGTATCAGGCTTACGGATAAGTGTGCTGTGGGGTATCCCAAATCAGAATGCCTCATATGCTGCAGGTATAAGTCAATGTAAGATGATTTTACTTTACTTCTTTTACTTATTAAAGATACTGTATAGCCCTGTGGAAGGGTTTGAATTCCCACCTTGTCACTCAAGCCTTTGTTTAATATTAATTAATATTAAACAATTGCGCAATCAGAAAATGGGAACAAGTGAAATTCCTTAAAGTGGACCAACACCCAGGATTTTGACTATCCTGGTCCACTTCGGGAGGGGCACCCCCAATCGATTGGGGGTGCCCCGCTGTGTGAAACCCCCCATAAAGCCCCAAAAACTCACCTCACCACGTGACCGCGCCGTCCAATCCCCGCCGACGGACAAGCGGGTGACAGCGACGGACAAGACAGCGCGTCCACCGCCGCCTCCCGCACGTCACTCCTACAGGGCGCGCGCCCGCGCCGGCCATTCACAAACGCCCGGCGCGGGTGTGCCCACGACTAGAGGGGCGCGCGGGCGGCGGCGGCTACCGCCGCCGGCGATAAGGTAAGGTTTTTTGGGGGGGTTTCACCCCGCGGGACATCCCGATCTCGGATGTCCCGCGGTGAGGGAGGTGATCGGCCCGGGAATCTTATAGATTCCCTGGCCAATCACCCCTGGGTGTTGGTCCACTTTAAATTTCGTAACACTGCACTTCTAATGAGCTTTAGTGAGATTCACTTATCTTGGTCTGGAGTTGCTTTGTATGTAAAACTAATGTTCCTCCAATATTTGTCTGTTATTTTTTAATTTAAACTGAATGTCAAAGCATTAATGTAGGAACAAATGATACTCACCAGCAATCCCCTAAAACAGTTTTTATTGGGTCCAGTGCTCAGAATTGTACCTGTCTCTATTAATTCTCTATTAATCAAGCACCCAGAAGCACTCCCACTGCATCCTACAGAGGGGTTGAGCTGAGGCAGTGTGTGACACGGCCCCTCTGCTGCAGTAAATGTAGCTGGGCGAAATGGGGTGAATGGAGTTGGGCAAGCTCCAGTCATGGTGGATTTAAAGAGCAGGGCCACATCAGCAGGGCTGGTGGATGTTGGTCAAATGCCCAAAAAAAACCCAGGATGTGTGCACAACACAAGGCTCGATCTTAGAAACTCCTCACACAAGGTTTCTTCACTCCAAACTTGAATGAAGCAACTGTGAAGGACAAAAAAGTATTTTCTTCAGATTCTTCATCCTGTATAAACACATAAGTTATGCTATAAATCTAGGGAGGGGGTAACACGTAACAAACCATTTCACCACTTTTATGAAGCCCATTCCAATGTTTTGAAAGACAGGAACCCATTACATAAATGGAAATAAGAAGAAGATCCCCTTGGAATAGCTACTTTACTTTACCCGTCAAAGGAAAGTTAACCCTCTCTCATGACAACCCATAAATGTAATGGTGTTTTTTTTGTGTAAGTCAGTTTGGTGGATTACATTTCACGCAGACTAACTCAATTAAATCTCCTATCTTTATTGTTATTCCTCGGTTTGCTCTTAAGACATCAAAACAGGTATATGCACATGTGTACATGCACCACAAATTGTAGGAAAGTGCCTGTATGCTCCCCAAAAGGAACAAGAAGCCCAACAAGGGGCTCCACAAAGTTGCAACTACAAAAGGGGAGTTAGGGGGAATCACCCTGATGCCCTGACCCTGAAAAGACAAGCGGTCATGGAACGCGTGGGTTTATGAGTCGACCATCACTGTGCCACTCCATATTTTTTTATACATTCATGTATCTTACAGCTTATTGATGAACTTTACGGTGTGTTCGAGCACTATTTAGTGTCTCTTCTTACTCTCTTCATTGATGCTTTATTATACTGATACAGATGTCCTGTTATTTTGTGATAGGCTGTGTTGTTTGTTTTTAACTTTTATGTTTGTACTGGTTTGTTATTACTTTAATTGATTGAGCTGGGTGGTGCTGGTTCATTCTCTACTTCTCTACCTTTCTAGGTTAGCTTTCAAAATTGGGCAAGTCTGAGGGATCAAAGGGGTGCTGGCCATGTTTTAGACTGGTTAGAGACAGATCGGAAAATATGTTTTTTAGATTGATATTTTATTTTTTACCACTGTGGCAAATTGCATTTTACTACAAGCCACCAATAGTGACTGGTATCTGCGAGGTTCTTGTCCTGTATGGTGAGTGCTTTAGGCTGGTGTTTTGGGTTGAACACAGTTTAAATGACAAATATAAAAAAAATATCAAGACAAAAATAGCTAGAAAAGTAGGAACAGAATAACATTTTTGAGAAGCATTATCATTTCTAGACAGCACCTCCTATTAGTCATTCCAATAATGGGAATAAAACGTAGGCCCTTATTTAAGAAGGGATAGCGTCAGGTAGCGCCTGGTTAATGAGAGGTAGCTACAGGTAGCGACTGGTGAACGCCGGACACGGCACGCAATTACACATTTATCAAGCAGAATCTGTTTAGCGACTGGGATAGCGCCATGTAGCGTCTGATTCATCATTTTCACAGCCTCAGCGAACCGCACCGGCGTTCAGCCTTGCACAGCGCCAGGTATGACCTCTCGCTACCTGTCGCTCTTCCATACATTTCAATGGATGAACCTTTTCTTCTCTTTAAACGGGGTATTTTTTTTTTTTTTTCAAAAATTCACAAATAATTCTGTGACCTCTTCTGGCATTGAAAAAGCAGTTTTTTCAAAATTTTTTCATTTTTTATATATTTCTTCAGAAATGGCATTACAGGTCTGGCATTAAAGTGTTCATGTTACAATGTTGCTACAATGTAATTTCATATGTTTTCGCTTTGTTACTAGTTGATAGATGCTGAAAAACAGACTTTAAACACACCGCCTCCTGCGCTCTGGGCTTCAAACAAGCATTTTTCAGCGCTAGAGATTTGTGAGGCTGTTTTTTTGCTGAATATGGTGTGAGTCGGTCGCTATAAGCAGTCGCTAACATGCGCTCCCATACAGCGCTGTACTGGTCAAATAGCGACTGAGTCGCTATGAACTAGCGACCCACGGCTCAGCGCAGTGACTACTAGCGGGCGCTCTGAAAATGCCTGCTACAGACGCTCATCTGTCGCTACATGCCGCTAATGATGAATCAGCCTGCCCGTATTTATAGAGCAGAGTAGATAATGCAAAATTAGACCGTGTGATGTAAATTTTATTTGCCAGTTTATATGCAATGTGAAATCACATGGGTTCATGCCTGTTTCATCAGTATGCTATATATTCGTTTTGTTACAAAGCTCTTTATAGACTTTCATACAAGGATGATTGGCCTGAAAACTTCAATGTACTGAAAAGAAAGGCAAGGCGCTTAAAATGTCACTGAAATTGATTTATTCCTCAGTCATGTTTTATTAAATGTCATCAGAGCTTATAACAAATTATATCACCTGATAGATCGTTTCTCTCCTTTCATCTCAGCACAATACAGTAGATAATGACACTAATATATTTAGTGTTGACAGAAGATGAAAGATAATGACTTTATTTACTATATGCAGTGCTGATGCTGAGTAACATTAACTAAAAAAAAAGTAAAATTGCTGCAGATGAAGTGATAGGTTAACCCTAAAAAGGTATTCAGCAATGGATGTCTATAAAAAAGTATTGATATTTTTCAATCCCAACTCCAGATACGTGTTTTACACATACCTCCCCCCAGCTGACCTGTGCCCCAATCTAGCATTGTCTGAGGCCAGAGTGGTGGCTGCCAGGGGTGCAGCAACCTGCCAATGTGATTTGGCTGAGGAGGATGAGGCCCGGTAGTGTTGAACTGGCCCCTGAGTCAAGTGTGTGTGTGTGTGTGTGTGTGTGTGTGTGTGTGTGTGTGTGTGTGTGTGTAAGTGCGGGAAGGTTGGGCAGATTAGTGTGTGCATGTATGGGGAGGGTGTCAGACTGGTGTGTGGGGGTTCAGGGGGTTGCAGACTGGTGTGTGTGTATGTCTAAGGATGCAGGGGGTGAAAGATTGGTGTGTTTGCAGGGTATAGCAGATCTCTGTGTGTGGGGGATAAGGTGGCAGTTTGATGTGTGTGTTTTTGTGGAGGGGGTGTGTCAGATTGTTCCAAGCTCTGCAGGGGTGCCCCCAAAAAGGAGAACTCCAAGGGGAGTAATGGGCACCAGGCTCATCTGCACCAACAATGCCCAGGAGGGGTAATTGGGGAGAGGCCATTGGCGATGAACCTGGTGAGCAGATGCAGCAGCGGTGTCCCTTTGCCCTCTGAACTGGTATAGAGGAGTTTCCAGTTCACAAATAGTTCAGGTGAATGCTAACTGTCCTGTTCATTCAATATTAATGTCTTCTTCCAGCATCTTTGCTGATTTCCTTTAATTGGGTCTTCGTAGCTTGATTGTGATCTCTTGGATTATGGTGTTGCCTCCAGTATATTTCTTCACAGAAGTAAGCAGCCCTCTTATTTCCTCACCCTAGCTCCCAGCCAGAAACTCAGAAACGAGTCCCCACTATAATAGACTTAGACTAGTCTCCTTCTAGCATCCTTGGCTTCTTAAAGCAGACCTTTGGATGAAAAAAATTTAGTAAATTGCTCAACTAAACTCTGTCTCGCAATCAGTGATACAGGCAATTTAAGAGAGCTTAACTCCATGCAGATGTTGTCGCAGAGCAGGTAGATTATGCCACTGCATGGAAGCGGCCTTATTGCTACAATTCTGACAGTCCTGATTCTGAAAAACACAGTCCTTGAGTCAAAATGACCCTAAATCTCGATGCAATAATGCTTTAGCTTTAGCCAGAAGCTATAATGACTCATCTGACTGCTCAGAAAGCTTTTAAAATTTTGTCTCGACATTGTAAACGACTGTTGCAATGCTCTGTGGCAGCTGAGGCCAATGACTTACATTGATACATAGTTACATTCTTCTCTTCCAGCAGTTGGTGATTCAGTGTGTGTAACATGACAGACACGCTGAGGTAAATATCCCTCAGTTTAGAGTGGGCTGCTCATAGCAAAAGCCCAAGATGCTGACAGCCCTGTGTGGAGAAACAATACCACACGGACACACTTCAGCTATGCTGATCTTTACATCAGTGCAGGCAGCTAGAGAAAGATCTCTAGCTGCCTTATGTGTGAAAACAGATAAAGAGGCCGATTCATTAATAGCGCCAGGTAGCGACAGATGAGCGACAGTAGCGTTATTTTCACAGCGCCCGCTAGTATTCGCTGTGCTTGGCCGTTGTTCGGCTGTTGACAGCGACTCAGTCGGTGTGCGGTAATGTTGAATACGGGGTTAGGAGTCGCTGTTTGACTGGGTCCGCGCTGTATGGGAGCGCATCACAGCGAATGGCCATAGCGAACGGCTCCCAGCATATTCATTAACAAATCACGCTCCAAACATTCTCGCACTGTGAAATGCTTGTTTAAACCCCAGAGCGCTGGCGGCGATGGGTTAAAAGTAGTTTTTTAACCCCCAAACAACCATATTTTTAGAAAAAAAAAAAACATGTTTTTCAAAACATTTTGTAATATGAATACATTAATATCAGACCTGTAATATCAATTCTGCACATTTTTTTTTTTTTTTAGCTTAAAAAAAATATCTAACATTGCAGAAGTGGTCACAGAATTTTTGACATTAAAAAAAAAAATTATAGCAATTAATTATGAATATTTAAAGATTGCTCCATTGAAATGCATTGGAGAGCGCCAGGTAGCGAGAGGTCATACCTGTCGCTGTTCAAGGTCGCTCGCTGGCGCTGTGGGGTGAGGCTGGAATAATGATGAATGATTCGCTATCTGGCGCTCTGTCAGTCGCTAAGCAGGATCAGCTTCATAAATGTGTGATTGCGGAGGGGAGCCGGCGTTCTCGTGGCGGTGAGCGTCATTACCGTTCGCTCACCATTCGCTACCTGGCGCTATCCCTTGTTAAATAAGGGCCAAAATCTCTCTGGCTGGTTGGGCTGATCATAAGGAAGTGCCCCGCTCAACTGCAGTGTGTCTTATGCTCATTTGTAAGCAGGGATCTTAGGCGTGATTGAAGATGGATGCTCCTAGCTCTTTTACAAAATATGGGGCTCAGCCCTCTCAAACAGAATACACGACTAATCATACAAGGGGGGTTTTAGGGGAGCAAATGAATAACTTTATTTTCTTGACTGGAGGACTGCTTTTATTTTTTTTAATACTCTTTATTTAGGATTTTACAATGTTATACAAAGATACAAGAACAAGTAAAGAAAAAAGAAAAAAAAAAAAAAAGGGTGTGCATACAATACTGAACACGACTAGGTGAGGGAGACATAAGGGGGGGGGAGCGGGTCTAAATTAGGCAAGGGAAGAAAAAAAAAAAAAAAAAAAAAAAACACACAGGATATCGTCAACAACCATAAGCAAGCTCTGTCATTATATCAGATCCTAGAGCAATAAACCTTTCCTCAGCTGCAACTGTCAAAATACCGACCCGTCAGAAGGGGAAAGTGGAAGGTAGGGGGGGAGTACGGTTGGGGATGGGAGGGGGTGGGGAGGGATAAGGTGTATGGCGTGTGGGGGGTAGGACCAGGCCAGCCCTAACTCCACGCCCCCAGGAGGGGAAGTGCAGCAGAAGTGCCAGCCTCCACCCAAATGGCCGCGGACAGAAGTGACGGAAGGCGCGGTGATGCTCCCGCCACCCCTACCCAGGCAGGCTCTTAAATTCATCAGACTCCTCATACATTAACCACGGCAGCCAGGTAGTTCTGAACTGCTCATCCCTGTCGTGTAATGAAAGTGTCAGGTCTTCCATTTCCATAACGCTAATGACTTCCCTTGCCCAATCCCCCACCGATGGAGCCCTCCTCTGTTTCCAAAACCGGGGGATTGTTTGTTTAGCCGCGTTCAACAGGTGAATCAACAGGGATTTTTTGTATTTCCCTATCGGGGTCTTCGTGGAGTGGAGCAGGATCCAAGCCGGGTCGTCCCTCAGCTGTGCCCCCGTGAGTTGTGTGATGACAGGGAGGACCGCGTCCCAGTATTCCCGGATCCCGGGACATGTCCATAAAATGTGAAAAAGTGTCCCCCTCCCATCGCCACACCTCCAACATCGCGAGTCCGCCTGGCTAAACATTTTACCCAATCTGTCAGGGGTGTAATACCAGCGGGACAGTATTTTGTAATTGACCTCCTGTATTCTAGTGGCAATTGAGGACTTATGTGCTAATATCGCTATCTTGTTCCTTTCTTTGTCACTCAGAGATCTGCCCAGATCAGTTTCCCAGTCCCTCCAGAATGTTGGGGGGGAATCCTGCTCGCTCACCAGAAGGGAATACAGTCTAGAAATCAAATGTGGGTGTGGCTGTCCCTCCAGGCAAATATTTTCGAATTCCGTGTAGCCCCTAAGACCCTCCTTCCGAAGGCCCATCCGGGCCAAGAGCAGCTGAAGGCGGAGGAGCGTCCAAGGGTCTAAGTCGCTGTTCCCCAGTCTATTCCTCAGCTCCCCTATGGGGACCCAACCCGCCTTTGTAATCAGAGCACCTCCCCGTAATTGGCTCAGTTTTCCCCAATCCCTGAGGTCAGACCTCGGACAGTCCAGAAGGGGGGGGTTGTCTACCAGCGCAATCATGGGAGAGGGCCACGGGGAAACTTCCTGACGCTTCCTGTGTAATCGGAAGGCCTCCAGGGTGGCCAAGATCGTTGGATGGGAGCCCAACCCTGGCTTGTATATTTCCTTGTTCCAGACCGTAGCATCCAGCGGGGCCTGAGCTAAGGCCTGCTCTAGTTGTACCCACCTCTTCGTGCTCTTACAGGTATGCCATTCACAGATTCTCTGGAGGTGGGAAGCCAGCCAGTAAGAGCGAACATCTGGCAGCGCCATGCCCCCCATGTGTTTAGGCCTACACAGTAACTGCCGTCGGAGCCTGGGTCTCTTTTTTTGCCAGACAAACCCCATCAGGATCTTGTCTAGGGCCTTAAAAAAGTACAAGGGGATGTTAATCGGTAGGGCCTGGAACAGGAACAGGATTTTTGGCAAAATTGACATTTTTATTATGTTTACCCTGCCCATCCAAGAGAAGGTAGGGGAGTCCCACCCACGCAAATCTGCTTTTATCCTCTGTGACAGGGGCAGGAAGTTCAACTCCAGAATCCTCGACAACCTGGATGGCAACTGCGTGCCTAGGTACGTTATCGAGGTCCTGGCCCATTTAAAAGGAAATGTCTGTTGAAGGTTCCTGGCCACGTCACCCGGAAGCGACACGTTTAGCGCCTCTGATTTGTCGTAGTTGATTTTAAAGAAGGACAGCCCTCCAAAAACTTCAAACTCCTTCATCAAGACTGGTAGCGTGACCAGGGGGTTGGTAACAAAAAACAAGAGATCATCTGCGTAGGCCGCAACCTTGTGTGTAGCCCCCCCTGCCACCAATCCTCCCACATCTACATTACTACGGACTCTGCACAAGAAGGGCTCCAGGGTCAAGGCAAACAGCAAAGGCGACAGGGGGCATCCCTGTCGAGTTCCATTGTGGATAGGCACCGGTGCCGAGAGTAGGCCATTCACCTTGACCCTGGCGGAGGGCACTGTGTACAGGGCCTCAATGAATCTTCTCATGTTGTCCCCAAGGCCTGCATATCTGAGGGTCTCCTTTAGAAACGGCCAGCTCACGCGGTCAAAGGCCTTTTCCGCGTCTGTGGATAAGAGCATCATAGGGACATCGGTATGCTGCGCCACATGGACTGCGCTAAGCGCCCGCACCACATTGTCCCTGGCCTCCCTTCCCAACACGAACCCCGTCTGATCTAAATGAGTCACCTGAGCCACCACCGGCGCCAGTCTATTAGCCAGGATTTTGGCAAAAAGCTTCAGGTCTACATTGAGGAGGGAAATGGGTCGATAACTCTTGCATGACAGGGGGTCCTTTCCCGACTTGTGTAGGACTGATATATGGGCCTCTAGATCTCTGTCTGAAAAGGTGCCCGGTGTCTCTAGGTCTAAAATCGAGTTCCATGCCCCGATCATACGTGGGCCCAATATTGGGGCAAAGGTTTTGTAATATTTAGCAGAGTACCCATCTGGGCCCGGGGCTTTCCCTGCAGGGGTCTGTTTGATCGCTTCCATCAATTCCTCCAGCCCAATCGGATCCTCCAGTAGAGCCGCTGTCTCCTCCGTGACCACTGGCATGCCAGAGTCTCCCAAATAGTCCACTATTTTGCTGGAGCACATCTGTGTCCCCTTACTCCCACCCAGGCCGTATAGGTCCGAGTAATAGGATCTAAACGCTTCTGCGATCCCCTCTGCAGTGTGACGCCTCCGCTGGGAACCATCCAGAATCTCTGCAATAAAATTCTGAGAATGCTGCTTTCTAAGGGCCCTGGCCAGAAGAGCGCTATTCTTGTTACCGTACTCATAATAGGAGCGTTTGCATCTCCTGAGGATGTATTTGGCCTTCTGTCTCAACACCGCATTAAGGGCTTCCCGTGCCTGGGTCAGTTCGCCCAACACCTGCACCGCTTCAGATTGCTTATGGGACAACTCCAGATCCCGGACCCTCTCAGTGAGCTTCTCAATCTGGGCTAATCTCTCTCTTTTGAGCCTCGCCCCGTGGCTAATCAAGGTGCCCCTTATGACACTCTTGTGAGCCTCCCAAAGCGTCAGAGGGGAAACCTCCCCGTTATCGTTGGTCCTGAAGTAGGACTCCAGCCCCTCACGTATATCTTGGGTCACCACTGCATTCTGGAGAAGTGACTCATTCAGTCTCCATGTTGAGGGGGGTGGGGCTCTACTCATGAGGTCTAGATCAAGGAAAATCGGGGCATGATCCGAGAATGAAATCGGATACATCCCGTCTCCCGCAGCCCGGCTCAAAAGGCTATGTGAGATCCAAATATAGTCCAGTCTGGAGTATGTCCCATGAACATTGGAGTAAAAGGAGTAATCCCGAGCCCCTGGGTTCCTAACACGCCAAGCGTCCACTAGTTGCAAGCAATGCAGTTGTTTCTTCAGGGATCGCAGGGCCATTTGAGAGGTCGCTGACCTGCCCGTTGAGGTATCCAGCAGGGGTTCAATAGCTAGATTAAAGTCGCCCCCCAGGATTACCTCTCCTTCCATAAATTTACCTATCTTCTCGAGAGTGGTCTTCAGAAATTGAATCTGACCTTGATTGGGTACATATATGGAGGCCAGTGTGTACATTCTTTGGTCAATAAGCCCTTTAACTAGCACTACTCTCCCCGCCTCATCACACCACACCTCTTTGGAAATGAAGGGCACGTCCCTAGCCAGCATAATTGCAACTCCCTTTTTCTTAGCGTCAGCCGCGCTACTGGTGAATGCATGTGGGAAATGTTTACTGCAAAGTCTTGGGGCAGCGTCTCTTTTGAAATGGGTCTCTTGGAGAAAGACAATTTTTGCTCTATATCTGTGTAACTCCTGCCCCAGGATGGTTCTCTTTTCCGGGATGTTAAGGCCCTTCACGTTCAGGGAAACTACTTTCAATGGGCCCATGTTAGCGGACAGCCCGAGCAGGTATATAAACACTACAAGGTCCCGCAACCAAGGAGGGGCAGAGGAACCGCCTACTCCACCGTCGACCCCACACGCCAAAGGGAATGGAGATCGGAAGGGTAAGGGTAGATGGGGGAGGGGGGGAAACAATAGGAATATCGAGCCTCAAGTGAAGGAGTATGGGGACCTGAGGTAGATAGAACCAGAAAACTGGGAAAGAACAATCAGGACTCTCTCGTAGTCCACCGGTTACTCGCCTACCGGCGTAGCCCGGAAACGGTGCCCTTTAACGCGCTTGGTGAAGGGGTCCCCAGTAGAGAGCCCCAATCCACCGGCCGACGGCCTTGCGCGGAATCTCCTCCCGTCTAGAGGAAGCCGCGGGGTTTCCCTAGAGGGGTGCACCAAAATCTGGGAGCTTGGAAGGTAGGACCAAGGTTCAGAAGGATCGGAGTCGCACCCTGAATATGGCTATCCAGCGAGGCCTGCCCCAAGGTGGGACTGCAATAAGCACGATTCCCGCTCCAAGGTGCTCCGAAAGCCCGGGGCCAGCTGGCACCTCGCTCGGTAGCCCAATTCAGCCACGAGTCAGGGAAGGGCTGCCCCACAGGTGGGTCGCCCATTAGTACCCCAAATAGAGCAAATATACTTTACGTAGAAAGAAAAAACTTCAACATTCTAACTGGAGGCATCTAGAAGAAAGCATTCAAAGCAAACTTGCATGTAACATGTAAGAAAACATAACAGAGGCAGTTCCGAGTTCGGGCCCAACTAGCAATCTGCGATGCCTCATCTTCTGCGTCCCCTCCCACCGCCTCCAACTCCCCTGGGGCCACCACCCCGGCGTTGCGGCAGCTGCCTGTCATACACTGCCAAGTCCGGGACCGTCCAGTCCGGGACATCCACCCGCTCCGCCTCCAGGAAATGGAACAAGTCGGGGAGCTGGGCGGGTGACTTAAGGACGAAGTGGCTCCCACCTCTTCTCACCAGGAGCTGAAAAGGGTGACCCCATCTGTAGGATGCCCCCTGTCTCTGGATAGCGTCCAGCAGGGGTCTGAGGAGTCTTCGCATCTGCAGTGTCCTTCGTGAGAGATCTTGAAGGATGATGACTTGTGACCCTTGGTGAGTGACTGCACCCTTCTCCCAGGCCCGCCGAAGAATGTCCTCCTTTATTTTGAAGAAATGTATGCGGCATATAACATCCCTGGGTCTGTTCGGATCTTGAGGGCGAGGACCCAATGCCCTATGCACCCGGTCCATTTCTATGTGGTTGGAGCTGGGCCGATCGAGGAGCTCGTTGAAAATAGAGGAGACTGCGTCTACTAGATCTTTCGGTTCCACCGACTCAGGTATTCCCCGAAGACGTAGATTGTTCCTGCGGCTTCTGTTCTCAATATCGTCATGGGCCAGAGCCAGGTCAGCCAGAAGTCGCCTGTTCCCGACCTGTTGTTGTTCCAGGGCCATCACTCGCGTCTCCAAGGATCTATGGGAGGCCTCCACTCCCTCCACTCTATCTGTTACCTCTGCCACAGAATTCTGCAGGGCCGCCAGCTCTCTCTTGATGGTGCTTTCCATCCTTGACACATATCCGTCAAAGTCCCCGCGTGTTGGGAGCCCTCGCAGGGCCTCCTGGATATTGACCTTGACCGCCTCTGCGATTGAATGCGACAAGAGATTCACTGGAACTGTCGTAGACGAGGTAGGTGAAGAGATATGCTCAGCGCTGTGAGTGGCCAGAGGTGCAGGACCCAGGATGGACATCTGCAGCAAGCCCCCCTCCTGGGGAACCTGCCTAGAGGCTGGGAGTTGGCGTCGTTGTGTCATGCCCGTCTGGGACCCCCGTGATGGTGAGGCTGCGTCGTCTATCCAAAGACTGCCTGGGATAGGGTCGTCTCCCAATATCATTGGGCCCCCCATGGGGCTGCCTGGGTCAGACTGCAATGTGGGCTGCGGGCTCTGGGGAGGGGATGGGGTGCCCAGTAGTGAGCTGGGATTGGATAGAGGTTCCGCCAGTTGTGGGGAGGAGCAGCCTCGATGCACAGAGGGTCCAGGCGGACCAAGAGGTGGGGAGTCCGGGCTGCGCGCCGCATCAGGCCCCGAGCCACCAATGAGCGCTGCAGACAGTGTTCCATGGGGCGCCTTAGGACACGGCAGCTTGTCACCCCAAGTGTCAGAACCCTTCAGATCCAGGGCAGCGCGGGCCGAGGCCCCCCCGGATATGATGCCACCGGGGGCCGGCGCGGCGGTCCAGGGCGGCGAGGACTCAGTCAGGTCGCTTGTCCCGGGACCCGGGCTATGGGGGACAGCCACTCCACAGTCTCCAGGGGGCTGCTGTGCTGGAGGCCCGTGAGGTGGCAATGCCGCCTGTGACACCCAGCGTCTCCCCGGTCCAGCTCCCTCCCGACCCAGACTGGCACAAGGGGGAGTCCCCATGACGTGATTGATGGGCGCTGATATGGGGCGCCGGGGTGATGGACTGACCTGAGGGCCGGCGGGCGCGCTCCTCCGCCCGTCCGCCTCGCAGTGTATCTCCGCTGTTACCGTCACCGCCGAGCCGCGCCGCCCGGCTGTCTCCGCATCACGAGCGGCGGGTGCCGCCTCCTCTGTGTCTTCTCCCCGCCTGACCGGCCTCTCCTCCGCCGGGTTCAATTGCTGAGCCGGCACTCCCGGCTTCTGCGCTGCGGCGTCTCGCACACGTGTGTGCTTCTCCTGTCTCGCGGCCGCCATTTTGTCCGCCGCCGTGTCCTTGTTCTCGGGGTCCCGGGAGCGGAACAAGGTCGGGATGGTAAGCGACCTGCCCCTCCTAGACGGTCCCCTTTGCTTCCCCCGCTTGGGCATCCAAAAAAACGGGTGGTGAACAGCTCTAAAGCCTCCGCTCAGCAGTTAGTAGGCACGGAGCTCCTGTACCTCACTCCTTCACTCGGCCATGCCAAGCCACGCCCCCGGACTGCTTTTATTTAATTGGGGTTCTCTTGGTTTGCAGTGTTGCCTACGGCACATTTTTTCAGCCGTGAGCAGGCCTCCCATTTCCTCTATCTGTCTGTCCCCAAGACTATCTGTCCCCAAGTCAGGAACTAAAAACCACACAAAAAGGGGCTTTTAGGGTACTTCGAGCTTCCTTGTTGATTGCCTTTCCATGGGATCTTCTTAGCTTGATTGAGGTGCTCTTGGCTTGTAGTATTGTCTTTAGCATATATTTTTCACATGTGTGCAGCCCTTATATCTTCTCGCACTGGCTTCCAGCCAGAGAACCTACAGGAAGGGGCTTCTGAGTCATCTCTGATCATTCTTGGTGATTGGCTTTTTATGGTTTCTCGCCCTAGTATGACTGGGTTCCTCTTGGGTTTCGGGGTTGCTTCCAGCTTATTTTTTCAGAGGGGGGCAGGCCTGCCATGTACTCTTCCTGACTCCTGGCCAGGAACTAAGAGTCCCAACAAGACATGGCTTTAAGTTTTCTTCCAACATGTTTTTGATTGCCTTTCCCTGAATTCCTTAGCTTGATTTGTTGTCCTCTTAGCGTGTGGACTTGCCAGTATATCTTTTTCAGGTCTCTACACCCTAGCTTCCACCCAGGGAGCTTTTAAACGTGGTGCTTAGATTTTCTAAACCATGTAGTGGCCTGCGCTGCTGCTGTGTTGCACTGAAAATGTTGCACGCTGTATTTTGGAACAACCCAGCACAATGCTATGTGAAATCAGCCATATCAAGGGTAGGACTTTTTTGCACTTTCTTTGCTTTGGGGTATTTAAGACAGCTTAATACCAAAAAGTGAGGCCAACTACCAGTGTGCAAATCACAGAAATGTTTCAAAAGATTAACTAATATTTGGTCAGCTATAAAACGTATATAGTTTTCAGCTGTGGATTGAGTTCTTTGCCCTGAGCTCAGCTTTCCTAGCACATTTTGCAGAACCAATGTTCCAACGTTTATGCTGTCGAAAATTGAATATTGTTGCATAATAGGTGAATTTGACTTGTGTATATTTTTACTCGGAAGTTGCCATAGGATATATTTTTCAAGAGTGTTTCTGTGAAAGTGTTCAACTCATTATATCAATTATAATAATTCCCCCAAAGCATGAAGCCGCTCTGGAGCCCGGAACTATGTGGAGAGGCCAAGCCTGAAAATAGTGCATAGCATGAAAACAGTTTGCTGCCGGATTTCAGAATGGCTCTGCTGATTTAGCTCCTTCCCCGTATTACTCTGAAAAACCATCCAGATGGTTCACTATTACTTTTTTCTTTGTGTGCCAGCCTGTGGAAAAGTCATCTGATTTGGTTCTTAACAGAACGCAAGAGCGCAGCCAAGTCGCAGCCTCCACTGAGTGCAATCATTATCGTCTGTTTAGGAAGCTTGAGCATATTTACCAGCACTTTCCCTTTGGATACACAGAAATTTAGTCAAGAGGAGCAATTATATCCACCCAACCACCAACCCAAATATTGGCATAGCTGTATGTAACTTGGCACAATAGATGGGAACCTTTTTAATATTATTACTAAACTTTTGGCCATTGAAAATGATAAATACTGATCTGATAACCTCTATCTTGCAATACAATATAGACCTGATTTACAACATTCATGAGCTACTATGAAAAATAAAGAAACATGGCTGAAAACAGGTTTATGTCCGGATAGGATGGGTCTCAGAATATATGTGTGGTGTCAAATACTAGTTAGGGGATTGACCAGTTAAAATCTAAAATTATTTTCCCTTCCCAGCATACCTTATGCAGTGCCAGTCCCATGCTCTGGTCACTGAAAGGTAGGAGGATTTGAGGCTTGAGTCAAGTTGACACCCACTCTGTTAGAACAGAGCAATCCACACTGTCAGTCAAGCCCAGCTCACTCCAATCAATGCATACAGTGTGCTTGCATCACTCAGCCCTTCCTCTCCCATCAAATAAGAAGCGTCTGTATAGCAGCGCTTAGAGCGACCGCTAGTAGACACTGTAAGTGGGTATCGGACGCTGTAACAGAGTGCCTAAGTTGCAGTAGTAACCTGCCTGGCATTAATGAATGGGATGTATGTTGGGCACTCTAACACCAGTACAGCACTGCAGCGAGTGAAAGGTAGCGCCAGCTCAGTGCGACTGACTCTCGGCGCTCAACACCATACTTATAATAAAGGACATAGAGCGCCAGGCGCTGTGTGATTAAAGTGTTTTTGAACACATATGCACCTGTTACAAAGTGAAAACACATGGAATGACATTGTTTTAACACTGTGACATTAAAACTTTAGTGCCAGACCTGTAATGACAATTCTGCATAAAAATATAAAAAGTCAAAAAAGTTTCTAAAAGTGTTTGTTCACAGCCGGTAGAGGTCACACAATGATTTGAGCAAATAAAAAAATAAATAAATAAAAAAGTATCAAACACACGCTATTGAAATGTATGGGAGAGCGACAGTGAGCAAAAGGTAATACCTCCTGAGCGTAGAGCGCCGGTGCTATACGCTGATCTGCCTGTAATAATACATGTGACGCTACATGGCCCTGTTAGAGTCGCTCACCAGATTCGCTTTCATAAATGTGGTTTTGCGTACAGCGCCCAGCGTTCACCAGACCTGCTGCCTGCCGCTACGAGGCACTACCTGGCGCTAACCCCCTTAGTGTTTGTTACACAACTTTGCTACACAGTGGGAATACATTTAAGCATACCTGGACAGTGACATTAACTATCTGACATTTAGGTGCCCATCTGAAAAAAAGAGCAGATATACTGAA
This sequence comes from Gastrophryne carolinensis, assembly GCA_027917425.1. Lineage (NCBI taxonomy): Eukaryota > Metazoa > Chordata > Amphibia > Anura > Microhylidae > Gastrophryne > Gastrophryne carolinensis. Next base: position 86,453,727 of record CM051235.1, on the reverse strand, counting down.
TTACTGATACTGCAGACTGCAGAGGGACCTTGGTCAGCAGCATTAAGGCCTATGGTGGTCTGTTTCTTGTCTCGGGTGACACTGCTACATGCATTACCAATGCGCTATCTGCAGGGGGCAATGAGGGTCAAAGGCTGTAAGTTGCATACAGTGAAACTAAGATACCAGCACATTGTTTCCCTCTGGAATTTTGGGGGAACAATTTGCTGGATTCTTAGGTCTGCCCTGGGCCTGATCCCAGTGTCATCCTCTAGACACGGTGGTGGCAAGGCTGGGAGACGGCTTGCTATTGGCCCCTCCTCTGCCACAAGCCCGCTCGCAGCTGCCTCCCCTTCCTCTCTGGTATGTACACCCCTGTTTATAACTAATATAACTACTATTAGTGACAGGTATAAGCAATGGGCCTCTATCCTTTGTATTTACTGTACCTGTTTATACTCTATATAGCAATGCATGTACCACCACCAGAACCTAGATAACCCACCTGATAATTACATGGGTTTGAGACTATTCCTATTGATCTGTGTATAAGGGAGGGGTAACAGCTTTGAGGGGACGAAGTGAAGCAGGGAGAGCCTTTTACCAGACAATTCTCATCCCTGAGGGAAGGGACCGCTACATCGCTGAAGGGAGGGCCTATTCAAACTGGGAGAGCGTGCTTAGTACCAGGTGCATGGTGAGGGTGGTGAGGGATGAAGATCTCCATTTTATTAGTGCTGCTCAGTGACCAGACAGAGAGCTCAAGAAATTAAATATTCATGTTACTGGGAGCAAAGGAAACACAACTAGCTCAGGAACTTAAACCGGACCAACAGCCTTGCACAGTGGAAAAATTCTTGCCCCATCTGCATGCATTATACTGAATCATTGTCAGCACCTAAATTTGCTCCTGCACCCGGTCAATGCTAAAACACCACCTCACCGATTTACTAGTGGTAATGGCTTACTTTCCGAGACTCACAGCCATGCTGCTGCCTGGAGTCAACGGGCTTAAAGTGGACCAACACCGAGAGGTGATCGGCCCGGAAATCTATAAGATTCCCGGGCCGATCACCTCCCACCCCGCGGGACATCCGAGATCGGGATGTCCCGCGGGGTGAAACCCCCCCAGACACCCCAAATCGCTTACCTGACCTCCCTCGCGCCCCTGTAGGCGTGCGCGCGCCCGCGCCGGCCGTCTGCGAATGGCCGGCGGGGGCGCGCGCGTGCCGAAAGTGACGCGAGGGAGGCGGCGGCAGCCGCTTGGACGTTCCTGATCCCCGCCTGGACGTTGGCGGGGATTGGACCGTCCAGTCACGTGGGAGCGGGGACAGGTAAGATTTTGGGGCTTTCTGGGGGGTTTCACACAGCGGGGCACCCCCGATCGGGGTGCCCCGCCGAAGTGGACCAAAACCCAGGATAGTCAAAATCCTGGGTGTTGGTCCACTTTAACAGACATTTCACAACAGGAAACCCAGCAGCACTTCCTCTTAGCAGGCACCATTTTGTTTGTAGAATTGACCACATCAGGAGTTAGAAAAAGGTAAATTAATTTTTATGTGCAGCAATCTGAATTGCCCTGGGGAGGGATGCATATGAGAACAGTTTTTTGTAAGGCTGTTGGTCCAGTTTAACTGCAAGGCACCCCCCCCCAAACTCCCTTGGCCCATGTGCATGCATGATACTGAATTATTGCCAGTACTTACATTTGCTCATGTATCCACTGAAACGTCACCTCACAGATTTTCTCCTGGTAGCGGCCATTTTGGAGCTTTCTTTACTTTCCATCCCCACCATGCTGCTGCCTGGATTCAACTGACATAACCCACAGTTCACAATGACAGGAAGCCCAGCAGCTCTTTCTCTTTGCTCTTCGTCTTTGCATGTTTGAAGAAGGGGAGGGATGCATATGAGCACTGTTTCTTCTGAGGGTGCTGGTCCATTTTAGTTATTTTATACCTTCTACCTCTCTATGTTTTATAGTTGAGTTTCCCATTTGCTCACAATATGTGAGGCTTCATGTTCTTAAAGTGGACCAAAACCTGGTTTTGGATGGACCCAATCTGTGGGAAGCTCTTTGGTTTCTTCGGATACCTCAAGATTTGATCCCACAGCACATGTGGTGGCCTCCAATGGCATCCCCAGCACGCCTCCATCTGATGCGCACACATCCCACCAGCATATTTCAATAACTAGCAGTGGTTCTGTGAGCAGGGGAGGGTAAAGGCTAGCTGGAGTCGGTCGGCAATGCATTCATTCAGAACTCAAAATATTGCTGGGCATGATTTTGCATGGTGTTGAGTTCTGATTGGATGAGAGTGTGCACATTCACCATGGAAGTGTAGGATGAGGGGAGTATCTGCTAATCCAAAAGCTTCACATACATTTGCCATTCACAGCTTGGGTCATGTTCCTTCATCAATAACCGTTTACTCTCTTTATCAACTTTTAGAAATTGTGCGAAAAGATTATGTAATTTTATGTAAACTGACCAGATATCCCCCTTCTGGTGGTACAGGCCCAGTTTGACCTATTTTCCCCACTGCTCCACTGAATCCAGGAAGTCTGGTCCTATTACAACTGCTCCGGCTCTTTAGCTGAATGGTGGTAGTAAGATGCATGCATAAGCTGAGCAACAACTTTTATCGATTAAAACTACCTGGAGCATGTGACCGGGGCAGGGCTAAAGCTATTTACTAACATGAGTAACATAGAATGCTGTGAATATATTCTTAGTATACAGTACGTCCTGCTCCAAATCTAATACTTACAGTTGGGATATACTCCGACAGATGGCGCTGGACTGCAGAGACATCGAAAATAGGCTCCTCCCGGCCCCTCAAATACCCGGGGACCTCCTACAAATCCCTAGAATTTCTCTGCAGTCTGGCTGCGAAGGACGAGAAATTGGCTCTCTACTCGCAGGTGAGCGGGGTTATTAACCTGCGGCCCTGTAGGACTATTCAGCAAGATCACGTTTGGAATTTCCAGAGCAGGCACACTTCCATAACCTTGTGCTCAAGGAATGGGAGCGCCTCAGTAAACTTCCCGGGGTTCCAAAGAGTTGGGATAGGAAGTATCCCTTTCCTGCTGAGGTGGTCAAATGTTGGTCATCCCCCCCCCCCCCAAGGTGGATGCCCCGATCCTAGGGCTATCTAACACCTCTGTCATGCATTCCCCTGATTCTACTACCCTGCAGGATGCCGAAGGCCGGCGTATTGATCAGCTGGCATCCCACGACTTTGCATGTGCGGGGACGGCGCTGTGCCCGGTCTGTGCCTCTGCCATTACTGCTGTGGCCACTAGAACCCTTATCAGAAATATGCTCGATAGTGCCCCTGATGATTTGTCTTGTGAGGTGTTTAATGCACTCTCCAGTTGTGATGTTTTTGTAAATTTTTTCCTATCAGCATTGGATGACACCATCACAATGTGTGCCAGAACTTCTGCCCTCGTGGTGGCTATACGCCGCTCAGTTTGGCTGCGCCAGTGGGCTGCTGACAACGCTGCCAAGAAGGCCCTCACTGGTTTTCCCTTTAAAGGACTGCGTCTGTTTGGAGACCGCCTGGACCTTTTTGCTAAGGGAGGCAGGTTACTCCAGCGCAGGCGGCAACCTCGGCCCTTTCGGGGTCAGGGTTCCTTCTCCTCCCCTTACCGCGGTGCAAGACAGGGAAGGGGGGTGTCTTTCCCTGGGGCCCTGGGAGATTTCTGGAGTAGAGGCAGAGGACGTGGACGTCCTGGCTCCTCCTGGGGTCCCAAAGCTAAATCCTCTCCCAAGCCCCCTCAGGCATGATGGGGTGCCCTCACCCATCCGGGTGGGGGGACGGCTGCGGCACTTCGCTCACGTCTGGAGGATTCATGTCTCAGACCGGTGGATTCAGGAGGTAGTGTCCTCCGGTTACAAGTTGGAGTTTGCTGCCAATCCCCCTCCAAGATTCATCAGATCCCGGATTCCTCAGGACCCTGTGTCAGCTCAGGAGCTAGTGCAAGCAGTGCAAGGCCTCCTGGAGCTGGGGTTCATCTGCCAGGTCCCTTTAAGAGAAAAAGACAAGGGCTTTTATTCCAACCTATTCACAGTACCCAAAAAGGATGGTTCTGTCATGCCCATCTTGGGGATTTCATGACTTCTGTGGACATCAAAGATGCTTACCTTCATATTCCTGTGTTCCCAGGTCAAACAGATGTGGATCTGTTTGCATCCCGCCACAATCACAAGCTTCCAGCTTTTGTCTCTCTGTCCAGGGATCCTCTGGCCCTGACCTTGGATGCGCTAGCAATGTCATGGAAGGACTTTCAGTTCCTGTATGTCTTCCCCCCAATTCCCCTGCTGGGCAGGGTTCTGCGCAAGATTGCTCTGGAAGGGGTGCCAGCAATTGTGGTGGCCCCCAGGTGGCCAAGAAGAGTGTGGTTCGCAGACGTGGTACAGCTGGCAGTAGATCAATACGCTCTGCCCTTGGTGCCAGATCTGATCAATCAGGGCTCACTACGCCATCCCAATTTACAAACTCTGGCTTTGATGGCTTGGCTGCTGAAACCTCCACCTTGATGGAGAAGGAGCTGTCTTCCTCAGTTGTGGATACTTTGATTAAAGCTAGGAAGAAGTCTTCCTCTTCCATTTATTACAGGGGTTGGCATGTCTACATTGACTGGTGTGAGTTTAGGTCTCTTCCCTGTCGTGTGTTCTCTATTCCCAGGATTCTGGAGTTCCTGCAGCATGGGTTGGAGATGGGGCTCCAACTCAGTACTCTGAAGGGTCAGGTGTCTGCCCTGGCTATTTTTTTCCAGAAGTCCTTTGCTCAGCACCCTCTGATCAGGACTTTTTTCCAGGGGGGTCACTCATGTGCGTCCCCCACGTAAACCTATGGCGCCTGTTTGGGATTTGAACTTGGTTCTGTCAGCCTTGCAGGGTGCTCCCTTTGAACCTTTGCAGGATGCTGCCTTGGCCATTCTTACGCTCAAGGTTGTGTTTCTGGTGGCTATCACTTCTGTCAGGCGTGTGTCTGAGTTGGCGGCGCTGTCCATTCAGCCCCCCTACTATGAGAGGCACCAGGACAAGGTGGTGTTTTGTTTCAAACCTGATTTTCTGCCTAAGGTAGTGTCTGCCTTTCATTTGAATCAGGATAGTGTTCTTCCTTCTTTGTGCCCTAATCCTAGCAATGCTAAGGAGAGCGTTTTGCACTCTTTGGATGTGGTTAGGTGTCTGAAGTACTATCTGGTGGCTACTGCACCTTTCAGGAAAACTGATGCTCTTTTTGTGGTCCCTTCTGATCCTAGGAAGGGTTTGGCTCCTGCCAAGTCTACTATCAGCAAGTGGATTTGTCAGGCTGTGATTCAGGCCTACTCTGCTAAGGAGAAGAATCCTCCCTTCCGCCTTACTGCTCACTCCACTCGTGCTATTGGTGCCTCTTGGGCTTTTCAGCACCAGGCTTCTGTTGAACAAGTTTGCAAGGTCGCTACTTGGTCTTCTGTTCATACCTTTTCAAAGTTTTACAAGGTTGATGTTAGGGCCTCAGCTGATGCTGCTTGTGGCCGCAAGGTTCTGCAGGCGACAGTGATTTAAACTGCCTGTTTCTGATTTTTCTTGGGGATCCCACCCTACTTTATGGACACTGCTATTGGATGTCCCAACTGTAAGTATTAGATTTGGAGCAGGACGTACTGTATACTAAGAAAAATACAATTATGTGATTACTCACCTGTAGAATTGGTATTATGATTATACAGTACGTCCTGCTCCAACCCACCCTTGGTTTTTCATTATCTTGGATCCCCTGTATGGTGATTGTTATCATTGTTATAGTTGATAGTTTGGATTGTTTAATTCTCCCGGCTTCTCCTTAACTGCTTTTCAATGTTGGGGATTTGTGGGAGGTCCCTGGGTATTTGAGGGGCCGGGAGGAGCCTATTTTCGATGTCTCTGCAGTCCAGCGCCATCTAAGTATTAGATTGGAGCAGGACGTACTGTATACTCACAATACCAATTCTACAGGTGAGTAATCACAGAATTGTATTTTGTTCCTCAAAAGCCTGTAAATTAGTCACACCCTAAACCACACCCCCTTCAAGCCCATCACTCACAAAATGTTTTAAGCAGCCCTCTTTTTGAGCCCCCACCCAAAAGATGGTCTTAGGTCAAATTTATGCAGATGTTAGCTACTGCGCCAATGCATTAAAATCCCTGTGCAGGCACACAATTAATTTCTTCCCTCTTTTCCTTTATAAAGAATCTCAAAATATTTTATTATACATAAATGCCCTTTGTTTGCTAAGTAAAGCCTCCCTGGCTTTGCTTTACATGTGTGTGGTATTGTGCATTCTCTGTTGTGATCAGAGCCAAATGCAGGGCCACTGTGGCTTAACATGCTTGCTTGTGATGAGACCTTTAAGGGACAGAGTAGCTGTTCGACCACTTTATTGTGTGGTCCAAGAGGAATGGATTTGAAAGGAGGGACAAACTTTGGTGCCCAGAACTGCAGGAAATGAAGGAGAGGCATATGGGACAGACATCAGGCCAACTGCTTGCTGCCTTGTTATTGCTGTTGCCTAGTCCATCCACTAAACCGGACCAACTCTCAGGGGGGCATACAGAATGCTGGAGACTCTCCCCCAACACATAACCCCCCAGAATGGCTTAATCCTCACCTTCAATACAAGTAAGCATTGGGAACGTAGTCCTGCGATTTGCTGGTGGGCGTTCACGTGTGCGCCGGCATCCCAATCGTGGGACTCCTTTCCCGGCACTGACTGCTAGTGAAGGTGAGGATTACAGGTGTTCTGGCGGTTATGTGTGACGGGGGGGGGGGGGGGGGACTCCAGCATTCTTGATTTGATTAGCTGTCTGCGGGACCAACACCCATTGAAGATAAAACGGGTGTTGGTCTGGTTTCAGAAAAGCTGCACCTGTACCCACTTTTGGCAGTTATGTGTGTTGGGGGGGTATTTAAACCTGAAGTTCACCTTATTTAAGGGCTCAGGATATGTTAACCAAGGAGCTATATAGGATGATGTCCACAACTAGTTAAGAAAGATTATTAGCTGCTCAATTGCTTCAGTGAATTTTTAATCAGTATTAACAACTAAAAGCACACAAAAGGGACCTAGTTCCTAATAATCCTCACTAATCTAGGCCATCCCTTCTCCAAAAATACTTACCCTTCAAAACCCTTCAAAAAAAACTTTCCAACATTCTTTTTAACCATGTGTACAACAGAAACCCTATTTTATAAAGCGAGTTTCCATGTGCTGCATTGCAGTATCTTTCAGCCTTACCAGCAGACAAAGCTGCTGCTACACTAGACCAGTTACAATTGTAAAAAGCAATAGCTACTTCAAGCTGACCTTATTTGTTCACTTATGGCTTCTGTGATACATGGTTATAATTAGCCTAATACAGTGTTTGTGATGTAATTATATATTTATGCATTGCAATTTGTATTTATTTCCTTTCCATACGTTGGCTAAATCAAAACTCCATGTAAACTGAGAAGCCCACGCGTTGTATGTTCTGCATTGCACTGTACACAGCCAGTTAACTGAACCTGTATAGTAACTGTACTTATTATATTACTAATAACTAATCTGTGTTAAAGTAGAGCTGTGAATATTGTCTGCTCTACCTAGTTTCCAGTGTGTGTTCTAGCAAACGAGATTGAGAGCAATGAGTGCTGCTGTGTGGTTGGTTACCTAGAGTAAATTTATATTACTAGTCTGAATTCCAGCAATTATGGGGTTAAAGCAGACCTCCAATCAACATTGTCTGAAGTTCCCCTCACAACCCCCACCCACGGCATCCAGATTTGGGATTCCAGGTAGTTAAAAATGAAAGAAAGCCTAAATATGAAAGGATACTTTCTACCCGTTGGTAGTAGCCTCACCTCGTCTGTGGCCCTGCTTTACTCCCTCGTTTTCTACTTTCCGGTTGACCTATAGAGTTTACTAGGCACCATGCATGGAACTACCAGGACCAACTTTATTGGCCACCAGTAGTCAAGTTTGGCTCACGAGAGAGCAGATCCAGTAAAGTATTTTGCCTGGCTTTAGAGGGGACCTAAAATGGTAAGTCCACTTTCGCTACAATTTTGTGGAAAGTGTATATTTTCATGTAGCATGAAATGATGTCTTAATGGTGCTTACCTGATCTAGCATTTTAGAATGTTTTTTAATGTTTTCCAACATAGGAAAAATTTAAAAAATACTAGAACACTCAGCACCCTGAGAACATAATTTCAACAAAAATATACACTTCCAAATTCCATTAAAAGAGGACTTACCCTTATTTTGTATTGTAGGGCTACTATAATAAATCATGCATTAGTACATGAGTATCATCCTTAGAGCAGCTATCTTTGATAAAAAATCTAATTTTAGTTAACCTTGTGAATTCCGAGAGTCACTCTTTCTATTATATACTAATTAATATACTCAGAATCTACTCTGATTTTATTCTGCAAATCCTCTGGGCTCCACCGACTGGGGACTCTGAACCATAGCACAAGCTGTGGCATGGCAGTGTGCACAACAGTTTCCTGTCCCCTGTGGAATTGAGCTTGTTGTGGAAAAGGCATTCATCTCTTATCTGTAATTGTAAATCAAGGCAACTGGCTCTGGTCAGGACTCCATCTGAAGGGTACAGGAAACTCATTTGATGACTGCCAGGTTTGCATCTTGTTTATAAATACATAATGGTTCAAAAGAAAGGGGAAGAGACTATTATGTTAAAATAGAGAGGCCAAGCATCAATAAAGGCAGAAAGCTTTTATATCGCCACATACAATATATCTTCCAATTTAGCTTAATTACTTGCTTAGGCTAGTTACATAGTTACATTAGGACATATATTAAACAGTGTTATAGTCATTAAACTACATTTTTTATTTTTCTCCACTTTCATTCACTTTCCCTAACAAAAAATCCAAGAATGCTAAAATGTCTAAATTTACCCAAGATGTAAACCTTAGGGGGTCAACCAGGGGCACACATACCATAGAGGCAGTGCAGGCCCCGGGCCCATGGAACAAAGTCTGGCAAACCTGCCTCCACCACCTCTGTGGTATGTACTTAGTGTGTACTTACCTAGCCATGCCGCCTCCTTCCTCCACTCTGGCTTCACTGCAGAATGCAGTACTCCCTTGCTGCAGTGCGCATTCATCTTCCTCGCAACCATGCAAACACTTTTCCCTCATCAGCGTTGCACACGCACGACTCTGTAAGATGCAGACCTGGCTGGTGAGTATCTGAAGGGGGGGGGGGGGGGGGGCGATGGAGGTCTTGCAGTAAGCCTAGACAGTTGGTACATTGCACAAATAGCATACATTTTCACAGAAAAAACTTACTGCAATGACGATGACGATGTTTTATCTTGAAATTTTTTGCAAAACATACATGAAAAATATTTTTTTTCATTGTTTTACAGTTTTGTTGTTTTTTAACATGTTATATCTGCCATCTGATGATAGAAAAGAAAGGTCTACAGAGTCCATGAAAAATCATTTCAAATACCCATAGATTTGCTCAGAAATAAAAAAATCTATACTTACCTTTTCTCCCACGCAGGCCATCGCTGCATAGCCAGCAACCACTCCTACGGTATAATCTGTCTCTAAAGTCTAGTTAAACTAAAAAATCCTAATGAACCAGTTAAAGACCCCATGGATGAATATACACTGATATATTTAGACTGTAAGTTCGCAATGGCTGGGCTCTCTCTCCTATTGTCTCCTGTGCTCACAACACTTTGGTTTGAACCTTGTGGCATCTAGTTTTATATTGTTCCCTGTACTATATGCTTTACCGTGTTTGTAATCATACCTTGTAAATCGCTATGGAAGATGATGGTGCTATATAATTAAACATTAATAATAATAATATATGTAACACAATTTACCTTTTTCTTTATTGCATGGCACAGCCTGCTTCGGTATTCATAACAGTTGGATTGTTCCGCCACAAGGTGGCGCAGTGGTACTGCAGAAAGCTGTGGCATCTCCTGGCCCCCTATAAAAAGGGGGATCAACCATAGAGTTCCCAGTGTTTCCTCTGCAGTGAAACTGCGAAGTTAGCAGATGGCTCTCTCTCTTGCGTAGGTGAGCGAGGCAACCAAGCCTGCAGCCCTGCAAGTCTATTTCCAACCGTTTCTGGACCCTCACTGCCTCCCAGCCTCGGCTGACAGATCGGGTGAGGGTAGAAGAGCACTAGGGTCAACTGCTCCTAGCCGCAGACCCTGTTCCACAAAGGGTAGCCGGCCATAGGCTTTATGGTGAGCCTACTAGGGATGAGTTCTTGTCTTGGCTTCTGAGGGGGGTGAGTGTTTTGGGGACTGTGTCCCCTTCTTTTCCTTCAGGGGTCCCACCTCCCCCCCCCCTCCTGGCCTGGATACTCGCCGCTGGCTTCTAGTCTCTCTCTCTTCCCCCCTCCCCCTCTCTGACTTTGTTCGGGGGGGGGCGGGTTGTATGCGGTGAGTGGTGTTTGTTGTGGTGTTTTTGGCGTTTTTCAGTGTGTTTTCGGGTGTTTTTAGCCACGCCGAGCCACTTAGTACTGCGCTCCGCGGCTGTGGGCACTATAACCTGTGGCGTTTTTGCTTAGTAATGGCGCCGGCGGGGTCACGTGGGCGCCGTTTTCGCGCTCCTCGGGCGGGGGCGGGGCCGGGGCATGACTCGTATCGCGTTGTCCCCCTGCTGCCCGCCCCTTGAAGTACCTCTGCCGGCGCCATTTTGGATTAGCTGCGCGTCTGGATTTCTCCCTTCTGGGCTGCAGCGCTGTTTCCTCCGGTGTGTCGCTTCATCCTGCGGTCTGTGCCTTGGTGACCATGCGGTGTCCTTGGTCCGTGAGTCCCCCTTGGGGTTTTTTTTCTTATTGGTCTCGTGGGGCATGTGCTGCGGGATGCTCATGTGTCGTTTTTACTTATGTCTTTCAGGCGGGATACCAGTGGGTTGTTGTTTCTCCCGGCACTTACTCCTTCCCCCTCCTCATCCCCCCACCCATTTTTGCTTATCTGGGGGCATCCCGTGGGAGGACATCCCGGGTGGCTTTTATATTAGCCTTTACCCAGCGCTGGCCTATTGCGCCTGTGTTAATCACCATATGGAGGCTTCTGGGGATGGCGTGCTCGGGGTTCCTTCGGGGCAATCCCGGCTGTGTTCCATGTGCAGGGTATCCCCTATTAGCAATGATGTTACGGTGTGCGCGCCGTGCGCTCAAACTGTCCTTGCGCTCCAGCTTGGTTTGCCTGCATCGCTTCCCAGTTCTGTGCCCCCTTCGGCATCACCTACCCTCCCACTGCTGCAATTAGCTCCCAGTGAGGGGGATGCTAGCAGGGGGTCACAGTCTGATCTGGCACTTCGTGTGGCCAACTTTGAGAAGCAGTTTGCCGGGCCTATTCCTAGGAAGGCCTCGGGCAAGAAGCGGCACCTGACTTCCACTCCCTCGCGCTCCACAGAGGAGTATGAGGAGTTTGATGCTACTGGGGGACTTTATTCTCTAGAGGAAGGGGAACTGTTCCAGGACTCTTACTCCTCTGGGGACCAGCAGAAGAGTTGCATTAGTGACCCTGGGCCTGCGTCCGGGGAGGAATCATGATACCCTGAGGACACTGATAATCTGCTGTCACAAATTTTTTAAATCTTGCACATTGCTCCCCCTGAGGTGGCTAAGAGAAAGCAGGGTGAGCTTTTTCGTCCTGGTAAACAGCGTCTGGAGTTCCCTGAGCAGGGCCATTCCACTCCTAATAGAATGGCCGCTGTGCCCAAGGGATTGGATAAGAGCTATCCCTTTCCTGCTGATATAGTAAAGCGTTGGTCCTGTCCCCCTGAGGTGGACGCTCTCGTGCTAGAAGCGCCCATCCGGGTGGGGGGACGGCTTCGGCTCTTTGCTCACGTCTGGAGGCTCCAGGTTTCAGACCGGTGGATTCCGGAGGTGGTGTCCTCCGGTTACAAGATAGAGTTTGCAGCCTGCCCCTCCCCCCAAGATTTATCAGATCCCGGATGTCTTTAAACCCCCTGTCAGCTCAAGGGTTACTTTCGGCGGTTCAATGCCTGCTGGTGCCAGGGGTACTATTCCAATCTCCTCACGGTCCCCAAAAAGGACGGCTCTCTGACGCCAATCCTGGGCTTAAAGGGCCTCAACAAGTTTGTCAGATTCAAACATTTTCGCATGGAGACGCTACGCTCTGCTGTCGGTACCCTTCGCCCGGGCGACTTCATGACCACCGTGGACATCAAAAGGATGCTTATCTTCATGTACCTATCTTCCCAGGTCATCAGAGATTTCTGAGGTTCATGCTGGAGGATCAGCATTACCAGTTTGTGGCCTTACCATTCGGTATCACCTCGGCGCCTCGGGTGTTCACCAAGGTGCTGGCGGGAGTGATGGCTCTGCTGCGAACCCGGGGCATTCGCATCCTTCCCTACCTGGACGACATCCTCATTGTGGCTCAGTCCTTTTATCAGGCCGAACGGGACACCCAGGTGGTGATCTCCACTCTGGAGTCCTTCGGCTGGGTGATCAATTTTCCCAAGTCTTCACTGTCCTCGTCCTTGGTGAGGTCCTTTCTGGGCATGACTCTGGATACCTCTCAGGTCAAGGTGTTCCTTCCTCAGCAGAAGGTGGAGGGCCTTCATGAGCAGGCACGGGCTCTGCTCTTGTGTCCTCATCCCTAAATTCGTCTGGGGATACAGTTGGTGGGCCTGATGGTGTCTTGCTTCGAGGCAGTCCCCTTTGCTCAGTTTCACATGAGACCTATTCAGTTGCACCTCTTGTCAGTTTGGGATCAGGACCCTGTGTCCCTGGATCAAGAATTTGCTCTGTCTCCCCTGGCCAGGCATTCCCTTTCGTGGTGGCTGGACTCAAGGAATCTTCTGGTGGGCAGGACCTTCCTGCCCCCGTGCTGGGAGACTGTCACCACGGATGCCAGTCTGACGGGCTGGGGAGGTTTTTGGAAGTCCCTACAGTTCCAGGGTCGTTGGGGCCCCCAGGAGGCCCATGCTCCCATCAATGTCCTGTAACTGAGGGCGATCAGGTTGGTTCTGTCCCACCTGACCACACACCTTTGGGGTCGGGCTGTTCAGATCTGCTCAGACAACCAGACGGCGGTTGCCTACATCAACCATCAGGGAGGGACTCGGAGCAAGCGAGCCTTCAAGGAAGTGTCTCTGATACTGTCTTGGGCGGAACAGAATGTCTCCTGCATCTCAGCGGTATACATTCCGGGGGTGGAGAACCAGGTGGCGGACTCCCTGAGCAGGGGGACATCTCGTCTGGGGGAATGGTCCCTCAACTACCAGGTGTTTCTCTCCCTGTGTCACCGCTGGGGTCAGCCGGATGTGGACCTGTTGGCGTCCCGTCACAATCACAAACTTCCCAGGTTTGTCTCTCTGTCACAGGATCCTCTGGCCTTCGCCACGGATGCACTGGCAATGCCTTGGATGGATTTTCGGCTTCCCTATGTGTTCCCTCCATTCCCTCTACTGGGCAGGGTCATGCGCAAGATTGCTCAGGAGGGGGTGTCCGCCATCCTGGTGGCCCCCTGTTGGCCATAAAGGGTGTGGTTCGCGGATGTCGTGCAGTTGGCAGTAGACCAGTACGTCTTGCCCAGGGATCCAGATCTTCTCACTCAGGGACGGCTACACTATCCTAATTTACAAATGCTGGCTTTAACGGCTTGGCTGCTGATACCTACATCTTGACAAAGAAGGGGTTGCCTGCCTCTGTTGTGGATACCATGATTCGGGCTAGGAAGAAGTCCTCGTCCTTTATCTATTACAGGGTCTGGCATGCTTACATTGCCTGGTGTGAGTCCAAGCCTCTTCCCTGTCGGGGTTTTTCCATTCCAAGGATTCTGGAATTTTTGCAACATGGTTTGGATTCTGGCCTTCAACTGAGTACCCTCAAGGGCCATGTTTCAGCTCTGGCAATTCTTTTCCAAAGATCCTTTGCCAACCACGGGTTGGTTACAACTTTTTTCCAGGGTGTTACTCATGTGCGTCCACCTTCCGGGGGTGGCCTATGCTACCAGTCTGGGACTTGAATCTGGTGTTGTCTGCTCTGCAGGTTCCTCCCTTTGAGCCTATCTGTGGCCATTCTGACTCTTAAGTTAGCCTTTTTGGTGGCTATCACTTAGGCGAGTTTCTGAGCTGGCTGCGCTTTCCATCAAACCTCCTTATTTTGAGAAGCATCAGGATAAGGTGGTGTTTCGGCTTAAGCCTGATTTCTTGCTGAGTTGGTGTCTGCTTTTCATCTCAATCAGGACATTGTCTTGCCTTCATTGTGTCCTAATCCTGCTAATTCCAAGGAGCGGACACTGCATTCTCTGGATGTGGTCAGGGCTCTGAAGTTTTATTTGGTCGCCACTGAGCATTTCAGGTCTTCAAGTCTGATGCTCTTTTTGTTCTCACTTCTGGACCTAGGAAGAGTTTGCCTCCGGCTAAATCCACTATCAGCAAGTGGATCCGTCAGGCGGTGGTTCAAGCCTATTCTGCTAAGGGGAAGGAACCTCCCTTTAGAATCACTGCTCATTCCACTCATGCTATTGGTGCCTCTTGGGCTTTTCAGCACCAAGCTTCTGTGAATCTCAAGTTTGCAAGGCCGCTACTTGGTCTTCTGTTCATACTGTTTCCAAGTTTTACAAGGTTGATGTTAAGGCCTCAGCGGATGCTGCTTTTGGCCGCAAGGTGCTTCAGGCGGTAGTGATTTGAACTGCCGGCTGTTGCTTATTGGGGATCCCACCCTACTTTTGGACACTGCTTTTGGATGTCCCAACTGTTATGAATACCGAAGCAGGCCGTGTCATGCAATAAAGAAAAAAGCAATTCTGTGAGTACTCACCTGTAGAATTGTTTTTGTTCTTGCATGGCACGGCTTGCTTCGACCCACCCTTGTTATCGTTATTCTTGGTTGCTTCTTTATGGTGATTGTTCCAAGTTAATTGGGGTTTTTTACCTTTTTTACATTTTTTACTTTTATTCTCTCCCGGCTTCTTGTCTCACTGCTTGTCTACGCTGGGAACTCTATGGTTGATCCCCCCTTTTTTATAGGGGGCCGGGAGATGCCACAGCTTTCTGCAGTACCACTGCGCCACCTTGTGTCGGAATAACCCAACTGTTATGAATACCGAAGCAGGCCGTGCCATGCAAGAACAAAAACAATTCTACAGTTGAGTACTCACAGAATTGCTGTATTTCAGTTATAAAACGAGACAAACAATACATCTAAAATCAATTAAAAACAAAGAAACAATATGACAGCTACAGTTACTGTACATAATTACATAATAATGATGAATCGCTGGTTGTAACAGTAATTAGTAGTAATTTGTTAAATACGGATCGCACAAATAAATATTTTATTTACTGACACAATCATTGAGACAAAGCATAATAAAGATATAGAAAGGAGCAAAAACCTTACCGCAATATAACAACAATGCTAAGCCTGAATAAAAATTTGAGCTGCCAAAGTCAGGTGCACTTAGTGGCCAACCACTTCAAGGATCTAGCTTAAAACAGAGGTCTTGGTTAACACACATCTGCAGAGGTATGTTCAAGCAGCACCACCAAATGCCACAGTGCCCCTGTTTAGGTGCTGTCCTAAATATAGTCAATGAGATTTATCCATTTGGAATAATCACTGTGGTAATGAAGTGCTTAGTAACATCTCACAGCTCTATTCATGATATAGAAATGAGCAATTAATTTATGGATGTGGATTAAATCTTGCTGCTAGATTCCTGAATAAGTCACTTAAGAAAGTAATACAGCAAGTTGAGTTGCCTTGACTTTTTTATTACACATATAGCATGACCTGGAGGAAAGGTAACCTTTTCAAACATGTACAGTATCCTTTAATTTTACAGATCTAGTGGATAATGGTGGGTGAATGATAGGACATGTTGAATCCCGGCAAGTTCTTGAAGGTATAGATAAAAAGAAGGCTTAAGAATTGCAGGCAAAATCATGCTTGCTGTCGGTAATACGGAAAGCTTACAGAGCCAAAGAGTGATCATTTCATTGCAGACCGAGCTGAGCCGACAGGAACAGCATGCATCTCCTACCACAGAGCTCATCATTTTTATTTGACTTAAGCGAGATCAGTCAATACATCATTTTCTAACAAACAATTACATCCAATTTGTCATGTTTTGTCATTTATATTATAAGATTGTGCTGCTTTACATGACGTATTAGGATAGGATAGATTATAGACTGACAGTGGAGAATGTGATCACCCTTATCCTGCCAGCCCAGATTACATTTATATGTGATTATATTATATTATAACAGAGTTATGTCACAGCCAGATCATTATTACTGTTGCTGTTCAGATTTAAATTCAACAAATTATTATGGTTCAATCAACATTAAATTTCACTGAAATTAAGGAGACGTTCACCCATATCTTTTATGATATCTTATCTTTCATAACTTTTCCTAACATTTTATAACTTTTTGTAATATAATATATCTTTCATATTATTTTAGTTAAAATAAACTTTATACCTCGATTTAACTGCAGAAAAATCAGGGTTATCTAAATGATTTAGATGACTGCTTTGAAGAAGCAGTTAGAGCTTATCTCATTCAGAACTCTCACTCTTATTTAAAAATCAAAAACCCCTGCACATGCGATTGGGAAGCTCTACAGGTAAGGTAGATATTTGGTAGATTTCTATATTCCTAGTTTGGAAGTTGCTAAATAAAAGAAAAAACATAGAATTTCTTGGATTCCCCATATCTTGCTGTTATTTTGGAACATAAAAAATTAATCTAATCTCATAAATTGAATAGAAATACCCAGCATTTCACCTGTAGATCTGTCCGCTCATGCAGGGGATTTTGTTTTTTTAATAGAAGAATACTATTTTTTAACCGTCATTTATTGAATGCTGGGTGAGAAAAGCTCTTATTGTACTTCTTCTCCAAACTCAGATTCTCTGAAAAAGTCATTTGGATAACCCACCTCAGAAATCCCCTTTAACAAACTCAAGTATGTTTTTTAGAATGCAGGAATATAGGAAATGCACATTTGACTATAAGGAAATATCTGTGTATCATTGTAAAGCCCCTCTTTCCATCCTTCTAAAGATACATTACTTGGCTCAAAGTGATCAGTAATTTTTTTAATTATCACAGTGCTTTTCAGATGTTTGTTGGTCTTTCCCTGCAACTTGGGGGCATTTGGCTGCTTTACTTTTCTTACCAGAATTCAGAAAACGTATTATTTATTATTTATGATGTGCACCTTTTAGCATAATTTTTGTGGCTATAGTGTCGGCATTCCCATCTTATCTGGCGCTGTTCTGTGGACGACATTGGCACTTGCCTCTGCTGGGCCGAACACTACTAATTAGCTTTTATTTTTGCAATTAGTTATTGATGAGCCTATGTCAGCGCCTGTTGTACTGGTGTTTGCCCAGCATAGTTATGATTTTTCCAAATGCAAGTTCTGTACAAAGAAATGTGTGTAATATTAATTATAAGCATTAAACACTACAAACCAGTTCTGCCTATTGTGCTCTATGTGAACTTGAGCTACAAGCCAGGTTTTCGGTGCTAGTGTTGAATAAGACAATAGCCGGCGGCTGCATCGGCCCTGTCATTTTTTTCTTTCTTAAATCCCACTCTTGAGTGCAGCTGAGGCCAAAAAAGTGCCGCTGTGTGGCTCTGACAATTCTTAAATAAGGCTCTAAAAGTCCCTGTCCATGAACGGAAAAATGAAACCTATACTTTATTCTAAACAATATGCAGGGGGACACCTTCCTCAAGTTCGCCCCTCTATATAGCTTACTCAATTGATTTGCAAGAATCGGAGAAAAGTCTGCTACTGACTGCCTCCCCAACTCTACCAACTCTATTATTAAAAATAAAAACATTTAAAATTCAGTATATACGGTATGCATCCAACCAGCCCAGAAAGCCCAAATAGAGACTAATGACGGTTCAAAACACCTAGGCCTGAATGTTTTAAAGTGGTCTGCTGATCTGCTTTTTACTCACTCGCGCCCGCTGTGTTGTTTAAAGCACCTGGGAGGATTGTGAGATTGTACCTCCCTAGAGCTTTATGCAATCCTGGTTGAATAATTTCTCCATTCATGCCAGTGTGCAACGGCATGAGATTTTAAACTTCCAACTGGTTCATGTAGTGCAGATTTCCACGCTTCATGAACCTGAAAGCCTACCTGCGAAGGAAGGTCCATGAGTTTTTCTTTATTGCATGGCACCGCCCGCTTCGGGATTCATAACAGTTGGGTTATTCCGCCATAAGGTGGCGCAGTGGTACTGCAGAAAAGCTGTGGCTAGTCCCGGCTCCCTATAAAAACGGGCTTAACTATAGAGTTCCCCAGTGTTCTCTCTGCAGTGGACTGCGAAGTTAGCAGATGTCACTCTCTCTTGCGCAGGTGAGCGGGGCAACCAAGCTTGCGGCCCTGCAAGTCTATTTCCATCCGTTTCTGGCGGCGAGTAGTCATATCTGTGGTGTTTTTATGTTTTTGGTGTGTTTTCTGGTGTTTTTAGCTGCCGCGCTGCTTTGTACTGCGTTCCACGGCTGTGGAGTTTTTTGCGCTCTTCGGAGGGGGCGGGGCCGGGTGATGACGTGTATCAAGTCGTTCACCTCACGGCCCGCCTCTCGAGGTACCTGTGCCGGCGCCATTTTGGATGAGCTGCGCGTCTGCATTTCTCCCTTCCTGGCTGCACGCTGCTTCCTCCGGCGGGTCGCCTTATCCAGCGGTCTGTGCCTGTGTGACCCCACGGTGTCTTTGGTCCGTGAGTCCCCCTTGGGGAGTTTTTTATTGAATCGGGGTGTATTTGCTTCATGTGTGTCTTTAAGGCGGGATACCATTGGGTTGTGGTTTCTCCCGGCTCCACTCCTTCCTCCCCCTCATTTATTAACTTCTGGGGGCTTCCCGTGGGAGGGCATCCCGGCTGGCTTCTGTATTAAGCCTGTACCCACTGCTGGCCTATTGCGCCTGTGCTAATCGCCATATGGAGGCTTCTGGGGATAGCGCGCTTGGGGGCCCTTCGGGGCAAGCACAGCTGTGTTCCATGTGTGGGGTATCCCCTGTGAGTAACAGTGTCACGGTGTGCGTGCTGTGAGCTGAATGTGTCCTTGCGCTTCAAGCTGGTTTGCCTGCTTCGCTTCCCAGCTCTGCGCCTCACTCGGCTTCACCTACTCCCCCGCTCCTGCAATTGGGCCCCAGTGAGGGGAATGTTGGCAGGCAGTCACATTCTGATTTGGCTCTGCGGGTGGCTAACATTGAAATGCAGCTTGCTAGGAATGTTCCTAGGAAGGCCTCTGGCAAGAAGAGACACCTGGACCCCAGGCCTGCTCCCCTTACTGAGATGTATGTGGGGATTGATGAGCTTGGTGACTGTCACCCCCTTGAGATGGGGGAGCTCTCCCAGGACTCTAACTCCTCTGGGAACCAGCAGGAGGGTTGCAATAGTGACCCTGGGTTTGCGTCCGGAGAGAAATCATGGTACCCTGAGGACAATGATAATCTGCTGTCACATATTTTTGAAATTTTGCACATTGCTCCCCTTGAGGTAGCTAAAAGAAAGCAGGGGGAGCTTTTTCGCCCTGGTAAACAGCGTCTAGAGCTCCCTGAGCAGGAACATTTTACCACCTTGGTGCTTAAAGAATGGGAACGTCCTAACAAGTTGCCTGCGGTGCCCAAGGGTTTGGATAAAAGGTATCCCTTTCCCGTTGATCTTGTTAAGAGGTGGCCATTTCCCCCTGAAGTAGACGCTCCCGTGCTAGGCTTGTCCAATACTTCGGTCATGCCTTCCCCTGACACTACCACTCTGAGGGATGGTGAGGACCGGTGCATGGATCAAGTGGCCTGCCATGCTTTTACCTGTGTGGGGGCTGGCTTGCGCCCTGTATGTGCTGCCGCCATTACGGCTATTGCCCTTAAGAAACTGCTTAAGAGTCTCATTGATGGCACAACAGCTGGTAGTGTGGGGGAGGAATATAGGACTCTCTTACTTTGCACTGATTTTGTGGCCTTTATCCTTACTGCTATGGATGATGCTGTGCGGCTGTGTGGAAGGACCTCTGCGCTCTTGGTGGCTATGCGCCGCTCTGTCTGGTTGTACCAGTGGGCAGCTGCCGCTGCGGCTAAGAAAGCTCTCACTGGCCTCCCCTTCGTGGGGCTGCGGCTGTTTGGAGAACGTCTTTATGTTCTAGCCAAGGATGGAAGGCTGCCTCAGCGTAAGAGGCAGTCTCGGCCCTTTCGGGGGTCCTCTGCCCCCCTCCCTTCCTTTTGCATTCCCAGAGGGGGCGTGGCTCCCTCCTCTCCAGACGTTGCAGAGATTCTTGGGCCGTGGCAGACCCCGTGGTCGTCCCGGTCTCTGGGAATCCTAAGTCCAAACCCTCTTCCAAGCCCCCTCAGGCATGAAGGGGCGCCCTCACCCATCCGGGTCGGGGGACGGCTTCGGCTCTTTGCTCACGTCTGGAGGCTTCACGTCTCAGATCGGTGGATTCAGGAGGTAGTGTCCTCCAGTTACAAGATAGAGTTTGCAGCCTCCCCCCCCCCCCCCCAAGATTCATCAGATCCCGGATGTCTTTAAACCCCCTGTCCGCTCAGGAATTGCTTCTGGCTGTTCATTGCCTGTTAGAGTCTGGAGTCATTTGTTTGGTGCCTCATCAAGAAAAAGGTCAGGGGTACTATTCCAATCTTTTCACGGTCCCCAAAAAGGACGGCTCTCTGAGGCCCATTCTGGATCTGAAGGGCCTCAACAAATTTGTCAGATTCAAACATTTTCGCATGGAGACGCTGCGCTCTGCTGTCAGTACCCTTCGCCCCCAAGCGACTTCATGACCAAGAATGCTTATCTTCATGTGCCTATCTTCCCAGGTCATCAGAGATTCCTAAGGTTCGAGCTGCAGGGTCAGCATTACCAGTTTGTGGCTCTACCCTTTGGTATCACTTCGGCACCTCGGGTGTTCACCAAGGTGCTGGCATGAGTGATGGCTCTGCTAAGGAACCAGGGCATCCGCATCATTCCTTACCTGGACGACATCCTGATTGTGGCCGAGTCTTTTCCTCAGGCCGAGCGGGACACTCAAATGGTGACATACACTCTGGAGTCTTTCAGCTGATTGATCAAGTATCCCAAGTCCTCTCTTTCCCCGTCATTGGTGAGGACCTTTCTGGGCATGATACCTCTCAGGTCAAGGTATTCCTTCCTCGGCAGAAGGTGTCTTCAGCTGCAGGCTCGGTCTCTGCTGTGGTGTCCTCATCCCTCCATCCGTCAGGGGATGCAGTTGGTGGGCCTGATGATGTCCTGCTTCGAGGCAGTCCCCTTTGCTCAGTTTTACATGAGAACTCCCCAGTTGCACCTCTTGTCAGTTTGGGATCGGGACCCTGTGTCCCTGGATCAGGAATTTGTTCTGTCTCATGGCCAGACGGTCTCTCTTGTGGTGGCTGGACTCAAGGAACCTTCTGGGGGGCAGGTCCTTCCTCCCCCCGTGCTGGGAAACGTTCACCACGGATGCCAGTCTGACCGGATGGGGAGGCTTCTGGAAGTCCCTGAGGTTCCAGGGTCGGTGGGACCCACAAGAGACCCATGCTTCCATCAACGTCCTGGAACTGAGGGTGATCAGGTTTGTTCTTTCTCGCCTATCCACTCACCTCCGGGGTCAGGCTGTTCAGATTCGCTCGGACAACCAGACTGCGGTTGCCTACATCAACCATCAGGGAGGGACTCGGAGCAAGCGAGCCTTCAGTGAAGTGTCCCTGATTCTGTCTTGGGCGGAACAGCATGTTCCCTGCATATCAGCGGTCTACATCCCAGGGGTGGAGAACCAGGTGGCGGACTCCCTGAGCAGGGGGACGTCTCGTCTGGGAGAGTGGTCTCTCAACTACCAGGTGTTTCTCTCCCTCTGTCACCGCTGGGGACCTGTTTGCGTCCCGTCACAATCACAAACTTCTCAGATTTGTCTCTCTCAGGATCCTCTGGCCTTCGCCACGGATGCCTTGGCAATACCGTGGACGGAGTTTCAGCTTCTCTATGTGTTCCCTCCGTTTCCTCTCCTGGGCAGGGTCATGCGCAAGATAGCCCAGGAGCGGGTGCCAGCCATACTAGTGGCCCCTTGTTGGCCAAGAAGAGTTTGGTTTGCAGATCTCGTGTGGTTGGCAGTAGACCGGCACGTCTTGCACAAGGACCCAGATCTTCTCACCCAGGGGCAGCTACGCCATCCCAATTTACAAACTCTGGCTTTAACGGCTTGGCTGCTGAAACCTCCATATTGATGGAAAAGGGGTTGCCTGCTTCTGTTGTTGATACCATGATTCGGGCTAGGAAGAAGTCCTCGTCCTTTATTTATTACAGGGTCTGGCATGCTTACATTGCCTGGTGTGAGTCCAAGTCTCTTCCCTGTCGGGTGTTTTCTATTCCCAGGATTCTGGAATTCTTGCAGCATGGTTTGGATCAGGGCCTTCAACTTAGTACCCTAAAAGGCCATGTTTCAGCTCTGGCAATTTTTTTCCAAAGATCTTTTGCCAATCACCGGTTGGTTAAAACTTTTTTTCAGGGTGTTTCTCATGTGCGTCCACCCCGTAAGCCTTTGCTACCAGTCTGGGATTTGAATCTGGTGTTGTCTGCCCTGCAAGGGCCTCCCTTTGAGCCTATCCGTGATGCTTCCTTGTCTATTCTGACCCTTAAGGTAGCCTTTCTGGTGGCTATCACTTCTGTAAGGCGAGTTTCTGATCTAGTGGCACTTTCTATCAAACCTCCTTATTTTGAGAGGCATCAGGATAAGGTGGTGTTTCGGCTCAGACCGGACTTCCTGTCAAGGGTTGTGTCTGCTTTTCATCTTAATCAGGACATTGTCTTGCCTTCATTGTGTCCTAATCCTGCTAATTCCAAGGAGCGGACTCTGCATTCCCTAGATGTGGTCAGGGCTCTGAAGTTTTATTTGGTCGCCACTGAGCCTTTCAGGAAGTCTGATGCTCTTTTTGTTCTCACTTCTGGACCTAGAAAGGGCTTGCCTCCGGCTAAATCCACTATCAGCAAGTGGATCCGTCAGGCGGTGGTTCAAGCCTATTCTGCTAAGGGAAAGGAACCTCCCTTTAGGATTGCTGCTCATTCTACTCGTGCTATTGGTGCCTCTTGGGCTTTTCAGCACCAAGCTTCTGTTGAACAAGTTTGCAAGGCTGCTACTTCATTTTCTAAGTTTTACAAGGTTGATGATAAGGCCTCAGCGGATGCTGCTTTTGACCGCAAGGTGAGTAAAGTCACTACTCTTTAGAAGAGAAAACTGCCATTTACTTTAATTGTCTACTTTGCAGCTGATTCAGAAACGGGATGTAAATAGAAAAGGTTTTGGTCACCTGGGGCTGAATCAGCCTAAAGGTAGTCAATGAAAGTGAATTTTTCTCTCCTAAAAAGTAGTAAAGTTTCTCACCTGGTGCTAAATTAACTCCGTTGTGAGTAAAAGCTCAAATGCTTAAAACAAAAAGTTTTTCCTACTCTGATTTTTTGGTCCAGTTTACTTAGGACCTCACACACTTCCAGGGGTGACCACGTCCACCCATCATTCTTCAGCTGGCATGCACATACTGTATATGCATACATGGTGGACTTAGTTAATAGGTTCTACCTTGTATAGAGTCACAGGCTATGGGGCTTTATAAATAAACTATAATAATAGGTCTCTCCTCCCCTACTTTTTCTGTACTTTTGCAGTAGTGGGGTGAAGGTTTTCTTCTCATGGCCCATTATAAATTATACAGGGATTTATAGTTACCTTGATTTTTTATTGCTGACCTCAAATCCTTGACCCCCTAAAGCTGTAATTCCAGGACTGATATTAGCCAATTTACTGACCCTTACCATTTAAACCCTTTGGACTGTGACCTAGATTGCCCTCTGACCTTTGGGTTGATTTACTGTTGTTTATTATCTTTGTGGAAACTGAATCAGTTGACTCTGTCTTGCGCAATGCTTGTGTGCGCCTTCTGAGCGCTAGAGATAGCACAGCAGTAATGTATTGTAGTGTTTGTGTGCCATGGAGTATAGTAGAAAGGCAAATAAATAAGGTAATATATTTTTCATGCTAACCAGAATATTTCTGGGATAGAATAGAAATGAAAAAAGAAGGAAAATGGGTCTAGCCTTTGATTTTTGGTCCGTGTGCGTTCTTTACTTTGCACCCTTGAATAGGGAGCTTTTTAGGCTCCTTTAGCCCATGTGATTAAGCTTAGCATGGGTCTCTGGTTTAAAGTGATTTGCCTCTTTGTTACAGTGCTCTTAGGTCTCGCCTGCCACACAGCCACGAACATTCAGCCCTGTGCTAATGAGGGCTATGAGCCGGAAACACATGTTAACAATTGGAAGATAATAGCTGTGTAAATATTAAAAGGTATAATCTAAGTTGTTGGGATAGTATAGATATGTAAGTAGATGATTTGCATGGTTCCACTTACCCTAGGATGATATATATGTGTTAGACTTAATACAGTGGGTTAAAAAAGACCAAAACCCCCTCCAGCCATTGGATCACCAGCTAAAGGTGAGTATAGGGTGAAACAGTGGGCTATTAGCAATGTAAAAATAAAAAAACTTCCATTTCCAGAGGAGTCTAAATTCTTTAAATTGGACCTTCACTCTAAATAAGAGTCTACGTTGTATGTTTCCCCCACCCCGTACATACCGATTGCTCACATTAAAAATCATCCTACCTGCATTCACTGCCTTTTCTGAGCTTTTAAACATCCAATGTGGCTGCCCATGGAGTCTCAGGCTGCCTGCAAACAGGAAGTGTCTGCTGCCTCCTGCACTTGCCCCCCTTCTGCCCTCCTCAGTATATGATACTTCTGAGGCAAGATGGTGGCTCCCGTATCCTGGAGTCCTGAACAGAGTTGCAGCCCAGTGGGGAAAAGAATAATAAGTAAGCGACTTAAAACTTATAAAATGTATAAACTAACTTAAAAATATATTAAATGCAGAGGAATATTTTTTTTTAAGGATTTAGGCTTTTCATTAAACGATGGACCAGTTTAATGTTTTATTTAGTTATCCTTAAATTGAATTAATCAAAATGCGAACAATCTGACTTCATGGAGGTCTTAATGCTATTTCACAGGTGATGTTTACTTACTCATGGGAGGTTCTTGTAAAATATAGGAGGGATCGTACAGGAAATGGCAATAAAAAGGCAGCAAGGGGCTTGTCTTTAATGCGTCCCTTGTGCCTTTCCACTATTTCCTGCTGCACATTTTATTTCCTATAGCAGGTCTCCAAAATGTGTCCCTCCTTTCTTTTCCATTTTTTCATGACCATGCTCCAAATGTGGTTGCACAGCCACACCCCTGCCCCTTAGCACTCACAGTGTCAATGAGGCCCACAAGCATGACCCCTGTGATTTACCAGGCTCTGGAAGTGTTTAAGGCAGTGGTCCTCTACCCTGTCCTCAAGGCCCACCAACATGTCATGTTTTTTGGATCTCCAAATAGCCAGCTCTATTGCTCTGCAGCTGCACTAATTACTCCACCTGTGCATCTTTGTGGAGATCTGCAAAACCTGGCCTGTTGGTGGGCCTTGAGGACAGGGTTGGGGACCACTGGTTTAAGGGATGAGAGGGCGAACTAAAACATTTGTGTTTGGTCCTAGAGGAATGGAATCGAAAGGGGGGCAAGGTTTTGAGATCTGCAAGATCTAATCTCCTGACAGTGAGGAAACCCTTTAATAGACGAAATGTTCTCTTGTTGTTTAATGAAACATTTTCCTCCCTGTTTTTAATTAAATTTCCCTAAAATAAGCTGTAGGCCTGGAAATAATACCTAAACGTTCCTGATGAAAAGTCCATCCCTGTGTATAAGATTTTCAACAAATGTTTTCTTGCTAGAACCTGGTTTTGAAGTATATCAAAGATGATGCACTATTGAAAAATGGAGTCCTAGTGCCCTCTCTGTTTAGAAAGAAGAAAAGCAGCACCGTCTTTTCTAAAGTCTATATTATTTATGTTTTCTATTCCAAAACCCCAAACTAAAGTGATACTTAGCTTGAAGCATTAGTAGAAGGCTTATTGTTCTTGTATTGTACAACACATTTATAATGGGGCATGGGTACTTGGCTAAAAAGTTATTGTTATAATGTTTTGAAAACTGATGTCACACCATTAAAGGGCCACTCCAGCCCCTTCCAGCAAAATAAAAATGACCCCCACCCTGTCCCAGCCAAATGGCGATTAAGCTCATGTAAAAAAAAGAGAAAAAATGCCCGCCACCATCTTACCGGACTTCCCGGCCGGCCGCTCGAAGCAAACTCTATCTGCATCTGCATTTACTTGAATGGGCAGATGGGAGTGTATGAGATGTGCTGTCGCCAGATTCGGGGGCTGGATTCGGATTCGTTAGGGGTGAGTTTAATCGCTTACTGCACTTCCCCTAAATCATTCAAATCATCAAATCATGTAAAAGGTTAAAAGATTCAAAAGTAAAAGAAAAAAAATCCGAGCCTCTGTAAAAGTTGCCTATACAGTATATGAACCTCCTGACACATAGCTAATGTACCATATATGCTTTTAGCCTTCTAATTAGGTCTGATTCACAAGTATATCTGCATTAAAGTCCCACACCCGTTGCCACATGCACAGAAGTCTGTAACTCTTACCCTGAGCCTTTCTGATGACCGATTTTCTTTTACCACGATTGTGTGGTCAGATTGTATCAAATATACAAGTATAATATACAAGTGAGTCAAAAATATTTCAAGAGGTTGAAATATATAAAACAGTTCTGAAACCACTAGGGGCTTTGGGCTTTTCAGGTTCTTTTAACCTTCATGTTTTTCTGTTGTGATGGATTTCCCATGTGATGTAAACGTATTTTCATATACAGTATATAAAAGTATATATACAGTAAATATATTTTATACAAAAACACCCATAAATGTTAAACTGTTTCTGGTTCCTCCTGGTACACCAGGATTCCTTGGTATATGACATTAGAAGTAGTTTAGAAAAGGTTGTTTTTTATACCTTTATGTTATTCTGATTATTTTGTTTCACAAGTTCTGTTTCAAGAGGATGCTTATTGAATTTGCTTCAAGTGATTTTTGAGGTTTACTTTCTCCTGCTGCCAGCATTATCGCCTCTAAAAATATTTTCTCGTGTCCATGAGAGAAATACCTGTCATTGCCTAATAATGACAGATCGCATGTGTAACTAGACAACTATAGGCAATCATATCAAGCCAAGAGGGTTTTATCATAGTGTCTTCTACAGATTTTCGTGACTTATAATTGTGACACCTTTTGTATGTACCTTCCACTGGTTCTCTCAAATGAGGAAGCCATTTATGGAAAATGCAGTTTATCAAGATAATTTTTCTATAGTTGCTATAAGCATTAGGGATATTTTACAGCTATCAAATCCATATGTATGGTGCAAAA
This sequence comes from Gastrophryne carolinensis, assembly GCA_027917425.1. Classification (NCBI taxonomy): domain Eukaryota; kingdom Metazoa; phylum Chordata; class Amphibia; order Anura; family Microhylidae; genus Gastrophryne; species Gastrophryne carolinensis. The sequence continues at coordinate 86,426,365 of CM051235.1, read as the reverse complement.
ATGATATAAAACTTATATAAAACTTACAGAAACAACAATATATTATTTTTTCTGTATGCTTGCATACATTATTTATTAAGTATGGGAAACATCTCCATGTTAAGCAGACATTTTGGGAGTTATCTGCTAGTTTGTTGAAAATGTCTCTACCTTGTTCGAAAATGTTTGCCCCTCATCTTGACAACTTCACCTCACCTATGTTTTTTGTACTTGAAAGTATGTTGATGTGACTGTGGTGTATTTAGTTTTCAAGGCTATAAAAAAAGTCAGCAGCTGAGGAGCTGTATGACTGGAACGCGGTTGAAAACACGCTTTGGAATGTTTTTTGCTTTCTTCCTTAAAGTCGAAATCCTTTAAATCAGTGGTGCTCAACCCTTTTGAAGACCACAATGAATAGATTCAGAATTTTGAATTTTTCATTTTGAATGGCATAATTAAGATTTTCTACAACAATCCAGATACCCGCTGTCCCACAATCGCCAATAGATTGATTTTTTTATATGTTCTTCCACCATACCACCCCATTACCAGATTTATATCTAACAATCCCCACTTTCTAGTAATACACATGCTAATTTCCTTACCTCTCCGAATATATGGGTCCAATATTTATAGCCAACCCCCCCATCAGTCCCAAATCATATCTATATTCCCATAACATAATACTCAACCCAATGCCAATGCTAAACATAATTAAACATAGAAAAAACTGTTATTATTTTATAGTGCTGGAGAGAGATTCTCCAAGCTCTTGTTGCCACCTTTAATTGGCAATGTACAATTACAGTGCCCCTACTCAACTACCTTTATATTCCAGTTCTTTTTACCCTCCCACACGCTTTTCCCACATCAGGTTAGGGAAGGAAGAGAAGTGTCATTGATGAAAATAAATACTCGTAACCAGGAGCAGTTGGCAAACAATATTTGTCCTTTAAAGCATTCCTACACCTGTAGTAACCCCCCTTCTCCACTCACATTATGGATGCTGGTCTGAAAACACCTGCAATGAGGTTATTTGCTGGTAACAGCCATACTCCTTTGCTTCATCAATGGTGACAAGTGGGGGTCCACTGTCCAGCTTGCACAGTACTTTGAAGGACAGTGTGCACATCACATAGCCATAGCCAGTAGAATTTAGGGGTGAATACATAACCTGATTTTGAACATTTGTAAAATTCTTTATGTGGGCATGCATCTGCTAATCATCAGGATACCTGAGTGTCACTGCTGGATATAGGTTTGCTTTAAAGATGGCTCATTAATTGTAAGACGTTTGTTCATGTTGCACAAATCTTTTTTTTCGTTATTTGCTATTATATATGAAATGATAAAAGAGTGCTTGCTTAAAACAGTATTTATATGGCACATACAAGCCAACAATAACAGTATTCTCCCATGATCCTTAGTAGTAGGGGGAGCCATGCAAATCATTTCTTTTCCTCTTTGTGATATCTCAAGTGACCAAAAAGAGCTGGTCAGGGACTAGCAGCTGTTGTTAACTCAAGAATGGAAGTGATGGCTGAATGCGGAGGAACAAGCCACTTAGGGAAAGATCCACGTTGGGGTTAATAAAATTGACCTTTTGGTCTCTTTTAGCCCACTAAATTAATCCTAGTATAGGTCTCTCCCTAAGTGGCCACTCTCTAAAATAAGTAACTCTGAATATTTGAATACAGCCCAGTTCCAAGCTACAGGAATACAGCAACCACACCCCAGTACCTCCATATATAGTAGCCATGACTTGTTCTAGAGCCCTTCCAGCTTAGCTTAATCATGAAGTGCTCGAAGTTGTTGCCAGCTGGGAAAGGCTGGATTCCTGAGGCTTGGATCAGGGCCTTAACGTCAAGTACCGAAATCTTCTAAAGGACACAGCTGTGAGGTTTAATGTGAATTACTAATGAGGGAACTAGCCATTTTTGCTCCATGAACGTTCCTACAAAGTTGTTGAACATGGGCGACATATTGTATACACAGCCCATTCTAGTCCTTCTTAACCCATGATATATATAAGTATTTTGGGAATAATTCATCTCCCTGCACCCCTTTTCTTTGTATGAGTTGTCAAGGCTTATGTTGTCACTGGATATAACATAGCACATTTATTTTTTACTAAAAAGCAGAGTCTCATATTCGCCTCTAACTCCAGTTCATTTTGTTATGTGGTAACCACAGTTCTGGATGACGCCCCCCCTGGCACACAGGAGTACATTATGTTACGGCAAGATTCCATCCAGTCAGCGGAGTTAAAGAAAAAAGAGTCCCCCTTTCGTGCTAAATGTCACGAAATCTTCTGCTGTCCACTGAAGCAAGTGCACCTCAAAGAAAACACAGAGCCGGAAGGTTTGTGCACTACGGATCCATGTTATGTTCGTTTTACCTTCCTTTTTCTACTGTTCGTGTCCCTTTCCCGTGCTGTACGTTCCCCAGCTTTTTGTTAGGAATGACATGGGGAACATAATGCGCTTCATATCATAACCCCCCTTGCTTGCCTGTTGTCTTCTACGATCTACCAAGGGACGCTGTATGATATTAAGCATGTATACGCATTATACAGAAAGAGCAGAGAAATAGTTACCAAACATGACTTGGCTTTTCCTGGATGTTACTGTTTTAACCCCTGCAGTCTGCATCATCCCACTGCCCTTTTGGCTGCTAACTTTGCTTGCTCATAAAAACCAGCATTTTCCCTCATTTTTCCTCCCAATTTTAAAGTAATGCACCTTTTTTGGAAGAATGGCATCTAATGACTCCCCATAAAGCTTCTGCACTAGCTGTGATTTATAAAGTTTAGAATTAGCGCCCAAAAGAGAAAGCCAAATGAGAATGTGTTTGTAATGCACGCTGGACATGAATAAATTGCATGCAACATAACTGTGCATCTGAAAGGAGATGTTTTTTTTTGTATGTATTTTTTTCTTTTCTTTCAGGCACAATAAAGGTTTGGATTGGTTGATTTATGTTTTGTCAAGTAAGGATTACATCATCATCTATAAAACCGATTTATACAATAGATTATTCTATCCAGTACAAAAAAATTATACATGTGCAGCCAGGTCTGCAGGGATCTCAACAGCCTTTAAATTTTAAAGCAGACCAAAACCCTAATAAACTCCCTCCTTCCCCCACCCACCCTCCATATCTGCAGGCCTGCTCTTATTTAAAAAAAAGTTTTAACTTTTTAGCAACCTTAGCCACATCCACCCTGCTGATTTGAGATCCCTGATTGTCTGATCTCAAATGTGCTGCCTGATGTGACAAGCCCACTGGCCACATCCCTGGCATCCCTCTAGTCTTAGGTGTGCTTCTGTCTCAGTCTAAATGGCTGAGTGCTGGAGCACACCTCAGCTAAAGGGAAGCCACAAAAATGCAGTGAGCACCAGGGGGTTTCACATATTCACAAATCGAGATTTTATTCTTAGTATACAGTACGTCCTGCTCCAGATAAGATTCTTTACTCTTGGGTATTACTCCGCCAGATGGTGCTGGACTGCAGAGACCGCGAAATTGGCTCCTCCCGGCCCCTCAAATACCCGGGACCTCCCACAAATCCCCAGAATTTCTCTGCAGTCTGGACTTCGAAGGACAAGAAGATGGCTCTCTCTTCTCGCAGGTGAGAGGGGCTGTTAGCCTGCGGCTCTGTAGGACTATTCCCACCCGTTCCATTATTATGTGCCTCCCAGCCTTGGCTGCGCTGGTCCGGGTGATGGTGGGCAGCACGGCTGTCAGGTGCTTAGGAGCGCTGCTCCACCGCAATCCCCCACCAAAGGGTAAGCAGTATAGGCATATGGTGAGCCTTTATGGGATGCCCGTAACTATTGCCCCCTCTATCGTGGGCCCTACGTTAAGTGGCCGCTGCCCTCCCTCGCTTTCCCTTGTAGCTCTCGGGGGGGGGGGGGGGTCTGAGCATTGGTGCTTCACTTGTATGTGTGCTTGTTGCTGGTTCAGTCTCCGCACTGACTTTGGTTGCACTGGCCTGCGGTTTGAATATGCCGCCGCCGCGCGCGCTTCCACTGCGTTCCGCGGTTGGCGGCGGCATTACCATGGGCGCTGCTATGCCTTCATTGGCTCCTTGTCACGTGTGCTGCTTTGCGCTCTTCGGGGGGGTGGGGCCTGCGGATGGCGCGTTCCGCGTCTCCACGGCCCGCCCCTCGAGGTGTACTCGGCCCCATTTTTTCTGGATTCTGTCTGCTGCGTGGCTGGCGTCTACCTACCGCGGCCCCAATACATTTAAAAAAAAAAAACATTAACCTCTGCAGGAGACTACCAGGCCAGAAAAGTGTCATTGTGCATTAAAGTGGACCAACACCCAGGATTTTGACTATCCTGGGTCTTGGTCCACTTCGATGGGGCACCCCCGATCGGGGTGCCCCGCTGTGTGAAACCCCCCCCAACCCCCCGAAAAACTCACCTCTCCGCGCTCCCAGCGCCAACGTACAAGGACGTCTAAGCGGCTGCCGCCGCCGCCGCCTCCCGCGCGTCCCTTTTGACGCGCGCGCGCGCCCGCGCCGGCCATTCGCAGACGGCCGGCGCGGGGCGCGCGCACGCCTGCAGGGGCGCGAGGGAGGCGGCGGCGGCCGGCCGCCGCCGAAGATCAGGTAGGGTTTTTCGGGGGTTTGGGGGGGTTACACCCCGCGGGACATCCCGATCTCGGATGTCCCGCGGGGTGGGGGGGTGATCGGCCCGGGAATCTTATAGATTCCCGGGCCGATCACCCGTGGGTGTTGGTCCACTTTAAAGTGTCCAAATAATTAAAAAAATACACAGGAAAAATTCCTTCTATATGCATACAATGTGCAAAAAATACAATTGCTGCAGAAAGTGCTAATGCCTATTCAAAGTGCTTAATAAGGAAAGTGCATATGCAAGAAAAAATACAGAAAGAGAAAACTTTCCCCAAACTGTCTCCCTAAAATACAATAAGAAAATCTATCACCATATAAGTCTGGCCGAATCTCCTGCTGCTTCCTGGTGCCCCTTTACCCACGCGCTCCGTGGGACAAACCCACTTTTACAAGGTGCCAGAGAAGGACAAAAGATACCTGTGTCTCAGCCTTAAATACTGCTCCAAATAGCTTGCTGTGCAGGTGAATCTTAATTGAAAAGGCGTGCACGCTCTCCCGCGCCCGGCGGCCCCGGCCGTCAGTCGCACAATGCGAGGTAAGCGCAACGTCATCCAAATCAGCTGTGTAAATCTCCCCCCCAAACCGCCCGGCCATCCGCGTCACTATACCCCGCCGCAAAGCGGCGTGTAACTATGGCAAAGGACGAGTCGGGGAAGGGCCGTCGGCAAGGAGAGAACACAGCCGCGCAGTATTCAAAGCTTCAGCAATAACCGCAGGCTGATACACAAGTACATATTGTATCAAACATTTAAGATCTACTAAAAACAGCTACATTTTATTATGGTGTCAATCTACCAACTACAAATCAATACCAACATAAATACATAAAATATTTCTGTATTACCTAATAACAAGAATTATTTAATAAACAAGTTCATATATAAATACTGGCTAATTAATTTAATCTGACATCATAACACAAGAGAAGTTGAATTAATGGCTGCATACATAAGCCAGACAGGCAAACAATCATTAAACTAAGTAATCCTTATAAATACATTTCTTCTTATTAAATTATAAACTAAATATATGTGAGCACATATTCACAACACCCAATATACTTTAAACACCCCAATTGCCCATGCATAACCATTTCATACGTGTACATGCGTGTGCAAGCTCTATCTATCTTAAACATATTTGTATATAGAATTAAATAATTTATTACAGTAACACCCATCAAGGTTAGGTAGATGAAATACTGAATGTACAGCTATATTATCTATATATAATTATAATACTGAAACAAGTTCAAAATAAAACTAAATTTATAAAAAATGAAAAATAATAAATTATATTATATAAAAAAAGTATATAACATTTTTTTAAAACACAATGTGTAAGAGTTCCATGAAGACTTCTCCATATGTACATCAGATTCTACAGAAACTCCATAAGACTTCCCAAAACCAAACGTGAACCCACTGCTACATTGCTCCAAGGATGCTCCAAACTCCATAAGATCTCATATGTTCTTCCAATCCATGCATGCAACAAAGACCCAATCCTCACCACAAGAATGTATCATCAAAAAACCCTAAACCTTTTAAACCATTTAAAAAATGTATTGTGAGCTCTTTTTTAACTCTTTAAATAAATTCATGATTTAATTCGTGATTTATATGTAAATGTTTGTGATTTTTTAGGTTGGTGGTGCAGTCTGGTAATATCCCCTTTGTGGTTACTGGGACCACACATTTGTTTGTATTTACAAATTATTTTTGTTTTTGGGGGCATTCCATACTGGCACACCAGTCTCTAATTGGGTTATTTAGTAATATTGTGATTTCATTATTTAAGGTGGTGCAGGGGCCATTTTTCTGTTGTCCTTTGATTACCTACCGCGGTCCGTGAGTGCCCTTGCGGGCGGTTTATTTACCCTAACGTCATTTTTACATGTCGCTTATGTCTTTCAGACGGGTCGAACTCCATTGGTTCTCCCGGCCATACTCCTCTTTTTAGTCTTTAAACTTCTGAGGCCTAGTGTGCTTATTACTCTCACTTCCCTAGCGGGCTATTGGGGCATCCTGGGTTGCTTTTATAGCGTGAATCCCTATCGGCCTATTGTGCCGCTATAATCACCATATGGAGGCGTCTCAGGATAATGAGCTCGGGGTTCCTTCGGGACAAGTCCGGCTGTGTGTAGCTTGTGGGGTGTCCCCTACTAGTGCTGAAAATGTGCGGGTCTGTATAACTTGTGCCCAGCAGGTGCTTGCGCTGCAGCCTGGTTTACCAGCAACTGGGCCTGCGCCACGTATGGCTTCTCCAACTCCCCCAAGCTTAAATTTGACTCCCATTGAGCTGCATACCAGTGGGGATTCTCAGCCTGATGTGTCCGCTAGACTGGCTAGTGTTGAGAAGTTGCTTGCTAATACCATGGCGTGTAAGGCCTCTCCTAAGAAGTGGCATTTGACGCCTGATGTCACTCTCTTCCCTATGGAGGCGGAAGAGTTCTTTGAACTGTCTGGTTATACTCTCTTGGAAGAAGGGGAGTTGTTCTCTGACTGAGTCTGAGTCATCTGATGAGAGGCCCAGGGGCCAGGATGATTCTGGCTCTGACCCCTGGACCCCAGATGATACTGATAGGCTGTTGACTCAGATCCTAGCAGGCTCCCCGGAGTCCCTAAGAGTTGGGATAAGAGCTATCCCTTTCCTGCTGATGTGGTGAAGCATTGGTCATCCCCTCCTGAGGTGGATGCCCCAGTCCTGGGGTTGTCTAACACCTCTGTCATGCACTCCCCTGAATCTACTACGCTGCGGGATAGTGAGGACCGGTGTATTGATCAGCTGGCGTCCCATGCCTTTGCCTGTGTGGGGACGGCGCTGCACCCGGTTTGTGCCTCTGCCATTACAGCGGTGGCTATTAGGACCCTGCTTAGAAGTGTCCTAGATGGTGCTCCTGATGATGTGTCTAGTGAGGAGTTCAATGCACTCTCTCGTTGTGAGGTTTTTGTGACTTATGTCCTCTGCCTTGGATGATACCATTAGAATGTGTGGCAGAGCCTCTGCCCTGGTGGTGGCTATACGCCGCTCGGTTTGGCTGCGCCAGTGGGCAGCTGACACCGCTGCCAAGAAGGCTTTCACTGGTTTTCCCTTCAAAGGACTACGCCTGTTTGGGGACCGCCTGGACCTGTTTGCTAAGGGAGGCAGGTTACCCCAGCGCAGGAGGCAGTCTCGACCCTTTCGGGGCCCAGGCTCCTTTTCTTCCCCCTACCGTGGATCCAGACAGTGGAGGGGGGTCTCCTTTACTGGGGCCCGAGGAGATTTCTGGGGTAGGGGCAGAGGACGTGGACGCCCTGGCTCATCCTGGGGCTCCAAGCCTAAGTCTTCTCCCAAGCCCCCTCAGGCATGAAGGGGCGCCCTCACCCATCCGGGTGGGGGGACGGCTTCAGCATTTTGCTCACGTCTGGAGGCTTCATGTCTCAGACCGGTGGATTCAGGAGGTAGTGTCCTCGGTTACAAGAGTTTGCTGCCTGGCCACACCTAAGATTCATCAGATCCCGGATGTCTCAGGACCCCGTGTCAGCTCAGGCTCTAATTCTGGTGGCGCAAAGCCTTCTGGAGATGGGGGTCAGCTGTCAGGTCCCCTTACGACAAAGGGGCAAGGGGTTCTATTCCAACCTTTTCACCGTGCCCAAAAGAGATGGGTAAGTCAGGCCCATCCTGGACTTGAAGATCCTCAACAAGTTTGTCAGGTGCAGGCGCTTTCGCATGGAAACTTTGCGCTCTGCTATCAGTTGCCTGCGTCCAGGGGACTTCATGTGGACATCAAGGATGCTTACCTTCATATTCCTGTTTTTCCAGGTCATCAAAAGTTCCTCAGGTTCGCTCTGGGAGATCAGCACTACCAATTTGTGGCATTGCCCTTCGGTCTCACTTCAGCCCCCAGAGTGTTCACCAAGGTGCTGGCAGGAGTGATGGCTCTGCTCAGGTCTCAGGGCGTTCGCGTGCTGCCCTATTTGGATGACATTCTCATCACTTCTCAGTCCCTCCAACAGGCAGAACTGGATACTCAGCTAGTAGTGCCCACTCTGGAGTCATTTGGCTGGGTGAACAACCATCCCAAGTCTTCCCTGTCTCCCTCCTTGGTGACACCCTTCCTGGGAATGAATCTGGATACAGTTCAGGCAAGGATTTTTCTTCCTCAGCAGAAGGTGGACAGTCTGCTAGCGCAGGTTCAGTTTCTGCTATCTTTGTCCTCATCCCTCCATCAGGCAGGGAAGGCAGCTGGTGGGCCTGATGGTGTCATGCTTCGAGGCGGTCCGTTATGCCCAGTTTCACATGAGGCCTCTGCAACTCCACCTCTTGTCAGTATGGGACAAGGATGCTGCGTCCCTGGACCAGGTCCTTGTTCTGTCCCCCCTAGCCAGGAGGTCTCTCTCGTGGTGGCTGGACCCCAGGAACCTGTTGGCGGACAGATTCTTTCTGGCCCCCTGCTGGGAGACGGTCACCACGGATACCAGTCTGATGGGTTGGGGGGGGTTCTGGAAATCCCTACAGTTCCAAGGGTGCTGGGGCCCTCAGGAGGCCCACATGCCCATCAACATTTTGGAATTGAGGGCGATCAGGTTGGTTCTGGCCCAAAGACTTAAAGGAGCCGTAGCACTCAACTCTGTTAGCTTGCAGACCAACCTATAATCTGTCTCTAAATCTGGTAAAAACAGAGGCTCGGTCACACACATCTGCAGAAGTATGCTAAGCTGCACCACCACGCCACGGTGCCTCTATGGGTGCAGTCCTAACTCTAATCTATGAGAGCCCCATTTGGGACATACAATGCAAGAGATAAAATGGGAGCAGCTTACCTAAGGTTGAACCAAACCTCATGTGCAAGCCATGGGGTGGAAGGGTCAAGACCTTGCAATACAGCCTGGACCCCACACCCCATGTGCCTGCACAAATTCAAAGTGAACAAAGGGGGAGTGGCATTTGGTTCTGGCCCACTTGACCCAACACCTTCGGGGCCGGCCTTTTCAGGTACGCTCGGACAACCAGACGGCGGTTGCCTACATCAATCATCAGGGAGAGACCCGGAGCAAGGGGGCCCTCAAGGAAGCGTGTCTAATCCTGTCCTGGGCGGAGGACAATGCTCCCTGCATCTCAGCTGTGTACATTCCGGGGGTGGAGAATCTGCAGGCAGACACTCTGAGCAGGGGGACCTCTCACCTGGGAGAGTGGTCTCTCTGCGACAGGGTGTTTCAATCTCTGTGTCACCGTTGAGGTCAACCAAATGTGGATCTGTTTGCGTCCTGTCACAATCACAAGCTCCCAGCTTTTGTCTCCCTGTCCCAGGATCCTCTGGCCTTGGCCACAGATGCTCTAGCAATGTCATGGCAGGATTTTCAGCTTCTGTATGTCTTTCCCCCATTCCCCCTGTTTGGAAGGGTTCTGCGCAAGATAGCTCAGGAAGGGGTGCCAGCTATCCTGGTGGCTCCCAGGTGGCCAAGAAGAGTGTGGTTCACAGACGTAGTGCAGCTGGCAGTAGATCAGTACGCTCTGCCCAGGGTTCCCAGGTGCTCACTCAGGGACATCTACGCCATCCCAATTTACAAACTCTGGCTTTGACAGCTTGGCTGCTGAAACCTCCATCTTGATGGAAAAGGGGCTGTCTGCCTCTGGTGTTGACACTATGATTAAGGCTAGAAAGAAGTCTTCTTCTATTTACTATAGGATTTGGCGTGCCTACATTGACTGGTGTGAGTCTAGGTCTCTTCCCTGTCGTGTGTTCTCTATTCCCAGGATCCTGGAGTTCCTCCAACATGGTTTGGATCTGGGGCTTCATCTCAGTACTCTGAAGGGTCATGTCTCTGCCCTGGCTGTTTTATTCCAGAGGTCTTTTGCTCAGCATTCTCTGATCAGGACTTTTTTCCAGGGGGTTACTCATGTGCGTCCCCCTCCTAAGCCTATGTTGCCAGTCTGGGATTTGAACTTGGTCCTGTCTGCCTTGCAGGGTGCTCCCTTTGAACCTGTGCAGGAGGCTGCTTTGTCCATTCTTACTCTCAAGGTTGCCCCTCCTACTTTGAGAGACACCAGGACAAGATGGTGTTTTGCTTCAAGCCAGATTTTCTGCCTAAGGTTGTGTCTGTCTTTCATCTGAATTAGGACATTGTTCTACCTTCCTTGTGCCCTAATCCTAGTAACGCTAAGGAGAGGGTTTTGCATTCCCTGGATGTGGTTAGGGTCTGAAGTACTATCTGGTGGCTACTGCGCCTTTCAGAAAAACTGATGCTCTTTTTGTGGTCCCTTCTGGTCCTAGAAAGGGTCTGGCTCCTGCTAAATCTACTATCAGCAAATGGATCCGTCAGGCTGTGATTCAGGCCTACACTGCTAAGGGGAAGAATCCTCCCTTCCGCCTTACTTCTCATTCTACTCATGCTATTGGGGCCTCTTGGGCTTTTCAGCACCAGGCTTCTGTTGAACAAGTTTGCAAGGCCGCTACTTGGTCTTCTGTTCATACTTTTTCAAAGTTTTACAAGGTTGATGTTAGGGCCTCAGCTGATGCTGCTTTTGGCCGCAAGGTTCTGCAGGCGGCAGTGGTTTGACCTGTCTGCTGTTACCTTTTGGGGATCCCACCCTACTTTACAGACACTGCTATTGGATGTCCAAAGAGTAAAGAATCTTATCTGGAGCAGGACGTACTGTATACTAAGAATAATACAATTCTGTGATTACTCACCTGTAGAATTGTTATTATGAGTATACAGTACGTCCTGCTCCACCCCACCCTTTGTTCATTATCCTTGGATCCCCTGTATAGTGATTGTTATCATCGTTTGATAGTTGCTAGTTGGTTCTGTTATCATTCTCCCGGCTTCTTGTTTAACTGCTTTTCAATACTGGGGATTTGTGGGAGGTCCCGGGTATTTGAGGGGCCGGGAGGAGCCAATTTCACGGTCTCTGCAGTCCAGCGCCACCTGGCGGAGTAATACCCAAGAGTAAAGAATCTTATCTGGAGCAGGACGTACTGTATACTCATAATAACAATTCTACAGGTGAGTAATCACAGAATTGTATTTTCACAGTCTTTAAGACTCTAGGGTTGCCCACGCAGGTTTTGATCTGCTTTAACTGTAAGAGGGTTGTCCACAACAGCACTTTCATTGGATTTAATATTCCTCACAACCCTTATTAAAATTTTAAAAAAAAGACATGAAAGTCGCTTCAATCCTAACTGTTTCACCTATAATCTTCATGATTCAAGTAGGGACAAAATGCAAAGTTTTCACTATCTTGGGTTTTGTTCCCCCTGTACAGGATGCCCCGCTGTGTCTATCCCCCTGGGATCTCTGTATACTCACCTTTTCTTTATTCTCACTGTGCATGCATGGATTGCTTATTTCATTCAGATTTCCTTTGCCACATTGAGCTCTGTGCAGTGAAGAAAATCTGAATGTAGTGTGCACCACCTGCCACATCCCCTCCCAGACTTCAGCTGTGGGTGTGCCTGCCCATTCAAAAAGGCATGGCTAGCTAGAGGAACTCTGGGGATGCACCTACAGCATGGGGAAGAGGTGAATGGATCGCTCAATCCGGGGGATTTCACACAACAGGGCATTCAAAATCAGGATGCCCCATAAAGCAGTAGACCACCGCCACAAGGGTCTAAAAGACTCCTGGTGGAGGAGGGGTTGTTGATTGTGCTTCCTCAAAAGCAAACTGAATTCTTTGAGAATGGAAAAATTTAAGAACTATTTATGTCTGCATCCATATGCACACTGTACCTATAAACTTAGTTGCATTTATGTCAGTTGTAGATGTATTCTTTGAGTCATTTTGAAAGGTGACATCCCTCTTCATCCTCAGCTTTTTAGCAGAGCACTGTCTGACATTTGTAACTATTCATAAGTCCCCCCCAGCTGGACTAAGGCCCCAGTTGCAGCTACAGATAAAAACAGATCTAAAGAATAATTGTGCCTCCACTATGCTTCATGTGGTCACATGGTGTTCATTGATTAAGAAAAAAAAGTTTAATTATGGTAAAAAAAATCAAACTTGGTCTCATCAGTCCATAAAAACTTAGCTGAGCTTGGATGTTTTTCTTTGTAAGAAAAGACTCCCTGCCTTGTCACCCTACCGCACATCTCAGTCCACAGACCAGCTTTCTTTATTGTTCAATATTAAGGGGGCCGACAGTTATTGGTAATGTCAATGTTACACCAAATGTTATCCTCTTCTTAATTGGTTTATTGAATACCTTGGAAATTGTTTTGTACCCTTCGTGTAACTAATACTTTTCAATAATTTGAAAGCTGTTTACGGTAGCTTTACAGTTGCTGTAAAATGTAACAAAAAAAGTCCGAAAAATTCTACTAGAACATCAGAACTTTATATGGGGCTAATCAGAATGCCTTTAAATTATGACAGCTGTGTACTGACTACTATTTAAAATGACTTGCCGAAATTCAGAACAAAACCCTTTCCCCAATTATAAGAGCACAGTCACACTTATTCAACAACATTATTTTCATTTGTTATCTTTATTTAATCCATCTAAGTGATTTCAGTTTATTTTTTATTTGAATTGTGCAGATTATGGGTTACATTGAAGGTGGAAAAAGTTCTAAAATTTTTATGCTTGGTCTGATTTTCCATATGACAAAACCCTGGCATTTCAACCGGAATGTGTAGAAAAATAGTCTTTACCTTGCCCATGGTCTATTGACGATCTCCCGCTTCTGAGCGGCCACCTCACAGAAAGCAGTATTCCCCAGCACTGTGTGCAGGTGTGCCACCTATTTGCTTGAGTGGGCGGTGCACACATGCACGGAGCCGGGGGTTTGGGTTTTCATTTCTTTGTAGCTCTAATTTTCAGTGGAATTATACTTTACACCCCCCCCCCCCAATGATACTTGTTTCCTTTGCTGGGACCATTATAGGTTATTTTTTAGTATAGCATACCCCATCCCCCAAAGAATTACATTTTTTTAAATCATTAACCACTTACCTTGGGCAAATATCTGTTGATCATTGTTTTTTGCCTGCAATAAAGGGTTAAATTAAGCTGTCTAGAGCTTGCCCCTTGCTGCTTGTCAGTTCCTGAATCTTTTATCTCCAGGACTTTGCATTCCCCGATAAACCTTATTGAATTGAAGTGTTTCTACTGATTTGATTTTCAGGGTCCCCTGTTTGAATTCACAATCCCCTATAGAGATACATGCAGAGCTTTCAATTTTTCATTGTTGCCACGGTTTCACTCTTTTGTACTTCCTTACATGTCCCATGTCTTGCATCTATCTTTATTGTATGACAAAATCAAAACAGTCCCCAAGTGACTGCAAATGTGGATCCGAATACAGCAATAATCTGATTTTACTGTCCTAGTGGTTGAGTTCTGTTCTGGGATTTAATGCATCCCAAGAATGGATCACTACTAGGCCTTACCCATTGGTGTCTATGGCATTCAGTAAGTGCCCCTGCCTTAAGTAGGAGTGGGGGAATAAAATGCAAATATTAATAAATAGCATCTGTGCAGGGAGGTTTATGAAGTACAATGGTCATACAAAAAGTAACCAAAAAGAACCAATGTATTCTCTTAAAATCAGTAGGTATATTATGATGATCAAATCAAATTCCTGTAATATACTGTAAATATATACTAATTTCAGTGGTATACTACTCTGATCCATACTGTTAAACCCTCCGGTGCCACCTTTAATTACCAGTTTGTCTTTTTAAAATGACAAACTGTTGATTTGTTAAATTAAAGGAGCACTATTGCGAACATTGTGTAATATTGAAAATCTATATAATCACGTCGGCTAATGAGAGGAGGAGTCACTTGTACACCTGAACTGAATAAAACCCCCATCAAGCTTGTGGTTTTATTCTCCTGGTAGTAATAAAATCCAGGAGTGACAGGTTTAGTCTATGAGGGGTGACGGAGCCCCTGGTAACCCATGATTTTCTCTTTCTTCTGTTAAAATGATAAAAACTCGCCATTCAGCATATTTATATGGATTTTTATTATTGGGCCATTTTTGGAAAAGTGCTAATTTAAGCCACAAAACACTTTGCTTCTTTTACCCCCACAACTTAGGGCCATCCTGATTCATCTCCAACCACCATGACGTTGAGATTCTCCATGCCTACCATCCACGTTCCATTGGTTCGGCAGGCATTCAGTGACTGCTGGTGACTAATCAGTTACACCTACGGGAGGGGCATGCCGCGCCTGCATACCTGCCCAGTGGACCTTTTCATTTGCATGGCATGGTAATTGACAGTGGAACAGGAATGTTATAGATATGGGGGTGCCTCATCCTGACCTTGCAGCAAGAGAAGTCTCGGTGGGCAATCCTGAATTGAGGTGCTGTGGGGGTAGAGGATGTAAAGTATACGTTAATGAAATCATAATTGGATGGGAAACTACAGATCTCCTTTGTATTTCATGCATTAGCATAAATAGTGTACTTTTAGAAATAACTACTGGTAAATACATTTTGGGCCTGATTTATCAAGCACTTCTGCCAGTACCACATCAGTGCAAATTAGAGTAGTAAAAGAAGCACATTTACTAAAACATTAGCAGTGCAGCAACATGCTGAATAATGAATAAATTATATTTTGCACTACTCTAATTGGCACTGAAATGACATTGTCTGGCAGAAGTGCTTGATAAATCAGACCCTTTATTTACAGTGGAGAGCACAATTATATATTTTACTAGATTGTTTTATGAAGTGTAGATGTTCATCACAAAGTTCCAGTCTTAACAAAAAGACAACAATAAGGCAAAAGGGATTTTATAAATGCATAAGACTTCTCATTCTTCCGGCCTACTCCTAAAGCAGACCAAGACCTAGAGACCCGCAGAGGTTCTGCCTCTGAATTGGCTGTTGCTTGTTAAATCTGGGGAAACATACCCCCTCCATGTTGTTCAATGGGCCCCCTACAGCTAACACAACTGCCGATGTTCACACTTCACTGAAGGTACTTATGGCAAACTCCATTGTTAGGGTCAATCACTGTGTGGCAGGGTCACTGAATTGTGGAAGGATTGGTAGAGCTGCCCAGTTTTCTGTATATGTCCTGGGTTAACAGTGGACAGCCATCCCAAATGGAGGCATTGGTCTAATTTAATAGCATAGAAAATGTATTAAATATCACATTATGTGGGTTTGAAGTTATCTGTAATAACTGTCAGTTGTGCTGCCATCAATGGCACAATTGTAGCTTCCAAGGTTGATTTACCCAGTAGTAGTTTAATTTTTCCCACATCTCTTTTACCTAGCGGATCTGGATGACTCTGCACCACTTTTTATATATTATCATAGAGTAGATAGGAATTTTCCACCTTGTAAAGTGATACAGAAGATGATGGCGCTATGTAAATAAACATTAATAATAAAAGTTATAATAGTTATGAGGATTTATGTTGCAGTTACCAAGATTTAAAGATTTCAGATTATAATCTATACTTTGCTTTTGGGATAAGGAAATGTATTTTTATACTGTTGCTTAGAAATATGATAGACTAGGATATGATGTAAATGTGAAGGCGAAGGTGAAGGGAGTATAAGCCCAGTTATTAATATATTGATCGTATTAGCACTAATAGCATTTAAACTGGTAGTTTAACATGGAAAATTGATGTTGGTCAAATATGGAAATCTAATCTGAGGGGGCAAATGTTACACCAAAGTTAGTTTCAAATATTTCAGTAAAGCCAAATGTGACATGCCATGAAACCTTCATTTGAGGAAAAATGCTGAAACAAATAATATATATATATATATATATATATATATATATATATATATATATTTATATATATATTTAACCTGTCCACAATCCTGATTGAGTGTGTTCAATTTACTTTAATCCCTCTTTAATAGGCGAACACCCTTGTAATCCCTGACCAGCACTTCTGTTTCAAGAGGGGGAGGAACTAACCCTAAAACAACACAAACTAGCCACCATTCAGTCAGTGCAACAATCTGTAGCCATCTTATAGGAAATTTGCACACAGCTTCATGATAAATGAATAATAGCCAACCCGACTGAAAAAAAAGTTTATTTGAAGCATGTCTGCTATCCCCATCAAAACTCTAGCCATCTTTTTCTTTCAGGCAAACAACAACATTTAGCCACCTTTATCTTTTGGGTCGCACTTATAGAAAAAAATGTGCAAGGCCTCATGATAAATGAAAAAGAATGACCCTCCTGAATTATAGACTTTCCAAATATCTTAAAATGTTAGACTCCTAGTTAAACACGGACCTTCAGCGTGATTTAATGAAAAGCCCAAACTCTTAAAAAACGATTCCCCAGCATCTAAAATTAATATATTTTACGTTTTTAGTCACTAACTTATTATTCTTTCCCCCACTGGGCTGCAACTCTGTTCAGGAATTTAGAATACGGGCGCCGCCATCTTGACTCAGAAGCATCACACTTACTGAGGAGAGGAGAGTGGGATAAGGTACAGGGGGGCAGGTTATAGCTGTGCTTTGCTCAGACAGAGCAGAGCTGGGGTCAGGTAAAGGTCAGCAGTCCCAGAATGCAGAGCAGCACAGTCAGGAGGCACTTCCTGTTTGCAGGCTGCCTGATAAGATGGCGGCTTCCATGAGCCGCAATCTTGGATGTTTAAAGGCTCATAACATGCAGTAGATGCAGGTAGGATGATTTTTAATGTGAGCAATCTGTATGTACAGGGTGTGGGAGACATATAAGATAGACTCTTATTCAGAGTGAAGGTCCGCTTTAAGATTTGTACATACAAGCCTTAAACTGGACCTTCAGCATCATTTAATGAAAAGCCAAACCCTTAAAAACTATTCCCCAGCATCTATAATTAATCTGTATTATGTTTTTAGTCACTTACCTTTTATTCTTTCCCACACTGGGCTGCAACTGTGTTCAGCACTCATAGAAACATAGAAACATAGAAGGTTGACGGCAGAAGGAGACCATACGGTCCATCTAGTCTGCCCTTATGTGTATACTGTATGTACTCTTTATCTTAGGATAGATGTGTGCTTATCCCAGGCATGTTTAAATTCAGTGACTGTTGATTTAGGATATGGGCACCTCCATCTTGCCTCAGAAGCCTTACATCCTGAGGAGAGAAGAGGGGGTGAAAAGCACAGGAGGGATGGGGTTATAGCTGTGCTTTGAACAGACAGAGCAGATCTGGGGTCAGGAAAAGGACAGCAATCCCAAAATGCAAATCGGCACAGTCAGAAGACACTTCCTGTTTGCAGGCAGCCTGAGACTCCATGTGCTTGGATGTTTAAAGGCTCAGAAAATGCAGTAGATGCAGGTTGGAGGATTTTTATATAGGCAATCTGTATGTACAGGGTGGGGAAACATATACGCTCTAATTCAGGGTGAAGTTCCAGTTTAATCTAACAGTGCTGATATGTGTCCAATACTGCAGGAGCACCCCCTTCTCCCTAACCCTGCTTTTTCTTCCCTTTCTTACTTACTTACTGAGATATTCTTTTGTTTATCATCTATTTCTCTTACATATTGTATTACTGTTTCACCATGTACTGTTTAAAACTGCAGCTTGAAATGGTTTGAAGATAACGAGTGGTTATATAAATAACACGAGCGGGTATTTCAACCTCCTTATGTTATTTAAGAGTCCTTCAGATTATACCAGCCATTGCTTCAATATCATTGTTTTGTCTTCTTTTTGCCACTCTCTAATGATTAAGCAGTTTATTTTTTATGGATACCATATGTATTCTGAATCTTTCCTAAAAGTTACATCAATAAAACTGGACTAAGGTAATTTAAAAATGTTTTTTTCCCAATCACCTCTTCGCAGTCAGATATGTGTTAAGATCAATTACAGCAGTTTTTTGAACAGCGTGTAACTTTTTCATTATTGTGATTTCATAGCTAACATCAGGTATTTGTTCAGCTTCTTAATTGAACGCTAGAACTCCATAGTAAATCAGAACTGCATTCACTAGTATATTGATTTTACTGCTAACAAAAGAAATAAAATGACAGGTTAGAAAGGCTGATAGGTTAGTAGTGAGCCAGTAAATGGCTTAGAATTTCTGCTGAGATTGGCAGGCTGATTCATCACTAACGCCAGGTAGCGACAGATGAGCGTCTGTAGCAGGCATTTTCCGAGCGCCCGCTAGTAGTTGCAGTGCTCGGCCGTGAGTCGCTAGTTTATAGCGACTCAGTTGCTGTTCCGTAATGTTGAATACATTGTGAGAGTCGCTATTTGACCAGTACAGCGATGTATGGGAGCGCATGTTAGCGACTGCTCATAGCGACCGACTCACACCATATTCAGCAAAAAAACAGCCTCACAAATCTCTGGTGCTGAAAAATAGTTGTTTGAAGCCCAGAGCGCAGGAGGCGGTGTGTTTAAAGTCTGTTTTCAAGCATCTATCAACTAGTAACAAAGCGAAAACATATGGAATTACATTGTAGCAACATTGTAACATGAACACTTTAATGGCAGACCTGTAATGTCATTTCTGAGGAAATATATAAAAAATGAAAAAATTGAAAAAAATGCTTATTCAATGCTAGAAGAGGTCAAAGAATTATTTGTGATTTTTTTGAAAAAAAACAAAAAACAAAAACCCCGTTTAAAGAGAAGAAAAGGATCGTCCATTGAAATGTATGGGAGAGCAACAGGTAGCGAGAGGTCATACCTGGCGCTGTGCAAGGCTGAACGCTGGCGCTGTTCGCTAAGGCTGTGAAAATGATGAATCAGACGCTACATGGCGCTATCCCAGTCGCTAAACAGATTCTGCTTGATAAATGTGTAATTGCGTGCCGTGTCCGGCGTTTGCCAGTCGCTAGCTGTCCGCTACCTCTCATTAACCAGCCACTACCTGACGCTATCCCTTCTTAAATAAGGGCCAAAGTGTTATAGGAGAAACTGTTGTAGTCCTTCATTTGATATCATGACGCTTTCTAGGCACCTGCATAATGCATGCTGCTTGTTATCAAGTTATATAGAGCTGGCAGGATTGGGAGTCATTTTACACGTATTTCAGAGCCCGGAATAGTAGGCATTCATTTATACTTTTTTTTGGTTTCTTTTGTTGTCTAACTGATTTTGAATAATTTTTGTCTTGAAATAAAGACTTTGAATTTAACATTTGTGGAACCTGATGTCATGAAATGCGTCTATTGTCGGGCAAAACCTGCAAAACATATTTTTTTTACCATGCTCTATTCAATATATATTTAGAGCTGGTTCTAAGGAGTTTTTAACTACTTGAAAGCCATCATTAAAGTGATTGTCCAGGCTAAGGCCTTGATTCAGTAAGAGCTGAAAAAGTTCTCATGGTAGTAAAAAATTAACTATTTAAAGCGGACCTTCACTCTGAATAAGAGTCTATCTTATATGTTTCCCACACCCTGTACATACAGATTGTTCACATTAAAAATCATCCTACCTGCATCTACTGCATGTTATGAGCCTTTAAACATCCAAGATGGCGGCTTATGGAAGCCGCCATCTTATCAGGCAGCCTGCAAACAGGAAGTGCCTCCTGACTGTGCTGCTCTGCATTCTGGGGCTGCTGACCTTTACCTGACCCCAGCTCTGCTCTGTCTGAGCAAAGCACAGCTATAACCCGCCCCCCTGTACCTTATCCCGCTCTCCTCTCCTCAGTAAGTGTGATGCTTCTGAGTCAAGATGGTGGCGCCCATATCCTAAGTTCCTGAACAGAGTTGCAGCCCAGTGGGGGAAAGAATAATAAGTTAGTGACTAAAAACTTAAAATATATTAATTTTAGATGCTGGGGAACCATTTTTTAAGAGTTTGGGCTTTTCATTAAATCACGCTGAAGGTCCGGTTTAACCCCCTTAGCGGTGATCCCGAGCGTGACTCTGGGTTAATTTGCGCTGTAAGTAGCGGTAACCCCGAGTCACGCTCGGGATCGATTTGGGAGCAAGAGCGGGCGGCGCAGCCTCCTTACCTTCTCCCTGCGATCCAGCAATGTGCCCGCCGCGATCACAGGTGAGAGCCGCGGCTGCGGCGTCCGTCTCCACTTCCGGGTTCCGTCTCTTTGAGCCGCAGAGGCTCATGGGGGTGGAGCCGTGCGTCAGAGACAAATGCAATGGTAACGCTTTCGTTACCATTACATTTGTCTATTCAAAACGCCAGGGAGGATAAGAAAAAAAGCATGAGAATTGTACTGTGGCTGAATCACCAGCTAGGAAGACAATGCCAGTCAATGGCACTATTTGCTACAGTGTAAAAAGGAGCAAAAAGTTATCTACTTTTCTTAGGTGTAAAAAAGTACCATTGACCTTCATAAACTTCCTAGCTGGTGATTCAGCAACAGTGAAATTCTCAGGCTTTTTTTCCCATAAGGTGATTTTTTTACTACCATTAGAATTTTTTTCAACTCAACAAAAGATTTATACTGGAGTGCTGTTGAATAAAACTGTTGTTGTCAAGATTAAACCCATTTCCTGTGGCCCAAATCCTGGATTTTATTTATTCCTAGCAGAAGCGGAATTATCTCCACCTTTTTTGCATCAGACCGCATGGGACACACCGATGCTTGTGTGGGCAGGAGAGAATAGCTGCTTCCTGCTGCTCGTCTGTCTTTTCCCTGCTTCTTTATCTATGTCCACTAGAGATGAGCGAACTTCTTGAAAGTTCGATTCGGGCGATTCGCCGAATTTCCCCAAGAAATTCGGGTTCGCCTGAATCGAACTTTCACGAATCGTTCATCTGAAAAAAAAAATGCCGGCATGGTGGCAGCGGGCACGCTCCCACCATGCCGGCATTTTTTTTTTCTTATTTCAGGGAAAATTCGATCGGCACGAACCAAAAAAAATTTGGGTTCGTGCCGAATTGAATTTTCCCTGAAATTCGGAGCAAATTCCGGTTCGTCCGAACCGGTTCGCTCATCCCTAATGTCCACCTTTTAGTTCTAAAATATGGTTATAAATAGTAAATACCATCCAAGGTATGGGATACAGAAAAGAGGTTAGATCTCAGCAACAACAGATTTATTCAGCAGCACAGCAGATTGAATTGTCTTCATGACGGGTATGGAAACATTGATTTGTTTTTACACAACCTGGGCATTCCCTTTAATAAACTTGTGTTTCCTGCCCTATATGGGCAAAAATGCAAGAAATCTTTTACTATCATTTATCGCCCTCAGGCAATCATACAATTTCTGGATGATGGTGGAAGTATTATCCCTTCTACCTCAAGTAATTGGACGGAATAACATGAAATAGATCCTGTAGGAAATTAATTTTGAAAGTTAAAAAGTGTAAATTATCTGTAGACTCACATGGACTCCAGTAACATATATATATTTTTTAACAGTACGAACAGTGCTGAAAAATAGTTGTTTGAAGCCCAGAGCGCAGGAGGCGGTGTGTTTAAAGTCTGTTTTCAAGCATCTATCAACTAGTAACAAAGCGAAAACATATGGAATTACATTGTAGCAACATTGTAACATGAACACTTTAATGGCAGACCTGTAATGTCATTTCTGAGGAAATATATAAAAAATGAAAAAATTGAAAAAAATGCTTATTCAATGCTAGAAGAGGTCAAAGAATTATTTGTGATTTTTTTGAAAAAAAACAAAAAACAAAAACCCCGTTTAAAGAGAAGAAAAGGATCGTCCATTGAAATGTATGGGAGAGCAACAGGTAGCGAGAGGTCATACCTGGCGCTGTGCAAGGCTGAACGCTGGCGCTGTTCGCTAAGGCTGTGAAAATGATGAATCAGACGCTACATAGCGCTATCCCAGTCGCTAAACAGATTCTGCTTGATAAATGTGTAATTGCGTGCCGTGTCCGGCGTTTGCCAGTCGCTAGCTGTCCGCTACCTCTCATTAACCAGCCACTACCTGACGCTATCCCTTCTTAAATAAGGGCCAAAGTGTTATAGGAGAAACTGTTGTAGTCCTTCATTTGATATCATGACGCTTTCTAGGCACCTGCATAATGCATGCTGCTTGTTATCAAGTTATATAGAGCTGGCAGGATTGGGAGTCATTTTACACGTATTTCAGAGCCCGGAATAGTAGGCATTCATTTATACTTTTTTTTGGTTTCTTTTGTTGTCTAACTGATTTTGAATAATTTTTGTCTTGAAATAAAGACTTTGAATTTAACATTTGTGGAACCTGATGTCATGAAATGCGTCTATTGTCGGGCAAAACCTGCAAAACATATTTTTTTTACCATGCTCTATTCAATATATATTTAGAGCTGGTTCTAAGGAGTTTTTAACTACTTGAAAGCCATCATTAAAGTGATTGTCCAGGCTAAGGCCTTGATTCAGTAAGAGCTGAAAAAGTTCTCATGGTAGTAAAAAATTAACTATTTAAAGCGGACCTTCACTCTGAATAAGAGTCTATCTTATATGTTTCCCACACCCTGTACATACAGATTGTTCACATTAAAAATCATCCTACCTGCATCTACTGCATGTTATGAGCCTTTAAACATCCAAGATGGCGGCTTATGGAAGCCGCCATCTTATCAGGCAGCCTGCAAACAGGAAGTGCCTCCTGACTGTGCTGCTCTGCATTCTGGGGCTGCTGACCTTTACCTGACCCCAGCTCTGCTCTGTCTGAGCAAAGCACAGCTATAACCCGCCCCCCTGTACCTTATCCCGCTCTCCTCTCCTCAGTAAGTGTGATGCTTCTGAGTCAAGATGGTGGCGCCCATATCCTAAGTTCCTGAACAGAGTTGCAGCCCAGTGGGGGAAAGAATAATAAGTTAGTGACTAAAAACTTAAAATATATTAATTTTAGATGCTGGGGAACCATTTTTTAAGAGTTTGGGCTTTTCATTAAATCACGCTGAAGGTCCGGTTTAACCCCCTTAGCGGTGATCCCGAGCGTGACTCTGGGTTAATTTGCGCTGTAAGTAGCGGTAACCCCGAGTCACGCTCGGGATCGATTTGGGAGCAAGAGCGGGCGGCGCAGCCTCCTTACCTTCTCCCTGCGATCCAGCAATGTGCCCGCCGCGATCGCAGGTGAGAGCCGCGGCTGCGGCGTCCGTCTCCACTTCCGGGTTCCGTCTCTTTGAGCCGCAGAGGCTCATGGGGGTGGAGCCGTGCGTCAGAGACAAATGCAATGGTAACGCTTTCGTTACCATTACATTTGTCTATTCAAAACGCCAGGGAGGATAAGAAAAAAAGCATGAGAATTGTACTGTGGCTGAATCACCAGCTAGGAAGGCAATGCCAGTCAATGGCACTATTTGCTACAGTGTAAAAAGGAGCAAAAAGTTATCTACTTTTCTTAGGTGTAAAAAAGTACCATTGACCTTCATAAACTTCCTAGCTGGTGATTCAGCAACAGTGAAATTCTCAGGCTTTTTTTCCCATAAGGTGATTTTTTTACTACCATTAGAATTTTTTTCAACTCAACAAAAGATTTATACTGGAGTGCTGTTGAATAAAACTGTTGTTGTCAAGATTAAACCCATTTCCTGTGGCCCAAATCCTGGATTTTATTTATTCCTAGCAGAAGCGGAATTATCTCCACCTTTTTTGCATCAGACCGCATGGGACACACCGATGCTTGTGTGGGCAGGAGAGAATAGCTGCTTCCTGCTGCTCGTCTGTCTTTTCCCTGCTTCTTTATCTATGTCCACTAGAGATGAGCGAACTTCTTGAAAGTTCGATTCGGGCGATTCGCCGAATTTCCCCAAGAAATTCGGGTTCGCCTGAATCGAACTTTCACGAATCGTTCATCTGAAAAAAAAAATGCCGGCATGGTGGCAGCGGGCACGCTCCCACCATGCCGGCATTTTTTTTTTCTTATTTCAGGGAAAATTCGATCGGCACGAACCAAAAAAAATTTGGGTTCGTGCCGAATTGAATTTTCCCTGAAATTCGGAGCAAATTCCGGTTCGTCCGAACCGGTTCGCTCATCCCTAATGTCCACCTTTTAGTTCTAAAATATGGTTATAAATAGTAAATACCATCCAAGGTATGGGATACAGAAAAGAGGTTAGATCTCAGCAACAACAGATTTATTCAGCAGCACAGCAGATTGAATTGTCTTCATGACGGGTATGGAAACATTGATTTGTTTTTACACAACCTGGGCATTCCCTTTAATAAACTTGTGTTTCCTGCCCTATATGGGCAAAAATGCAAGAAATCTTTTACTATCATTTATCGCCCTCAGGCAATCATACAATTTCTGGATGATGGTGGAAGTATTATCCCTTCTACCTCAAGTAATTGGACGGAATAACATGAAATAGATCCTGTAGGAAATTAATTTTGAAAGTTAAAAAGTGTAAATTATCTGTAGACTCACATGGACTCCAGTAACATATATATATTTTTTAACAGTACGATTTCAATTATTAGTTAACTCATTTTCTGAGCTCCATGGTGCCTCCTCCCACCTCTATATGTATATGTCCCCTCTTCTGCTGCCCCCCCCCCCCCTCTGTATTCAGTCACCACCTTATCAGCCCCTTCCTGCACTTCAGGGATATTCCACTCACTACATGCTCTGTGCAGCCCTCCCCCCATGTGCCTCTTCCAGTCCCTACCATTTGGTCCTAGCACCCTGCTGATTGCTCCCTAAATGCCTCCTTTTCCTCACTTATGACCCCCACACATGCTAGTGGGGTAGTAGGGAGTAGTTCCTGTGTCCCATTCCCTCTGTCCCCACAAACATGCCTCTTCCACTGTCTATTTACTAGTCTTAATGACCCTATTGGGTGCTTCCTGCACCCACTCCTATCCACTATTCCAGCCCCTTCCTATCCTTTTCAAATATTCCTCTTCCCCCCCACACATGTCCTAATCCCCTTATCCTTCCCCCCTCCTCTTCAGGGGGCATTTAATATTACACCTTATCTAACATACACATATTTAGGGTGTGCCCCTCGATCCATGCATCCCTCCCAAAGCACTCTAGTGTATATCTGACATCCACAAGCCTACAGCCTAGACTAGTAAACTTATATTGCCCCTCACATTCTATAAAATATCCACCCTCCTTTGACAAACCTTACTTGATAATAGGGAAAAGTAGTTAAAGTGATCCTATACTAAGGAAGTTTATGATTGATTGATGTGATTTGATTTACGTGATCCCCAACACAGTGCCCCAAAACCGCCTGTGTTTCTTTTTTCACTAAATCCTATGTTCAATATTCATAAAAACACAACAGGAAACAGCGTTATGATGAATGGCATGCCATATGCTAATTAGTTCAGTTACAACTAAACTGTCATATAATGGCAGTTAGGTTGAAGTGCTCCCCAAGGCTGAGCTGTGTGTACTGTAACTGGATGTATCATCACTGGGAAGCATCAGGGGGCAGGGCTGCTGAGCCAGGGAGCAATATAGTCCAGTTCGTGGTTCGTTGGTATGAATATTGGGCAAAGGCTTTAGTGAAAAAAAAAACACAGGCTGTTTTGGGGCACTGGGCTGGGGATAGTAATGACATAAACTTCCTTTCTGGGTATAGGAACAATTTAAAGCAATGGAGGCATGCTGACCACTGCAGCAGGGGACATCTTGATTTGGGATTCTTTGCCACCTTGCCACTAACAGGGCATCCGGTATTAATTCTTCATTACCTATCTGTCTGGCGACCCATGTGACCTCCAGCAACAAATCTGGTTTATGAGGTGGACTTGCATACAGTGCTGGTTGGCCTGTATTGATTGCTAGCAGTCACACAGGGGGTGGCAAAGTTGGAGCCACCACCAAGGGTAAGCAGAAGTGGGTTGGTAGTCCCACCTAGTCCACTCTGCTGGTGGCAGTGCAGAGGGACATCTGAAATCAAGATGCTCCTCCTGCTGTGGGAATCACCATACATGAGGTGGTAATGTGCACAAACAGTCCAAATTCCTACAATGCCGCTACACCACCCACTATTGAGGCATCCCAAATTTGGATGCTTGTTCCTTTCTGCCTGATATCAATATCCAGAATAGTCTTCTAATACTACCCTAAGTGTCCCGTGGCCAACTGGGTTCACCAAGCAGACATGTACACCCCGCTAATTAATCCCAGTTAGCTGTCAGTAGTGATGGGAATGAGCACGGGGGGGGGGGTATTTATGGGCTTCCTGGAGGTTTTATGCAACCGGCATCCTATATCAGAATGCCTGGAGTGAGGTGGGGGCATTTTGACTTAGGTCTGCTTTAAATAAATATTTAGCTACTACTAATGATTCTGTTATATCCAGATTATTTATCTGCTTTTCTTTGCATCTGTCAGGCTAAACTGTCAGAACCATTTTAAAGATAATGATTATGTGTAACTCCAACCCCCACACCTAAACACCCTGTTAGCTTCAAGGAGAGAGATAAGCCCATAGGAAGGCTTATCTCTGCTGAACTAGTGTAAGTGTAATGTCTGATGTGTCCCGCCATCACCACACATGCATAACTCTCTGTGACAAAGTACAAGAGCTGTCCTTTTATACATCAAGGTTATCTAATATTCCGAAATAAATGAAGGTCAAAATGTTTTGCGAAAGGCTTCAAGTGCTTGTAGATTAATCTGAAGTTCTGTTCTCCTGTATAACAATTTGACAGACGGCTGGCCAGGACTAAAGATAAAGTACCGTACTTTAGGCTCCATATTTAAAGGGCAAATGTACCTGGACTTTAAAGGAGAATGATAATAAATATGTAAGCCCCGTTTACCTCCATGAGTTAGCGGGAAAAGATTCCTTATCAAGGCTATTAATTTTAATAGTGAAAGAAAAAGACTCTTTAACCTCCAGTGATCAATCTGTAGATAATAGTTGACAGAGCTGACCCTAGGTTATGTGGGAGAATTACGTGTGAGTCCCCATCCCCTACTTTAACCCCTCACATTCATCAATTACACAATCAATCACCAATTTTATAAAAAAAATATGTATTGATCACATTTGCTGATCCTCACTCTCTCTGTGAAATCAAGCACTTTGATTAACCACCAGCGGGCATGGGGTCCAGAGTCAACCTGACATGATGCAACCGGAGACAGGTTTCTCCAAGAGAGTGAGAGTCAAGTAAGAGACCCGTCTTGCATGGGCGGTATGCACAGGGGGTTCATAAGATGCCCGCTTGCACTGTGATCAATGCCCATTCTTTATACACCGGGTGTTGGATCCTGCTTGCATAAAGATTTTGTCTTTTAGCAGGTGTTAGAATGTGGGGATGCATCAGTAGTCTGGATGCTCCACACTCAGGGAACAATATTTATTTTATAGTTCTGATTTAACATCCCTTTCCAAGCAAAGACTTAACTTTCCCACTACTTATTACTCTTGGGAACAGTGCAAAATAAGCAATTTTACAGTGTTTCAAAACCTCAGATTATATGTAAATGCCTTATGTATTTTAATAGCTAAGCACCTAATACCTAAGTAAGGCGTCTTTTTTCTCTTAAATTTCTGGGTTATGGCTGACTGGGAAGAACATGTCATGGCAGTTTTATCGGTCACGAAAATGAACTACTGTGGTCAGAGACAGATGCTGCATCACTGTGGCTTGCCATGCTCGCTCACACTGGGAAAACCAAGGGGCAGAGGGACCAATTTTTGCTTGGTACTGAAAAATGTAATTGAAAGGAGGGCAAACTTTGAAGCCCTGCTATAGCATCTACCCTGCTCTGTAAGAAATGGGGGGAGGCACATGGGACAGGTGAGCTGCTTGCGGCCTTATAATTGATATTGGGTTTACAGTAACTTTAGGTTTGGTGGACACCCCTGGTCAGAATGTCTAATGGAGTCCCCTTATTAGTAACTGTAGATCAGGGGTGACAAGCTCAATTTCACCAAAGGCCACATAAGCATTCAGGTCGCTTTCAAAGGGCTGCGAAAAAATAATGCGAAACAAAATGCAAACACGACCACTCAAATGTATGGTTATAGATATTATTTTCCTATTGCATGGCACGGGCTGCTTCAAGAAGTCCTAACATATGGGATATTCTGCCACAAGGTGGCGCAGTGTACTGCAGAAGAGTTGTGGCTCCTCCCAGCCCCATATAAAAACAGGAATCACCATAGACCCCTCCAGTGTTTCCTCTGCAGTGACACTGCGAAGATAGAAGATGGCTCTTATATTGCGCAGGTGAGCGGGGCAACCAAGCCTGCGGCCCTGCATGTCTATTTCCACCCGTTTCCGGACCCTCTGTGCCTCCCAGACTCGGCTGACGGAGCGGGTGAAGGTAGAGGAGCACTAGGGTCAGTTGCTCAAGAAGCACTGCTCCAAGCCGCAGACCCTGTCCCACAAAGGGTAGCCGGCCATAGGCTTTATGGTGAGCCTACTGAGGGATGCGGAGTTCCTGTTCTAGCTTCTGAGGGGGTGAGTGTTTCAGGGACTGTGTGCCCCTTTTTTCTCTGGTCTGGGGGCGTGTGGTGGCAGCGAGTGTTTTAACTTGTTTTTTCGCCGCCGTTGCCACTTTGTACTTCGTTCCGCGGCGGGCGGTGCTTTATCTGTGAGGTGTTTTCTTGTATTGTGATGGTGCCGGTGCAGTCACGTGAGCGTTGTTTTTCGCGCTCTTTGGGGGGGCGGGGGAGGATGCGTATCGCGTCGTCCCTCCGCGGCACGCCCCTCGAGGTTCTTCTGCCGACGGCGATTTTTTTTTGGGGGGGGGGGTTTGTTTACTTGGGGCATGGACTGCGTGATGTTTATGTGCTTTTTACGTATTTCTTTCAGGCAGGTTGTGGTTTCTCCCGGCTCTACTCCCTCCCCCCTCATCTCCCCCTTCCTGGTCTGGGGGAATCCCTTGGGGGGCATCCCGGGTGGCTTTTTATTAGCCCTTACCCTGTGCTGGCCTACTTTGCCTGTGTTAATCACCATATGGAGGCTTCTGGGGATAGCGTGCTCGGGGGTCCTTCGGGGCAATCCCGGCTGTGTGCCATGTGCGGGGCATCCCCTTTGAGTAACAGTGCCGCGGTGTGCGTGCCGTGCGCCCAGGGTATCATTGCGGCCCAGGCTGGGCTACCCGCTTCTCTTCCCAGTTCTGGGCCCCACTTCGGCATCGCCTACCCCTCCGCTCCTGCATTTAGCCCCCAGTGAGGGGGATACTAGCAGGGGGTCTCAATCTGATCTGGCACTTCATGTGGCCAGCATTGAAAGGCAGCTTGCCAGGCCTGTTCCACGGAAGGCATCTGGCAAGAAGCGGCACCTGGCTCCCTCGCCCTCCCTCTTTGCTGAGGAGTATGAGGGAATTGATGCTTTTGGTGACCGTTACTCCCTAGAGGAGGGGGAGCTTTTCCAGGACTCTGACTCCTCTGGGGACCAGCAGGAGGGTTACGACAGTGACCCTGGGTCTGCGTCTGGGGAGGACTCATGGTTCCCTGATGACACTGATAGACTGTTGTCTCCCATTTTTGAAATCTTGCACATTGTCCCTCATGAGGTGGCTAAGAGGAAGCAGGGTGAGCTCTTTCATCCTGATAAACAGCGCCTGGAGTTCCCTGAGCAGGGCCATTTCACTAATATGGTGCTCAAGGAGTGGAAACGTCCTAGTAGATTGCCTGTGGTGCCCAAAGGGTTGGATAAGAGGTATCCCTTTCCTGCTGACCTGGTCAAGCGATGGTCGTGTCCCCCTGAGGTGGACGCTCCCGTTCTAGGGCTGTTCAACACCTCGGTCATGCCTTCCCCTGACACTACTACACTGCGGGACAGTGAGGACCGGCGTATGGATCAGTTGGCCTGCCATGCTTTTACATTTGTGGGGGCTGTGCTGCGTCCAGTCTGCGCTGCTGCCATTACAGCTATTGCCCTTAAGAAACAGCTCAAGTGTCTCCTCGATGGCGCTACGGCTGGTAGGAGGGGGGAGGATTATAGAGCCCTCTTGCTTTGCTCTGCTTTTGTTGCCTTTGTCCTTCCTGCCATGGATGATGCGGTACGGCTGAGTGGAAGGGCCTCTGCCCTTTTGGTGGCTATGCACCGCTCTGTTTGGTTGCGTCAGTGGGCTGCCTAGGCTGCTGCTAAGAAGGCTCTCACTGGGCTCCCCTTTGCGGGGCTGCGGCTCTTTGGTGAGCGTCTGGATGTTCTAGCCAAGGATGGTAGGCTGCCTCAGCGTAGGAGGCAGCCTCGGCCTTTTCGGGGGCCCTCCGCTTCCCTCCACTCCTTTCGTGCTCCCAGAGGAGGTCGTGGCTCCCTCTTCTCGGGTAGCCGCAGAGATTCTTGGGGCCGTGGCAGATCCCATGGTCGTCCCGGTCTCTCATGGGGTTCCAAGCCTAAACCTTCTCCCAAGCCCCCTCAGGCATGAGGAGGCGCTCTTTGCTCACGTCTGGAGGCTCCGCATCTCCGGTGGATTCAGGAGGTGGTGTCCTCCGGTTACAAGTTAGAGTTTGCAGCCTGGCCGCCCCCAAGATTCCTCAGATCCCGGATGCCTCAAAACCCTCTGTCAGCTCAGGGTTGGCGCCTTGCGGTTCAACGTCTGTTGGAGTCAGGAGTCATTTGCCTGGGGCCTTCCCAGGAACGGGGTCAGGGGTTCTACTCCAATCTAATCTTTTCACAGTCCCCAAAAAAGACGGGTCCTTGAGGCCCATCCTGGACTTGAAGGGTCTCAACAAGTTTGTCAGGTTCAAGCACTTTCGCATGGAGACGCTACGGTCGGCTGTCAGTACCCTTCGTCCGGGCGACTTCATGACCTCCGTGTACATCAAGGATGCCTATCTTCGTGTGCCAATTTTTCCGGGTCATCAGAAATTTCTGAGGCTCGCTGTAGAGGATCAGCATTACCATTTTGTGGCTTTACCCTTCAGTATCACCTCGGCGCCTTGGGTGTTCACTAAGGTGCTGGCAGGCGTGATGGCGCTGCTGTGGAATCAGGGCATTTGCATCCTACCTTACCTGGACGACATTCTGATTGCGGCCCAGTCTCTTCATCAGGCTGAGAAGGATACTCAGGTTCTGACCTCCACTCCAGAGTCCTTCGGCTGGGTGATCAACTTTCCCAAGTCTTCACTGTCTCCGTCTTTGGTGAGGTCCTTTCTGGGCATGACTTTGGATACCTATCAGATCAAGGTGTTCCTATCTCAGCAGAAAGTGGAGGGCCTTCAGAAGCAGGCACGGGGCTCTGCTCTTGTGTCCTCGTCCCTCCATCCGGCAAGGGATGCAGTTAGTGGGCCTGATGTCCTGCTTCGAGGCGGTCCCCTTTGCTCAGTTTCACATGAGACCTCTTCAGTTGCACCTCTTGTCAGTTTGGGATCGGGACCCTGTGTCCCTGGATCAGGAATTTGCTCTGTCCCCCCTGGCCAGACAGTCCCTCTCGTGGTGGCTGGACTCAAGGAACCTTCTAGTGGGCAGGACCTTTCTGCCTCCGTGCTGGGAGACTGTCACCACAGATGCCAGTCTGACCGGTTGGGGGGGCTTTTGAAAGTCTCTGAAGTTCCAGGGTTGGTGGGGCCCCCAGGAGGCCCATGCTCCCATCAATGCCCTGGAACTGAGGGCGATCAGATTGGTTCTTTCTCAGCTGACCACACACCTTCGGGGTCGGGCTGTTCAGATCTGCTCGGACAACCAGACGGCGGTTGCCTACATCAATCATCAGGGGGGGACTCGGAGCAAGCAAGCCCTCAAGGAAGTGTCCCTGATACTGTCTTGGGCGGAAGAGAATGTCCCTTGCATCTCGGCGGTCTACATTCCGGGGGTCGAGGACCAGGAGGCAGACTCACTGAGCAGGGGGACGTCTCAGCTGGGGGAATGGTCCATCAGCAACGAGGTATTTCACTCCCTGTGTCTCCGCTGGGGTCAGCCGGATGTGGACCTGTTTGCGTCCCGCCACAATCACAAGCTTCCAGGATTTGTCTCCCTGTCGCAGGATCCTCTGGCCTTCGCCAAGGATGCACTAGCAATGCCTTGGACGGGATTTCTGCTCCTCTATGTGTTCCCTTCTTTTCCTCTGCTGGGCAGGGTGCTGCGCAAGATAGCCCAGGAGGGGGTACCAGCCATCCTGGTGGCCCCCTGTTGGCCAAGAAGGGTGTGGTTCGCAGACGTCGTGCAGTTGGCAGTAGATCGGTACGTCTTCTCACTTAGGGACAGCTGCGCCATCCCAATTTACAAACGCTGGCTTTAATGGCTTGGCTGCTGAAACCTCCATCTTGATGGATAAGGGGTTACCTGCCTCTGTTGTTGATACTATGATTCGGGCTAGGAAGAAGTCCTCGTCCTTTATCTACTACAGGGTCTGGCATGCTTACATTGCCTGGTGTGAGTCCAAGTCAATTCCTTGTAGGGTGTTCTCTATCCCCAGAATTCTGGAATTTTTGCAACATGGTTTGGATTCGGGCCTTCAACTTAGTACCCTCAAGGGACAGGTGTCAGCTCTGGCAATTTTTTTCCAAAGATCCTTTTCCAATCACCGGTTGGTTAAGACTTTTTTCCAGGGAGTTACTCATGTGCGTCCGCCACGTAAGCCTATGCTACCGGTTTGGGACTTGAATCTGGTGTTGTCTGCTCTGCAGGGTCCTCCCATTGAGCCTATCCGTGGGTCTGCGTTGCCCATTCTGACTCTTAAAGTGGCCTTTTTGGTGGCTATTACTTTGGTCAGGCGAGTTTCTGAGCTGGCGGCGCTTTCCATCAAACCTCCTTATTTTGAGCAGCATCAGGATAAGGTGGTGTTTCGGTTTAAGCCGGATTTCTTACCTAAGGTTGTGTCTGCTTTTCATCTCAATCAGGACATTGTTTTGCCTTCTCTGTGTCCTAACCCTGCTAATTCCAAGGAGCGGACCCTTCATTCTCTGGATGTTGTCAGGGCTCTGAAGTTTTATTTGGTTGCTACTGAGGAAATCTGATGCTTTTTTTGTTCTTCCTGCTGGACCTAGGAAGGGTTTGCCTCCGGCTAAATCCACTATCACCAAGTGGATCCATCAGGCGGTGGAGCAGCCTATTCTGCTAGGGGAAGGTTCCTCCTTTTAGGGTTACTGCTCATTCCACTCGTGCTATTGGTGCTTCTTGGGCTTTTCAGCACCAAGCTTCTGTTGAACAAGTTTGTAAGGCCGCTACTTGGTCTTCTGTTCATACCTTTTCCAAGTTTTACAAGGTTGATGTTAAGGCCTTGGCCGAGGCTGCCTTTGGTCGCAAAGTGCTTCAGGCGGTGGTGGTTTGAAGTGCCTGCTGCTACTTTTTGGGGATCCCACCCTACCTTACGGACACTGCTGTTGGACGTCCCATATGTAAGGACTTCTTGAAGCAGGCCGTGCCATGCAATAGGAAAAAGACAATTCTGTGAATACTCACCTGTAGAATTGCTTTTACTATGCATGGCACGGCCTGCTTCCCCCCACCCTTGTTATCGTTATTCTTGGTTGCCTCTTTATGGTGATTATTCCAAGTTAATTGGGGGTTTGTTACCTTTTTTACCTTTATTACCTCCCGGCTTCTTGTATAACTGCTTGTCAACACTGGAGAGGTCTATGGTGATTCCTGTTTTTATATGGGGCCGGGAGGAGCCACAACCCTTCTGCAGTACACTGCGCCACCTTGTGGCGGAATATCCCAAATGTAAGGACTTCTTGAAGCAGGCCATGCCATGCATAGTAAAAGCAATTCTACAGGTGAGTACTCACAGAATTGTCTTTTTGCCCTGGACAGATGCAGACACAGAATTATTTTGCCCAGAACAGATGTATGCACGGAATTACTTTGCCCAGGACAGATGCAAACACCCCTTTTCCCCACCTCAACTGGCAATAGCTAGCATAAATCCCTGAAGCAGCTGTAGCGCCCTCTGCTATTGCAGTAAGTTGAGTGAGACAGGTGGACCCCATTTTGTCGTGAGAACAAGTTGCTGGTTATGCAGGACAGTTCCAGACACTATTTTTCCCCCAGAACATTAAAAAGACACGCACCCACTGCTTTTATAGGCAGTGGATCTGGGGGCAGCATTAGCTCCGGTGCTACGCTCTTCCAGTGTCAGCAGCCTTGGACAGACCTGGCCGGTTAGAAGAGGTGCCGCCGGCAGCCATCCGGGGGCAAAATTAAAAGGCTTGGAGGGCCGCATGTGGCCCTCGGGCCTTGAGTGTTACATATGTGCAGTATTCAAATTGCTGGCCCTGCTTAAAAGTGGTGTAAGCAGCCAAGTGATGGAGATTCCTGGGCAGGAACCTTGGCTGGTCCTGATTAAAAGTGGTGTAGGCCGCCAAGTGGTGGAAATTCCGGGACAGGACCCCTGGTTTGCCCACCCTTTAATACTGCCCTGCTTATTGTAGTAAGTGTTAGTGTTGTAGTTTGGTGTCACTTGATATTGCCTTATGATGTTCTGAGAGGAGAGCCCAGAATACCTGGTCAGCTTGTTATTATATGCTTGCTAGAATTGTTTTGAACGGTGGCACGTGTGTGTGTTGTGCACTAGAACAGGTGATGCACCAAGTAGTGGAAATGAGAAGACGCAGAGTGATGACCCATATCAATCATAAAATAATGTTTCAGAAAAAATTGAATAAAAGCATGGGCTTCATCACCTGTAGGCACAAGGTATTTTATTCATACCTAGTAATGGTACTTCTGTGTATGTATTCAACCTCATACATATAATACAAGCTTCAGTTGTGATCATGTGTACCGTATGTTTATATTAAATTACTCAATGTAATATTAGGCTAATGTGCAATTATTGAAGTCTGACTCGAGTCATTTGGAGTTTCCAGCTTTAATTATGTTTCATCCCAGCCTGCTTCCACAATCCCAGTCTTTCAGCAGTACAGCATGATAAACAGTCCTTGCCCTCCGATGAAGCTTTTCTAGGTGAAACGCATCAGGGCAACTATTGCTGCAAAATAGGATTTAACCCTCACAATTTAAAGCTGGAAACTCCCAATGACTCTGGTCTATAAATTATAAAAGTTGAATCAGACTGAAAGGCACAGCATGTCGTCTGCTCCTTGCACTTTAGCATTACATTGAATATAAACATACTGTATAGACGATCACAGCTGTGATTGTTTATTATAAGTATGTATGTAGTTGAATACATGTATAGAAGTACCATTACTAGGTATGAATAAAATACCTTGCAAGTACAGGTGATGATGCCCATGCTTTTATTCTATTTTTTTTTTCTGAAACATTATTATATGATTGGTATGGGTCCTCGCTCTGCCTCTTCTCCAAGCTTGGAGTAAGTAAGGCTACAGAAAAAAATGAAATGTTTCTAAAAGATTATAATATAAATGTGGTTCAAAATATTGTTTAGTCCATTTAAGAGAATATGATACAATTCTCTCTTTAAGGAAAGTTTAAAAAAATTAATAAACATTTCCCTTGGCTTTTATATGCAGCGATATATAATACTGGAAAGATATTCCACGCTAAGCCATACAGTCTTTAAGGATTGGAAACATTCTTGCATATACTGCATATTCTATAAAAAGTACGGCGATAGTCTCCAGGCTAAGTGCTGCACTTTGCCCCATGGAATTGTGTCAGTGTAATTGAAGATGCTTCGCCATCCTTGCACATGTTATTACAGGCATCTTACTAGTTAAAATTTTAATCTAACTATAAACATCACTAAATAAGAGTCTGCACTTGCTGGATGATAAAATACGAGCTGCATAACACATTATCATCACAGATACGATGCTGAAGATGCCCACAAACATATTGAATGTGAACCTGGTACAATAAATAAAAATATGTCCCAATTAAAATGCATAGCACATCTGTCAGTGCCCCCCACCCATACAAGGGGGCCTTGGCTTCAAAGGCCCCTCCAATGATGAGTCGCATTGTACACTGGCAAATATACTTGAAAGACTTTCCATAGACCCGCTGAAAACAATAGTTAATAAAGAATTACAAAGCCATACACTGATTTGATTTACATATGTGGGAGATCATAACACATGCATGCGTGGGTATCTTGCCACCCTAGGACCTTCCATGGATATATGGAGAATCTGGATTAGGAGCTGTTTGGTCTCTATGCATGTCCAGAACCCCATTGGACCCATTGACACCAGCACTACTGTAATCTTGATCCCAAACTCATCCATCCATGTTTCTCGGTTATAGTACATACCAGGACTAGATTCTGGCCTGATTTAACCCTGTTAATGGACCAGAGTTGTGTCAAACTGGAGGGCTCTGTTCACTGGTCAATGAGGTATAGGATTTAATCACAGATTCCTGTCCAGCCTGATCAGAAAAATGCCTTGAGAGCTGACATCTGCAATTTACGTGGAAGCAGGTCCTCTCACTGACAGCAGATGGCGCATCGCTAGATTTCCCAAGAATGTCCCGCGCTGATTTGAATTCAACTCGAACCATCCCTTTAAATAAATTGCATTTAATTTATATTTTTAAAACAGCTAGTTACTGTATTCTTCGCCCTATAAGACACATCTAGGATTTGGGGGAGGAAAATAAGAAATAAATATTCTAAACCAAAAGTTGTGCTAAAACACCCCATTGCAGGCAGTGTGGCATCCCCCCACCCCATTCTCCATGGGCAGTGTGGCATTCCCCCCTCCCATTCCCCATAGGCAGTGTGGCATTCCCTCCTCCCATTCCCCATAGGCAGTGTGGCATTCCCCCTCCCATTCCCCATAAACAGTGTGGCACTTCCCATAGGCAGTGTGACATTCCCTCCACCTCATAGGCAGTGTGGCATTCCTCCCCTCCCATTCCCATAAGCAGTGTGGCATTCCCCCCTCTCATCACCCCTAGACAGTGTGGCATTCCCATTCCCATGGGCAGTGTGGCATTCCCCCCTCCCATTCCCTATAGGCAGTATGGCATTCCCTCCTCCCATTCCCTATAGGCAGTATGGCATTCCCTCCTCCCATTCCCCATAGGCAGTGTGGCATTCCCCCTCCCATTCCCCATAAACAGTGTGGCATTTCCCATAGGCAGTATGACATTCCCTCCCTCTCATAGGCAGTGTGGCATTCCCCCTCCCATTCCCCATAAACAGTGTGGCATTTCCCATAGGCAGTATGACATTCCCTCCCTCTCATAGGCAGTGTGGCATCCCCCCCTCCTATTCCCATAAGCAGTGTGGCATTTCCCCCTCTCATCACCCCTAGACAGTGTGGCATTCCCCCTCCTATTTCCATAAGCAATGTGACATTTCCCCCCTCCCATTCCCATAAGCAGTGTGGCATTTCCCCCTCTCGTTCCCCATACAGAGTGTGGCATCCCCCCTTCCATTCCCATAGGCAGAGTGGCATTCCCACCTCTAATTCCTATAGACAGTGTGGCATTCTCCTATCCCATTCCCATAAGAAGCATGGCATCCCCCCCCATTCCCATAGGCAGTGTGGCATTTCCCCCCCCATTCCCATAGGCAGTGTGGCATTCCCCCCTCTCATTCCCATAGGCAGTGTGGCATTCCCCCCTCTCATTCCCATAGGCAGTGTGGCATCTGCCCTCCCATTCCCATGGGCAGTGTGGCATTCTCCCTCCAATTCCCATAGGGAGTGTGGCATCCCCCCTCCTCAATTACAGTTTATGACATGAAGATAAATGAATAGATCATTTGTCGTGTTGTCCTTTTTTAGAGTATGATAATACTGAATGTGAAAGGGGTTTAAGTGGGTTAGAAATGTTTATTTAGTAACACTGAGAACAGCATAAACACATACTATATAGCTGATAGAAGTTTTGATCATTGGGCATCTCGCCAGAAAGCATACATTTGGGAGAGCAGAATGTGCATAGATCTTCCCCAGAACCCAAATAATAATAAGCAGACTAAACGTGCATCTCTTGGCCCCACAAAATTGTATGTGCATGGACTGCCACAGTCCCTAACATAAATATGGTGTCTGTCCATGGCCACTGCACTCAGGTCTAGGCTTAGGGTGGCAAATATGGCCTTGCCCCATGTAACCCTCATACACTGAAGTGAAACTATACAGGGAGAGCTCATGGCTTGTTACCAGCTCAAGACATTTTATATAAATGACATTGTTTATTGTAATAAGAGCTATTCTGTATTTACTATGGATGTCTTATGTGCACTAAGGTAATCCTAGGTTTCTTCATGCACAGACTAGGCTTTACTTCTCAGCCCCCCAGCTAGTCAGCAGCTTTATCTGCCTGTGTTGGTACACCAAGTTATTTAGGGCCTTTGTGAGGTCTGTGGTCAGAAAGGAAGATTAATAGGAGATATTTATTGTCACTGCCCTGGTTGGTTTGACTATAAATACTCGTATACAGTAAACAGAAGGCCATAAGCCTGCTTGAATGCAGCTCTGACAGGGCAGCAACTTGTTAATCTCTGGAAGGAAAGATTACGAGAAGCATTTCACAAGCCCTTTCTTCCTGGTCAATCATTAAATTTGTAGTTTATTCTTTTTATTAGAATCAAACCTGTATGGACATCCGTATCCCATCAGGAACATTTCCAGTATCTCTATCCTACACTTATTTTCTCTAGAGCTACACTGCTGGTATTTCTCCAATACAAATAAATGAGTAATACACATCTTTCACAGTCATATTGAAGTAGGGCTTCATGAGAAAGCTTAAGTCACTTCACATAACTGAAGAAAATACACCATAGCCATGGTATTTGGAACTACATTTCCCAGCATATCCATTGGCTGGATGTGCCAGATTGTGGGGATATCCTTTTAGGTCTTGGGAAATTCTGTTTACAGTTTCAGCAAGGTGGTTCCAGTTGGGCAATGTCTTAACATGTGTTCTATCTAAGCCAGCTATCATCTCAATAATGACGGGAGGCAGCTGACGATACCTCATCTGTTGCTATGAAAAGACTTGGCTGGCATCTTTCTCGACTTCTATAAATGTGACAGTCATATGGGAAACCTGTTATGTCATTATTATTGATGCCATACGATACTTCCTGTTCTGGCATTGGCTTTCTTTCCATAAATAATGTGGTGTTCCTGGATGTTCCATAGTTACCAAATGTTTATCGTGACAAGTTACTCGTTAGACAGTGTGTATTTCTTTAGGGATTCTTTAACTATTGTAGTTAAACTTTAACCACAGTTAGCTTTTTATTCTTCTTTACTTTACTCCATATTCAAGTTTAGTGGAAGATATTAGGCTTGAATGAGATCTTTAAAATTCCATAAGAGATTTTACAACTCGCATGACAGTATACCGAATCACCGTCAGAAGGTAGAAAAAGATTTCTTTGAAAAAAAAACATACCGCTACAGCCGGCATATATAGTCAATGAAAATGACAGCCGGCATTTTTTTTACTATATTCTAAAATGAAAAGAAAAAGCTTGTACCCCCCTCAACAGCCAATTAGCCCGGTTACCAGGCATAGGGGCTGGATACCCAGAGCTAAGAGGCCACACTGGCCTGCCGGTTTACCATCCCTTATACTCTTCAGTATGAGTTTGGCACCCCAGGAAGAACCCCCTGCCCAAAGCGATGGACACCAGGCTCTCCCACACCCCCTGTGTCCCAAATGTGGGTTTGCATAATGTCACCCACTGATGCTGGTAACTGGCAGGGTTGGCCGCTACCCTGTGAACTGGTATAGGGGTCCCTGGACCCCTTACCAGTTCACCACAAGTGTAAAAAAACCAGACCGCAAAAAAAAGATATAATTTTCATTTCACTACTAACCAGTCCCCGCCTTCTTTCCCCTATTGGGCGCTGTGCTCATTTTGTTTGGAAGGATGCCAAGTCCCGCGCTTTGATCTTTAGGGCTCTTAAGTACCCCCTCCACCCTCTTCTGTGGGCGGCAGAGATGCCCAGAGCTGGAAATGCAGGGCCTCTGTGGTATTTCCCCTATGTAACTTACACATCTTAGAAGGGGATGGGAGGTTTGCCCCCCCTCCCCTGAGGGACAACTAGTGGAAGAAGATGGTGGAGGGGGTGAATTAGAGCAGATTAGGTGAGTCGCAACGCGCAACGGCGGACAACCCAATGCATGACATGGATCATCACCAGAGAAGACGAGGACCTTGTCCGGCGAGGGAAAGAAGAAATAAGATGGGGAATGGTAAGGTGTAAAGTTAAGGGGTCCAGGGTAGGGGGCCACCTGTCGGCATTGGAGATGGAGGTGCCCTGTATGATTACCCACACCTCCATTTGAGATGCAAGGTGTACAGAAAAGGAGTTCTTCCAGGGGTGCCCCTGAACCCATACTAAAGGGCAAAAGAACTGGTAAACCAGCAGGGCTAGGGGTCAGCCGGTGTGGCCTCTGAGCCCTGGGTCACACAGCGAGGCATCCTGATTCTGGATGCCTGTGGGGAAGGCCAGCAGCTAGCCCTGGAAAATAAAAGTAAGCCACTTCTGTGTTTTGTTCCATTTTAAAGTGGATCGAAACCCTCTAGTTTTAACTATACTATGTGCACTGAATGGAGTACAAAAAATGAAAGAGCTTAAATTGGACCAAATGGACTTGTGGTCAAGCAGTAGCTTCACACCATGGTTTCAGGATTTGGGATGCCGATGCCCCGCTGCAGGAATCCGCTACCTAACACATCCAGCTAAGCAGCATACTCACCACTGTCTGACTAAAAATCTATTCTGACCTTTGCTCTGGTTTAAGAAGGTTGCTAAAAGAGTTTGAAATAATTCGAGATTTAGAGAATACCTGCAACTGTAATGATCCCCTTACACACTTTCCCTATCCATTGTGTGAGTGCTGGGTACACATACTCTGCATATTTATGTGACAGATGGGGGGGGGGTAGCACACGCTGAGACGGCACACGGGTATTCGTGCTACACAAAAAAGTGTGAACTCTAAAAATGCCCAGAGCAGTCTGAATATTGTGTAGGGCAATTTTAAATAACATACATTGGTTTAAAGATAGGCCCTTATACTACTCATATTTGGTAAATGCTTGTGATCTGACATTAAAAATCTATGAGCTTTCCTGAGCTTTAATATTAGCTCTAACTTGGACCTGTCATTTTAACATGTAATAAACTATTTTACCACCAGAGGGCGGACACGCTCTGCGCTGCAAGCAGCCGTCTCCAGCCATGGATTCAAACGTGTTTATTAATATACAGGAGAATTAATAAATTGTAACGTGTTAGCTATCGATGTAAGCAGAAAATCCATAGTTCAAAAAATATATATTTTTTTTGATTATTTAAAAATTAATAGTAGTGGTAGAAATACTCCTGCTATACATGTATTTCTTATCATTATAAGTATGCAGCTGTATGCATTGCTGTCATTACACAAACACAGCACTAGGTGGCACCAAAGCCCTAAAGATTACATTAGCAAATGTCAATATAAAAAAATCTCGGTTTTGTATTTTCTATTGCAATAATATATTCAGCTTCAGTACTCTTCACTCTTTAACAACAATAAATAAACCGCTGTGATTTGGGGAGTATTGTCAAGGCTGCAGGGTGTGCACATTGATGAATCCTCACTTTTTTTTATAGTAGATGATCCAGTTCTCTGAGGTTGATTTGTCATTGGATGCACAGGCAGCTTGTTCCAGTAATAACACAACTGCTCCCCAGCCAGAATAGGTTAAAACTGTCTCAAAAATGTTAAAAATGTCTCAGTATCATTATACCAGTGTCACATTGGCCAACAGGTGTACCAGAGCAGGGCGGTATTACCCATTAGGATTGTGCTTAGGGCGGCCACCTGGAGGGGGTGCTGCAGAGTGCACTGTTACTGCTATAGCAAAAAATAAAATACCAGCTTCTTTAATGCCCCCCCATGTCACAGAAAGAGGCAGACAGTGTGTGGGTATGGGGGGGGGCACAAGGGGGTAAGCTCAGCCTGACAGCTGATTTTCCAAGCTATCAAGAAGTATATGCTTGCCTGCGACTCTGCATGCAATCCCCTGCCCCCTTTCTCCCCACCACACATATACATTGCATTTAACCCCTTGCACCCTCTCTCCCCTACACACTCACACATTGTATTTAAAGTGGACCAAAGCCCACAGCGATCAGCCAGGGTCGATCGATTCCCTCCCCCTGGGGCATCCAAAATTGGCATGCCCCACTGTG
This sequence comes from Gastrophryne carolinensis, assembly GCA_027917425.1. Classification (NCBI taxonomy): domain Eukaryota; kingdom Metazoa; phylum Chordata; class Amphibia; order Anura; family Microhylidae; genus Gastrophryne; species Gastrophryne carolinensis. The sequence continues at coordinate 86,383,916 of CM051235.1, read as the reverse complement.
TGAAACCCGCCAGGTCGCCCATACACTTACCTTGTTTTCCGGTCCAACAGCGCATGTGTGAGCTGTGGCCTTATTCTCACTGTCCCTCTAGCAGAGAGCGTGCCTGTGCCAGGCATTTGTGAGTGGCCGACGCGGGCACACTCCCTATTATAGGGTAGCGGCGGATGTGGCTGCCAGCACGCCCGGAGCCACTTGTCTTAGACGAGGGGACACCAGCGGATCCGAGTGCACTGATTGGACGAGAGGCTGCACATGCGCCGTAGGACCGGGAAGAGATGAGTTTGTTTTAGTGACCTGGAGGGTTCACACAATCGGGGTGCCACAGGGGCAAGGACCAAAATCCAGGATATTCAAAATCCTGGGTTTTGGCCCACTTTAATCTCTTGCCCACTTTCTGCCCTACACACTCACACATTGCATGTAACCCCTTGCACCCTCTCTCCCCTCCACACACTTCTAATGTTTGCATTTTACCCCATGTACTCCCCACAATGTGTGCATTTAACTCCTTGCCCCCACACAGTTTTCACATGCTGTGTATGTGTACGTTGCATACCTAATCTTTGGAGGGGGAAGTCCATGTGCACGCTGAGGATGATGAGGTTGCCAGGACTGTGTTTTTTTTTTTACCTGTAGATTACAACCTGACTCAACAAAAAGGGGCACAAACACCACAATGGCCTATGAAAGCCTGAACACCAGCTACGCCATTGTAGCAGGGAATTTCCATGTAGACCAGGGTGCTGTCTGTTGAGCACCAGGGAATGACATTGGCAGAAGTTTGGCCCCATGTACAGCCTCGGTGCTCAAGTAATACTGCCCAGATGGGCCACTATAGGATAGTAATGATTATGCTGTACTTATTTCCATGACAGGAGTCATAAGTAATGCCACAAGTCTCTTTCCTGCAGTAGGAGATCTAATCCATGTTGGGCGGTGAGGGTGAATTGTGCATAATAGTCTTCACTCTTTCTCTATAATAATATTAACCAAGACATCCTGTGGATCCAGGACTGCATTTTCTAGCCACAGTATTTTTTTTTGGGGGGGTGGTGGCAGAGCTATGCCCCCCCATGCTGTTGTCACAATGAAGGAGAAACTGGGTGGACCTTGTTGTCCCAATAAAGTGTTGTTCCCAACATCTCTCCTTAAAAGCCACCAACAGGTCACAGTTTGTAGGCCTCCACATATCTGGCTCTGTGGTCTGCGGGTTTGGGAACATTGGTTTGAAAAGACTAGTAAGCCACATGATGGGGTTGCTTCAGTGGTGAGGAAATCAGCGTTATTTTTTTGGCTATGTGCATGTATATAAACATAGGTGTATGGCAGCATGAGGAGCCAGTGTCAAGGATTCTGTAGTTTTGGGCACCAGGACAAAATACACCAGAGGGGGGGAATCTAGGCTCTGAGGGTGTCCAGAGTAATGAAGAGTGAAGGTACTGGTAAGTGGAGGGCCACTATGGGATCTGCAGTAATGCGAGCCTGATTTGTATTGAAAAAGCTGTTTCCCACACAAATGTGTCTAATGGATGTAATTTATCGCTTAAATAGAGCACAGTGTGAGACTGGCTTTCTCACATGTGCATGCACGAGTGCGAACATTTCGCAAGCGAACCCTGAATCGTGAAGGAGCGAGAAATCACACTTGCCAGTTGCCGTTTGAGCCGTGTATTTTTTTCCAAATGGCGCTGAATCGACCCTAATGTCTGAAAAGGGACCATAGGGTTGATTCAGAGCCCCTTTCTCATCATTTTTATGGAGGTCTTGCTACCAAACAAAAAACCATGCAAAAATGAAAACATTTCACACTAAAGTTCTCGCAGAAAAATGGCTCTGCTGTATCAGACGAGGGGAAAAAATTAACGAGAATGGAAATATTCACGCCAAAAAAAAAGGTGAGAAAGTGGCTCTGAATCAACCCTCATATGTTATTCTAAAACCTCTATGCACCCATGGGCACTATTGCAACCTCACACTGGTAGAGATGCAGGCTTTTGAACAGTTCTCTGATATCAAACTGGATGGTCTCTCTCCTCTTGAGTCCGCAGGACACAGCGGTGGTTTACATTAAGAATTTTATATTCATCTGACCTCAAAACAATGTTTGCCCAGAGAAGATGGTGGTGTTTTAGGTTTGTCTTAGTATTTGACGTCTTCTTAGCTCTTGTATTTTACCCAGAAGTGCAGGGCACTTCTTTATTGAATCCTGCTATTTGTAAGCTGTATATTTTAATAGCCGCATTGTGTTACATATTGACATATTGACATTATTTGTAATGCATTTGTAAAGCACCATGGAGTTTCAAGAGCCATATAGAGCAATCATAATACTTATAATAACTAATTGCTTTATATGAACAATTATTCCAATAGCTTGGAAATGTGTATTGCAGATGGAGATTTAACTGTTTGCGCACCTCTTTCCCTTAATTCCATTTCATAGCATTTCTTGTCTGGCAGAGGCAGTGATAGAGAGTTCTGGGCAATATCCCAAAGCAGTCATTGGGACTCTTGGAACAGCACATCATGACACTGGACAGTGACATCACAGGGCAGCATATGGAACCGCCAAAGCCCAGCTGTTCATGTGCAGGATCTCAGTGGATCAGCATGTTGCCACCACTGCCAGAAATCCTACTCGGCAGCGCCATAAACACATGCTTTGTTATTAGTCAACAGTGTCTTGCTATGTCCTTTTATGTGAACACACAACATGTGTTGTGGGTTTATGGTACATACATCACACAACCCTTTTTATTTTTGTTTCATTTTATTTAATTAAACCCAACATGTGGGGTCAGCATATGATATATATGACATGTGATATACATTATTATCCTATATTTTATAAATGAAGGCTTGTTTTATACAAAAACAATTGCTCACGGTGGGCTAGCAGGGAGATTTCCATGGGCGCCAAAGTCATTGTGTATGCGAGCACCTTTGTCCCATGCTGTCATACACCAGCCCCCTTATCCCCCCATATTGGTCATGTGGAGGGGACACTGCCTGCTTCTAAGGAAGAGGCACGATATGGCACATACCAGTATGGGACAGCAGTAGCAACCATGAGATGGATGAGGATGGGGCAATATTTTTTTCTTCCATGCGCTAAGAGCTATTTCCTCTAGAAACCGCCATGTACAGAAAATATAAATATATACATTTAAATATGTATATGCTAGTGGACTTAAAATAAAAAAAGAAAGCTTGACCCAAGTGACCTAGGCATTTTTGACATGCTCAGCCACTAATGTACTAAGGGGGTTATTTAAGAAGGGATAGCGCCAGGTAGTGGCAGGCAGCGTCTGGTGAACGCAAAACCACATTTATAAGCGAATCTGGTGAGGGACTTTAACAGTGCTATGTAGCGTCACATGTATTACTACAGGCGGCTCAGGGTATATTGCGGGCGCTTTAGCTTCCAGAGCACCAGGTATTACCTTTCGCTCAGTGTCACTCTCCCATACATTTCAGTGGTCTTTCATTTGCTTGTGTTTAAACAGCGTGTTTGTCATTTTTTTTTATTTTGCTCAAATCATTGTGTGACATCTCCTGGCTGCAAACAAACACTTTATAAACTTTTTTGACTTTTTATTTTTTTATGCAGAATTGTCATTACAGGTCTGGCACTAAAGTGTCACAGTGTTAAAACAATGTCATTCCATGTGTTTTCGCTGTTACTGGTGTACATGTGTTCAAAAACTTTAATCGTGTCTGACGCTCTTTGCTATAGCAACCAGATTTAGAGCGCCAACGCTGCCGATACCTGTGCATTCCTGCCCATTGCACCCTTTTTCCACAGGGTGCCACAGAAAAATAGATATTTTTTTTAAATTCAGCCATTTCTGGGGACTTTTATGAGGATATGCTCAACCTAAATTCTAATGCCTGAGGATAGGGGTCCAGTTACAGATTTCAGACAGGCCTGAAATCTTTATGGCTTCTTCATAGAGGGTATCCTAGCCCTGCAATTTTCCTTTCACCTTACAAATTTTATAATGGATAAATGGTCATGACAATTGACAGGTCAATTTAGGTTAGATAAAATTGGAAGTAAAAAAAGGAAGAGGGACTCAGGAGGGAGGGGGTTGGTTTAAACTTTTTTTCACCAGATTCCCATTCCCGTAATCCTAATAAACCTTATTCCTGAAAGGCATGTGTTTGTATCATTGTACCCGTTGTCAATAGGAAACAGTATGTTGCATAAAATAATGTATGCTGTATTACACTGTGTTCATATTACAAAATGAAATGAAACACGTGCATATTTGATAGGATGTTAATATTCACACATCCATCCAGTGGTTCGACCTTTTTATATCATTTGGCTGTGTATAAAGTCTTTTCATATTTTACTTGTGGTTGTAGTAAGGGCAGGTCAGTTCAGTAGACGCGCTGGTCTGCCTTGTGGTTCTTCAGTACTTCTTCTGCGGTTCTTCAGGTGCCTGGGGTGTAATATATATACAGGTGCTGTTAATATTTTATTTCTGTAGGTTTATGCATATACATACTGGAAATAAACTTCCTACCTTACTCCTTCATGTGAGCCCGCAAAGTGTCAGGGATGGGTGCAGACACCGCTTTTCAATTTTTAATGCAGATGAAAATGTCAGTATGAAGCCAGTGGTTGGGTACTAATCCCTTAAAATTGTAGCAAGATGTTGCGTTGGGAATAAATTCATATCAAACCTGTGGTTATAGGTTTGGCAGAGCAGTGCTTACTCTATTATGCTTTATGCCCTTGCCATAGGTGGCTTACCTTAGAAGGTTGCTTCTGTGTGTGTAATCGCCGAAAGGTGATAAAGGTGTCCCCCCCTTATCATAGTGCTACAGCTGTAAAATAAGGATGCCAATATTGTAATGCTGGGTAGATATATGTCAGGGTTCTAAGGGTGAGTAGCGAGGCAAATCTTCCTGATGTCGTTTTCACAGTCTGTGTGCGTCCTTGTGCTGCGAACTATGTGCAGAGCCTAAAATATGCCTCTCAGTCCGCTTCTGTGGCCTCTGCTTTATTCTTTACAGTGCGTTTAGGCTCTGTTGTAATTGTTGTTTTCCAAATTACACATTAATAAGAAAAAGAAGCCATGAAAATGATTTTACTAGTGTAGGGATCTTCCCGGGGGATGGTGTGTTTGGACACAGTTCACGACAGACTTAGGTGTTATAAAAGCAGGTCTTGGCGTTTATTCATGGCATAAACAGTCCAGTAAACAAAACATACAGCAGCAGCGTGCTTCTTTAGTGTACAAAACAAAATAAAGACCTAGCCCGTCTGGGCGCTTACTAGCAGGTTCTTCTCACCTAGCTGACACTTTCAAAATACAGCGTTCGCCGGGACATCGCAGGGTGAGTTTTTAGCTCCAGCAGTGGCTGCGTTCGCAGCTTCCTTCACAGACACACACAGGCTGTTCATTTCAGGCTGAGAGCAATAGCCTGCAGTCTCTGCAGAGCTTTTACCTCCCAGGCTAATTAGGATCAGAGCTCACCTGATTCAAAACCCAAACCGGATCGGAGGGGTGTGGAATGACAGGTCCCTCTACCAAACCTACCTGCCATTCCATATAAATCCAGGCCCGGCAAAATTGAACAACACCTCAGCAGCATACCACTGCTGGGAAACAAATCAACCCTGGACTTACCATCTCACCCAGCGTAGTAACCTAGGTGAAATGTACACCCCCTCGATCACTTCTCCAGTGACATGTCTACATATCCCCCCCCCTCTTCTTCAGACCGGAGGGCTGAGCATTTTGTCCCCACAGACAATGTACCCTCGACAATGCGTCAGCATTTGCCTGTAATTTCCCTGGCCTGTGTTCCACAGTGAAATTAAAGTTTTGTAGGGACAGAAACCATCTAGTCACTCTTGCGTTTCTCTCCTTATTTAACTTCATCCATGTTAGGGGGGCATGGTCTGTCACTAACTTGAATTTCCTTCCTAGCAAGTAATATTTTAGGGATTCGAGGGCCCACTTCACTGCCAAACATTCTCGCTCCACAATGGCATAATTTTTTTCGGCCGGGGTTAGCTTTCTACTCAAGTACATCACCGGATGCTCCTCACCATTTACTACTTGTGAGAGTACTGCACCTAAGCCTGTGTTAGAAGCATCTGTCTGGACCAGAAATTCTCGCCTGAAATCGGGGGTAACTAACACAGGTTGTTGGCACAAGGCAGACTTAAGGCTTTGGAAAGCCTTCTCGGCCTCTGGAGTCCACGTGATCATGGCTCTCTTTCCGCCCTTGGTCAAGTCCGTTAGGGGAGCAGCAACTGAGGCGAAGTTCGGCACAAATCTACGGTAATAGCCCGTAATACCAAGGAAAGCTCTGACCTGTTTCTTTGTCAGGGGTCTAGGCCAATTCTGTATTGCCTCCACTTTATTAAGCTGTGGCTTAATCAACCCTCTTCCAATAATGTAGCCCAGATACTTGGCCTCTTCTAGGGCTATTGCACACTTCTCGGCATTTATGGTCAACCCCGCATCACTTATGGTATCCAATACAGCCTGTACCTTACAGAGGTGACTTTCCCAATCAGGGCTAAAAATGACCACATCATCGAGGTAGGCAGCTGAGTAATCATGATGTGGTCGCAAAATCAAGTCCATCAACCTCTGGAAAGTCGCAGGTGCTCCATGTAACCCGAACGGCATCACTACATACTGGAATAGCCCATCAGGGGTGGAGAATGCAGTTTTCTCTTTAGCCTCATTAGTAAGTGGAATCTGCCAATAGCCCTTTGTGAGATCGAGGGTGGTTATGTATCTGGCATTACCCAACTTCTCAATCAACTCATCTACCCTGGGCATAGGATAGGCATCGAACTTTGAGATCTCATTCAACTTTCTGAAATCGTTACAGAACCTCCAAGTTCCATTAGGCTTTGGGATTAATACAATCGGGCTGGACCATTCACTCTGTGACACCTCAATTACTCCCAGATCAAGCATACGTTTTACCTCGGCAGATACGGCTTCCCTACGGGCTTCTGGGATCCTATAGGGCTTGAGGTTTACTCTGCTTCTAGGCTCAGTTTCAATGTGATGACAGATGAGGTGTGTACGCCCTGGAAGGTCAGAAAACTTGTCTTTGTTTTTCTGTAAAAATTCCTGAACCTCCTGTTTCTGTGACACTGATAGGGTATCACCAACCTTGACTGGAGGGATTGGTTGTGACAAATTATTAACAGTATTTGTCGCCCCCAAGGATTCCCTGTCTTTCCAGGGCTTAATCAAGTTTACGTGGTAAACTTGGAAAGGCTTCCTTCTACCTGGTTGGTGCACCTTGTAGTTCACCTCACTGACCTTTTCCACAATCTCATAGGGACCTTGCCACTTCGCCAGGAATTTACTCTCAACAGTGGGAACTAGTATAAGGACCCTATCGCCTGGGTTAAATGTCCTGATTCTTGCAGACCGGTTGTAGATTCTACTTTGGGCCTCTTGCGCCCTCTGGAGGTGTTCCCTTACTAGGGGCATTACAGCGGCTATACGGTCCTGCATTTGTGCTACATGCTCAATAACGCTCCTGTATGGGGTGGACTCGCTCTCCCATGTCTCTTTTGCAATGTCCAGTAGACCCCTAGGGTGACGACCATAGACCAACTCGAATGGTGAGAACCCTGTGGACGCTTGGGGCACTTCCCTAATAGCAAACATGAGGTAGGGTAACAAATGATCCCAGTCACGGCCATCTTTTTCCACCACTTTTTTCAGCATATGTTTCAAAGTTTTGTTAAATCTCTCCACCAATCCGTCCGTCTGGGGGTGGTATACAGAGGTACGGATGGGTGAGATTTTAAATAGTTTGCATAACTCCTTCATCACCTTTGACATAAAGGGTGTACCTTGGTCAGTTAGGATTTCTTTGGGGATTCCAGTCCTAGAGAACATATAAAACAACTCACGTGCAATTGTTTTAGATGCGGTGTTTCTTAAGGGCACAGCTTCAGGATAGCGGGTCGCATAATCCATGACCACCAGAATATATTGGTGTCCTCTAGCGGATTTTACAATGGGACCCACTAAATCCATGGCTATACGCTCAAAAGGCACCTCTATAATAGGGAGCGAAACCAAAGGACTGCGAAAATGTGACACTGGGGCACTAAGCTGACATGTGGGGCACGACTCGCAGTACTTTTTAATATCACCATATATCGCCGGCCAGTAGAACCTCTGGAGAACCCTCTCCTGCGTTTTGTCAGTCCCCAAGTGTCCCCCAAGAACATGGTTATGTGCCATGTCCAGCACCTGACGCCGGTACGGCTTAGGCACCAGAAGCTGTTCCACAATCTCATCCTTAACCTTAGTGACTCTATAGAAAAGATCATTAGTCACAGAAAAATGTGGAAATCTTTTCTCAGCATCTGGTTCCTGAGGTACCCCATTCATGACAGCAACCTGCTCTCTCGCATTTTTGAGAGTGGGGTCCTGTAACTGTGCAGTCCCAAAATTATCCCTAGACACCTCTAAGTCGGGTATATTTTGCTCAGTGGGAGGAGCCTCCTCCTCTCCAGCCAGGACCTGCAAAGGAAAACAATTATTTTCATCCTGCACACTTTTATCATTTACAGGGGGTAACGCAACAACCTTAGGAGTATCCTCACTCCTTTCGGGGGATTTTCTTTTTCCCCAGAGAGCCCAGAATAGTGGAAAATCGCGCCCCAGTATTACGTTGTGCATGAGATTTTTAACCACACCCACTTCATATTGTACGGTGCCTTGTTTAGTCCCGACTTCAGCCAGCACTATAGGGTACACTTTTGTATCCCCATGTATACAAACAACACTCATATGCTTTTTACACTCAAAGTCCCCAGCCACCAGGCTGGCATGCACCAAGGTTACGAGGCTTCCTGAGTCCAGCAACGCCTTAACAGGAAAGTCATTAATTGTAATGTCGCAGATTTGCGGTTCAGTCTCTAGTCCAGGAACTGCAACACAAGATGGTTCCGCAAATAGCGACTGACGCCGACTAACCTCACAGTCCATGGGCTCAGTGGTAAGAGGGCAATGGGCAGACACGTGTCCCGTCTCATGGCATCTCCAGCACTGGATAGAGCCTGTTCTCCTTGGCCAGGAGTCCTTTTTAGGGCTACTTAGCCACCCGGGACCATCTCCAGTCTTTTGCCCCTGAGACACCACTTGAGCCCTTTTTCCTCCCTCAGCACCCCTCCACACTCCCCCAATAGATGGAAGTCTCTTACCAGCTGATGGCACAGATCTGGCACTCCGGGGAGGTGAGGAGGCTGCAGAAACATCACGGAGGTAGTCCTCAGTCGCCTGGAATCTCTCCACAAGGTTGACAAGTTCGTTTGCATTCTTAGGGTCACCTTGTCCCACCCAGCGTTGCAGGTCAGCAGGAAGTGCTCGGAGGTAGCGGTCCATCACAACCCTCTCTAGGATCTGTGCAGGAGTAGAAGTGTCTGGCTCCAACCACTTCCTCGCCAAATGGATCAGGTCATACATCTGGGACCTCGCCGATTTGTCCAAACTGTAGCTCCAGTTGCGTACCCTCCTGGCACGGACCGCAGTAGTAACGCCTAGCCGGGCAAGTATCTCCGCTTTTAGCCGAGTATAGTCCTTAACCTCTTGCTCACTGAGGTCATAGTAGGCCTTTTGAGGTTCCCCTGTTAAATAGGGCGCAATTACCTCTGCCCACTCAGCGACGGGTAACTTCTCTCGCTCAGCCGCACGCTCAAACCCAGTTAGGAAGGCCTCAACATCATCCTCAGCAGTCATCTTTTGCAGCGCTCGCTGCACAGCTCTTTTCACATCAAAAGTCTCTGGAGCGGCTCGCACCACTGTGTGGGGGTTAGCAACCACAGGCGCCTCTTGTTTTGCAATCAGGTGTTCAATAAGTTGTTGTTGGGCAGCCATGGTCTGTTCATGGCGTCTATTAGCCTCTATCTGGGCCTGTTGTTGTTGCAAACTTACTTGCATAAACTGCTTCAGCATCTCCTCCATGTTGCCCGACTGTTCCTGGAGTGTAGTTGCAGCTTTCACCCAGGACATAAGCAGCTGTAGCCAAGTCTGTCCACACCGTTGCCCCTAGCAACCGTTTTGCCCGCTCCGCAGCACCAATTGTAGGGATCTTCCCGGGGGATGGTGTGTTTGGACACAGTTCACGACAGACTTAGGTGTTATAAAAGCAGGTCTTGGCGTTTATTCATGGCATAAACAGTCCAGTAAACAAAACATACAGCAGCAGCGTGCTTCTTTAGTGTACAAAACAAAATAAAGACCTAGCCCGTCTGGGCGCTTACTAGCAGGTTCTTCTCACCTAGCTGACACTTTCAAAATACAGCGTTCGCCGGGACATCGCAGGGTGAGTTTTTAGCTCCAGCAGTGGCTGCGTTCGCAGCTTCCTTCACAGACACACACAGGCTGTTCATTTCAGGCTGAGAGCAATAGCCTGCAGTCTCTGCAGAGCTTTTACCTCCCAGGCTAATTAGGATCAGAGCTCACCTGATTCAAAACCCAAACCGGATCGGAGGGGTGTGGAATGACAGGTCCCTCTACCAAACCTACCTGCCATTCCATATAAATCCAGGCCCGGCAAAATTGAACAACACCTCAGCAGCATACCACTGCTGGGAAACAAATCAACCCTGGACTTACCATCTCACCCAGCGTAGTAACCTAGGTGAAATGTACACCCCCTCGATCACTTCTCCAGTGACATGTCTACACTAGATAAAATAAAATAACATTTGGTGACATACCCCTACACCCTTGGTTGAAATTGATGGACATATGTCTTTTTTCAACCGTATTAACTATGTAACTATGTTAACTATGTAGGTCCTGCATTTTCATTATTGACAAGTCACAATGCAAGTTATGTACAGAAAATGTGTATAATATAAGCATAATATATTTCAATACAGTTCTGCCCATTGTGTTATATTGGATCTTAACCTACAGTGCCACTATAAATGAGCACTGCATAAGCAAGAGTGCCCGGCACTGAGACCTATGTGGCGCTAGTGATAAATTAGGTGCATGCTGGTGACTGCTTCGATGCTGCCTGTTTTTTGTTTGATAAATGGAACACTGAATGCCACCAACATATTGGCACTGAGTAGTATTGACTGGCGCTGACGCTTGATAAATCAGACTCACAATAGTTCTAACAGAGATTTTGTCAGGGAAATAGCGGAAATGATGCTTTAGATGAACTGAAAAGAAGTAAAATGACTCAGCCCTTGGCTTTTTATGATGCATTTCTCAATATTGATATTAGTCTTTAGGTCATACTGTCGGTAAGAGAAGAGTTTCATTAGTCCATCTTTTTCCTGTTCTAATGCCGGAAACGCTGCATTAAAGCCCTTTCCTGTGTGCACCTAATGAACTGTCAATGGACATTTTTCCAGCTTAGAATTTTTTTTTACTAACAGTGTTTCTCATTTTTGTGAACCCTGATTGCGGAGACTGAAACTCTGCTCACCTCTCACAGGCTTATGGTGAGCCTGAGGGGGAACCACTAAATTATTTTTTAATGATTGTATCCCTCCCTGCCCACAAGCTGTGTGTGTTTTTTTTTCAAGTATACAGCACGTCCTGTTTCACCAAATTCTTTACGCTTGGGATATCCGCCACAAGGTGGCGTAGTGGACTGCAGAATAGACTTGTGACGTCTCCCAGCCCTCTAAACGGACAGGAACCTCCCACAAATTCCCAGTTTCCTTCTGCAGTCAGGACAGCGAAGATAGAAGAGGGCTCTCTATTTTACGCAGGCGAGCGGGGCTTACCAGCCTGCGGCCCTGCAGGAATATTTTCGTCCGTTCTGGACTCACTGCCTCCCAGCCTCGGCTGCCTGGTTCGGGTGAAGGTAGGTGCTTGAGGAGCGCTGCTCCAACCGCAATCCCGACACCTACAGGAGTAGGCGGTTCAGGCTTATGGTGAGCCTTGTGGGATGCCCCTTTCTGCCTTATTATTGTGGGCCTTCCCCTCCCCCCCTCCCTCCTAGCTAAGACATGCCTGGGTGCACCTGCCACTGTTCTTCCTCGCCTTGCTTTCTCCCTGGGGAGCTCTCCGGGGGGGGGGGGTGGAGGTTGTGTTGTCCGCATTAGTGTTTTTGTCTGTTTTTTACTTGTTTGTGCGTGACATTTTCCTTGTGTCTTACTTCGCTGTCATTGGCGCTCGGGGGTCACGTGGATCGCGATTCGCACTCTTAGGGGGGGCCCGCAGATGACGCCCCTCAAGGTCCGTGCGGGCGCCATTTTGGTTTTAGACTTCTCCTCTTGTCCTGCGGTACTGCGGTGCACTGCTGGCCTGCCTGGATTGTGTGATCGGCTTATTGGTCCGTAAGTTCCCTTTGGGGTTGTATTTCGCTACTCTCGCCTCATTATGGGATTGTTATGGGTGGTTTTCTTATGTCTTTCAGGCAGGATAAACGTGACTGTGGTTTTTCCCGGCCCTCTTCCCTTTCATCTCCCACCTTCCCTAGCGGGGTTTGGGGCATCCCGGGTGGCTCTTGCTAGCCTTAACCCTATACTGGCCTGTGTGCCCACTCTATTCACCATATGGAGGCTTCCGGGGATAATGTGCTTGGGGTTCCTTCGGGACAAGCCCAGCTGTGTGCCGCGTGTGGGGTATCCCCTGTGAGTGACGGTGTCAGGGTATGTGTGCCCTGCGCCCAGAAGGTACTTGCGCTGCAGTCTGGGTTGCCTGCTACGCTGCTCAGCTCTGCGCCCCCTTCTACTTCACCTACCCCCCCGCGCCTGAATTTGACCCCTAGGGAGGGACATCCTAGTGGGGAATCACATTATGACTTGGCCTTGCGGGTGGCCAGCCTGGAAAGACATATGGCTGGGCCGGTCCCCCGTAAGGCTTCTGGCAAGAAGCGGCATTTAACTCCCGCTGTTTTCCTTTTTCCTGAGGAGGATGAGGGACAGTTCTCTTTATCTGGCCTGATTCTGATTCCTCTGAGGAGCAGCAGGAGATTTATGGTGGTGCTGGGTCTCCTTTTGGAGAAGACCCATGGTCTCCTGAGGATTCTGACAGGCTGTTGGCTCACATTTTTGAAGTACTGTGTATTACACCTTCTGTCCCGGCTAAAAGGCAGCAGGGTGAGCTTTTTCACACTGTCAAACAACGCTTGGAGTTCCCTGATCAGGTCCACTTCAATAATTTGGTGCTCAAGGATTGGGAACGTCCTAGCAGATTGCCCGCGGTGCCTAAGAGTTGGGACAGGAGGTATCCATTTCCTGCTGATGTGGTTAAGCGCTGGTCATGTCCCCCCGAGGTGGATGCTCCCGTGCTTGGGTTGTCCAATACCTCGGTCATGCATTCCCCTGACACTTCTACTCTGAGGGATGGTGAGGACTGGCGTGTTGATCAGCTGGCCTGTCACGTATTTGCTTGGGCAGGGACTGCGCTGCGCCCTGTGTGCGCTTCTGCCATAACGGCTCTTGCTATTAAAGGGCTACTCAAGTGCCTTCTGGATAATGCCTTGGATGCCAATAGGGGGGAGGAGTATAGATCCCTCCTGCTTTGCTATGAATTTGTGGCATTTATTCTTTCTGCTATGGATGATGCGGTCTGGATGTGTGGTAGGACGTCAGGATGTGTGGTAGGACGTCTGCCCTTTTGGCTGCGTCAGTGGGCGGCTGATAATGCTGCTAAGAAGGTTCTCACTGGCTTCCCCTTTACTGGGCTACGGCTCTTTGGGGAGTGTCTGGATCTGTTTGCCAAGGATGGTAGGCTGCCTCAACGCAGGAGGCAGCCGCTGCCCTTTCGGGGGGCTGGTTCTTCCCTCCCCTCCTTCTGTGCTCCCAGGTCCGGTCGGGGTGCACCATTTGCGGGGGCACGTAGAGACCCTTGGGGCTGGGGTAGAGGCCGTGGTCGCCCCGGTCTCTCATGGGGTCCCAAGTCCAAATCTTCCCCCCTTCAGGCATGAGGAGGCGCCCTCACCCATTCGGGTGGGGGGACAGTTGCGGCTCTTTGCTCGTTTGGAGACTGCGCGTCTCAGACCGGTGGATTCAGGAGGTGGTGTCCTCCGGGTACAAGATAGAGTTTGCAGCCTGGCCGCCCCCAAGATTCATCAAATCCCGGATGGTTCAAAGCCCCCTGTCAGCTCAGGGCTTGCGGTTTGCGGTCCAAAGCCTTTTGGATTTGGGTGTCATCTGTCCTGTGCCTTCCCAGGAAAGGGGCAGAGGCTTCTATTCCAATCTGTTCACGGTTCCCAAAAAAGATGGGTCCCTAAGGCCCATCCTGGATTTGATGCGCCTCAACAAATTTGTCAGGTTCAAGCATTTTCGCATGGAGACTCTGCGCTCGGCGGTCAGTACCTTGCGCCCAGGTGATTTCATGACTGCTGTGGACATCAAAGATGCTTACCTTCATGTTCCTATATTTTCAGGTCATCAGAGATTTCTCAGGTTCGCTCTGGAGGATCAGCACTACCAATTTGTGGCCCTACCGTTCGGTCTTACCTCGGGTCTTCACCAAGGTGCTGGCGGGGGTGATGGCTCTGTTGAGATCTCAGGGCATTCGCATCCTTCCTTATCTGGACGACATTCTGATTGCGTCTCAGCCCTTCTATTAAGCCGAGCTGGATACCCAGATGGTGGTCTCCACACTCGAGTCCTTCGGTTGGGTGATCAACTATCCCAAGTCTTCTCTGTCTCCGTCCTTGGTGAGGTCCTTTCTGGGCATGACTCTGGATACATCTCAGGTCAAGGTTTTTCTGCCTCAGCAGAAGGTGGAGAGCCTGCAGACACTGGCACGGTCTCTACTTTCTTGCCCTCACTCCTCCATTCGGCAGGGGATGCAGCTGGTGGGCCTGATGGTGTCATGATTCGAGGCGGTTCTCTATGCTCAGTTTCACATGAGAACTCTTCAGTTGCACCTCTTGTCAGTTTGAGATCTGGACCCTGTGTTCCTGGATCAGACATTTGTTCTGTCCCCTCTGGTCAGTCAGTCTCTCTCGTGGTGGCTGGATTCAAGGAATCTCCTACTGGGCAGGACCTTTCTGCCCCCGTGCTGGGAGACTGTCACCACAGATGCCAGTCTGACAGGTTGGGGGGGTTTTGGAAGTCTCTGAAGTTCCAGGGTCATTGGGGCCCTCAGGAGGCCCATGCCCCCATCAACATTCTGGAACTGCGGGCGATAAGGTTGGTCCTTTCCCAGTTGACCCCACACCTTCGGGGTCGGGCGGTGCAGATCCGATCGGACAAACAGACAGCGGTCGCCTACATCAATCATCAGGGAGGGACTCGGAACAAGCGAGCCCTCAAGGAAGTGTCCCTGATACTGTCCTGGGCGGAGGAGAATGTCCCCTGCATCTCGGCAGTTTGCAGACTCGTGGGCTTGATGTTGAGGGTTGTGGTACCTCCCGGTCCCCCTTTTATTAAGAGGGATCACTTCATAGGCTTGGGCCATTAGTGTCTTGTAACCTTACAGTTTTTCACCATTTTTAATCACCATAATGGAGGCTTCAGGGGATAGTGAGCTTGGGGCCCCATTTGGGCAGGAAAGGTCTGCCCCTTGTGCAGTAGGAATCCTCTGGGCAGATTCAACACTGTTTGTACCACTTGCGCCAGAGGCATTATTTTGGACCATGAACGGGTGGGCGTCCCTGCCCTTAGCCCTGCGCTGCTGGCGGCCTCTCCGGATCCTTCGCTGTTGCACTCAGCCCCCAGCGAGGGGGGAGCCAGCAGGGGGTCTCATGCTGACTTGGCACATAGGCTGGCCAATCTCGAGAGAAAGCTCTCGCGGACGGCTCCTAAGATGGCCACGAGTAAGAAATGGCACATCGAGCCCGTTTACTCAGATAACGACGATCTCTTTGATGGTCTGGGCTCTGTGGAGGAAGGTGAGTTGCCAGAGGATTCACGCTCCACGATGGATTATTCTGCTGGAGATGACAGTATGTCTGGCTCTTCCTCGGACGAGGATGCGTGGCTTCTGGATGATACGGAGAAGTTGCTTGCCTCAGTGTTTGATACACTACACATTGTCCCTACCAGAGCGGCTAAGAGGAAGCAGGGTGATTTGTTTAGGCCTGAAAGGCAGCAGCGGGTCTTCCCAGAGCAGGCCCATTTTTCAAGCATTATTTTCAGGGAATAACAAGTTACCGTTGGTTCCTAAGGGCCACGATAGACGGTATCCCTTCCCTGATGAGCTGGTTTGGCTATGGTCTGTCAGGCCGCCCACAAAATTTCTCCGTTCAGGGATATCCCGAAACCCACTAAAGGCCCAGGGCTTGAGAATGGCCGTGCAACACTTCCTGGGGTTAGGTGTGATTTGTCCTGTACCTCGGCAGGAACAGGGTCAGGGTTTTTACTCCAACCTGTTCACGGTTCCCAAAAAGGACGGAACGTTAAGACCAATCCAGGACCTGAAGGGTCTCAACAGGTTTGTAGGAGTCAAACATTTCCACATGGAAACCTTACGGTCGGTGGTGAGATCGCTTCAGCCCAGCGACTTCATGACCACGGTGGACATCAGGGACACTTATCTGCACATCCCGATTTTCCAGGGCTATCAGAGGTTCCTGAGGTTTGCTCTGGAGGATCAGCATTACCAGTTTGTAGCACATCCATTCGGGATATCCTCAGCCCCCCGTGTCTTCACCAAAGCGCTGGCGGGCATCATGGCTATCCTGAGGAACCAGGGCATTCGTGTGCTGCCCTATCTGGACGACTTGCTGATTGCGGCCCAGTCCATTCAGCAGGCCGAGAGCGATACTCGGACGGTGTTGTCAACCCTGGAGGCCTTCGGCTGGGTAATCAATTCCCCAAAGTCATTTATCACTCCCTCAACAGTGAGATCCTTCCTGGGAATGACGATAGACACCTTTCAGGTCAAGGTTTTTCTGCCACAGAAGAAGGTTTTGGGTCTCCAAGTACAAGTGCAGGCCTTGCTGTCTTGCCAGCGGCCATCAATACGTCTGGGGATGTGATTGGTGGGCCTAATGGTGTCATGCTTCGAGGCAGTGCCCTTCGCCAATTTCACATGAGACCTCTACAATTGAACCTGCTGAATGGCTGGAACCGGATGCAGGAATCTCTGGGACAAGAATTTTTGCTGTCCCCCCTGGCCAGGCAGTCCCTCTTGTGGTGGTTGGACTCACGGAACCTGCTGGTGGGCATGTCCTTTCTGGCTCCCCATTGGGGATAGTTACCACGGATGCCAGTCTGACTGGCTGGGGAGGCGTTTGGCAGACTCAGAAGATCCAGGGTCAGTGGGGTCCGCAGGAGAACCGCTTACCCATGAATCTCTTGGAGCTGAGAGCGATCCTGTTGGTGCTTCTTCGCTTGACTTCTCACTTAAGGGGTCGTGCAATCCAGGTTCGCTCGGACAATCAGACGGCTGTCGCCTACAACAATCACCAGGGCGGGACTCGGAGCAAGAGAGCCCTCAAGGAGGTGACCCAGATTCTGATCTAGGCAGAAGAGAATGTTCCCTGCATCTCGGCGGTCTACATTCCCGGGGTAGAAAACCTGGAGGCGGACTCCCTGAGCAGGAGCGTCTCGCGCCTGGGGGAATGGTCTCTCAGCAGCAAGACCTTTCACGTTCTGTGTCTCCGCTGGGGTTAGCCGGACGTGGACCTGTTTGCGTCCAGACACAATCACAAGCTTCCAAGGTTCGTTTCCCTCTCAAGAGATCCTCTGGCCATTGCAACAGACGCTCTGGCGATTCCTTGGACGGATTTCAAATTTCTGTATGCATTCTCTCCGTTTCCACTCCTGGGCAGAGTGCTGCGCAAGAAGGGGTACCAACTATCCTGGTGACCCCTTGCTGGCCGAGAGACATAGTTCAGATGTCAGTAGATCGCTACATCATGCTCAACGATCCAGGGCTTCTCACTCAGGGGTCGCTGCGGCACCCCAATTTACGGACGCTGGCCTTGACGGCCTGTCTATTGAAACCTCAATCCTGATGGAAAAGGGGCTGTCGGCCACGGTTGTGCATACCATGAAACAGGCATGGAAGAAGTCGTCTTCCATGATATACTACAGAGTTTGGCAGGCTTATATTGCTTGGTGCGAGTCCAAGAGTCTCCCTTGCAGCACATTTTCCATTTCTAGGATTCTGGAGTTTTTGCAACACGGCTTAGACTTGGGTCTCCAGCTGAGCACCCTCAAGGGTCAAGTCTTGGCTTTAGCCATCTTCTTCCAGAGATCCATTGCCAAACATAGATTTATCAAGACTTTTTTCCAAGGAGTCACCCATGTCCGACCACCGCGTAAGTCAGTATTACCGGTGTGGGACTTGAATTTAGTACTTTCTGCCCTTCAGGGCCGTCCTTTTGAGCCATTGGGCCATGCTGAATTGTCTATTTTGAATCTCACAGTGGTCTTTTTGGTAGCGATCACCTCGATACGTCGTGTTTTAGAGCTGCCCGCGCTTTGTATGAAACCTCCCTATTTTGAGCGATATAGGGATAAGGTGGTTTTTCGCTTTAAACCTGATTTTTTGCCTAAGGTCGTGTCTCCCTTTCACCTTAATGAGGAAGTCGTCTTACCTTCCTTGTGTCCAGCACCGGCTAATTCTAAAAAACGGACCCTCCATGCCTTGGATGTGGTCAGGGCCATAAAGTATTACCTAGCTGCGACTGAATCCTTCAGAAGATTGGATTTTTTCCTAACAGAAGGCTCTAGGAAAGGTTTGCCACCAGCCAAGTCCACTCTCAGTAAGTGGATCAGACAGGCAGTGGTGCAAGCATATTATGCCAAGGGGAAGGAACCCCCTTTTCGGATCACAGCTCATTCTACCAGAGCTATTGGTGCCTCTTGGGCTTTTCAGCACCAGGCATCGGTTGAACAAGTTTGTAAGGCCGCCACTTGGTCTTCAGTTCATAATTTTACAAAGTTTTACAAGGTGGATGTCAGGGCCTCAGCTGGCGCTGTTTTGGGCCGAAAGGTGCTTCAGGCGGTAGTTAAATGAACTACATGCTGTTCCGCACTGGGGATCCCGCCCAGTTGGACACTGCTTTTGGATGTCCCACATGTCATCACTTGGGACGACCTGGACTGGATATAGGGAAAAATACAATTCTGTGAAACTCACCTGTAGAATTGTTTTTGGATATATCCAGTCCAGGTCGCCCCACCCCGTCCTTGTGTTCATTGTTTCATGTTGCCTGTTATGGTGATCACAATTTTTTATTCATTGGGCATTGTTTTTCATCAATCTTGTTCAAGAGAGTAGAAGCTGAAGCTATGTGAAGTAACATGGTTTCTTTGGCCTCCCGGCCTGTCCTCTTTTTTTGTCTACTGCTTTTTAATCACTGGAGAATGATAGAGGGACACCTGCCTTTATAGGGAGCCGGGAGGTGCTGCATCTTTGATCTTGCAGTCTGCGCCCCCTAGGGGTGAACTACCCACATGTCATCACTTGGGGTGACCTGGACTGGATATATCCAAAAACAGTTCTACAGTTGAGTTTCACAGAATTGTATTATTTTCTAAACATTAGCCCTACAACAGCCATTTTTTCTGTTTTGGATAAAGTATGAATAGGTTAGAGCCACGTTAAGCAGGCCAAAACCCCTGTAACTTGGCTCTAGAATGTAAAACAGTCCAGGGCTAGATTACAACTTACAGCTTTTGTAGTATCCCCTGACTTAGGATCCACAGCACTCCTCCATCCAATGTTCGCACCCCCGCACAACATATCTGAATGGTTTGCAGGCAGCAGTGGGGAGGTTCATTATTCCGTTCCTTACAAAATCCTTGCCAGGCATGAATATGCATAAACTACAAAACTCATGTGTGATTTAAGAAGTAGTAACCAGTACAAAATATAAGGGAGTGGGCCATGACAGGGGGTATTAACTTACCACAGGAAGAAGTTAAGCTAAAAGTGCACTTTAATGGCTAAAATCCTTCCACACTATATCTAAGGCAAAAGCTTTAATGGACCTTCAAGTGGAATTATCCAATTATCCCAAGAGCAGACTCCCTGGTATTCCCCAGCTGACACTGCTTACCTGTCAGTGCTCCCTCACTTTAGTCATTCCCCTGGGGGTGCAAGTGTGTGGCCAATGTATATTCTTTCCCAGGGATGATGTCTGCAGACAGGCTTTCCATAAGCAGTAATAGATAATCCAACAGAAGGCAACTTTCCTGGAAAGTTCCAATGTAGCAGAGTACTAAAAGCCTGCCTGTCATTCCGGTTCCTTAGCTGCTCATTAATGCATGGATGGGAAATCTGATTGGAGCAGAGCCCATGCAAAGGAAATTAACATGTGTATAACAAAACATGTGTAATCGCAATACTTTTCTCTAGGAGATATACTTCATTTTCTGGAAACATTTTAGGGGTGTCAACACTTGTGAGCATGCCTGTAAATTGCATAACAATGTTTAAAGTAGACTAAAACCTGAAATTTTGACTATCCCGATGTGGGATTTTCCACTGTGTGAAATCCCCCAGGTCACCCAGTATGACATTTCCCCACCCTACAGTTCTTTTCTAATCAGTGTGTTTGACTGCGCTCGCCAATTTCGGCTAAGGGCTGATTCTAGCCAAAAGCAGTTAAGTGCACCAGTGGCCGCATCCCTGCTACCCTCTAACATGGTACGCAACGGCAATTCACAGATTCCTGGGTACGTGCCCTGTTAACCCTTTCGCTGCCAGGCTACCTGGAGTTTTTGTCACCCTTTGTTGCCAGACCATTTTGCACTATTTTGCGCTCCACATGTTCAACTGTGATTTTTTAAGGGATTTTCAGGGATTTCCCAGGGAATTATATATTCTTTTTTTCAGCAGAATCTGGGTTTTAACATGAAATGTCTTTTTTGTCATTTTTTAGGTGTATTCTCAATATTTTGGGGTGAAATATGTGCAAAAAAAAAATATATATATTTTTTTACAATTTGTAGTGTTTTTTGTAATAAAAAAAAGTAATTTAGTCAATAAAATCTTATTGCATGTGAAATCCTAATTTCTCCTGGTCACAGCGTTACCACATATGTATAGGTAGACACCCTTTCCTGTCCAGGAGACTCCCCCAAACTGAAACAGCGCTTTAGGAGATTTTCAGATAAAATACAAATACAAACCCCTTACCAGTTCACAAAGGGTTAAATGTAAAAAAAAAAACACAGAGACAGAGAGAAAAAATATTTTATTATTTTTTTTTATACTTACCTCCCATCCATCCCTGGGCACTGTGTCCCACGCTGATCAATCTGGCTTCTGCTCTCCTGCTGCAGCTGGAAGCCTTTTATAGCTGCTGGGTGAGAAAGCATAAGGGGTTAATTTAAAAAGAAATATGACATAGGGTCCCCCCTCCCAGGGGGGGGGGACCCCATTTTTTTTTGGAATTTTAAGGGTTGGACCCCTTACCAGTTCACAAGGGGTTAACAGTAAAAAAAAAGCACACTGACACATAAGAAAAAAATAGTTTTATTAAAAAATAAAACCTTTTTTTTACTTTACTTACCTCCAATCGTCAGCTCCTTTGTCCCTCGATGTAATGGCAGATGCAATCATGCTGGCTGCAGTAGCAGAGGGGCAGGTGATGATCTTATCACCTGCCCCTCTGCTCCTGTGGCCAGCATGATCGCAACTGAATGAAGAGCAGCAGGGAGCCTGGACGACACCCGGTGAGTGACGTCATAAGCCCCTTAACGGCAAGATGGCGGCGCCCGTCGCGAGAGGAGGGGGAGAGCCCTTTCAGGCTCTCCCCTGAAGCTGAAGAGCCGGGGGGGGCGGTCGGAGGCCCCCCCAGTGAAGAGAAGACCCGGCGGGAGGCAGCGCTGCCACAGGTAAGTAAATGTCATTTTTATTTTTTTACAGTTAGCAGCTGCTGCTGCAGAAGCGGGGGGAGGGGCAGCCTATTCCGGGGGCTCTCCGTGGGGGCTCGGATGGCACCAAATTAAAGAGGAGACCCAGCCGGATCCAACGAGGGGTCAGGTTAGTATTTTTTTTTTTTTTAACTAGCAGCGGGGAAAGTCAAGCACGTTACGGGCTTGGCAACAAAAGGGTTAAAGGTACAGCTTGCAGTGGTCATGGCTCGAGCATGTGCCGCTGGATCGGGAAAAAGGTAGGTTTTCTCTGGATTGAGAGGGAGGGAATCATGCGGCCCTGGAATCTTACAGAAGCCATTGACTGTGGGTACTGGTCCACTTTAATATAAATAGTAACCCTGCAATAAATGCTAATAGCTTTTAAAAATGCATTGGTCACCTTGCATAGTATCAGACAACTGCTGGGCACATCCGGCCAGTCCTCAGCTCCTGATGTGCACTGCAGGCATTTCCCAGGGGCTGTTAATAGTGGTGAAGGTTGGGGGCCACATCGTTGATCCATGACTGCATATGGGATACCAAATCAAGTATCAAATCAAATTAAAGTCAAGGTTTATTGGTCACTTACATAGTATGTCATGCAGTGGAATACTTGTATTGACTGTTCATAGCATGTGAAAGTGAAAGAATATGAAAGTTCAGAATAAAAATATTGAGTAAATCAACGTATATATATTATAATAAAAGTATAGGTGCATATTAGAATATATGCCATATATAATAGTTTTTACTATTATGTGATAATATATTCATATGACAGATAGGCCCAGGGGCATACTTGGTCCAAAATTTAGCCGGCCTATCAGCTGCTGACCCCAGCCCTATGAAGACTTAATGGCTCCTTACCATGACTTTTGTACTGCAGGGTCTGGCCAGACAGGGGTGGAAATAGCTGCACTTAAAGCAATGAATCTTTAGTACAATGAATCTTTAGTATTGTAGGAGCAGGAAATGTGGAAGTATTTCTATGCACAGCCTTGAGGCTGAGGCTTTAGCATTCAGAGCATTGGCTTGGCTGGGGTAGATTCTGTTATGGGGGGTTAAAAGATGTATAAATGACTTCTAGCACAAGCTCTGGTTGATGTGGGCTGTGTGCTGGTGGCTACACCCAACCAAGTTTGCTCCAAAGCATACCGGAATATACCGGATTCCCCACTGTCTGAAACCCCCCGGGCGCCGGTAATCTTGCCTGACACTGCATCTCTGGGTTCTTTGTAGCTGTGCACTCTCTGCACCAGCAATTCAGACAGGCTGGGCATGCAAGAGCTTACACTCTAAGGGGGGAACATCGGATGTGGCTGCCGGCATCACCTATGCCAGCGCAAAGTTAAAATCAGCGGCTTTATGCCACATATTAGTATGCACCACATAAAGTGCTGATTGGACAAGCGCCCACGCATGCGTTGTGGGAACAATGGAAAGGTGAGAAAAAGTGGGCAATCTGGGAAGTTTCACATGGGGAGGCTTAATACATCAGGATTCCCCTGGGGCAGGGACCAATCATAAGGGTACTCAAAATCCTGGTGATTGGTCCTCCTTAAGTGGGTGATAGAAATATATTATAAATAGGGATGAGCAGGCTGGTATACCAACCCTGGAATTTTCAGCAGGATCTTTAAGCAGTTACATGCATTAAATTCTGCCCAATTTGATCATCTGTGCATTGGTAACAGAAGACTTTAAATTGATCAGCAAGTCAAAAGTAAAAAAATAAATATCAGTAGCTTACCTTAAATTGAGTCCCTCCAGCTCTCTCCTTCCTGCTATGTCAGTTTACTTGATAAGGAAATCACCTCTTAATTCAGCTTTCAGTCTCCACCTCACAGACCTGGTCCTTCAATCAGCCTTCAGTGGACCGAGAATGAAAGCACCCCCCACTCCCTCCCCAGATGTCCTGATTGGCTGCCTCTTTCTGTAGCTATGTAACCCTGCCCTCTTCTCTGGTCACACTATGTGCTGGCAGTAATAGGGCACAGTGTGTTTACATTGCATCACTGTTGCCACACCCACTGTTTCTCCAAATTTTTTCTATGAATCTCCAATGCTCTAATACTTTTAAAAATAACTTAGGAGCTACAGGTTTTTTTTGAAAATGGATTGAAGTTTAGGACAGTGCCATATGTAGCCCAAGACAATAGGGCAACAATCGGGTTTGCGTTTAGTATAACTTTAATGGCATTTACCCAGTCACTGCCTGAACTATGCATTATTATAAATTTTTTTTGAGAGTTGCCTGCCAATGTTAAGCTGCAGAAGACTCCCTTTCACCTTCGAAGCAGATCCAAAGAAGGTTGTTCTTTACGTACCTTGTGAGAGGGTCTACTTTGCATGCTCCTCCTATTAAATTATCTCATCATGACTGTATAGATATTTTCAATTTCAAGAAGTATTCTAATAAGTGGTATAAAGCCTTTACCAGCAGACCCTAGGTAAGGTCACATGAAATGTCAACATCAAACTTTGACTAGGGTCTTTAGCTTTACGGTCTTTAGCAAACTTTAGCTAGCTTATGGAAATTAAACCTGAAATCTATGGTTACTTGGGGCAGACACAAGACTGGACCTGTAGTTTTCATCTCCAATGGAAATAGGTTGAAGACAGCAAAATCAAGTTTGGCCCTGTCTGTAGGACAAATTGTAAAGGAGTATACAGTATGTTTATGGGGAGACACATGCATTTTTAATTTATGAAAATTTATGAGACTGCAAAATGACTACCAAAATCCAGCTAATGTATGACTGCCATTCATGAATTAACCCTTTTCTATTTAAAATGATATTACATCCCCTCCCCCACATATACTGCATATTCCTCAATTATTACATGTAATCAACTTGAAACATGTGGAAAAAATTAAGATTTTACCATTTGAAAATAAGTGTTAATTTGTATTTTTTCTTTTTCTGTGGTTTTTAATCATCATGAATAATTTAGCCCTGCCAAAGAGTAAACAAGTCCATTTTCACGTTGCTCGGGGTGGGAATCTCTTTTGTATCTCTTCTCTAATTGAATTGCTGAAAATCCACCAAGCAGGGCCTGCTCGCTGCTAGAGCTAAATCAATGCGAGTCAGTGTCCGGTTACAATGCACTTTGTTTTTTGTGTTTTTTTTTTTCCTTCTACTTCGTAATTCTAGAAGCCGCAATAAATATTTGCCTTAAAGAAAAAAAAGCTAACATGTTTAAACCCTGAACAAAAGGACAGGGCGACATTCAGATCCAAGAAATCGTCAGATCCTGCCAGAACAATTCTGCTGTGTGATGAATCATTAATGATCTCTGAAAGTCATAATGTTCTGTCATTAATGCCCATTAATGATCTCTGTTTACCACTAGTAGGGGCTTGATGGTTCTGGCCAATACCTTGGAGAGTACTTTAAATATGCCTTAAACTTTCCCCTTCTGTTTGCCTGCTGCAAATGTACACTGCAGCTGAGCCTGAGCACTTCTTCTCCCAACCAAGATGGCTTTGGGCTTAAGAAAGTCCAATTCAGGTAAGAGACTCGTCTTTTCTAAAGCCGTATATGAACAAATCCTAAAGTGGATGTTTAGCTTGGTGTTTAGGAAGAATATTTTGACGTTATTGTGTTACAACAGGCATTTGCTGGGTCCATCTGTAATTTTTACAAGCAGTGAACCTGACTGGTAATGGAATAGGATTGTGTAGATATACTGTGCGACTACTTTTTGTCATGTCACCCTATCTTAAATTACAGTGGTTGAGAGCCAGTTAGAAATATAATCTGTATAATGGTTGTACAGTATGTATTTACTGCGGGCTAAGTGGGTAATTTGTTGTTTTGATCAAAGGACTCATGCATTGTATTTATTGTGTTTTATTCTTAAGGGACAGACACACGCAGATATATGTATATCGTTTCCAACGTAGAAAAGGACACCAAAGATTGTGTGCTGCGTTTCTTTGACAATATCAGAAACAGTTGACCTTTGCTTAAGCTTTAAAGCAAAGTCAATTTAATTGGAATATGTTAATCTGCCATTTGTAAAGCATATTTGCATTATCTATGAATAGTATAGTAAAGCCTTCGTTTGCATCTCTCAGAACTAATTAGACGGCTTACTGTAGGAACCAACGCCCACAAATCTGAAAATTGGCCAAGACCTCCTGCTTCTTTTTTTCTCTCTCCTGTATAAACAGCAGCATAGAATCCATTTAGGCGTTTACTAATAGCTTCCTGCCATTCTCATTGCTTATCAGGAAACTGTTTAACAAATGGAGGTATAGGCTATAAGTCTCTATAGCAGAATTATCGACTTTGTAAAGTGAATTATGGCCTCATCAGCTCACATGGTAGGCTAGAAATGCATTTCGAAGAGGCAATACAGACAGCACTGAGATATATAATTATTATTACCTAGATTATTTAACAGTGTTCTGTTAATGGCTTTTTGATTTATAATTTTGTTATGCTTGTGGTTTAAAAAAAGAAAAAGGGTCACATAATTTTAGCTAATAGTAATATTAATAGTTGAGTGTAATCTTTACAAGGCTGTAACAGCCGGGCTGACTAGCACCATGGACAGTTCTGTACTACAAAGACTGACGGGTGTTCCTGGTCCAAGGAATCAAGGTGAACATGAGGTGAGAGAAATACAGCGGTGCCACTGATGTCTGCCTACAAATATAATTGCCTGGCTTCCCCAATATGCGTGCAGCTTGTTAAGTCTAAACAGTGGAAGCACCAGGTCATTGGTTCAGAATTAAGGCAGACCCCCACTCTAAATACAAGTCTGTGAAATGACAGGCTGATCATCAACAGTAAGGGATACTCACCTATACAACTACTGGGCATCTGTGCAATGATGGACCTGAAATCTACACTCTTCTAGGAAGAGCTGGCAGTGTATTGTGTACTGAGGCTTTCCGTTGCCTCATTGGCCCACAGGTCAGGTGAGTGTTTAGAGTGTCATGCTTTCCCTCTAATACAAAAAAAGGTCTGCTTTAAAGCTACTTGGATAGCAACTATCCCACAGCTCCACCGCTCCGCAAGGAGCAATACTCACCTGTTTCACTATTGGATATCTGTTTAACCAAGGACGCACTCCACCAGGAGCCCCTGGCTGCTGTATTGTCTATAGCTGTTTCTGGTGACCCGTTGTTTGAATTAGGCATCCTTGTTTAGGATGTCAGGATTTCTCTCCAATGTAACATAGGTCTAGGTCCACATAAACAGAAACATAAAAGGTTGACAACAGAAGGAGACCACATGGTCCATCTAGTCTGCCCCATGTGTTCTTATATGTTCTTTTATGCCCATAAAGTTGGGCATTATGACATTTAGGGAACCAGCTTTTTCAGAAGAAGGTTCATAATGGCTACCCCATACATTTTCTTTATAACAGGACAGTCACAGACTGAAGATACGGTTTGATACTACTTTAACTAGATTTTGGCAGCTTGTAGCTTGCATGAGGTGAAAGAGAATGATATCATTGTTAAAAAGATCAGTTTGCATTTCCCTAGCATCATCCTCAGGACACCACACAGCTGTGATTGTTGGTCCAGGCTGGTGGACATTAATGATCCATTTTAAAATTGCCACAGGGCTTTGGGATGGAGTTGGAAATGTAAAGGAAGGAATGTGGCCATTTTTTCCTTAAATGACAAGCACATGTTAGATTAAACATGAAAGATTTGTGTAAATACATTTAGGTGGAAAGATCCTCTTTCGATATAAGGCTTTGGTGTTTCTATAGTACCTTGTGCAAAGATGATTTACTGTGTGCCCATATGAGATCTACTGTATTTTTACTCTAATTTTCCAAAGGAAGCTTGTTTGTAAACTGCCTTGTTTGTATATGTCCCTTCGATTTTATATTGTTGCTCCATAAAGACGAGGGTTGACTAATACAGCTTCCTCTCATGTCTATATGCCCCTTTAGGCTTCCCATATACATTTCAAGATGTATGACTATTTTAGTGTTCTCATATCTGTATGGGGCAACATTAGAGCATGAAAAATCATTCTAAATGTTGAATGGCTGGTGATGGGATAGCTGGTAGTTTCCTTTCCATAGCTGGTCCTGAATCTGTCTAGACTAGAAAGGATGGGTGGTCACAGACATACACACATAATATATTGCGGCATCTGCATTGTGTTTTTTTTAGGGGTGTCATGTCATGTCATTGGTTGTGAAAATGAATCTAGGAACACTACTCAATACCGTGATTTTATGTCTCAATCTTTTCTGGGCCACATTGATGGCAACAAGATCAAACCACATGGAAAGATGCATTTAGCTTCCTCCATTTATGCATCTCTGCTAAATAGTATAGGTTAGTTTACTTTGCAGTCTAAGCTCTCTTGGAGCCACAGTAACTAAAACTTGGTAAAAGGACAGCTAAGGTTTATTAGTCTTTTTTGCTAACATTCAAAAGTCCCTGAAAATGTGATGACCAGATCATGTAAGATATTCAATTTTAAGACAATTGTAATTATTAATATTGTGATTATTGACAGGGAATCCACCTTTAACCTTTACTAGGTCCATGTTAAAAGTTAAAAAGAAAATGTGAAATGAAATGTGTAGGCATCAAACCCGATCTCCATTTTTTGTATTTTGGTTGAACCAAACATACAATGGCATTACCAATGCACCTTGCATCTTGACTGTGATGTATCAGCCAAAAATGTGAGAATAGGCAGACCATAAGGAGACATTGAGTAACAAGCAAGATGTTTTTTTTTTACATGTTAACTATGTCAAAGTTACAGGCAAACTGTATGAGAATACGCAGGGCTAGTGTCCCCGAGACTGAATGTTTTATATGTGTACAACAGTGTCTTTATTATAGCAATAAGATTGGCCAAGCAGTTGTGGACATCAAGACCTGTCGGCTGTTCAAAGGGCACATTTGTTTCTAATAGGGAAGGAACTTACAGGTTAAGGACATCTATGGCCATAACAGTAAATTATAAATTATGTGTGTGTGTGTGTGTGTGTGTGTGTGTATATATATATATATATATATATATATATATATATATATATACTGATTTTTGCCCAAGAAGTCTGGCTAAAGATTATTGAAGAAGAGAGTAGTTTAGCAGACATTTTTGGATCCATTTCCATGGAAAACAAGGGGTTACGGTATTCTTTTATATGGCCTCAGAAGATATCCTTTACCTTTTCTTGTATTTACTGGAGCTAATATGGTTGATTGGCATCTTCAGCTAGTCAACTTATACAGGTGTAAACAATTATTATTATAAAAACCTCAATAAAAATATCAATGATTAATATAACAATAAATGCCCACTGTAGGTTCTAGGTTGTGGATGTCGTAAGGAATCACACCAATGTGAATGTATAAAAGATTGTATTGTGCACAGACTTATGATACAGGACAGCAGTACATATGTAAAAATAATACAATATATATATAAAAATAAGGGCCTAAACAGTTAAATTAACCACCTAGACAGTATAGGTATCACAGGGACTAAACAAATACATAAAACAATTTCTAACATGTACTGTTACAATTGCCAACTAGGCCTAAAGTTGCTTGCTGATAGTTACTAATACAGGACCCTCATGCCCACGCTTCCTTGCTCTTCCTTGGTCCCCTCTCAACTGCCCCAAAAATATCTCCCATTCTTTTAGGCCACCTCACTTCCTGTTGGAAAGGGCTAGCCCCTCCCTGTAGACTGCACCTCTGCTCACAAAGGGATTCCACGGGCAGGTATTGACTTAATTTACATTACATAGTTAGGAATCCTTTATACACCCAAATCTATTGTGTCCACCCGACCCCAGCCAAGATGGTGGGATGATACCAAATTAGCATCTAAGAGGCCCAATTACCATCCTATCCAGGGAAGCTACTTGGAGAGCTATTTTAGATATTCAAAACTTATATATCTAATATTTTATATTTCATGGGAATTTTCTATTTCTTACACAGGGGTGGGATTCAGCAGGTCTGCATAACTAATTAGTCAGTCAGTCCTAATAACCAGAAGAAACTGACACAAATAGAGAGAATGAGTAGACTAATCTTTTATTAATTAATTATTAATGTATTTATTATTAAGTTTATGTCAGTATGGTATGGGCCATGGTCTCTAGAGAGGGTTTTGTTTTATGTTTGAAAAGCCTTATATAACTAGTTAAAAAATGTGAAAAGTAATGAACAAACTGAAAACTGTTTCATTAGCAGTTTCTTATATATTAGTTATCTATCTTTCTTTATAATGCAACTCAGTTATTGATGGAAAAACAAATTAGGAGACAATCTGGGGAAGAACAACTATTGATTCTAATGGCGTACTCTGAAAAAAATATTGAGTGATCTTCGGGTGTTCACAGGTCTTCATCTAACTACTTGTTAAGTGTAGCGAACTTGGGCGTACTGGTGCCAGTTGGAAAATCTGGCCCTTAATTTCAAAATGTTCAATTTGTGCTGCACTTTTTGATGACTTAAGCGTAGGTATAAGGAACCTATTGCTAAAAATCTGAATCCCACCCTGGACCTTATGTAATGAGTGACTTCATTGGCACAACAGGCTTCTTATCACCCACTATGTAAACCATAGGCAGTATCTAAAAATGTCAAGCACTGTTTAGAAAGAAACTTTATTCTATCTAGGTTTGTCAAGTCTAGTTTAAGCTGACTAGTAATAAAGTCGTCACTTGTGGTTTTATTGTATTTTGTTGCATGGATTTTATCAACTTTATAATTCCCACATTAAACAACAGTATGGATCACAGTATACATTTTTTAGATAGTCGGATGTGATTGACTGCCCAGCTTTCCCGCGAGGCAGTGGGGTTCATTGGTGCTGTTGTACTGTCACCTTCCTAGTCCCCGGAAGGGGACTCTTCTAGTGAATACTGCTCTGCTTATCTAATTATTCCTGGTTCCACACTGGATGTTGCACATGATGGACCTGTCCTGTACACAAAAAAGAAACCTTGGGGCCAAGCTAGGAGGAGTTTTTTAGGGCCATAGCCACACCCACAAAAGTAGCTTAAATGTTTCAGTAGAGTAGAAGTCAAAATAGTAGAGTGTTTTAGTAGAGAGTAGAAAAAACAATAAACAGTTAAAGATGAGGTTTTATTTCACTATGCTAACACTGTGAGCTATCGTAAATTAGCTGTTTGTCTAGTAATGTCCTTTCTGCTTTATTGTCGCCTTTACAGACACTATGAGATCGTCCCTATTGATTGGTCCCCTTTTAAACAGCGACAGTTTCCATTATTTGTTCTTAAAATATGCTTCTCTTGAACTGAAAGGGCACTTCACCCATTTTCTACTTTTCTCCTGTGTGATTAAATGTTCAATAAATTTGGGCCTTGACTAACTTTGAAAGAGTCCATTAAATTGCTGTCTTTTTTCAATAGAAAATAACTCATCATGGCTATTTTACCAATTTATTGTCCAGCTACAGTTTATGGTCTAGTTGTGAGACAGAAATAACAACAGCTTTGAGTTTATTATGTATCATTTTATTTCATGCTATTATGGGCAATTTTGGTGTCATTTGGGCTCAGCTGAAAGTGTTACAGATATGTCCTTTCTTAGCCCTTTTCATAGCTGGTTATGCTGAGATGTATGTAAGTCATGAGAGGACCAGCTTTTTGGTGTTTGTGATGTTTTGTAACAATATATTATTCGGCCAATTCTATTGTAGGTGCATTGTCGGTCGCAGGTGATTGTATGTAAATTATTTTTTGGGGAAATTGTCAGCTTATCCCGATATCATGCTAAAATCATGTCATAATGCATGTTTAGTCTTTATCCAGATTTATGGGTAGTTAGGAGTAAACACATCTTTAGCCTGTTACAAATTTAACACCGTGTTCTTTCTGGTCACCTAGACCCACAGGGGCAGACTTTCCTGCAAGGGTGAATGGCTACTTTTATTATCATTCTAAAGACTTTATTTTTTCAAAGTAATTCAGGATAACGGTTGCAGGCTTCTGTGCAAGAATTGTCAGTTATTAGTATTAGAAATGATTGGCTCTATCCAGGCCAGGATAGATTTTACTTGGTGCATGGACAGTGCTCCAGGAGGTCAGGGCTGATGGTGGCCCTGTAAACTGTGAAACTTTGTGTCTTATATTGCTGCACACATTTAGAGCTAAACTATGTTAGTGTGGGAGGGAGAGAGCCAGAGGGACTGTCTTGGAGCACCCCCCGTACACTGTGCGTGGATATATTTATTACTGTGAGATAGGCGTGTGTTGTTTTCAAAGTAATTCTGAAGATTTACTCTAATGGAACCTAGGAGTAAGGCTTTCATCCATGCCCATTAGTCCTTATGTAACTAATTTCCCACTAGCAACTCTTCTGCCTATCAAAGGGAAGATCTCTTATCTGGTAGAGCAGTGGGCAGCTTAAGGACTGCAGTACCATGATTACCAGTTTGGGATTGTCACCCCCTTCTTATATTGTACAGGGTGGACTTTAACTATAATGAGACCTTATAGTGTGCTGCTTCCTTTCCGCCGACACCTGCAACCCGATGCTAACCTGAAGATCATAGCCATGTAGTCTCTCCTTGAGCAACCTCATGACTCATGATCTCTTGTCTCTCGCAGGTCCTCAGCCTCGGTAACAATATCTCCGCTCCCTAGTGTCACCATTTCTATTCCCACTTACACCACTAACTCTCCGGGTTCAAAGTATATACCTTTTTTTCCTATGCAAATGAATGAATCTACTATACAGATACTTTTCCCTTGATACAACAAATGCACTTTCGTCCCTCCAGGTTGACATCATCAGAGTTTTCCCCAGCCCTTTAGTCCCCCTAAATAGAGTTCTATCAGTGTCCAGAGTAATGCTCTGGACAGCTCACAGTGCTTTTGTTGACCACAAGGGCAACAAAAGGATTGTGAGCTGCCCAGTACTACTGATATATATATATCTGTCCTGTGTATATATAATACTATCATATACAACCAATAATACATAATAATACTACTGTCCACAACATAAAAAAGCAAATCTACCTGGCACCATTTTTGTTAGAATACTATAACATAACACTTTGGTGGACACTTGCTGTCAACCATTATGTTAAGTTAGAAAGCCATATAACAAAAGCAAACAAGAGTACATTTATGCTTTAAATAAGGCAGAATTTCTATATCTCATTGTGTGTTAGTCAGAAAGGCTTTTATCTGAGGTTAAAATCTATGTTTTTCTGTTCCGTGACTTAAAAAACACAATAGCAAATCAATCGTCTAGAGGATTGTTAAGTGTGCATAGTATAACCTCACACAAAATGAGACAATTGGATTACATGTGGATGCATTTGCAGGATCAGGTTAAGTGCATCTGTTATGCCATAAAAGGTAATAGTAAGTACATTTAGTACAGAATAGAGTGTGAAATCTTTTAGAATAAATGCATTATGTAAAGTCAAGTGTAGTCTTTACTAAAAAGAATTGTGTTAGATGGTTTGCTTTAAAATTGTTCATGTCATATACACATTTTTAATTGTATTACATCAGTATAACTAAAAAATGCATGACAACTCAAAACACTTTTCTATTATATCCTCTAGATGTCCCCCTTATTCTCGATCTGTAATATGGCCAGTTTTCAACGCTGCAAGCTAGATATTTGAAATACTTCCATTAGCATTTTACCAATCTCTTTACATTTCAGTCTCTAGTTAGTCTTTATTAACTTTAATTAGACTCCTCATAATTTTGTAGTTTGAACAATTTGATGCTTCTGTAGACAATATAGCGGTTTACAGAGTGGTGGTGATGAGAGTAGACTTTTCTTTGCTGAATTTGGAAGCATACATCTCCAAAATATACATATTTTAGTGCAATGTTTAAAGATGACAAAAGTAACTATATTGTTAAAATGCTGAGTACCATTCAGAATGATAGAATGGGATCACAAGATGATGTGTGGTGACACCACACATTAGCCAAGACTCATCAAGATAAAAAAGCAGAGCAAGCTGCGGAGAAGGTGCCACCTATCAAATAGAATCAAGTTCTGATTCTGCCTGAATAATGAAACCTGGTTTATGTTGTGTGCTCAAATTTTGTTGTTGCACTGGTCAACTTCCTTTTCACAAAAATACAGGTAACTTACTGTTTTTTGCATTGAAATAAATATAAATAAGTATAAATATTTTGGACAATACATTTATTCTCTGTGCTGTGTCACAGCAAAAGAAAACTTTGCAATACAATACATATCTTTTAACATTACAAGTATTCTTGGCGGCTCAATGAGGCCACTGGTGCATACAACGACAAATCAACAGGTGTGAAGAGGGGGTTGGGTGGGTTAAGCGAGGGGGACTTTGCAGCCCCAAAGCTTTATTTACCTGACAACATGAGAGGGAGAGTGGGGAAGGGGGAAAAAACTTCCTTTTCTGCACTGTAATCCATTAAATAATAGGGGTTGATTCAGATCATGGTAAAAACATTCACTTCTTTTTTCTACCTTGGGACTGATTCAGAGCTAGGTGAAATCTACACCCTGTAGACAATGAAAGTCAATAGCAGTTTTCTCCTCCTAAAAAGGAGTGAGAATTCTCACTTGGCTCTGAATCAACCCCATAGTCTCTGAGCAGGCTATGGATCAGCCTGCAGCAGTTCTCAATGGACATCCTTTCCTAGAGCCCTGACCGATTATGGGGAGGTTGCCTGATTCTCCATGGTTGGTGCCTGTCTGGCCTCTAGGAGGGCCAGCATTCGATCAGTATTTTTCTGGCTGTCCATTTGGGCAATCAGTGCCTCAAAATTGGTATTGAGGCGCTGCTGCTCAACAACCCTTGCAGCAAGGTCCTGATGGATCAGACTAGCAGTTCTCCGCACAACCTTAAAGCGCCTGGTTGAGTTTCTGCAGAAGGTGGAGCTGTTGGCACGCCAGTCTGCCTCCATCATTTGGCACCTGCATGGCAATGAGAGGTGGCGTCGGGCTTCAGGGCGCGGCTGGCTCCTGGCTCTCAGTGGACTGGCCACAGTCCGGGGGATTGGTGCTGGGAGGCAGCCTGGAAGGCCTTCCAAGAAGGCCTTTTTTACAGGATGCTAATGATCCTGGGATCATAGAAAGCAGGGTCACCTGTGAGGTGTTAGGTATGTGTTCATGAGTGAGATATTCATATACACCTAAAACCCTCTCCCAAAAGGATCTTACCTCCTGGCATTCCCACCAAATATGGGTCATAGATCCCAAGGCACTATTGCACCTCCAACAGTTACCAGATTCGGCTCCCCCAAACTTCACCAATTCAGCTGGACATTTATACCATCTGGTGATGATCTTGTAATTTCTCTCTTGTGCTCTATGCGCTATCGAAAACGTATGTGCCTGAGCAAAAGACTTCCCCCAGTCCTTTGCCTCAAACTTTTGTTCCAGCTCCTCCTCCCACCCCCTGATAAAATGTAGCTGTTCTTTGCCACGCTCTCCCAGGGTACCTTGTACAGAGTGGAGATTGTGTGGATTGGGGGCATAGATGTTTTTAGAATGCTTTCAAAGGCTGTTAGAGGGAGTTATAGATTAGGAGCCAGGAGTATGCGAATTAATAAAGGCA
Organism: Gastrophryne carolinensis; assembly: GCA_027917425.1. NCBI lineage: Eukaryota > Metazoa > Chordata > Amphibia > Anura > Microhylidae > Gastrophryne > Gastrophryne carolinensis. Next base: position 86,348,609 of record CM051235.1, on the reverse strand, counting down.
ACTAGATGTGAGTGTAGAAGCCAGAAGCCAGCGAGTTTCTCGCCCCCGCTACGAGCCTGGAGGTCTTGGTGGGTAGGTGGGCTAGTTCCAGTCAAAATCTCTCCCAATCTAACGTCCTGTGAGGCCTCCCAGATAAGGAATTATTCTTAGTATACAGTACGTCCTGCTCCAAATCTAATACTTACAGTTGGGATATACTCCTCCAGATGGCGCTGGACTGCAGAGACATCGAAAATAGGCTCCTCCCGGCCCCTCAAATACCCAGGGACCTCCCACAAATCCCCAGAATTTCTCTGCAGTCTGGCTGCGAAGGACAAGAAATTGGCTCTCTACTCGCAGGTGAGCGGGGTTATTAACCTGCGGGCCCTGTAGGACTATTCCCACCCGTTCCACTAGTAATATGCCTCCCAGCCTTGGCTGCGCTGGTCAGGTGAAGGTAGGCAGCACCGCCGTTGGTGCTTAGGAGCGCTGCTCCACCGCAATCCCCCACCAAAGGGTAGGCGGTTCAGGCTTATGGTGAGCCTCTATGGTATGCCCCTCCCGCACTACTGCCCCTTGCCCCTGCCTATTGGTGGGCCCTATTTAAGTGGCCGCCGTCCTCCCTCATCCTCCTTGTAGTCTTCGGGGGAAAAGAGGGGGGGGGGTGTGTATGTGTATAGATATGTATGTTATGCAGTCTTTGCTTTCACTTTTCACATGTCTTTATTCTTGTGTCAGCCGCCGCGCTGACTTGTCTTTATTGCTCTTAAATTTACCGCCGCCACGCTCTGACTTGGTTCCGCGCTTGGCGGCGGCATTACCTCAGGCGCTGGTGCGCCATCATTGGCTGTTGGCCTTCTGGCTTCGCGTTCTTCGGGGGGGGTGGAGGTCTTTGGCGCGCTCCGCGTCATCGCTATTACTAGCCCGCCCTTCGAGGTATACCGACGCCATCTTTTCTGACTTGGTTGGCCTATGCGCGACGGACTCCTCCGGCCCTGTTTTTAGTATATTACTTGTAGGCCTTGTAAAAATTATACTCCCACGTCCCTAGCGGGTTATTGGGGCATCCAGGGTTGCTATATAGCTTTATTCCCTATCGGCGTATAGCGCCGCTATAATCACCATATGGAGGCACCCCAGGATAATGTTACCGGGGTCCCTTCGGGACAAGACCGGCTGTGTGTAGCGTGTGGGCAGCCTCATGCTGACGCTGACAAGGCGCGGGTCTGTGTACCCTGCGCTCAGCAGGTGCTTGCATTGCAATCTGGCCTGCCAGTGGCTGCGCCTCGTTTCACTTCACCTACTCCCCCAAGCTTAAATCTCACTCCTGCTGAGTTGCATACTAGTGGGGATTCTCAGCCTGATGTGTCTTCTAGACTGGCTACTGTTGAACAGATTATTGTGAAGTCTTTAGAGCGTAAGGCCCCTGCTAAGAAGCGGCACTTGACGCCTAATGTTACTGTTTTCCCTATGGGAACTGAGGAGTTTTGGAATCTGTGTGGCTATACCCCGTCTGATTAAGGGAAGCTCTTTTCTGATTCAGGCTCATCAGATGAGAGGGACATGACGATTCTGGCTCTGACCCCTGGGCCCCGGATGACACTGACAGATTATTGACCCAGATTTTTGAGGTTCTGTCTATCTCTCTCCCTGTTGAGGCTCCCAGGCAAAGAGGGGAGCTTTTCCATACAGCAAGATCACGTTTGGAATTTCCAGAGCAGGCACATTTCCATAACCTTGTGCTCAAGGAATGGGAGTGCCCCAGTAAACTTCCCGGGGTTCCAAAGAGTTGGGATAGGAAGTATCCCTTTCCTGCTGAGGTGGTTAAATGTTGGTCATTCCCCCCCCCCCCCGAGGTGGATGCCCCGATCCTAGGGCTATCTAACACCTCTGTAATGCATTCCCCTGATTCTACTACCCTGCGGGATGCCGAAGACTGGCGTATTGATCAGCTGGCATCCCACGCCTTTGCATGTGCGGGGACGGCGCTGTGCCCGGTCTGTGCCTCTGCCATTACTGCTGTGGCCACTAGAACCCTTTTCAGAAATATGCTCGATAGTGCCCCTGATGATTTGCCTTGTGAGGTGTTTAATGCACTCTCCAGTTGTGATGTTTTTGTAAATTTTGTCCTATCAGCATTGGATGACACCATCAGAATGTGTGCCAGAACTTCTGCCCTCGTCGTGGCTATACGCCGCTCGGTTTGGCTGCGCCAGTGGGCTGCTAACAATGCTGCCAAGAAGGCCCTCACTGGTTTTCCTTTAAAGGACTGCGTCTGTTTGGTGACCGCCTGGACCTTTTTGCTAAGGGATGCAGGTTACCCCAGGCGGCAATCCCGGCCCTTTCGGGGTCAGGGTTCCTTCTCCTCCCCTTACCGCGGTGCAAGACAGGGAAGGGGGGTGTCCTTCCCTGGGGCCCGGGGAGATTTCTGGGGTAGAGGCAGAGGACGTGGATGTCCTGGCTCCTCCTGGAGTCCCAAAGCTAAATCCTCTCCCAAGCCCCCTCAGGCATGATGGGGCGCCCTCACCCATCCGGGTGGGGGGACGGCTGCAGCACTTCGCTCACGTCTGGAGGCTTCATGTCTCAGACCAGTGGATTCAGGAGGTAGTGTCCTCCGGTTACAAGTTGGAGTTTGCTGCCGATCCCCCTCCAAGATTCATCAGATCCCGGATTCCTCAGGACCCTGTGTCAGCTCAGGAGCTAGTGCAAGCAGTGCAAGGCCTTCTGGAGCTGGGGGTCATCTGCCAGGTCCCTTTAAGAGAAAAGGGCAAGGGCTTTTATTCCAACCTATTCACAGTACCCAAAAAGGATGGTTCTGTCAGGCCCATCCTGGACTTAAAGATTCTCAACAAGTTTGTCAGGGGCAGGCGCTTTCGCATGGAGACTCTGCGCTTTGCCATCAGTTCCCTGCGCCAAGGGGATTTCATGACTTCTGTGGACATATTCCTGTGTTCCCAGGTCATCAAAGGTTCCTCAGGTTCGCTCTGATGGATCAACACTACCAGTTTGTGGCCTTGCCCTTCGGCCTCACTTCAGCTCCCAGGGTGTTCACCAAGGTGCTGGCTGGCGTGATGTCTCTGCTCAGATGTCAGGGTGTCCGCGTGCTTCCCTATCTGGACGACATCCTCATCACTTCCCAGTCTTTACATCAGGCAGAGTTGGATACTCAGCTGGTGGTGTCCACTCTGGAGTCATTTGGATGGGTGATCAACCACCCCAAGTCCTCACTGTCCCCTTCCTTGGTAACTCCATTCCTAGGAATGAATCTGGATACAGTTCAGGCAAGGATCTTCCTTCCTCAGCAGAAGGTGGACAGTCTGATTGCACAGGCTCAGTCCCTCCTAGCTTGTCTCCATCCCTCCATCAGGCAGGGGATGCAGCTAGTGGGCCTGATGGTGGCGTGCTTTGAAGCGGTCCCTTATGCTCAGTTCCACTTGAGGCCTCTGCAACTTCACCTATTGTCTGTATGGGACAAGGACCCAGAGTCCCTGGACAGGGTCTGTGTGCTCTCTCCCCTGGTCAGGAGGTCTCTCTTGTGGTGGATGGACTCAAGGAACCTGTTGGGGGGCAGATCCTTTCTTGCCCCTTCCTGGGAGACGGTCACCACGGATGCCAGACTGTCAGGTTGGGGGGGGGGTTTCTGGAAGTCCCTGCGGTTCCAGGGGAGGTGGGGCCCTCAGGAGGCCCACACACCTATCAATGTCTTGGAGCTGCGAGCGATCAGGTTGGTTCTGGCTCGCTTCAGGGCCTGCCTGGTCAGGTGCGCTCGGACAACCAGACGGCAGTTGCCTACATCAATCATCAGGGAGGGACCCTGAGCAAGGGGGCCCTCCAGGAAGCGTCTCTGATCCTGACTTGGGCGGAGGCCAATGTCCCCTGCATTTCAGCTGTGTACATCTCGGGGGTGGAAAATCACCTGGCGGACTCTCTGAGCAGGGGGACCTCTCACCAGGGAGAATGGTCCCTATGCAGCAGGGTATTTCAATCTCTGTGTCACCGTTGGGGCCAACCAGATGTGGATCTGTTTGCGTCCCGCCACAATCACAAGCTTCCAGCTTTTGTCTCGCTGTCCAGGGATCCTCTGGCTCTGACCTCGGATGCGCTAGCAATGTCATGGAAGGATTTTCAGTTCCTGTATGTCTTCCCCCCAATTCCCCTGCTGGGCAGGGTTCTGCGCAAGATTGCTCTGGAGGGGGTGCCAGCAATTCTGGTGGCCCCCAGGTGGCCAAGAAGAGTGTGGTTCGCAGACGTGGTACAGCTGGCAGTAGATCAATACGCTCTGCCCTTGGTGCCAGATCTGATCACTCAAGGCTCACTGCGCCATCCCAATTTACAAACTCTGGCTTTTACGGCTTGGCTGCTGAAACCTCCATCTTGATGGAGAAGGGGCTGTCTTCCTCAGTTGTGGATACTTTAATTAAAGCTAGGAAGAAGTCTTCCTCTTCCATTTATTACAGGGTTTGGCGTGCCTACATTGACTGGTGTGAGTCTAGGTCTTTTCCCTGTCGTGTGTTCTCTACTCCCAGGATTCTGGAGTTCCTGCAGCATGGGTTGGAGATGGGGCTCCAACTCAGTACTCTGAAGGGTCAGGTGTCTGCCCTGGCTATTTTTTTCCAGAAGTCCTTTGCTCAGCACCCTCTGATCAGGACTTTCTTCCAGGGGGTCACTCATGTGCGTCCCCCACGTAAACCTATGGTGCCTGTTTGGGATTTGAACTTGGTTCTGTCAGCCTTGCAGGGTGCTCCCTTTGAACCTGTGTAGGATGCTGCCTTGGCCATTCTTACGCTCAAGGTTGTGTTTCTGGTGGCTATCACTTCTGTCAGGCGTGTTTCTGAGTTGGCTGCGCTGTCCATTCAGCCCCCCTACTATGAGAGGCACCAGGACAAGGTGGTGTTTCGTTTCAAACCTGATTTTCTGCCTAAGGTAGTGTCTGCCTTTCATTTGAATCAGGATATTGTTCTTCCTTCTTTGTGCCCTAATCCTAGCAATGCTAAGGAGAGGGTTTTGCACTCTTTGGATGTGGTTAGGTGTCTGAAGTACTATCTGGTGGCTACTGCACCCTTCAGGAAAACTGACGCTCTTTTTGTGGTCCCTTCTGGTCCTAGGAAGGGTTTGGCTCCCGCCAAGTCTACTATCAGCAAGTGGATTTGTCAGGCTGTGATTCAGGCCTACTCTGCTAAGGGGAAGAATCCTCCCTTCCGCCTTACTGCTCACTCCACTCGTGCTATTGGTGCCTCTTGGGCTTTTCAGCACCAGGCTTCTGTTGAACAAGTTTGCAAGGCCGCTACTTGGTCTTCTGTTCATACCTTTTCAAAGTTTTACAAGGTTGATGTTAGGGCCTCAGCTGATGCTGTTTTTGGCCGCAAGGTTCTGCAGGCGGCAGTGGTTTAAACTGCCTGCTGCTAATTTTTCTTGGGGATCCCACCATACTTTATGGACACTGCTATTGGATGTCCCAACTGTAAGTATTAGATTTGGAGCAGGACGTACTGTATACTAAGAATAATACAATTCTGTGATTACTCACCTGTAGAATTGGTATTATGAGTATACAGTACGTCCTGCTCCAACCCACCCTTGGTTTGCATTTTTCTTGGATCCCCTGTATGGTGATTGTTATCATTGTTATAGTTGATAGTTTGGATTGTTTAATGCTCCCGGCTTCTCCTTAACTGCTTTTCAATGCTGGGGATTTGTGAGAGGTCCCTGGGTATTTGAGGGGCTGGGAGGAGCCTATTTTCGATGTCTCTGCAGTCCAGCGCCAATTCTACAAGTGAGCAATCACAGAATTGTATTTTTTGGATCCCATCCCGGGGAGAAATGCTGAGTTGTTAAATACCAGGGTGAGAGGCCCAGGTCTGTGGGAGATCCGCCTCTGCTTCAAGGTCCTATCCCAAAGAGTAAGCAAGGCATTCGTCAGGAATGGAAGTGCAGACTTCCCGGGTCGGCAGTAGGTTCAATCCATGGTAGGGCTACCAGGCTAAGAGGGGATATATCACTCTCAAACATGACCCAAAGTTTATTTTCTTTCTGGTGAAACCAGTCTGTGAGCCATACTAATACTGCTGCAGCAGTATGTATTATTAGTATACAGTACGTCCTGCTCCAGATATAATACTTACACTTGGGTTATCCTCCGCCAGAGAGCGTTGTACTGCAGAGGCATGTGAAAACAGGCTCCTCCCGGCCCTTCATATACCCAGGGACCTCCCACAAATCCCCAGATTTCTCTGCAGTGCTGACTGCGAAGACATGAAGTATCACTCTCTCGCAGGTGAGTGGGGCTATAAAAGCCTGCGGCCCTGTTGGACTACTCCCACCTGTCCTCCATGTGATGTGCCTCCCAGCTTGGGCTGCGTCGATCGGGTGAAGGTAGGCAGCACCTTGTGTGCTTATGGAGCCATGCTCCACCGCAGTCCCCCACCAAAGGGTAGGCGGTTTAGGCTTATGGTGAGCCTTTAGAGGATGCCCCTCCCGCGCTATTCCCCATGCCCCGTGTAGCGGTGGGCCCTTTAGTCCGGGGGGAAAGAAAGGGGGGGGGTGTGTGGTGGTCAGTGTATGCTTACACGCTTGGCCTTATTACTGTCCTTTACTGGTATCCTGGTGTCAGTGCCGCACTGTTAAAATTATTTTATTATTAGGTATATGTCGCCGCCACGCGCACTCCTTCTCTTATTGAATGTGCTGCGTTGAGATCTTCCGCCTTGGCAGTGGTTATACGCTGCGCGGTAGGCAGCGGGCGGCAGACAATGCCGCTAAGAAAGCCCTTACTGGGCTTCCCTTTAAGGGTCTGCGCCTGTTTGGGGACCGCCTAGACCTCTTTGCTAAAGGAGGTAAGTTACCACAGCGCAGGCGACAGCCTCGACCCTTTCGAATCCAGGGCCCCCTTTCAGCCCCCTATAGGCATAGGAGCAAGGGGCGACGTCCCGGCTCCTCCTGGGGAACCAAGCCCAAAGCCCCTCCCAAGAACCCTCAGACATGATGGGGCGCCCTCGCCCGCCAGGATGGGGGGACGGCTACAGCTCTTCGCGCATGTCTGGAGGCACCAAATCTCGGACCGGTGGATTCAGGAGGTAGTTACCTCTGGCTACAAAATAGAGTTTGCTGTACGGCCCCCCTCAGGATTCGTCAGGTCCCGGATTCCCCAGGACCCAGCATCGGCTCAGGTCCTGCTGCAAGCAGTGCAAGACCTTCTGGATCTGGGAGTTATTTGCCAGGTTCCATTGAGAGAATTGGGAGAAGGGTTCTACTCCAATCTGTTCACAGTACCCAAAAGAGATGGGTCAGTCAGGCCCATTCTGGATTTAAAGATTCTAAACAAATTTGTCAAGCACAAGCGCTTTCGCATGGAAACTCTGCGCTCGGCCGTTGGCTCTCTGCGCCCAGGGGATTTTATGACAAATGTGGACATCAAGGATGCTTACCTTCACATTCCTGTGTTTCCAGGACATCAAAGGTTTCTCAGATTCGAGTTGAAGGATCAACATTATCAGTTTGTGGCCCTACCATTTGGCCTCACTTCAGCTCCCAGAGTGTTCACCAAGGTACTGGCGGGAGTGATGTCCTTGTTAAGGTCAGGGGGCATTCGAGTGCTGCCCTACCTGGACGACATCCTCATCGCCTCGTGGCCCCTGCAGCAGGCGGAGCTGGACACTCAGCGGGTGGTGTCCATCTTGGAGTCATTCGCTGGGTGATCAATCACCCCAAGTCTTCTCTGTCCCCTTCGTCGGTGACCCCATTCCTGGGGATGATTCTGGATACGGTTCAGTCACGAATATTCCTTCCCCAACAGAAGGTGGAAGCCCTGACTGTGCAGGTGCGGTCCCTGCTCTCGTGCCCCCAGCTTTCACTCAGACAGGGAATGCAGCTGGTGGGTCTGATGGTGGCAAGCTTCGAGGCGGTGCCCATTGCTCAGTTCCATTCGAGGCCTCTACAGCATCACCTCCTCTCGGTATGGGACAAGGATCCTGCGTCCCTGGACAGTCCCTCTCGTGGTGGCTGGACCACAAGAATTTGCTAAAGGGCAGGTCCTTTCTAGCCCCCTCCTGGGAGACGGTCACCACGGATGCCAGTCTGTCAGGTTGGGGGGGGATTCTGGAGGTCCTTGAGGTTCCAGGGCAGGTGGGGCGCTCAGGAGGCCCATTTACCCATCAACATTCTGGAACTACGGGTGGTCAGGTTGGTTCTGGAACAGTTGACCGATCACCTGCAGGGACTGTCTGTTCAGGTACGCTCAGACAACAGGACGGCGGTGGCCTACATCAATCATCAGGGAGGGACCCGGAGCAAGGGTGCCCTCCAGGAAGTATCGCGGATTCTGACATGGGCGGAGGCCAATGTTCAATGCATCTCGGCTGTTTACATCCGGGGGTGGAAAATCTACTAGCAGACTCTCTGAGCAGGGGGACTTCCCGGCAAGGGGAGTGGTCCCTCTGCAACAGGGTGTTCCAGTCCCTGTGTCACCGTTGGGGTCTACCGGATGTGGATCTGTTTGCATCCCGTCACAATCGCAAGCTCCCGGCCTTTGTCTCCCTGTCTCAGGATCCTCTGGCTGTGGCCATGGACGCTCTGTCGTTGTTTCCCCTGCTGGGCAGGGTTCTGCGCAAGATTGCCCTGGAAAAGGTGCCAGTGATTCTAGTGGCCCCAAGGTGGCCAAGAAGGGTGTGGTTCGCAGACGTGGTACAAATGGCAGTAGATCAGTACGTCCTGCCAGAGGCGCCAGATCTACTCACTCAGGGCTACTTAGGCCATCCCATTTTACAAACTCTGGTTTTGACGGCTTGGCTGCTGAAACCTCCATCTTGATGGAAAAAGGCTTGTCTGCCTCAGTGGTGGATACCATGGTTCAGGCTAGGAAGAAAACTTCTTCGGCCATCTATTATAGGGTATGGTGTTCCTACACAGACTGGTGTGAGTCCAGGTCTCTTCCCTGCAGGGAGTTCTTCATCCCTAGTATTCTGGAATTAGAGTTGGGTTTAAAGCTCAGTACTCTGAAGGGTCAGGTTTCTGCCCTGTCTGTTTTCTTTCAGAAATCTTTTGCTCAGCATCACCTGGTTAAGACCTTCTTTCAGGGGGTCACCCACGTGCATCCCCCACGTAAGCCTACGTTCCTGTTTGGGACTTGAACATGATTTTGTCTGCCTTGCAGGGTGCTCCCTTTGAGCCTATTCAGGATGCTGCCTTGGCTGTACTTACCCTCAAAGTGGTTTTTCTGGTGGCTATCACTTCGGTCAGGCGTGTTTCGGAGCTGGCGGCGTTGTCCATTCAGCTTCCATACTACGAGAGACACCAGGACAAGGTGGTGTTCCGCTTTAAGCCAGACTTTCTGCCGAAGGTGGTGTCGGCCTTTCACTTGAATCAGGATATTGTGCTTCCTTCATTGTGTCCTAATCCTAGCAACACTAAGGAAAGGGTTCTGCATTCCTTGCATGTGGTCAGGTGTCTGAAGTATTACCTGGTTGACCCTGCTGCCTTCAGGAAGACTGATGCTCTTTTTGTGGTCCTTTCTGGTCCTAGGAAGGTTTGGCTCCGGCCAAGTCTACTTTTAGCAAATGGATTCGTCAGGCTGTGATTCAAGCCTATTCTGCTAAGGGGAAGAGTCCTCCCTTCCGCCTTACTGCTCATTCTACTCGTGCTATCGGGGCCTCTTGGGCCTTCCAGCACCAGGCCTCGGTTGAACAGGTTTGCAAGGCCGCTACTTGGTCTTCTGTTCATACCTTTTCGAAGTTTTATAAGGTTGATGTTAGGGCCTCAGCAGATGCTGCTTTTGGCCGTAAGGTTTTGCAAGCGGTAGTAGTTTGAACTGCCTGTTGTTACCTTTTGTTGTTGGGGGATCCCACCCTACTTTATGGACACTGCTATTGGATGTCCCAAGTGTAAGTATTATATCTGGAGCAGGACTTACTGTATACTAAGAATAATACAATTCTGTGAAATACTCAACTGTAGAATTGGTATTATAAGTATACAGTACGTCCTGCTCCACCCCACCCTGTTGTTGCATTATTCTGGATCCCCTGTATGGTGACTGTTATCTTGTTATTGTTAACAGTTGTTCTGGGTGGTTTTTGATTTCTCCCGGCTTCTTGTTCACTGCTTTTCAATGCTGGGGATTTGTGGGAGGTCCCTGGGTATATGAAGGGCCGGGAGGAGCCTGTTTTCGCATGCTTCTGCAGTACAGCGCCCTCTGGCGGAGGGTAACCCAAGTGTAAGTATTATATCTGGAGCAGGACGTACTGTATACTTATAATACCAATTTTACAGGTGAGTATTTCACAGAATTGTATTTTTGAGATCCAGGACCCCCAATCTCCCCTCGCCCTTGGGCCTATAGAGAGTCGCCCTTCTCACCCTAGGTCTTTTGTTGTTCCATATAAATTTTGAGAAGGCAGAGCGTGGGGGCGACACACAGATGGGCCCCAAAAGTTTGTTGTGATTTTTTTTTTTTAAGTTTTAGAGAACATTCTAATAAAATGAAAAAAAAGTTCCAAATGACAAAGAGAAAACAAGTTGCAAAAAAAAAAAATAAAGTTCCAAAAGAAAATGATGCAGTGTGGTGTGCTTTCTTAAACAAACAGGCTTAATGCAGGGTGCAGAAGGTAAATCTGGGGTGGAGGAAGGTGGCAGCAACCACTAGGGGGAAGCAGGTAAGAACAAGGAAGAAGAAGGTGAGTTACACTGCGGGGAAGCGCACTACATGGGATGCCCAAAAAGGAACTAGGAGGGAGAAGGTAAGTCACACTGCGGGGATGCACACTACATGGGATGTCCAAAAAGGAACCAGAAGAAACAGTAAGAAGAAGGTGAGTGACACTGTGGGGATGCACACTACATGGGATGCCCCTAAATCAACCAGGAGGGGGAAGGTAAGTCACACTGCAGGAAGGAATGCTAAATGGGATTCCCAAAAATGAACCAGGAGAAACAGGAAGAAGGTGAGTGACACTGCGGAGAGCCACACAACATGGGAGGCCCCTGAAAGAAAGTAAGTCACACTGCAGGCATGCAAACATGGGATGCCCCAAAGGTGTGGTTCAGCAAGGGAATATGTCTGTGTACGTATGCCAGCATGCAAGTGAGATGGCCAAAGAGCACAGAGAATCATAAGCACCGAGAACCGACTCCTCTTCAACATACGGCTGAAAATTGGCACAAACTCGCCTTACGGGGCTAATTCACAGGCCAAATCCATAATTGCTCAGCTACAACGAAAGCTTACACGGAACACGATCACATATGCCTGGCAAAGACGGATCTCAGACGCTACTCTGAGTAATACAAGCCAAAATCCTGGTTTGCGTGTTTGCTTCTGCAAAAAAAAAAGCAACTATGGAGAGCCTTGGAATCAGGCTTTATGCAGACATTTAAGGGAAGACAGGAATTCTGTAACATGATGTATGCGGTAATGTTTATAATGAGTTGACAAGATAACAGGATATGTGTTAAAGTTAAAAAACATTCTCTTGGAAACCAGCATATTCTTATAAACAACAGATCAATTAGCAGACATGGATGGTTCAGCTGAACAAAATGGTTAAGTGGCCATTTTGTGTAGCCTATGGTTCGGGTTAGCCATTTTATATTCTTAGACCATCTAGTCCCTATTTGTGCTACACTCATTTTGTTCCACTGTATTAAAATGTTTATAGAGCATGGCCATCCTACACCCAAAATTAGGCTATAGGTAGATTTTCAGGTTTTTGGTCGCAAGCCTATTGGTGCAAATAAACCTATTATAAGTGCAAACCACAGTGAGTGCTGTGTCTTCAATAAAAGGCACAATTTTAACCCCAATATCTGTTATAAATGTACAATGTTTTATTCCATTGCACCATCTAACTCTATGTAAAAGTCAGCTTCTTTGTATTTGTTAAAATGAACCGGGGGGGGGGGGGGGGCAGGTTTTATTCACTGCTAAGTCAGCCAATTTGTCAAAATCGGTTTGAACTGCAAATGAAATTCATGGATTTGGACAAATTGGCACGAAATTAATCTTGAAGGTTGGCTCATCTCTATTTGTCACCTATTCCACCCTCTGGGCCACTTACTTCCCTGATGATGTGAAGAGTAGACATGCTGGAGACACCTCTGCTGGTATAAAACGGTCTGTGCCATGTACTTGTAGGTTGATATCTCATAGGATTTGCTAGAATAAAATCCCCATATGTTAATATATCTAGAGCATTCTCCCAGCTTAGGGCTTTTAGACGGCATAAAATAACAGTGTCATAAATGATTTTCTGGGAAGATGGCCCCTCACTTGTCAATGTGTCTGCTTTACATGTATAGTATGCAGAGCATGTTATGTATGTGCCTGTTATTTGGAACATGGCAGATCACGTGGAGTGTGACGGATTGCGCAAATCTGCAGTGAAATGGGGAGAAGTTTTTGTCATGCCTGCATTCTCCAATACATAATGAATTACATTATCAACAGCCCGCTTTTGGTCTAGTGAAAACACCCACGCAACAATGCTGATGAGATCCTCTGGAAACTGCACAGGGGAATCCAGAAGCCATCTTACAATGTACATCAGATTAACACTTTCTCGAGCTGTCACTGACTAGTTGGACTCTCAAAATGGATGTTAACATATTGATTTGTTCTTTATGGTGTTTTATATTTTATAGCATCTTACCTGTCAATTTCAATTTAATTTCTAAAATGTTTATACTTTGTAGAATGCAGCCTATCTTCTGTTAGAGTATAGAAAATAAAAATAATAATCAAAAAATCATACACTGCTACAATTTAATGACAATAATTTGTAAATTATAAACATTTGTATTCTTTCATTAAAACAACATAGAAACATAAAACAATTAATACACCTTATGCAATATATATATATATATATATGCAGAGGTGCTGGTGGCGGCCACTGGAGGCAGTGGCAGAGGCAGCGGTGAGGGCAGCGGAAGCTGGTAGTGTATATCTGTGTATGCTTGTTTATGTCGGTGGGAGACAGCTGCTGAGGTGTGGGAGCTGGGAATGTAAGTTTGTAAGTTTTCTTTTTTTATATTCGACCACTAAGACTGACTTTTTGCCCCACCTTTTGGCAGGAAAATGTGTCTTATAGGGTGAGAAATACAGTAAGTCAATTCTCACACTTATTCCTAATATTGCAAGTTTTTTGTGGCATTAGAATGAAGGATAAGATTAAGTGGGTGATTTTAAACTCAGAAAAGTGGGTATTATTTTCTAATTGTGCAAAGTGGAGCAGAGAAAGCAGTCAGCTTTCAGGTAAGCAGTCAGGTAAATGCCAGTTAGATGATAGAGATGTCTACTAGTAATGGGCTTTGGATTCAGGCCCAAGCTAGATTTGACCCAGATCTTGTTGTTAACAATCCCTTTTGCCCCATTACATTTGTCAAAATAATAATGTCAAAATAATAATAAAAATCATATTTGCCAAATCATCTGGCATGCCACCCCCCTGTGCTGGCAGGTGCCATGTTGGCCATTACTATGTGTGAACCGGTATAGGGGTCCCTTAGACCCAGATTACAAACATAATTTCTCTTCCTTCGTCTGTCCCTTACCGGGTGCCAACCTCTCTGTAGGTATGCCGGGTCGGGGGTTTCCTCCTGGTCCAGCAGCTGTCATCTTCTTCATGCCAAGGTGCGGTAGTTGGAGCTTTGTTGAAATCCACCCCCATATGACTTATGTCACTAGAGAGAAAGGACATGAAGGAAAATTCCCAGGGTAATCCCCTCCATGTCTCTCCCCTTTAGTGACATCATTAGTCAAAGCCTCTCTCTAGCATAAAGAAGATAATAGCCACTAAAGAGGAAGCCCCCAACCCGGTGGACCTACAGAGTGGAGGACAGGTGAAGGAAGACAAGTGAACGCAAATTCCTTTTTTTATTATAAAAGTATTTTTTTTTTATTCCTTAACTGTTTGTGAACTGGTAAGGGATACAGGAACCAGAGCTATTGTATCTGGCATTTGCAATTACCAAATGCCAGTTACTCAGGTCTGGTTTGGGATGCCCCTGTATGTGACACCCTGTGATAGTCGCAAATCTTACCTCGTTCCATCCTCGCATGGTGCGCATGCACAGACTTTCCTCCAATCAGATAGATGCCATGCATATGCAATCTATTCTGGGGCATCTCCTGCTGGCTGTGCGCACCCGCCAGCCATTCAGATATGCCTGGCAGGGGTGTACCTTTGGATGGGGGTGGGGGGATGACTGCTCATGAAGAGTGGGAGCAAGAAACGAGAAAAGATTTGCAGTGATTCTAGAGGGTTTGACACTTGGGGATTCAAAATCAGGATGCCCCTGGGGAGATTTTACCCAGCCTCAAGTTTTTTCTCTACATCCAGTCCAGGCCGTCCCAGAAATAATGACAGTTGGTTTATCCGCCACCAGGTGGCGCCAGTTACTGCAAGGTCCAGAGCTGTAACACCCCCCGGCCTCCTATAAAAGAAGCTGTCTCCATAGAGTTCCCAGAATTATTCTTGCAGTTTCTACTCTCTCAGGAATTGTGCAGGCGAGCGAGGCATCCTAAGCCTGTCAGCCACTGCATCCCTATTCCCACCCTTTGCCGCTGACCCATCCTGCCTCCCAGCCCCGGCTACGGAACGGGTGAAGGTAGGGAGAATGCCGAGGGTCAGGCATTCACAGAGCTAGGCTCTGGGCCGCAGACCCTGAACCAAAGGGTAGCCCGCCATAGGCAATGGTGAGCCTATTGGGGGGGGAGGAACCACCTCAGGGACCCCTTCTGCCCTTATCCCACAAGCTTTATTGTTATGTTTTGTGTTAAATGGCTACTTACCTCCCTCGTTCCTTCGGCACTCATCTCCTGCTCCTCTCCCTCTATCCAGGGAGCTCGTTCCGCTGTGAGGGGGGAGGGGCTGCCGGTGTCCTGGCAGGGGGCTAAGCCCCTACGGCTGCCGACGCTTCCGGGAGCGGGGATGCGCCGTCCTCTGCATGGAGGTCCCGCTGAGGGCTTACTGCCTTCTCTCGGCGGGGACCTCCGCCATATTCTAAGTATACAGCACGTCCTGTTCCAGAAGATATTCCTTACTCTTGGGTTATCCTGGACTGCAGAGACAGAAAAGTGGCTCCTCATATATACCAGGGACCTCCCACAAATTCCCCAGTTCTTCTCTGCAGTCTGGGCTGCGATGACTAGAAGATGGCTCTCTACTCGCAGGTGAGCGGGGCTATTAGCCTGCGTCCCTGTAGGACTATTTCCACCCGTTTCCTTTTATTGCCTCCCAGCTTAGGCTGCACTGGTTCGGGTGAAGGTAGGCAGCACCGCTGTCAGGTGCTAAGGAGCGCTGCTCCAACCGCAGTCCCCCACCAAAGGGTAGGCGGTATAGGCCCATGGTGAGCCTTATGGGATGCCCCTCCCGCGTCTTATGCCCCTCGCCCCTGTCTCCGCAGTTGGCTCCCTTTAGACTGGCCTTCGCTCCCCCTTTGCTCTCCCTGTTAGATAGTTGTGTGATGATCCCTCCTGAATTGATTGCACTGGTTTCTTTTGCCGCCGCCGCCGCACGCTTGTACTATGCTCCGTGGTCGGCGGCGACATCGCCTCAGGCGCTGCTGCGCCCTCATTGGCTGACCTTGTCAGGTGGGCGCGTTTTCGCGCTCTTCTGGGGGGCGGGCCTTGCGGCTGACGCGTTCTGCATCACTGTCTCCGCGGCCCGCACCTCGAGGTATATGCGGGCGCCATTTTAGCTCTCTGCTGTGTGCGTCTGGCGTTTCCCTATCACGGTCCGTAAGTGCCCCTGCAGGCTGATTTATTTTGTATTTCTCTGTCTTGCATATTGCTTATGGGATCTTTTTGCTTATGTCTTGCAGGCGGGTCAAACTTTGTAGTTTCTCCCGGTCCTATCCCCTCTATTTAGTGTTAACTCTTATTGGAGGGCTATTGTATTCCCTTACCTCCCACTTCCCTAGCGGGTTATTGGGGCATCCCGGGTTGCTTTTACTAGCGTCAATCCCTATTGGCCTGTTGTGCCGTGGTAATCACCATATGGAGGCTTCTCAGGATAATGTGCTCGGGGTTCCTTCGGGACAAGCCCGGCTGTGTGTGGCGTGCGGGGTATCCCCTGTCAGTGACGACGTCAGGGTTTGTGTACCCTGCGCCCAGCAGACGCTTGTGCTGCAGTCTGGGTTACCTGCGGCTGGGCCTAGTGCTGCGCCCCCTCTGGCTTCGCCTACCCCACCACGCTTACTCCCAGTGAGGTGCATACCAGTGGGGAGTCTCAACCTGATTTGGCTGCCCGGGTAGCCAGCATTGAAAGGCATATTGCCGGGTCTGGTCCGCATAAGGCTCCTGCTAAGCGGCGGCATCTGGCACCCGGTGTTACTCTCTTTCCTGTGGAAGCGTTTGGAGGCGTCATGTCTCAGACCGGTGGATTCAGGAGGTAGTATCCTCTGGTTACAAGATATAGTTTGCAGCCTGCCCGCCACCAGGATTCATCAAATCTCAGTTAGCTCAAAACCTCCTGTCAGCTCAGAGTCTGTCCCTGGCTGTCCAAGGCCTTCTAGATCTAGGTGTCATCTGCCAGGTGCCCTTGAGGGAAAGGGGCAAAGGCTATTATTCCAATCTTTTAATTGTTCCCAAAAAAGATGGGTCCATCAGACTTATGACTCTGCACTCAGCTGTGACTTTCCTATGCCCAGGGCACTTCATGACCTCTGTAGATATCAAGGATGCTTACCTTCATGTACCTATCTTTCCAGGTCATCAGAGATTCCTCAGGTTCGCTCTGGAGGATCAGCACTACCAATTTGTGGCCTTGCCCTTCGGTCTCAGCATGGCTCCCAGGGTATTTACCAAGGTTCTGGCAGGAGTGATGGCTCTGCTGAGATCTCAGGGCATTCGCATTCTTCCCTACTTGGATGACATGCTTATCGCTTCTCAGTCCTTCCATCAGGCAGAGCTGGACACTCAGCGGGTGGTGTCCACACTGGAGTCATTCGGCTGGGTGATCAACCACCCCAAATCTTCCCTGTCTCCTTCCATGGTGAAGTCTTTTCTGGGCATGATTCTGGATTCATCTCAGGTCAAGATCTTTCTTCCTCAGCAGAAGGTGGAGAGTCTTCAAGAGAAAGCTCAACTCCTTCTGTCTTGTCCTCATCCATCCATCAGACAGGGAATGCAGCTGGTGGGCCTGATGGTGTCCTGCTTCGAGGCGGCTCCATATGCTCAGTTTCACATGAGGCCTCTTCAGCTTCACCTCTTGTCAGTATGGGATCGGGACCCTGTGTCCTTGGATCAGGTTTGTCCTGTCCCCTCTGGTCAGGCGGTCTCTATGGTGGTGGCTGGACTCAAGGAACCTGCTGGGGGGCAGATCCTTTCTGCCCCCTGCTGGGAGAGTGTCACCACGGATGCCAGTCTGACAGGTTGGGGGGGATTTTGGAGGTCCCTGAAATTCCAGGGTCAGTGGGGCCCTCAGGAGGCCCATGCCCCTATCAACATTCTGGAATTGAGGGCGATCAGGTTGGTTCTCGCCCACTTAACCCCACACCTGCGGGGTCGGGCTGTTCAGGTCCGCTCGGACAACCAGACGGCGGTTGCCTACATCAATCATCAGGGAGGGACCCGGAGCAAGAGGGCCCTCAAGGAAGTGTCCCTGATATTGTCCTGGGCGGAGGAGAATGTTCCCTGCATCTCAGCTGTGTACATCCCGGGGGTGGAGAATCTGGAGGCAGACTCTCTGAGCAGGGGGACCTCTCATCTGGGAGAATGGTCCCTCAGCAGTAGGGTGTTTCGCTCCCTGTGCCACCGCTGGGGTCAGCCGGATGTGGATCTGTTTGCGTCCCGTCACAATTACAAGCTTCCAGTCTTTGTCTCTCTGTCCCAGGATTCACTGGCCTTGGCCATGGATGCCCTGGCGATGTCTTGGACTGGGTTTCAGCTCCTGTATGTGTTTCCCCCTTTTCCCCTGCTGGGCAGGGTGTTGCGCAAGATAGCTCAGGAAAGGGTGCCAGCCATTCTGGTGGCCCCCTGTTGGCCAAGAAGAGTGTGGTTCACAGACATCATGCAGCTGGCAGTAGATCAGTACGCCCTGCCCCGTGCTCCAGACGCAGGCGCAGGTATTACTGTCTTGTCAGCAGCCATTGATCCATCTGGGGATGCTAACTGGTGGGCCTAATGGTGTCATGCTTCGAGGCAGTGCCCTACTCTCAGTTCCACATGAAACCTCTTCTATTGAAGTGGTGGTGGACCCCAGATTTTTGTCGGTGGGCAAGTCCCTTCTGACTCCCCGTTTGGGGGTTGTCACCAGGGACGCCAGTTTGACCGGCTGGGGAGGTTTTTGGCAACGTTGATGTTCAGGGCCAGCGGGGCCGCAGGAGGCCCACTTACCCATCAATCTTCTGGAGCTGAGAGCGATCTGTTTGGTGTTCCCCATCTCAGGGGCCATGCGATCCAGATCCGCTCGGTCACCTACATCATCATCATCACCACCAGGGCGGGACTCGGAGCAAGCGAGTCCTCCAGGAGGTGCCTCAGACCCTGACTTGGGTAGGTGAGATTGTTTCCTGAATCTCGGCGGTTACTTCCCCAGGGTAGAGAACCAGGAGGCAGACTCCCTGAGCGGGAGTTCCTTGCTCCTGGGGTAATGACCCTCAGCAGCGAGACCTTTCAGGCTCTGTGTCTCCACTGGGGTCAGCTGGACGTTGATCTGTTTGCGTCCAGACACAATCACAAGCTTCCAAAGTTCGTCTCCCTCTCAAGAGATCTTCTGGTCATTGCCACTGACGCTCTGCCGATTCCTTGGATGGAGTTCATTTTTCTTTATGCATTCCTTCCATTTCCACTCCTGGGCAGAGTGCTGCGCAAGTTAGCCCAGGAAGATGTACCAACCTTCCTAGTGGCTCCTCGCTGGCCGAGAAGGAGTTGGTTTGCGGACATAGTTCAGATGTCAGTGGATCGCTACTTCATGCCCGACGACCCAGGTTTTCTCACATTGGGGCCGCTACGGCACCCCATTTACTGGCGCTGGCTTGACGGCCTGGCTATTGAAATCTCTATGCTCATGGGGAAGGGGTGGTCTGATAAGGTTGTTCAGACCATGATTCAGGTTTACTATAGAGGTTGCATGCCTACATTCTTGGTGAATCCAAGAGTTTTCCTTGTCGCATTTTTTTTTTTTTTTACAGCACGGCTTAGACTTGGGTCTACAGCTGGGCACCCTCTAGGGCCAGGTCTCGGCCTTGGCCATTCCTTCCTAGATCCTTTGTTATTCATGGATTGCTCAGGTCTTTTTTCAAGGAGTCACCCATGTATGTCCACCGCGTAAACCTGTGTTACCAGTGTGGGATTTGATTTGGTGCTTCTGCTCTACAGGGTCCCCCCTTCGAGCCCTTGTTCGACGCTGCATTGTCTGTCTTGACCATGAAGGTGGTCTTTTTGGTGGCTATCACCCATGTGTCAGAATAGGCCAGCCTTTGTATGAAGCCTCCTTATTGTGAGTGGCATAAGGATAAGGTGGGTTCTCGCTTTAAACCTTATTTTTTTGCCTAAGGTCGTTCTCTCCCTTTCATCTTAATGAGGAAGTTATTTTGTATTACCTGGGTCTGGAACCGTCTTTTTCTAAGGAAAGGACCCTCCATATTTGGATGTGGTCAGAGGCAGTAGGTACTACCTGGTTGCGATTGAATCCTTCAGAAGTCGGATTCACTCTTTGTTTTCACTGAAGGTTCCAGGAAGGGTTTGCCTCCGACCAAGTCCACTTTCAGCAAGTGGCTTAGACAGGCGGTGGGGCAAACATCCTCTGCCAAGAGGAAGGATCCCCCTTTTCGTGTTACAGCTCATTCTACTAGAGCTTTTGGTGCTTTCTGGGCTTTTCAACACCAGGCCTCTGTTGAACAGGTTGATAAGGCTGATATCTCGTCTTCGTATCATACCTTTACAAAGTTTTTACAAGGTTGATGATAGGACCTTTGGCTGAAGGTGCTTCTGGCGGTAGTGAAATTAACTACATGCTGTTTCGCACTGGGGATCCCACCCTAGGGGACACTGCTTTTGGATGTCCCAACTGTCATTATTTCTGGGATGGCCTGGACTGGATGTAGAGAAAAATACAATTCTGTGAAACGCACCTGTAGAATTGTTTTTGTATGCATCCAGTCCAGGCCGTCCCACCACGCGTTTGGTTCATTACCTTGTTTGCCTATTCTGGTGATTATCTTTTTGGACCATTGTCCTTAGTTTCTTTGTGAGAGAGTACATGCTGAAGCTATGTGAGTTGACATGGTTTCTTGACCTCCTGGCCTGTCTCATTTACTGCTTTTTGACATTCTGGGAACTCTATGAAGACAGCTCCTGGTCCTTGCATTAACTGGTGCCTGCTGGCGGATAACCCAACTGTCATTATTTCTGGGACGGCCTGGACTGGATGTATACAAAAACAATTCTACAGGTGAGTTTCACAGAATTGTATTTTTATACACTAGGGACCATGTGGTTTTGGGGAGCAGGAGCAACCAACAGGCTTAGAGTCTACAAGAATTGGGACACCCCACTGGCTCAAACCCCCTCGATTGCCCGATTTGCTCACCTCTTCCTGGAGCCCTCGTCTTGCCATGGCCACATCCCCAGCATACCTCGATCTGGTGCACGCACTTGTGCCAGGCCTTTCTGAATGGCATGCCAAAAGCTAGAGGTGAGCAGGGAATGCAGCTGGCAGAAAGGAACAAAGCACAAGAAAGTGAAATACTTTAGGGGAAGCTGCCAAAGCCATGTATAGTCCAATACAACTAAAACACATTCAGAACACAACCATCTTACTCCCTATAAAGACATGGCTCGATTCCTTAAAATAACCCCTACACAATTCATCTCAAATAAATATTTACTCAAGGTTCCACACAGTTTCGGACTGGGATGCCTGGTGCCAACCAGTAGAACTGACTCTGGGGCCCCACCCCACATTTAGATGCAAGTATTGGTGTACTGGGGTACA
Organism: Gastrophryne carolinensis; assembly: GCA_027917425.1. Taxonomy (NCBI): domain Eukaryota; kingdom Metazoa; phylum Chordata; class Amphibia; order Anura; family Microhylidae; genus Gastrophryne; species Gastrophryne carolinensis. The sequence continues at coordinate 86,327,700 of CM051235.1, read as the reverse complement.
TTCAAGGCCCATGCTTATTAACATTATGCCAGACTGTGTTGTCTTTTTGTGTACAGCTTAGTTTTGGTGGCGAAGGCACTAAAAAGGGACCAGGGCACCACCAGTGTTTTTGCTGGTAACCCTGTGGGCCAGTCAAAGCCTAGTTCCAACATCCAAAACATAAGCCAGATTGGTCACTGCTTTGGTAAATCTTAATCCACATATAAAGTCTAACAGACACATAAACACACAGAGACAGACAGACAGAACACACACATAGGCAGAGAGATAGACAGATAGAGTGAGAGAGAGACGCAGACACACTCACATGTCAGTAAATGAAGCTTCCATGCAGCACTTCCTCCTCTCTCTTCACAGCCCAGGAGACACAGCCAGCAGGATGATGATGCATCTGGGGCGGGCCTGCTTAATCTACTTCTCTGCCTGTGTGGCCCCAGGGGCCGCACATAAACAGCCCAGCCGGCCTTTCATGCTCCCCTCACACAGCGATGCTGCCATGCCTTCTAACTTGCGCTGGGTCCTTCCCTGACAACTCAGCGGCCTGGTCAGCTGACCGCCCTCCATGCTATGTCCCTACCTTATAACAGGCAATGTGGAAGAATCCCTCAATTCCATATAACAGGCAGTGTAGCAGAATCCCCCCTCCTCCAGTTCTAGCAAACTAGCTTAGGGGAAACAGTACAGCATATCTATGCTTAATCAATTTATTTCAATTCAATTAACACTGACTGAAGTAACAGTATGCACACAGTAGGGTTGATTCAAAGCCCCTTTCTCGTCATTTTTTTGGAGATCTTGCTACCAAACGAAAAATCACACAAAAATGAAAACATTTCACACAAAAATTCTCCCAGAAAAAAGGCTCCGCTGAATCAGACGAGTTTGAAAAATGGATGAGAACTGAAATTTTCACATACAAAAATGTCAAGAAAGGGGCTCTGAATCAACCCTAATATCTTTGCTTGCAGGGCAGGGCCTTGTCATCTTGAAAATATTTGAAATATTTGATCTTATATTGTTTATAGGCAAGTTTTGAACAAACTGTATTTTAAAGCAGCCCCATGTGAGACTGTTGTACTAAGGGAAATAATATAGGGAGTGTACATAAGCTCAAATGCTAAATAGCTCTTAAACCATAAGTTACACTGTTTATTATGATCTTTGTTATGTGGTTATTTACTTAGAGCTGTTATAGAAGTTCTTTTCAGAAGTATTATGTGATAAGCTAAATGACTTGTTGGACGTGAACATTTTTCCTTTGCATACTGGACAGTTGTTTTTGTTGCCTATACGTAATTTCATCTTCCCCAAGTTCCATAGCAATCCAGCCCTATCCTAGGCAAAACAGTTTGTAATATAAAGGTCCACAATACAAAATGTTTTAGAACATTGTATATTGCAAACCTTCTATTACTTAGGGAGCCCGGTTGTTATTGGCATTCCTTCAAATATGCATCTCAAAGCCATAAAGCGCTTTATCATATTAAATCAATACCGAACACTATATAAATGCTGCCATGACAGGAAATGAAAATAAACACTTTTTGAGTTAATAACATAGTGCCATTGTGATTTTAACTGGTTAAACAAATGCTACAATAGTTAACCTCTTGACCAAAAGAAGGCCAGGCAGCACCTCTAAGTGGACGATCAATATATAGGATCTATTCCTTGCTGTTTTTCAACAAAATGTAAATTAATTTCAATAAAAAGCCTACCTGGCAGATTTTCTTCTGCCCTGACATCAATTCTGTTCAGAAAATGATAATGCATAATGGCAATTTAGTATAGTCCAACATGCTTTCTTATTTTCAGGCCAAAATAAGTTTATCTCAGAGTCTACAATTCGGACTGCATATATGTAGGACCTGATTTACAATGGCCCCAAGTTTCCACTAGTTTCAGCTTATTTTTTTCTGAAAGATCTCTTCCACTGTTGCCCCCAATGCGACAGCCGGCATCAACAAAATATAGGAAAAGTTTACCGATGGTACAGAGGTGAGTAATAGGGTGTATTTTCTTGGAGGTGCCTGCATGGACAATGATTTGACTTAACTGGATAAATGGTCAAAAATGTGGAAACTTAGGTAGAAGGAATCCCCACTATGGGTAACGTATGGGCAGTACTGCTTTATCTAGGCAGAGAGAGATTTAGGGATACTGCAAGATGACTGGACGGTGTAGCCAGGCAGTAGGAGAAGCAAGCATGATGCTCAGCTGCATAGCACAAGGCATCACCAGTAGATGAAGGTTGTGATGCTGCCGTATAGAGCCCTGGTGAAGCCACAGCTAGGATACTGTGTGCAGTTCTGGAGACCTTACCTACAAAACATTATTCAAATAGAACAGATCCTCAGATTGGCAAAAGAAATGGTGAAAGGACTTAAACTTATCAGGAGAGACTTAAAATAACTTGTACTGTCCTGAGGAAAGCAGGGAGTGAGGAGACACAATTGAAGCCTTTAAATATGTGAAGGATTCAATAAAGCTCAGGGGGGAGTGTTTTTAGGCACAACCTACAGTTAGTTAAAGGTTAGATCAGGAGCAATGCTTGAAAATATTGTACAGAAACAGTAGTAGATGCTTGGAACAAACTTCCAGCAGAGGTAGTAAATAAATCATCAATAAGTGAATTTAAACATGCCTGGGATAAGCATACATCTATCCTAAGATAAATAGAACAAACACACATATGGATAGACTAGATGGACCATATGATCTACTTCTGCTTTCAACCTCCTTTGTTTCTATGTACCAACAGTGGTCATGGAATGACCCTTTCCATCATGACCGTAGTCCAGCAGGAAGCTCTGGACTTGTGTCTGTAAGGTTTAGGGCTTTAGCATTTAGTGCTAGAGCCAGTGAGGTTTTGAGTAGCATGCCGTATAGGTAGGAATAAAGGACAGCCATTGCCATTGAGTGGGATGATGATAGATGATGATAAGCAGGAGCAGGAGGGTGATGCTGGAAATCAATGTAAAAGGGAAGGGGTACTAGAGAACCCCCTGTATGCTACTCTAGATATATTGTGTATAAGCCATGCTGCAATCCATTTGTTTGGTCCAGGCTGTGTGTGTGTGTGTGTGTGTGTGTGTGTGTGTGTGTGTGTGTGTGTGTGTGAAAAAAATCTAAACTTTATGCACTGACTGACCTGAGAAGCACTCAAGTATTTGTATACTGTATTCTTCTTGGATGCTAGCAATCTGTATGCAAATGTTAACAGCTAACAAGTCGGTACCTGTGGCCATTGCCAACACTATTCTTTCACCAGGGCCACCAGGAACAACCGTTTTCCTCTTGCTATCCTGCTAGAAGTACTACAAGGAAGGATCAAACTAGAATTTTTTGAGGCAGCATGGGGATACATATTTTCTACACTACAAAGTAGAATAATAGCATTCCTATTTTTTGGCTTTCCAAAATCACTTACTCTCTAGCTTCACTGAATCATTAAAAAATATTTTGCTTTGTAAATACCATTTTTCCAGTTCCGATTTTGGGCGGTTGGTGGGTAGATGAATCACTAGTTGAAGTTCCTGAGTTTGGCCTGTGGCCATAGCATTCTATTAATAATTATATAATCATAATTGATTCTCCCAAATACAGAATAAGACATGTGTGAAGGCCTCGGGTGTTGCAACATACTCTTGCAAATTAAATTCTTATATTCCAAGTATGTCACACACCCCGCTTCCACTATTCATGACATATGGGTTATGGTCCAGTAGAGGGTGAACTTCTGCAGAGATGAAAGCAAAAAAGAAGCCCCTCCCGGTCCATAAATACCTGGGACCTCCCACACATTCCCCAGTTCCTTCTCTGCAGGACGGCGAGCAAGTCAGAAGATGTATGCTGCTCTTCCTTGCAGGTAAGCCGGGTTTGCACCCGGCCATGTTGGCTCTATTTCTGCCCGGACCTTTATGCACTAAGCCCATTTCTAGCCTCCCAGCCTTGGCTGCAGGTCTGGGTGATGGTAGCCTTCACCTTAATAGGTGTTTAGGGAGCCATGCTCCCCCGTGAGACCCCATACAAGGGGGTAGGCGGGATCCGGGTTGGTGACCCCGGTTTGGGATGCCCTGTCCCCATTTAATTCCCTTACACCTGTTGGTGAGGGATTCTCCCCCTTCCGGGTCCCCTCTGTTACCCTCCAGCGAGGGGGGGGGTGGCATTGTTCTCCTATTTTTCACTTTATGTATATGTGTGTGTGAGTGTGCTTGTGCGCTTGATTCACGGTGCGCTGTGTGCTCTGCCTGCAGTCTGGGGGAGCTGATTCTGTGAGGGGGCGGGCCGGGCGCTTGCCGCAGCCCCCCCTTCTGTTGGCGCCATTGCGGGCCCATCCCCTTGCTGGGAACCGCATTACTTGGACTCGGAGGAAAGGGGGCCGGGCGCGGCGCGCGATCCGCGCTGGCATGCCTCTTCTCCCTCCCTCTTTCTCGCAAGCGCTGCTGGCCGATTAGGACGACATTTTCTGTGGTGGGTGAGTGCCCTGCTGGGCTTCCCCCTATTCTTGCGATGCTTGGTCAATATGCCTCAGTCGCCGCTTGGGGCAGCGCTGGCCTCTCTGCTTTTGTTTTACTCATGACATGTATTTATTATGCAGTGCTGTGTGTGAGTGCATGTGCTTATGGCCACATATCTTGTGTCTTTCAGGAGGACTCCCTGTGCCCGGTCCTAGGGTCCCTAGCTGTAATTGGGGCACTTATAAATCCTCCCACTCGGGGCTTAAAGGGGCATCCCGGGTTGCTTACCAGCATAATTCCCTCTGGTCTTTGCGACTACCTTAAAATCACCATATGGAGGCTCCACAGGATACCGGGCTTGGGCTACCTTCGGGACAATCCCAGCTATGTGTGGGTTGTGGGGTACCCCTTACGGGAGAATGTGCCCATTTGCATACCATGTGCGCAACAGGCAGTCGGGATCCCAGGCATCTGGGTCCGTGCCTCCCGCCTCATCTCCTACCCCTCCCCGCATCATCCGTACCCCAAGTGACACTGTCATTAGTGGGGAGTCGCACTCGGATGTATGTGCTAGGCTGGCCAACCTCAAGAAAATTATTTCTAGCTCTGGGCAGAAAGGCCCCTGCTAAGAAAAGGCATCTGTCACCGGCTACGCCGGTAATTGATTGTGATGATTATGACTCCCATACTGACTGGGCTGATTATTCCCCGCTCGAGGAGGGGGAATCATTTCAGGAATCTGAGACTGAGGAACTGCAGTTCTTTGATTCTGATGCCGGGCAGGCACTGGGGGATGCTGTGGATACTCCCAGGGTCATGACCCATCTCGCCGAGGTTCTGGGTATTTATCCTCCAGCGGAGGCCCCTCTGAAGAAGGGCGAATTCTTTGGCTTCTCTAAGCCCCGCTTGGAGTTTCCAAATCAGGATCATTTTGACAGCATGATTCTTAAAGAATGGGAGAAGCCGAGTCGCCTTCATGGTGTTCCTCAGGGATGGGCTAGAAAGTATCCCTTCCCGGTGGACGCGGTGAAGCGCTGGTCTTCCCCTCCCGAGGTTGATGCGCCCATCTTAGGACTGTCCAACACCTCCGTTGTACATACACCTGACGCAACTACCCTTAAGGATGGCGAGGACAAGCGCATTGATCAGATGGCTTTGCCAGTGTGGGTTCAGCCTTGCGGCCTGTCTGTGCATCGGCACTCGTGGCTGTGGCTACCAGGTCGGAGATCAGAGACATGTTAAATGGGTCCCAGCTCAACCCGGACAGCATTGAATTCACAGCCCTTAAGAGGTGTGAATTGTTCATGAATTTTGTTTTGTCGGCTATGGACGACACTATTACCATGTGTAGTAGAACTTCGGCTCTTACCTTCATGTACCAATTTTCCCAGCACACCAGAGATTTCTCAGGTTTGTGGTCGGAGATCAGCATTTTCAGTTTGTGGCCCTCCTGTTCGGGTTGACCTTGGTACCGAGGGTGTTTACCAAGGTTCTGGTGGGCATTATGGCCCTGCTCAGAGCCCAGGGCATTCGCATTGTGCCATATCTGGACGACCTGCTCATTACAGCTTCCTCCCTCTGCCAGGCGGAGCGGGACACCAGGTCGGTGGTGACGACGCTGGAGAGGTTCGGATGGGTGATCAACCACCCCAAGTCTTCTCTCTCCCCATCAAGGGAGATTTCCTTTCTGGGCATGAATCTGGATACCAGTCAGGCCAGAGTGTTCCTACCTCAGCCAAAGGTGCAGAGGGTTCAGGATCTGATACGTGTTCTCCTGACCAACCCTCGCCCTTCTGTTCGGCTAGGGATGACTGGTAGGTTTGATGGTGGCCTCCTTCGAGGCAGTCCCCTTTGCTCAATTCCACATGATGCCACTACAACTCCATCTATTGCTGAAATGGGACAGATGTCCACAGTCCTTGGATCAGTCATTTCTGATGTCTCCCAGGGTTCGGCAGTCCCTTCAGTGGTGGCTGTAATCAAGCAATCTGATAAGGGGCAGATCGTTCCTGGCCCTCGTTGGGAGACGGTTACCATGGATGCCAGCCTGTCGGGCTGGGGAGGTTTCTGGAAGGATCATCAGTTCCAGGGGTTGTGGGGTCCTCAGGAGTCTCACACCCCCATAAATGTCTTGGAGCTCAGAGCTATCCGCTTGGTTCTGTCGCGTCTGACACTTCACCTACAGGGTTTACCGGTTCAGGTTCGATCAGACTATCGTACTGCGGTAGCTTACATCAATCACCAGGAGTGCCCTCAGGGAAGTCTCTCTGATTCTGACATGGGCGGAGAGCAATGTTCCTTGCATCTCGGCAGTGTACATTCCGGGAGTGGAGAACACGGAGGCGGACTCCCTGAGCAGGGGATTCTCTCGCCGAGGGGAATGGTCTCTCAACCACAGGGTATTTCGAGCCCTGTGTCACAAGTGGGGGACTCCGGAGGTGGATCTCTTTGCCTCTCGGCACAATCACAAGCTCCCAACCTTTGTATCTCTGTCTCAGGATCCTCTGGCCCTGGCAGTGGATGCCTTGTCCCTTGCCTGGAGGGATCTGGGGTTTCTGTACCTGTTCCCCCCTTCTCCATGGTAGGCAAGGTAGTGCACAAGCTGGCTCTAGAGGGGGCACCAGCAATTCTGGTGGCCCCAAGGTGGCCAAGACAGGTTTGATTCGCAGACGTCGTAAGATTGGCGGTAGATCAGTACAGGCTGTCCCTGTTTCCGGATCTGATCTCTCAGGGTCAGCTACGATACCCCAATTTACAAATGCTTACTTTGACGGCGTGGCTGCTGAAACCTTCCTCCTGAGGGAGGAAGGTTTGCCTGAGGCGGTTATTCAAACCTTGATTAGAGCTAGGAAGCGGTCTTCCTCTACCATTTACTATAGGACTTGGAGGTCCTATATTGACTGGTTTGAGGCTAGGGCCTTACCTTGCAGGGTGTTTTTGATTCCTAGGGTTTTGGAGTTTCTACAACACGGTCTGGATCTGGGGTTCCAGCTCAGTACTTTGAAGGGTCAGGTTTCTGCCCTGGCTGTCTTTTTTCAAAGGTCTTTTGCTTTGCATCATCTGGTCAAGACTTTTTTCCAAGGGGTCCCCTAGAAAGTCTTTGGTTCCCGTTTGGGACCTAAATTTGGTTCTTTCGGCCCTCCAGGGGCCTCCTTTTGAACCGATGCAGGATGTGGCTCTTTCTGTGCTCACTCAAAAGGTTGCCTTTTTGGTGGCTATTACCTCTGCTCGGCGTGTCTCTGAGTTGGCGGCTTTGTCTATTCAGGCCCCTTACTTTGAGAGACACCAGGATAAGGTGGTTTTTCGCTGTAAACCAGATTTCCTTCCTAAGGTGGTTTCTGCCTTCCATCTCAATCAAAATGTAGTTCTCCCTTTCTTGTGTCCTAAGCCTAGCAATGACAAGGAGAGGGTTTTGCACTCTTTTCGTAAGACGGACGCCTTGTTCGTGGTGCCTTCCTGGCCCAGAAAAGGTTTGGCGCCCGCCAAGTCTACCATTAGTAAATGGATACGCCAGGCCATTGTTGGGGCCTATTCTGCTAAGGGGAGGGTTCCTCCTTTTAAGATCACTGCTCATTCTACTCGTGCTGTTGGGGCTTCCTGGGCTTTTCAGCACCAGGCTTCTGTTGAACAAGTTTGTAAGGCAGCTACTTGGTCTTCTGTTCATACTTTTTCAAAGTTTTATAAGGTTGATGTGTGGGCCTCAGTGGATGCTGTTTTTGGCCGCAAGGTTCTGCAAGCTGCAGTGGTTAAATTGGTGCATTTTTTTTCTGTATTTGGATTCCCACCCATGACGGACACTGCTATTGGATGTCCCATATGTCATGAATAGTGGAAGCGGGGTGTGTGACATACTTGGAATAATACCATTTTGTGATTACTCACCTTTAAAATGGGTATTATAAGTATGTCACACACCCCGCTTCATCCCGCCCTTTAGTATTCTGGATCCTTTATATGGTGAACCTTTTATTGTTAAGAATGTTTTATTAGTTCTTCCTGGTCCCCTTACTGCTGCCATATACTGGGGAATGTGTGGGAGGTCCCAGGTATTTATGGACCGGGAGGGGCTTCTTTTTTGCTTTCATCTCTGCAGAAGTTCGCCCTCTACTGGACCATAACCCATATGTCATGAATAGTGGAAGCGGGTTGTGTGACATACTTATAATACCCATTTTAAAAGTGAGTAATCACAAAATGGTATTATTGCATTACATCTCACTTTTGCATTGCTGCTAAAATTTGGCCTCTAATGCTCAGGGTGCTCTGGTCTGTTTGCACTTCATATCCATGGCTTTCAAGTGGCTCACAAGAACTGATATTCAAAAGAGTTTAAACTTGTAGGTTTGGGTACCTTAGAATGCACCTTGTACTATTAGGTTGATTTAATATGTTTTTTAGCCATAATACTAAGTTCATCTAGTGATTATTAGTTTATTGTTGCAGGGATCTACTCTATATTAGTTTATTGTTGCAGGGATTTATGTGCAGGCTGGTAAATAAAACCTGCATTATAATATATATTTTAAGTTATGAACAAGACAGTCATAGAAACATAGAAGGTTGACGGCAGAAAGAGACCATGTGTCTGCCCTTGTGTGTATAATGTATGTTCATTTTATCTTAGGATAGATGTGTGCTTATCCCAGGCATGTTTAAATTCACTTATTGTGTTCCAGGGGTTGTGGGGTCCTCAGGAGGCTCACACCCCCATCAATGTCTTGGAGCTCAGAGCTATCCGCTTGGTTCTGTCGCGTCTGACACTTCACCTACAGGGTTTACCGGTTCAGGTTCGATCAGACAATCGTACTGCGGTAGCTTACATCAATCACCAAGGAGGGACTCGCAGCTGGAGTGCCCTCAGAGAAGTCTCTCTGATTCTGACATGGGCGGAGAGCAATGTTCCTTGCATCTCGGCAGTGTACATTCCGGGAGTGGAGAACGCGGAGGCGGACTCCCTGAGCAGGGGATTCTCTCGCCGAGGGGAATGGTCTCTCAACCACAGGGTATTTCGAGCCCTGTGTCACAAGTGGGGGACTCCGGAGGTGGATCTCTTTGCCTCTCTGTTTGAACCTATTCTATTTGAACCTGTTCTATTTCAATCATAGTGAAAATAATATATTAACATTTGGTAATGCGAAGCAGCCAGTCGGGTAATAGCTCTTAGACAGGGAAAATATGGAGGAGATAATCCTTAGAGAGCCCTTCCCACCTCACAGTGCGATGCACACATCACATTGCAAAGTGTGTATCTACATTCCAATGAAAGGCTCATGATTGCCTTAGTAAGTACAATCAGAAATTACAATAGAATCAATTAAGATATATTAATTGCTATTTGGCTATAACAATTTAACACAATGGACTTCTCAGCAGGGAGCTGGCAGGCTTTTCGGAATGACTCATCTTGTTTGTTATAGCCCCAGCAGGATGGAGAGGTTCATGTTCAGGTATTAACATCCCATCTCAATATATGGCTGTATACTTCAAAGTTTACTGACTTTTGTGGAAGGGTATTGTTGCTTAGCAGTTTTAATTACATGGACATAAAGAAAAAAAAACATACCATTTTCTTTAAAGACACTTGGAGCAGATCAGGTAGGTATGGCCATCCAGAGTGAGCTAGGAGTCCGGTACCTCAGAAAGCAAGGAAGACTGACAAGCTGGATGGCAACAGTACAGTTATGTGGACTCCTAACCTAGGGTAGCAACTAACTAATGGGACAAGGAATCTACTGATTGTGGCCTGGTTTGCATTGGAGCATCCCTCAATTGGCTAAGCTACAGGCACTTCCAGTTTTGCCCAGGAACATCAGTAGTGGTGAAGAGGCATGGTACAAAGTCGATGAGGCAGAAGCAAGGTCAGATAAGCAAAAGATCAGGGCCATCAGCAAAGGTGATAAACGGTATACAAACCAATGGTTGGAGTGGCCAACAGAGATGCAGAGGTCAAATACGTAGTTAATGTCACTTCAAGGGTCAATCCAAGATGGCACAATGTCACTGGAACAAGAAACAAGGAATCCAGATCCAGGCATTTTTCTGACAATACAACATTAAAGGGCCATGCTTGCTAACAAACCTGCGCACAGGAATGCGTTAGCACACACTTGGCAGCATAGTTAGGTGCTCAGCTCTGAAGTTAACTTCCAGGCTTGGGATTCCTTAGACTGGCAGAAATGTATTGATACTGTAATCTGATGTGATTAGGCTCTACCTGTACAGTTTCTTTTACTTCGCTGACAGAATAGATGATTAATAGTTCATTTTTCCCACCTCATAGGTATTAAGTAGGCATTAATTCTCAGGACTTTGGGTGGTCCAAAACATATCTAGCTGATATATATATATATATATATATATCTAAGCAGTTATCTATCCAATAATAGGATGCTTCCGAAATTTAAAGTCATGCCCTCTTCCTCATGCCTCCATGGGCCACATTAACACGCAAACTGGACTTTGAACTTAATACTCAAGGCTGCAACATAGGATATATTTATGCCTTCACATCATACCTGCTGCTGTCAAAATTATCTACTGTCTACTCGGTGTCAGCCATTTAAATTTTATTGAATTTCACATGTCATGAATTATTTGTTCTTTAATATCCTTTTAGCGCGAAATATAGCAGACAATGTGTGTACTGGTATATGACTGTGTTAACCCTTACAGGCCAACGCTGGGAGAATTGTCTCGTTATATGTTAGAGCTAGGCAGGAAACCCAGACTGACCAATCAGGATAAACTTGCTGACAGCCAATCCGCTTTCATCAGAGACCAGTAATGAATGGTCTTGTGCTCTAAATCGAGTAACTTGCTTAGCATCTTCAAGATGGCCTGGCAATGAAAGAGTCCCATCAACAATGAATTCACACTGCCTTTTTTATTTAGGGAGTTGGCTCTGGAGAGCACGTTCCCATTATCACTACACTGCTCATCCCGACCTGCCATGTCAAAGCCTCTGCATATATAGGAAAAGGCTGCAATGTAAATTCATCCATGCTCTTGCCAAAAAATGGAGCAAGTCAGATGTAAATGCCTTTGTTGTGCCATGTAAAAGTAACCAGATGTTTGCATATGACATACAATACAAGATTGGTCTGAGCTATTCTGTATTTCATTGAAAAAAGGAGGGGAGCGAACCATCTGCATCTCTCGCTGTCTGCCTCTCTCTCGCTCACACACACACACACACACACACATACGCACGGTTACAAGTGGCTTCAGTGCCTGAAGACTAAGACTGCAGCTGCTGCTGCTGCTGCACTGAGCATAACAGCTTACTTGGAATATGGAAAATCCTATTTTATTTTCTCTCTCTTGTAACTAAAGTGCCTGTGGAAAGTCTGAATACCTCATCAAAGGAAGCCACACTAGAGCTGTGTCCATGATGCCAGAATGGTACTGGAAAGAACAGACCATTGTCTCATCGAGGTCAAGTCCATTCTGCAATGTTGGTCAATATTTATGTCTTAAAACTCTGCTTGCCATTTCTATTGGAAAAGAAAGAAGAATTACTGCACAACCGTAAACCGGCGATGATGTTGGAAAGAAGTCTGAAGGCTCAAGAAAGTTAGGAAACCAAAGTAATAATCGCCAGAGGATCCTCTATAGCCCAAGTATTTAGGTGGAACATCACTGGTGACCATAACAATGCTGATTACATAATTATCAACTTTTCTAGTTTTCAGGGGAAAAATTAAGAACTGTCACCTAATCGTATTGGGTGGTCCTTACGGTACCTTTCACACGAAAAGACCAACGGTGTATTTTTATTTGTTGGTAAATACTGGCTATGGCTGCCGCTATTGCCAGCTCCTTGATTAGACAGAAAAGACAAGCGCGAGAGAGAGAAAAATCCAATGCTTGTAAATGTGTGAGCAGCCCCAGCAAAGGCAAAAGCAACTGTGAGAAAAATAAACTCAATGTCTTCTCTCGGGTCAAACTGTTTGGCTCTAAAAAGAGGAGACGACGACGACCAGGTTTGGGAACTTCCTACAGTTTAATATTATCCTTTGTCATCCATCAGTCATGCCTCATCAAGTATTGCTTAGAATCTGTCAGCAGAAGTGGTCCATTGTTATGTATTTAGGTCATTAACCTGTTTGATTTAACAGACGTGTACCCTTAAAGGATGCATAAACTATGTTATGGCAAGTTAATGCGTAGAGCACTGGTTCTGGTTTTTGATTGGATAAGTCATGGGATATTCTAGAAAGAAACAGCTGATATCAGTTCCTAAACTGAAAAAAAAGGAAATCAGTATAATTGCATTGTCGTGGGGTGTTCTAGAAAGGGACAGTAGCATTTATAAAAATAATAGACATAAAAATAATAATGCTTATAACAGTACATTAAAATAAGCAGGCGATTACAGTTGAATCCATCTGTCTTGGAAGATGATAATCCTGATAATATTATAGTGGTATCATCAAGTTTAAACACAGTCATCTGTATGTCAAGCTAAGCCTTTCATTGCCTTTATGTAAACATAAAGTATTATTGATATTGATGCAACGCCTGACATGTGCTTTGCTTGGCCATAACAGGTTTGACCACATTATCAATGGAACCTGCACACATCATTTATCTTTTCTAATGAGATGCATCAAAGCTACACGCAATCTTATTGTGTGCATTTTTATTTCCTACATAGGAGACCAAGGGCATTGACAAAAACTCAATAATGTTTTCCCAAGAACCCATGGAGTCAATAATATTGTCAAAGTGTGATGATGATAGTAATTGTGTAAAGAGTCTGGCGCAGATTACAAATACCTGTTATAATTTCTGAGAGCGTGTTCGCCAGGCAATCCCCTTTGCAGTAAACATATTATTTTAGACTCCGTTTCCTCTGAACAGCTGCTTGTTACGCAGAGAGGGGGTTTCCCTTTTGCCATTGTGAATGCTTATTTTATTCCGCGTTGCTGCTATGCACATTCTGCTGATGCTGATGCTAATTCATTCCAAGTCATAGAGCAGCATGCAAAATGCAACCTTTCAGCAACTAACTCTGAATAATCTGGCAAAATAATCTGCTTTGATAATCCTTGATAATCATTACGTACCTGGTAACCATTTCTCTTTGCATCAAGAGAGAAACAAGGAGTGCAATTTATATTTAATAGCATACATGTACTTATACGTTATTACATTCATTACAAGTCAGTATTGCAAGACAGGGCAGGGTAATAGCGTTGTAAGTAGCAGTAAATCTCGGTCTTGGTCACCTACTTCTGCAGGCACTCAGAGTCCAAGGAGAAGTGTTTAGATTTTGCTTATTGCCTGGAGGGCATTATGGACAAGTACTATGTTAATGCATATATACCATAGACAAGTAAAATAAATAATAGATGTGCTTACAGATCCTCTAGGACCAAAACTTTAACACAGCAGATATATTTAAATTCTGGTTAAGCACTAGCAGACATAAATGTTAATAACTACTTTTTAAAAAGTGATTTGATGACCCCATCTTATAGAAATGCATGTTTACAAGGGCTGTGTTATGGTTTAAAGGTTTGGTGTTTGTGGATGAATTTTGTGCTAAGGCCATGATGAATGATTAATGTGCTTGCACAGACAACATCCCCAAGTTTGTTGAATGCAAATAAAGCTCGACAAGCTGTATCATGTTCAGATGAGGAACTTAACATTTTCTATGTTTTCTGCTTCCTTGCAGAACCACAACTCAAAGGAATAGTCACAAAATTGTACAGCAGGCAAGGATACCACTTGCAGCTTCAAGCAGATGGCACGATTGATGGAACAAAGGAGGAGGAGAGCAGTTACAGTAAGTACTTCTTGACCCCTTTTTACACTCACTCTTTCCTTGTTGCTCTTTAACCCTAAAGGGCCATGGAACGGTATTATGAGAGGCAGGATTGGTAATCTAGAGCTAACGTCTCTATCTAGACTGTGATTTCGTAGGCAATAAGGCAATAAGTCATTTAATGCTTCTATCTCAAAGACAACCTACAGTAAGTTTGTGTGTATGGGGGGTGTTGTCAGCTTGGAGAGCCAAATGTTATCTCCATGGAGATCTAGAGATATCCTCCAGATTGCATTACATTTTATCAAAGAATATTTACCCACACACACTCCTATTACTCAAGCTTGTAACAGCTATACAGAACTCTGTACAACTCTTTTATCCTGCTTCTGTAGTAAAAACAAAGAGCAATGAGTCATGAGACATTTCCACAGCAGCCTTGCTTTGGTTCTGTTGTGACTTTTTGCATTTCGAGTAGAATTATAGCAATAAAAATGCCTCATCTTTACAATTATTGCATATGAGTGGCTGTAGACAGATTTAAAATAGCCCAAAAGGACAACTTTCAATTGTAATCATTTTTTAGTGATATCAACAGAAAGAAATAACACATATTAGAATACTCAATGAAAACACATTTAATTCATGTTCATAGTAGAGTTCAAGAAAAAAGTTTAATCACATAAAATATTTATTAAATATATTACGTATGATATTTAACTATGATGGAAATGGCTCAAGTGAAGTAAAGAAAACCTTACTCTAATCACTACTCAATTTTCACCAAGGATGGGGAGTGATAGGTGGGGAGAGGGGGTAGAAAGAGGACACTCTACTATAAAGTTGCAATATTTGACACTGGGGCAAAGCCATGGGTATAAAAACTATAAATCGATAATATATTATTTTGTACAATCCACATGGACCACATGTTGCAATAAAAGGACAACTTTTTGGGATTGCTCAGTCATCAATTGGGAAAATTGCCTATAACATTTGTCATAAATCAAAATATTTAAATATGCCACTGATACCATTTTTTTTTTAGAACTGGATGCAGTCCAATTTGCATCTAGCTTTTTTTCCCAAAAACGTAACTGTTATTGATAAATAAAGGATAAAATCATAACTCTGAGTTCACTATGGATTATCATTATCGAAAAAGTGCACGCCACATGACACGTTTCGGTAACAGAGGCCCCTAATCATGATTTGCATGATTGCTCAAAATGCATTATGTGGGTCCTCATGTCGAGGTGAACCCTTTTGGATCATCAAGAGGAAGTTATAATCAGGGTAATGAATTAGGATAGTTAATTTCTAACATTTTTAGAAAAACATGAGATACATCTGAGATACAGTAGAATGATTCTGCCAAACATGACTACATTCTGTCTTCTTCTTCTGTTAAGTCTGTACCAAGCTCATGTCTGTTAACTCACAGGTAGCTACAGTACTTAAAGCAGACCGACAGTCAAAAATGACTTAAACCTGGCCAACACAACAAACAGTTCTCATATTCATCCATCCCCAGGGCATTTTAGATTGCAGAACATCAAAATTAATTTACCGTTTTTTTAACTCCTGCTGGGGTCAATTTTAAAAACAAGATGGCTAATCATGCATTTGCATGCCACCTCCAAACAGGAAGTCCTGCTGGGCTTCCTGTTACTGTGCATTATCAGTTATGTCAGTTGGAAGTGGAAGCTCCAAAATGGAAGCTACCTTTCTTTTCCAACTGTGCCAGGTTGTTGATCTGCTTTCATTGTCAGGGGTAGGTAGTGTTATTTGGGGAGCAGTTAAAGTCACAGGGTGGTTTTTGGCTTGCCTTGTTCAGTATTGCACCTGGAACACTGCATATTCCTGAATACAATAGGTGCAGGAAACACAACATTGCAGGTTGCATTACAGCCTTTGAATTTCAGGTTGATCAAGGCCGGCAAAATCTTTTAAATAAGCAATTAGCAATGGTGTCTGCAGTGTTTTGTTATAACATATTTTCTTTTCATACCAGCTAAAAAGTTAGTATGCCTAGCTAATTCCAAGTGGATCATCTCCAACGCCTCCATATCCTGCAAGAGCATATTGCACAATTACACATAGCAGTTTTATCACTTGTTCTATGGAAAGTTCTAGTCTCCAACACATGGATTACAAGTTGTATTTTTAGCTACAAATGAGCAGATAAGAAAGGAAGATGCCCCTGTTGTCGGGTAAGAGACTCAGGCTTCTACTTAAAGTACCAGTATAAAGCCAAGGCAAAGTTCTAAATAGCTGGAATGTGTAATGATATGGCAGGCACACAGCCCACTAACAAAATACTGTCTTGTCAGAATTTCTAGATTTGTTTGAGGGCTAATCATGAATATTTTCACTACTTAGTCTTCCATAATCAACTAGTTTTCTACACTGCAGTAGATAATTGCAAAATGTTTTATTATTTTACAAAGGTTACTTCTCCTCACCAGGGGAGGGACTGGCCATAGGGAGCACAGGGAGAATTCCAATTGGGCCACAATGCTTTTGAGGCTAACTGGGCTGGCCAAAGTTCCTAGCACACAGCCTACCTTACACTTTAAAGTGGACCAACACCCAGGTTTTTGACTATCCTGAGTTTTGGCACCCCGATCGGGGGTGCAAAAGTCTTAAAGGAGCCACAGCACTCAACCCTGTTAGCTTGCAGACCAACCTATAATCTGTCTCTAAAACTTGGTTAAAAACAGAGGACTCGGTCACACACATCTGCAGAAGTATGCTTAAGCTGCACCACTACGCCAAAGTGCCTCTGTGGGGTGCAGTCCTAACTCTAATCTCTGAGAGCCCATTTGGGACATACAGTGCAATAGATAAATTGGGAGCAGGCTTACCTGAGGTTGCCCAAAACCTCTCAAGTGCAAGCCATGGGGTGGAAGGGTCAAAGACCTTGCAATACAGCCTAGACCCCACACACCATGTGCTTGCACAAATTCAAAAGAAACAAAGGGGGGGTGGCAGCCGCTCAGACCATTTTATAACTCACCTGGGAGGTGCACGTTGGCTGGGCAATTAGGATACAAAAGTCTTAAAGGAGCCACAGCACTCAACCCTGTTAGCTTGCAGACCAACCTATAATCTGTCTCTAAAACTTGGTTAAAAACAGAGGACTCGGTCACACACATCTGCAGAAGTATGCTTAAGCTGCACCACTACGCCAA
The DNA here is from genome assembly GCA_027917425.1 of Gastrophryne carolinensis. Classification (NCBI taxonomy): domain Eukaryota; kingdom Metazoa; phylum Chordata; class Amphibia; order Anura; family Microhylidae; genus Gastrophryne; species Gastrophryne carolinensis. The sequence continues at coordinate 86,310,274 of CM051235.1, read as the reverse complement.
AGTGCCTCTGTGGGGTGCAGTCCTAACTCTAATCTCTGAGAGCCCATTTGGGACATACAGTGCAATAGATAAATTGGGAGCAGGCTTACCTGAGGTTGCCCAAAACCTCTCAAGTGCAAGCCATGGGGTGGAAGGGTCAAAGACCTTGCAATACAGCCTAGACCCCACACACCATGTGCTTGCACAAATTCAAAAGAAACAAAGGGGGGGTGGCAGCCGCTCAGACCATTTTATAACTCACCTGGGAGGTGCACGTTGGCTGGGCAATTAGGATACAAAAGTCTTAAAGGAGCCACAGCACTCAACCCTGTTAGCTTGCAGACCAACCTATAATCTGTCTCTAAAACTTGGTTAAAAACAGAGGACTCGGTCACACACATCTGCAGAAGTATGCTTAAGCTGCACCACTACGACAAAGTGCCTCTGTGGGGTGCAGTCCTAACTCTAATCTCTGAGAGCCCATTTGGGACATACAGTGCAATAGATAAATTGGGAGCAGGCTTACCTGAGGTTGCCCAAAACCTCTCAAGTGCAAGCCATGGGGTGGAAGGGTCAAAGACCTTGCAATACAGCCTAGACCCCACACACCATGTGCTTGCACAAATTCAAAAGAAACAAAGGGGGGGTGGCAGCCGCTCAGACCATTTTATAACTCACCTGGGAGGTGCACGTTGGCTGGGCAATTAGGATACAAAAGTCTTAAAGGAGCCACAGCACTCAACCCTGTTAGCTTGCAGACCAACCTATAATCTGTCTCTAAAACTTGGTTAAAAACAGAGGACTCGGTCACACACATCTGCAGAAGTATGCTTAAGCTGCACCACTACGACAAAGTGCCTCTGTGGGGTGCAGTCCTAACTCTAATCTCTGAGAGCCCATTTGGGACATACAGTGCAATAGATAAATTGGGAGCAGGCTTACCTGAGGTTGCCCAAAACCTCTCAAGTGCAAGCCATGGGGTGGAAGGGTCAAAGACCTTGCAATACAGCCTAGACCCCACACACCATGTGCTTGCACAAATTCAAAAGAAACAAAGGGGGGGTGGCAGCCGCTCAGACCATTTTATAACTCACCTGGGAGGTGCACGTTGGCTGGGCAATTAGGATACAAAAGTCTTAAAGGAGCCACAGCACTCAACCCTGTTAGCTTGCAGACCAACCTATAATCTGTCTCTAAAACTTGGTTAAAAACAGAGGACTCGGTCACACACATCTGCAGAAGTATGCTTAAGCTGCACCACTACGCCAAAGTGCCTCTGTGGGGTGCAGTCCTAACTCTAATCTCTGAGAGCCCATTTGGGACATACAGTGCAATAGATAAATTGGGAGCAGGCTTACCTGAGGTTGCCCAAAACCTCTCAAGTGCAAGCCATGGGGTGGAAGGGTCAAAGACCTTGCAATACAGCCTAGACCCCACACACCATGTGCTTGCACAAATTCAAAAGAAACAAAGGGGGGGTGGCAGCCGCTCAGACCATTTTATAACTCACCTGGGAGGTGCACGTTGGCTGGGCAATTAGGATACAAAAGTCTTAAAGGAGCCACAGCACTCAACCCTGTTAGCTTGCAGACCAACCTATAATCTGTCTCTAAAACTTGGTTAAAAACAGAGGACTCGGTCACACACATCTGCAGAAGTATGCTTAAGCTGCACCACTACGCCAAAGTGCCTCTGTGGGGTGCAGTCCTAACTCTAATCTCTGAGAGCCCATTTGGGACATACAGTGCAATAGATAAATTGGGAGCAGGCTTACCTGAGGTTGCCCAAAACCTCTCAAGTGCAAGCCATGGGGTGGAAGGGTCAAAGACCTTGCAATACAGCCTAGACCCCACACACCATGTGCTTGCACAAATTCAAAAGAAACAAAGGGGGGGTGGCAGCCGCTCAGACCATTTTATAACTCACCTGGGAGGTGCACGTTGGCTGGGCAATTAGGATACAAAAGTCTTAAAGGAGCCACAGCACTCAACCCTGTTAGCTTGCAGACCAACCTATAATCTGTCTCTAAAACTTGGTTAAAAACGATCGGGGGTGGCCCGCTGTGTGAAACCCCCCAGAAAGCCCCGAAAACTCACCTCACTCCGCTCCCACGTGACCACTGCAGCCAATCCCCGCCGCCGGACAAGCGAGAGGCAGCGCCGGACAAGCAGAGCGTGTCCACCGCCGCCTCCCGCGTGTCCCTCTTACAGGAAGCGCACCCGCGCCGGCCATTCACAAACGGCCGGCGCGGGAGCTCGCCCTGCTAGAGGGACGCGCGGAAGGTGGCGGCAGCGGACGCGCATGCGCCGCTGGAACGTGGAAAAGGAGGTCACAGACAAGTGGATATTGGAAGTGGTCTCGTCTGGGTACAAACTGGAGTTCGAGTCCCGGCCTCCTCCCAGATTCCTAAGGTCTCGGATGCCAGCAGATCCTCGGGCGGTGTAGGGGCTCCTGTTGGCTGTAAAGAATCTCCTGGACGGCCATATGCCCGGCGCCTCTTTCAGAGAGAGGCCGGGGCTATTATTCCAACCTCTTCACGGTTCCCAAAAAGGATGGCTCCATAAGACCCATCCTGGGTTTGAAGCTTCTCAACAGGTTCATCAGAACCAAGAAGTTCCGCATGGAGACTCAGCGTTCAGCCATCGGTTCCCTTCGTCAGGGGGATTTCATGACGTCCATAGGCATCAAGGATGCCTACCTTCATGTACCAATTTTCCCAGCACACCAGAGATTTCTCAGGTTCGTGGTGGGAGATCAGCATTTTCAGTTTGTGGCCCTCCCGTTCGGGCTGACCTCGGCACCGAGGGTGTTTACCAAGGTTCTGGCGGGCATTATTTGCCCTGCTCAGAGCCCAGGGCATTCACATTGTGCCGTATTTGGACAACCTACTCATTACAGCTTCTTCCCTCTGCCAGGCGGAGTTGGACACCAGGACGGTTGTGGCGACGCTGGAAAGGTTCGGATGGGTGATCAACCACCTCAAATCTTCTCTCTCCCCATCACGGGAGATCCCTTTTCTGGGCATGAATCTGGATACCAGTCAGGCCAGAGTGTTCCTACCTCAGCCAAAGGTGCAGAGGATTCAGCATCTGATACGTGTTCTTCTGACCAACCCTCGCCCTTCCATTCGGCTAGGGATGACTCTGGTGGGTTTGATGGTGGCCTCCTTAGAGGCAGTCCCCTTTGCTCAATTCCACATGAGGTTGCTACAACTCCATCTATTGCTGAAATGGGACGGATGTCCACAGTCCTTGGATCAGTCATTTCTGATGTCTCCCAGGGTTCGGCAGTCCCTTCAGTGGTGGCTGGAATCATGCAATCTGATGAGGGGCAGATTGTTCCTGGCCCCTCGTTGGGAGACGGTTACCAGCCTGTCGGGCTGGGGAGGTTTCTGGAAAGATCATCAGTTCCAGGGGTTGTGGGGTCCTCAGGAGGCTCACAACCCCATCAATGTCTTGGAGCTCAGAGCTATCCGATTGGTTCTGTCGCGTCTGACACTTCACCTACAGGGTGTACCGGTTCAGGTTCGATCAGACAATCGTAATGCGGTAGCTTACATCAATCACCAAGGAGGGACTCGCAGCAGGAGTGCCCTCAGGGAAGTCTCTGATTCTGACATGGGCGGAGAGCAATGTTCCTTGCATCTCGGCAGTGTACATTCTGGGAGTGGAGAACACGGAGGCGGACTCCCTGAGCAGGGGATTCTCTTGCCGAGGGGAATGGTCTCTCAACCACAGGGTATTTCGGGCCCTGTGTCACAAGTGGGGGACTCCGGAGGTGGATCTCTTTGCCTCTCGGCACAATCACAAGCTCCCAACCTTTGTATCTCTGTCTCAGGATCCTCTGGCCCTGGCAGTGGATGCCTTGTCCCTTGCCTGGAGGGATCTGGGGTTTCTGTACCTGTTTCCCCCCTTCTCCATGGTGGGCAAGGTAGTGCACAAGCTGGCTCTAGAGGGGGCACCAGCAATTCTGGTGGCCCCAAGGTGGCCAAGACAGGTTTGGTTCGCAGACGTCGTAAGATTGGCGGTAGATCAGTACAGGCTGCCCCTGTCTCCGAATCTGATCTCTCAGGGTCAACTTTGTTACCCCAGTTTACAAACGCTTGCTTTGACGGCATGGCTGCTGAAACCTTCATCCTGAGGGAGGAAGGTTTGTCTGAGGCGGTTATTCATACCTTGATTAGAGCTAGGAAGAGGTCTTCCTCTACTATTTACTATAGGACTTGGCAGTCCTATATTGACTGGTGTGAGGCTAGGGCCTTACCTTGCAGGGTGTTTTCGATTCCTAGGATTTTGGAGTTTCTACAACACGGTCTGGATCTGGGGTTCCAGCTCAGTACTTTGAAGGGTCAGGTTTCTGCCCTGGCTGTCTTTTTTCAAAGGTCTTTTTCTTTGCATCATCTGGTCAAGACTTTTTCCAAGGGGTCACTCATGTTCGGCCCCCTAGGAAGCCTTTGGTTCCCGTTTGGGACCTAAATTTGGTTCTTTCAGCCCTCCAGGGGCCTCCCTTTGAACCGATGCAGGATGTGGTTCTTTCTGTCCTTACTCAAAAGGTTGCCTTTTCGGTGGCTATTACCTCTGTTCGGAGTGTCTCTGAGTTGGCGGCTCTGTCTATTCAGGCCCCTTACTTTGAGAGACACCAGGATAAGGTGGTTTTTCGCTTTAAACCAGATTTCCTTCCTAAGGTAGTTTCTGCTTTCCATCTCAATCAGGATATAGTTCTCCCTTCCTTGTGTCCTAAGCCTAGCAATGACAAGGAGAGGGTTTTGCACTCTTTGGATGTGGTTTGTTGTGTGAAATACTATTTGGTTGCTACTTCTCCTTTTCGTAAGATGGACGCCTTGTTCGTGGTGCCTTCTGGGCCCAGAAAAGGTTTGGCGCCCGCCAAGTCTACCATTAGTAAATGGATACGTCAGGCCATTGTTGGGGCCTATTCCGCTAAGGGGAGGGTTCCTCCTTTTAAGATCACTGCTCATTCTACTCGTGCTGTTGGGGCTTCCTGGGCCTTTCAGCACCAGGCTTCTGTTGAACAAGTTTATAAGGCTGCTACTTGGTCTTCCGTTCATACTTTTTCAAAGTTTTGGTTGATGTGCGGGCCTCAGCGGATGCTGTTTTTGGTCGCAAGGTTCTGCAAGCTGCAGTGGTTTAAATTGGTGCATTTTTTTGCTGTATTTGGATCCCCACCCATGACGGACACTGCTATTGGATGTCCCATATATCATGAATAGTGGAAGCGGGGTGTGTGACATACTTGGAATAATACCATTTTGTGATTACTCACCTTTAAAATGGGTATTATAAGTATGTCACACACCCCGCTTCATCCCGCCCTTTTTGTATTCTGGATCCTTTATATGGTGAACCTTTTTATGGTTAAGAATGTTTTATTAGCTCTTCCTGGTCCCCTTACTGCTGTCATATACTGGGGAATGTGTGGGAGGTCCCAGGTATTTATGGACCGGGAGGGGCTTCTTTTTTGCTTTCATCTCTGCAGAAGTTCGCCCTCTACTGGACCATAACCCATATATCATGAATAGTGGAAGCGGGGTGTGTGACATACTTATAATACACATTTTAAAGGTGAGTAATCACAAAATGGTATTTTTCAGCAAACCGCTATCTGAGCCCGCACTTGTTAGTGGCGGGGAGCAAGGCAGCGCTATGCCCGGCTGGGAGCGCTGTAAAGCAGCTACATTCATTAAAAAACACACAGCACCCGAGTGGGTGATATCAGAAGCGGATTCCAGGCCCCTGCACCTGTAGTAATGCCTGTTTTTATATTTTTGGGGGCTGGGGAAAAAAAATTTAAAACACCGGGTATTGCAAAAATGCTTCCAAAAACAATTCCAAACAGCCTAGGGATCCCGTGGCCATCCCAGCCCATTGAAATGTATGGGATAAGGCCACACAGTGCAGAGTGAGCATCTGGTCTTATCTGGCACTGTGGAGAACTCCCATTCTTGGCACTGTTGATAAATGGGACACTGCCTGGCCCTATCACAGGTGCTCTGGCTTTTTGACTTAAATACACCTTTTGCACTGGGACCTAACATTCACCTGACACCGATCTGGCAATTTGTGGCCTTAACGTTTCTTAAAGCAGACCAACAGTCAAAAATGACTTAAACCAGACCAATGCAACAAACAGCGCTCATATGCACCCCCCCCAGGGCAATTTAGATTGCTGCACAATTTATTTACCTTTTTCTAACTCCTGCTGGGGTCAAATTTAAAAACAAAATGGTTCATGCATTTGCAGGCCACCTGCAAACAGGAAGTGCTGCAGGGGTTGTCCGCTACTTTTTTTTCCAACTTTGCCAGGCTGTTGGTTATGTTTAAATAAACCCCATAGTTTCAAAACATCTGGGGACATGCTGGTATAGCAAGGCTGCCTTAAAGCCTCCATACACCCCACCCAAACACCTGAGCCAAAAGGGTAAACTGTATTTTTGCTCCATAAGACGTACCCAGGATTTGGAGGAGGAAAATAAAAATATATATATTCTAAACAAAATGGTGAAACACATTACAGGCAGTGAGTGGCATCCCACGTTAAAGGAAGTAAGAAGCCTCCCACACTACAGGCAGTGCTCAGCACCCCACATTATAGGCAGTGTTTGTGGCATCCCTATTACAGGCAGTGTGTGTGGCATCCCAATTACAGGCAGTGTGGGTGGTATCCCAGTTACAGGCAGTGCGTGTGCATCCCAATTTCAGGCAGTGTGTGTGTGGCATCCCAATTACAAGCAGTGTGTGTGGCATCCCAATATCAGGCAGTGTGAGGCATCCCAATTACAGGCAGTGTGAGGCAACCCAATTCCAGACAGTGTGTGTGGCATCCCAGTTACAGGCAGTGTGCAACATGCACAAAAACAAAACCTCAGCAGCATTTCCCTCTGACATAAACACAGAGACACACAAACAAATACATTATCAGCATCTGCCGCCACCTGCTGCCCTCACCGTTGCCGCCGCCGCCTCCACACAAACAAGTTCCCGGGGTGTCAGGCCCTGGGTGGGCGTGACCTATGACTCATGCCAGTGCCATTGGACATGTGTGTGCCGCTCCGTGTATATGAGAGCAGGAGACACTGCTGCGGCATGGGAGCTCCGGGAATGTAAGTTTTTGTTTGTTTTTATCAACATTCCCCCATTAAACCCAGTAAAATCCCCGCCCATTAGGATTCTACTTACAATGATGTCCATCAAAGAGGAAAAAGGTAGTCATCAACAACAAAACTTTAACAGACTTTATTAAAGTCCGTTAATATGAGTATACAGCCCCCATGGCCAAAAGCCATAAAATAACAGCACAACCCTGGATATTAGCAGGTAAGGCAAATTATCTTATGCGTTTCTGACATGCTTCAGTCCTTAGTCATGCTTAGTCCTTAGCTAGATGATCTTATGAAGGACTGGGGCTACCTATTTCATCTTTGATGTTTTGGGGGGACAAAAGGAGTCCTAACCTGGCACCCACACAAGGGGAGTACAATGTGTAGCGGCTTTCGTTTTTTTATTTGCTGGGGTTTAGGTTCACTTTAGGCCTCATTAAAAGAGAAACTATACTAACATACCTTACCAGTTTTCAAGCATTCCCCCACTATCTCAGTACAGTGCCTGGTCTAACCACTAATCATGAATGAATATAAATGCACACTTCATTCACTGTGAGGTTGGCACGTTATACAGTTCTGCAGTTGCAGAGATCAAACATAGACGGAGGGCTCTCAGAACCAGATCCCTCAGAAGCTGACTACTGTACACTCAGACCCAAAGGGATGGGCTCTGTGAAAAAAGGGAGGGATTTTTTAGAAGGGGCACACAGTAATATTCAAACCCAAAGGCTGGTAGTGGGGCAAGGGAATGCAGAAGCGGTAAGGTAGGGCTACCCAGGTTTCCAAGTGTGGGCGCTGTACACAGCAGGGCATTGGAATTGGGAGACCCAATGCTACAATGTTGAGGGATACTCCAGCAGTTTTTATACATACCATGTAACCCCCGCCTGTGGAGTCCAGGGCTGGGTTACAGTTCACCCTTATTTTGTCCAATACTCACTTAAATCCATTGATCTTACAGATGGCATCCCCTTTATCCCTCCATCCGCTGTGTGCACCTCAACCATGCTTATCTAAAAGGCTGCCAGTCAGGGCAGTTTCTAGGCAAAACAGCACTCTGTACAGGAAGGAAACATTTTTGCTCCCTCCTCACCCATCCTAAGGTGCTGCTGCTGTCCCATACTGATTTATGTCTTGCTGTGCCTTCCTTATCAGCAGGCAGTGCCCACTGCCTATGACTGGGGCCCATATACGGGAATGAGGGGTCTGCCACTAATAGTGGATCTGACTCATCTACAGAAAACAGGATGTCCGAGATAGAGGCACAAATGGCCTTGGCATTCAGGGTGATCGTCCTGCTCGCTTCCACTAGAAATAGCCTTGCTAACGGTGGGTGTGCACAGCTGGAGTGAGTGGCCCAGGGGAGGTACCCAGCAATTCATTTAGCATTCCCACAACAATAATAAGGCAGCAATCAGCTCCTCTGATGCATGCCCCATGTGCCTCTCCTCTATTTCCTGCAGTGCAGGGTGAAGCCATAGCAGATCTCCAAAGTTTTAATACCAATACCAATGTTTTCGGACCACGCAAAAAAGTGGTCTAACAGCCCCTCTGTTCCTTGGAGCCCTGAGTGTGGGTGAGTGGGTCGGCAAGCCAAAGTGGTCCCACAATTGTTTCTGATCTCAGCAGGGCATGTGCATGAGTTATAAAGCTGCACAATGGCACATGCTTCAGCCTTGACCCAGAAATGACAGTGAAGTAAGTGACTTTTCTTAGAATACATAAGGTATTTACATTTAATCTGAGATTTGAATGGCTTGAAATGTTTGTTTTACACTGCTGCCGTGCGTGACAAGGTGGGAGGAGGTTAGCCTGGACAGGCACTTTAATAAGCACCACAATGAATGCTGAATGTGTGGCATCCCAATGTCACTCAGCGTGAGGCATCCCAAATACAGGCTGTGTGTGTGACACCCCAATTACAGGCAGTGTGTAGGACATTCCAATTACAGACAGTGTTTTTGTGGCATCCCAATTACAGGCAATGTGTGTGGCATCTCAATTACAGGCAGTGTGAGGCACCCCAATTGCAGGCAGTGTGAGGCATGCGCAGTGTGTGCGCATGAGTTATAAAGCTGCACAATGACACATGCTTCTGAGCTCAACCATGACCCAGAAATGACAGTGAAGTAAGTGACTTTGCTTAGAACACATAAGGTATTTACATATAATCTGAGATTTGAATGGCTTCAAATGGTTTGTTTTACACTGTTGCCGTAAGTGACCATGTGGGGGCAAGTTAGCCTGGATAGGCACTTTAATAAGCACCACAATGAATGCTGACTGGAGGAGAGCCTGCATTTGCACTTGGGAGATTGGATCAAGGTGATTTGCTTAGTGAACTGGGGGGTTTCATATACTGGGACATCTCAAATAAGGATGCCCCCTGTAAAGCAGACCAAACCCCAGGGGACTGAAATTCCTTGGTTTAGAGCTGCTTTAAATAGTTTAAATAATTTTGCCAACTTCAATACAGTAAAAGTAATTTTATGGGTCATGTAGTGTTATGGTAATCATGTATTTTATGTTTTATGAAGTATTACAGTAAAATGCAGGATCGTACAATCGAGCAGCGTGTTTTTACGGAATTTAGTTATTTTATAGGAGCTCAGATTTGCAGCAAATAACAGCGATTGTTTCAGCAGAAAAATCAAAATGATTTGTCTGTAAATTTAAGTAAGTAATGTTACTATGTGAATAACTATCTCTGGGGAAGGGGTGCCAGCTCTGTTTCAGAAGACATATAATTACACTTATCTTTTTTATTATTATCATTATAATGATAATTTAATGGAGCTCCGGTCTCTTTTAAATTCAAACTGCTTATGTCACTTGGCAGCAGTGTTTTACATTAATGGTAGCTGCACATCACACATGGTGATAAATTACCGATACTGTGAAACAGTGAGCCACTTATCGCTACTTGATGCTTTTAAGAGGCGCCATTATGAAGCTACTTGCGATGCCTGAAAATGCTTAAGCACTTGAAGTAAACTGATCCAAACGTGCTCAGTTTGTATTGTTATCCTTTTTTTATCTTTCAGCTTTATTTAACCTCATACCAGTTGGCCTACGAGTGGTGGCTATTCAAGGTGTTCAAACTAAGCTGTACCTAGCTATGAACAGTGAAGGGTACTTGTACACATCAGTAAGTGCTTTCCCTTTTTATTTGAATAAGTGCATGGAAAATGTTGTATGTCTACAGGTCTGGAGTCACCATAATTTCAGCCTGTCATTGTTTGGATTGTTAGGATTTGATAAGCATTTGTGAGCTCTAATGGTTTCATCAGCTATGCATAAAAACATTAACAAGACAAAAAAGTGCTACAGAAGCAGTGGCACTGAGAATAATAAAACTTGTGCTGGGAGATTTTAAAACGGAACAAACCCTGAGATTTCCGCTATTTCCGGCTTTGTTCCTCCTGCCTGGGGCATCCCAATATCGGAGGCCCTGCTGTGTGTTTTCACCGGGATCACCCCTGTTAACTTACCATTCCTTAGATACCATGACACCACCTTTTTTACCATAAGAACTATAAATCTGTGAAATAGCCTCCCTCAGACCCTTGTTACAGTATTAACTGCTAATAGTTTCAAAAATGATTAGATGCTTCTTTGGAAGTAACATTTACAGTTACTATTAGCTGTTATCTTTAAATAATAATACAAAAACTTGTCCTCAACCATATCCCTTGTTTGAACTTGATAATTTTGTTAGCATTTTAAAAGAATTGGCCAGCAAAAATAAAAAATGGCACTACTTGCATTTTGTCCAGTGGAGATCCACTGCTGGGAACCGCTGGACTATAACCTACCAGGGTCAGAGTTCGAGCACCCTGTTGGTTTGCTCTGGTCCAAGATGGTGGTAGAGAACATTTCGGGTATATGCTCTGGTGCACGCCCACCCATTCATTACAATAAAGGGGGCATACCTACAAAACCCTACCTTGTCACAGACCCCTTTAATGCAGTGAATGGAGTGGGCGTACTGTGGGGAATATGCAAGACACATTCACGGCAACCATCTTGGACTGGAGCAGATCGACAGTGCACTTGATCTCCAATCTCAGTAAGCTGTACCCTGGCAGGTACTGGTGGTGGAGCTGTGCTGGTGAGTAGTGCCATTTTTTTGTTCTTTGCTTGCCATTCCCTTTGACTTTGTAACTATGCATGCACATAATTATATATGAGATCAAAGCGGCAAACAAAGCTTTATAGAGCACAAATGCCGCTCACTGCAACTCTTCTCTTGCGCATACCCAGCACCAGCCATTCAGAAACACATGTCAGGGGTACGTAACTCATATATAGGTATAGTGGGAATGCAGCTGCAGCCCATGCATTAAATATAGGATCATCAGTGAGGGATCATTTATGGACAGTTTTGTGGGTTTCTCAGAAATCTGAATGCCCCACTAATAGGGAGACTACCAGTCTTTGAGTCTTGTAGACTCTAGGTCAGTGGTTGCTCCTCTAAACACATGCTGATGCAGAATATTATATAATTTAATGAGCAGGACAGTATTCCTGCTGTTATAGTGCTAAATGCTGGCCAGCTCTCTACTGCGTTACAGTGTAAACAATCAGGCACATGACTGCTGTTACATTGTAACAATGAAAGTACCCTGCTGTGTTGCAATGCATAGCACCCGTGGATGTGATGGAGAGATCACTCAAAAATAGTGTGTTTGTATATGCTGTGGAGATTAGCTCTGGTAGGCGACCGGGTGTCAGCAGTATAGAGGCGGAGGCAAACAGTTCGAAGTAAAGTTTGTGTTTATTTCACATAAACATCCACAAAAGCATATGTCCATACAGGTTACATCACCTTTTCAGGAAACCGCAGCATAAATGATACAGTCAGGCAAACAGCTTTTAGTCCTTGAGCAAAGGTCCTGTTTACAGTCAAATAGGCCTCAGGTCCGCATGAAACAGCCTCCACAGGAGATTTCAGCCAGGCTCACAGAGTCTCACTCCCATGTGAGCTCTTAGACAAAGGACAGGCCACAGCTGATTCCCCAGGCTATTTAAACAGCCCGCAAAACCCGGACCTGGGTAGTGGGATGGAGTCCCACCCTGCTCTACTCCATCCCAGTAAAGCCGTCCCAGGTTAGCCTTTCGGCTATTCTAAAGCAACAGCAGCAAACTGCCACCAGCAGCTGATGCTGGAAAACAAGCTATACGGCTTTACTGCACCAATGCCAGGTACATTGGTGCTACATACCTGCCGTCAATGACGGCCCCTTGCACCACCTTACCACATACCCCCCCCCCCTTTGTTCAACCCTGAGGGGGTGGACACATGCCAAACAATGTGCTCGGGACAGGGCATCCGCATTACCCAATAATCGTCCCGCTCTGTGCTCAACTGTGAACTTGAAGTTTTGTAGTGACAAGAACCATCGGGTGACCCTGGCATTCCTGTCCTTAGCCTGGCACATCCACTTGAGGGGAGAGTGGTCCGTAATCAGACGGAACCTTCTCCCCAGCAAGTAGTAGCGAAGAGACTCCAGGGCCCATTTAATGGCCAAACACTCCCTCTCCACTATACTATACCGGGTCTCCGCGGGTGTTAACTTGCGACTCATGTAGACAACGGGGTGCTCCTCCCCGTTGACTTCCTAAGACAGTACAGCACCGAGACCTACCTCGGAGGCATCGGTCTGCACTATGAACTCCCTCTTAAAGTCGGGTGTCACCAACACCGGAGACCCACACAGGGCAGACTTCAAAGCGGAGAACGCTTTTTCGGCCTGTTCATTCCACTTCACCATGACAGACTTGCGTCCCGCAAGGTCTGTCAATGGTGCCGCTAGGGTGGCAAAATTGGGAATGAACCGCATATAATATCCCACCAACCCCAGAAATGACTTTACCTGGCGGGTGGTGTTAGGCCGTGGCCAGTTACAGATGGCTTCTAGTTTGTTCACCTGGAGCTTGACCACTCCTCGTCCAATCACATAGCCCAGGTATTTTGTTTCTTCTAGGCCTAAAGCACATTTTTTCGGGTTTGCCGTCAACCCAGCCTTCCTGAGGGAATCCACTACGGCCTGGACTTTGGGTAGGTGACTTTCCCAATCCGTGCTATGGATAATTATATCGTCCAGATATGCCGAAGCATACCGACGATGTGGCCTGAGGACAATATCCATTAACCTTTGGAACGTAGCGGGAGCGCCGTGTAACCCAAAGGGTAATACCTTGTATTGGAACAGTCCCTCTGGTGTGATAAAGGCTGTTTTCTCCTTGGCAGCCTCAGTCAAGGGCACCTGCCAGTACCCTTTTGTGAGGTCCAAAACCGAAAAGTACCTGGCTTGGCCTAGCTTCTCAATGAGTTCATCTACCCGGGGCATAGGGTAGGCATCAAACTTGGAAACTTCATTAAGTTTGCGGAAATCGTTACAGAACCGCAACGTACCATCGGGCTTGGGAATCAAGACTATGGGGCTGGCCCACTCACTCTTTGATTCTTCAATCACATCTAACTGGAGCATTTGCTGCACTTCCTCCGCGATAGCTTGTCGCCGGGACTCAGGTACCCGGTAAGGCCTCAACCGGATCTTGACCTGAGGTTCCGTGACAACATCGTGTTGGATGACCGAAGTGCGCCCAGGGAGTTCTGAAAACACGTCTGTGTTTCTGCTAATAAACTCCCTGGCTTCCTGAGTCTGTTTAGAGGAGAGGTTGTCGCCAGTTTTCACCTTGACTACTGCTTCTCTAATAACAGACCGAGGGATGGGAAGCTCCACCCCCACCATACCTGGTCGGGGACTGTCACCCCCAGGGGTCTCCCTGTCTTTCCACAGTTTCAGCAGGTTTACATGGTACACCTGCTCTGGCTTCCTCCGCCCAGGCTGATGTACCTTGTAAGTCACTTCCCCAACTTTTTCAATGACCTCATAGGGACCCTGCCACCTAGCTAGAAATTTACTGTCCACCATGGGTACCAGAACCACAACTCTGTCACCTGGGTTAAAGTTCCATACCCTGGCTTGCCGATTATAAATCCTGCTTTGGGCCCGCTGCGCTGCCTCCATGTGTTCTCTGACAAGCGGCAAGACGGTCTCTATCCGTTCTTGTAGGTGAGTAACGTACTCTACCACACTTTTGTGGGGTGTGGGTTGCTGTTCCCAGGCCTCCTTGGCTATATCCAACAGGCCCCGTGGATGTCGACCGTATAAGAGTTCGAAGGGCGAGAACCCCGTAGAGGCCTGGGGCACCTCTCGCACTGCGAACATCAGATAGGGCAGCAGCAAGTCCCAATTCTTCCCATCCTTGGCGACCACCCTTTTTAACATGGTCTTTAAAGTTTGATTAAACCGTTCTACTAGGCCGTCTGTTTGCGGGTGGTAAACGGATGTCCGCAACTGTTTCACCTGCAGCAGTTTACAGAGCTCTTTCATTACTTTCGACATAAACGGGGTACCTTGATCGGTCAAGACCTCTTTAGGCAGACCTACTCTGGAAAACATTTCCATAAGCTCCTTAGCAATGAGCTTGGCAGAGGTGTGACGCAGGGGCACTGCCTCAGGGTACCGCGTGGCATAGTCCAAGATCACCAGAATATGTTGGTGCCCTCTAGCGGATTTTGGCACTGGACCCACTAGATCCATGGCAATCCGCTCAAAGGGTACCTCAATAACTGGGAGAGGAACTAAGGGACCACGGTAATGAGACTGAGGGCTGGTCATCTGACATGTTGGGCAGGACTCACAATATCTCTCCACCTCCTTGTACACACTGGGCCAGTAGAATCGTTGTAAAACGCGGTCCAGTGTTTTCTGCTGGCCTAGGTGTCCACCCAGAACATGTTGGTGGGCCAAATCCAACACCAACTTGCGATATGGATTGGGTACCACCAATTGTTCCACCACCTCTTCACGTATCTTGTTTACTCGGTACAACATTTCCTGGTGAACCACAAAGCGAGGAAACTGTAACTCCGCCCCTGGCTGTTGTGGTTCACCTTCCACCTCAAGAACATTCTCCCAGGCCCGAGACAGTGTCGGGTCCTGGTGTTGAGCGGTACCAAAGTTAATTGTGGAGACATGGAGATCTGCCAACTCTGGACCTGTTGCCAACTCTTCCACATCTCCAACCATAACATTTAGTGGGGTTGACTCCCCCTCTTCCATTTTAGGGGCGGGCACCTCTTCCACGGTGCCTCCTGATTCCGGTTCCCAGGGCACCGGGGTCTCCCCTGAGTAGGGCCAGTCTATAGGGGACACACCCGCCTCGCGGGTTTCCGGAACTGCCAACTTGGCCCACAGTGACCTGAACCCTGGAAAGTCTCTCCCAATAATCAGTTCATACGGGAGTTTAGCGGCGACAGCGACTTCATGTTTCCAGCTGCCGGAGACGGTGGTGAGAGACACTTGTTCTGTGGCATAGTCTCTCAAGTCCCCATGAATGCACAAAACCCCGGTTTTCCGCCCAGTGTACTCATCGGGCAGTACTAAGGCGGGTCTTGCCAGGGTAACCATACTCCCCGAGTCCAAAAGGGCCACAGCCAGGGTGTCTCCCACTTTTACCTGACAGAGGTGACTTTGCCCCACAAGCTCAGGGACACCGGCAGCACACAGCCTCCTGGCATACATGGAAGGGCGGTAACCAAAGTTCACGTCCATGGGCTCCCCCTGGTGGGGACAATTGGCTCTGATATGTCCCGGCTCCTTACATCCCCAACACAACACTTGGGCAGGGACTTTGGGGGGTAGGTCCTGAGGGGGTTTAGGGGACGCCACTCGCCTGAGCTGGGGCGGGGACCTCCGGGGTTTCCCCGAATCCCTCCTCATGGAGCCGCCTTGCAAGTTCCTGGTGGCCTCATATCGCTCCACTAGGTCCACCATCCCTAGTGCGTTGTCAGGGGATACCTGGCCAACCCAGTGCTGAAGAGGGTGCTGTAAAGCCCTCCAGAAAATGTCCGCCAGCAAGCGGTCCAACATGGCAGTGGGGCTTAACAACTCCGGCTGCAGCCATTTTTGCAGCAGTTTATAATACTGGGGTCGGGCGGGCTCTGCCGACTGGTAGTTCCACTGATGCACCCGCTGAGCCCGAACCCACACATTCACCCCCAGTCTGGCCAGTATCTCACCCTTCAGAGTCGGGTAGTCAGCGGCTTGGTCCTCTGGGAGATCAAACAACACCTGCTGGGGTCCAGATGCCAGAAATGGAGCGATGACATCAGCCCACTGGTCATGCGGCAACTTCTCCCTTGCAGCCACCTTTTCAAACACCGCCAGGTAAGTCTCAACGTCATCTGAAGGGGTCATTTTTGTGAGCGCCGAGCGGACAGCTTTCCGGGCATCAGGAATACTTTTGGGCGCACCTGCAGCTTGCAGCGCCATCATATGTTGCAAAAGCAGCTGGTTGGTCTCCTGCTGCTGCTTGTAGTCCTCGCGCTGCTGTCTGTTGGCCTCATGCTGCTGCCTGTTGGCCTCCTGCTGCTGCAGATTCGCCTCCAAGAGCGCTTTCACGACCGCCTCCATTTTGTCTGCAGTCCCAGGTAGCAGCCTGGCAGGTTTAATATAGGACATGCACAAAACAAACTTTTTCGTCGGTTGCTCCTAGCAACGGCCTCACTGCTGTGCCCGCATCTGACACCAAATGTGGAGATTAGCTCTGGTAGGCGACCGGGTGTCAGCAGTATAGAGGCGGAGGCAAACAGTTCGAAGTAAAGTCTGTGTTTATTTCACATAAACATCCACAAAAGCATATGTCCATACAGGTTACATCACCTTTTCAGGAAACCGCAGCATAAATGATACAGTCAGGCAAACAGCTTTTAGTCCTTGAGCAAAGGTCCTGTTTACAGTCAAATAGGCCTCAGGTCCGCATGAAACAGCCTCCACAGGAGATTTCAGCCAGGCTCACAGAGTCTCACTCCCATGTGAGCTCTTAGACAAAGGACAGGCCACAGCTGATTCCCCAGGCTATGTAAACAGCCCGCAAAACCCGTTCCTGGGTAGTGGGATGGAGTCCCACCCTGCTCTACTCCATCCCAGTAAAGCCGTCCCAGGTTAGCCTTTCGGCTATTCTAAAGCAACAGCAGCAAACTGCCACCAGCAGCTGATGCTGGAAAACAAGCTATACGGCTTTACTGCACCAATGCCAGGTACATTGGTGCTACATACCTGCCGTCAATGACGGCCCCTTGCACCACCTTACCACAATGCTAATAGGATATCACCCTACTAAATTGGAGGTACTTGTAAGTCCAGCCTGTTGCATAAGCTCTGCCCCCCCCCTCCATCTCCATATGCCAAACCCAATTTGGGCAAAAAAATCAATTAGAGCAACTCACCTGATGACTGTGATTCTCATCCAATCCCAGAGGTGAGGGCAGACACTCTCAATTGCAGCTATGAGCTGGGACCTTAACTTACAGGTCTCTCACCAAATTCCTAGTGGGTGTCCATCAAGTTCAATCAAGGGATATGGTAGAACCTTTTCTAAAACAATGTGTAATCCTTTTTTGTAATATATTCCACAGATTTGCAATTCTCATGGTAAATTAGGATTCTCATTACACCAAAGCATTTTAGATGACTAGGGCCTTGACTCAGTAAATGTCCCTTAAATTGTCTAATGTAAAAAGGTGGTTTCTAGTTTATTTCAAATTAAGGCATGAGTTAAGGTGTGATCCAGTAAATGTGGTAAATTAGCACCTAAAACATTTTACTAAAGTAATTTGACGTTTTCATTCGTATTTGAAAGTACATTTTAAGGATATCACAGAAAGGTTTCCTTTGTAGTCACCATCTATCCCCAGCCTAGTGCCCCAAAAAAGCCTTTGTTTCTTTTTTACTAATTCCTTTGCACAATAGGATGCAGTATTATGTTCAAAGGGTGACCATATGGCTCCCATGCAGCAGCACCACCAGGTGTTCTCCAGTGATGTTTCATTCAGTTGCATACAACCCAGAATGGAACGAGGGAGGGAGGTATGGTCAGACCTTCTCCCATTGTGCCTGAGGTAAAGCTTTGAGTAGAGTCTCCCTCACACAGCAGGGCTGACAGACTGGAGAAGGTAGAAAGGGGTCAGCTTTATTAGTTATAATAAATCTAAAAGCACTAAAAGCTAAACTGCCACGTACACCCCAGTAAACCTGCACACAGAGAGGTATATATATATATATATATTTATACTCCTGTGCCATATGCTTGTCTAAAGAACCCCTTCCTCCCCTCTCTAGCCTATCGGCAAGGCGTGGGTGAGGGGACGCTGCTCTCTGCTTTACCTTAAAAGCACTGTGAGCAGCTCTGTCCACACTCTCTCTCTTGGTCAATGCTAAACTGAATGAGTCATCACTGGAGAGTACCACAGGCGTGGCTGCATAACTTGGGAGCCATATGGTCACCATTCCAAACTTAGACTGCATCCAGTTAGTGTTTTTATAAATATCGAGCAAATACTTCAGTAAAAAAGACACAGGCTGATTTAGAACACTGGGCGGGGGATAGAAGGTGACTGCATAAACTTTCTTTGTGTGTATAGGATCTCTTTTACAAGTTACAGTCAGTGGTTGATTTTACAGCCACGAGGCATGTTTGCCTCATGCCTGTTGTGTTACTGTAGGGGATGGGTTGCCAGTATTTATGCATCCTTATAAGTTGCAGCAAAGTAGTTATGCACTCATTTCCATAATGTGTCACCTAAAGTACCAGTACTTACCTTGCGTGACATGGCTCTGACTAAATGCCAGTACTTACCTTAAGTGACATGGTGCTGGCTGTTTGTACAAACCATTTAAGCATATATATGCGTTCCTTTTCTTTTTCTAGGTCATATAAATTAATGTTTTTATATTTTATCATTGCATAATTTGTCAAAATGTACAAATTAGCCTGAAACCAGTTCCTACTCATTAGAAGCTGCAACTGACAGTAATCTTCCTCTTGCAATCAGACCTGCAGTTAAATGGAAGCTGGTTCAATCAATAGCTGTGTTATGACTTTCCGTCATACTGTGACAGCTTATTATAGGCTTTTCTGCTCCTATTTCACTTCTGCGACCTGTGATTCATGCATGCATTTTTCACTGTTTGCCTTTATATTCTTTCTTTCATTTCATTTTTTCATTTCATCAAATCATGTTGTTTTTATAAATAGGGCTTGGTTTCTTGGATGCATTCACTGTAACGAGAATAAATTAGGTCCAACTTTTTGAGTAAGGAAGGGAATATATTACCCTTGTGAGTCATTTACTCTTAACTGGCTAAAATAAACAGATGTAAACTTGCCTACAAAAAAGACAGCTTACATGCAAACAATTGAAGATGGTTGGTGACCATTAGCTAGGACATTACTTTTTTTATTTAGCCTTAGCAGACTTAGCCCCCTCCCACCAATCCTTCCACAGACAAATAGTTTATAAAGATGTGAATCCACTGACAAGTTCCGAACAAGGTTTATATGTTGGGTAATAGGAAACTTAACAAACTGAAAAGCACACAGCAATATGTTGATCATTTCACTTTTTGTATTAAAAACTAAAAAAAGTAATTTAAACTTTAAAATTGGTATTGGGTGATGACACTCAAGATCGGCTCCAATTCCAGATCGCAATGCCTCAAAGTTCCTGGTGTGGGAGTAGGTGACAGGACAGTGTGAATTATTTTATTTCCCTAATTTGCATGAGAGGGGTCTGAGGACTTAATGTCCTCTTTAGTTTTCAAAAAAATGTTGCGGTGCTAAAAAAAAATGAAATCAAACCATGTAGTGAATTCACTATAAAGGATACAATTTCTGACTGTTTGGAAGCTAATTTGCTACTCTAGCTTCATTCCTTATTTAGTCGTTTGTAAGTTTTGTAAGTAAGTGTAAGTCAGCAAAGCTTAGCTTCTTATTTGCAAGCCTCTCCTAGGTCAGTGGCTTTACATGTTCCATTTTTTACACGAGCTCTGTAACCAACAACAATTCCTTAAACATGAGTGTTGACCTAGATTCTATTGTAGGGGGACAAATCTTATCTTTAGTAGTATACCACCACTCATTCATCTGCCATGATTGATACTCATTTCCCCAAGTGGGTATTTTTGCAATGAGGGGCAGGAAGTCACAGGGCATTGGAGGAGGTGCTGTCCATCACAGTTTTGTTGTGTTAAATGAAACAATATGGGACCAAATATTAAGGAAAGGACAACTAGCAGAACATTAAAAAGGATGGCTCTGTAGTTTTAGTGCTCTTTCATGCTCTTTAATTACTATAGACCTGTGGCATTTACATCTGTTGTCACGAAAACTTTTGAAATACAGGTGTTGCAATACGTGAGGAAAACAATAAATAGTAAAATGGACCCCTTGCAATTCAACAAGGTGTCTGAAGACACCATGACCCCTGGCTTTGCCTTTCATTCTAGAGCATACAGGCATCCCTAACACAGTATGGTCAAACCTATTAGTAAAGGGGACAAGCTCGCTCATCCACAAAACATCTGCAGTTGGACAAAAAGCTTTTTGCCAAGGTCCCAACAGATGTGGATTGGTTTCCTCCTGTCCTGTAAGTACTTTTTTCTATCTACATAAATTCTGTAACGTTCTTTACTAATTGACCTACTGGGAAGAGATTGAGAAAATGGGCTTCTGGTGTTTAACCCTTTCG
Source organism: Gastrophryne carolinensis (assembly GCA_027917425.1). NCBI lineage: Eukaryota > Metazoa > Chordata > Amphibia > Anura > Microhylidae > Gastrophryne > Gastrophryne carolinensis. The sequence continues at coordinate 86,289,575 of CM051235.1, read as the reverse complement.
CTACCAGCCTACCTGCAGCTTTTGTCACCCTCTGTTGCCAGACCATGTTTCACTATTTTGCGCTACACATGTTCAACTGTGATTTTTGAAAGGATTTCCAGGGATTTTCAAGGAAAATTATATATTATTTTTTTCAACAGAGTCTGGGCTTCAACAGGAAATGTCTTGTTTGGCCTTTTTTTAGTGTATTCTCAATACTGTTCGGTGAAATATGTGCAAAAAAAAAAGTTTTTCAATAAAATTTTATTGCGTGCAAAACCCCAATTTCTCCCGGTCACAGCAGTACCACATATGTATTGGTAGACACCCTTTCCAGCCCAGGAGACTCCCCAAAACTGAAACAGAGCTTTATGAGATTTTCAGATAAAATACAACTGCGCTATGCGCACCTTGCAGTTTTTGCAGAAAAACAACCCTTTACATTTGAAATACCCCCCACAAACTATATATTCTCTGGAAGTATACGCCTCAAGCTTTCTAGGCATACTATGCTTGTTTATGTGGGCTTAGTTTTCTGGAAGTAATCCCTGAATGTATTCTTTGGTTGCACAAAGTTTCCCTAAAAAAGAATAAAAAGGAAGAATCAAGCCACATTTTCCTAAAAAAAACCTATATGCAAACAAGAAAAAACAAGTAAAATCTCAAAAAGCAACATCCCCCGAACAGAACGATACCCAACATGCATAGCTACTGTCAAGGGAAGATTTGGCAAACACCACAAAGTAAAGTGTGAGCATAACAGTAATTTTACTTGAAAATTTCAGCTCTGCAGACAAAGTGCGCACCTTGCAATTTTTCAACCAAAACAACCCTTTACATTTGGAATATCCCCCATAAAACATATATTTCCTGAAAGTACACATATTAAGCTTTCTAAGAGTGCCCAGCTTGTTGTAGTAGGCTCACCTTTCTGGAAGTAATATTTCGAATAATTCTTAGGTTGCACAGGGTTTCCCTAAAAAAAATGAATAAAAAATTTAATAAATAACATGTTTTCCTAAAATATAAATATGCAAACAAGAAAAAACAAGCTAAATCTAAAAGCGCAAAGTCTGCCGAACAGAACAATACCCAACATGCATAGGTACTATTAACCTTTTTGATTGCCAGCCTACTTGAAGTTTTGTCACCTGTTGACAGGTCCTTTTTCCCCATTTTGCGCCATGTTTAGTCGTGATTTTTGCCGGAATTTTCAGGAATATATATATATATATATATATATTGCAGCAGAGCTTAGGCTTTAACATGAAATGTCTTGTTTGTAATTTTTCTACTGTTTTTAAAATATTTTTGCGTGAAAATCAAAAAATAAATAAAATAATATTTTTAGACAATTGTCCCCTTTATTTTAAATAAAACATTTGTTTTATTAATGAAAACTATATTGCATGTGAAAGCCCCATTTCTCCTGATTACAACGGTACAACATATGTATCGGTAGCCCCCCCCCCATTCTTGCCCAGGAGACCCCCTAAACTGAAAAGAGCACTTTATAACATTTACAAATAAAATACTACTATCCATACTATAAACATAAGGGGTTAATTAAAAAAAAAATGACATAGGATTCCCCCTCCTGGGGGGGGGGGGGGGGGTTTTTTGGGGGGGAATTTTAAGGGTTATAAACCCTTAAAAATCCCCCCCAAAATTACGTGGGGCCCCCCTTACCCATCATAACCAGCCCGGGACCAGCTATAGGGGCTTGTAGGAACAGGGCGAAGGGGCCAGTTTTGGTAGCCCCCCTCCCTGCCGGCTACAAGCTCCATGGGCCGGGCTCGGGGAGGCAGGTAATTGGGGGTGCCGGGGTTAATGGCAAGTCACAGGTGCCGCAGGTGACTTGCCAGCCCCCAGCCTTGTGAACTGGTATAGGGGTCTCATGGACCCCTTACCAGTTCACAAGGGGTTAAAAGTAAAAAAAAAAAACACAGACACATGGAGAAAAAATATTTTATTTGTTTTTGTATTTTTATTTTATACTTACCTCCCATCCATCCTGGAGCACTGTGCCCCACGCTGATCACTCTGGCTTCTGCTCTCCTGGAAGCCTTTTATAGCTGCTGGGTGACAGAGCATAAGGGTTAATTAAAAAAAAAACTACATGGGGGGGAGTGGGGGGACCCCATTTTTGAGGGAAATTTTAAGGGTTAGGGTTAGGCTAACCCTAACCCTTAAAAATCAGGGGAAAAAATTACATAGGGTCCCTCCTCCCAGGGGGGGAACCCCATTTTTTGGGGGGAATTTTAAGGGTTAGGGTTAGGCTAACCCTAACCCTTAAAAATCCCCCCAAAAATTACATAGAATCCCCCCTCCCGGGGGGGGGGGGGGGAGCCCCATTTTTTTTTGGAATTTTAAGGGTTAGGGTTAGGCTAACCCTAACCCTTACCCTAACCCTTAAAAATCCAAACGTAGGGTCCCCCCTACCGGTCATAACCAGCCCGGGACCAGCTATGGGGGCTTGTAGGAACAGAGTGGAGGGGCCAGGTTTTGTGGCCCCCCACCCTGCAGCCTACAAGCCCACATAGCCTGTGTGGGCCTGGGCTCTTCTGCCCCCCCCCTAGGCTTTGGGGAGGCAGGTAATTGGGGGTGCGTGGGGTTAATGGCAAGTCACACGCTAGTTGCAGGTGACTTGCCAGCCCCCAGCCTTGTGAACTGGTATAAGGGGTCTCATGGACCCCTTACCAGTTCACAAAGGGTTAACATAAAAAAAAACACACACAAAAATGTCATTTAAAAAAAAAAAAAAATGTTTTTTTTTTACTTTACTCACCTCACCCGATTGTCAGCTCCTGTGTCAATCAGCTGTCAGATGCCCTGGTGATCGCTGCCAGATCAGAGCATCCCCTGCCCCTCCACTGCTCTGCCCAGCGATCACCAGGGCATCTGACAGCTGAGCCGAGGAGAGTGATGTCATAAGCCCCGCCCCCAAGGGTCGTCAAGATGGCGGCGCCCATCGGAAGGCAGGGGGAGAGGGCCTTTTGAGCCCTCTCCTGAAGACTAAGCAGCCTGTGGGGGGGCGATCGGAGCCCCCCCCCCCCCCCCCCAGTGAAGAGGAGACCCGGCGGGAGGCAGCGCGACTGCAGGAGAGTAAATGTCATTTTTAATTTTTTTTTTTTTTTTTACAGTTAGCAGCTGCTGCTGCCAAAGTGGGGGGATCCGGGGGATCTCCTGGAGCCATCCGAGCCCCCATGGGGGATTGGATGGCACCAAATTAAAGAGGAGACCCGGCCGGATCCAACGAGGGGTCAGGTGAGTATTATTTAATTTTTTTTTTTTAACTAGCAGGGGGGAAAGTCAATCACGTAAGCACTTAATCACGTGCTTGGCACTTAAAGGGTTAAAAAATTACCTACGGGTTAGCACCACAAAGATTTGTTCTCTCCTCCGTTCTTTTTTCTATATACATTCATTCTGTAAAGTTCTTTATTAACTGACCTACCGGGAAGGGATTGAGAAAATGGGCTGCTAGTGAACTCTTGATTTTAGATGGATCCCTTCTATTAAAAACCCCTTCACCATCTATTGGGTAGAAATCAAAAGGGTCAGTGACAACATCTATAACAATCTAAAAAGGGAGGGAAACATCAATGCCACCCTAGTGTCTTTCTTAAACAGCTGTTTTGTCACAGAAACCAAGTTTTTCTTTGTCCAACTAATATGGGAGGGCAAAAAAGAGACAAGACAAGAACACACAACGTACAATTTATTGAATCCACTGAAAAAATTATCAGTGTCCCTCAACCAGAGATTTAAGACTTATTTCAAAAGCAATGTAGAGTGCACGTAGAAATGATTAACTCTGACTGGACTTACCCTGGGCAGGCTTCATTTCAAAGACTCCCTTCTAGATGATTCAGGATGAAATACTGCAGAACCTCTAAGTTTTGCCTATTGAGCCATTCAGTTAATTAATAGGTTGAAATGTACGGATTACCTTGTCTTACTGGTTGGACATTATTTTAACATTTTATTATAGTTCTAATATTGTTTTGTCTTGACTGCCCTCATATATTCTATGTACACATTCCTGTGTTTAGGTAATAGCCAAGATCCTTGTTCATCGTTGATGTTCTTGGCGAGTAAAAGCACCATGTATTCATTATTTACTGGGAAGAAAATGACCATCCTTGTGGGCTTCTTTAAAAAGACTATGGCCTGGGCTGACCTTGCATTTATTTTTCTCCTCTCATTGTCCATACCTCCTACTTTTTTGCCATTGTCCCTGATCATGCTTGCCATTTGGCTTTTCCAGGTTGGCTTTTCCAGGTCAGCATGGGGTGCAAAAAGTTCCCCCTTTTATTTCAAAAGTGCACATCTATTTTAGTTTTCACCTAAAGAACTAGTTCTACTACTACCAAGGTGCACTTTTTGCACCTCCTTCAAATATAATGCATTGGGATCAACTGACCTGGGATGGTTTAAAAAAAAGCAAGTGCGAGTCTTTCTGACCTCGTTGACTGTATACCGGTTTCACTGTTGATTGCAAATTTTCTTTTCTTTAAACATATTCATTTTAGTGTAACCAAGATAATCATAACTATATAAGGGCTTACATTATTTTTTCCTATTAATGCTAATTAAATTCACTTGTATATTATAAATCAGAGCCAATAAGAAATGATTATAATCTTACGTTCCCCATAATTATTTTAATTAGCCTAGGGGGAATAGTCTTCTTGTACAATGGCAAATCTGAACTGACAATTTTATTGTTAATGACTTTTAAATTGCAATTCAGATGCACTGTACTGTGTGCAGCATGAAAGAGCCATTACATTGGAAGCGTAGGTAAAAAATTGAACTAATAGTTACCTCATCCTCATCTTTGGTAAGCTTAGCTTTCTAAAGTGCTTATCATTACGCAAACGGGGGCCCCATCGAATTCCCAGTTGCTGCAGGGCACATTTTTGGGTTAAAAATGGTGAGGGCCCATGGCATGAGGTTCAGGGGTTACCAAAGATAAAGATAAAATAAGATGCAGTCTGCATCCACCACTTAGAGATGAATGGCAGCCAGAAATCTCTAGCAAAGGGTGCGTCAGCAGGTTGGGTTTACTGCCAAGAAGGTATGGAATGGGGGCAGGGGAAGACTGTGCCAATGGAAAGAGATTCATTTTTCCACCAGGGCAGTGCTACATTTGTGTAGGTGTCCAACTAATTCCAGATTTACAAAGGAAACCGTAATGAGGAAAGCTCCTATGTCACACCGTCTATCTGTCTTACAGCTTTGGAAGCGTACCCAGATTTTTAATGTTGGTACCCTTTGTCTTGGATTGGTCACACCAAGATTAAGACATGGCCTGAGGAATGCTGTTGATAGAACCATGGAATGTTCACAGAAAGCAAAAGAAACAAAACTCAGATGCAAAAATAGTTCGAACTCATGTTATAGGGAAACTACTTTAGCCATATTACCCACACAGGTAATGCAAGATTGGGTCTCGAATGCTGATAGGGATGGGCACTTCAGAGGAATACAGACAACTTCAGGAAATCACAATACTCTGTTCTCACTTATCTGCCACCTCATCTATTCGGGTCTCCAAAGACTCAAATGCTGTCTTTGGCCTCCAGGTTTGAATATAGCATGGTTTATTAGTAAGGCAACAGTTGGTGGAATGCAGACAATATTCCTTTATTTGAATAATGGTAGAGAGAAGAGAAGGCCCAAGGAGGTTAGAAAATATTCTCTTGAACACTCCCCAAGAGCCCTGTTTGTTGTCATGGGGAATCAGATTAGAAATGTCCAGAGATCGCGAGAATGCATTTTTCCATAGACACTCCAGCTATAATGAACAAATAACCCCGTCTTCTTTTTGTAGATAAAATAAGCAATTTCTGAGGGATCACTAGTATTTGACTCAGTGAGGCACAAATTGCTTTAGCTGAGATCTGAATGCTTCCAATAGTTCTGTCATGGCTATGTTATCTAACCTAACCATTCAATGCCATTTTCAAGCCACAGTTGCCTGCATGGAACGGTAATTACTTGTAAGACTGTGAATCCCCCATCTGCAGTACTGTGACAGAAAAGTATTCACAGCTTTCCGATTTCCCACCAGACATAATCAAGGAACAACAGTTTAGTGAAAATGATATCTGGATGTAGCTTGTAACTTTTTCATTAGTTGATGTGCTAGATTGTATTATTATGCAACCAATGCTACAAAAGACTATAGCTAGTCATATTCTATGTGTACAATATTCCTGTCCAAAATTTTGTTGTGCATACTGTGTTCCATTTTGTGAAAAGGTATGTTTCACGAGATGTAGTATAAGGATTAGAGGGTTTTGTTCCATTTGAACATGTCTTTTAAGTTGTAATTTGTATGGCATGAATAGTTCAGATGCAATTCTTTCAAACTTTCCCCAAAATGTATTATTAAAATTTGCTAACCTTTTTCCTTTTTATTGTTTTTTTTGTTTTAAAAACCTCTAAAATGGTTTGGAGCCCCCACATGAAACTACCAGCCCAGCACTCAAGGCATAGGGGCTTGTTTCCCCAGGGCTTCGGAGGCTAAACTGTTAACATCCCAGGCATCCCAGCCCATATGTCCTTCTGACTTTTTTACCAGTTCAATGTGAGTGGCAATTCATCTGCTTAAAATGTGGATAGGGGACTTACTGATATTCCTGCTTGATAACCACATCTAAGCTAAAGGTCATAGTGGCTTACATACAACCAAAGCCAGAGGCCAGAGTCTTAACCCTATAACTGCCAGCCTACCTAGAGATGATATCACTCTCTGTTGCCAGACCATTGTTTAACTGTGATTTCCGGGGTTTTCCCAGGAAAATATATATATATATATATATATATATTACAATTTGTAGTGTTTTTTGTAATAAAAAATGTACGTTTTACATTTGAAATCCCCACAAACTATTCTCTAGAAGTACACACCTCAAGCTTTCTAGGCGTACCAGGCCTGTTGATGTGGGTGCAGATTTCTGGTAGTAATCCCTTGATTAATTCTTTGGTTGCACATGGTTTCCCTAAAAAAGAATAAAAAAGCAGAACTTTCAAATAACATTAACTATTTTCAAGGGCTTAACCTTTAAGAAAATGGGCGTAGGGTCCCCCCTCTTTGGAAGTCCCCCCTTCCCAGCCTGGGCACCAGCTATGCGGGTCTTGTAGACCAGGGCACAGAGGCCAGCCTTGGTTGCCCCCAGCCTTGAAGGCTACGAGACCACCATAGTCTTTAGACTGTGGGCTCTTCCGTCCCCTCCCCCCCAGGCTTTGGGGAGGCAGGTAATGGGGGGCGGGGGGTTTAATGACAAGTCACGCGCTTGTTGCAGGTGACTTGCCAGCCCCCCAAGCCTTGTTAACTGGTATAGAGGTCTCATGTTCACAAATGTTTAAATGTAAGAAAATTACACAAGACACAGCCAGAGCAAAATGTAATTTATTAAAATGAACCTTTTTTTTTCTTTACCTACCTCGTTTCCCGATACCCCCCCCCCCCCCCATCATTGCTGTCACTTGGCAGCTTGTGGCGATCTGTAAAGGGAGGGTGGGGGTACAGGAGATCGGAGTCCCCTGCCCCTCCACCCTCCATGCACCGACCACTACTGGCATCTGAGAGGATGTCACCTCCCTTTAAAAGACGGGACTAGCAGCGGCGATGGCAAAAGGAACCGGGTGGGGCTATTTCAAGCCCTCTCCTGTTGGTGAAAGAGTCTGAGGGAGGTGAACTTTTTTTTTGGGTCGCAAGAAAGGGAGAAAAGCCAGGCCTGTGAATTTTACATGTAAAATTCCTGGGCTTGGCGTTTAAAGGGTTAAAGTGGATCCTATCACCTGTATGTTCACTATCCTGATGACATCCTGATTTGGGATGCCCCGTTATGTTAACCCCCCAAATTGCCCACACAGCTAACCTTTCCACCATTTCCATGGCACATGCACAGCCTCTCATCCTAATGCACAACAAACGGCATTGTTTTGTCCTGAGCACTGATATAGCAGGAGCAGCCACATCCCTGCAGTTTGCGGTGCACTCCCACCCCCATCAAAATGGGAGTGAGGGATTGTCGGAAAATGGCAGACATCGGCGGTGATAGGTCCATTTTAATGTCAAAATACTCTAGACTGGTAATTCCACATCATTTTACAGATTCCCTTCAACCATCATTATCTCTACAAAAAATCCCCCTTTTCCTAAAGTAATTTATTTGACTTTACAACTGCCAAAAAGGGAAACCCCCAGAAGTACAAACACGGTTTTTGGTTTCAGTATCGTATGTATTGTTAGGACTGTCTGCAGTCTGCAAGTTGGTAATAATAGCCTCTGGCTGTTGGGGTTGTTCTCTGCTGGAGAACTTTGCTGTGATGAAAGGCCAATCATTTTATTTTCTATGGAGAAGAAAGTAATATCAAAAGGAACGCGCAGTGTGGCAGGTTAAAATGGCACATGCAACTCCATCAGGTAGGACAGATCCATCGTAGCTGCAGTATTTTATTAGTTTAAAGCCCAACTCCAGCATTTTTTTAGTTTTGGTAAGAATGAAGAAGGCATATTCAACAAGAAAACATGGGTTTCACAGGACACTACTTTTTGGTCCCAGTGTCATCCATGGATTTCCTTCCTTTGTCTGCTGACAAAATAGGTGCAGTCATGGTCTAGTGGTAAGGTCTTGTGACCAAAGGTTTCGATTCCTGGCTCAGACATGACTAAAGTGCTCTTAGCAGGGCATCTAATCCCCAACTGCTCCCTGGGCCCAGGATCTGGGCAATCACTCCGGGCAGGTGCTGGGTGGGGGTTAATGCAGTGGGGTATACCAAATTAGGATGCCTCAGGGGCAGTTGGTCGACCATCAGTTTGTTCTATACAGTAGCAGCCTGCTGCATGGGGGCATCCCAAATCAGTATGCTCCTCACTACTTACCCCTGCAAGCCCAATACCCAGCAGCCTATACCCTTTTGCTCCTGTCTCACTGACCAAGACCTGTCCCCATTCAACTGCCAGCGGCCAATCACAGTCACTTAAGGAGCTTGCTCATGGAGCAAGTCTCGGTCACTGGAAAGTGGGAATCAGGAAGCATGAGGTGCCTGGTGCCGGGCTTGTAGCAATGGATAAAGGGGTATCTTGAATTGAGATGAGCTCCCTCCCCCCATGCAGTCCCAATAGTTATTTTTGCAAGAATGACTGTCTACTTTAATTAGGTCCTGGGTTTCTTTTAGCAATGGGAGGAACAGAGGCAGTTCTTATCTGGAGTTGAACTATAAGTATTATGTATGCTTGTAGCGGGGAGTGAGTCCCCCAACTTAACATACTTCAATGTCCCATTAATGCTTGGAATAAGAAAACTGGTTGATGCTAATATTCTGCTGCTCTACACAGCACTGTGGCACCCCCATACCTGGCAACACCCAGGCCAGCCACAAATTAGCCCTCCTGATTCACCCTATTTGCCTTTTCTGCAGCATGATGCATATATACTACTCAGAAGAATTTGGGCATAACATTCAAGGCTTAGTATTGATTCAAAGCGTAACAAAACCTGGGATTTTTCCTTCTGGGTGCTTTAAATCCTTTTAATGAAGCAAGTGTGCCTGACATCATCTAAGAGTTGGCCAACAGGACATTTAGTAGGGGGTGGGGGCAAAATGATAACTGTGGGCAGCCACCAGAAACCTGCTAGATATTTACCTCAATGACGGGGCCACATTTTCAAAAAATGCTACAGCTGAGAAAAAGTATGGCATGGAAGTAAGGAGGTGAACATTTGACCAGAGGGTTGCAAGTTTTATTCCCAAACGGGACATGGCTAAAGTGCTCTTAAACCGGACCTTCACCTTGAATAAGAGCCTATCTTGTATGTTTCCCACACCCTGTACATACAGATTGCTCACTTTAAAAATCATTCTACCTGCACCTAGTGCATTTTATGAGCCTTTAAACATCCAGGATGGCGGCCCATGGAGTCTCAGGCTGCCTGCAGATGGGAAGTGTCTCCTGACTATGCCGCTCTGCATTGTGGGATTGCTGTCCTTTTCCTGACCCCAGCTCTGCTCTGTCTGTGCAAAGCACAGCTATAACCCGCCCCATGCACTCCCCCTTCCTCTCCTCAGTATGTGATGCTTCTGAGGCAAGATGGCGGCACCCGTATCCTAGAGGCCTGAACAGAGAAGCAGCCCAGTGGGGGAAAGAATAATAAGTAAATGACTAAAAACTTATTTTAAGGGGTTGGGCTTTTTATTAAATGATGCTGAAGGTCCGGTTTAGAGGGGAGGAAAAACCACCAACTTGTGAAATACATTTTCCCATAACCCCTGCTGATACTCCCTAATAAGGGTGTAGAACTACAAATTAATAGTTTCACTTTTCGAATTGTCCTGGACGATTGTAAGATGGCAAGCGATAAGTCATTGCATAGGTATGGCAATTACATAATTGACACACACAACAGTAGTATTAAATGGAGGAGGCGGGGCTTTACAGCTAAAACAAACGCCACTATTTGGGATTAGAGTGAAGCAGGAGCAAAATGTTCTCTTCATGGGGGGGGAGGGATTCAAGGGGTGCTAGTTAAAAATGTGGGTTTTGCTTCACTTTAAGCAAGACACTTAACCCCTAACTGCTTCCTGGGTTCCAAGGGATAGGGCAGTCCACAACTTTAGGCAGTGCACTCACTCCTCCCCCAAAAATAAATAAATACTTAAATCCCAAGTCTAAAGCCAAACTGATCCAGCACTAGTTTCCGCACTGGATGAACTTTAGCTCATTTGGATTCATTTTAAACATAATTGAAATGTATTGCTTTTCTACAGTCTAAATTCTATTACTTACAGAACTGTGGATTTCTAGAATAGACTTCTGGAGGCCTTTTGCGTAATAGAAGAATTTATGAGATTTACTACATGTTTTATTCTGATTCTTGATTTACATAAAAGAACTGATATTAATTTTTAACCTCATTTGTTTTTAGTGGGAATCCTCAAAGAGAATAATGGTGCAGATCACATAAGTATCCTAATTTTAAAGCGGAATTCCAGTCGCAACCCTTCCCCCCTGTCCTGCCACCCTACCCTGGCACTGAGGCAGAATGGGGGGGTTACAAAAAAGGAAAAGCCTTACCCTACCCCAGGCCAGAGCTGCTCCTCCGTGCTCTGTGTGGTCGCCAGTGAGAATGACACAAAGCTGCACCCACCGACTCACTCCAGTGAATGGGCAGGTGGGAGCACGCATGGAGCCAGGGTCTCTATTTATTTGAGGCAAGATGGTGGGGCCCAGGATCCGGAGTGTCGGACGAGTGGCCCGAGGATAGGGTATGGGTTTTTTCACTATATCCAGTCCAGGTCATCCCAGAAGTAATGACAGTTGGGTAATCCACTGCTAGGTGGCGCCTGACTGCAGGATCAAAAGCTGTCGCTCCTCCCAGCCTCCTACAAAGCAGGTGTCTCTCTATGATTCCCCAGTGTTCTCTCCTGCAGTCTGCTGCATAAGGATCGTATGGATACTCTCTCCTGGATACTGCAGCTGAGCGGGGCCTCCTAGCCCGTCGGCCACTGCATCCTTATTGCCACCGTTCCCGTGGACCCACTACTGTCGCCCAGCCTTGGCTGATCGGGACGGTGAAGGTAGGGTGAACGCCGGGGTCAGGCGTTGGCAGAGCTAGGCTCTGGGCCGCAGACCCTGCCCAAAGGGTAGCCGGCCATAGGCTGATGCTGAGCCTATTTAGGGGGGGGGGACCACTATATGCCCATGGGGCTTATGCCCTCCCTGCCCCACAAGCTTTATTGTTGTATTGTGCTGGTGTTTTTACCTCACATACTTACCCTCCTGTGGTTTTTTTTTACTGACTTTTTACCTCACATATTTACCCTCCTGTGTTTTTTACTGACTTTTTACCTCACATATTTACCCTCCTGTGTTTTTTACAGATTTTTTAACTCTCCTCTCTCCTTCATACTGCTGCACTGTGAGAGGGGGGGGGGGACGTCGGCACTGCACGGGCGGAGTATGTCTGGGGCTGTGGGCCCCGCCGCCGGGTGCGCACGTGCTGCTGGCCGGCCCAGGCTGCGCGAGGGTGCCGGGCTGGCGATTCTGCTGGACTCCTCCGTGGGGCGCCTGATGTTGCGGGGGCCCTCCGCCATTTTGGGGGCGGGCGCGACTTTCGCGGCGTCGAAAAGGGCGGGGCCGCGCGATGGCGCTTTTCGCGTCCCCTCGAGGAATGTGTGCTGCTGGCTGATCCGCGCCATCTTCTCCTGCACGCTGCTGTCGTCTCTGTCGGCCCTTTGAGCGGTGTCGTGAGTCCCTCTTGACATATTGTCTTTTATGTGCTGGGCATGTGCTGTGGGATGCTTATATGTTGTTCACTTTGTGTCTTCCAGGTGGGCCCCTTGATATTAAGGGTTGTGGTTCCTCTCAGCCTCCGCCCCCCCCCCGCTCCCGCCCCCCCTCTCTTCTAGCCCTCTCCGTGTAAAGAGGGATCACTTAAGAGGGATCATTTCTTGTGTGCTGGCCAGGTTGGGTCGTTAGTGCCTTGTACCTGTTAACATAACTCAAATCACCATAATGGAGGCTTCTGGGGATAGTGAGCTCGGGACCCCATCTGGGCGGGTGAAGCTCTGCCCCATGTGCGGTGCTAGCCCTCTGGGCGGACTCAGCACGGTTGTGTCACTGGTGCCAGAAGTGTTATCTCGGAGCATGATCGGGCGGGCGTATCTGCCTCTAGCCTGTTATTGCCTGCGGCCTCTCCAGAACCCCCACGCTTGCTCTCAGCCCCCAGCGAGGGGGAAACCAGTAGGGGGTCCCAATCTGATTTGGCGTATCGCGTGGCCAGCCTTGAGAGACAGATCTCTCGCTCGGCTCCTAAGAAGACCACAAGTAAGAGGCGGCATATTGAGCCGGTCTATTCTGATAATGATGGAGATGATGATGATCTCTTTGGAGGTGTTGGCCTTGATAGTGTGCCCGGTTCTTCCTCGGATGAGGATACATGGCTCCCTGATGATACAGAGCGGTTGCTGACTGCGATCTTTGAGACGCTGCACATTGTCCCTCCTAAAGTGGCTAAGATGAAGCAGGGTAGATTGTTTCGGGCTGAGAGACAGAGACGAGTCTTTCCTGAGCAGGCCCTTTATTCTTAGTATACCGTACGTCCTGCTCCAGATAAGTTTCTCCCGGCCCTACTCCCTCTATTTAGTTATTAAACTTGTGAGGCCTAGTGTACTAATTACTCCCACTTCCCTAGCGGGCTATTGGGGCATCCCGGGTTGCTTTTATAGCGTGAATCCCTATCGGCCTATTGTGCCACTATAATCACCATATGGAGGCGTCTCAGGACAATGTGCTCAGGGTTCCTTCGGGACAAGCCCGGCTGTGTGTAGCTTGTGGGGTGTCCCCTATTAGTGCTGACAATGTGCGGGTCTGTATACCTTGTGCCCAGCAGGTGCTTGCGCTGCAGCCTGGTTTACCAGTAGCTGGGCCTGCGCCTCGTATGGCTTCACCTACTCCCCCAAGCTTAAATTTGACTCCCATTGAGTTGCGAACCAGTGGGGATTCTCAGCCTGATGTGTCTTCCAGACTGGCTAGTGTTGAGAAGTTGCTTGCTAATACAACTGGCGCGTAAGGCCTCTGCTAAAAAGCGGCACTTGACGCCTGATGTCACTCTTTTCCCTATGGAGGCGGAGGAGTTTTTGGAACTGTCTGGTTATACCCCCTTGGAAAAAGGGGAGTTGTTCTCTGACTCTGAGTCATCTGATGAGAGGCCCAGGGGTCATGATGATTCTGGCTCTGACCCCTGGGCCCCAGATGATACTGATGGGCTGTTGGCTCAGATTTTTAAGGTACTGTCTATCTCTCCCCCGGTTGCGGCCCCTAGGCAGCAAGGGGAATTGTTTCATGCTGCTAAGCCCCATTTAGAGATTCCTGAGCAAGCCCATTTTAATAATCTCATGCTCAAGGAATGGGAGCGTCCCAGCAGGCTCCCCGGAGTCCCTAAGAGTTGGGATAAGAGGTATCCCTTTCCTGCGTGGAGGTTGTGAGGCGTTGGTCATCCCCTCCTGAGGTGGATGCCCTGGTCCTAGGGTTATCTAACACCTCTGTCATGCATTCCCCTGACTCTACTACGCTGTGGGATAGTGAGGACCGGCGTATTGATCAGCTGGCGTCCCGTGCCTTTGCCTGTGTGGGGACGGTGCTGCGTCCGGTCTGTGCCTCTGCCACTACAGCAGTGGCCATTAGGACTCTGCTTAGAAGTGTCCTGGATGGTGCTCCTGATGATGTGTCTAGTGAGGAGTTTAATGCACTCTCTCGTTGTGAGGTTTTTGTGACTTATGTCCTCTCTGCCCTGGATGATATCATTAGGATGTGTGGCAGAGCCTCTGCCCTGGTGGTGGCTATATGCCGCTCGGTTTGGCTGTGCCAGTGGGCAGCTGACTGCACTGCCAAGAAGGCTCTCACTGGTTTTCCCTTCAAAGGACTACGCCTGTTTGGGGACCGCCTGGACCTGTTTGCTAAGGGAGGCAGGTTACCCCAGCGCAGGAGGCAGTCTCGGCCCTTTCGGTGCCAAGGCTCCTTTTCTTCCCCCTACCGTGGATCCAGACAGTGGAGGGGGTCTCCTTTCCTGGGGCCCGAGGAGATTTCTGGAGTAGGGGCAGAGGACGTGGTCGCCCTGGCTCATCCTGGGCCTCCAAGCCTAAGTCTTCTCCCAAGCCCCCTCAGGCATGAAGGGGCGCCCTCACCCATCCGGGTGAAGGGACGGCTTCAGCATTTTGCTCACGTCTGGAGGCTTCATGTCTCAGACCGGTGGATTCAGGAGGTAGTGTCCTCCGGTTACAAGATAGAGTTTGCTGCCTGGCCGCCCCCAAGATTCATCAGATCCCGGGTGTCTCAGGACCCTATGTGAGCTCAGGCTCTAGTTCTGGTAGTGCAAAGCCTTCTGGAGCTGGGGGTCATCTGTCAGGTCCCCTTACGAGAAAGGGGCAAGGGTTTCTATTCCAACCTTTTCACTGTGCCCAAAAGAGATGTGTCAGTCAGGCCCATCCTGGACTTGAAGATCCTCAACAAATTTGTCAGGTGCAGGCGCTTTCGCATGGAAACTTTGCGCTCTGCCATCAGTTCCCTGCGTCCAGGGGACTTCATGACCTCCGTGGACATCAAGGATGCTTACCTTCATATTCCTGTTTTTTCAGGTCATCAAAGATTCTTCAGGTTCGATCTGGAGGATCAGCACTACCAATTTGTGGCATTGCCCTTTGGTCTCATTTCAGCTCCCAGAGTGTTCACCAAGGTGCTGGCAGGAGTGATGTCTCTGCTCAGGTCTCAGGGCATTCGCGTGCTGCCCTATTTGGACGACATTCTCATCACTTCTCAGTCCCTCCAACAGGCAGAGCTGGATACTCAGCTAGTAGTGTCCACTCGAGTCATTTGGCTGGGTGATCAACCATTCCAAGTCTTCCCTGTCTCCCTCCTTGGTGACACCCTTCCTGGGAATTAATCTGGATACAGTCCAGGCAAGGATTTTTCTTCCTCAACAGAAGGTGGACAGTCTGCTAGCGCAGGTTCAGTTCCTGCTATTTTACCCTCATCCCTCTATCAGGCAGGGAATGCAGCTGGTGGGACTCATGGTGTCATGCTTCGAGGCGGTCCCTTATGCCCAGTTTCACATGAGGCCTCTGCAACTCCACCTCTTGTCAGTATATGACAAGGATCCTGCGTCCCTGGGCCAGGTCCTTTTTCTGTCCCCCCTAGTCAGGCGGTCCCTCTCTTGGTGGCTGGACTCCAGATCCTTTCTGACCCCCTGCTGGGAGACGGTCACCACGGTTGCCAGTCTGACAGGTTGGGGGGGCTTCTGGAAGTCCCTGCAGTTGGGACTCAGGAGGCCCACACACCTATCAACATTCTGGAACTGAGGGCGATCGGGTTGGTTCTGGCTCACTTGACCCAACACCTTCGGGGCCGGCCTGTTCAGGTACGCTCGGACAACCAGACGGCGGTTGCCTACATCAATCATCAGGGAGGGACCCGGAGCAAGGGGGCCCTCAAGGAAGTGTCTCTGATCCTGACCTGGGCGGAGGACAATGTTCCCTGCATATCAGCTGTGTACATTCCGGGGGTGGAGAATCTGCAGGCAGACTCTCTGAGCAGGGGACCTCTCACCTGGGAGAATGGTCCCTTTGCTACAGGGTGTTTCAATCTCTGTGTCACCGTTGGGGCCAACCATATGTGGATCTGTTTCTGTCCCGTCACAATCACAAGCTCCCGGCCTTTGTCTCCCTGTCCCAGGATCCTCTGGCCTTGGCCACAGATGCCCTAGCAATGTCATGGCAGGACTTTCAGCTCCTTTATGTCTTTCCCCTATTCCCCCTGTTGGGCAGGGTTCTGCGCAAGATAGCTCAGGAGGGGGTACCAGCAATCCTGGTGGCTCCCAGGTGGCCAAGAAGAGTGTGGTTCGCAAGACGTGGTGCAACTGGCAGTAGATCAGTAGGCTCTGCCCAGGGTTCCAGACCTGTTCACTCAGGGTCATTTACACCATCCCAATTTACAAACTCTGGCTTTGACGGCTTGGCTGCTGAAACCTCCATCTTGATGGAAAAGGGGCTGTCTGCCTCTGTTGTTGATACCACGATAAAGGCTAGAAAGAAGTCTTCTTCTTCTATTCACTATAGGGTTTGGCGTGCCTACATTGACTGGTGTGAGTCTAAGTCTCTCCCCTGTTGCGTGTTCTGTATTCCCAGGATCCTGGAGTTCCTACAGCATGGGTTAAAGCTGGGACTTCAGCTCAGTACTCTGAAGGGCCATGTCTCTGCCCTGGCTGTTTTCTTCCAGAGGTCCTTTGCCCAGCATTCTCTGATCAGGACTTTTTTCCAGGGGGTTTCTCATGTGCGTCCCCCACGTAAGCCTATGTTGCCTGTTAGGATTTGAACTTGGTCTTGTCTGCCTTGCAGGGTGCTCCTTTTGAACCTGTGCAGGAGGCTGCCCTGGCCATTCTTACTCTCAAGGTTGTCTTTTTTGGGCTATCACTTCTGTTAGGCGTGTTTCTGAGTTGGCGGCGCTTTCTATCCAGCCCCCCTACTTTGAGAGACACCAGGACAAGGTGGTTTATCGCTTCAAGACAGATTTTCTGCCTAAGGGCGTGTCTGCGTTTCATCTGAATCAGGACATTGTTCTTCCTTCCTTGTGCCCTAATCCTAGTAACTCTAAGGAGAGGGTTTTGCATTCCTTGGATGTGGTTAGGTGTCTGAAGTACTATCTGGTGGCTACTGCACCTTTCAGAAAAAACTGATGCTCTTTTTGTGGTCCCTTCTGGTCCTAGGAAGGGTTTGGCTCCTGCTAAATCTACTATCAGCAAATGGATCCCTCAGGCTGTGATTCAGGCCTACTCTGCTAAGGGGAAGATTCCTGCCTTCTGCCTTACTGCTCATTCCACTCGTGCTATTGGTGCCTCTTGGGCTTTTCAGCACCTGGCTTCTGTTGAACAAGTTTGCAAGGCCGCTACTTGGTCTTCTGTTCATACCTTTTCAAAGTTTTACAAGGTTGATGTTAGGGCCTCAGCTGATGCTGCTTTTGGCCGCAAGGTTCTGCAGGCGGCAGTGGTCTGACCTGTCTGTTGTTACCTTTGGGGATCCCACCCTACTTTATGGACACTGCTATTGGATATCCCAAGTGTAATGATTCTTATCTGGAGCAGGACGTACTGTATACTAAGAATAATACAATTCTGTGATTACTCGCCTGTAGAATTGTTATTATCAGTATACAGTACATCCTGCTCCTCCCCACCCTTGGTTTTGCATTATCCTAGGATGCCCTGTATGGTGATTGTTATCATTGTTATAGTTACTAGTTGGTTCTGTTATCATTCTCCCGGCTTCTCGTTAATTGTTTTTCAATGCTGGGGATTTGTGGGAGGTCCCGGGTATTTGAGGGGCCGGGAGGAGCCAATTTTGCGGTCTCCATTCCCTGGATGTGGTCAGAGCCATTAAGTACTCCTAGTTACGACTGAGTCCTTCAGGAAGTCGGATTGTCTTTTTGTCCTCTCCGAGGGGTCTAGGAGGGGCTTGCCTCCGGCCAAGTCCATTCTCAGTAAGTGGATCAGACAGGCGGTGGTGCAAGCATATTCTGCCAAGGGGAAGAAACCCCCTTTTCCATGCTACAGCTTATTCTACTAGAGCTATTGGTGCTTCCTGGGCTTTTTCAGCACCAGGTGTCTGTTGAACAAGTTTGTAAGGCCGCCACTTAGTCTTCAGTTCATACCTTTACAAAGTTTTTACAAGGTTGATGTTAGGGCCTCAGCTGTCTTTGGCCAAAAAGTCCTTCAGGCGGTAGTGAAATGAACTACATGCTGTTTAGCACTGGGGATCCCACCCTAATGGACTCTGCTTTTGGATGTCCCCACTGTCATTACTTCTGGGATGACCTGGACCGGATATAGTGAAAAATACAATTCTGTGAAACTCACCTGTAGAATTGTTTTTGAATATATCCAGTCCAGGTCATCCCACCCCACCCTTATTCATTATATCTGGATTGCCTGTTATGGTGATTACCATTTTTATATTGGACCGTTGTCCTTAGTTTGATAGAGAGAGTACATGCTGAAGCTATGTAAAGTAACATGGTTTCTTGGCCTCCCGGCCTGTCTCTTTTCTTACTGCTGTTTAACCACTGGGGAATCATAGAGAGACACCTGCTTTGTATGAGGCTGGGAGGAGGGACAGCTTTTGATCCTGCAGTCAGGCGCCACCTAGCGGTGGATTACCCAACTGTCATTACTTTTGGACTGGATATATTCCAAAACAATTCTACAGGCGAGTTTCACAGAATTGTATTTTTCTTTGTAATCCCCCATCCTGTCTCAGAGCCAAGGTAGGGTGGTAGGGCGGGGGGGGAGGGTTGTGACTAGAATTACGCTTTAAAGTGGCTCGAAACCCACATCCCAAGGGCCCTGAAATCTATAAGATTCCAGGGCTGCTGAATTCCCCCCCCCCCCCCCCGGGCATCTAGAATCAGGATGCCCCGCTGTGTGAAACTCG
Organism: Gastrophryne carolinensis; assembly: GCA_027917425.1. Classification (NCBI taxonomy): domain Eukaryota; kingdom Metazoa; phylum Chordata; class Amphibia; order Anura; family Microhylidae; genus Gastrophryne; species Gastrophryne carolinensis. Next base: position 86,270,597 of record CM051235.1, on the reverse strand, counting down.
CCTGGAAACACCTTCTTCAGCGGTGCATGCGCAAGCTGCAGCCGCATCCCTGCTATCCCTTTAGCAGGGTATGTGCCTGCGCCAGGCTTTTGTAAAAAGCCGGCACGGGCACGCTCCCTGTTAGAGGGTAGCGGGGAGATGCGGCCACCAGTGCACTTGGATCCACTTGCCTTAGATGAGCTATTAGATGAAGGGACGGGAGCAGATCCAAGCATGCTGATTAGACGAGAGGGCTGGAAATGCGCCATAGGAGCATGGAAGGGTGAGTGAGATCAGGCAACCTGGGGGGTTTCACACAGCAGGGCATCCTCGGTCAGGGTGTCCCGGGGGCAAGGATCAAAACCCAGGATGGTCCACTTTAAAGGGATTTTTCAGGAGAAAAGGTTAAAAAAAAATAAACAGCATCTTACCTTGCCAAGCGTTCCTCCAGGGCTGTGCTTCCTCTCAGCTCAGCTTCATTCAGCCCTGAATGAAGAAATATACTTCCTTATCTGCCACTCTAGCAACTAGCCCAACACAATGGTTTAACATTTGGCTATGCCTGAAATATCACTTTAGCTTGATTGCCTGCTGGTGGGGTGGAACGGAACAAGGATGCCACTACTCTTTAGCACACTGTTGAATTCTGCATTTTGTTTGTCATGGAAACTGAGAAGTTGAGTTAGCAGACCGGCCTGGCTCTCTCTGCCCACACTGCAGGATACCAGGATGCCCCCCTAGGGACCTTGAGCAGTTTACCAAGAGTCTGTTTAGATCTGTTTAGATGTTTTTCCCACAAGTTACCAGATTTCTGGTTATATTTATTTTTTTTATTATTTAAGGTGACTAGTTGATTTCAGGCTTCCTCTCATTTTACACAATAGAATGAGTGTTTATCCACGCAGGGTAGTGGAAGTTTAACATGAAGGCATGGGTTCACTTTAATTCAGAACTGCATCCTCGTCTGCTTCAAGAGCTTATGTGTTTCAGGTACAGTGCTAAGTTTTCAGCCACACAAACTTTGGGGTTTGCAACGGCACTTGACCGGCGGTGGACTCAGAGGGCACTGCCACATCTGGTGACCACATCTTCTTGCAGCACGCCAGCGATGACCGGTGCAACTTCTTTTCCCCGCTGGGCATGACAGCACTATGCAGCAATAAGGTTTCGCTGCAGACTGTGCTGCAGTCAGACAAGCAGCAGGCAGCAACAAGCAGACCGGAAGTGCGAGCCGGTAGACGTAAGTAAGGTAAGCACTGTAGAGGTACGTTTTTTTTTTCTTTAAAGAAGGTTTTTTCCTCAGGTCAGGTTTAACTGAGCTTGGTGTGCTTCAAATTAGACCAGAACTAGAGTTTTGATCCAAATAGCATGATCCTTAGGGTGCATCCAGATTTGGGACGTTCCTCATTGATGTGACCTTTGTGCACAATGAGACCATGCCGCCCAAGGGCTCGCATAAGCCAGGAGCCAACCCTTTGGTCCTATTTTTTAGCCTCATTTATCAATCACCAGAGCCTGTTTATACCACTCAGCACCAAAGTTTTTGTCTCAGTGCCACTCAATGTGTGATTTATGAAGCCAAAAACCACACTGCCCTGATACATCCCACAGCCTGCGTCTAATTTATCATTTGAACCTTTTTGTACACGGTGACCAGCGCTATTGTTGAAGTGGTGCTGTAGGGAAAAATCCCATAGAGCTCAATAGGCAGAACTGTATTAAAGTGTTTTTTTGCTTAGAAATAATGATAAACACGATTTTTTGTAAAGAACTTGCTTTGGCAACTTGTAAAGAATGTAAACACAGGATTCGCCAAATGTCATTTTATTTTTTTCATGCCTGTTTTTTTTTTTTTTTTTTTACAATATGTGCTTTGTAGCACAACTAAAAAGCAGCTGAAATGCAACATAAAGTATGACCCTGGTTCACAGCAGTAATATCTTGTAATTGTAATGAAGGAATGCGAACCAGCGCTTATTCAATACAGAGCCAATCTGCGTGTCAAAAATTAATAAATCCAACGTGCTGTGTCTATAAATTGGTGGGACAAAGTAGCGCTCATTTGATAGAGGTCCATCAGGCGCAGACACAGGCTCGCCAATACATAGAGTACCATTCCAAGCTGCTTATTTAACTTTAGGCATTTGAACCTGCAGCGCCCCAGATGCATGCATAAGCTTTCAAGATGACGCTAAATGGCGCTTAGAGGCACAGTTCATAAATAAGGCTCAAAGTTTGGCTTTCAGCCTTTTGCTTTCAGTTATTTTAGTCTCAAGGCATTAAAACCAAAGAAGCGGGGCCACTGTTATTTTTACATAACTGTTATTTTTATATTACATACCCCTTCCCCGTCAGAGTACCTTTGGGCAATGTGTCTGACTTGACAGTAACCCGATTTTTAAATAAGGCCACGTCCGCATAGCACTTTTAAGATTGCGATTGTCTAATTTCAGCAGTGCCCCAGCCTATCTGAAGCTGGGGGCGCGGACACAGTGTCATTGGAGCTGCTGGAAAAAGTCGATTTTTCCGGCAACCCCAGGAATCCCTCTTAAAGAGGCTTTAAATATAAACTATTGTGATTTGAAATTACCTAAAGTGTCAGTGTCAGTCATTATTAATACTTCTTAAATTATGTGATTACAACTGCACCATATAAACTTTATGAAAACTATAAATATCACCACAATATGGAGGGGAGAAAACAATACCTGACCTGTATCAGATAGTTAAATATGGGCAGTCAACAGGTCCCCCATGCACCATCGGCCCCACCTATTACACTCTCTCTTGTCTAAGGGTCCTGTAGTAGGCTGTTTTGAGCTTTAGTGGTTATCTGCTGATCAGCCCTTGTGACCCCATTATTTGCACACTGAAGTCTCAGAGGGAAACTGTGATCTAGCAAGGTGCAACCAACCTGCCAAGGCTAAGCGATGGCTCAACTGTGGATGAAGTTTGTGGATGATAGATTTGAGCCTGTAGACTCAACAGGTTCGCTAGTTTATATAGAAAAAAAACATTTAAAAAGTCTGCTTTCTGCAGACTCTATCATACAGATTACTGAGAGCGTTCAGCTCCAATGCTTAATTTGAGCATCTACAACCGATGGCATATGAGCTGTGGATGCTCAGGTAGTGTGCCCTCTACTGCCAATTAAGCAGAGGGTTCACTAGGACTGGCTCAGAAGTAAGCTTTTGGCTTCAGTGCCAAAACAGGACCGTTTCATACCGCATTATTTTATGTAATCGAGCCACAATGAGCCAGATAGATAATGTTTTTTTTTCTGCCTGGATAAACCCTTTAATTTATCTTAACAATAAACAGTGGTACAGTAGTTGCATGCAGGCTATTAGATCATCTGCTATTAGTCCTATGGAGCATGCTATGCATTTGCTATAGATTGTGTAATTTGCCTCAGCTGTGTCTTGGCCATCACAGCCCAAATACGCACACTGCGACTTGGTATATTCATTCCCTGTTCTTCAATGCATTAGATGTGAGAAGGATGAAATCAAATAGTCAGAGCTGGTGCTTTAATAGAAGATGAGTTGCTATTTTTTTCTACTTTTCTTTTTTACAATGTATTGCCCATGCTTTAACGTAGGCACAGCTTTATAGGTCTTAGAATTTATTGAGATATTGCCTTTATGGTGTAGCTATTGTAAGAAAAACAATAAGCTTGATAGAAAAATTTACTCTCCCTGTATAATTAAAATCAGAAAACAAATAGTAAGAAGTAAGGTCTATGTAAATATCTAGGGTAGTATTTAAAGCTGAACTCTATTTCTTTGATGCCAGATTGTGAGGGCACCCTGCTAAAGGAAGCCTGGACCACAGGCCGGAGTGGAGGTATGTTTTGGTCATTGTCGGAGATTTTTGCATCCAAAAATGTTTTATATTGGAGATAAGCAGAACAGTGTTGGCTTTCCTACATACTGTAACTTTTTGAATTGTGAACAAAAAGTCCAACCTTGGTCTCATGTTACTGCAACACATTTTTCATGCTTTTGGCAGACTTAAAGTTGGTTTGAGCAAAACATAGCTGGTCTTGGAGGTTTTTCTTTAAACTTCCACCTTGCCATTTTACACCCAGACATCTAAAAAATACAGGAAATTGTTGACACATGCAGTAGATAACCAGTACTTGTCATAAATTCCTGCAGCTCTTTTAATGTTGGTGTAGGTCTCATGAAAGCCCCCCTCTTAGATTTTTTCAAATGTAATTGTACATACAGTATTATGGTTTACATTGAAGGTGATGTAAACCATAGTACCGTAGTATAGGTAATATAAACCCATACTATTTTTAATTATTACAATTTCCAGTTCTCTTGTTAAATGTTGCTTTTGGGGGGGGGGGGTATTTTTGGATATATATGACCATTGTATGCTTGTGCACACTTTGGTATATTCTTAGTATACAGTACGTCCTGCGTCCTGCTCCAGATATAGTACTTACACTTGGGTTATCCTCCGCCAGATGGCGCTGCACTGCAGAGACATACAAAACAGGCTCCTCCCGGCCCCTCAAATACCCGGGGACCTCCCACAAATCCCCAGATTTCTCTGCAGTGCCGACTGCGAAGACATGATGTATCACTCTCTCGCAGGTGAGCGGGGCTATTAAAGCCTGCGGCCCTGTTGGACTATTCCCACCCGTCCTCGTTGTGTTGTGCCTCCCAGCCTGGGCCGCGCTGGTCGGGTGAAGGTAGGCAGCACCACGCGTGCTTATGGAGCTCTGCTCCTCCGCAGTCCCCCACCAAAGGGTAGGCGGTGTAGGCTGATGGTGAGCCTCTATGGGATGCCCCTCCCGCATTACTGCCCCTTGCCTCGTGTAGCGGTGGGCCCTGTACCAAGGGCCGCCATCCTCCCTCATTCCCCCCGTAGTTGGGAGGAAAGAAAGGGGGGGGTGTGCCTGTGTGGTCTGTATTGGATCCTTGCACGTATATGGCCTTTGTCTGTCTTTGGACTCTCATAGATATGTTGTCAGCCGCCGCGCCCCTTTTTATGTATTTTACTTGTATGACTGCCGCCGCCGCACGCGCTTCTTTCCTTAGTTGAAGGCTCCGCGCTGGGCGGCGGCGTTACCTCAGACACCTCTGTGTCCTCATTGGCTGATGCTGGACTTTGCACTCTTCGGGAGGGCGGGGTCTGGTCTGGTGCGCTCCGTGTCATGGTACACTTTGGCCCGCCCTTCGAGGTACACGGCGCCATTTTGTCTGTTCGCGCGCGACGCGTGGGGCGCTCCTGCTTACCGTAGTACTGTAAGTGCCCGCTCGGGCGGCTTATTCTCATTATAGTTTTTCGGTTCTGACACCATTTTCTTCTCTTTGTGTCTTTCAGACTGGTGAACACCATTGGCTTCTCCCGGCCCGGTGTAATTTATAGCGGACCTTGTAAAATTCTCCCACTTCCCTAGCGGGTCATTGGGGCATCCAGGGTTGCTTATAGTGTAAATCCCTACTGGCATATTGTGCCTAAATAATCACCATATGGAGGCATTTCAGAATTATGTGACCGGGGTCCCTCTGGGACAAGACCGGATGTGTATAGCGTGTGGACAACCCCATGCTGATGCTGACAGGGCACGGGTCTGCGGACCCTGTGCCGAGCAAGCACTGGCTCTGCAATCAGGCCTGCCAGTGGCTGCACCTCGCTTCATTTCACCTATTTCCCCATGCTTAAATCTCACTCCTGCTGAGCATGCTTAAATCTCACTCCTGCTGAGTCGCATACAAAGGGGGATTGGCAGCCTGTTGCGTCTTCCAGACTGCCTACGGCTGAACAGATTATTGCGTGGTTGTCAGAGCGCAAGGGCCCTGGTAAGAAGCGGCACTTGACGCCTCCTGTTACTGTTTTTCCAATGGGAACTGAGGAGTTTTCTACTCCGGGTGACTATTCCCCTTCTGATGAAGGAGAGCTATTCTCTGACTCAGGCTCATCTGATGAGAGGCTGAGGAGTCATGACGATTTTGGACCTGAATACTGGGCCCAGTATGACACTGATGATTTGTTGATTAAGGTCTTTAAGGCTCTGTCTATCTCTCTCCCTGGTGAGGCTTCCAAGCCGAGAGGGGAGCGTTTCCATACAGCAACAGCACGTTTGGAATTCTTAGAGCAGGCTCACTTCCATGCTCTTGTTCTCAAGGAATGGGAATGCCCCAGTAAACTTTCAGGGGTCCCAGGGGACTGGGATAGGAAATACCCTTTTCCCCCTGAGGTGGTTAATTGCTGGTCATCCCCCCCCCCCCCCCGTGGTGGATGCTCCGATTATAGGGGTTCGCCCGGCCTGTGCCGCGTCTATTACTGCTAGAGGCCGCTAGAACCCTCGTCAGAAAGATGCTTGATCATCACTCTGATAATCTCCACTGGGAGGTGTTTAATGCACTCTCCAGCTGTGATCTGTTTTTAAAATTTATCCTATTAGCGTTGGACGACACCATTAGAATGTGTGCAAGAACTTCTCCCCTTGCGGTGGCTATACGTCGCTTGGTTTGGCTACGACAGTGGGGTGCTGACGAGGCTACTAAAAAGAATCTTACTGGGCTCCCCTTTAGAGGGCTACGCTTGTTTGGGCCCGTCTAGACCTGTTTGGTAAAAAGGGTAAGTCACCCCAACGCAGGCGGCCGTCTCGGCCCCCTCGGGGCAGGGGCACCCCTACTCCCCCCTACCATAGTGTTAAACAAGAACCAGGGGTGTCCTTCGTGGGGGCTCGCGCAGACTCCTTCCCCGGGGAGCAGCAGACAACGCTCTGGCCCCTCCGGCGGGCCTAAGCTTCCACCAAGCCCCCTGAAGCGTGATGGGGCACCGTCGCCCGTCTGGGTGAGGGGATGGCTGCGGCACTTTGCTCTTGTCAGGAGGCTTTACGCCTCATACTGGTGGATTCAGGAGGTAGTGTCCTCCGGATACAAGATAGAGTTTGCTGCGCGGCCTTCCCCAGGTTTATCAGGTCCTGGGTACTCCTGGTCCCTGCCGCTGTTCAGGGGCTGGCACAGGCCATGCAAGGCCTGCAGATTGCCCTTAACTGGCAGAGGCAGGGGCCGCTATACCAACCTTTCCACAGTCCCCCTAAAGGATGGGTCAGTCTGGCCCATTCAGGTCTCGGCAATTCTCCAATTACAGGCAGTTTTCTGCATGGAAACTCTGAGATGGGCCATCTGCGCCTTGCGCCCCAGGGGCTTCTTGTCGTCCGGGGAGCTCAAAGATGCTTATGTTCATCCCTGTGTCTTCTGGACACCCAGGCTCTTCAGGTTCGTGTTGGAAGTCCAACACTGCTAATTGGGGGTCTTGTTATCTGGCCTCGCTTCAGCTCCCAGAGTGCACACCACGGTGCTGACGAGGGTGATGTCTCTGATGAGACCAAGGCACGTCTGCGCGAGACCTACCTGGACGTCCTTCTCACTTCTCAGTCTCTGCGTCAGGCTAAGTTGTATACTCGGCTGATGATGCCCATTGGGAGTCATTTGGACGGGTGTTCATTCACCCCAAGTCCTCATTGTCCCCTTATCGGTATTCCATTTCTAGAAATGAATCTGGATTCTGTTCTGTTCAGAGAATCTTCCTTCCTCAACAATAAAGTGGACAATCTGGTTGCATAGGCTCGGTCCCTCATTGCTGTCCCCATCCCTTCACCAGGCAGGGATGCTGCTGGTGGGCCCATTGGTGGCTTGCTCAGAAGAGTCCCTTATGCTCAGTCCCCCTTGGGCCCTTCTGCAATTTCTTTTGTTAGTACAAGACAGGGATACAGCATCCCTGGAGCATGGTCTATGTGCCTTCCCCCTCTGGTATGGAGGTCCCTCTTGCAGTGGATGACCTCAAGGAACCTGTCTGTGGGCAGTTTCCTTCCTTGCTCCTTCCTGGAGAGGGTCACCAGGGATGCCAATCTATCAGGTTGAAGGGGGGGGGGGGTTTCTCTTCTGAAACTCCCTGCGGTTCTGGGGGAGGTGGGGCCCTTAGAAGGTCCATACACTTATCGATGTTTGAAACAGTGAGCGTTCAGGTTGATTCTATCTTGTTTTGACTACTCTTCTTCAGGGCCTGCCTGTTCGGGGGCGCTCAGTCTGTATGACGACAGTGGCCTACATTAATCCTCTGGAAGGGACCTGGAGCAGGAGGGTCCTCCAGGAAGTGTCTATGATACTAATCTGGGTGGAGGACAATGTTCCCTGCATATCAGTGGTATTCGCTCCGGTGGGGGTCTCTCTACGACAAGATGTGCTAATCCCTGTATCACTATGGGGTTCAACCAGTTGTGGATCTGTTTGTGTCCCGTCACTTTAACAAGCTCAGGGCCCTTGTTTCCCTGTCCCAGGATCCTCTGGCAGTTGTCAGGATGCCTTGGTAACGTTATGTCTGGACATTTTGTTCTGTATGTCCTTTCTCCATCCCCTCTGCTATGCAGGGTTCTGCGCAAGATTGCTCTGGAAGGGGGACCAGTGACTCGGGTGGTCCCTGGGTGGCCTAGTAGAATGCGGTTCGCAGACGTGGTACTGAGGGCAGTAGTTCTGTACGTTCTGCCAGGAGTGCCAGCCCTGCTCACTCAGGGCCCCTTTACGTCACCCCAATCTACAGACTCTGGCCTAGACGGCCTGACTGCTGAAACATCCGTCTTGCTGGAGACAGGCTTATCTGTCTCGGTGATTGAGACTATGGGAAGACTAGGTGCAAGTTTCTTCTTCTTCTTCCATCTGTTATAGGGTATGGTTTACCCTTATTGATTGGTGTGAGTCTAGGTCTCTTCCCTGTCGGGCGTTCTCGGTTCCCAGCGTCCTAGAGTTGTTTCAGCATGAGTTGGAGTTGGTTCTCCAACTCAGTACTCTGATGGGTCAGGTTCTGCCCTGTCCACCTTGCTTTAGCAGTCTTTTGTTCAGTCTTCCTGGTTAAGACTTCTTTCAGGGGGTACTCATGTGCGTCCCCCATGTAATCCTATGGTCCCTGTTGGGATTTGAATCTGAATTTGATTCTGTCTACCTTGCAGGGTGTTTTCCCTTTGGTCCTATTCAGGATGCTGTCTGGCGGTTCTTACCCTCTTGGTTGTTCGTCTGGTGACTGTTACTTCGGTCAGACGTGCGTTGGCGGGCGGCTCTGTCTACCTAGCCCCATTCTTTGAGTTACACCAGAATAAGGTGGTGTTCCGCCTGAAGCCGGACTCTCTGCCTCAGGTGGTGTCTTATGTTCTTGACTCAAGATATTGTTCTTTCTGCTGTGCGTTATTCCTAGCAACGCTGAGGAAAGGGTTCTGCATTCCTTGAAAAGGTGTTGGAAGTTTTTTCCTGGTAGTCACTGTGTTCTTTAGGAGAACTTATGTTCCTTTGGTCCTATGGTCACTACATCCTGAATGTGCCCGATCTCGTCTGCTCTCGGGGAGTTGGACGGCCTTTGCCATGGTTATTACTTGAATGGGATGTTCCTTCTGGTCCTAGGAAAGGGTTTCTTGGCTTCTGCCAAGTCTACTGTTAGCGATTGGATTCGTCAGGCTGTTACTCAGGCCTATTCCAACAAGGGGAAGAATCTTCCTCTTATTTTACTTGTGCTTTGGTGCCTCTTGGGCTTTCAGCACCAGGCTTCTGTTGAACTGGTTTGCTAGGCCGCTGTTTGGTATTCTGATTCATACCTTTTTCAAAGTTTTACCAGGTTGATGTTTGGGCCTCAGCTCATGCTGTCTTGGCCGCATGGTTATGCAGGTGACAGTGGTTTTAACTGTCTGCTGTTGCCTTTTTTGTTGGGGATCCCACCCTACTTATGGACACTGCTATTGGATGTCCCAAGTGTAAGTACTATATCTGGAGCAGGACGTACTGTATACTAAGAATAATACAATTCTGTGAAATACTCACCTGTAGAATTGATATTATTTGTATACAGTACGTCCTGCTCCACCCCACCCTGGTTTTGCATTATTCTGGATCCGCTGTATGGTGATTGTTATCATTGTTATAAGTTACCAGTTTTTGGGTGGTTAAATTCTCCCGGCTTCTTTTTCACTGCTTTTCAATGCTGGGGATTTGTGGGAGGTCCCCGGGTATTTGAGGGGCCGGGAGGAGCCTGTTTTGCATGTCTCTGCAGTGCAGCGCCATCTGGCGGAGGATAACCCAAGTGTAAGTACTATATCTGGAGCAGGATGTAGTGTATACAAATAATATCAATTCTACAGGTGAGTATTTCACAGAATTGTATTTTTTCTTTCACGTTTAACCTATCTGTGCAGTGAAACAAACACACGCAGTGAGGATACACTTTCCCAGAGCTGTCCAATCCACCGTGGTTAAGGGGTTAAGGTGCTTTGTTATAGAGCATATCAGTCATCTCCCAGTTGAACCTGCAACCCTCCAGTCACACAGCCAGTTCCTTAAACACAGGGAGGCTGATCCATCATTAGCGGCAGGTAGCGACAGATGAGCGTCTGTAGCAGGCATTTTCAGAGCGCCCGCTAGTAGTCACTGTGCTCAGCTGTGGGTCGCTACTTTATAGCGACTCAGTCGCTGTTCAGTAATGTTGAATACATTGTGAGGTGTCGCTATTTGACCAGTACAGCGCTATATGGGAGCGCATGTTAGTGACTGCTCATAGCGACCGACTCACACCATATTCAGGAAAAAAACAGGCTCCCAAATCTCTGGCGCTGAAAAATACTTGTTTGAAGCCCAGAGCGCAGGAGGCGGTGTGTTTAAAGTCTGTTTTCCAGCATCTATCAACTAGTAACAAAGCGAAAACATATGGAATTACATTGTAGCAACATTGTAACATGAACACTTTAATGCCAGACCTGTAATGTCATTTCTGAAGAAATATTTTAAAAATGTAAAAAATTTGAAAAAACAGCTTTTTCAGTGCCAGAAGAGGTCACAGAATTATTTGTGATTTTTGGGGAAAAAAATCCCGTTTAAAGAAAAGGTTCGTCCATTGAAATGTATGGGAGAGCGCCAGGTAGCGAGAGGTCATACCTGGTGCTCTGCAAGGCTGAACACTGGCGCTGTTCGCAGAGGCTTGGAAAATGATGAATCAGACGCTACATGCCGCTATCCCAGTCGCTAAACAGATTCTGCTTGATAAATGTGGAATTGCGTGCCGTGTCCGGCATTGACCAGTCGCTATCTGTCGCTACCTCTCATTAACCAGGCGCTACCTGACGCTATCCTTTCTTAAATAACCCCCTAGGTAATTACCTTCCTAATAGGTTGCATGCTCTTTGATCCTTTACACTCTTAGAGAGCTTTGTATACTGAGAAACATTTATGCTGGTATTTGGCATACTAACAGCGCTGGAGCTACAAATTCATTTCTTCAATGTAAGTATTTCTGACCAGAATAAATAAAAACACTGGATTCTAGGCTACAAATTAGGTGTCACCGAGGTGGACCAAGAGCTTTTGTTGAACAATCACAATAGCAGTTGTAGGCCGCATGCTAAGTGATTATATAAAGAAACGGTCAGTAAAAATTTGACTGACACTATATTCTGCACTGATAAAAAGGTAACAAGAAATAATTAACTAATTGAGGCACACTAAAAAATGAAAGTAAATATGTACAATATTTCTTTTTTTTAACAATAAATCTTTATTGAGAAGAGCAAAGCAGCGATACAAGTCACAATCGTCAAAACATCTCTATAGTTTCTACAGAGTAATACACGCATAATAATATGAGCTTTTGTAATGACATTAACACATGTTCTATGGCGGCTGAGCTGACTGTCCCTAGCGATCGTGTCTAGGGACCCTTCCCCCGCCCTTGGCTCTTCGTTTTTCCAAAAACTAATAGAAACTAGGGGGGAAGAGGATTTTGTAGAGGGGGAAGAAAGAGAGGAACAAAGAGGGGTGGGAAGGGAGGAAGGGAACAAAAAAAAAGGGTGAAGAGAAGGTAGGAAGGAAGGGATACAGGGATGGGCGAAGGAAGGGATACAGGGAAGGGCGAAGGGAGGGGGGCGACAGGTCCCGGGCCAGGCCACCCATCCCGTGTGTACAATATTTCTTACTACTGGATTATAGGTGCTAAGAAATAAATGGCCCCTCCACCTACACTGGGATCGCAAGTACATATAATATATAAACTGTTATCCTGTAGCACACCAAATAATTTACATGAATAATCATGAAAGAAAAGCTGATATATGCAAAAAAGTTTCAAAACTTATATCCTTATCCTAAGACAGATGATGTACATCAATATTAAGCCAGTGCAATTAGCATACACACATCTTATCCATTCAATCTGCAAAGGCACTTGTAGAGTAGATTATAAATTATAAGAAGAAAGGCACTAAAGTGAGCTAAAAAAGACAAAGGGACTTGTTAGTTCATAGCAAGCAAGAATGCATCGCCAGAGAACACACACTAATTTGGATTTTAACTATTCTTCCAGGACCTAGGGGGCTTGGTGCATCTCTCAGCTGACCTGCCTTTTTATTGTGAAGAGGTGAGCCAAGGTGATTGGTGTCACATTTTTTACAAGTGGAACCATTTTATGGCGCCATCACTCAACACACGTTCCATTTGTAACCTAACAATATTGTGACATGCATATTGGCATCTGTATGAGTTTCTCTTCCTACTTGCAGATTGACACATGTGCTGAAGAAGCACAACAGTGCGAAACATGTCCACACAGTAATAGGAATTTGTTGAAATACAAAAATATCAATTATGTATCAAAGTAGACTTCTTTTTTGTTTATGAATTGTTTTTAATGATAATAAATTATGAATTTTAATTAGACTTTTAAAGCTTGGTTGTGCTACCAGTTTAGGACTCATTCTGGATGCTTCAATTTGTTTTGGCTAATCTAATAGCTGCACTGGGACATTAACCAGCACTAGTACTTACAGGCTGGGATTCACCTAGAGGAAAATGCTGTAAAGCACCAAATCCTCCCTTCCTTCTTTTCATGGAATGCATGTTCCCACCTTCTATGGGTATGAGCGGGTGCACAGGGCTCACCGTTTCAGCCAGTGGAAGAGGGCAGAGTTGGCTGCAAGGGGAAGACTGATTGGACAGCAGAGAAAATACTAGATAAGCATACAAATGTAATGGCACTCAACAGAAGCCCTGATGACAAGCCGTCCTCAATTAAAGCAGCAAAGTATTCAGCCTTATATGAAAAGACTGCAGGATGGGTTGATTACACAGAACGCAGGACTTCAGGGGAGAGTGACATTAATCCAAGGGCTGGATACAGCAGAACAAGGACACCACTAGACCCTGGGAATATCAGCTTGATATATTTAAAATCTAAAATGAGTGCTAAAGATAAGGGTGTAAATCAAAAATATAGAGGATATATTAGGTCCTATTAGGAAAAGGGTTAATATACTGGTTACTGTGACAGGCAAAACAATAAATAATAAAAACCAGACAAAAATAAAAGCAAATAGTATGATGGCTAAACCAGTATTCTGTAGACAGCCAGGGATATATACTAGCATCAGAAGCTCATTAAGAATATGGTGGACTGAAAACTTTTGCACAACCTATATAGATGCTCTATTGAAAATAAGAGGAAGTGAGATATTTTAAAGGCTGGAAATGTTGCTCTAATATTCTATTATTATTCTATTAATATTCTAATAACTATATTAAAGAGGAGTTAGATGTATCCTGTGATTACATAGTAATCTAGTATGTTGGAATATGGTCACGCATGATTCCTTGCATCATTAAAGATTTAGGCTTCTCATGTAGACCAGTTAAGTATGTTTTAACATATTGGACTTATTTCAGTAAGAGTTAAAACAATATTCTGGTAGTAAAATATTCAGTGAAATTTCCATACTTGTTTCTCATAAAGTGGATTTTTTACTCCCAAGAGATTTTCTTTAACTCTTACTGAATCAAGGCCAATATGCTAAATCACTGTTGAAGGGGAAGTAATAGGAGGGTTCTCTTTGTTTAAGACTTTAGGTACACTTTATTAAAGAAAAGCCTTGCTGCAATTTCTAGCAGGAACATCTAAAATTGTAAGACTGATAGCCATTTTTCCTAGTGTGTGGAAATTATAAAGTGACTTGACTTCCTCAGTTATACATAATACATGCAATATAATGCTGTATTTCATAGACCTCACTGCAAACCCACACCATGTATCTTTCATAAAATTCAGCCGCAAGCAGAAGAGGTGCTTAGGATGCAGCTCATACATGCAAAGCCTTTACCTGTATAACAATGAAAATGCGGGCTTTGTGTTGGAACCAAAAATGAATGGATTGTGTGCAATACTTTATATATTTTTTAATTCGTCTTGAACTTATAGACTGGCAGGCTGATTCATTAATAGCGCCAGGTAGCGACGGATGAGCGGCAGTAGCGTTATTTTCACAGCGCCCGCTAGTATTCGCTGTGCTTGCCCGTTGTTCGGCTGTTGACAGCGACTCAGTCGCTGTGCGGTAATGTTGAATACGGGGTTATGAGTCGCTGTTTGACAGGTTCCGCGCTGTATGGGAGCGCATGACAGCGAACAGCCATAGCGAACGGCTCCCAGCATATTCATTAACAAATCACGCTCCAAAAATTCTCGCGCTGTGAAATGCTTGTTTAAACCCCAGAGCGCTGGCGGCGATGGGATAAAAGTAGTTTTTTAACCCCCAAACAACCATATTTTTAGGGGAAAAAAAAAACATGTTTTTCAAAACATTTTGTAATATGAATACATTAATATCAGACCTGTAATATCAATTCTGCACAATTTTTTTTTTTTTTTTTTAGCTTAAAAAAAATATCTAACATTGCAGAAGTGGTCACAGAATTTTTGACATTAAAAAAAAAAAAAAAAAAAATTGCAATTAATTATGAATATTTAAAGATTGCTCCATTGAAATGCATTGGAGAGCGCCAGGTAGCGAGAGGTCATACCTGTCGCTGTTCAAGGTCGCTCGCTGGCGCTGTGGGGTGAGGCTGGAATAATGATGAATGATTCGCTATCTGGCGCTCTGTCAGTCGCTAAGCAGGATCGGCTTCATAAATGTGTGATTGCGGAGGGGAGCCGGCGTTCTCGTGGCGGTGAGCGTCATTACCGTTCGCTCACCATTCGCTACCTGGCGCTATCCCTTGTTAAATAAGGGCCATAGCTTTATAAGTATACATACTGTAGCTGGGAAGCTGGTTCCAGTTTCCTGGGCACAGGTGGAACACCCTATCTCCACTACACTTTGGGGCAAAGATTTAGTGAAGCAAGTTTAACTATGGGTGCACATTTGGTTGTGAATTGCAACCTGCACCTAGTGATCGTTTCAACTTTAACATACAATTCTATTCTTTCCTAAAAAAATCAAATGTGATGGGGCATTTTTACAGGTGAGGTGCATAATGTTTCCAGTGAGGTAAGAATTAACTGTTTGAAAGTTTTGAAACAACAACACACTATTATGTGTTTTTGCCATGTGCAAAAAAATAACATTCTTTAGCAAAGCCCATAGGGTGCTTTTGCTTCCAAACTTTCAAGCTATTATTTTTTACCTCATTGAAAAAAAAGATGATCCTCAACTGTAAAAATGCCTCATCGCGTCATCATGTGCAAGTGTACTTGTCTTGTATTCCCGATCTAAGTAGTTCTAGCTCCTTGGCACAAAACACCCATATAACTCTAATGTTTTACCTAATTTAGCACTAGTAATCCTAATCCATTGTTCCAGGAAGCTCCCACTGTCACCTAGGGTGTCTTGATACTTCCCTATTTCTCAAGATTGTGATAGTTTCTCTGGACTCAAGCTTATTTGGGGCCTAACGTATATAAAGATTCTTTTCCCTAAATAAGCTTCCTAACCTATACAAGGAGTTCCCATTTAATTATCTAGACTACAAGTCTCTACAGGAATATGGCCACCAGAGTTGCTGTTGGTGGAGCTAGCTGACCCATAGATTTTCAAACTCGTATTGTGCTCATAGCCTACTGGCAATGTCACACACAGGTCATGAATGCTCATTACTGCCCAGCTCTGTCCCATCCACCTAGTAAGAGTTAGCACCCTGCCACTTCTGTGCCAGGTCCTGGAAGTAACCAGAACCATTTTGATTGCCTCAGACTGAAGATCGGTGCAAGCAGGCAGGATCAGGACGATGGATGAACCCTTCGTAGACTAGTAGCAAATATTCTTAATACATCCAACCACTTTCTATGCTGCAAACTGGAAATTTAAATGGATTTGAAATGATAAATTGCAGAAACATTCCTCTAATCAAATCCTGGAGTGGTTTCCAATCTTTGTGAGTCAAAGTTTAGGAATTATCATATGGCAAGTTAGACCTGGGCTTCTCACTTTTAATCAGGGTTGTACTATATGGAAAATCAGACTCTTCAGTGCTCTTTATTACCCTTGATTAGTTAATCCACTATTTTAAGTTAAAGGATGTGTAGATACAGTGAAAAGCTGCTGCAAAGCTGCCTTAAATTATTTATATTACTGCGTGAATGGTCTAATCATTATTTTTCCTTGGTCTTGGCTCACAAAGATGAAAACAGAACTCTTTTAAGGCTATTGTCTACAACATTTGAGGTATGTACAGTAGAGGAAATTTGCTTTTCAAAGCATTTAAACACAGGCAGAGGTAAAAAAGCACAAATACATTTCTTTTACTCACCGGTTGTTTCTTTATTGTGTTTCTATCTGTGTCTAAGATGATTGGTTTGATTCTGACTGTAAAGCATTGTAATTATTTTTCTTAGAGGAAAATATATGAACAAGCAAAGGAAGAACAGCATGTGTACAGTATGGCACAATTTTATACCTAACATCTTTTTTTCATTTTTTTTCTTAGTATTTAAGGTAAAAAACAAGACAACTGTGGCCAATCTGCTGTCACTATCTTTTCCCCTCTCATATAAATAGACTCGCATAGTTGTGTCTTAGAAGACTGAGCACTTCTGCATTTACCTCTACGAGTAAACATTTTAACATGGTTGATACACTTAAATCATAAAGCCTTTCATATAATTATCAGGCTCAAATAACTCATCTATAACTAAAGCATACATTATTTTTGTTGACAATGAACTGCGCAGACAGGTGCAAACACTGACTGATGCAGTGCTGACTGGGAGCGGGGGCTCTGACTCCGTCTGTCTTCCAGCTTCTCAACAGCTGCAGCATTTTTGGGGGCCCCAGTTAGATGTCTGAAGTTGGTCCCCAAGCCAATCGCTTGGGATCATGATTTTTTGGGCACATTTTTGGGTGTTGGAATTTCTCGGCCTCTCCAACTGCAGATGCTCCCAAAATCAAATTACCAAATACCCATCTAACTGAATCTCCCTATGGAGCTGCATAATAATGGTGAAGCAAATATACAGTGTATATATATATATATATATATATATATATATATATATATACACACAGTGAGAGAGCCTTCAGTTGCCACTCATCCGTGTATACCAAGAAGAACATTTTGATAAATATTTCATGTAAAAATATATTGCGGATGGTGTGTTCATATCTTAAAGCATAAAATATTTATTGTAGACAAGAGAACAGGATGAGCAGAAGACAGGTGAGTCTTACGTTCATATGTCCCAAACAAAAGTTTGCACCATATCTCTGCAGTTTCCTCTATTATTAGCAAACTGAGTGAACAAATGGAACCTGTATTGCAGGGCAAAGTCTCATCATATTCGCCTGGGCTGGGTACTTGTGTACAGGGTAGCACATCACATAAGTATCGTATTAATGTCAGGATCAGCCTCCCCCTGGTCAATGGTGTAATATGCGAATCTCTTGATAAAGGCTGTTAATCGTCCGAAACGTCAAGCTTTTTTGTGTCCACCTGGTATTGCAGCTTGTTGCTCACCATTGTAAGTGTCTTGCTGCTCATCTTTTCTGTACTGCTTGATATTGGATAAATATGGGCTTGTTGCTATGTACAATTTATACTGCTGCATCCCTTCCATAAACCTTGACTGTATACTTATAACCTTTGGATCAATATCCCCCATCATATGCTGGATACCATATCTTTATTGGCCTTATAGCGGTCTGCACCTTGTATATAGAGTATTGTTATATGTCTGTATATATTGTTGTATTTATCACCACTACTGTTCTTTTGTGTATTCTTCACCAGCATTTAAAATCATCCTTTTTTGAATGCAAGTACGTTTCATGGGTGTTCGATTTTCCATTTACATATACATGTAATATTGCCTGCAGGCACCTAGAGCTTGTAATCAAACTTCCTACCCAACAGCAGCACCAATACCGGATGTGGTCTTATCTGCCACTGATCACATCTACTTCTGGAGCACAGTAGTACTCCCTTTGGCAGGGCACTTTCCAATCAGGGGGTTTTACACAGCGTGTCATCTAGTCACTAGTGTAGTTAATATGATAAATGTGTAATGTAAAAAAAAATAATTTTCAAGAAAATTAAAATAAATTCTTAACCATGTAATTGTGGCCCACATCCTTTAAAAGATAGTGCACCCTCTATGATTCCCAGGTCAGTATTTTAGATAAAATCAAATAAAGCATTGGGTTTTGGGGCTGCTGCAAAATAATACATTCTAATAGCAATTTAACTCTGTTTAAATTTGTTCAACAGGTAACCCAAAGTCTCCACTATTTATAGCTCCCTAAATTTCCTGCCACCGGGTAAAATCACCTGTATTGCCTGTTCCCACAGTGCTGTCTTTGTTGGTGCCCGCATTCCCAACTTCCCTGTAGCTGAGGACCACTCCTGCACCCAATCATTCATATAGGCTGGGGGCGGGAGTGCGTTCCAGATCACAGGGAAGCTAGGGATGCACACAGCAGGCTGGTCAAGTCAGCTGGCATTCTTGAGATCAGCCAATCAACAATCTAAAAAATGCTGGGTGGGTGTGGCCTCAGCAGTGGAAAAAAATATTTTTGCACTGATAACTTAGAGCCAAAGCAGGAACTGCTGCTGCCATTTACATGGGTTAGAGATAGTAGAGATGATTAGTGCATATAGATATAGATAGAAGAGGAAAAACATAACAAAGTACAGATAAACAGTGTGAGGACAGTATATATATTTTCCTGTACTAAACTGATAGAAAGATGAGGGTTTAGGGAAAGAAATCGGAGTCAGAAGAATCGCTTACTGTGCTAGACAGGGACAGTCAGGCAGCAGCCATTGCTGTCAGTTCTGCATCACAATTCTTATAATAAATTATGTCTGCATAAGTGACAGGTGACGCACACCACTCATTTTATTCATTACTATTCCTTTATTAAATCAGTCTGTGTGATAGTTTAGTGACACATGCCACTAATATTTTGCTGCTTTCATCTCTAACCAATATTGTTCCATCTTTCCTAGAGTCACAATACATACTATCACTTAAAGTACACTGCACCATTAAAATGGAACTCCAGCTTGTTGGACATCCCCTGCCCACTCCTCACTTCTATACAGTAACTGTAGTTCAGTCTGTGGAGGTGACAATATAGTCATACGTAGCACACATTTATCCAGACCAAAAGTTATTGTATTTTCTTTAACCCTTTTGTTGCCAAGCACGTAACACCTACGTGCTGGCTTGGCTGGGCCTTAAGTGCCAAGCCCGTAGGTGTTACGTGCTTGACTTTCCTCGCTTGTAGTTTAAAAAGTAAAAATAAAAAATACTCACCTGACCCCTTGTTGGATCCGGCCGGGTCTCCTCTTTAATTTGGTGCCATCCGATCCCCCGTGGGGGGTCGGATGGCTCCAGGAGAGCCCCCGGAATAGGCCGCCCCCCCCCGCTTCTGCAGCAGCAGCTTCTAACTGTAAAAAAAAATAAAAAATAAAAATGACATTCACTTACCTGTGTGTGCGCTGGCTCCCGCTGTCCCTCCTCTTCACCTGGGGGGCCTCCGATCCCCCCCCCAGGACTTACCGATCTTCAGGAGAGAGCCTGGGAGGCTCTCTCCTCTCTTCTTCTCGATGGCGGCCGCCATCATGCCTCTAAGCCCCGCCCCCTTGGGGGCGGGGCTTATGAAGTCATCCCGGCCCCGATCTCAGGCTTCAGCCTTCTCAGCTTCTCAGATGCCGGTGATCGGCACAGGGGAAGGAGGTGGCAGGAGATCCTCTGATCTCCTGCCTCCTCCTTCTCCTGTACCGATCACCGGCATCTGTCAGCACAGCATCGAGGGACAAGAGCTTGCAATCGAAGGTAAGTACAGTAAAAAAAAATTTTTTTTTTTCTAATAAAATACTTTTTATTATTGTGTCGTGGTTTTTTTTTTAACAGTTAACCCTTTGTGAGCTGGTAAGGGGTCCATGAGACCCCTTATACCAGTTCACAAGGCTGGGGGGGTGGCAAGTCACCTGCCCTAGCGGGTGGCTTGCCATTAACCCCCGCACCCCCATTACCTGCCTCCCCAAAGGCCAGGGGGGGGCAGAAGAGCCCGGGCCCACATAGGCTATGTGGGCTCGTAGGCTGCAGGGTGGGGGGGCCACCAAAGCTGGCCCCCCCACTCTGTGCCTACAAGCCCCCATAGCTGGTCCCGGGCTGGTTACTTTGGGTAAGGGGGACCCCACGTCATTTTTTTTTTTTGGATTTTGAAGGGTTTTTAACCCTTCAAAATCCCAAAAAAAATGGGGTCCCCCTCCCCGGGAAGGGGGACCCTATGTCATTTTTTTTTTAATTAACCATTTGTCATCCAGCAGCTATAAAAGGCTTCTGGGCAGGAAAGGGTGTCTACCTATACATATGTGGTATCGCTGTAACCGGGAGAAATTGGGGTTTCTCACGCAATAAGATTTTATTGACAAACTTACATTTTTTATTACAAAAAAACTCTACAAATTGTAAAAAAATATTTTTTTTTTTTTTTTTTTCACACATTTCACCCAAAAAAATTGAGAATACACCTAAAAAATACAAACAAGACATTTCATGTTAAAGCCCAGACTCTGTTGAAAAAAACAATATATAATTTTCCTGGGAAAGCCCTGGAAATCCTTTCAAAAATGACAGTTGAATATGTGTAGCGCAAAATAGTGAAACATCGTCTGGCAACAGGGAGTGGCAAATGCTGCAGGTAGGCTGGCAGCGAAAGGGTTAAAGGGGCCTCCAATTAAATTTTTTTGTAAAATGCTCCCCTTAAACCCCCTCTGACAATAAGTGTCATATTACTGTACTTTCTTTAAAGGGGCCTCCAATCGAAAAATACATTTTTGTAACTTGCTCCTCTAAAACCCCCTCTGACAATCAGTGGCATATGCTGTTTGAAATGACCCAACCCTATTTAGATGTCTTGGTATATATTTGCAGATGATGCGCTCCTGGACTGTATGGGAGCGGTCATCTAACTACACATGAGAGTTCTGCTTACACGGGCATAAGGGGGAGCTGTGGCAGCACCCAAACTGATGCAGCTGAGCTGGCAGCTTCCTTATGATTAACCCATTCAGTTGTAGAGAGAATGTTAGAAGGAGATGAAAACTTTCAGTAGCTGGCTGGGAAAAGTGAGAACAGATGGTTGATGAAAGTTCACAGTTGGGCTGCAGTGTTCCTGTGTCATTCTGTTTCTCCACACAAGGCAGGCTTTCGGCAGCAAAGGTTGCAGTTTTGCTATAAGCAGCCCACACCAAACTAAGAGAGATATACAGTATATGCCTCAAAAAAAGGCCAGCATCTCTGTCATGCTGCACACATACACTTACACGACATCTGGTGGAGAAAATGAATGCTGGGTGAGGTAAGCTTTGTAACGTTGTATTTCTATGTGGCAGCAGCCACCGTGCAACAGTTGAAACAATGTTTCTAGTTTCTGCTCTGAACAGAGCAATGACTGAAAGCTTTATATTTATGGCGATTTATGGAGATAATAGATGATTGCAGAGAGATTGCAATAGATTGACCAGCCATTTCAATACTATTCAAGGAATAATAGAATTACCCATCACTCCTTGCAGTGGGCGGAAATCATCTCTTTACTTCTCAGAGCCCTCCAAGGCACAAGGATTTTGACTGTGGGGCTGTGTTTTCCCAGGAACCCTTATACCAGTTTACAAGTAGTGGTTTTCGAAATGCCTCCTGCTTGCATGTACAAATAAAACAACACTGTGCACCCCAAAACTACTAATATCAAAGTGCTAAAGCTGATTCTACTGTATGACTGTCTCATAGACTAATTATTGAGTACTCGTCACACCGTTGAAAGCCATGGCCATCACATATTATTTGTCATCTCTTTTTGTAGACCTTAGGATAAAACCCTAAGCTTGAGACTTACCCAGGGTGGCAAAATGTTTGCTCAAAGAATGCATTCAATGAATCTGTGTTCAAAAATCGCCGCACTGATTAACATCTTTCATAAGTGCAAATCTAATGTTGAGAGATAAAATGAATGCACGCCGCCTACCTGGCACCAATTAGTTTCCAACAAAAAGGAATAGGCAACAATTATCTTTATGCAACGCAACCGAAATAAATGTGCTCCTCGGCCGCTTCTGGTATATGACACAACACAAGAATTTAATTAGCTATCTTGGAATGCTGATTTAATATTGTAATTGGGCAAGATGCTGCATTTGGCATGTTCATGTAATGAAATACATATATCTAATGAGTGCAAATTTTTAGAACCATAATTCCTCCTATTTTATAGAAATTTGGGCATTATTGTTAATTAGACAACCTGATGTTCATTAAAAAGAGAGAAAGCTGGAATTTTTGGTTTTGCCTTGTCTTTATAATAGTTTGTCTAAATGAACAAGATTTTGTTAGTTAGGGTCTTGTAAAATATCCTCTTGAAGCTGAACGAAATCCTGGATTTTGATTATCCAGGGTTTTGGTCTGTGCCCTGATTTTATATTTACTTATGTTGTATGGTCTGTGACAATAAAGTGTTTTATTGTTCTGTTGTGCAGCCTATTTTAGCAGTAAACCCCCGGGGGATATTGGGACACCTGTACAAACTCACCTTTCCCCGGTCCTAGGGAGCATGCGCGGGCTCTCTTTCAATCAGAACCGCTTGCCTTGCCTGTTTACATACATTCTTCAGAGAAGAAACTCTTGGTGGAACTATCTCCAAAGAGTCAATTGGGTCGATTCAAAGAAACATGTAACAGCTTTGATTTTGGTGCCGATCATCCTATTTTTCCCGAACGCTCGTGCGTTCGTATGAACTTGCGAGTGATTCTATAAGCAAATACGTTTCTATCCTAAAATTTACGTCCGTTCGTATGGCAGTTCGCGAATCAGACCTATGTCAGTTTCCATCCTGAATTTTCCGTTTCATTTCTCAGGTTGCAACATTGGTTTTGCCCTTTTTCCTTTTTTTTCTGGACGTAAATCCTTCTGATCTTGCGCCTGTGCACTACAAACTTACCTCATTAAAGTGCATTCTAAATATTTGGTCTTATTTTTCTTTATTTCATTCATTTTGTAGTAACCAACCATTAATGAATGCATTTGCATAAGTAAATCTTACTTTGTTTAATTTTTAGTTAACTTGCATTTTTTACTTGTGGATTTAATTTTAATATTTTGGCTTCAAATGGTACAACTTAAAATTTTGTGTGTGGTTACCCACACCCTCTACATACAGATTGCTCTCAAATATAAAAAAACACCCAGCAACTTCTGCATGTTATAAGTCTAGAAACAGCCAAGATGGCGGTTCAGGTATTCTCGGGCAGCCTGCAAACAGAAAGGGCCTTGTGACTGTGTTGCTCTGTATTCTTAGATTTCTGACCTTTCCGTGCCCCCAGCTCTGCTGTGTCTGTGCAAAATACAGCAGTAACCCACATCCTGCACTTTATCCCGCTCTCCTCTCCTCAGTAAGTGTGATGCATCTGCCCAAAGATGTGCTTAAATAATTAAACAAAGCAAAGGTAAACAACTACACCAATAAATGCAATCTAAAAATATTATTCTAGTACATCAATTTAAAAATAAATAACAAAGGACATAAGTTTCTTTAATTAACGCAAATATATTGCAAAATAAAGGTTTACATGCAAAGGACTAATTAAGGTCCACATTAAAATGCTTTTATAAGGCATACATGAAATGTATTGAATCAGGTATGCATTGCCATACAATTTATGGCCTCGGCCATGCTGATACGTGCAGTTCATTGGAGCTCAAGACGCGCAGACTCCTCCACATAGCCAAAAAACCTGTTCACGAACAGCAATCCGACTGCTAAAAGGTGTCGGAAGTGGCTTTCTTTTAAAACGCGTTTAGAGGTTTGAAAACTGTTCTCTGAATCACACCTAAACACATCCGAGTATCCTAAGTTTTACGTTTTGATCCTAAGTTTTAGGATTTGATCCTAAGTTTTACGTTTTGATCCTAAAATTTAGGAACGAACTTCCGCTGATCGTAAGAGCATATACGCATTCGTACGTAGGCTCGTGCGAGTCGGAAATGGCCAAAAAAACAGGAAAAAATGACTAACACCCACCCAAACTTACGATTCTCGATACGAAATCAATTAACTTTTGCTCTTTGAATCGAGGGGAATGTGTGCACACCAAATAAGCATTAAAATAAGTACAGAGCAAGGAAATACCGGGAGAAGCCTCCCCCGGAGTATACTGCAAAAATAGGCTGCACCACAGAATAATAAACCAGTAAAACACTTTATTGTCACAGACCATACAACATTAGACAATATATAATCATAATATAGGGCCGCCAACCATAATATATCCCGCCAACCTGCTGCTATTAGTAAATACAAGTACTGCTAGTCCTCAAACAGGGAAAATTATAATGATAAAGTGCTAGTGCTTCTAGGGGATATGGGTCATATCGCTAAGGTGCAAAATCTAAAAAACATGAAAGCCAAGTTGGATAACTAAAGTGCTATAAACAGTGCAAAAATCACATAAACTGAGCATGCAAAGGCCATATATAGTACATAGTGCTAATAGTGCCAACTCAAAGAAATCGAAGGATACTTAAAGTGCCCAAAAATCCAGGATTTTGACTATCTTTGGTGTTGCTTGTTGCCCTTGGGGCTCCCCGATCGGGGGTGCCCCACTGTGTGAGATCCCCCTATGGAGCATGCACGGCCACTCATCCAATCAGTGAGCTTGGATCTGCTTGAGCCCCGTAGTCCAGAAATTCATCTAATACAAGGGGATCCGAGCACGCTGGTGGCCACATCCCTCTAACAGGGAGCATGCCCACGCGGGGCATTCACAAATGCCTGGCACGGGCATACGCCTGCCAAAGGGATATCGGGGATGCAGCCGCAGATCATGCATGCGCCGTTGGACCGGGAAAGAAGGCGAGATTCCTAGCAACCTGGGGGAGGGAATCCAGCGCCCCTGGAATCTTACAGATTTCAGGGCTGATGGGGCATAAGTTTTGGTCCTCTTTAACAGTACTGAGCAGCAGAGGGATGGCAGCGAGAGTGGGTCCAACCCTGCAGAAATCAGCTGTCAAGGGGGTAAGACAAAAAAAACTGGGTCTGCATTTGCCGCTTAATTCTTAGGAAATGCACCATATATAACTGTTCCTATTGGCTTGCAATGGGATGTTGCAGTTAGGGGTAGACTGCTGAGGGAGCACAGGGAGAATTCCCAGTGGGCTTCACTCCTGGCCTCCCAAGTCTCCCTACACCCACTCTGCCAATACTTGGTCCCACTGTACTTTACAGCCAAGATACCTTAGCCCATGTTCTGCCTCTGCAATGATGTAGCCTAAGCATCATGGCTTTGGGGGCCATACCCACCCCTGCCCCAGCATCTGCTTGTGAATCGTCCATAGGCTGGCCAGAAGCAGTAATATCCAGGGCTGGTTTTTAGCCCCAGTCTACCCCTGGCTCCAGTAACTACATTTGGGCCAGCCTTATGGCAAGACTTGATCAACCAGAAAATAAATATTTGCCAGGCAGCTTTTGAGATCTGTCTCCATTATAAGTGTATTACAAAATTCCTAGATATGTAAATGAACGTTTTGCAGAGAGTGTAGAAGCCTTAGTCAGATGATGTGATAGATTTGGAATAAATTGCACTTCTCATTTGTTTTCATTGTTTTAAATTTATTTTTGCGCTGTTCTTCTCTTATGTGAAAGTCTAGTCTTTCAATAGATCAGCGACGGCAAGAATTTTGCGATCACGGTAATGATGGGCTCATTCTGTTTCAGAGAATTATATCTGCTTGGCTTTAAATAGCATCATGCATGAAAGCGGGCCCCACATTGAAATGCAAGTCTAGCTTAATAGGGCAGTTTTTTTACTCTCTGCGCCTACAATTTAATAATAGAAGGGAAATCCACTTGCATATTTTTCCATATTAATTATTTTCAAAAAATCCTTTGAAGTAGAAAGACGCAGATGCAAACCACATGAATGTATTTACTGTACCACAGGGGGAAGGAGGATCATAAAACCGAGCTGCTAAAGGACCACTCTGTGGACAGTAGGTTTATGCATTTCATAGGGTGGGGCTTTGACCCATATGTTCATCAGTATGAAAACAGCTAGGCTGAAACACAGCATTGTTAATCCTTTTTTATTCTTCCCTCTCAGGCAATCATTTGTTTATAGGGCTTAGTACTGATTGTAATGAATTTCATGTCATGCACAAACAGTAAATCAGTCGAACTCTGATCCTGTGTAGGACTTGCATGCATGCCATAAATATTTTGACTCCCTTAGGGTTTTGTAATGATGTTGTTACTGAGTCCTGATCCTCCAGTTGAGGCCATGAGAATGTATGGCACTTATATGGCTTACATTGCAAAAGACAATACTGGAGCAGTAGAATGAATGCTTATATGACCACCCTCTTCCACCAATGACTGTATTTTGCACTATAAGACGCACCTAAGATTTGGAGCAGGAAGATAAGAAAATACATATTCTGAACCAAATGTTGTGCTAAAACACCATACCCCCAAGGACCACATAATAGGCAAGGTGCAGAATCTCGCAATCACAGGCAGTGTGGCAGTCTCCCATTCCCCATATAGGCAATGTGGCACCCCCCTTCTATTCCTCATAAGCAGTTTGGCATTCCCTGCTCCCATTCCCATAGGCAGTGGGGTATACCCCACCCCCATTACCATAGGCAGTGTGGCATTCCCTCATCCCATTCCCATAGACAGCGTGCCATTCCCCCCCTACCCCATTCCCAATATAGGCAGTTTGGCACCCCCTGTCCCATTCCCATAGACAGGGTGGCATTACCCACATCCCATTCCCTTAGACAGTGGCGAATTCCCCCCTCCTTATCCCATAGGCAGTGTGGCATTCCCCTATCCTATTCCCCATAGGCAGTGTGGCATTCCCACCCTCCATTGCCCATAGGCAGTGTGGCATTCCCCCTTCCATTCCCTATAGGCAGTGTTACATTCTGCCCCCTCCCATTCCCCTGGTAAAAAAAAGTATACTGACATTTCCTGGTGCTCCCGTGCTGCTGGCCATGCTGCATTTGAAGCCTGCTTGGTGGTGCCACCGCTTCTCTCTAGGCATGCGCTAACACCCGGCTTTAGTTACATTAATACTCTAACAGGGATGCATAACCTGTGGCCTGCTCTGCCATCAGTTGTGGCCTCCCACACTATCACCACTCCTTGGGTCACTTCACCTCTTCTCACCTCACGTTGTCATTTCCTGCCTAAATTCTGCTCACTTCACTAACTGCAAACAAATATCAGTCCCTCTGTGGAGTATACTTATATTTCTGAGAGGCTTGGGAAGCAAAAAAGAGTAGAGCTTTCCATTTTAGGTTGGAGAGTGCTGAGTGCATATCTGTCTACCTGTCTACTCTTCCAACTACCAGGTAATCATTAAAGATTAAAGAACAGCATACTCCAATAGTTTGGCAAGCCTCTCCTAATCGTATTCTATCTAATCTAATCACCATATTGGGCCCTCTGGGCATCCATGTTCATACTGTATGCTATTCTTTTAGGATGGACTTCATACGACCTATTTTTTAGTAAGGTTGTTTAAAAGTAAGACTTGAATGTTGCTAAATGTCTAAAGAACTTGTTTATGTATTGTTTGAAGAGGTAGAATGGATCTAACAAATACCACATATTCATTAGGAATTGGAGAGGAACTGAAAATGAAAAAAATCTCTACAAACCTTATTTTATTACTCCTTGAAAAGGTTACTCTAGATGGACTTCATATTACCTTGTTTTAATATGCTTGTAAAAAGTTGTAATGGCCGAATACTTTTCTAAGTCTTGGCACAAAAAACAGAGAAACAAATAGGAAACTAAAAAACAAAGTTACATACAATATCTTGTATTAATATCTTGTTTTTAAGCATCATAAACTTTCTCATGAGTCCTAAAATTAGTTTCAGAACTACAATCAGCAAAATAGGAAGTTTTTTGCTTTACATTTGATTTGATTGTGTGATGAGTCCCTGAATGAGCTGATTTTGAATGTGGTGTTGATTGAAACCAGAAGGTGATGTTCTTGGGTTATTTATTTCTAAAGACTTAAATGCAGCATTAAAATCTAAGTCAGAAGTTGTATTAATCACAAAGTGACAATGACTGAGGAACATAAAATAACATTGTCAAAGGAAAATAAGGAGGTAGATGCTGCTCTTGGTGACCTCTCTCAGAGTGTGGTAGATTCATGGTGTCCTTTTAGCCATTGACTTATTTTGCAATCCTGACTCTGGGATTAGCGACAGAGGGAGCTGGAAGTGGATTCTTCTCAGGTCCTGACGTGTCCTGTGTTGCCCTTGTGGCATTTGGGTGCTATCAAGTCTACCCACACTCTCGCTGAAGTATGCAATCTGCCAGGTAGGGCTGAGGTCCACAGAAAACGTAACCCACCTACTACTGCTCATAAGCCATATTTACATAGCTTTACCTCATGGTTCTATGTAGGAAACTAGGAAATAGCTGCACTTTGCAGTACCACATGCCTTCCATTGGAGGAGGTAGGGCTTCCACACATGTAAGCTGTTTCCTGTCCCTGTCAAAGAGAGTTCTGCTAGGAAAAGAATTGCCCTCACCACTACTTGTCTACAGTACATATAAGATATCACTCACGAATCCTTATTTGTAGTTACACTTACCAGGATTTTGAAAGTAAACGTTAAGGAGGTGGTTGCCTCCAAGAGGAAGCTCCAGTTGGGGATGAGGTTACATGTTCATCAGCTTTAAAGAGGTGCAACATACCCCTTGGGTCTATAAGATTCTTGGGGGGGGGGTGTTGGTCTACCTCTTTATGAGGCATTCTGACCGATCCGCTCACCCCTTCCACATGCCCACGGCACATCTCAATGCCACAGCCAGGTCCCCATCACTTTTTAAATGGCTGGCCACACAAGAGGAGGCTGCAGCGCTCGTCCTTCAAGATTCTCTTGCCCACTGTGACAAAGAACATTGAACAAACGTTGCTGTTTGGCTTAGCAGCCTCCGCATGGGCCTTGGAAACAGTGAGTTTATGGATGATCCTGGGGGCCGAAATATGGATGCCCTGCCAAAGAGAAACAAAACTCAAGAAAGAAGAAATTTTCTCTTTAACGTCAAGGCACAGACTTTTTCGGAAACTTTATGAAAAGGGAATATTATTATAACCTTTTTTAGTGTGGATATACAGTAATGGTATGCATCTGTTGCCCAGCATACTACTTAGTAAACTGTAAGTGCCCCTTATACAACTGGCAGTAAGTTCAGGTACTGCAGATTTGGCCTTTACTGTACCCTCCCTGGGAATTAAAGCTTTCAGTTGAACAGCACAAGAGACAAAATTCCCTGAGCAATTAGCCAGAAGGCATCATGTTATAACTCCATACGAAGCCCTTGGCAGAGTTCTTTGAAGTCTGACAGCCAATGAAGAAAAAAAGGAAGTAATTTGTGTTCCCTTTTCTGCAAAAAGAAAAAAAAATCTATCAGTTACCGTGAAGATAGAGATATTTTTAAGGTTTCTAAAAAGAAAAGGTCATTTTAATTACTGTGAAATTACCGAGTGGTATGTTAGACAGTTGCTGTATATACTTTGTGTTCTTTTTAGGTAAAGCTGAATTTTCTGTTTTATTATGATGCTTATTATGGTGGTGTCTTGTGTTGTTGATTATCCGAAAAAAAAGTGTAGTAGGTAAATATGTAGGTTGTTGCTGAAGAACTAATGGTAATGACCCTTATAGAGTTTTCTAGTCCACTACATCAGCCTGTAAGGCCTGTAACCAGTTAACTATTTAAGTGCCAGCCTACCCAAAAATTGTGTCACCCTCTGTTGCCAGGCCGTTTTTCCACTATTTTGCACTGTATGTGTTTAACTGTGATTTTTGCAGGAATTTTCAGGAAATTCCAGAAAAATTATATATTATTTTTCAGCAGTGTTTGCTCATTAACATTAAATTTCTTGCTTGTATTTTTGCCAGTGCTTTGTTTCGGTGAAATATGTGAAAAAAATCATATGCTTTTTTTTTTATTAAAAATTTATGTTTTTCAAAAAAATTGATATTGCGTGGAACATCCCCATTGCTTCTGATTACAACGGTACCACATATGTATTTGTAGACACCCGTTTCTGCCCAGGAAACACCCCAATCTCAAAAAATAATTTTATGAGATTTTAAAATAAAAATGCAACTACTATGCAAATCAAGAATTACATTTAGAAAAAGGCTAAACCCTTTATTTTTTTTTTAAACAGAGTGGGGTCCCTCCTCACCAGCAAATGTATTATACAGAGCCTGATGAAGTGGGCGCTATGACCCACGGAACACATGGCTGTGTATGAGGTGGTGGGGAGATCTGTTTTGATGGCTTTTTGATAATTTGTTCTGCAGTCCACAGGGGGTCACCCATAGCGATTCCATGGTATTTGTGATCTAGTGGATACCTCCTCACCAGCAAAACTTTTTTTTTTTACTACTTAGCTCCTTCCATTGCTGATGGCTGTTGTCCCAAACCATCAGTTGCTGCTCTAACAGCCAGAAATGATCGGTGGAATCCAGCAGCAGGGCAGCAGCTTCTACTAATCGCTCTGGCATTTGATTCTCACTCCCATTTTAGGGAGGGGCCTTTTATACCAGCTGAGTGAGATGAAGTCATCTCACTCCCCAGTATAAAAGGTCCCTCTCTGTGGCAGCGAGTGAGCTGTCAAATGCTCCCCAGTGACTAGACGATGTGGCTTGCTTGAGAGCTGCTCTCTATACCCCAACTGACTGTAGAAGACTGGTTGCACTTCACATTACATGAGTAGAGCCATTCTTCCAGCACACAAAGCCTTAAAAAGTAAAATGCTTTATATATTGCTATATATTTATATATATGCTTTTATTTTGGATGCCAGTATGCTGAAAAAGCTGCAACACTACCTAGAGATCCTATTATAAGTCACACTGCCAGTCTTCACAGAATAATGGTTACAAATTGTTTATTTTACAGCAGCGTTTGTTGTAGATTAGGGATCTCTATGACCTAGTTCAATATAAAGTAATAAAACTTTATTTTACAGGAATTGAAAAAAGTGCAACATTTACTTGCTAAAATGTTGGCCAGTGGTGTATATCAATTTCCTTTGAGAGAGAGGGTGATCTGGGCCTTGTTGCCCAGTGTAAATTAGGCTTACTTATTGGTTTATTGCGTATTGCTAGCTTTGTCCAGCCTAAATCATTTTATGGCTTTTTGGGGGGATATTTAAAGGTGTGCTTTGTAGTGGTTGTCGTCTTAAAGACTCTAGAGCCAGCCTTTTACTTGCCCCTGGGGCATTCTGAATCAGGATGCCACACATTGGGACCACATAAGCTCACTTACATCCTTACTCCCACAGTGCATGCACAGCTTGACCAAGGCATCTCTGCTGCACGATCGCTGGTTCGAGGTGTATAGTAGACAACTATTAGGCACATTTGCACAAGTGTGTGTGTGTGTGTGTGTGTGTGTGTGTGTGCACACATACATACTGGACCTTTTACTATAGCCCAAAATGGTTTGGGCCAATTCTGTCTAGTGTCAGACATATTAACACTGGGGCACCAAGACTGGATACTGTAAGCCCTTTTGTTCTCTATTTACTGCAATGATTGTACCCCCTTGGCCAACTCTGTTAAAGGGTTACTAATGCACAAAAACATGCCCTACTACAGTATCCATCTTGTGGACAAAGTTTAAAAGTACCAGCATGTAGGACTTCGAAATCTAAAAAATATTTTCTTCCCTCTTATTTGCAGCCTAAACAAGAGCCTAGAAGGGAAGTTTGTATTAATCTGCATCACTAATCATGCAGTTTATTTTTTTCCTTGCCGTTGTATTTGTCACTGTTACATTGTGTGTATATGCCAATTCCTTGATCATCCTTGAAGTACTTGGTGAACCAATACATTGATATGATTAGATTTTTAGCCAATCCCCAGCTTTTTTTCTTAGAATGACCACTTATTGCTAGATCACAAAGTGGACTATACCCCATCCCATCCTTCATCAAACTGTTTAAGACACATAATTTACAGTTCACACATGAATTATCAGCTTCTTCCTCTGGGTTTCTGTTTTTTTTAGTTACTATAAAGAAACTGCCTGCAAAAATCAATTCTATTGGTGGCTGTATGCTGATCAATAAACTGAAATAAGCATGGCACATATCATTTAAAGTAGTTTTATACTTTTTGGGTTTCTTTAAAAGGGAAGGTCCATTTTCAAGTTTAATTTTTAATAGAAATTAAGACTAATATTTCTCTACCAAGATGAGGGTAAGCCTACTCACTGTTTCATACAGTAATTAAGGGTGGAGGTGGTCCTGTCTTATTTGATATGAACAGATCATAGAAGTCATATAAGAGGTAATATCTGGAAAGCTTTGTTTGTAGGCTAGTAAAATGAATGCGGCACTGGAAGCCACTGAGAAATCTGACTTTTTCCAACTGCCTGACTCTGCAGTAACTCTATGCATGGTGCTGACACTGCCCAGCCCTGGATCTCATGCAACTCCCTAGTCTCAACAGGATCTTTTGCTAGTGCTCTGGTCTAGAAGGCAACTGGTGAACCACTCAAATTGGGTCAAGTAACGTCTGGCTACATGCAGCTTTTGATATTTGGCACTGGAAGCTTTTTAAAATCAACTGGCTAGATACTGGGGACGTGGGATGAATGAACAGGGTGGCAGATACACAATAGAAAGTGCAGATCCTACTGGAACCCAGTGGCCACATATTTTCCACCAGTGAGTTTAAAGCATGATTAGTGATGATGATCTCAATAAAAGTATGTTATTTTCCAACTGATTTCATTTTTTGATGTTTGATGAAAAAAAGTTTTAATGTTAATTCCATGTTACTCAAAGTGTTTGTCTAGTTACATAAAAATATTAGTGTAAAAATAGCCTAATTTTATTTAACATGCTGGTATTTCTTATGAGGTACCGTATAACATCTTCCAAACATAAACTTGCAGTACCTGTATAATTTCAAAGCATATTTTTCTGGATATGGTGAAAATGAAGAATAGGCTTATGTAGAATAAAGTAATAAATGCTTGGTAAAATTCTGCTGTATTTGCAGTCTGTGCAAGTGTGATCCAGAATGTTCCCTGTAAAGCACATTGCAGTTATCCAGGGATGAGAGCACAAATATTCCGAGCAAATGTAATGCTTAGTCTCGTCTGTGTTCTTGCGGACATATTTGACACGTGATGTCTGACTATGGAGTCTAGTCAGAAGTTATTGCTCTCATTTTTGTGGTTATAGGACATCTGATTAAGGCTCTGTGTGTTTGTCCTTAAAACATACAAGGTTATTAATAAAGGATCAAGAACCAAGTCCCATGCATGAATAGTATCTCTGAAAAGTCACTCCTACTTATGACCAAATCATTTGAGATTCACCTCAATGGACATCTGGTTGGTGAAAATAAGATATTTGTAGATATCGTTTGCAGTTCAATTTGGCACTTACCATCTAAATAGTCTTTAATGATCTACATAAACAGCCTGTTCACAATTTTAAAGGGTATTTCCACTTTCAATGGCATTTTTTAAAAATGTCCATTATTGTGTGCCAAAATGACGTCTTCAATGTGCCAAGCGTATCTGTTTTTTTTTTTAATTTTCTATTTGTTTGCAACTCTGTGTTATAAGAAAACAGTACCCTGGCAACAATGCATTTACCCTAGAAACGTACATCATCTGGTGCAATAGATGTACAGATCATATACTTCCTCACTCCTGGCTTGCTAATCATCTGATTGGCTAAGGCAGTGATGACAAAATTAACCCATTCTGCTGAAATTAAACTATTTCAGTTAGGGAGGATCACAGTCTTTGATCGTTGGCTAAAGAGTTACTAGAAGCATTCACACCCGTAGAGGTCATTATGTTGATAGACTTGGAGGAACTTGGAGGAATTCTGGGACTTGTAGTCTGTTCTTTTTACTCAAGTCCATGAAAACCACTCGCACTGTAGCATAAGTAAATCACAGACCTGGGGGCACAATCCTAACACGAATGTTTATTTTACATTAAGAACAATAAGGCAAAACGTGCCAAAAAGGTAGTTTTCCTTTAAGCTAATTCTGTCAAGCCTATGAGAAGTATAAAAACAGTTTTTTATGTTCATAAACAGTATTTTGTGTATGTTTGGTAAACTTCAGGCAATGCAGACATCGCATGGTCTGTTCAGTCATCTGTATTCTAGTGTATTTGAGAAATCAGCTAATTGAAGGACAGGTTCTCCATTACAAATCATTACTAAAGCTATTTGTCAGACATTGCAGCATTGTTTCTGGACATTTGGAAGGGTTTCGGCTCTCTGCTGAGCGCTGGGGGTGTGGAATGGCCTAGTATGAACTGACATGACACCCCTAAAAGAGCACTGGACCTCTAACAGGGGGCATGGGGGCTGGTATGTTGCTATGGACTTTCAGCCTCTAAGTCTTAAAGTCATTCAGAAGGCAAATAAAAAAAACAAAAGGGTACTTACCTTTTGTTCTGCAAAGCTGATCGGTGCCAGTCCAGCGATCAGTAACTCACCCGATCACTGGAACTGAGCCCTGCACCATACGGTGCTGCAAACTCCATACGCCAGCACTTCTGCGGCAGACCATGCCCCCACCATTAGTCACAGACATTCACTATAATGCAGGGAGGAGCATGTCAGGCCTCGGCCCACTGCCTCCATTGCGATGAATGGGTAGAGCAGGGCAGCGTTCTGTGATTGAGTCTCAATCCCCACCCACCATCAATCCCCTCTACATCTTCAGGCCCCTGGTGGCGCGGGATGTAACAGCTGCAGTTTACAGATTGCTGGACTGGCACCAATCAGCTGCACTGAACAAAAGGTAAGTAACCTATTGTTTATTTATCTGCCCACTGAATCACTTTAAGAGATACCAGCCCGTATGCTCAGTGTGTCATATGTCACCCCATATTTTGGAGACATAAAAAAGGGAAGAATATACATAACATACATAGACTTCAATGGAATCCGGCTTTAGGCATACCTGAATTTTGGGGAAAATCTGTCCCAACATCTGAGCTAAACAGAGACCTGTTTGACGCATCACTAGTAGCTAGTTCTGATGTGGAGGCTGATTCATTGCTAGCCGGCAGATGAGCGTCTGTTGCGAGGCGTTCAGAGTGACCGCTAGTAGTTGCTGTGATCGGCTATGGTTCGCTGTTGCAGACTTCCTCACTCGCTGTAGTAACATGGCCGGCATTGATTAATTTGATGTGTGAGTCGCTATAACACCAGTACAGTGGGGAGCAAACAGTAGCGACTGGTCAGTGTGAGTGACTCAAACCATATTCAGGCGCTCAAAATTGGGTCGTTGTAGCCCAGAGCACCAGAAGCTGTGTGATTAAAGTCTGTTTTTTAACACATATCCACTAGTAACAAAGCGAAAACATATGGAATTACATTGTTGTAACATTGTGACATTAATACTTTAATACCAGACCTGTAGTGACAATTCTGCATAAAAATATAAAAAATAAAAAAAATTAGTTTTTCTAGGCCAAGAGAGGTCACACAATTATTTGATAAAAAAATTAAATAAATAAAAGAAAACCCTGTTTAAAGAGAAGAAAAGTGACGTCCATTGAAATGTATGGGAGAGCATCAGGTTGCGACAGGTAATACCAGGCGCTCTGGAAGGCAGAGCACCAACGGTATACATAGAAACATAGAAGGTTGACGGCAGAAGGAGACCATACGGTCCATCTAGTCTGCCCTTATGTGTATACTGTATGTACTCTTTATCTTAGGATAGATGTGTGCTTATCCCAGGCATGTTTAAATTCAGTGACTGTTGATTTTTCAACTACCTCTGCTGGAAGTTTGTTCCAAGCATCTACTACTCTTTCTGTAAAATAATATTTTCTAACATTGCTCCTGATCTTCCCCCCGACTAGCTTCAGGTTGTGCCCCCTTGTTCTATCATTAAGCTTCTTCTTAAAAACACTTCCCTGCTGAACCTTATTCAATCCCTTCACATATTTAAAGGTCTCAATCATGTCCCCCCTCTCCCTTCTTTCCTCCAGACTGTACAAATTAAGTTCTTTAAGTCTCTCCTGATAAGTTTTAAGTTTAAGTCCTTCCACCATTTTCGTTGCCCGCCTTTGGACACGTTCTATTTGAATAATGTCTTATTGCAGGTAAGGTCTCCAGAACTGCACACAGTATTCTAGCTGTGGCCTTACCAGGGCTCTATACAGCGGCATCACAACCTCCCTCTTCCTACTGGTGATGCCTCGAGCTATGCAGCCGAGCACCCTGCTTGCTTTTCCCACTGCCTGGCTACACTGTCCACTCATCTTGCAGCTATCAGTAATCAGTACCCCTAAATCTCTCTCCCCCGAGGTCCTGGCTAACACAGTACTGCCCATACGGTACTCAGAGCAGGGATTCCTTCTACCCAAGTGCATGATTTTACATTTAGAGACATTAAACTCTAGTTTCCACAGTTTTGACCATCTATCCAGTAAAGCTAAATCATTTTCCATGTTGCAGACACCTCCAGGAATATCCACCCTATTACTAACCTTTGTATCATCAGCAAACAGACAAACTTTTCCTACCAAGCCTTCTCCTATGTCACTTACAAATATATTAAAAAGAATACGCTGAGCCGTCTGCGATGATGAATCGGTGGCTATGTGGCGCTGTTAGAGTCGCTCACCAGAATCGCTTTGATAAATGTGGTATTGCGTACAGCACGCAGTGGTCACCGTTTGTTACCTGTCACTACCTGTCGCTGCCAGTCGCTACCTGGCGCTATAGCTTGATGAATAACCCCCAAATTTAACACCTACCCTTTATACTTTTAAATATTACTTGTAAAATGTGTTAATAAACAAAAATGGGTATATTGTGTTGTCTATGACAAAACCAGCATATTCCAATCATAACTAGGATAAGACCAGCGTTAAGCCTTAGCTGTGCTTGAAAATTGTTATTTGGATGACAGAAATGTCAAATAGCTTTGCTCCCAAGTATATCACATGCTCATCTAAGTGGATCCAAACTTGACAGTCCATCCTCTTGCTTTTCTGAGCATGGCTGAACTGTGAAGCTGGAACGTTCCACAGTTTGATAGCCATTGCAATACAGAGAATGCCGTATCTGGAAGTTCCTTAACCCTAAATGGTCCTCTTTTTGTATAAATTCAGAAGACGTAGAGGGTACAATATTTAGGAACAAGAGAAAAATGTAACGTTGTAGACATTTCCTTTGCTGGCTTGACAGATTTGTATTTTTGAAAGAAAGATAACATGTTCTTTTTCTCGCTCACTGACCTTTTCCATGCCATCTGCTGGGTTTTCTCTAGGTAATTACATTGTGAGGCAGCTGGTTGGTGATCACAATCCTCTGACCCAAATTGTCCCTAACTCACCTTCAAGCTGAAGGAAGTTAAAACTGTGACAAGTTTTGAATTGACTGAATTCCATATATTTATTTTTCATTTTTATTTAATCTTTTTTATTCACATTACCCTGACATGCTTTACGTTTAATGTGTGGCTTAGAATATACTAAAAATATACTGCCCTTAGTTCTGCAAGCAATTAAAGCGGTCTTCTAGCTGTTAAAAAAACAGGTCTGATTTACTCGCCTACTCCATTAATTGCAATGAAGGGGGTGTTCTGAGGCAGGGCATGCTAAACCCGCCTTGGCATGCTTCCTCAATTGCAATATAAAAGACTGGGGTATAACAGCCACTCACCTTCCCCTTGGGGCATCCTAAACTGGGATGCCCCGCTGTGTGAAACTCACTGAGCCACCACAAAAGTCACCTTTGTCCTGTAAACCACGCCGGTCCCATCCCCAGAATCTGTGGCTTAGGCACATTCTAGGCTAGGTGCAGGAGCATGTGCAGGTCTAAAGGTAACTGGGAATGCAGCAGTTCTCGCCCCCGATAGCCGAGCTCTTCTCTAAACAGCTGTATTTTCGATCATTAAAATGCACAGCAGAGAGTGCCCATGCACGTGCAGTTAGATAGGCAGTTGGTTAAGATATACTGGGGATCAGAGGAGTTTCAAACAGCGGGGCATCCCAGGAAGTCAGAGTGGCACTGAGGTGAGGAACAAAATCCTAGGCTTGGTTCTGCTTCAACAAACATACCTAAAAAAGAAGATTTAATTTCAAATTACGCATTACAACTTTTTTTATTGTAAGTACTCCATTTATTGCTTTCCTATTGGGCTAAGTGTCCACATAAAATAGTGAATTCTTGGGAGACTTTAAACAAATGTGATGATAAAAAGGACCGGATGTAAGGTGAGCCTTCTTTGGATTAGCACATTGCTGTGTCGAAGATATTACCTGTACAAAGCTTCAGGCAAGCATTGAGCATGTCACGATAAATTTTCAAAGGGGTTTAGTGTGTTTTCCTTCTCTGTTTCAACCTGCTCAGTTTTGACTGCTGGATTCCCTGGAGATATCTTAATTTTACCCAATAGTCTTGTACACGACTCTTACAGATGACTTGTAGAAAGAGAGGAATGGGCTTGCTTTGTTTTCCTGAGAAGACGTGATTCCCATCAAGTAGCAAAGAAGCTTCAGGCAGGGTCCTCCCTCTTTGATGTGAATGCATCTGGGGCACACTAATTAGTAGTTACAACGCATCTTTCGTTCTTCTTAACAAGCTCCATCTATTTACTGTACATTACATAACATGGAGTTGCAGTCTAAGGAGGTTTTTGGACTTTACCCTTAGATTTGCTCATCTCTAATTAAAAATAATTGTCACTTGCCCATTTATTAGCAATAATATTTGCTGTGCTGTCAGACCCTTGATTTAGAGGATAATGTATGGTAGTAGAGAGTCAGTAATCCACAGTTATAACTGGACTCCAGCGGCTAGACTCCAGCTTTACTCAACTTCAAATCTAATCTAATATGTGAATGTTCTCTTTATAATGTGATTTTTAAGCTTTTTTATAATTCATTATACAGATTGTTATGCCATCTTATCCTTGTAACTTCAGTATCTGTTCTGCAGCTTTTTCTCTCCTGCCTTTATTATCGGAAGTTTATTCAAACACTCAATTGTCAAGATACTGCTGTCAAAACAAGCCCAAAGAATTAGTATTCTTTCTCTGTCAAGTGACTTTTAAGCCACAGACACAAGCCAGCTATTTACATTCTTTATGTTTAAGCATAGGAATTCTGGGATGAATGTTCTGTATCAGACCTGCAAAGCAACAGAAGACATATATGATTAATTTGTGTTTGGTTGTTTCAAAAATGCACATGTAGATGTGTTCTTTTAACTTTAAAACTGCTTGTTTAAGAGGCTAAACAGATAGCCTGCAGGCAATAATAAATGAGTCCCTGGTGTGTAATTTATTTTTTATCTCTCTATTTGCTCAACAATATATGCATTTAAAATGATTCATTTTTAATATGAATAAAATGTATATAGTACATCATTTATAATTTAGTTAAAACAGCTTGTGGTTTACCCAAAATGTTGCCAAAGAGCAAATAATAATGCTTCGCCTGCAGGGTATTGGGGTGAAAATCAGGGGAGCACCCAAGGGGGTGGTCCAGGGGTTTGTCCCCCCCCCCCCCCCAGGCAAAGTGCCACAGTTGCTTTGTTGCTCTTGAGCATGGCATGGCTGCTGCTTGAATTGGAGAATGCTTAGCAGCAATGAGCAGCCAGGTTGTAACTATGAAGGTTATTTAAGAAGGGATAGCGCCAGGTAGTGTCTCGTAGCGACAGGCAGTATCTAGTGAACGCTGGGCGCTGTACGCAAAACCACATTTAAGAAAGCAAATCTGGTGAGCGACTTGACAGTGCCATGTAATGTCCGGTGTATTATTACAGGCGGACAGGTGTATAGCGCCGGCACTCTAGCTTCCAGAGCGCCGGGTATTACCTTTCACTCAGTGTCGCTCTCCCATACATTTCAATGGCCGTTCATTTGCTTGTGTTTAAACAACGTGTTTGACATTTTATTTTATTTTATTTTTTTTTTGTTCAAATCATTGTGTGACCTCTCCTGGCTGCAAACAAACACTTTTAGAAACTTTTTAGAATTTTTATGCAGAATTGTCATTACAGGTCTGCCATTAAAGTGTTAATGTCACAGTGTCAAAATGATGTCATTCACACGTTCAAAACAGTCTTTAATCACACAGTGTCTGGCGACCAGATTTAGAGCTCCGATGCTGTTTGTGTGTCCTTTGGATATGGATATATGGATAAGTTGGGGCTACCTTTCGCTTGCTGCAGCGCTGTACTGGTGTTAGAGCGCCCAACATACATCACATTTATCAATGCGGGCCAGGTTACTACAGCGACTGAGGCGCTCTGTTACAGTGCACGATACCCGCTTACAGCATATACTAGCGGTCACTCTAAGCGCCGCTATACATATGCTCATCTGCCAATACGTGGCGTTAGTAATGAATCAGCCTCTAGCAATCAAGAGCAGCTCTGAAAGGAAAGCAGCAATGGGGAAAAGGTAGCAGGAGAAGGTGCATAGTAGCTGCAAGTCCATAGAGCTCAGGAACACATCTCAGGAGCAGGAGGTAGCGGGAGTGAGTGGCTGGACACAAAGAGTTCAGCAGCCGTTTAGGGGCACACAGAGTCAGAAAAACTTTCCATCAGAGTTCCAGCTGCAGCCACATCCTCATGGTTACTTCTTTGGTAAATTCAGAAACCACAGCCCTTGTCTGCTGCCCCTATACTTAACCCACCCAAATAAAAATATGAGTACTCAACTTTTTTTTTTGGGGGGGGGGGTCAAATTTTGGGGAATATTAATTGTAGTCTGAAGATCTGGGCTAGGGTTAAGGTTAGAGGGTTCAGGGTTAGACGTTTATTAAACAACTTGTTCTGTAAAGATGCCATAAAAGCCAGAGATATATTTTATAAAGCAGCATACGGAGGGACAGGGCAGTATTATGAGGGGGGTGCAAGAGGCTGACCCCCGGGGCCTCAACCACTTGCACTGCACAGGGGGCCTCTACCAACCTTTGGGTTACGGCCTGGTCCAGGCAGCTTTTCAGTCTTTTGTTTGATGTGGGGCCAGCAACATAGCTATCTGCCGCAGTAGGAGCCCCGACCATCGGGCGTCTGGCCAAGCCTTTTTTGATTTTTGCAAACCTGCAGCCAAAGTCTTCACAGGGCAGGATGGAGAGTCTAGAGCAACAAAGCCGCCATCAGCAACGCTACAGGGATGGTGGGTGCAGAGCTGTCCATCGTAGGCTGCTTACAGCACATTGAAACAGCCACCAAGCACAGCCGCTGGCAGCTCAATACTGGGAACTGTTTTCTGCTGGACTAGCTGGGCGACTACACCCCCCCACCCAGAATGGCAAAGCAGGAGTTCCTGAGTAGCACGCACCCGCACAAGGGTGGCACAAGGGACTCGATCTGATGTTCCAGTAAGTATGTGGGTGCCAGGCAACCACCAATCAGTTGCTTGGCTGGAATATTATTTTAAAGGAAAAAAAATACTGTTTCTGGGGCCTCCACCAGATTTTGTGCCCAGGGGCCTCCACCACACTTAATCCGGCCCTGTGGAGGAAGCTCTTGGCTTTAAAGAAAGAAGCTGATAAAAGAGAAGTTTTGTGACATATACAATCCATTATATATAATGAGTGTAAATTTTGGGATTCACTATGTGAATTGAGATGACATTTTCTGCTAATGAAACACCTCCAAAGATGTGTAAGCCTCTAAGGTATAGCTGATCTCCTGTGACTCTGCCTCAGTGGCCCCTAATTGTGGTGGCGATGTCTAGATGGGTGCTGACCTGTTTCTAAAGTAGTCAGTTTTAATGTGCGTTTAGTTTTTTATTTCTTTTGAGACCAAAAAGTAAGATTTCTTCAAAATGCTTTAGATCAAAAGACACATTCACCGTTGATTATAATGTAAATGAATATGATTTCCATCCTTAGCTGCCTCCGCATTTCTTCCCATAAAAACCTATAATTTATAAACTAATGAAAATAAGCACATGCTTTTTGAGCCACTTACCTGTGCTGGCACCCCAGGCCAGACATTGCAAGGCATGATGAAAGCAGGACAAGGACTCCAAACCTGCTGTTAAGTCGGCTCTTTTAGATGAATAATGTATCAGGGGCCTGATTTATTATTCCTTAGAGATTATCCTTCACGTAAAATAGAATGCTAATCCCATAGTATGCCTTTACGGTTCTTTTTAAAGCTGTATGCATTGTACTTTCAAGATTGCATAACTCAAGGCATGCCATTTATTTTTACAGGAACATTTTACACCTGAATGCAAATTCAAAGAATCAGTATTTGAAAACTATTATGTGACATACTCATCAATGAACTACAGACAACAGAGTTCGGGGAGAAGCTGGTTTTTGGGTCTCAACAAAGAAGGTGAAATTATGAAAGGCAACCATGTAAAGAAAAACAAGCCTGCTGCCCATTTTCTGCCAAAACCTCTAAAAGGTAAAGAACAATGACATTATAATCTCTTCATTTAGCAAAGTTGATTTGCAATAGTTTTTTTTGTAGTACATACTAGCTTTAGATACTATGTTACAGTTCTGTAACAAGGTACAGAGGACATACATATATAGGGGTTGATTCAGAGCCTGGTGAGAAAACTCACTAATTTTTAAGAGAAAAAACTATAATTCACTTTCATTGTTTACCTTGGGGCTGATTCAACATCCATCCATTGTGTTGAATCAGCCCCAAGGTAGAAAATTGACAGTGAATAGCAGTTTTCTCTCCTAAAAAAGGAGTTTTCTCACCTGGTTTTGAATCAACCCCATAGTCTATATTTAGTGATTAAAGCAGAAGCTCCACTGCTTAGCCTGAACTGGCATATATAAGAACAAAAATAAGCCTTACATGTCTGGCGCAACCTCCCAGACGCCATTAAGCAGTGCTGCAGGGAGATTGCAGCACCCATTAGCTGTCTAGGCACTCAGGCGCAGCAGATGGCGCCGAATAGAAAAATGCATTAGCCAGTTGGTAGCATACAACCATGCCTTGTAAGACTCATTTTTATTTTTATTTGCCACTTCGCACCTAGCACCAGCTGGAGTGGGTGAAAATAGAGCAAGTGCCTTAAAATATGTTATACATATTTCATACAGAACTGGGGGAAAAAACTCTTCAAAATTATCCATAAGCAAAAGTATAAAAAACGCTCCCATTAGGTTTTTTGTGGCTGTTTATGATGAAAGCATAGAGAAGTGATAAAATCAAGTACAGAAGTAGCAATCCTTAATTCTCCTGAAAACTCATTCTGAGCATCAGAGTGCAGCTCAGTTACAGAGGTGGCAGATATGCAGAGCAGTCTGGGAGCACCGGAAAAGGTGAGTGAATGCGCTGGGGGGGGGACTGAGGGACTCGTACAGGTTGCTTGAGTCTTTTAGACTCCAGGGCCAGCTGAGTGTGTGGTTAGTACACTTTAAGAAAAGCCTGCTGCAGGATATGCCTCTCTTTGGCATTTAACCACCCTCCAAAGTTGCCAGAGATATTGTAGGTTGTTCTTCAGACCATATACAGAATATAAACTAGGAATTGGCTCTGGCCAGTGTCAGACTGGGGGGACTTTGGCCTACTGGTAGAGCTGACTCTAGGGACCCACACCCTGCATTACCTGCATCTCAAGAAAAGTGAGTGGGATAATCATTACTACCAAATACTACCCATTGCAATATCCCCCTGATTTCAGGTTTGCTAGAAGAATCAGCTTTCCACCTGTGCTACATTCACAGGTTAGACGCCGGGCAAAGATTTACTCTAGCCCTGTACACAGCCCCAGCTGTGCCAGGTCTTAAATAAATTGCCTAGATAATGTCTCCTGGTAGGGCTGAATAACTGGATGCTGGAGAGGGGTGGGGTGGGGGTTGCTGATGGATTAATTACCAGTTGGGTCAATCTGACTGTGTTGTTAGTACAATATTAATGAACCTGGGGCCCCACTTATACATTTTGGCTACAGCCAGCCCTAAACATGTGAACCAGGGCACCCAGGTCAGGGGTCCATGTGAGGATGGAAAACCCCTGAGTTCAGAGGCCCACCGGCAAGAGAGGGTGATGATTTTTTTTTTTTCATTTTTCTTTCATTTTCTTTTAATAATATACTTATTATCCTTAATACTGAAACAGATAGAACATATTTATTCAGAAGCCTGTGGCCACAATATGTTTTGTCCCAAGGAAAAAAACCTTTTTTTTTATTACTTACCTTTTGTTTTTTCATTTAACGTTTGTGTGGATTATTTACTAGTGAGACAAACAGAGTTAACACTACTTCCAGAACCTCCTGTTTAAGTAATGATACTCATTCATCTCCCAGCAGGTGATAAAGCCTGCGCCAACTTCTAAACTCCTTCCAAATACTGCTATGTCTCCTGTGAAATAGAATTCTGCTATACCATTCACACAAGCAAAGAAGCTGTTTTGATTTCGATCTGTCCTTATACATTATTAGTGCAT
The DNA here is from genome assembly GCA_027917425.1 of Gastrophryne carolinensis. NCBI lineage: Eukaryota > Metazoa > Chordata > Amphibia > Anura > Microhylidae > Gastrophryne > Gastrophryne carolinensis. The sequence continues at coordinate 86,225,874 of CM051235.1, read as the reverse complement.
TGAATTGCCCCATAAAATTCAAAGATCACCCTAATAATCTAGTTTCTTGTATTTTTTTATATTATATATATATAAAAAATAAGCTTTTCATTTCATTATTTTTCCTGTATCTTGCAATTCATAGTGTCTGATTTTCAAACAATAATAGTGAAAATGTTTTCTTATAAAGAAGATATATTTTAAACAAATTTATTATTAACAGCTCTTTGTGGGGTATTCATTCAAATGATGGAGCCTGGACTCTATTCCCCATTAGGCATTTAAGGACATGTGTCTACAAGAGGCAGGGCGCAACAATCCTCTGGGTGAAATCCTGGTGCTCATCTGGCAATCTTAAACTTTTTACTTAAACGTGTATCAAAGGTGTGTGTGTGTGTGTGTGTGAGAGGGGTTACACCTAGCCATCCCCAAAGAACTGTAGCCCACCAAGAATTCTCCCGTCCTGTATGACCTTTAAAACACGCCACAGTGTGCATCTGCCATAGGAGAAAAAGCACAATTACTGTCAATTCCGGTCTGTTAAGTGGAATAGGTTTCTTACAGGGATGCCCCAGGGTTGAGGGACTCTATTCCCCATTAGGCATTTAAGGACATGTGCCAGCAAGAGGCAGGCCACAGCAATCCTCTGGTGAAATCCTGGTGCTCATCTTGCAATTCTAAACTTTTTACTCAAACTTGTGTCAAAGGTGTGTGTGGTGTGTATGTGTAGAGGGGGGGTTGTTGCAGAGGTCTTTTTTGGGGTCATAATTCCCTTTCCTAATAAATAGGTTTCTTGTCTCAGATACCTTGGGCTCTGTTTTAGGAAACTTTAAAAGGGGATTTATTATAATACTGGAACACTCAATGTGAAGTCTAGTTACTCTAGATATTTAAGGGATTTGGAGGTATACACTGTAATACCCTACAGACAAGGGTAGACATTTTACTGGTCTGGGACCTCTAGCCCAAATGTGCTTCTCAGTCAATCAATGAGTGTGCTCTAAAGATGGGGCTATCATTGCAGGGCCAGAACCTTGGTTGGGTGCATTGGCTGAGGGGTACAGTGGAGCCAGGTATGGAGGGAGGGACTTGTGGAAGTTAGAAGCAGCAGTCCACCATCTGGAAGGAATGAATTCACAGGCTTCAAGTGAGGGGTTACACCTAGCCATCCCCAAAGCACGGTGACCAGTCTCTTTTAAGTGGAAAAGATTTCTTACAGGGATGAGGGCCTAAACTGTTCCAAAAGGGTGTAGGCCTAATTTTGCTCTATTCTAAGCATACAGCACGTCCTGCTCCAGATGTAGTAATAACATGTGGGTAATCCTCTGCCTCCGGCGCCGTGCACTGCAGACATGTAGAAAACAAGCTCCTCCCGGCCCTACATATACCGAAGGACCTCCCACAAATCCCCAGATTTCTCTGCAGTGCTGGAACTGCGAAGACATGAAGTATCACGCTCTCGCAGGCGAGTGGAGCTTGCAGCCCGAGGCCCTGCGGGACTATTTCCACCCGTCCTCTTTGTAAAAGAATATGCCTCCCAGCTTGGGCTGCGTTGGTCGGGTGAAGGTAGGCAGCACCTAGTGTGCTTACGGAGCTAGACTCCACCGCAATCCCCCACCATAGGGTAGGCGGTTAAGGCAAATGGTGAGCCTTCTGTGGATGCCCCTCCCGCATCAGTGCCCCCACACCCCGAGTAATGGGGAACCCCGAATTTGGGTCACCTTCCTCCCTAGATCCCCCCTTTACTGGGGGGAAAAAAGAGGGGGGGGGGTGTTGCGTGTACGTTGGCCTACCTTGCCCTAATTACACCAGAGACTTATAGCCTTTATCGGTTACCGAGTGTCAGAGCTGCGTTTCACACTTATGTTTAAGTTAGCCGCAGCGCCTTATTGTGTTTTTACTTGGCGCGGACGGCGGCTCTGTTATTTGGCGCTACGGCGTTTTTATCCCCGTATTCACCCTGTCATTCTTCTCTCTGAGGTGATTTTCTATAGCGGTTGTCAGTTACATAGCTACTGTCCTTTCTGATTGGCTGCGCGCCTTCGAGCGGCGCGCTCTCCGGGGGGGGCGTGGTTTGGTTTGGCGCGTTCCGCGTCATCTCCCGCTCTGGCCCGCCCTTCGAGGTTCGCTTGGCGCCATTTCCTTCTCACGTGCACGTGGTGCAGACGGTCCTCCCCTCGCTGTTCTGTAAGTGCCCTCATGGGCGACCTTTCTTTAGCTTTGGCTTCTCCTCGCTTGGCTCTGACATCCCTGTTCCCTCTTCTTTCAGACCGTGAACCTCGGTGGCTTCTCCCGGCACGGTGTAGCACGGTGTCCAGACCATTAAAAAATCACTTCCACTTCCCAGCGGGTCATTGGGGCATCCAGGGTTGCCTTATAGGGTCAATCCCTACTGGCATATTGTATATAATAATCACCATATGGAGGCATCTCAGGATATTGTGAACGGGGTTCCTCTGGGACAAGCCTATCTGTGTGTAGCTTGTGGGGTATTGCCTAGCAGCGGTGGCAATGCATGGGTCTGCGTCCCTTGTGCTCAGCAGGCGCTAGCAGGTATCCCCACCTCTACCTTGCCTTGCTTCCCCTACTCCCCCAAGCCTGAGCCTAACCCCCAATACTAGTGGGGATTCTCATACTGATTTGGCCACTAGACTGGCTAGTGTGGAAAACTTACTTGCTGGCTCCTTGGCGCGCAAGGCTACTGCTAAGAGGCGTCATTTGAATCCTGAATCTACTATACTTCCTATAGAGTCTGATGATTTATTGCTTTCCTATGCACATTCCCCCTCAGAGGAAGGGGAACTGTTCTCTGACTCAGGGTCATACGACGACGAGTCCAGGGGACAGGAAGAGTCTGGTTCTGATAATTGGTCCTCGGACGACATTGATAGACTGCTGACCCAGATCTTTGATGTGTTATCCCTCTCTCCCCCTGCCGCGGCTCCCCGGCAAAGGGGTGATCTGTTTCACACCACCAGGGCGCGGTTGGAGTTTCCCGAACAAACTCATTTCAATAGCCTTGTGCTGAAAGAATGGGAACATCCCAGCAAACTCCATGGAGTTCCTAAAGCTGTGGATAAGAAATATCCCTTTCCTGACGACCTGGTCAAGTGTTGGACATCGCCACCCGAGGTTGATGCCCCAATTCTAAGCCTGTCCAACACCTCTATTATGCACTCCCCCGACACTACTACGCTGCGGGATTTGGAAGATCGGCGAGTTGACCAACTGGCATGCCATGCCTTTGCATTTGGGGAAGCGTCGCTCCGCCCAGTTTGTGCCTTAGCCATTACGGCGGCTGCGCTCAGGACGGTGGTTAAGACTGCTCTTAAAGGGGCGGATGACATGCCCTCTGATGCTGCCAATGCTCTAGCCACCTGTGAGACTTTTGTGAACTATATCCTATCCGCATCGGACGATGCTATTAAACTAAGCGCTAGATCTTCTGCTCTGGTGGTAGCCATACGCCGAGTGGTCTGGTTGTGCCAGTGGGCTGCTGATAACGTCGCTAAGAAGGCCCTGACGGGGCTTCCATTTAAGGGGCTGCGCCTGTTTGGAGAAAGGTTAGATATTTTTGCCAAGGGTGGCAAGTTGCCTCAGCGCAAGCGTCAGATTCGGCTCTTTCGTGGCCCAAGCTCCCACTCGACCCCCTACCATGGGGCTAAGCAAGGTAGAGGAGTGTCCTTCGCTGGGTCTCGCGCAGAACCCTGGAACAAGAACAGAGGATGCCGTCCCAGTTCCTCCTGGGGGCCCTAGCCCAAAGCCCCTCCCAAGACTCCCCAGGCATGAAGGGGCGCCCTCGCCCGTCACGGTGGGGGGACGTCTACAGCACTTCGAGCATGTCTGGAGACACCACGTCTCAGACCGGTGGATTCAGGAGGTAGTGTCCTCCGGTTACAAGATAGAGTTTGCTGTACTGCCCCCTACCAGGTTCGTCGGGTCCCGGCTCCCACAGGACCCTGCCTCAGCTCGGGTCTTGATGCTGGCTGTGCAGGACCTTCTAGACATAGGGGTCATTTGCAAGGTTCCCTTAAGAGACAGGGGCATGGGGTTCTATTCCAACCTTTTCACAGTGCCCAAGAAGGACGGGTCAGTCAGACCCATTCTGGATTTAAAAATCCTAAACAGATTTGTCAGAAACAAACATTTTCGCATGGAAACTCTGCGCTCGGCCATTGCCTCGTTGCGCCCAGGGGGCTTCATGACATCTGTGGATATCAAGGACGCTTACCTGCATGTCCCTGTGTTTCCAGGACCTCAAAGGTTTCTCAGATTTGCGCTGCTGGATCAGCATTACCAGTTCGTGGCCCTACCTTTCGGCCTTACGTCGGCTCCCAGGGTGTTCACCAAGGTGCTGGCAGGGGTGATGTCACTGTTAAGACTAAGGGGCATACGAGTTTTGCCCTACCTGGACGATATACTCATCACCTCTCGGTCTCTGCAGCAAGCAGAGCTGGACACTCGGTTGGTAGTGTCTACCCTGGAGTCATTCGGCTGGGTGATCAATTACCCAAAGTCCTCTCTGTCCTCCTCCTCAGTGACCCCGTTCCTGGGGATGATTCTGGATACAGTTCAGTCAAGGATATTCCTTCCTCAGCAGAAGGTGGAAGCTCTGACAACGCAGGCGAGGTCCCTGCCTTCAAGCCCTCATCCCTCCATCCGGCAGGGAATGCAGTTGGTGGGCTCGATGGTGGCAAGCTTCGAGGCGGTGCCCTTTGCCCAGTTCCATTTGAGAACTTTGCAGCTTCATCTTCTGTCAGTCTGGAACAAGGACCCAGCGTCCTTGGACGAGATCTGGGTGCTCCCCCCCTCGGTCAGACAATCCCTTGCGTGGTGGCTGGACCATAGGAACTTGACAAGGGGCAGATCCTTCCTGGCACCCTCTTGGAAGACGGTCACAACGGATGCCAGTCTGTCGGGCTGGGGGGGATTCTGGAAGTCCCTGCGCTTCCAGGGGAGGTGGGGCCCTCAGGAGGCCCATCTTCCCATCAATGTCCTGGAACTCAGGGCGGTCAGATTGGTGCTGGAACAATTGACCCAGCACCTGAAGTGTCTGGCGGTTCAGGTACGCTCAGACAACAGGACGACAGTTGCCTACATCAATCATCAGGGAGGGACCCGGAGCAAGGGAGCTCTCTAGGAAGTGTCCCTGATTCTAACATGGGCGGAAGCCAATGTCCCATGCATCTCGGCTGTCTACATTCCGGGCGCGGAGAACCTGCTGGCAGATGCTCTGAGCAGGGGATCGTCTCGTCAGGGGGAATGGTCCCTCTGCACCAGGGTGTTTCAGGCCCTGTGTCTCCATTGGGGAGTGCCAGACGTGGATCTGTTTGCGTCCCGTCACAATCACAAGCTCCCGAGCTTTGCATCTCTGTCTCGGGATCCTCTGGCTCTGGCCACGGATGCCCTGTCAATTGGGTTGATTCAAAGAAACATGTAACAGCTTGGATTTGGGTCACGATCATCCTATTTTTCACGTCCGCTCGTGCGTTCGTATGAACTTGCGAGTGATTCTATAAGCAAATACGCTTCTATCCTAAAATATACGTCCGTTCGTATGGCAGTTCGGGAATCAGACCTATGTCAGTTTCCATCCTGAATTTTCCGTTTCATTTCTCAGGTTGCAACATTGGTTTTGCCCTTTTTCCTTTTTTGTCTGGACGTAAATCCTTCTGATCTTGCGGCCGCGCACTACAAACTTACCTCATTAAAGTGCATTCTAAATATTTGGTCTTATTTTTCTTTATTTCATTCATTTTGTAGAAACCAACCATTAATGAATGCATTTGCATAATAAAATCTTACTTTGTTTATTTTTTATTTAACTTGCATTTTTTACTTGTTGATTTAATTTTAATATTTTGGCTTCAAATGGTACAACTTAAATTTTTTGTGTGTGGTTACCCACACCCTCTACATACAGATTGCTCTCAAATATTAAAAAACACCCAGCAACTTCTGCATGTTATGAGTCTAGAAACAGCCAAGATGGCGACTCAGGTATTCTCGGGCAGCCTGCAAACAGAAAGGGCCTTGTGACTGTCCGTGCCCCCAGCTCTGGGGGCAAAATACAGCAGTAACCCACATCCTGCACTTTATCCCGCTCTCCTCTCCTCAGTAAGTGTGATGCATCTGACCAAAGATGTGCTTAAATAATTAAACAAAGCAAAGGTAAACAACTACACCAATAAATGCTATCTAAAAATATTATTCTTTTTAAAATAAACAAAGGACATAAGTTTCTTTAATTAACGCAAATATATTGCAAAATAAAGGTTTACATGCAAAGGACTAATTAAGGTCCACATTAAAATGCTTTTATAAGGCATACATGAAATGTATTAAATCAGGCATGCATTGCCATACAATTAATGGCCTCGGCCATGCTGATACATGCAGTTCATTGGAGCACAAGACGCGCAGACTCCTCCACATAGCCAAAAAACCTGTTCACGAACAGCAATCCGGCTGCTAAAAGGTGTCGGCTGTGGCTTTCTTTTAAAACGCGTTTAGAGGTTTCTCTGAATCACACCTAAACACATCCAATTATCCTAAGTTTTACGTTTTGATCGTAAGGTTTAGGATTTGATCCTAAGTTTTACGTTTTGATCCTAAAATTTACGAACGAACTGCCGCTGATCGTAAGAGCATATACGCATTCGTACGTAGGCTCGTGCGAGTCGGGAATGGCCAAAAAAACAGGAAAAAATGACTAACACCCACCCAAACTTACGATTCTCGATACGAAATCAATTAACTTTTGCTCTTTGAATCGAGGGGAATGTCTTGGAAGGAGTTTCGGCTCCTGTATGTGTTTCCACCAATTCCCCTTCTGGGCAGAGTTCTGCGCAAGATTGCTCTGGAAGGGGTACCCGCAATTCTGGTGGCCCCAAGGTGGCCAAGAAGAGTGTGGTTCGCAGACGTGGTTCAAATGGCAGTAGATCAGTACGATCTGCCACGGTTGCCAGACCTTCTAACTCAAGGGTCTCTACGCCATCCCAATTTACTAACTCTGGCTTTGACGGCTTGGCTATTGAAACCTTCATCCTGAGGGAAAAGGGTTTGTCTGCATCTGTAGTGGCTACTATGGTGCAAGCCAGGAAAAAGACTTCTTCTGCTATCTACTATAGAGTTTGGCGTTCTTACATTGACTGGTGTGAATCCAGGTCTCTTCCCTGCCGGGAATTCTTAGTTTCCAGGGTGCTGGAGTTCTTACAACATGGTCTAGACTTAGGTCTTAAGCTTAGTACCCTGAAGGGTCAGGTTTCGGCCCTGTCTATCTTCTTTCAGAAAACCTTTGCCCAGCACCCTCTTATCAGCACCCTCTTATCAAGACCTTCAAGGGGTCACTCATGTGCGGCCTCCTCGGAAACCTATGGTTCCTGTTTGGGATTTAAACTTGGTGTTATCGGCCCTGCAGGGTGCTCCTTTTGAGCCTATTCAGGAGGCTGCTCTCGCTGTTCTCACGCTCAAGGTCGTATTCCTGGTTGCTATCACTTCTGTTAGACGTGTATCTGAGTTAGCGGCTCTATCTATTCAGCCTCCCTACTATGAGAGACACCAGGATAAGGTGGTGTTTCGCTTCAAGCCAGACTTTCTGCCTAAGGTTGTGTCTGCATTCCATTTGAATCAAGATATTGTACTTCCTTCCTTGTGCCCTAATCCTAGTAACCCTAAGGAAAGGGTTTTGCATTCCTTGGATGTGGTTAGGTGTGTCAAGTATTACCTGGTTATCACTAAGACTTTCAGGAAGACGGATGCTCTCTTTGTTGTGCCTCACGGGCCTAGGAAGGGTTTGGCTCCCGCCAAGTCTACTATCAGTAAATGGATTCGTCAGGCTGTGGTTCAAGCCTATACTACTAAGGGGAAGTCTCCCCCCTTTCGTCTTACTGCTCATTCTACTCGAGCTGTTGGGGCTTTTCAGCACCAGGCCTCTGTAGAACAAGTTTGCAAGGCCGCTACTTGGTCTTCTGTTCATACCTTTACAAAGTTTTACAAGGTTGATGTTAGGGCCTCAGCTGATGCTGTGTTTGGCCGCAAGGTTTTGCAGGCGGCAGTAGTTTAAACTGCTTGCTGTTGCCTTTTCTGTTGGGGATCCCACCCTACTTTACGGACACTGCTATTGGATGTCCCACATGTTATTACTACATCTGGAGCAGGACGTGCTGTATGCTTAGAATAATACAATTCTGTGTAGTACTCACCTGTAGAATTGGTATTATACGCATACAGCACGTCCTGCTCCACCCCACCCTGGTTTCACTTTGTTCTGGATCCCCTGTTTGGTGATTGTTATCATCGTTGTTATTGCCAGTTTTGGGTGGTTGGTTTCTCCTGGCTTCTCATTCTCACTGCTTTTCAATGCTGGGGATTTGTGGGAGGTCCTTCGGTATATGTAGGGCCGGGAGGAGCTTGTTTTCTACATGTCTGCAGTGCACGGCGCGGGAGGCGGAGTATTACCCACATGTTATTACTACATCTGGAGCAGGATGTGCTGTATGCGTATAATACCAATTCTACAGGTGAGTACTTCACAGAATTGTATTTTTTGTCTTATGTATACATATCTTTTTAAAGATACCTTTTAAATATTAACAAATATTTTTCTTTTCAGTTGCTATGTACAAAGAACCTTCTCTTCATGATCTCACAGAGTTTTCCAGATCTGGAAGTGGAACGCCAACCAAAAGTCGAAGTGTTTCAGGAGTATTAAATGGTGGTAAATCAATGAGCCAAAACGAGTCAACGTAGCCAGCAGTAGCTACACCCAGTAACGGAACCTTACCTCTGGATGCTGTTAAATTCTTACTAGCAGTCTTTCATCCAAATATTCAGTTTTTTCAGGACAAGCACGGAACTTGCATAGGCCACCCACATCAGCCGTTAGATCTTTGTGTTTTTTGAGCAGAATCCATAATTTTACAATGTCCTTTCACAAAAAATCAAAAGGCAGCAGGATAGCCAGCAAAACATACAGTGGCATAAACCATGGAGAGGACGTCACAAAACCCGCTCTCTGTTTATATCACCTATGCTTCTTTGTTTGAAAAAAAATTACAAAAAGTAAAAAAATAAATCAACACATCACTGAACTTTAAAGCTGATAAGAATTTTGCTTTCCAACCAAGATCAAAAGACCACTTATCTCTATAAATAAAGAAAGTTTTACTGCTTATATGTTTTATAGGGGGCAAGCCTTCAAAGAAATGTAAAATCTGTTGTTTTATTGGCTTACATTTTTATATATATATATAAATATATATGTATGTATAAGCTTGATTACATGTATTATTCATTTGAAGAAGTGCTACACTTTGGTTTTCAACACACACAGTTTCCAGTCCTCTGCTTCTTCAAAACTGGCCTTCATTGGACAAATCAGGTCAGATCTGAGGTCGTTCCTCAGGCTCAAGTAAACAGTGTTCCTGTGTCTTCTAACATACTTTTTATATATCTTTGTAGTATCCCGATTTTAGTGTTGGCCCATTCATGTAGGCGCAGAAGCGTATTGTCATCCCCTGTCCAGTTAAACCTTCCATTAAGGCGATCATAGTCCATATACATCATTTTCGCTTTATTCCATTTTTTGTGTATAATGTTCTATAAATGTTGTGGCTTCTTTTCTAACAAAAATAAACTGTGGAATTAAGGTGACAGTTTTTATAAGAAATGTCTTATTTGTATTTGTCCTTTTTTCAATGTATATCATATTTAATCACCATAAATATTTTGGACAAACTGTGTCTGCTAAACAGGTAGCCATGCCTGCTATTTAATCACAAATGTTAACGATTTATTCATTTTCACAAATAGGTAATCATATGTATGTGTTGCATGGACAGAAAGAGAATTGAATTCAAGGTGCATGACATATTTGATTTCGTGCATTAGATAACGTTGAGGCTTTTTTTTTCTCTTTCCTAAATTATATTACTGACAAGAGGATTTACATCTTGTTCATGTTGTTCATTTATTTTATACAAAATGCACACAAAATGCACTAAAAGCATATTAGTCAATGCATATCATTTATCATCACAATAATGTAACAGGTATCTTTTTCTTTTGTTTTCTTTTTGTGTTTTTCTTACTTTTACTCTTTGTCACTATATTATAAAGAATATGAAGCAGGCTATGCATTATTACTGTTTACATGTTATTCATATTGTTTTCTTTCAAATTGAAATATATCATGTATTTTATTTTTAATAGGACCCTGTTTACGTTGAAGCAAATTGTGCACTTGTAAAATAAATATATTTCCTTCAGCAAGACGTGTTTGTCTTATTTCTGTTGCTTAGAATTTAGGTATAGTATTTGATAAATAACCCTTATAAAATGTTAATGTCACTTAAATTCCAGTGTACAAGTTAAGCTTTATTTCACTTAAAGGAGCACTATCGCAAAAATGATCTAATGATAAAAATCTATATACATTTGCTGGATGGCAGGGGATGGGGTCATTTATACACCTGGCATCAAGAAATATCCAGCCAGGCTTGTTTTTCTTACTTCATGAAAGGAATAGTATATATCCAGGGTGACGGGCTCTATCACCCCTGATAGACTAAACCTGTCACCCCTAGAGTGTATACCTAGAAGGAGAGCAAAACCAGAAGCTTGGTAGGAGATTTATTAAGTTGGGGAGTATGAGTGACCCCTCCTCTTATTAGCCGACATGTTTATATGTATTTTTAATATTACACAATTTCGCAGTAGTGCTCCTTTAAGAATTCCGAATTATGGCAAGGGGTTATTATGAAGATTTTTTTTTGTTTAATAGCTAGCTGTTTGAAACAGGGTAAAGCCCTGGTGCTATAGTATCCACATGTGCTATTTAGGATCTGAACATCCAATCCAAGCCCTCAAGGCGCTGCTGAGTACTCTGCAAATACCCAAATCATACGTGAAAGCGTCCATAGATTACTATGGGCAGCTTTTCACAGGTGAAAGCACAAACCACACACAATCAAGCTGGTGTAAAACCTGCTTTAGAGGTGCTGCAGGGTATTGATCATCCCTCTGGTTACATAGATGCATGCACTTTGAAACTTTGAAAAGGTTATGGCCCCTTTCCATGAACAGATAAACTGACAGTTCATTAAGCTCACCAGTTCACCCCAAGCGTAAAAAAACACACACACACAAAATACATTTATTACTCTAAATTTCTCTACTGACATCTTTCATCTGTCCCTCACAGGACGTCGTCTTCCTCCTGTGTAGCGGGTTGTTCTATGTCCTGCACCAGGTCTTGTCTCCATCTTTAGGGCTCTTTGGCGCCCTTATGCCAGCTTCTTTAGGTGGTAGCGGGCATCAACTACTGACACCTGTACCGTCATTGGGGAAATGAGGGACACAGATCCCCCCTCCTTCTATCGCGGTTTCAAGCCACAGACCAATTGAGGAGCCACAGGGAGTAGATCTTTTATACAGAGAGCTGGAGCCTCTCATCTCCCCCACATGGCTACATATGTCACAGGAGGGAAGGGGGATGGAGAGGGTTTTCCCCAGGAAACCCCCTCCATCTCTCTCCCCTCCTGTGGCATGTAAGTCACATGGGGGTGATTCCAGAGAGGTCCTGCCTCTTTGTATAAAAGCATTCTTCACCTGGCATCTGATTTAGTCCCCAGCTGGGATGTAAGAAAGAAGCCTCTTCGGCAGCATTTTCAGTGGGTCAGCGCGGCACAGAGGTAGGGAAAAGGGACAGAGGTAGGGGAAAGGGAAGTATCAGTCAAGGCATTTGATACAGTTGAAAATCATTTGAGGGGAAGAGGGACACAGGTCCCATTCCCTTTCACCCTTGTTCTCAGCCAGGGGTTCAGTGAGGTGCTTGGGGGAGAATGCTTTTATACAGAGAGGTAAAGCCTTTGCAATCTTCCTCATGTTACATGTCACACTTCATGTTTCCTGGGGAAAACCTCCCTTCATCCTCCTCCGCCTCTGCATAAAAGGTCCACTCCCTATGGCTCCTCAATCAGTCCATGGCTGGGAGTTGTGATGGAAGGGACCTGTGCCCCCCATTCTCTAAATCGCGACACAGGCATCAGCATTTGACACCTGCTGGATGGAGGAAAGACCTGTTGTGGGACGAGGAACAACATGCTGGACCAGAGAAAGATGGTTCCTGGCGGGAGACAAAAGAAAGGTGATGCGGACAGGTAAGATGTAAAATTCATAGTATTATATTAATAATAAATGTAAAAATATTCACAACAATATAAACATTAATACATAACACCGCACTTGAATAATTGAAAATCTAAAAGTTCAACAAAGGTAAACTTGATTGTGCTCAACGTGTAGAGGTCCTTATTCCAAAAGGATAATGCAAAACATATATATAAATAAAACACAGAGCACCAAAGCTGAGTTGATAAAATGAAGACGTGCACATCACACTGTAATGTGATTTAATTAAATCCGCCACCAACAATATGGACTCTTACCAACTGTAGGAAAGAAGAAGGCTTCAAAGTATTCAAATGTAGCCAAAAACAATTCAGGCAGGTCCCCTTTAAGGCATATGCTCGCCAATGGTAACAGCACCACAAGGTGCAAATTTGAACAGTCCACAAACAAAGATAGAAAGATGCAAATCTAGTGTAATTCCGTATGATTCAAGTATTTAATCAAGTTAAAAAGAATTGCACTCACAAACAAAGTTGATCAACAGGCATAAAATGGGTTTAGCAATGCGCAGCCCTGGAAACCGACAGCCACAGGGAGGCAACACTTCAAAGAACTTCAGTACCTCTTGAATGAAGAAATTTTAGGATAAACTCCGCCACTCACTACTGCTATCTCGTTTGGTGGCTGCTAAAGACTGTGGAAATATGGGTTTAAAAGAATGTTTTTTCTTATTAAAATCTATCATCGTATAAAATGGAAAGTAGGGATTATTTATTTTTATAAAAAAGCTCAAATCAATGTTAAAGTGATTGGCTAATCAAAAGTTATAAATACATAAATATCAGTAGCTTACCCTTCATTGAGTGCCTTGGGCATTGTGCTTCCTCTTCTGTCTCCTTAGTTAGGAAAATCACTTGCTCATTCAGCTTTCAGTCCCCACCCTGCTGACCTGGTCCATTAATCAACCTTTAGTGGAAACACCCCCCAACTCCCTGCCCAGACGTCCCTATTGGGTGCCTCTCTCGGAAGCTCTGAAACTCGCCCTCCTCTTACACTTATCACAGTGTGCTTACATCACTGTTTCCACAACCACTGTTTCTCTTCATTTTTTTCTATGAAGCTCCAAAGCTTTAATACTTTGGAAGATAACTTATGAACTGCGGGGTCTTTTTGAAAGCAGATTGAAATTTAGGACAGTGCAACATGTAGCCCGAGACAATGGGATACCAATCAGGCTTGCCTTTAGTATAATTTTAAGCCCTTCTGAGAGAGAGATTTCAAAAATCTTGTGGTAGTAAAAAATTCACTTTATAAGAAAAAAACATGAGAACCGTTGTTAAATCACCAGCTAGATGGACAATGAAAATCAACTGCACTTTTTACTACAATGTAAAAAGGAGTAAAAAGTTTACTACTTTTCTTAGGAAAAAAAGTTCCATTGACTTTAATGGAAGATCATGAAAGTCAATGGCACTTTTTACTCCTAACTGGATTTCCACCCTCCCTTGTGGATCCACCCTTATAATGATAGAGAAACTCAGTATCTCAGGATAGAAACTGTACCTTTCCCGGAAGTGTGTGGACACACTTCTTAGTGTTTCTCGCATGTTCCCCAAGCGGAATTTAAATGTCCTTTTTGTGCGGCCCACAAATACTTTGGTTGCACAGGTGGTTGGCTGTTGAATCTGGGATTCATCTTCAATTCCTTTAAAACTTCTCTGACACTTCCCTGTTATTTTTGGAGGAACAACATCACCAGGATTGTCCATAGGCGGTAAATCCTTTTGTACCTTTCTTTTTGTTAGGTGGATTAACAGAATTTTGCAATCATTTTTTTTGGCCAGGTTAGGCTCTTTCATTTAGATGAATCGAGGGGGTTCAGGGATCATTTTCCTCAATGTGTTGTCCGATTTTTCAATGCCTTTTTAAAATAGATTCTATCTTCTTATAATATTTGTTAAAGTCTGTAATTAAGGCAGTTTGCTGTTCAGTTTCCTTTCCTTACTTAGTTCTTGTTTCATGTCTTTCTCCTTCACCCTCTCTTTAAGCTGCTTATTGGATGGTTTTCTCTGGCTCTTAAAGAATGTACAAGTTTTAAGCTGTGTTCCCTCTTTATACACTGTTACATCCAGAAATTGGATCTCTCTTGAGTCATAATTGTGGGTGAATCTAATAATTTTATCATTATCATTTAGATCCCCCATAAATTGTTGCAATCATTCCTCTGACCCCACCCACAGGAAGAAGTCTATTTATCTTCTCCAATGGCGTAGCTCCCTTGGTTTCTGTCCTTCTAACATATAGGACTCCCATTTTCCCATGAACAGATTGGCAAGACTGGTGGTATATATGTCACCCTTTGCTGCGATTAGCTGTAGATAGTATCTTTCTGAGAACCAGAAATGTTGAAGAGAGAATTTTAGTGCTCCACAAATAAACTCTTTCTGTTGTTCTGGTTCTGTTGTCATTTCTCTAAGTATTCATTGACCGCCTGTATGCCTTCTTCATGGGGTATAATTGTATATAAAGCTGCGATGTCCACTGTTACCAATAGGCATCCCTCCCAGTCTGATATGGTTATCACAAACTTACTAAAAAGTCCCTAATATATGATGGGAGGCTTTTCACAAGAGGAAGAAGAAAGAAATCAATAGTATGAGTGTGCAGAGGGTTAACTTTCTTTTTTGCTTAGCGTGTGGTCACACCCCTCTAGCACCTCTTGACTGCTATATATTGACTGGATGAGCACATCCTATCTTTCTTAATGCCTCTTACTGCAACCTTAAAGCGGAACAACCACGTCCTATGGAATGAATAAAGGGGGGTGGGACCAGCTCAATCACTATTATTTATACTAAATTATTATTATTATTCAGGGCCTGGGAACTAATTTACCACCCAGTTTAACCCTCTCATCAACTAAATATCAAGCAACAAACATGTCTAGCTATGTGGAAAGACAGAGATTTGGTTGCATATATCTGCAGATACATGTGGAAGCCACACTGCCCCAGCAAGGCACTCTGTGTTTAGTGTGGTCCCTACTAATAATAGTGATTGAGCTGCTCCCACCCCCCTTTATTCATTTGAATTGCCATGAGCACAAGCAGGGAGGAATTCAGTCAATATGGATTTCTCCCTGTGAAGTGTTCTAAAGGGAGGCTGGCAGCTTCCCAGGTGAGTAGCTCTCAGATATTTGTCTGCATTGTATGTCCCAACTTTGGGGACTCAGAATTAAGAGTAGGGACCACACTAAACACAGAGTGCCTTGCCGGGGCAGTGTGGCTTCCACATGTATCTGCAGATATATGCAACCAAATCTCTGTCTTTCCACATAGTTAGACATGTTTGTTGCTTGATATTTAGTTGATGAGAGGGTTAAACTGGGCGGTAAATTAGTTCCCAGGCCCTGAATAATAATAATAATTTAGTATAAATAATTGTGATTGAGCTGCTCCTACCCCCCTTTATTTCACGTCCTATGGAAGCTTACATTTTTTTTTAAAACCTATGTAACAACTCCCCTTAGTGTCCTGGTAATGAATTGGATAAAATACCCACAAATGCTCGTACCAAGGGACTGGAGATCCCAAAGATCACCCACAATCAGGGATTGGTTTAGTCAACTTAACCATGTAGAGGAGATGGAGGAAATCTGTTACGCCAAACAGGACAGGCTAGATGTGTACCTTAAAATATGGACAATCTGGGTCATGTTCAAAGAGTCAGACTCCTACAAACAGGTGTGGGAAGCTTGAGGATCCTGTGGAGCAGGTTTAGAGAGGGGCGGGTTCTCCGGCGGGAAAACAGAGTCAGAGGCTCCAGAGAGAGTAAGGGAGGGCAGGTAAGGGGCCTTCCGCCCCCTCGCACTTTTTGCTGCATTTCCTCCTCCCTCCCCATATCTTACCCTCCTTATACCGTCTTTTCCCTCCCCTAACTAGTCCTCCTCTTGTGTTCTCCCTGGTCTGTCCATGTACTCGAGTTCTGTTGTTTTTCTTTTTTGTGTCTTTGTTTGTCATGTCTCATGTGTGATTGGTGTCTCATGTTCTTACCTTTAGCGGCTTATGGAGGAGGGGCGAGTGGCATAAGGGTGATTGCACTGAGGCAGATCCGGCCAACCTGCCTAGCGCAGTCTGCGATGTGGGGGTCCGGAGGAGCGACAAGACAGCTTGGGGAGTTGTCCATATATAGGACGCGGACATGAAAGTGGGCATTGTACATTAGTACTTTAATGTACAGGTTCTTGGTATCAGGCTAGTGGTGTTGGGCGGTTTAGGAGGGGGTTGGCTGGCAGCTTTTTCCACCCTTGGTGCTCTTCTCATGGCTCGGGGCAGTATGATTGGTGGCAGCATTTTCCCCTTTGTCTTTTGATGTTTAATAGGTTCCTGTAAACATATATAAGCGGTGATTTGTTATGCTTCCTAACCTGGCTGTTAAAAGCTGTGAATGTCTGTAATTGTGAGCCTTGTTGTCTTGAAAACAATAAACAATTCAGTATAATTAAAAAAGAAAATACCCACAAATGATTTTGGCTTCAAAGGGGAAAAATAAAATATTTTGGCTCTTATCTTCCTTCCTTATCCTCCTAGAACTATTTTCAAAAGTTTCTATTTGCTACCATCATGAGATTGTGGGGAGGAGGGGGTTTAATCAGCCCGTTTAGAACACCGGTGTCCTGTCAGATACCAATGGCATACTTAGGGAAAATTAAAATCACTATAAAAGGAATATCAAGCAGCATTGAGGGCAGAAAACAATGGAAATGTATCTGTGGTGGGGGGAGAAAAATAGATTGAGTTGTTTTGGGGGGTTTTGATATGCTTTAAGGTGAGATCTCCCAATATGACCTTATGGGTTGAAGTAGTCATTCTGCTTCTTTCTTTTAGATATCTTCCTTTATCCTGAATGACAAGGCCATCGTCTTTGTTGGCTGGTTGCCCAACCAATTATTACCTTGAAAATTGACAATCAATTAGCAAAGCTGAAAAATCTCATATGACCACTAGAGATGAGCGAGTAGTGAAATATTCGAAATTTCGAATTTCGTTTCGAATAGACCGCGTTACTCGACTACTCGACCGAATATCGAATCCCATTATAGTCTATGGGAAAAAAATGCTCGACACTTGGAAATCTCAATTCGACCACTTGGAGGTCACCAAGTCCACCCTGAAACATCAGAAAATGATGCCAACACTGCTGGAATGCAACTGGGACAGCAGGGGAAGCATGTCTGGGTGCATATAACGCGCCCAAGTCGCACTATTACGCCACTATCACAGCCACTCAACAATACACTCCAAACACAATATAACTTCTACGTAAAGTGAGACAAGACAAGGAAACCTTCTTTCCTCTACATTGCCATGGACCCCAAGCCAAACTGTACAAAAAAGAACAAAATTCTGCACCCCTTAAAATCACGTTGCCTAATGACAACCACAGATGACATAGGCAAGGGGGAAAATAAATAGACCCCACCCCTAATTGTCATTGTGTGTGTGTGTGTGTGTGTGTGAGAGATGTGGTCAGACATGTCCTCTTGTGTCATTGTGTCACCCCAGCAGTAAGGGAAGCTTAAAGGAGGAGGTTTGTTACAGTGTGTCACCCCAGCAGTAAGGGAAGCTTACAGGAGGAGGTTTGTTACAGTGTGTCACCCCAGCAGTCAGGGAAGCTTACAGGAGGAGGTTTGTTACAGTGTGTCACCCCAGCAGTCAGGGAAGCTTAAAGGAGGAGGTTTGTTACAGTGTGTCACCCCAGCAGTCAGGGAAGCTTACAGGAGGAGGTTTGTTACAGTGTGTCACCCCAGCAGTCGGGGAAGCTTAAAGGAGGAGGTTTGTTACAGTGTGTCACCCCAGCAGTAAGGGAAGCTTAGAGCTGAGACCTCTTAAAAATTGTGTGGAGGCCCAAGAGCTGAGACCTTTTAAAAATTGTGTGGAGGCCCAAGAGCTGAGACCTTTTAAAAATTGTGTGGAGGCCCAAGAGCTGAGACCTTTTAAAAATTGTGTGGAGGCCCAAGAGCTGAGACCTCTCAAACATTGTGTGGAGTCCCAAGAGCTGAGACCTCTTAAAAATTGTGTGGAGGCCCAAGAGCTGAGACCTTTTAAAAATTGTGTGGAGTCCCAAGAGCTGAGACCTTTTAAAAATTGTGTGGAGGCCCAAGAGCTGAGACCTTTTAAAAATTGTGTGGAGGCCCAAGAGCTGAGACCTTTTAAAAATTGTGTGGAGTCCCAAGAGCTGAGACCTTTTAAAAATTGTGTGGAGGCCCAAGAGCTGAGACCTTTTAAAAATTGTGTGGAGGCCCAAGAGCTGAGACCTTTTAAAAATTGTGTGGAGGCCCAAGAGCTGAGACCTTTTAAAAATTGTGTGGAGGCCCAAGAGCTGAGACCTTTTAAAAATTGTGTGGAGGCCCAAGAGCTGAGACCTTTTAAAAATTGTGTGGAGGCCCAAGAGCTGAGACCTTTTAAAAATTGTGTGGAGGCCCAAGAGCTGAGACCTCTTAAAAATTGTGTGGAGGCCCAAGAGCTGAGACCTTTTAAAAATTGTGTGGAGGCCCAAGAGCTGAGACCTTTTAAAAATTGTGTGGAGGCCCAAGAGCTGAGACCTTTTAAAAATTGTGTGGAGGCCCAAGAGCTGAGACCTTTTAAAAATTGTGTGGAGGCCCAAGAGCTGAGACCTCTTAAAAATTGTGTGGAGTCCCAAGAGCTGAGACCTTTTAAAAATTGTGTGGAGGCCCAAGAGCTGAGACCTTTTAAAAATTGTGTGGAGGCCCAAGAGCTGAGACCTCTTAAAAATTGTGTGGAGGCCCAAGAGCTGAGACCTTTTAAAAATTGTGTGGAGGCCCAAGAGCTGAGACCTTTTAAAAATTGTGTGGAGGCCCAAGAGCTGAGACCTCTTAAAAATTGTGTGGAGGCCCAAGAGCTGAGACCTTTTAAAAATTGTGTGGAGGCCCAAGAGCTGAGACCTTTTAAAAATTGTGTGGAGGCCCAAGAGCTGAGACCTTTTAAAAATTGTGTGGAGGCCCAAGAGCTGAGACCTTTTAAAAATTGTGTGGAGGCCCAAGAGCTGAGACCTCTTAAAAATTGATTGTATTAAGCCCAAGAGGTGAGCCATAATTTTTTTTTATTAATACAGCAATTCTACGGCGGTTAAGGAGGAGGAGGAGGAAATGGCACTTCATACAGATGGCACTTCACTCTTGGCTGCTTTCCACTGTTGTACAAGCAAAGTCCGGGTCAATCCACTTGCTGTTCATTTTGATTAGCGTCAGCCTGTCGGCACTGTCGGTTGACAGGCGGCTGCGCTTATCGGTTATAATGCCCCTGGCTGCGCTGAACACCCTTTCTGATAGCACGCTGGCGGCAGGGCAGGCAAGCACCTCCAAGGAGTACAGGGACAGTTCCAGCCACGTGTCCAACTTGGAGACCCAGTAAGTGTAGGTCGCCGAGGGATCGGGGAGGACAGGGGTGTGGTCTGCCAGGTAGTCCCGCAACATCCGCCGATACTTGTCCCTCCTGCTGATAGCGGGCCCCGCAGTGATGGAAGTTGCACGAGGGGGTGACATGAACGTGTCCCACACCTTGGAGAGTGTTCCCCTGGTGGCTGTGGGCCTGATCGATGTTGTCAGACTCTGGGAGACACTCTCCTCTCTGCCGCCAGCGATGCTGGGTGGGAAAATCTGCATCATGTTCTGCAAGAGTTCCCTCTGGTATTCCAGTAATCGATTCGTCCTCTCCTCTACCGGAATAAAAGAGGAGAAGTTATCTTTATACCGGGGGTCCAGGAGTGCGAAGACCCAGTATAGTTTGTTCTCCAATATCCGGACAACACGTATGTCCCGGGAAAAGCAGCCCAGCATGAAGTCAGCCATGTGTGCCAGACTCTGAGTAGGCATGACCTCACTGCCCCCACCAGAAGGATCATTTTCCATTTCCTCCTCTTCCTCCTCCTCTCCGCCCCATCCGCGCTGAACCAATGGGACGCACACAGCCTGACTGCTACCCTCGCCGCCAGCATCCTCTTCCACAGCCACCTCCACGTTGTCCTCCTCCTCCTCATCCTCCTCCTCCTGCAACTGCCACCGAGCAGCAGACAAAAGTGTGGTCTGACTGTCTACCTGCGTTGCGTCTCCTCCTACCCCCGTCTCCTCTGTGTGCAATGCGTTCTCCCTTATTGCGATGAGCGATTCTTTAAGGACGCATAGGAGCGGGATGGTTACGCTCACTATAGCGTCCTCGCTGCTGACCTTCTTAGTGGACTCCTCAAAGATACGCAATACATCGCATATGTCTGCCATCCATGGCCACTCGTGGTTGGCAAACTGAGGGAGCTGAGTTGGATGCACGCGTGGATGCATCATCTGGTACTCCATTAATGCTCTCTGCTGCTCACACACCCTGGCCAACATGCAATAGGTGGAATTCCAGCGAGTGGGCAGGTCGCACAACAGCTGATGTTGAGGCAAATGGAGGCGTTGCTGGATTTTTTTTAAGCTAGCAGCAGCTACAGTTGACTTCCGAAAGTGAGCGCACAAGCGCCGCACTCTCACCAGTAGCTCTGCCAGGTTGGGGTAAGTCTTTAGAAACTTTTGAACTACCAAATTAAAAACGTGGGCCAGGCATGGTACGTGATTGAGTTCTGCAAGCTCCAGAGCCGCCACCAGGTTACGGCCGTTATCGCACACGACCATGCCTGGTCCTAGCTGCAGCGGCGACAGCCACATCTCTGTCTGCTGCAATATGGCGTGCCTCACCTCTGCGGCGCTGTGCTTCCTGTCGCCCAAGCTGATGAGCTTAAGCACCGCCTGCTGACGTCTCCCCGCGCCAGTGCAGCAACGCTTCCAGCTAGGGGCTGAGGGCGATGTTAAGGCAGAGGAGGAGGAGGAAGAGGAGGAGGAAGAGGAGGGGGGTCTATCAGAACCCGTGCTGGCAATCTTGGGCGGGGGTGGTATGTAGGCCGTCCCTGTTTGCGACCCCGTCCCCGCTTCCACAACATTCACCCAGTGTGCCATCAAAGAGATGTAGCGTCCTTGGCCACAAGCGATTGTCCACGAGTCGGTGGTCAAGTGGACCTTTGCGCTCACTGCGTACCTCAGGGCCCGCCTGATGTTACGCGACACGTGCTGGTGCAGGGCGGGGACGCCACACCGGGAAAAATAGTGGCGGCTAGGGACGGAATAGCGAGGTGCGGCAGCCGCCATCAGGTCGCGGAAGGCCTGCGTCTCCACAAGCCTAAACGGCAACATCTCCAGGGCCAGCAGTTTGGAGATGAGGCAGGTTAAGGCTTGGGCTTGGGGGTGACTGGAGGCGTACTTCCGCCTGCGGTTGAACGCCTGCGAGATGGACAGTTGATGGGACGAGGAGATGGAAGGTGCAGACGAAGATGCGGGGGAAGGGGGGCTGAAGGAGAAGGCCCCAAAGTAGCCGAGGCAGAGGCAGATGTGGAGGTGTCCTGGCTGGAGGCCTGGACCGCAGTGGCAGCACACAACAAAGGGGAAGAGGCAGTGGCAGCAAGACCGGGCACAGGTTGTATTGCGTTTGCTCTCTCCCACTCAGCCCAGTGCTTGAATTCCAAGTGATGGCGCATGCCTGAGGTGGTCAGATTGCTCTTCTCAGAGCCCCTACTCAGTTTTGAGTGGCAGATTGTGCAAACCGCGCTCAGTTTGTCATCCGCGCAAACATTAAAAAATCTCCACACCACAGAAGTACGAGGCCTCGATGGGGGAGCTTCGCGCGACTGCCTGCTGCCGGGAAGAGCTTCGGCCCTGCTGGCTGTGGCCTGCCTTCTCTG
This sequence comes from Gastrophryne carolinensis, assembly GCA_027917425.1. Classification (NCBI taxonomy): domain Eukaryota; kingdom Metazoa; phylum Chordata; class Amphibia; order Anura; family Microhylidae; genus Gastrophryne; species Gastrophryne carolinensis. The sequence continues at coordinate 86,203,974 of CM051235.1, read as the reverse complement.
TCTGGACTGTCCTCTGCCTCTGGACTGTCCTCTGCCTCTTGCTGCCTTATTCGGTGATGCGCAGACCGCATCTCCACTGCTTTCCCCGCTGGACATCACCCCTGTCCAAGTGGGGTCGGTCATTTCGTCGTCCACCACCTCCTCTTCCACTTCCTCTCTCTGCTCCTCCTCCTGCCCACTGGACATTCCAACAGCCTCCCTTGATGGCAACTGCGTCTCATCATCATCGCTCATGATAGCAGATGCTGGTTCCGGGTCCACATCAATAGCAGATGGCGGATACTCAAGTGTTTGGGCATCACTACAAACAAATTCCTCTGCTAGCTCCTGGGATTCTTGCAGCACATCTGGAAAAGGACCCGAAAAGAGGTCCTGGGAGGGGTCAAGGGTGGGCTGACTCTGTTGGCCAGGTTGGGAGGAAGGAGGGTCAGAGTGAGACTGTGTGGATGACTGGGTGGTGGACAAGTGACTGGAAACGTTATCGGCCATCCATTGCACCACCTGTTCACGCTGCTCAGGCCTTAACAGAGGTGTACCCCGCCCCCCGCATAACTGTCCCATAAAGGCAGGGAAGCTGGATGAGCGTAATGCTGGCTGCCCCTCACCAGCACGCATTGTATCCCCACTGGCTTCAACGCGGTTTGTGCCCCCACCAGCATTTCCGCGCCCCCGTCCTCGTCCACGTCCCTTTGCGCTAGCCCTCCGCATTTCAGACGTTTTACTTTTTTGGCCACGCGTTATGCCAAATATAAAAATATTTTTAAGAAGAACACCTGGCTATACAGCCGTATACTGCCAGAAGGTGAAATGGTGCCTATACGCACCGTGTATAAAACAGTGTTTTGTTGGCACAGAGGACACAAAACAGTAGTGCCAAATATAAATATATTGTTTAGGAGAACACCTGGCTATACAGCCGTATACTGCCAGAAGGTGAAATGGTGCCTAATACGCACTGGGTATATAACAGTGTTTTGTTGGCACAGAGGACACAAAACAGTAGAGCCAAATATAAATATATTTTTAAGGAGAACACCTGGCTATACAGCCGTATACTGCCAGAAGGTGAAATGGTGCCTATACGCAACGGGGTATATAACAGGGTTTTGTTGGTAAAGAGGACACAAAACAGTAGTGCCAAATATAAATATATTTTTTAGGAGAACACGTGGCTATACAGCCGTATACTGCCAGAAGGTGAAATGGTGCCTATACGCAACGGGGTATATAACAGGGTTTTGTTGGTAAAGAGGACACAAAACAGTAGTGCCAAATATAAATATATTTTTTAGGAGAACACCTGGATATACAGCCGTATACTGCCAGAAGGTGAAATGGTGCCTATACGCAACGGGGTATATAACAGGGTTTTGTTGGTAAAGAGGACACAAAACAGTAGTGCCAAATATAAATATATTTTTTAGGAGAACACCTGGCTATACAGCCGTATACTGCCAGAAGGTGAAATGGTGCCTATACGCAACGGGGTATATAACAAGGTTTTGTTGGTAAAGAGGACACAAAACAGTAGTGCCAAATATAAATATATTTTTTAGGAGAACACCTGGCTATACAGCCGTATACTGCCAGAAGGTGAAATGGTGCCTATACGCAACGGGTATAAAACAGTGTTTTGTTGGCACAGAGGACACAAAACAGTAGTGCAAAATATAGTTTTGTATATAGGTGCTAATACACCACTGAAGTCTTTCTGTCCCTATTCCAGCAGCAGCAGCTACCCCTCACTAAAGCAGCCGTTTTGTGCAGAGTGTATATAGTTTTGTATATAGGTGCTAATACACCACTGAAGTCTTTCTGTCCCTATTCCAGCAGCAGCTACCCCTCACTAAAGCAGCCGTTGTGTGCAGTGTGTATATAGCTAGAATGAGCTATATACCGTTCAGCATAGTAGCCCTAATAAGGACTCTCAATGACTCTCTTATCTTCTGGTAGCTGGTATATATGGTGGTAAATGCGATATTCTGAGCTTCTGGGGCCCTGCCTGCCTACATATGAGCTATATACTGTTCAGCATAGTAGCCCTAATAAGGGCTCTCAATGACTCTCTTGTCTTCTGGTAGCTGGTATATATGGTGGTAAAAGCGATATTCTGAGCTTCTGGGGCCCTGCCTGCCTACATATGAGCTATATACTGTTCAGCATAGTAGCCCTAATAAGGGCTCTCAATGACTCTCTTGTCTTCTGGTAGCTGGTATATATGGTGGTAAAAGCGATATTCTGAGCTTCTGGGGCCCTGCCTGCCTACATAAGAGCTATATACTGTTCAACATAGTAGCCCTAATAAGGGCTCTCAATGACTCTCTTGTCTTCTGGTAGCTGGTATATATGGTGGTAAAAGCGATATTCTGAGCTTCTGGGGCCCTGCCTGCCTACATAAGAGCTATATTCTGTTCAACATAGTAGCCCTAATAAGGGCTCTCAATGACTCTCTTGTCTTCTGGTAGCTGGTATATATGGTGGTAAAAGCGATATTCTGAGCTTCTGGGGCCCTGCCTGCCTACATATGGGCTATATACTGTTCAGCATAGTAGCCCTAATAATAAGGACTCTCAATGACTCTCTTGTCTTCTGGTAGCTGGTATATATGGTGGTAAATGCGATATTCTAAGCTTCTGGGACCCTGCCTGCCTACATATGAGCTCTATACTGTTCAGCATAGTAGCCCTAATAAGGGCTCTCAATGACTCTCTTATCTTCTGGTAGCTGGTATATATGGTGGTAAATGCGATATTCTGAGCTTCTGGGGCCCTGCCTGCCTACATAAAAGCTATATACTGTTCAACATAGTAGCCCTAATAAGGGCTCTCAATGACTCTCTTGTCTTCTGGTAGCTGGTATATATGGTGGTAAAAGCGATATTCTGAGCTTCTGGGGCCCTGTCTGCCTACATAAGAGCTATATACTGTTCAACATAGTAGCCCTAATAAGGGCTCTCAATGACTCTCTTGTCTTCTGGTAGCTGGTATATATGGTGGTAAAAGCGATATTCTGAGCTTCTGGGGCCCTGTCTGCCTACATAAGAGCTATATACTGTTCAGCATAGTAGCCCTAATAAGGGCTCTCAATGACTCTCTTGTCTTCTGGTAGCTGGTATATATGGTGGTAAATGCGATATTCTGAGCTTCTGGGGCCCTGTCTGCCTACATAAGAGCTATATACTGTTCAACATAGTAGCCCTAATAAGGGCTCTCAATGACTCTCTTGTCTTCTGGTAGCTGGTATATATGGTGGTAAAAGCGATATTCTGAGCTTCTGGGGCCCTGTCTGCCTACATAAGAGCTATATACTGTTCAGCATAGTAGCCCTAATAGGGGCTCTCAATGACTCTCTTGTCTTCTGGTAGCTGGTATATATGGTGGTAAATGCGATATTCTGAGCTTCTGGGGCCCTGCCTGCCTACATATGGGCTATATACTGTTCAGCATAGTAGCCCTAATAATAAGGACTCTCAATGACTCTCTTGTCTTCTGGTAGCTGGTATATATGGTGGTAAAAGCGATATTCTGAGCTTCTGGGGCCCTGCCTGCCTACATATGAGCTATATACTGTTCAGCATAGTAGCCCTAATAAGGGCTCTCAATGACTCTCTTTTCTTCTGGTAGCTGGTATATATGGTGGTAAAAGCGATATTCTGAGCTTCTGGGGCCCTGCCTGCCTACATAAGAGCTATATACTGTTCAACATAGTAGCCCTAATAAGGGCTCTCAATGACTCTCTTGTCTTCTGGTAGCTGGTATATATGGTGGTAAAAGCAATATTCTGAGCTTCTGGGGCCCTGCCTGCCTACATAAGAGCTATATTCTGTTCAACATAGTAGCCCTAATAAGGGCTCTCAATGACTCTCTTGTCTTCTGGTAGCTGGTATATATGGTGGTAAAAGCGATATTCTGAGCTTCTGGGGCCCTGCCTGCCTACATATGAGCTATATACTGTTCAGCATAGTAGCCCTAATAAGGGCTCTCAATGACTCTCTTGTCTTCTGGTAGCTGGTATATATGGTGGTAAAAGCGATATTCTGAGCTTCTGGGGCCCTGCCTGCCTACATAAGAGCTATATACTGTTCAACATAGTAGCCCTAATAAGGGCTCTCAATGACTCTCTTGTCTTCTGGTAGCTGGTATATATGGTGGTAAAAGCGATATTCTGAGCTTCTGGGGCCCTGCCTGCCTACATAAGAGCTATATTCTGTTCAACATAGTAGCCCTAATAAGGGCTCTCAATGACTCTCTTGTCTTCTGGTAGCTGGTATATATGGTGGTAAAAGCGATATTCTGAGCTTCTGGGGCCCTGCCTGCCTACATATGGGCTATATACTGTTCAGCATAGTAGCCCTAATAATAAGGACTCTCAATGACTCTCTTGTCTTCTGGTAGCTGGTATATATGGTGGTAAATGCGATATTCTAAGCTTCTGGGGCCCTGCCTGCCTACATAAAAGCTATATACTGTTCAACATAGTAGCCCTAATAAGGGCTCTCAATGACTCTCTTGTCTTCTGGTAGCTGGTATATATGGTGGTAAATGCGATATTCTGAGCTTCTGGGGCCCTGCCTGCCTACATAAAAGCTATATACTGTTCAACATAGTAGCCCTAATAAGGGCTCTCAATGACTCTCTTGTCTTCTGGTAGCTGGTATATATGGTGGTAAAAGCGATATTCTGAGCTTCTGGGGCCCTGTCTGCCTACATAAGAGCTATATACTGTTCAACATAGTAGCCCTAATAAGGGCTCTCAATGACTCTCTTGTCTTCTGGTAGCTGGTATATATGGTGGTAAAAGCGATATTCTGAGCTTCTGGGGCCCTGTCTGCCTACATAAGAGCTATATACTGTTCAGCATAGTAGCCCTAATAAGGGCTCTCAATGACTCTCTTGTCTTCTGGTAGCTGGTATATATGGTGGTAAATGCGATATTCTGAGCTTCTGGGGCCCTGTCTGCCTACATAAGAGCTATATACTGTTCAACATAGTAGCCCTAATAAGGGCTCTCAATGACTCTCTTGTCTTCTGGTAGCTGGTATATATGGTGGTAAAAGCGATATTCTGAGCTTCTGGGGCCCTGTCTGCCTACATAAGAGCTATATACTGTTCAGCATAGTAGCCCTAATAGGGGCTCTCAATGACTCTCTTGTCTTCTGGTAGCTGGTATATATGGTGGTAAATGCGATATTCTGAGCTTCTGGGGCCCTGCCTGCCTACATATGGGCTATATACTGTTCAGCATAGTAGCCCTAATAATAAGGACTCTCAATGACTCTCTTGTCTTCTGGTAGCTGGTATATATGGTGGTAAAAGCGATATTCTGAGCTTCTGGGGCCCTGCCTGCCTACATATGAGCTATATACTGTTCAGCATAGTAGCCCTAATAAGGGCTCTCAATGACTCTCTTTTCTTCTGGTAGCTGGTATATATGGTGGTAAAAGCGATATTCTGAGCTTCTGGGGCCCTGCCTGCCTACATAAGAGCTATATACTGTTCAACATAGTAGCCCTAATAAGGGCTCTCAATGACTCTCTTGTCTTCTGGTAGCTGGTATATATGGTGGTAAAAGCAATATTCTGAGCTTCTGGGGCCCTGCCTGCCTACATAAGAGCTATATTCTGTTCAACATAGTAGCCCTAATAAGGGCTCTCAATGACTCTCTTGTCTTCTGGTAGCTGGTATATATGGTGGTAAAAGCGATATTCTGAGCTTCTGGGGCCCTGCCTGCCTACATATGGGCTATATACTGTTCAGCATAGTAGCCCTAATAATAAGGACTCTCAATGACTCTCTTGTCTTCTGGTAGCTGGTATATATGGTGGTAAATGCGATATTCTGAGCTTCTGGGGCCCTGCCTGCCTACATATGAGCTATATACTGTTCAGCATAGTAGCCCTAATAAGGGCTCTCAATGACTCTCTTATCTTCTGGTAGCTGGTATATATGGTGGTAAATGCGATATTCTGAGCTTCTGGGGCCCTGCCTGCCTACATAAAAGCTATATACTGTTCAACATAGTAGCCCTAATAAGGGCTCTCAATGACTCTCTTGTCTTCTGGTAGCTGGTATATATGGTGGTAAAAGCGATATTCTGAGCTTCTGGGGCCCTGTCTGCCTACATAAGAGCTATATACTGTTCAACATAGTAGCCCTAATAAGGGCCCTCAATGACTCTCTTGTCATCTGGTAGCTGGTATATATGGTGGTAAAAGCGATATTCTGAGCTTCTGGGGCCCTGTCTGCCTACATAAGAGCTATATACTGTTCAGCATAGTAGCCCTAATAACGGCTCTCAATGACTCTCTTGTCTTCTGGTAGCTGGTATATATGGTGGTAAATGCGATATTCTGAGCTTCTGGGGCCCTGCCTGCCTACATATGGGCTATATACTGTTCAGCATAGTAGCCCTAATAATAAGGACTCTCAATGACTCTCTTGTCTTCTGGTAGCTGGTATATATGGTGGTAAAAGCGATATTCTGAGCTTCTGGGGCCCTGCCTGCCTACATATGAGCTATATACTGTTCAGCATAGTAGCCCTAATAAGGGCTCTCAATGACTCTCTTGTCTTCTGGTAGCTGGTATATATGGTGGTAAAAGCGATATTCTGAGCTTCTGGGGCCCTGCCTGCCTACATAAGAGCTATATACTGTTCAACATAGTAGCCCTAATAAGGGCTCTCAATGACCCTCTTGTCTTCTGGTAGCTGGTATATATGGTGGTAAAAGCGATATTCTGAGCTTCTGGGGCCCTGCCTGCCTACATAAGAGCTATATTCTGTTCAACATAGTAGCCCTAATAAGGGCTCTCAATGACTCTCTTGTCTTCTGGTAGCTGGTATATATGGTGGTAAAAGCGATATTCTGAGCTTCTGGGGCCCTGCCTGCCTACATATGGGCTATATACTGTTCAGCATAGTAGCCCTAATAATAAGGACTCTCAATGACTCTCTTGTCTTCTGGTAGCTGGTATATATGGTGGTAAATGCGATATTCTGAGCTTCTGGGGCCCTGCCTGCCTACATATGAGCTATATACTGTTCAGCATAGTAGCCCTAATAAGGGCTCTCAATGACTCTCTTATCTTCTGGTAGCTGGTATATATGGTGGTAAATGCGATATTCTGAGCTTCTGGGGCCCTGCCTCCCTACATAAAAGCTATATACTGTTCAACATAGTAGCCCTAATAAGGGCTCTCAATGACTCTCTTGTCTTCTGGTAGCTGGTATATATGGTGGTAAAAGCGATATTCTGAGCTTCTGGGGCCCTGTCTGCCTACATAAGAGCTATATACTGTTCAACATAGTAGCCCTAATAAGGGCTCTCAATGACTCTCTTGTCTTCTGGTAGCTGGTATATATGGTGGTAAAAGCGATATTCTGAGCTTCTGGGTCCCTGTCTGCCTACATAAGAGCTATATACTGTTCAGCATAGTAGCCCTAATAAGGGCTCTCAATGACTCTCTTGTCTTCTGGTAGCTGGTATATATGGTGGTAAATGCGATATTCTGAGCTTCTGGGGCCCTGCCTGCCTACATATGGGCTATATACTGTTCAGCATAGTAGCCCTAATAATAAGGACTCTCAATGACTCTCTTGTCTTCTGGTAGCTGGTATATATGGTGGTAAATGCGATATTCTGAGCTTCTGGGGCCCTGCCTGCCTACATAAAAGCTATATACTGTTCCACATAGTAGCCCTAATAAGGGCTCTCAATGACTCTCTTGTCTTCTGGTAGCTGGTATATATGGTGGTAAATGCGATATTCTGAGCTTCTGGGGCCCTGCCTGCCTACATATGGGCTATATACTGTTCAGCATAGTAGCCCTAATAAGGGCTCTCAATGACTCTCTTATCTTCTGGTAGCTGGTATATATGGTGGTAAATGCGATATTCTGAGCTTCTGGGGCCCTGCCTGCCTACATAAAAGCTATATACTGTTCAACATAGTAGCCCTAATAAGGGCTCTCAATGACTCTCTTGTCTTCTGGTAGCTGGTATATATGGTGGTAAAAGCGATATTCTGAGCTTCTGGGGCCCTGTCTGCCTACATAAGAGCTATATACTGTTCAACATAGTAGCCCTAATAAGGGCTCTCAATGACTCTCTTGTCTTCTGGTAGCTGTTATATATGGTGGTAAAAGCGATATTCTGAGCTTCTGGGGCCCTGTCTGCCTACATAAGAGCTATATACTGTTTAGCATAGTAGCCCTAATAAGGGCTCTCAATGACTCTCTTGTCTTCTGGTAGCTGGTATATATGGTGGTAAATGCGATATTCTGAGCTTCTGGGGCCCTGCCTGCCTACATATGGGCTATATACTGTTCAGCATAGTAGCCCTAATAATAAGGACTCTCAATGACTCTCTTGTCTTCTGGTAGCTGGTATATATGGTGGTAAATGCGATATTCTGAGCTTCTGGGGCCCTGCCTGCCTACATATGGGCTATATACTGTTCAGCATAGTAGCCCTAATAATAAGGACTCTCAATGACTCTCTTGTCTTCTGGTAGCTGGTATATATGGTGGTAAATGCGATATTCTGAGCTTCTGGGGCCCTGCCTGCCTACATATGAGCTATATACTGTTCAGCATAGTAGCCCTAATAAGGGCTCTCAATGACTCTCTTATCTCCTGGTAGCTGGTATATATGGTGGTAAATGCGATATTCTGAACTTCTGGGGCCCTGCCTGCCTACATAAAAGCTATATACTGTTCAACATAGTAGCCCTAATAAGGGCTCTCAATGACTCTCTTGTCTTCTGGTAGCTGGTATATATGGTGGTAAAAGCGATATTCTGAGCTTCTGGGGCCCTGTCTGCCTACATAAGAGCTATATACTGTTCAGCATAGTAGCCCTAATAAGGGCTCTCAATGACTCTCTTGTCTTCTGGTAGCTGGTATATATGGTGGTAAATGCGATATTCTGAGCTTCTGGGGCCCTGCCTGCCTACATATGAGCTATATACTGTTCAGCATAGTAGCCCTAATAAGGGCTCTCAATGACTCTCTTGTCTTCTGGTAGCTGGTATATATGGTGGTAAAAGCGATATTCTGAGCTTCTGGGGCCCTGCCTGCCTACATAAGAGCTATATACTGTTCAACATAGTAGCCCTAATAAGGGCTCTCAATGACCCTCTTGTCTTCTGGTAGCTGGTATATATGGTGGTAAAAGCGATATTCTGAGCTTCTGGGGCCCTGCCTGCCTACATAAGAGCTATATTCTGTTCAACATAGTAGCCCTAATAAGGGCTCTCAATGACTCTCTTGTCTTCTGGTAGCTGGTATATATGGTGGTAAAAGCGATATTCTGAGCTTCTGGGGCCCTGCCTGCCTACATATGGGCTATATACTGTTCAGCATAGTAGCCCTAATAATAAGGACTCTCAATGACTCTCTTGTCTTCTGGTAGCTGGTATATATGGTGGTAAATGCGATATTCTGAGCTTCTGGGGCCCTGCCTGCCTACATATGAGCTATATACTGTTCAGCATAGTAGCCCTAATAAGGGCTCTCAATGACTCTCTTATCTTCTGGTAGCTGGTATATATGGTGGTAAATGCGATATTCTGAGCTTCTGGGGCCCTGCCTCCCTACATAAAAGCTATATACTGTTCAACATAGTAGCCCTAATAAGGGCTCTCAATGACTCTCTTGTCTTCTGGTAGCTCGTATATATGGTGGTAAAAGCGATATTCTGAGCTTCTGGGGCCCTGTCTGCCTACATAAGAGCTATATACTGTTCAACATAGTAGCCCTAAAAAGGGCTCTCAATGACTCTCTTGTGTTCTGGTAGCTGGTATATATGGTGGTAAAAGCGATATTCTGAGCTTCTGGGTCCCTGTCTGCCTACATAAGAGCTATATACTGTTCAGCATAGTAGCCCTAATAAGGGCTCTCAATGACTCTCTTGTCTTCTGGTAGCTGGTATATATGGTGGTAAATGCGATATTCTGAGCTTCTGGGGCCCTGCCTGCCTACATATGGGCTATATACTGTTCAGCATAGTAGCCCTAATAATAAGGACTCTCAATGACTCTCTTGTCTTCTGGTAGCTGGTATATATGGTGGTAAATGCGATATTCTGAGCTTCTGGGGCCCTGCCTGCCTACATAAAAGCTATATACTGTTCCACATAGTAGCCCTAATAAGGGCTCTCAATGACTCTCTTGTCTTCTGGTAGCTGGTATATATGGTGGTAAATGCGATATTCTGAGCTTCTGGGGCCCTGCCTGCCTACATATGGGCTATATACTGTTCAGCATAGTAGCCCTAATAATAAGGACTCTCAATGACTCTCTTGTCTTCTGGTAGCTGGTATATATGGTGGTAAATGCGATATTCTGAGCTTCTGGGGCCCTGCCTGCCAACATATGAGCTATATACTGTTCAGCATAGTAGCCCTAATAAGGGCTCTCAATGACTCTCTTATCTTCTGGTAGCTGGTATATATGGTGGTAAATGCGATATTCTGAGCTTCTGGGGCCCTGCCTGCCTACATAAAAGCTATATACTGTTCAACATAGTAGCCCTAATAAGGGCTCTCAATGACTCTCTTGTCTTCTGGTAGCTGGTATATATGGTGGTAAAAGCGATATTCTGAGCTTCTGGGGCCCTGTCTGCCTACATAAGAGCTATATACTGTTCAACATAGTAGCCCTAATAAGGGCTCTCAATGACTCTCTTGTCTTCTGGTAGCTGGTATATATGGTGGTAAAAGCGATATTCTGAGCTTCTGGGGCCCTGTCTGCCTACATAAGAGCTATATACTGTTCAGCATAGTAGCCCTAATAAGGGCTCTCAATGACTCTCTTGTCTTCTGGTAGCTGGTATATATGGTGGTAAATGCGATATTCTGAGCTTCTGGGGCCCTGCCTGCCTACATATGGGCTATATACTGTTCAGCATAGTAGCCCTAATAATAAGGACTCTCAATGACTCTCTTGTCTTCTGGTAGCTGGTATATATGGTGGTAAATGCGATATTCTGAGCTTCTGGGGCCCTGCCTGCCTACATATGGGCTATATACTGTTCAGCATAGTAGCCCTAATAATAAGGACTCTCAATGACTCTCTTGTCTTCTGGTAGCTGGTATATATGGTGGTAAATGCGATATTCTGAGCTTCTGGGGCCCTGCCTGCCTACATATGAGCTATATACTGTTCAGCATAGTAGCCCTAATAAGGGCTCTCAATGACTCTCTTATCTTCTGGTAGCTGGTATATATGGTGGTAAATGCGATATTCTGAGCTTCTGGGGCCCTGCCTCCCTACATAAAAGCTATATACTGTTCAACATAGTAGCCCTAATAAGGGCTCTCAATGACTCTCTTGTCTTCTGGTAGCTCGTATATATGGTGGTAAAAGCGATATTCTGAGCTTCTGGGGCCCTGTCTGCCTACATAAGAGCTATATACTGTTCAACATAGTAGCCCTAATAAGGGCTCTCAATGACTCTCTTGTGTTCTGGTAGCTGGTATATATGGTGGTAAAAGCGATATTCTGAGCTTCTGGGTCCCTGTCTGCCTACATAAGAGCTATATACTGTTCAGCATAGTAGCCCTAATAAGGGCTCTCAATGACTCTCTTGTCTTCTGGTAGCTGGTATATATGGTGGTAAATGCGATATTCTGAGCTTCTGGGGCCCTGCCTGCCTACATATGGGCTATATACTGTTCAGCATAGTAGCCCTAATAATAATGACTCTCAATGACTCTCTTGTCTTCTGGTAGCTGGTATATATGGTGGTAAATGCGATATTCTGAGCTTCTGGGGCCCTGCCTGCCTACATAAAAGCTATATACTGTTCCACATAGTAGCCCTAATAAGGGCTCTCAATGACTCTCTTGTCTTCTGGTAGCTGGTATATATGGTGGTAAATGCGATATTCTGAGCTTCTGGGGCCCTGCCTGCCTACATATGGGCTATATACTGTTCAGCATAGTAGCCCTAATAATAAGGACTCTCAATGACTCTCTTGTCTTCTGGTAGCTGGTATATATGGTGGTAAATGCGATATTCTGAGCTTCTGGGGCCCTGCCTGCCTACATATGAGCTATATACTGTTCAGCATAGTAGCCCTAATAAGGGCTCTCAATGACTCTCTTATCTTCTGGTAGCTGGTATATATGGTGGTAAATGCGATATTCTGAGCTTCTGGGGCCCTGCCTGCCTACATAAGAGCTATATTCTGTTCAACATAGTAGCCCTAATAAGGGCTCTCAATGACTCTCTTGTCTTCTGGTAGCTGGTATATATGGTGGTAAAAGCGATATTCTGAGCTTCTGGGGCCCTGCCTGCCTACATATGAGCTATATACTGTTCAGCATAGTAGCCCTAATAAGGGCTCTCAATGACTCTCTTGTCTTCTGGTAGCTGGTATATATGGTGGTAAAAGCGATATTCTGAGCTTCTGGGGCCCTGCCTGCCTACATAAGAGCTATATACTGTTCAACATAGTAGCCCTAATAAGGGCTCTCAATGACTCTCTTGTCTTCTGGTAGCTGGTATATATGGTGGTAAAAGCGATATTCTGAGCTTCTGGGGCCCTGCCTGCCTACATAAGAGCTATATTCTGTTCAACATAGTAGCCCTAATAAGGGCTCTCAATGACTCTCTTGTCTTCTGGTAGCTGGTATATATGGTGGTAAAAGCGATATTCTGAGCTTCTGGGGCCCTGCCTGCCTACATATGGGCTATATACTGTTCAGCATAGTAGCCCTAATAATAAGGACTCTCAATGACTCTCTTGTCTTCTGGTAGCTGGTATATATGGTGGTAAATGCGATATTCTAAGCTTCTGGGGCCCTGCCTGCCTACATAAAAGCTATATACTGTTCAACATAGTAGCCCTAATAAGGGCTCTCAATGACTCTCTTGTCTTCTGGTAGCTGGTATATATGGTGGTAAATGCGATATTCTGAGCTTCTGGGGCCCTGCCTGCCTACATAAAAGCTATATACTGTTCAACATAGTAGCCCTAATAAGGGCTCTCAATGACTCTCTTGTCTTCTGGTAGCTGGTATATATGGTGGTAAAAGCGATATTCTGAGCTTCTGGGGCCCTGTCTGCCTACATAAGAGCTATATACTGTTCAACATAGTAGCCCTAATAAGGGCTCTCAATGACTCTCTTGTCTTCTGGTAGCTGGTATATATGGTGGTAAAAGCGATATTCTGAGCTTCTGGGGCCCTGTCTGCCTACATAAGAGCTATATACTGTTCAGCATAGTAGCCCTAATAAGGGCTCTCAATGACTCTCTTGTCTTCTGGTAGCTGGTATATATGGTGGTAAATGCGATATTCTGAGCTTCTGGGGCCCTGTCTGCCTACATAAGAGCTATATACTGTTCAACATAGTAGCCCTAATAAGGGCTCTCAATGACTCTCTTGTCTTCTGGTAGCTGGTATATATGGTGGTAAAAGCGATATTCTGAGCTTCTGGGGCCCTGTCTGCCTACATAAGAGCTATATACTGTTCAGCATAGTAGCCCTAATAGGGGCTCTCAATGACTCTCTTGTCTTCTGGTAGCTGGTATATATGGTGGTAAATGCGATATTCTGAGCTTCTGGGGCCCTGCCTGCCTACATATGGGCTATATACTGTTCAGCATAGTAGCCCTAATAATAAGGACTCTCAATGACTCTCTTGTCTTCTGGTAGCTGGTATATATGGTGGTAAAAGCGATATTCTGAGCTTCTGGGGCCCTGCCTGCCTACATATGAGCTATATACTGTTCAGCATAGTAGCCCTAATAAGGGCTCTCAATGACTCTCTTTTCTTCTGGTAGCTGGTATATATGGTGGTAAAAGCGATATTCTGAGCTTCTGGGGCCCTGCCTGCCTACATAAGAGCTATATACTGTTCAACATAGTAGCCCTAATAAGGGCTCTCAATGACTCTCTTGTCTTCTGGTAGCTGGTATATATGGTGGTAAAAGCAATATTCTGAGCTTCTGGGGCCCTGCCTGCCTACATAAGAGCTATATTCTGTTCAACATAGTAGCCCTAATAAGGGCTCTCAATGACTCTCTTGTCTTCTGGTAGCTGGTATATATGGTGGTAAAAGCGATATTCTGAGCTTCTGGGGCCCTGCCTGCCTACATATGGGCTATATACTGTTCAGCATAGTAGCCCTAATAATAAGGACTCTCAATGACTCTCTTGTCTTCTGGTAGCTGGTATATATGGTGGTAAATGCGATATTCTGAGCTTCTGGGGCCCTGCCTGCCTACATATGAGCTATATACTGTTCAGCATAGTAGCCCTAATAAGGGCTCTCAATGACTCTCTTATCTTCTGGTAGCTGGTATATATGGTGGTAAATGCGATATTCTGAGCTTCTGGGGCCCTGCCTGCCTACATAAAAGCTATATACTGTTCAACATAGTAGCCCTAATAAGGGCTCTCAATGACTCTCTTGTCTTCTGGTAGCTGGTATATATGGTGGTAAAAGCGATATTCTGAGCTTCTGGGGCCCTGTCTGCCTACATAAGAGCTATATACTGTTCAACATAGTAGCCCTAATAAGGGCCCTCAATGACTCTCTTGTCATCTGGTAGCTGGTATATATGGTGGTAAAAGCGATATTCTGAGCTTCTGGGGCCCTGTCTGCCTACATAAGAGCTATATACTGTTCAGCATAGTAGCCCTAATAACGGCTCTCAATGACTCTCTTGTCTTCTGGTAGCTGGTATATATGGTGGTAAATGCGATATTCTGAGCTTCTGGGGCCCTGCCTGCCTACATATGGGCTATATACTGTTCAGCATAGTAGCCCTAATAATAAGGACTCTCAATGACTCTCTTGTCTTCTGGTAGCTGGTATATATGGTGGTAAAAGCGATATTCTGAGCTTCTGGGGCCCTGCCTGCCTACATATGAGCTATATACTGTTCAGCATAGTAGCCCTAATAAGGGCTCTCAATGACTCTCTTGTCTTCTGGTAGCTGGTATATATGGTGGTAAAAGCGATATTCTGAGCTTCTGGGGCCCTGCCTGCCTACATAAGAGCTATATACTGTTCAACATAGTAGCCCTAATAAGGGCTCTCAATGACCCTCTTGTCTTCTGGTAGCTGGTATATATGGTGGTAAAAGCGATATTCTGAGCTTCTGGGGCCCTGCCTGCCTACATAAGAGCTATATTCTGTTCAACATAGTAGCCCTAATAAGGGCTCTCAATGACTCTCTTGTCTTCTGGTAGCTGGTATATATGGTGGTAAAAGCGATATTCTGAGCTTCTGGGGCCCTGCCTGCCTACATATGGGCTATATACTGTTCAGCATAGTAGCCCTAATAATAAGGACTCTCAATGACTCTCTTGTCTTCTGGTAGCTGGTATATATGGTGGTAAATGCGATATTCTGAGCTTCTGGGGCCCTGCCTGCCTACATATGAGCTATATACTGTTCAGCATAGTAGCCCTAATAAGGGCTCTCAATGACTCTCTTATCTTCTGGTAGCTGGTATATATGGTGGTAAATGCGATATTCTGAGCTTCTGGGGCCCTGCCTCCCTACATAAAAGCTATATACTGTTCAACATAGTAGCCCTAATAAGGGCTCTCAATGACTCTCTTGTCTTCTGGTAGCTGGTATATATGGTGGTAAAAGCGATATTCTGAGCTTCTGGGGCCCTGTCTGCCTACATAAGAGCTATATACTGTTCAACATAGTAGCCCTAATAAGGGCTCTCAATGACTCTCTTGTCTTCTGGTAGCTGGTATATATGGTGGTAAAAGCGATATTCTGAGCTTCTGGGTCCCTGTCTGCCTACATAAGAGCTATATACTGTTCAGCATAGTAGCCCTAATAAGGGCTCTCAATGACTCTCTTGTCTTCTGGTAGCTGGTATATATGGTGGTAAATGCGATATTCTGAGCTTCTGGGGCCCTGCCTGCCTACATATGGGCTATATACTGTTCAGCATAGTAGCCCTAATAATAAGGACTCTCAATGACTCTCTTGTCTTCTGGTAGCTGGTATATATGGTGGTAAATGCGATATTCTGAGCTTCTGGGGCCCTGCCTGCCTACATAAAAGCTATATACTGTTCCACATAGTAGCCCTAATAAGGGCTCTCAATGACTCTCTTGTCTTCTGGTAGCTGGTATATATGGTGGTAAATGCGATATTCTGAGCTTCTGGGGCCCTGCCTGCCTACATATGGGCTATATACTGTTCAGCATAGTAGCCCTAATAAGGGCTCTCAATGACTCTCTTATCTTCTGGTAGCTGGTATATATGGTGGTAAATGCGATATTCTGAGCTTCTGGGGCCCTGCCTGCCTACATAAAAGCTATATACTGTTCAACATAGTAGCCCTAATAAGGGCTCTCAATGACTCTCTTGTCTTCTGGTAGCTGGTATATATGGTGGTAAAAGCGATATTCTGAGCTTCTGGGGCCCTGTCTGCCTACATAAGAGCTATATACTGTTCAACATAGTAGCCCTAATAAGGGCTCTCAATGACTCTCTTGTCTTCTGGTAGCTGTTATATATGGTGGTAAAAGCGATATTCTGAGCTTCTGGGGCCCTGTCTGCCTACATAAGAGCTATATACTGTTTAGCATAGTAGCCCTAATAAGGGCTCTCAATGACTCTCTTGTCTTCTGGTAGCTGGTATATATGGTGGTAAATGCGATATTCTGAGCTTCTGGGGCCCTGCCTGCCTACATATGGGCTATATACTGTTCAGCATAGTAGCCCTAATAATAAGGACTCTCAATGACTCTCTTGTCTTCTGGTAGCTGGTATATATGGTGGTAAATGCGATATTCTGAGCTTCTGGGGCCCTGCCTGCCTACATATGGGCTATATACTGTTCAGCATAGTAGCCCTAATAATAAGGACTCTCAATGACTCTCTTGTCTTCTGGTAGCTGGTATATATGGTGGTAAATGCGATATTCTGAGCTTCTGGGGCCCTGCCTGCCTACATATGAGCTATATACTGTTCAGCATAGTAGCCCTAATAAGGGCTCTCAATGACTCTCTTATCTCCTGGTAGCTGGTATATATGGTGGTAAATGCGATATTCTGAACTTCTGGGGCCCTGCCTGCCTACATAAAAGCTATATACTGTTCAACATAGTAGCCCTAATAAGGGCTCTCAATGACTCTCTTGTCTTCTGGTAGCTGGTATATATGGTGGTAAAAGCGATATTCTGAGCTTCTGGGGCCCTGTCTGCCTACATAAGAGCTATATACTGTTCAGCATAGTAGCCCTAATAAGGGCTCTCAATGACTCTCTTGTCTTCTGGTAGCTGGTATATATGGTGGTAAATGCGATATTCTGAGCTTCTGGGGCCCTGCCTGCCTACATATGAGCTATATACTGTTCAGCATAGTAGCCCTAATAAGGGCTCTCAATGACTCTCTTGTCTTCTGGTAGCTGGTATATATGGTGGTAAAAGCGATATTCTGAGCTTCTGGGGCCCTGCCTGCCTACATAAGAGCTATATACTGTTCAACATAGTAGCCCTAATAAGGGCTCTCAATGACCCTCTTGTCTTCTGGTAGCTGGTATATATGGTGGTAAAAGCGATATTCTGAGCTTCTGGGGCCCTGCCTGCCTACATAAGAGCTATATTCTGTTCAACATAGTAGCCCTAATAAGGGCTCTCAATGACTCTCTTGTCTTCTGGTAGCTGGTATATATGGTGGTAAAAGCGATATTCTGAGCTTCTGGGGCCCTGCCTGCCTACATATGGGCTATATACTGTTCAGCATAGTAGCCCTAATAATAAGGACTCTCAATGACTCTCTTGTCTTCTGGTAGCTGGTATATATGGTGGTAAATGCGATATTCTGAGCTTCTGGGGCCCTGCCTGCCTACATATGAGCTATATACTGTTCAGCATAGTAGCCCTAATAAGGGCTCTCAATGACTCTCTTATCTTCTGGTAGCTGGTATATATGGTGGTAAATGCGATATTCTGAGCTTCTGGGGCCCTGCCTCCCTACATAAAAGCTATATACTGTTCAACATAGTAGCCCTAATAAGGGCTCTCAATGACTCTCTTGTCTTCTGGTAGCTCGTATATATGGTGGTAAAAGCGATATTCTGAGCTTCTGGGGCCCTGTCTGCCTACATAAGAGCTATATACTGTTCAACATAGTAGCCCTAAAAAGGGCTCTCAATGACTCTCTTGTGTTCTGGTAGCTGGTATATATGGTGGTAAAAGCGATATTCTGAGCTTCTGGGTCCCTGTCTGCCTACATAAGAGCTATATACTGTTCAGCATAGTAGCCCTAATAAGGGCTCTCAATGACTCTCTTGTCTTCTGGTAGCTGGTATATATGGTGGTAAATGCGATATTCTGAGCTTCTGGGGCCCTGCCTGCCTACATATGGGCTATATACTGTTCAGCATAGTAGCCCTAATAATAAGGACTCTCAATGACTCTCTTGTCTTCTGGTAGCTGGTATATATGGTGGTAAATGCGATATTCTGAGCTTCTGGGGCCCTGCCTGCCTACATAAAAGCTATATACTGTTCCACATAGTAGCCCTAATAAGGGCTCTCAATGACTCTCTTGTCTTCTGGTAGCTGGTATATATGGTGGTAAATGCGATATTCTGAGCTTCTGGGGCCCTGCCTGCCTACATATGGGCTATATACTGTTCAGCATAGTAGCCCTAATAATAAGGACTCTCAATGACTCTCTTGTCTTCTGGTAGCTGGTATATATGGTGGTAAATGCGATATTCTGAGCTTCTGGGGCCCTGCCTGCCAACATATGAGCTATATACTGTTCAGCATAGTAGCCCTAATAAGGGCTCTCAATGACTCTCTTATCTTCTGGTAGCTGGTATATATGGTGGTAAATGCGATATTCTGAGCTTCTGGGGCCCTGCCTGCCTACATAAAAGCTATATACTGTTCAACATAGTAGCCCTAATAAGGGCTCTCAATGACTCTCTTGTCTTCTGGTAGCTGGTATATATGGTGGTAAAAGCGATATTCTGAGCTTCTGGGGCCCTGTCTGCCTACATAAGAGCTATATACTGTTCAACATAGTAGCCCTAATAAGGGCTCTCAATGACTCTCTTGTCTTCTGGTAGCTGGTATATATGGTGGTAAAAGCGATATTCTGAGCTTCTGGGGCCCTGTCTGCCTACATAAGAGCTATATACTGTTCAGCATAGTAGCCCTAATAAGGGCTCTCAATGACTCTCTTGTCTTCTGGTAGCTGGTATATATGGTGGTAAATGCGATATTCTGAGCTTCTGGGGCCCTGCCTGCCTACATATGGGCTATATACTGTTCAGCATAGTAGCCCTAATAATAAGGACTCTCAATGACTCTCTTGTCTTCTGGTAGCTGGTATATATGGTGGTAAATGCGATATTCTGAGCTTCTGGGGCCCTGCCTGCCTACATATGGGCTATATACTGTTCAGCATAGTAGCCCTAATAATAAGGACTCTCAATGACTCTCTTGTCTTCTGGTAGCTGGTATATATGGTGGTAAATGCGATATTCTGAGCTTCTGGGGCCCTGCCTGCCTACATATGAGCTATATACTGTTCAGCATAGTAGCCCTAATAAGGGCTCTCAATGACTCTCTTATCTTCTGGTAGCTGGTATATATGGTGGTAAATGCGATATTCTGAGCTTCTGGGGCCCTGCCTCCCTACATAAAAGCTATATACTGTTCAACATAGTAGCCCTAATAAGGGCTCTCAATGACTCTCTTGTCTTCTGGTAGCTCGTATATATGGTGGTAAAAGCGATATTCTGAGCTTCTGGGGCCCTGTCTGCCTACATAAGAGCTATATACTGTTCAACATAGTAGCCCTAATAAGGGCTCTCAATGACTCTCTTGTGTTCTGGTAGCTGGTATATATGGTGGTAAAAGCGATATTCTGAGCTTCTGGGTCCCTGTCTGCCTACATAAGAGCTATATACTGTTCAGCATAGTAGCCCTAATAAGGGCTCTCAATGACTCTCTTGTCTTCTGGTAGCTGGTATATATGGTGGTAAATGCGATATTCTGAGCTTCTGGGGCCCTGCCTGCCTACATATGGGCTATATACTGTTCAGCATAGTAGCCCTAATAATAATGACTCTCAATGACTCTCTTGTCTTCTGGTAGCTGGTATATATGGTGGTAAATGCGATATTCTGAGCTTCTGGGGCCCTGCCTGCCTACATAAAAGCTATATACTGTTCCACATAGTAGCCCTAATAAGGGCTCTCAATGACTCTCTTGTCTTCTGGTAGCTGGTATATATGGTGGTAAATGCGATATTCTGAGCTTCTGGGGCCCTGCCTGCCTACATATGGGCTATATACTGTTCAGCATAGTAGCCCTAATAATAAGGACTCTCAATGACTCTCTTGTCTTCTGGTAGCTGGTATATATGGTGGTAAATGCGATATTCTGAGCTTCTGGGGCCCTGCCTGCCTACATATGAGCTATATACTGTTCAGCATAGTAGCCCTAATAAGGGCTCTCAATGACTCTCTTATCTTCTGGTAGCTGGTATATATGGTGGTAAATGCGATATTCTGAGCTTCTGGGGCCCTGCCTGCCTACATAAAAGCTATATACTGTTCAACATAGTAGCCCTAATAAGGGCTCTCAATGACTCTCTTGTCTTCTGGTAGCTGGTATATATGGTGGTAAAAGCGATATTCTGAGCTTCTGGGGCCCTGTCTGCCTACATAAGAGCTATATACTGTTCAACATAGTAGCCCTAATAAGGGCTCTCAATGACTCTCTTGTCTTCTGGTAGCTGGTATATATGGTGGTAAAAGCGATATTCTGAGCTTCTGGGGCCCTGTCTGCCTACATAAGAGCTATATACTGTTCAGCATAGTAGCCCTAATAAGGGCTCTCAATGACTCTCTTGTCTTCTGGTAGCTGGTATATATGGTGGTAAATGCGATATTCTGAGCTTCTGGGGCCCTGCCTGCCTACATATGGGCTATATACTGTTCAGCATAGTAGCCCTAATAATAAGGACTCTCAATGACTCTCTTGTCTTCTGGTAGCTGGTATATATGGTGGTAAATGCGATATTCTGAGCTTCTGGGGCCCTGCCTGCCTACATATGGGCTATATACTGTTCAGCATAGTAGCCCTAATAATAAGGACTCTCAATGACTCTCTTGTCTTCTGGTAGCTGGTATATATGGTGGTAAATGCGATATTCTGAGCTTCTGGGGCCCTGCCTGCCTACATATGAGCTATATACTGTTCAGCAGAGTAGCCCTAATAAGGGCTCTCAATGACTCTCTTATCTCCTGGTAGCTGGTATATATGGTGGTAAATGCGATATTCTGAACTTCTGGGGCCCTGCCTGCCTACATAAAAGCTATATACTGTTCAACATAGTAGCCCTAATAAGGGCTCTCAATGACTCTCTTGTCTTCTGGTAGCTGGTATATATGGTGGTAAAAGCGATATTCTGAGCTTCTGGGGCCCTGTCTGCCTACATAAGAGCTATATACTGTTCAACATAGTAGCCCTAATAAGGGCTCTCAATGACTCTCTTGTCTTCTGGTAGCTGGTATATATGGTGGTAAAAGCGATATTCTGAGCTTCTGGGGCCCTGTCTGCCTACATAAGAGCTATATACTGTTCAGCATAGTAGCCCTAATAAGGGCTCTTAATGACTCTCTTGTCCTCTGGTAGCTGGTATATATGGTGGTAAATGCGATATTCTGAGCTTCTGGGGCCCTGCCTGCCTACATATGGGCTATATACTGTTCAGCATAGTAGCCCTAATAATAAGGACTCTCAATGACTCTCTTGTCTTCTGGTAGCTGGTATATATGGTGGTAAATGCGATATTCTGAGCTTCTGGGGCCCTGCCTGCCTACATATGAGCTATATACTGTTCAGCATAGTAGCCCTAATAAGGGCTCTCAATGACTCTCTTATCTTCTGGTAGCTGGTATATATGGTGGTAAAAGCGATATTCTGAGCTTCTGGGGCCCTGCCTGCCTACATATGAGCTATATACTGTTCAGCATAGTAGCCCTAATAAGGGCTCTCAATGACTCTCTTGTCTTCTGGTAGCTGGTATATATGGTGGTAAAAGCGATATTCTGAGCTTCTGGGGCCCTGCCTGCCTACATATGAGCTATATACTGTTCAGCATGGTAGCCCTAATACGGGCTCTCAATGACTCTCTTGTCTTCTGGTAGCTGGTATATATGGTGGTAAAAGCGATATTCTGAGCTTCTGGGGCCCTGCCTGCCTACATATGAGCTATATACTGTTCAGCATAGTAGCCCTAATAAGGGCTCTCAATGACTCTCTTGTCTTCTGGTAGCTGGTATATATGGTGGTAAAAGCGATATTCTGAGCTTCTGGGGCCCTGCCTGCCTACATATGAGCTATATACTGTTCAGCATAGTAGCCCTAACAAGGGCTCTCAATGACTCTCTTGTCTTCTGGTAGCTGGTATATATGGTGGTAAATGCGATATTCTGAGCTTCTGGGGCCCTGCCTGCCTACATAGGAGCTATTTACCGTTCAGCATAGTAGCCCTAATAAGGGCTCTCAATGACTCTCTTGTCTTCTGGTAGCTGGTATATATGGTGGTAAAAGCGATATTCTGAGCTTCTGGGGCCCTGCCTGCCTACATATGGGCTATATACTGTTCAGCATAGTAGCCTTAATAATAAGGACTCTCAATGACTCTCTTGTCTTCTGGTAGCTGGTATATATGGTGGTAAAAGCGATATTCTGAGCTTCTGGGGCCCTGCCTGCCTACATATGAGCTATATACTGTTCAGCATAGTATCCCTAATAAGGGCTCTCAATGACTCTCTTGTCTTCTGGTAGCTGGTATATATGGTGGTAAAAGCGATATTCTGAGCTTCTGGGGCCCTGCCTCCCTACATATGAGCTATATACTGTTCAGCATAGTAGCCCTAATAAGGGCTCTCAATGACTCTCTTGTCTTCTGGTAGCTGGTATATATGGTGGTAAAAGCGATATTCTGAGCTTCTGGGGCCCTGCCTGCCTACATATGAGCTATATACTGTTCAGCATAGTAGCCCTAATAAGGGCTCTCAATGACTCTCTTGTCTTCTGGTAGCTGGTATATATGGTGGTAAAAGCGATATTCTGAGCTTCTGAGGCCCTGCCTGCCTACATAAAAGCTATATACTGTTCAACATAGTAGCCCTAATAAGGGCTCTCAATGACTCTCTTGTCTTCTGGTAGCTGGTATATATGGTGGTAAAAGCGATATTCTGAGCTTCTGGGGCCCTGCCTGCCTACATAAAAGCTATATACTGTTCAACATAGTAGCCCTAATAAGGGCTCTCAATGACTCTCTTGTCTTCTGGTAGCTGGTATATATGGTGGTAAAAGCGATATTCTGAGCTTCTGGGGCCCTGCCTGCCTACATATGAGCTATATACTGTTCAGCGTAGTAGCCCTAATAAGGGCTCTTAATGACTCTCTTGTCTTCTGGTAGCTGGTATATATGGTGGTAAATGCGAGATTCTGAGCTTCTGGGGCCCTGCCTGCCTACATATGAGCTATATACTGTTCAGCGTAGTAGCCCTAATAAGGGCTCTTAATGACTTTCTTGTCTTCTGGTAGCTGGTATATATGGTGGTAAATGCGAGATTCTGAGCTTCTGGGGCCCTGCCTGCCTACATATGAGCCATATACCGTTCAGCATAGTAGCCCTAATAAGGGCTCTTAATGACTCTCTTGTGTTCTGGTAGCTGGTATAGATGGTGGTAAATGCGAGATTCCGAGCTTCTGGGGCCCTGCCAGCGACAGCCTGTCTTTCCCTGCTGTGAGCGTCTGTCCCTCACTAAGTTCAAGCTGCTAATGCTGACGAAGAGGAAGTGCTGAGTTTTGTATATTCGAGGTCACATGGTTTTTCCAGCCAATGCGTGTAGACGCCGTTCTCGCGATGCCAGCGTCCTCCCAGGACCTGTCCCACCCCCCCTGCATGGTGATTGGTGTAAAAAACGCGCCAGGGAAGGTGGGAGGGGAAACGAATTGTGAGTGCGCCATCGCCGCTGTACTCGATCGAAATCGAGTATGACGAACAGCGTAGTATTCGATCGAATACCGGCTCGTCGAATACTACTCGCTCATCTCTAATGACCACAAATCAATAGTCCAATTCTTTGTATAATATGATTTCCATGCTCTATTATATCGTTTCATGCAATGGTCTATAGGGGTGGTCACAACCCAAACAGTCAATCTTTGTAAGTATAGAAACAAACCACGGTAGATTGAAATGTATGAGTTAAGGGAGTTCCCAACTGGTAAATAAAAGTTATAATAACTATAAAAAATCTGAAAGCACTACAAGCTAAACTTCCAAATACACCTCAGTAAAACTGCACACAGAAAAGCTTTTGCATATATATGCTCCTGCAGAATATATTTGTCTAAACAGAACAGCAGAAATCATATCTCCTCAGTACCCCAGAGAAATCCATATCCCTATCTGATTGGCTGGTGTGGTCACATGGCTGCAGGCTGTCTGAGTGCCTAGCCTCTGATTGTGCATGAGCAAAGGCTGCAGGTCGACAAGGCTTGCCTGATTACTACCTGAGGGAGGGCAATTGAATAATCGTCTTTGTTGGCTGGTTGCACAACCAATGACATCCTAACAGCATGTGAACTTGCATAGGCCAACCATGTAGGAACTATAGGGCATTTTGTTTAGCTAAATCCATTGTTTTTGAGTGTGCTTTTACAGAAAGACACCCAGATAGCAAGTAAAACTTACAGTGGAAAAAAACAAGAATTGTGCATGTGCAGAGGCAACAGACTACAAGATAGCAAGAGCACCGAGCATGCAATTGATTATGATTTGGCTGAACATCCTTACAACATGAGAACTAGCAGCAGCCATTAGATTTGTGATTCTGGGAAAAACAAGGGACACTGTTTCTCCTGCATAATAAAAACGGGGTGGGTGGTAACATTTTGGCAATGAAGTTTATTACACTGTATAAAGTTGCAAGCTACGGTAACAATTTTACATTGTGTAAACATATTCACAGACACTTGCTGTACTATGTCCAGGACCGTTTCTAGGCAAAATAATGCTCAGTGACAAAAGGAAAAAAAATCCTTACTCGTTCTATGGTGCTGTTGTCCCATAGTGGTATATGCCACACTGTGCCTCCTTCTTAGCAGCATGCAATGCCCCCTTCCCATGACTGAGCCAAATATGGGGGGATGAGGGGCCTGCACCACTAAACAGTGGCCCTGACTCATCAGCAGAAATCAGAATGGCTGGGATAAAGGCACCCCAAATGGCCTGGCCCCCCACCAACAAAAGAAAATTACAGACAGAATAAAGTAAGTTACAATAGAGTAAATTCAATAGTGGCCTAGTAAATAAAAACAGGGAATACTGCAATATGCTTTCACCCTATTCTAAATAATCTAGGCAGCATCTGATGAATTATGGAACTTCCTAAAACCTTTAGTATATGTGTAAAAATGTGAGCTACTATCATCATCAATAGTGGTCACGCAATTCTTAAGATGACGCAGCTTCTAACTACCGCTAATTCTTCCCCAGAAATTAGGCTGTATGTAATCAAATGTATTAATTGTTTTAATAATTGAGCTGCCACCAACTTGCCTATCCATCAGAGGACACCTACCTTCCTGCAGAGTAATGTGTATGTTTGTGTTTTGTCTAAATATGTTTGAGTTGGCCATGTGGCCACATCCTCTTCAGCAACAACAGAAGTGTTTTTTCAGTCACAACCATTATTCTGTAGAACATTAAATCGTCACATTTCAGGCATTGTTATCGGCCCTCATCCTGTTTGAATACCAAAATGTAATGTGAAGAACCATTAGAGCCACTAGAGTCATAGTTTGCCAAACAGCTGCTCACAACCCAAATTTCTATTGAATCTAATGTTCAGTCAGGGAAACCAGTGCAGAGGGGCAAAACCAAAGATTTAGGCGACATTCTAGTGGCTGCCTGTCATGGGCACCAGTTATTATGCCTGTTATGTGAAAGATCCAGGACTCATAGTAGAAAGTCATTCTTCACAACATAGAGAAAAAGAGAAAGTGTCATGTCACCATTCAACCACACACAGGTTGCTTGTTCGACCATAGCAATTGTTTTTTGTTCTGTTGCATTCAGCCATGTTGAAAGCCCAATCAGCACCAGGGCAGAACCTTCTGGCACTTCCCAGGCACCCTTCCAAGTGAAGGTGGGCTTTCATTAAAGAAAAGGAGACAAGGAGAAGGCAGACAGAATGGTTACTAAGAGGTTGCAGCCAAGAGATTTGCTTTATATTACCAGCTATTCCCAACTGTCAACTCAACCCTGTCAAGTGACAGGGTTAAGCTAAGAACATCTCCAAAAAATTGGACCAACCAAGGCCTTCCAAAACTTGCTCACACTCCTACATAGGACAGGTCAAATGAATAAGCTGGAGCAGTTTCCCCTGTTCTCCTTCAGCTGGCTCAGACTGTGATGTCGCTACTGCTAGCCACTGGATGCTGGCTTCATCATGGCTTTATAGTAGCCACAGATTGTATAATAAAATGATTTAGTACTCAGTGTCTCCGCATATTCCTTCCTAAGTCCCCTGTTGGGTGCTGTCTTCCCTTCCTGTCTGGTCCGGGGCTCCCTCCTGGTCCTGGTCCTCTGATGCGGCAGCCCAGCAGCCACCCCACTGGCATCTGGTGTTAAGGGGGACAAGGTAATTAAAGGGCCAGCGTGGAAGGCAGCTCTTATACCACAGAGGCTTCCAGTATCATCCTTGGTGGGATGCCGACAGGGGTCAGCTACAGACGCCCCCCGGTACCATCAGAAAGATACCTGGTGGAGGATAGGGAGCACAGGTGAGGTGCTAGTGCTGAGGTATAGTAACATTTCATTTAATAACCTATTTATGTCACCTCTTATTTTGTTTCAGTGCTTTTGAACATGTAATCCAATCACCAGATGATAGTTTTTTTGTTTCAATCATCAAAATCAGACTGAGTAGGGGTATTGGAGGGGTTTTTATCTGACTGTAGGTTCACTTTAGTTAGAAGCTAAAAAACGCAGAATACAGATATAGCAGCTTTAAAGTCCTGAGTTTAATTTAGCTAGATAGTATGACAGTAAAATAATATAGGCGGCCGAGGGAACGGTACACGGAGCTGCGCATTGATTGCCAAACAACCAAATATCATTGCAGTATTGAGGCGAGTGGAATCATTTATGCCTGCCCCAAAGGTTTGAACACTGTTGGATGTTTTATGCGTCTTTTTGAAAATCTATTCTGGTGAGCACAATAAATATGGGCGGGTGCCCTATTTTTTAATGGTAATACACTATGCAGTTTTTTCTGTTTCTACCAATGTAAATTTGCTCCTCAAGTTGTTTAATTGGAGTAATGCTGATTGTCCCTCAAGAGGACCTTGATTGTGGAATTGAGTAGTTTTAAACACACCTATTTGGATAAGGACGCCGTGTATGGAAAAATATAAGTCTTTGCGCTTTATTGTGCAACCATCTGGTACGTCATTTTAAGCTGTTTTGGCGGTGGGATCCACAACACTTAAGGTGTTATTCCATGGTTTGAAAAGATTGAACTTTTGGGCGTAATAGGAATCCCCGCGGAGTGTTGTTGTCTGTTGAATAGCAGACATTACATGTACTGTTTTTTGTGACTGCACCAATACGGTCTCTTTCTCTCCAGCGCTGGGAATATTAAATGTATATTTCTTAAGGATTTTTTAGAAATTAGAGCGCGGTGTTTTATTGTATTAGGTTTATTATCTATACAATTTCTTATAGTAAAATAATATAATCAGTAATCAGTTTATTATCTAGTACAGGAAATTTTCTTGACACATAATACAGTGGGAGTATCACTCTGTCTGGTCTATTGTTTTACTCTTCAAATAACCAATTTTGTAAGATTTTTTACTGTGACATAAATAAAAGGAAGGAGGGAAATCTTTGTAAATGGGGGAAATCCTTGTAAATGAGTCCCTTTTTGTTTTTCTTGCTCAATTGAGGCTATAATTAGAAAGTGTAGAATGAATATACAATATCAATATCCAATATTAAATGGTTATAACAGCCATAAAGATAACGTTTGAACTGTATATATGGGGTATTAAAGGTCAGGTTTAGGGATGAGCGAATCGATCCGGACGAACCCGGATTCGATCCGAATTTCAGGAAAAATTCGATTCGGATCGAATCCGAATTTCCCCGCGATTCGATCGCTCGAAGTTTTCCTTTAACATCCATTCATTTACATTTACAGGCATTCTAAGATGGCGGACGGGACATGTCTGGACATCTATCCCGCGCCAGTGCAAGCTGGGGCAGTCACATGCAGCCTATCAGCAGCCAGCAAGCCCGGTGACGTCACAGCGCTATTTAAGTCGGCCATCTTGCTTTTCCTTCCTCATTTCTCTATTGCATTCGTGAGAGACAGAACGCTGTGTAGCTGAGGGAGAGACAGTTAGACAGGCAGGGACAGACAGGGACAGGCTGGAGACAGGCAGGAGACAGACAGGAGACAGACAGAAAGTCAGCGAAAAACAGGGAAAGGAAGGAAAAATCGGAGGCTGTCACAGGGAGATTTTTTTTTTTTTTCATCCAGCCTGACAGGCTTTGTTAGCGTTTTCAGGCTGCTTATACTAACTAACTGTGCATATATACTGAACTGATCTTAAGTCTGCTGTGAGGCATCCCATTCTGACAGCAGCCTCTGTTTAAGACCATATAACCATTTGCACTTATTATAATTGAAATTAGCCCTGATAAAGACACTTTTGCTGGGCATAGCACTACTGGATCTTTTTTGGGGCATCCCATTCTGTGACTACAGCAGCCTCTGTTTAAGACCATATAACCATTTGCACTTATTATAATTGAAATTAGCCCTAATAAAGACACTTTTGCTGGGCATAGCACTACTGGATCTTTTTTGGGGCATCCCATTCTGTGACTACAGCAGCCTCTGTTTAAGACCATATAACCATTTGCACTTATTATAATTGAAATTAGGCCTGATAAAGACACTTTTGCTGGGCATAGCACTACTGGATCTTTTTTGGGCCATCCCATTCTGTGACTACAGCAGCCTCTGTTTAAGACCATATAACCATTTGCACTTATTATAATTGAAATTAGCCCTGATAAAGACACTTTTGCTGGGCATAGCACTACTGGATCTTTTTTTGGGGCATCCCATTCTGTGACTACAGCAGCCTCTGTTTAAGACCATATAACCATTTGCACTTATTATAATTGAAATTAGGCCTGATAAAGACACTTTTGCTGGGCATAGCACTACTGGATCTTTTTTGGGGCATCCCATTCTGTGACTACAGCAGCCTCTGTTTAAGACCATATAACCATTTGCACTTATTATAATTGAAATTAGCCCTGATAAAGACACTTTTGCTGGGCATAGCACTACTGGATCTTTTTTGGGGCATCCCATTCTGTGACTACAGCAGCCTCTGTTTAAGACCATATAACCATTTGCACTTATTATAATTGAAATTAGGCCTGATAAAGACACTTTTGCTGGGCATAGCACTACTGGATCTTTTTTGGGGCATCCCATTCTGTGACTACAGCAGCCTCTGTTTAAGACCATATAACCATTTGCACTTATTATAATTGAAATTAGCCCTGATAAAGACACTTTTGCTGGGCATAGCACTACTGGATCTTTTTTGGGGCATCCCATTCTGTGACTACAGCAGCCTCTGTTTAAGACCATATAACCATTTGCACTTATTATAATTGAAATTAGCCCTGATAAAGACACTTTTGCTGGGCATAGCGCTACTGGACCCTGCCAGGTCCACTTCTTTTTTGGGGCATCCCATTCTGTGACTACAGCAGCCTCTGTTTAAGACCATATAACCATTTGCACTTATTATAATTGAAATTAGCCCTGATAAAGACACTTTTGCTGGGCATAGCACTACTGGATCTTTTTTGGGGCATCCCATTCTGTGACTACAGCAGCCTCTGTTTAAGACCATATAACCATTTGCACTTATTATAATTGAAATTAGCCCTGATAAAGACACTTTTGCTGGGCATAGAACTACTGGATCTTTTTTGGGGCATCCCATTCTATGACTACAGCAGCCTCTGTTTAAGACCATATAACCATTTGCACTTATTATAATTGAAATTAGCCCTGATAAAGACACTTTTGCTGGGCATAGCACTACTGGATCTTTTTTGGGGCATCCCATTCTGTGACTACAGCAGCCTCTGTTTAAGACCATATAACCATTTGCACTTATTATAATTGAAATTAGGCCTGATAAAGACACTTTTGCTGGGCATAGCACTACTGGATCTTTTTTGGGGCATCCCATTCTGTGACTACAGCAGCCTCTGTTTAAGACCATATAACCATTTGCACTTATTATAATTGAAATTAGCCCTGATAAAGACACTTTTGCTGGGCATAGCACTACTGGATCTTTTTTGGGGCATCCCATTCTGTGACTACAGCAGCCTCTGTTTAAGACCATATAACCATTTGCACTTATTATAATTGAAATTAGGCCTGATAAAGACACTTTTGCTGGGCATAGCACTACTGGATCTTTTTTGGGGCATCCCATTCTGTGACTACAGCAGCCTCTGTTTAAGACCATATAACCATTTGCACTTATTATAATTGAAATTAGGCCTGATAAAGACACTTTTGCTGGGCATAGCACTACTGGATCTTTTTTGGGGCATCCCATTCTGTGACTACAGCAGCCTCTGTTTAAGACCATATAACCATTTGCACGTATTATAATTGAAATTAGGCCTGATAAAGACACTTTTGCTGGGCATAGCACTACTGGATCTTTTTTGGGGCATCCCATTCTGTGACTACAGCAGCCTCTGTTTAAGACCATATAACCATTTGCACTTATTATAATTGAAATTAGCCCTGATAAAGACACTTTTGCTGGGCATAGCACTACTGGATCTTTTTTGGGGCATCCCATTCTGTGACTACAGCAGCCTCTGTTTAAGACCATATAACCATTTGCACTTATTACAATTGAAATTAGCCCTGATAAAGACACTTTTGCTGGGCATAGCACTACTGGATCTTTTTTGGGGCATCCCATTCTGTGACTACAGCAGCCTCTGTTTAAGACCATATAACCATTTGCACTTATTATAATTGAAATTAGGCCTGATAAAGACACTTTTGCTGGGCATAGCACTACTGGATCTTTTTTGGGGCATCCCATTCTGTGACTACAGCAGCCTCTGTTTAAGACCATATAACCATTTGCACTTATTATAATTGAAATTAGCCCTGATAAAGACACTTTTGCTGGGCATAGCACTACTGGATCTTTTTTGGGGCATCCCATTCTGTGACTACAGCAGCCTCTGTTTAAGACCATATAACCATTTGCACTTATTATAATTGAAATTAGGCCTGATAAAGACACTTTTGCTGGGCATAGCACTACTGGATATTTTTTGGGGCATCCCATTCTGTGACTACAGCAGCCTCTGTTTAAGACCATATAACCATTTGCACTTATTATAATTGAAATTAGCCCTGATAAAGACACTTTTGCTGGGCATAGCACTACTGGATCTTTTTTGGGGCATCCCATTCTGTGACTACAGCAGCCTCTGTTTAAGACCATATAACCATTTGCACTTATTATAATTGAAATTAGGCCTGATAAAGACACTTTTGCTGGGCATAGCACTACTGGATCTTTTTTGGGGCATCCCATTCTGTGACTACAGCAGCCTCTGTTTAAGACCATATAACCATTTGCACTTATTATAATTGAAATTAGCCCTGATAAAGACACTTTTGCTGGGCATAGCACTACTGGATCTTTTTTGGGGCATCCCATTCTGTGACTACAGCAGCCTCTGTTTAAGACCATATAACCATTTGCACTTATTATAATTGAAATTAGGCCTGATAAAGACACTTTTGCTGGGCATAGCACTACTGGATCTTTTTTGGGGCATCCCATTCTGTGACTACAGCAGCCTCTGTTTAAGACCATATAACCATTTGCACTTATTATAATTGAAATTAGGCCAGATAAAGACACTTTTGCTGGGCATAGCACTACTGGATCTTTTTTGGGGCATCCCATTCTGTGACTACAGCAGCCTCTGTTTAAGACCATATAACCATTTGCACTTATTATAATTGAAATTAGCCCTGATAAAGACACTTTTGCTGGGCATAGCACTACTGGATCTTTTTTGGGGCATCCCATTCTGTGACTACAGCAGCCTCTGTTTAAGACCATATAACCATTTGCACTTATTATAATTGAAATTAGCCCTGATAAAGACACTTTTGCTGGGCATAGCACTACTGGATCTTTTTTGGGGCATCCCATTCTGTGACTACAGCAGCCTCTGTTTAAGACCATATAACCATTTGCACTTATTATAATTGAAATTAGCCCTGATAAAGACACTTTTGCTGGGCATAGCACTACTGGATCTTTTTTGGGGCATCCCATTCTGTGACTACAGCAGCCTCTGTTTAAGACCATATAACCATTTGCACTTATTATAATTGAAATTAGGCCTGATAAAGACACTTTTGCTGGGCATAGCACTACTGGATCTTTTTTGGGGCATCCCATTCTGTGACTACAGCAGCCTCTGTTTAAGACCATATAACCATTTGCACTTATTATAATTGAAATTAGGCCTGATAAAGACACTTTTGCTGTGCATAGTACTACTGCTGCCTGCCAGGTGCACTCCTGTTGGGGCATCCCATTCTGTGACTACACCAGCCTCTATTTAAGACCATAACCATTTGCACTTATTCTAATAGAAATTAGGCCTGATAAAGACACTTTTGCTGTGCATAGTAGTACTGCTGCCGGGTGCACTCCTGTTGGGGCATCCCATTCTGTAACATCCCATTAGCCTCTGTATTTACTCTAAGCTGCAAACTTATTTAAAGAAATTTGGCCTGTATGAGCCTGCTTACACACTGCTGCTGTGTGCATATATTCTGATCTCAAGTCAGCTTTGGGGCATCCCATTCTGTAACATACCATTAGCCTCTGTATTTACTCTAAGCTGCACAGTTATTTAAAGAAATTTGGCCTGTATGAGCCTGCTTACACACTGCTGCTGTGTGCATATATACTGATCTCAAGTCTGCTTGGGGCATCCCATTCTGTAACATCCCATTAGCCTCTGTATTTACTCTAAGCTGCAAACTTATTTAAAGAAATTTGGCCTGTATGAGCCTGCTTACACACTGCTGCTGTGTGCATATATACTGATCTCAAGTCAGCTTTGGGGCATCCCATTCTGTAACATCCCATTAGCCTCTGTATTTACTCTAAGCTGCACAGTTATTTAAAGAAATTTGGCCTGTATGAGCCTGCTTACACACTGCTGCTGTGTGCATATATACTGATCTCAAGTCTGCTTGGGGCATCCCATTCTGTAACATCCCATTAGCCTCTGTATTTACTCTAAGCTGCAAACTTATTTAAAGAAATTTGGCCTGTATGAGCCTGCTTACACACTGCTGCTGTGTGCATATATACTGATCTCAAGTCTGCTTGGGGCATCCCATTCTGTAACATCCCATTAGCCTCTGTATTTACTCTAAGCTGCACACTTATTTAAAGTAATTTGGCCTGTTGGAGCCTGCTTATCCACTGTTGCTGTGCATATATACTGATCTCAGGTCTGCTGTGGGGGCATCCCATTCTGTAACATAACATAACCTACCTCTCTTATTTACACTAAGCAGTTCTCTTATTTAAACTAAGCAGGCCTCTTATTTACACTAAGCAGCTCTCTTATTTAAACTAAGCAGGCCTCTTGGAGGCTGATTGTCCACTTTTGGGTGTGCATTTATATTCGGTTTCATATACAGTGGGGTATCCCAATTTGTAAGATAACCTACCCCAACCATGCAAACTAAATAGGCCTGTTGCAGCCTGAGTTTCTCTGCTTGCGTATGGCCTGCATTACAATCTGTCTCTTTCAATGACACTGCTGCCTGGGGTATCCCAATTTGTAAGATAACCTACCCCAACCATGTAAACTAAAGGTTACGTCCTTCCAGAAGGAAAACTTATGGCGAACACTATTTTTGTTAGGGGCATTGACCTTTGGATTGATCGGCATGAAATTAAGGTTTTTTTTTCAAAGTATGGCGCTGTAAAGAAGGTCAAAATTATTTCTCATACTTGGATTATTGTTACTTTTTGTTCAGCTTGAAATATACCAGGCCACACGGGCATCCAAAGGCACATGCTATTTTAACCCTATCTGTTATACAACATAAGCGTTGATCAGCATCAGCTTCATTAAGCTACTTCAGTTTGCACTTCCTTTTTGACTGCTTTCATTTAACCAGGCCGCAGGGCACCCCAAAGCTGCACCTTGCACCCTACCTGTTTATACTAAATAAGCATCTACAGCCTCAGCTTTATTAAGTTATTGCATTTTGAATTGGTTTTGGTCTGCTTTAAATACACCAGGCCGCAGGGCATCCCAAACCTGCATGTTGCACCCCATCTGTTATACTAAATAAGCGTTGATCAGCATCAGCTTTATTAAGCTATTGCATTTTGCATTGGTTTTTGTACTGCTGCCAAAACACTAGCCCATATGGGCATCCCAAACCAGCACATGTCACCCTATCTGTTATACTAAATAAGCTTCTACAGGCCCTTTTTTTATTTATTTATTTTTATTTATATAGAGCTGTAATAGCTTATATTGTGAGGTAAATTTGCCATTTTGCAGCATAATATAGAGCAGCCCCTGTGTAAATCTGAGGGGCAATAGCTTATATAGTGAGGTAAATTTGCCATTTTGCTTCGTTATATAGAGCAGGCCCTGTGTAAATCTGAGGGGCAATAGCTTATATTGTGAGGTAAATTTGCCATTTTGCAGCATAATATAGAGCAGCCCCTGTGTAAATCTGAGGGGCAATAGTTTATATTATGAGGTAAATTCATGGTTTTGCACCATTATATGGAGCAGGCCCTGTGTAAATCTGAGGGGCAATAGCTTATATTGTGAGGTAAATTTGCCATTTTGCTTCATTATATAGAGCAGCCCAGTTGCCATCTAAATCAACTACTGTCCGGCCAGTACAGCTTTTCCAGGGCAAACTCTGCTAGTTGCGGACACAAGTCAAGTTTGGCTTCCCAGCAAATCCAGTGGATCCTGAAGGTGTGTTGGCATGGTCATGTCAAGGTATGACATGACCTGCTGTTTGAGGTCCAGCTCCAGGTCTTCCTGCTGCTCATGAGTAGACTCACTATGCGGGTGTAGAAAGCTACTCACTAGCGACTGAAGACTGAGGCTGCTGCTGATGGAGCTGCTGCTGCTGCTGCTCCTTCCACCCCCCCAGCAGCCATGGCAGTGGAAGGTGATCGCAGAGGTCCCCCCGAGTCAGACCTGCGGGAGTATGGGCCATGGCACAGATAGACATCGCCCAACTGACTACATGGGATGTCTCTGTAGTAGGTCAGTTTTTCCTCCCTCTCAGTGGGCGTAAAAAATGCCCCCATTTTGTGCCGGAAGCGAGGGTCCAATAAGTTGGAGAGCCAGAAGTCTTCCCGCTGACAAATGGAGACAATTCTGCGCTCACTAGTACGCAAGCATGTGAGCATGCATCGTGCCATTTGTGCAAGTCACTCGGAGGGACTACCTGTCTCCATCTCCACTGTAAACTGCCACGGCGTGTCTGGGTCCTCTGTCTCGCCTTCCTCACAACCCTCTAGCTCCTGTGGCTGCTCCTGCTCCTCCTCTCCTGTCAGATGACTAGATAAAATGGTCATTTTGTGAAACCTAAACTGTGGTTTGCTGTGCCCCACCCCCTCCTCCTCCTCCACTTCAGCCCCCACAGGCTTCATGTGGCTGTGAAATGTATGTGCCATGTCTCCAGTGCCCTGACCAGCCATGGTTTCCAACATGTGTTGTAGTACATGAAGCAGTGGAATCTCATCGTTCATCTCATAGTCCTGGCAGCTGACTAATAAAGTAGCTTCCTCAAAGGGCCTGAGCAAACGGTCGGTGTCACGTATGAGCTGCCAATGGTTTACATTGAATTTACACAGGGGTGTCCCCCTATCCGTTTGGATCATCCAGAAATCCGTGATGGCTTTTCTCTGTTCCTATAGTGCAGTGGTCCTCAACCCTGTCCTCAAGGCCCACCAACATGTCATGTTTTTTGGATCTCCAAATAGCCAGCTCTATTGCTCTGCAGCTGCACTAATTACTCCACCTGTGCATCTTTGTGGAGATCTGCAAAACCTGGCCTGTTGGTGGGCCTTGAGGACAGAGTTGGGGACCACTGCTATAGTGGATCCTGCATATGGAGGGTGGAATTGCAACGGGTGGAAACATCGCAAATCAGACTATGTTGGGGTACACCGTTGTGACGCTGAGGCTCAATAAGGTTGTGCTTGGTGGTGTAGGAGTGCCAGAAGTGCATGCTAACTTTCTTTCCTGTTGTTCGGATGTCTTTCAGATGGGGGCAAGATTTCAGAACTAGACTGAACACGTGTGCCATGTCAGGACGCATGACTCTGGCTTCCTTGTCGCAGCGCAAACAAGATGTTCTTCCAAGTGTCAGTCACCATGGGTCCAAATTTGCAGTTTTCGTGGATTAAGCAATGCTTTCATGGATTGAGTTCTCATTTTTAGTAGTTCCTCCCATGTGTGACTCTGTTGGTCAAGGAAAACCATGTGAAGAACAGCGTGAAACCACAATCACCAAGGGGGCCTAAAAGGATATATATTGTCCACCATGAGTCCATAGTTACAGCTCCAGACGTAGACAACACTGTGCACTTTGGTACACACTGACAGGCTAAAGGACTGGCCCACCTTCTGTTCAACAACCATGCCATGGGACTCTTCACCTCGGCTCGGCACAAGCCATCAGTTCTCTGAAAGGTCCACCACTGGGTAATGCAGCAGGCTGGACTTATGGTGACGCTGTCTGAGAGGAGAAATCCCTCAGACATCAAGATTAAAAATTCCAAGAATTTTTGAGGGCTAATTATTCAGAGGCAAATGATAGCTAGTTGTTTCTGATTTAATTACAAGGTGGAAACACACCCTCAAACAAAACTTCACTTTGGCAATACTATTGCATTTGTCTATTCATAATTTTATGTATATATACTAACTAACCTACTTTTTCTCCACAGGATTGTGGATGCAACATGAAAAACTGACACATCGCTGAGTAGCTGATTTTTTCTATCAACAGTCCCCAATTATTCACTGCTGCTGCTGCCGCCACCACCGCAGACTCCAGGGACCCTCTTCCACAACCTCGGCTTGCGACACCTCCTCCCACGACACTCTCCTCATCACTAATTGCCGGCTAGTGGAAGAAGAGGCGAGTGTCTCCTCCATTTCTTGGCTGGGCAGTAGCTGCTGAATTTTATGATTATCAGATCTTCATCAATGGATAGTGGAGCTGAACCCAAAGCATAACAGACAGACAACAGACAGTTGACTGGGGGTGTCATATGCCACTTGTGATGCAGTGGACTGCTTTTCCAGCACTTCCAGACAAAGTTGCTTCATTGGCTGACACAATGACTGGTAAAGCTGTGGAACATATGGTTTAATAGCAAAAATAACCATTTGTTTTTATATAAAAAAGACCCTGGTTTATACATACTTTTTTTTGTTTCAGAGACTGCCCTGCGTGGAAATGAATGGCGCATGGATCAGCCAAGCTTTCCTCCCAACAATGCCTGATATATTCCAGTAGATAGATGACGGGGTCAGACCAACACTAAAGAAAGATGGATCGTGCAAAACAGATTTAAGGCGCTGCTCTCCAGTTACAGACATTCCTCCACATCGGACCACAAGTAAGTATTGATAAAAAAATCCTTTACGTTACTCTTACTTTTTATTAATATTCTTCGGATAAGACGGATCAGACATGATTCCAGATTAAAAATTCCAAGAATTTTTGAGGGCTAATTAGTCAGAGGCAATGATACCTTGTTGTTTCTGATTTAATTAAAAGGTGGAAACACACCCTCAAACAAAACTTCACTTTGGCAATACTTTTGCATTTTTTTATTCATAATGTTATGTAGATATTACTAACTAAGCTACTTTTTCTCCACATGACTCTCCACAGGGTGTGATTCATCCAATTTTTGGGCTCCTGAAGCCAACCCCAGTGTCTCTTTAGAGAAATATTTGGGCTCCTGCTGCTGCTGCTGCCAACTCCAGGGTGTGATTCATCCTATTTTTGGGCTCCTGAAGCCAACCCCAGTGTCTCTTTAGAGTAATATTTGGGCTCCTGCTGCTGCTGCTGCCAACTCCAGGGTGTGATTCATCCAATTTTTGGGCTCCTGAAGCCAACCCCAGTGTCTCTTTAAAGTAATGTTTGGGCTCCTGTTGCTGCTGCTGCTGCTGCTGCCAACTCCTGCCAACTCCAGGGTGTGAATCATCCAATTTTTGGGCTCCTGAAGCTAACCCCAGTGTCTCTTTAAAGTAATGTTTGGGCTCCTGCTGCTGCTGCTGCCAACTCCAGGGTGTGATTCATCCAATTTTTGGGCTCCTGAAGCCA
Organism: Gastrophryne carolinensis; assembly: GCA_027917425.1. Taxonomy (NCBI): domain Eukaryota; kingdom Metazoa; phylum Chordata; class Amphibia; order Anura; family Microhylidae; genus Gastrophryne; species Gastrophryne carolinensis. Next base: position 86,165,434 of record CM051235.1, on the reverse strand, counting down.
ACCCCAGGGTCTCTTTAAAGTAATATCTGGGCTCCTGCTGCTGCTGCTGCCAACTCCAGGGTGTGAATCATCCAATTTTTGGGCTCCTGAAGCCAACCCCAGTGTCTCTTTAAAGTAATATTTGGGCTCCTGCTGCTGGCAACTCCAGGGTGTGATTCATCCAATTTTTGGGCTCCTGAAGCCAACCCCAGTGTCTCTTTAAAGTAATGTTTGGGCTCCTGCTGCTGCTGCTGCCAACTCCAGGGTGTGATTCATCCAATTTTTGGGCTCCTGAAGCCAACCCCAGTGTCTCTTTAAAGTAATGTTTGGGCTCCTGTTGCTGCTGCTGCTGCTGCCAACTCCTGCCAACTCCAGGGTGTGATTCATCCAATTTTTGGGCTCCTGAAGCCAACCCCAGGGTCTCTTTAAAGTAATATTTGGGCTCCTGCTGCTGCTGCTGCCAACTCCAGGGTGTGAATCATCCAATTTTTGGGCTCCTGAAGCCAACCCCAGTGTCTCTTTAAAGTAATATTTGGGCTATTGCTGCTGGCAACTCCAGGGTGTGATTCATCCAATTTTTGGGCTCCTGAAGCCAACCCCAGTGTCTCTTTAAAGTAATGTTTGGGCTCCTGCTGCTGCTGCTGCCAACTCCGGGGTGTGATTCATCCAATTTTTGGACTCCTGAAGCCAACCCCAGGGTCTCTTTAAAGTAATATTTGGGCTCCTGCTGCTGCTGCTGCCAACTCCAGGGTGTGAATCATCCAATTTTTGGGCTCCTGAAGCCAACTCCAGTGTCTCTTTAAAGTAATGTTTGGGCTCCTGCTGCTGCTGCTGCCAACTCCAGGGTGTGATTCATCCAATTTTTGGGCTCCTGAAGCCAACCCCAGGGTCTCTTTAAAGTAATGTTTGGGCTCCTGCTGCTGCTGCCAACTCCAGGGTGTGATATATCCAATTTTTGGGCTCCTGAAGCCAACTCCAGTGTATATTTGGGCTCCTGCTGCTGCTGCTGCCAACTCCAGGGTGTGAATCATCCAATTTTTGGGCTCCTGAAGCCAACCCCAGTGTCTCTTTAAAGTAATATTTGGACTCCTGCTGCTGCTGCTGCCAACTCCAGGGTGTGATTCATCCAATTTTTGGGCTCCTGAAGCCAACCCCAGGGTCTCTTTAAAGTAATATTTGGGCTCCTGCTGCTGCTGCTGCTGCCAACTTCTGCCAACTCCAGGGTGTGATTCATCCAATTTTGGGGCTCCTGAAGCCAACCCCCGGGTCTCTTTAAAGTAATATTTGGGCTCCTGCTGCTGCCAACTCCAGGGTGTGATTCATCCAATTTTTGGGCTCCTGAAGCCAACTCCAGTGTATATTTGGGCTCCTGCTGCTGCCAACTCCAGGGTGTGAATCATCCAATTTTTGGGCTCCTGAAGCCAACCCCAGTGTCTCTTTAAAGTAATATTTGGGCTCCTGCTGAAGCTGCTGCCAACTCCAGGGTGTGATTCATCCATTTTTTGGGCTCCTGAAGCCAACCCCAGGGTCTCTTTAAAGTAATATTTGGGCTCCTGCTGCTGCTGCTGCTGTCAACTCCTGCCATTTCCAGGGTGTGATTCATCCAATTTTTGGGCTCCTGAAGCCAACCCCAGGGTCTCTTTAAAGTAATGTTTGGGCTCCTGCTGCTGCTGCTGCTGCCAACTTCTGCCAACTCCAGGGTGTGATTCATCCAATTTTTGGGCTCCTGAAGCCAACCCCAGGGTCTCTTTAAAGTAATGTTTGGGCTCCTGCTGCTGCTGCCAACTCCAGGGTGTGATTCATCCAATTTTTGGGCTCCTGCTGCTGCCAACTCCAGTGTCTCTTTAAAGCAATGTTTGGGCTCCTGCCCCTCATAGTGATGCCACTTCAACTCTCTGCAATTGTGCCGCTCTGCGATTCTATTAGCGATGCCTCTGATCTGCATGTGATATTTATTCAAAGTATTATTTAACTAACCCAGCACGCATCCTGTGCGTGTTACAGCAAGGCAGAGTGGTTTACAACCCTATTGAGGCTTTAGGAGGCTCAGAAATAGCCGTTTTTAATAGCGATTCGTCGCGAATTTATTCGGGTCGAAGAGATTTTTGTCGGAAAATTCGGCGAATCAGTCGAATCGAATTTTTCAAAAGTTCGCTCATCTCTAGTCAGGTTGTTATCTCATACAGTATATATATTACAGTGTATATTTTTAAACTACTGTACATCTAAAAGCCTTACAAACAGAAAAGAAACTGAAACATTAAAAATTAAGAACAAACATTACAATTAAGAAAATAGAGTAAAGAAAAAAGGGGGGCAGTAGTAGTCACAGAGCTGTGTAGGTCAGAGAGCATCAAGCACCACCAGGACCCTGTTTGTGAGTAGAACTCGCTCACTCCTCACGCACACATGCGCACACTCATCCTGCAGCCCTGATTCTGGTTGGTAGGTGGACATGACCAGAATATGACCATCGTCCTTGTTTGTACCACAACTAGGGCTGTGGGATGACTATTAGCTTTGTGGGAGTGTCTGTAAATGTGAGTCAACTTTTACCAGCCCCACAATTGCTCTATAAGATGCACAAACATATGTCCACAATATGTCCTATTGAGGGTGAAATGGTACATAAGTAAGAATTTACTCTGGTCATTAAAAGCTATGTTCTTACCAACAACTGGGGGTTTATAGGATAAGGACCCTTTCCCACCCTTCCTTGAATTATATCAAATAAATAGCCTCTTTGTACATCTGTGTACATGCCCAAAAAAATATATGGGCAGTGCAGGTAAATTTATCGCATTTATTGTTTTGTAGCAAAACGAAAAAAATGGGGGAACCCACCCTCCCCCAAATAGATGCCAGGTAACTATTGAGTTGCACTACTCATAAGTGTAAAAAAGTATGAAAAGTTTATTAATCTTAATGGTTACATGACAAGACATTCAAACATTTACACAAATGGACAACAGACATCACATTAATATATAAAAACACCAGGGGGCACCGGGGGTCTGTAGGAATACATAATACTACCCTAACCTCCAACTCTAATCACAATGCCTAAAATCTAATCACCTATTTCAATATGTTCAAATCTACAATCCAAATGTGCAATTGTGCTTTATACAAACATTATACAGCAGTATCAAACACTAAAATCACTATTAGTAATAATATAACAGGAGGACCAACCAGGGTGTGCAAGAGAAAAACAAGGTTATAAATGTCACCAAAAAATAGCGCAAAGAAATTCTTAAATGTGCATATACAGACCAACCGGGGCACCCCTGTAAAGATGAGACGCCAACGCGTGTCGTAGTGACCCCTACACTACTTCATCAGGGCGGAAAATCATTTATTGTTTTGTACTTATGAATCTACACTGTTCAATTTGTAACGTATAAGTGGGAAATCTTACCCGTCAAGATTTAAAGGGTAAGTCCACTTATGATGGCAATTAAAAACTGATGTCCTCAGAGTGCTGGGCATATCTGTTATTTTTTTATTTGTTTTAAAAAGAGACTTTAAAAATCTCTAGCAACAGCATTTATGTTAGCAACAGTACACCAAAGTGGTGTGGTTGGTGTACAGAGCAGAGACTTCCTGATTCTGACTGGTTCAGATAAGAGGACCACTGTCTTGTGTTCCAGCAGCAAAGGGGTTACTAGCAGCATTCTCCCCTGGGGTCATTACTTCTGCACTTTAACAGCACAGAACCATTGGAATCCAAGGACACATGGAAACAGTGTGCTGTAAAGTAAATCACAGATATGCGGTCACAATGTTTGTTTTATATTCCAAAAGAGGAGTCAGGTAAAGCATTTAATGCAGTCTAAATTCTAAAACTATTGCTAACAATAATTTGCAATTTCTTAGACCCGAGTAGTACAATATCTGTGATAAAACAAATTGGTCAGATTGGATTTTCTCATCTGTCATGGCTTTGTACTGTACACACAATATAATGTACATGTATCTAGAAAAGATAAGTCCATCCTGGTCCTGAAAACAAGAGCAGGAAATACAATATCTTTGTAAGGTATGTGAACCTGTTGATCTGTTGATATTGTTATTGTTAATGTCAACTTTCTAACTGATCATTGTTGCATTTTCCTATTTTATTTGTCTTATTTCCTCTTACTGGTGGGTATTGATGTGTAGTAAAGATCATGTTCACTTTTAGATGATACCCTGAGGTTGCACTGCAGTGCTGCAGTGTTTGTGCTGCATTGTAACATGCACTGTGATAGACCTCTATGGGCTGCATTACCACTGGGTTGTGGTCAAAGCAATACAAAATGTGACTCTTCCCAAAAATATACAGAATTAGCTTTGTGTTTCAAAAGTAGAATACACATCTGGGTGTGACTGAGGACTTTATTCAGTCCTATTCCTTTTCCTGCTGAATAGTACACCCTTTTTCTAGAGGGTCATTAAAACTTTACAGGGACATTGAATATGAGTAGAGAATGAAAGAAAGCCTTTCCGTTTGAGGGAAATTTGTTTCCTCTCTACGTCCTGACATGTGTCGCTCCCTAAGGTGGCTTCTGACTTTGTTTTGGTACATCCAAGTCTCACTGCCCATACAGCCATCTCTCTCTGGCCATATGCTGATGAGTAGGAATGAGCAGCAAGCTCCTGACTCCTGAGGAATAAGCGAACCCCCTATATTTATAGAATCCAAACCGTGGTCACCATTAAAATCAATGGGGACCCAAACAATAAAAAATTGTGATTCCGCTTGTGCAGAGTGTGCATCTGGAAGCGGACTGTAACTTAACTGAGCCCCGCGATCCGGTCCCTGCACCGTCACACCACAGCAAAGTACTGGGATTAGGAGTGTCCTCACTCATGGGAGAGCAGTGACCATCTTTCTGAGGGGACTGGATCGCAGGACTCAGGTAGGTTACAGCACTTACAGCTGCACCCTCTGCTTAGGTGAAGCTGGCTGATCAACCAGCGTTTCCGGGTTCGGGCTAAATGCCAAACCTGAACACAAACTTCTGGTTGAAGGTTTGGAAACCCAAACTCGCAAAATTCGGTACAAACCTGAACTTTGCGTTTCAGGTTCGTCCAACACTACTAGTAAGGTGCAAACCCCAAAAATATGTGGAGTGCATGTCTGTGAAACTATTAACTATAACAAAGCATTGAACCGTTAGTCTCCGGATACTTTGGGAAAAGCCTAAGAGATGTAAAGAGATGATTTGCATGGCTCTGCCTACTTCTAAGGATCATGGGAGAAAATCCTCCTATTTAAGTAAGCACAATGTAAATACTTCCTGTTTTCAAAGACCCGCTTCAATAGACTCCTTCCTACATGGAAGTTCCTGATGTATGAAGATACCTTTTTAAATAAATAAGAGCAATCCAGGCTGAGATCATGCCCCCCCCCCCCCCACCACAACCATTGGGCCAACTTCTTTTACTGGCATGGCGGGTGAGCAATGTACGTCGCAAGAGCAGTGGCAAGTAAGTAGGCTGCCTTGTGCCCTTTGGCTCGTTTGACCTGAGGTCTTTAGAAAAAGGCCACCAAAGTGCCGAGTCCGCTGCTTGCTGGTCAGAAGCAAAGTGAGCGTTCAGCATTTATATATTTAAACTGGTCAGGGACTAAAGGCAAAGCCGCTATTTATCTGTTACTCTTACTGTTCTCGATGTTAATTGACAAAGTGGAAGCAGTTAGGGTCAGTCATGCTACAGCATGTGATTTTTGTTTTGCATAATTGCACTCTGCATTGCACTGAGAAACATTTATTATGTTACAGAGAAGATAACAAGATCCTGTTTTACCACTGAACGCTCAATAAATTCAAAATGCTGGATTGGGAATTTTTCTTTCAGTTGCTCTTCCTTGTCTCTTACACTTTTCCCCAAAGGGGCTGCTGCTGCCAAACTCAGGATCCCGTTGCATCTACTTAGCAGTTACTGTGGCTGAAGCACAGGTTTCACATTACCAAAACACTGCACCAGTTTGCATTGTAGGATTTATTGCTGAGTTGCAGAATTTATCTTTGCAGTATTTTACAAGCTGTCTTCCACATGAGACATCTCATCGAGATATAAGTCAAACAAGGCTTGCTTTTTGTCCCCCAAGCTTCCCCTCATGATCATCAGGAGCATTCATTTTGCCACATATATGCTCCATGTGGCCGCTACATAATGTGGCAGCCTAGTCATTGTTACTTTCAAAGTAAGGTTAGCTCATTTGGTTATTTGCTCTTACATGATCTCCGAAGCCTTGCCTTGTGTCAGGTCCCGTGGGACATCCGCCTTCTGAGTAAGTCCGCAACCCCCAATCTCCGCAGCTACACCTATAGTCAAGCCCTCGTCTGCCGGGACGCTTTATACGCCTCACCGGGCATGGTTGCCCCCAGGATTTGGTAGCACAAAGGATGCGGACTTACGGGGAGGAAGGCGGATGAACCAGGAATGAGACTGGGCGAGGTCGGGCAAGCAGGGGTCATACACGGGAGATCAGTCCAGACAAGTGTGGAACAAAAGGATGAGACGGAAGAGTAGTCAAAGTCGAGCCAAGAGTCAAGCCAGTACGGGTACGCAGTACAAGGGAGCAGGCAAAATCGGAGTCAGAAACAGGCAATGGTTGGTCCAGGCGGCAATCACGGGATGGTCAATACACAGCAAGATCAAACGGGAAGTACAGATACGGATAATCAAACCCAGTAGCACGCTATCACGGGCAAGGACAAAATGTGAGGGAAACACCTTTATAGGAAGTGGGTTGACATGATTGGTGCAACCTAGGACACTTGGGCTGATTGCCCCATTCAACTATAGGGTGTTCTCGCCCAGAACACAGGACTCATTGGCCCACCTTAACTCAGCCTCCAGTGGCGCTGCAGTCAGCACACGCGAGCACGACCTGTCAGAGAGAGGCAGGGAGGAGAGGGGGCGTGTCTGCTCATCCCGGCTCGCTCCGACGCTGCCTGCTGGAGACGCGGCCGCCGAGTGGGGACGGAGGCAGACAAGTGCGGCGTGAAGGTGAGTTGTTCGTGACACCTTGATTTCCAACTTTGCCTTGTCAGAAGTGATGCTAACAAAAAGTTCCCCTTCTGTTTGGTGTACCCTTTATTTGTGCTAGTCTTCAAGTTCTTTTCCAGAGTAACTCAACCGAGCTTGTCACCAAAGTGATTATACTAATTACCAGAAATGTTTTTTTTTTATCTTGCTAGTTCTCATTGCAAGTCCTTGCAGAATAAATTGGCCATTAGTCACTGTGGTAATTTTTTTATGCTTTGATGATTACTTGAGGTTGCAGAAGAGAGGACTGATGAATCTATATGCCTCTAGCAATGGATCCTAAACTGCCCTTTTAGTTTTCTTTCCTCTGTGTAGAAGCAGTTCCAGATTCTCCCATGAGGCCTCTGTTTCTTCTTTTGAATACTGTGACTCCTCTTTAAAGCTTATCATTGCTCTTCCAGCCTTACGTGATCATTTAAGGGAAAGTCCCCTGTCAACAGAATTTAAAAAAAAAATTATATTCTTGCGTGCAAGGTGCTTAGTTTTTTTCAGTAATTTATTATGATAGAACATGTGTGTTTTATGGAAGCAGTTTTCACAGATCTGCAATCTGTTAATATTGTCAACTGTACCCCCCAGTCTATCCACTAACATCTACAAGAGAAATGTGAGCTGTGTACACACAGAACGCTGCTGCTAGGTAGGTTTAAAGTGGACCAACACCCAGGATTTTTACGATCCTGGGTCCACCGTTCGGGGGTGCCCCGCTATGTTAAGCCCCCCAGATCGCAAGTTACAACTCACCTCTCCCCGCTCCTACGGCGCATGCGCGGCCCGCTCGTCCAATAATTGCGCTCGGAGCTGCTGTGGTATGCGTGTCAATGAGACATCTTACCGCAGCGGCTCCGAGGATGCTGGCGGGCGCATCTCGTGCTTCCCTCTAACAGGATGCGCGCCTGTGCCAGCCATTCACAAATGGCCGACGCGGGCACGTGCAAGCGCCGTTGGACCGGCAATCAGGTAAGTGCAGCGGGCATCCTGGGGGGTTTCACACAGTGGGGCTTCCCGATTTTGGATGCCCGGCGGGGAGGGATTGGATCGACCCGGGAACCTTATAGATTCCCGGGCCGGTCACGCTGGGTGTTGGTCCACTTTAAGCATTAGTGAGCTCCCTAAGCTCAGCAGCGGCCATAGCAGCAGTGTTCTGTGTGCAAAGGATTTACCTCTCTCTTCTTGGTGTACAGACTTGGTGTACGGTTGCCAATAGCAACAGATTGCAGGTAGTAAAAACAGCTTCCATAAAACACCCATTTGCTAACATAAGAAAGAAAAATACAAGATCAGCTCAGCACCTTGGGAACATATTAAATAATGCCATGGAAGGTATACTTTCTCTTTAAGGAACTATTTAAGTCCTGACTCTTGGAAACTGCCCAAAACTGACTGGCTTCTCTACTGACATTTTATGACCTTACAGTATTACCTACTGTAGATAAACAGTTCTCCGATAACAGTGCATACCAGCTCTCTGCCTTGCTGTAATCTTTCAACCTCTTTCGTAATAATCCTGTGACCCTATATAGCCTCAGAATCCATTCACTGACATCATCCGCAGGAACACAGACCTCCAGCAGCCTTTTTAGCACTCTGAACTATCCAGCCTCTCCTTCTTTCTAGGTGGAAAAGTTATATTAAAGTGATTATATTTGCCTATCTTTAGTGAAGTCATTTAGAATATTCCTAACAAAGATACTGCATAGTATAGCTAATGTTAGCTAGAGGACTAGTCATAGGAAGAATTGGGAAGCTGAGTGTAGCCTGCACACATAGGCAATCTTACCCCCTCCAATTTCAGCCTCCTAAGTCCCCACATATTGAGAATATCCGCAGTTCCTGAGGGTTTCATAAAGCGGGCATTCCAAATTGGAATTTCCTGAGGGTAGTTTTTAAATTCCAGGGCCAGGTTCACAGGGCTTTGATCCACTTTAAGTGTTGTAAATAATATATTCTAATTTAGAAGTAGATGACCATCGCCCATCTAATCCCTGTAAGTTTGGATTCATTAATATGATTAAAAAAAGAAATATTAATTATAGCAGTTATAGTAAAACTCATTTAGGATATATTAACTGATACATTCATCTTGGTTTCATGCTAATAAGACACATGAGTCAAAGTGTTTATTCAAAGAGATACCCTACTGAGCAGTTTATTTAAGAAAAATTAAATTAAGCATATGAGCAAGAAATGCGCTTGCAACATCCAGTTTATAAAGCAAAGTAGATGATAACATTAACGAGCCCCTTTAGACGACAACATAAAAAAAATAATAGGAAAATTTCTAGGAGCTTGAATACAAGCTTCATTTGCCCATCCATGCATACTGCTTTGATGTTAGATATGTTGTGACCCATCAGACTAAAATGTAGATGAGACAGCACAAGGGATTACATATTCAGTTCAATGTTGCGTTTCGTCTGGGGTGGCCAGGGTTGTATTTAAGATTTGTGCTGCCCCAGGTGCTTTTTGATCTTTCCCCAGATCTCCTCTAATTTTTAGAATAGACCAAAACCCACGTAACCCAACTTTGGAGTCTAAAATATTTCAGGGCCAGCTTGTCCCCAGGACAACTGCCCTGCATATCTGAATGGCTTGCAGTGGATGTGCACCAGAGGGAGCGTCCCAGGTCCCAAATTAATGTTGATTGGAGTAGAGGCGGCACATGTACTGATGGGGGCGTAGATTGAGGTGATTGACAGGACAAACCAAGGGGATTTGGGTTTTACACACAAAGCATCCCAAATCAGGTTTCCCCCAGGCTTCAGGTTACAAGGACCAACAATGTTTTTTTTTTATTCTGTATTTTGCATATTTAACCCTGATTGCCCTTTTATTAAAGTGGACAAAAATGTAGCCCTAAAGTCTCACATTCACATCAATCCATCTGCCACATCCTTACTTGTTGTAAGGGTCTGACTAATGGATTAATATGAGTATGTGCAAGGGCAGTGAGGTGCTGGTTGGATGACTGGTGTGTATGTGTGTGCCAAGATCTGGCTGGTAGATTGATGTATGTAGGTGTTTAGTAATTTACACACGCACATCAATCCGACAACCACAGATAGGTGTTGGTCGGGGAATGGATGAATGGAAAGATCAATGAAAGTAGCTGATTGGGGAAGGGGGGTAGTTGTGGATAACGGGGATTGCATAGACAGATGAATTAGAGGAGCCAGTTGGTGGGATAGATGTTGGTGGGTGGGTGGACGGACAGGAGAGTGCGGATGGGGGACGAATGGAAGAGAGAAGCCGGTCGGGGGACAGGTGTGGAGGGGGGATGAATGCAGAGATGCCAACCTTGGAAACCATTTTTTAGGGTGATGGATGTTGGAGTCCTGATTGGGTTTTACTCACCCCATAGGGGAGTAAAAGTTATTAAAATACATTACTAATATACAGTAATTTTGAACAGTAACTTTTCCCCAACACAGCAAATGGCTGCAAATTGGGGGGGAGGGGGTGATTGCCCTGCACAAAATGGGGTATAAAAAGTATGCTCAAATTAATGAGAAAAAATTAAAAATATTTATGAGATACATGAATAAACAAAAACATTTACATTTTCTACTGGTGACAGAGGGTAAATCAGGATATAACACCAGGGGGATTGTCATGCACAAAATGGGGAAGGGAAAGTGCTCCAAATAATTTCAGAAAACAAAAAGTTAAATAAATACATCAATAAATAAATAAAGAAATACATTAAAATATAATTTTTAATAGGTGTTAGGAGGCAAATTGTGTGGTAACATCAGAGAGATTGCGCTGAACAAAATGGGGTAGGGAAGAAACTCTGGATAATCACAGAAACAAAAAAATAATAATTTGATGCATAAAATAAAATATTGTCTTTTTACAGGGCTTTATATGGGCTTTTACCGACATTCAACCGGTTTACTGGTGTTTTTATTTTTTTTTTATAATTTCTTTCAATACAATTTGTATCTAATGAAAAACATTTTTTTTGTCCCTTTCCCTCGTTTTATCGAATGCTGCTTAACCAGCATTTATGAAAGCCGGGAAAGTGCCTTCTTACTTATTTTATTTAATGTTTCTTACATTTAAAAAAGGCTACCAGCCTGGGCACCAAACATACGGGCTTGTAACCCAGGGCTCAGAGGCCGCGCTATTGGTGGCCCTTGTCCCTACAAATTACAAGCCCTTATACCCTTTCGTATGGCCTTGGAGATCTTTCAGGGGTGCCTTGGGCAATGTTGGCTCCTGAACATTTTGAACTGGTTCACCCCAGGTAAAAAAGAAATTTAACTTATACTCACCTGTCCACTTCTTCCATCTCCTGTCCCTTGCTAGCGCTGTCTTCTTTGGGCCAGCAGGTCTTCTCTGATTTCATCTATGATGTTGGTGAGATTCCATGGAGGCCACACCTCTAAATATAAAAGTACAAGTACAATACTTTTTTTGTGGTGTCTGAAAGCCCATACCAAAGGGCATAAGGGCTTGTAACTTGCAGGGACAGGTTCTACCAGTAGAGTGACCTCTGTGCCCTGGGCAACAAGCCCTTATGCTTGGTGCCTGGGCCGGTAGTCTTTGGAGGGACCCTACTTTTGAGGAACAAAAAAAAAAATGAATGCGGCATTGATTGAAAAAAGTTAAAATTACCACGTTTTTTCATGAGATAAAAATTGTATCTAGCCAAAAAATATAAAAAAAATAAACCTGCAGGCAGTTTCAATGTCAAAGTCAGGCTATTTTTCATTAACTAAAAATTGCATTTCGTTAACTAAAAATCGTATAATGCCTGTAAAAGCAGCATTCAGTTAAATATTGAAAACTGATAAAATTAAAAAAAAGTCAGGCAATTTTTTGCAAAATTGTATCTAACTAAAATTGCCCAAAAAATTATAAAATAAGCTAAAAAAATAAAGCCACAGGCAGTTTCAATGTTAAATTGAATGCCTGTAAAAGCAGCATTCAATAAAACACGGAAAACTGGAAAAAATACAAATAAAAAGTCATGCTATTTTTTGTTAGATAAAAATTATATCCAATGAAAAATGCCCCAGAAAATACAAAAGAATATAAAAAAATAAACCAGAATACAGTTTCAAAGTTAAATTGAATGTCCCTTAGGTGTAGTGCTGGCAGACAACCTGTGAAAGTCCATTTTTGAGCACCATAATCTATTTATATTTTGACAGAATGGTGCTGCAAGTCACAATGCCTGATATTAAGTAATCAACTTGGATTGGCACTAGGCATTGGCTGTCCTGTGTCAGTGTCTGTTGGACCCTTATGCCGGTTAGAGCAGTGCCAGTGAGCACCGTTCTGTATCGCCACCTTATAGACGCTTCACACCATATTTATTAATTTTTGGCATGCTGAAAAGGTTGGTGCTGTATTTAACAGGTGCTGGTCAGCGTTTCTTCTTTACAGTTACGGGATATAATTGCTGTGAACAAAGAAAACAAACTTGAAAGTGGGTTTAGGCTGCATTTTAGTTGTTTTGCTCTTAAGTACACACTGGTAAAATAGGCCTCCAAAAATGATTTTACAAGAAATGTAATGTAATAAAATGACATTCGGCAGCATCTAAGTCCTGCATTTACTTTCATGACAAGTCACCAAATCAAATTTTGTTATAATTGTGTTTAATATTAATTATAAGCAAGAAACACTTCAGTACGTTGCTGCTCATTGTCTATGGGATCTAAACCTACAGCACAAGTATAAACTGGCGCAGCTTGGAGAAGAGCGTCAGTGACCTCAAACTATATGGCGCTGGTTATAAATTAGATGCAGGCTAGTGCGCACATTGGCGCTGTTTTTGGTTTGTTGAATTGGGTACTGAGCAGTGCTACAGCTAAATATTGGCTGAGTAGTATTAAGAGGCGCTTGATAAATGAGGATCCCTGTCTCTGATGAGGACCTGGTCAGGAAGCAGGAAGCAATTATATACAGGAAGACGTTATATACATTTTATACTGGCACGCCATGTGTGACATCAAAGGGGAGCGGCTAGGTGGTGGCTAGCAGCAGACTGATTCACTTCCTCCTTCTTCCTCTTTTTCCTGTGAATTTGTCATTGTGACTTTCTGGCATCCTAATCTATGTGTAGTAGCCAATGAAAATGGTGAGTTGTGGAAAACTCTGGCTCGTACTGAACAAAATTTTTCCTGAGGATTGGACCAAATTCCGGTTCAGGCTCAGTTCACTAATCAGTACATAGCCTAAGTAAGAATATGTGTCATTTTTAGATATTCCTTCTAATCCACGGTACTGAGGTTCAGGCTAGATTGTGTACTGCCTGAAAAATCATAATTTTACACTGGTAAAGACAGTAGGGTATGGGGCCAATGTGTTCACAATGAAAATGTTTTTAAGTAAAAATAACCAAAATAGACTATACTCCACTCTGTGATCTCCAGTACTTTTAAATTAGAGAAACAAGGATACAGTCACTGTGAAGGCCTTAGAATTTTTCTTTTACCTTGAGGGGGTATATATTTAGTTTATTAGAGGTTCTAGTACCATACTTCACTGTAAATCATCACCGCAATAGTATTTTATGTTTTCATGTCACCATTGCATATTTATCTTTTGTAATAGTTACCAAAAGGTTAGAAATACAATAATGTATGTATGCAAAGCCTCGGGAGGCTGAAGGTTAAGTCAGCTCCACTCCTGCTCCTTTCTTTGGATGCAATATGTTTACTGGTTTAATTTCCAGCATGTATTTTCATGTTGGCATTGTGTATTGATATATACACAGTAAAGCACAGAGCTCAAAAGCAAATCAGCAGTATAAGTGTGTCATCCCGCAGCGCATGCTCCACCACCAGACTGGTTGTTCACCAGTTTATAGTGTCCACACTCTTACCGGAACACAGTGGTAGATATGCCTTGATATGACACTTAGATGCTCAACATCCATTAATCTTCAAGCATATATATAGGCATATATATAGCATATATAAGGTTTATATCACGAGTCACGTGGTGGCCCTCACGTTACTCGTGCGTCATACTGAATCTGGTTTAAAAGGCCGGCAAAGCATTCCGGTAGCAGTCGCTACGGCGACGAAACGCGTTGGATCGCTTGGACATTTTATACTGTGGATTCTTTTCGCCTGGAAAGTTTTATTTGACCTGGACCTTGGGCAAGGCTGGCGGTAAGAATTTCTGAGTACCCCATTGTTCTGAATGCCTTTCTACATTGATTGTGAGTGCGTTTTCATTAAATAGATTTTTACCATTTATGGGACGTACTGTACTATTTTCTGTTTTTTGTTACTTTGCATGGAACATTATGCTATAATTCTCCTAATACACCCAACCGAGCGGCTTTGAGCTTGGCTGCTATTTTGGGAAATCCTGCTTGAAGATTAATGGATGTTGAGCATCTAAGTGTGATATTAAGGCACATCTTCCATTGTGTTCCAGTAAGAGTGTGGGCACTATAAACCGGTGAAAACGACCCGTCTGGTGGTGGAGCATGCGCTGCTGGATGACACACTTATACTGCTGATTTGCTTTTGATCTCTGTGCTTTACTGTGTATATGTTTAGGAAGAGAGACTTAAGGACTCTGTGTGTGTATGTTGAGCTCTATTTTGTTTTATTAGCGCTCTATTTTCTCTATTTTTTTATTGTGTATTGATAGCATTCAATAAAAATGACTGAACAGGAAAAATGACTACTAAGAATACATGTATACTGTAAGTATAAAATGTAGGGGATTGGTAGCTTGGTATCACTGGTAGCCTACAATTGATTAAATGGAGTTCTGCTTCAGGGTTGATCCTGCTCCATGGACAGCGGAGTAGCTAGGCTTTCTGGCATCCGGGGCAAATATTTGAAATTGTGCCCCGTCCCTGTTCTTAGGCCCTCCGTTGGCACCCCCTGACCTGCTGCACCCGGGCAAGTGCCCCACTGCTCCCCCTAGCTACGCTCCTGCCATGGATTCATCAGTCTCAAAAGAGAAAGTCTCCACACTCTTCACTTCCTCTTGTCCTACAACATGCATCTTCCAGGCTCTTACTACCCATCTGACCAAAATGTTCAACCTCTCTTTCTCTCTCTCTTCTAATACCTTCCCTTCTACTTTCAAACATTCTGCAACACATCCAGTGAAAAACAACTAATCTCTGACAGACCTGTCTCTAATCTCCCCTTTATTTCTAAACTTTATCTCTAAAGTGTTAAAACTACTGGTCTACTCTTGGCTTATCTGCTACCCATCTGACAACTCTATCTTTGATCCATTGCTGAACACTTCACAGAAACCTCTCTCAACAAAGTGACAAATGACCTCCTGACAGCCAAATGCAATGACAACTACTCGCTACTCATTCTCCTGGACCTCGCCAGCATTTGACACTATAGAACACCATCTCTTAGTCAGCTTGTTTCAATCTTTTAGCCTTAGGGACACTACTTTCTCTTGGTTCTACTTTTCTTTCGCTCTCTCTCTCTCTCTCTCTCTGGGAACCCTTTCAGTGTATAATTTGCTGGCTCCACCATATCTCCCTTTTCTCTTACTGTTGGGGTTTCTTAGGGTTCAGTACAAGGTCCTTTTCCCTCTACATAGCCCTACTGGAAAAACTAGTACTATCGCTATGCTAATGACACCCAACTCTATACTTCATTCCATGACCTCACTTCAGAACACCAGTGACTGTCTGCTGTTTCTAACATAATATCCCAATGTCCTCTAGGAAACTGAATCTTTCAAAAATAGAAATCTGTGTGGTCTCACCATCTATTGACTTAACTTAACCTGACATCCCCCTCTCAGTGTATGGCACTATCATAACTTCTAAGCAGCATGCTCGATATCTAGGTGTCACAATTGATTCTGATATGTAATTCACTGCCTATATTCCTATAATCCTATATTATATGCTGTCTGCACCTCAAAAACATCTCTAGAATCTGTCCCTCTCTTACTGTATAAACAACAAAAACACTTATCATTGCCCTGATTACTGTACCTCTTTACTAACCAGTCTTCCCATCACTAAACTCTCTCCTGCTGAATGCAATCCATCCTGAATGAAGCAGCCTGGCTCATCTATCTGTCTAACCGCTACTCTGATGCATCTAGTCATTGCACTGGTAGAGGGGGGATCCAGTATAGGATGCAGTTTACCCTACTCATTCTCAATAACAAAGCTCTCCATTGTACTGCACCCCCTACGTCTCCTCCCTCATTTCTGTTTACCACCCTACCTGTGCTTTACGCTCTGCAAATTAATTACGACCAACAATTGCCATAATCCAAATCTTTAACTCTCATTTACAAGACTTCTCCTGAGCTGCCTTATGAAATGCCTTACCCCCAGCAATTAGATCTATCACTAGTGTTAGACGCTCCTTAGGAATGGGTAGCCTACCACATTCACTAATTTAACTCTACTTCTTTAACCCATCTTATAAATCGTTCTTCTGATCCCTCCCCAAGCAATATCCACCACACATTTTGCTCCTAAGAAGCACTAAATCAGCTTGTGGCTGACTTTTATTTTTTCTAAGATGGCCGGACCATGGTACAAAGCACTTATTACCTTTTGTATCACCCCCATTCTCTCATTTCATTGGATCACCCATTTTTGTTATTTAATGTATTCCCCTGTTTGCACATGAACCCTCTGATTGTAAAGCAATGCCAAATATGTTTGCGCTATATAAATAAATATTATTATCATTATTATTATTTGGGTCCAGTTGCTTGGCAGTTTTATTTTATATATTATCATTTATTGTAAAGGAAACATGCTGGTCCCTCTTAGGGCTTTTTTTAGCATGTGCCCTGGTTAAGAAATTTCTGCAGCCATTTTCAAGAAATGACCCTACAATGATTATTTACATGATTTAATATAAGCTTGTCCTTGTTCATTTTTCAGATCACGGATAGTTCCAACATAATAACATTTGTCTGATGATAAAAGAATTACCTTGATGATTTATGATTACTGATGTCAATATTATTTTCGTCTAAAATGTCAGAAAAGTTTAATGTTTGTCATTGTGGCTCTCAGACATTTATCTGTATTTCATTCAGGTAAATTGTAACTTGCTTGGATTTATTAGGACAAATTGATTACTTAATACTTAAAGTGGACCACCACCCAGGATTTTCACTATCCTGGGTTTTGGTCCACTTCCGCGGGGCACCCCGATCGGCCTAACAAACTCACCTCACCCCGCTCCTACGCGAGTGCTCGTCCAATCAGAGCGCTCAGAGCCGCTGTGGTATGTATGGACAAGCGACGGACAACCACAGCGGCTCTGAGCACGCTGGAGGCCGCATCTCGCGCTTCCCTCTAATAGGGAGCGCACCCGCGCCGGCCATTCACAAACGGCTGGCGCGGGTGCGCGCCCTGCTAGAGAGAATGCGCATGCGCCGTTGGAACGGGGATAAGGTAAGGTTTCTGGGCGTCCTGCGGGGGTTCACACAGCGGGGCATCACGATTTCGGATGCCCCGCGGGGAGGGATCTGATCCCCCCTGGGTGTTGGTCCACTTTAAATAATATATAATACCCATCCAAACATTTGCTCTCAGCATTGGTGCACAATTGAATGAGGTGAAGATGGTCGAGGAGACGGGGAGGCCGATTCATCAATAGCGCCAGGTAGCGACAGATGAGCGACTGAAGTATGGCGCTATGAGCGCCGCTAGCGTCAGCCGCGGGCGGTAGCGATTCGCTATAGCAGGCCTCCTCAGTCGCTACCTGGCGTTGTTGGGAACAACGCCTACATTGCTGAATATGATGTTGGCCCTCAGCTTTGTAGGCGCTGTCAGTCAATGTGACCACGCTATTCTACACAGCGCCTGTTAGCTTTGCTGTGTCCTGGCCATCCAGTACCTTCACAATAAAACACATTGCAACATTTTTTTTTTAATTTTAGAGTTTTTATTTTGTGTTGAAAAGGAAATTAAATTAAACCAGATATTAGAATATAAATGCAAAATAAAACATAATTAAACACATAGCCACATTTTAAATTATTTTATTTATTTTTTAAAGAAAAAGGAAATACAATTAAACCACCAATGAGAAAGAAAATGAAAATAAAAACAGAACAGAGAAAGAAAAGGAAAATAGAAAAAGAAAATAAAAACCGAAATGAGAAAGAAAAGGAAAATAGAAACAGAAACTAAAAACAGAAATGAGAAAGAAAAGGAAAATAGAAAAAGAAAATAAAAACAGAAATGAGAAAGAAAAGGAAAATAGAAAAAGAAAATAAAAACAGAAATGAGAAAGAAAAGGAAAATAGAAAAAGAAAATAAAAACAGAAATGAGAAAGAAAAGGAAAATAGAAAAAGAAAATAAAAACAGAAATGAGAAAGAAAAGGAAAATAGAAAAAGAAAATAAAAACAGAAATGAGAAAGAAAAGGAAAATAGAAAAAGAAAATAAAAACAGAAATAAGAAAGAAAAGGAAAATAGAAAAGGAAAATAAAAACATAAATGAGAAAGAAAAGGAAAATAGAAAAAGAAAATAAAAACAGAAATGAGAAAGAAAAGGAAAATAGAAAAAGAAAATAAAAACAGAAATGAGAAAGAAAAGGAAAATAGAAAAGGAAAATAAAAACATAAATGAGAAAGAAAAGGAAAATAGAAAAAGAAAATAAAAACAGAAATGAGAAAGAAAAGGAAAATAGAAAAAGAAAATAAAAACAGAACAGAGAAATAAAAGGAAAATGGAAAAGGGAAATAAAAACATAAATCAGAAAGAAAAAGAAAATTACAATAGGAAGTAGAATGCAAAGGAAACTTTCAACAGAATTAAACACATAGCCACATGTATCTATATATAGTAGATTTTATTTTTAAAATCTACAAAAATTTAAAAAGGAACCGAAGAGAAAAGGAAATTCAAAATTCAAACAGAAAGGAAAAAGCAAAGTAAAGGGAAATAAAGTTTGTAAAGTGCCAAATACGGATCACGGTGCATGTCTTTGTGCCTGAAAAAATAAGAAAAGTGCAGTTAGTATAGATCTTTAAAGTAGTATTGTTGTTGCAAATACAAAAATGCATTACTTGATAACCAACATTGGCGTCTTACACCCCCCTTAGAGTGGTTTGGGTCATCTTACACCCCCCTTAGAGTGGTTTGGCTCATCTTACACCCCCCCCTTAGAGTGGTTTGGGTCATCTTACACCCCCCCTTAGAGTGGTTTGGGTCATCTTACACCCCCCCTTAGAGTGGTTTGGGTCATCTTACACCCCCCCTTAGAGTGGTTTGGGTCATCTTACACCCCCCCTTAGAGTGGTTTGGGTCATCTTACACCCCCCTTAGAGTGGTTTGGGTCATCTTACACCCCCCCTTAGAGTGGTTTGGGTCATCTTACACCCCCCTTAGAGTGGTTTGGGTCATCTTACACCCCCCCTTAGAGTGGTTTGGGTCATCTTACACCCCCCCTTAGAGTGGTTTGGGTCATCTTACACCCCCCTTAGAGTGGTTTGGGTCATCTTACACCCCCCCTTAGAGTGGTTTGGGTCATCTTACACCCCCCTTAGAGTGGTTGGGATCATCTTAAACCCCCCCTTAGAGTGGTTGGGATCATCTTACACCCCCCTTAGAGTGGTTTGGGTCATCTTACACCCCCCCTTAGAGTGGTTTGGGTCATCTTACACCCCCCTTAGAGTGGTTTGGGTCATCTTACACCCCCCCTTAGAGTGGTTTGGGTCATCTTACACCCCCCTTAGAGTGGTTGGGATCATCTTAAACCCCCCCTTAGAGTGGTTGGGATCATCTTACACCCCCCTTAGAGTGGTTTGGGTCATCTTACACCCCCCCTTAGAGTGGTTTGGGTCATCTTACACCCCCCCTTAGAGTGGTTTGGGTCATCTTACACCCCCCCTTAGAGTGGTTTGGGTCATCTTAAACCCCCCCTTAGAGTGGTTGGGATCATCTTACACCCCCCTTAGTGTGTTTTTGGGCTCTTTTTGATGCTAGTTCTAATACATTTAGCCAGTAGTGCAGTACTTGCATTAGAGTGAAGGTTAGTTAGTTTACCGCAAAAAAAGAAGTGATCATCCTTTCCCTTAGCTCATCGCCAGTCTGGGTGTCCTCACTTCTTGCTGCGGGCATGTTGGGGATTTCTGGCACCAGTGCTGTCTCCTCGGGGGCTTGGATTCGGTGGGAAATACAGATATTGTGTAGCACACAGCAGGCAAGGATGATTTTGGAGACCTTCTGTGGGCTGTAGAGCATCTCTCCTCCTGGCCGTGCCAAACAGAGAAAGCGTGCTTTCAGCAGGCCGATGGTTCTTTCCACAATGCTTCTGGTCTTGCGATGCGCTGCATTGTAGCGTTCATGGGCAGAGGTCCGTGGGTTCCTGACCGGAGTCATGACCCACGTTCTCTGCCCATATCCCTTATCCGCTGTAGAAAAAACACAAGGAGAGAGACAGCAATTAGTACTAGTACATGTTTTTTTGTGGTAGTTTGGTTAAATTTGGCTTACTAGGCCACATATTTGCAAAATACATTGACATGGTTAATTTATTACCCAGTAGCCAGCCAGCTGGCATTTCGTTGTTATCAAACTTCCGGCACAGGACTGTCCGCTGCAAGACGTAAGAATCGTGGCATGAGCCGGGGAACCCCGATCTCACCGCCCGCAGCCTCATGTCTGGGTCACAGACAACCATAACATTCATAGAATGGAACTGCTTCCGGTTTCTGTAGGACAGCTCCTGTGCACGGGGAGGGCGGAAAGGGATATGTGTACCATCAACGCACCCTAGCACATTCGGGATCCCTCCCATCAGATAGAAAGTATGTTTTATTTTGGCAACCTCTTCCTCATCCTCAGGAAACCTGATGTAAATTGGGATTAAATCACAAATTGCCAGAACTACCTGGATTAGTATGCGGCTCATAGTAGCCTGGCTTATCCCGCTGAGGAGGGCGGAGGTTGCCTGGAAGGTCCCTTGTGCCAAAATATTGAGAGTGGCACACAGGCGTACTATGCCTGGAATGGAATGAGTGCGTTTGGTGGATGGCTCGATTTTGTGCTTAATCTGATCATATAGGGACTGTAGTGCAGCACGATTCAGACGGAAGCGGCTCCTGATCTGCTCGTCACTTAAGTCCCATACTGAAAGGCGGATTGCAAAGGAGCGGGGTGCCCTAAGCCTCACAACACCCTGCTCCCTTTCCTCCTGCTCTTTCAGCATACACATACATCCATCCACCCAGACACCATACATCACCCTCTTATCCATCACACACACTAAAGATATATACAAAACCAAAAAAAATCAAAATAAACCACTAACACACAACACACACACAAACAATCACACTCCACACACACCCGCTACAATGCAGCTCACCACAAAACCAGAACTATAGTGGTCCAAACCACCAGCCTGCTGAAAACCAGCTTTCTAAGTTAGGCACAACCAAGAGGGGAGTTGCTGCACAGCCCACAAAAGGCCCCAAAATCAAGCCTCACTTGCTGTATGCTACACAATATTTGCAGATGCCACCAAAACCAAGCTCCTAAAGAAACAGCACTGATGTCAGAAATCACCCAACAAGCCACAGAGAGTGAGGACAGAAACCAGACAGAGGCTCAAATGAGCTAAGGGAAGCGAGCACAGCACCACACCACAGCCTTTGCCACAGTGTAAGAATAGCAGAAGCTAGAAAATTCCTTCATTTTATACTTCTCTTTCAAAAGGGACAGGTCCGCTTTGCCGCCTTTTGCGTCGCTCTGCTATTTCCGGGTGTGCGTAAAACAGAGTGCGCACGTGCACGCTAGTAGCGCTACTAGCGTACTTGAGCCGAAACTTGCGTGCATTAACGGACATGGCCCAAAAATCAGTGGTGGCCCAATGAAAGGTAAGCTGCTGTTTTTTAAATAGCCGTTAGGCTAACCACATGTCCCAAGGGTTTGAGATACATCAGTCCATTGTTGGATTTGGGTGTGTGTTGTTTGGTTAATGAGGTCTGTAATGAGTTAATTGGCTAACACACATGCTTCAGTCAGTGCAGTGGAGGTGTGCCTAGAAGGAACTGGGCTGTATGTGTGAATCAATTAAGTGGCCTGCTTTTTGATTGGCTGTTAGAGCACATAAAACCTGGCCAAGCCTAAGAGATTGCGATGCCATTCTGTAGTCTGCATGCGTGCTTATTGGGTGTGTATTTGTGTGTGTGTGCAGCTACAGGATGGAGCCAAATTCAGGACATCTGCCGGCCACAGCAGGCCCAAGTAGGAGTTTGGTGGGTGCTGTGCGCAGACCTCCCTTACGGAAAAGGGCACAGCCTGAAGGTGGGGCAGCACCCCAGGCTAAGCGCCCAGGTGCCAAGAGGGAGTCTGAATTTAATTTGGCTGAGAATAATCATCTTGTGCGCCTTACACTTGCTAAATGGGAGCTGATATTTGGCTCCCAAAGCAAGTCCATAGGCAAACAAGAAAGAAGCAAACTGTGGGATGCCATTGGTGTGGAGCTTAGTAGCACTGCTCAACACCCACGTAGTGGCCCATCCTGCAGGAAACGCTTCTACACTTTGCGAGGGGCCCTTATGAAAAAGATGAATCACGATCTTGATGTGGACAGTGGGTTCATCCAGGCTCCAAAGAGTACCTACAGGCCGTATGAGGAGATGCTGAAGGCCAAAATCCCACTGGCTCGGCTGCAGGGTGTGGATCCTGGGGATGACACCACCGGTTGGACTGAAGGTACATATTTTCTGCCTTTTGTACTAACCTAATGTTAATGTATGTGATTTGCATTTTTACATTCTGACCAACTAACAGTAGGACCTGTGAAGTATTACATTAGAGCTCAAACATTTGTTACTTTTCTGTCTGTTGCTTTATGCATAGGTGCACATGCTGCTGTCCGGGATGTGCCTCAGGACACCCAAGCTCCTGCCCTTCCAGCAACCTCAAGGCTACCCCAGTCTGCCATTGAAGGTATTTACCCCTAATTTTGTTGCTGGTTGTTTGGGGAACAAATGGGTGTGGGAGCAGCTCAAACAATCAAGTTTTGCACTGTTGAGTATTAATAATATGGGCCTGCGGCCTAATTTCACGCCCACTGTAACACTCACAGCAACTAACTAACAAGGCTCTAACATGTGTAGATATGTTGGAAGCCAGAGATGTGTAGCCATATATCGCCATATCAATGTGGGAGCCACACTGGCCTTGATTAGTGAATATTAGTGAAAGAGCTGCTCACACACCTTAATGCATGTTGTATTTTTGCACGCACATTAACTATGGCTCAATGTTGGCTTTATTTTTGCATAGCTCCCATGCCCTTGGCCCCAGCATCTCCTCCGGATCCCACCTACTCTTTGGATGTCGGTAAGTGCATGTGTCCACCTTGCTTGATCCACTTTTACCCAAGTGCATGTGTCTCATTCCTCTTTTTTCTTGGTAGGCCAAGTGACTGGTTCATCTTTGGACCCCACTTCCGATGTTGCCGGTCAACAGGACCCTGTTGGTGTGTAGAGCAATACATAATGTATCCTTTATGCTGTTTATGTTACACTGGTTCAATTTGGTTAGTCTACTAAGCTACATGTTTGCTTGGTAAACTTGAAGATGCCTCTTGGGAGTGCTTGTTGCCTCCCCAGGGTCAGTCTATTAGTTATTGGAGTGATAGCAATGTATTTTGGCGGACATCTTTTTTGCCAAACATTCCCCGTATTAGTTTGCTGAATATTTAGAGACATTCCTTGTGTTTTTTAGTTGACCCGAATATCGGAAGTGGCTGTCCAGAAAGGGCCCCTCAAGTTCCGGCTGCCAGAGATGAGGGTAAGTTGTTTTGCCTTGCTCTAGTCTGTATTTTGGCTCTACTTTTGTGGCACTTGCTTCTGGCAACTTGTGTGTCCACATGTATTTTCAAGGTCCAAGCTCGAGTGAGGACCCCACTCAAGACATCTGGGAGATTGCGGGTATGTGTAATTTAAGCAATGTTTCTTAGTCCTGTAACATACATGTTAACAATCTGAGTTTAACAGATACCTTTGGTCTAGTGTGTATTTTGGCACTTTTTAGAGGTATGGCCTCGATAGCCTAGCCAGGTTACATTTGAGTTTGGGCCACAGACCTACTAACCTGATTTTCCTGTTTAGCATATGCCAACTTGCCGGACATCTCGGATGTTGAATTGCCACTCTCTGGCAGCGAAACCTCGAGCCTACCTGTGCCGGAGGACACGCAGGTAACATGGCTGATGTAGACGACCTAGAACCACATTGGCATCTTCGTGGGTAGTGGAAGAAGCAACATGTCACATTTCCTTTCATTGTTGTTTTTGCAGGAGGCGGAACCAGAACCCCAAGCTGGGACCTCTTCCCAAGTCCCATGTGGCCAAGCTTCCGAGGCTCAGACAAGGGTAAGTTGTATAGTGACTGTTTAGGGTATTTATTTTGAGGGGCATACCTGCATTGGTTCTGTTTGACTAAAATGTGGTTTTCTATTTGTTTAGCCTCAAACCACAGCAAGAGGAGGTGTGGCACCAACCAGTGCAGATTTCTATGAGCTAGGGGTCCGGATGCTGGAGGACTACAGTCGCCAACAGCCGCGTGATGGAACTAATGAGCGCATTGCGGCGTTGGAAAATCAGGTGCTGATGTGTCAGCAACAAAATGAGGCCCTGCAGCGCCAGATGGACCAGTTGCTCCAAAACCAACACCAGAACCAGGAACTTGGTCGGCTGGCAAATCTAATGGAGCAATCTCTCCTGCGCCAGGAACAATCTCTCCAGCGCCAGGGACAATCTCTCCAGCGCCAGGAAGAATCAATACAGCGCCAGGAAGAATGTCTCCAGCGGCAGGACCAAACTTTGTTGTTGCTACAACAGCTCATACAACAGCAGTCTATATTTTTTACTGCACTGTTGTCCCCCAACACCGCCCCTAGCAATGACTCCCAACCTCCCCGGCCACCCAGCCAAGAATATTAATTTTGTATTTTTTTGTTTTTGTAAATATATTTGCTTCACCCACCTCTAAATTGTGTGTTTCCTAAGACCTAGCTAATAACACAGTCAGGGATGAGTATCTTGATCTACATATGTCAATGTATTGGTCAATTTAGCCCACACATTTGAGACCATAGCTTACTATGGTTAACACCTGAAATGGCTCCAAAGGTATGGCTAAATTGACACACAAATGGGTTTTGAGACAGTTAAACTATGCTTAGCAATGCAACACACTGTAATGATGGTAATCAAAAATTTTAATTATCAAACATGGCCAACAGGGCCAACATTGCCCAACAACGGGCATCAAGAGGCCAGCCTTCCCCCCACCCTAACGACGCCGCCGGCGCCTCTTCTTGGCCAGCAGCATCAGCTTCAGGAGCCGGATCTCCCGCCACAGTCTGCGATGCTGGTTTTCACAAGCTGTAGAGATGTAGAAACAACAGTTTGTTAATAAATTGGATGTGACCTCAACAGACACAGATGTAGCAATGTAATGTCAGTGTGTCCAATTAGGTGACACTCACATTAACATTGTTGACCACTGTGTGCTTATTGGTTAACATGATATGAGTACTATTGACTGGCAGGAATTTGAACAACACATGCCAAGCATACATTTACTCTTAAAGTGTACCAACACCCACGGGTGATCGGCCCGGGAATCTATCAGATTCCCTGCCCGATCACCTCACTCCCCGCGGGACATCCGAGATCGGGATGTCCCTGGGGGTGAAACCCCCCCAAACCCCAAAATACCTACCTCCGTTTCTGTGTGGCAGTGCCGCCGGGCCCTCCCTGGCGGCCCTCTAGACGTGTGCGTGCCTGCGGCGGCCGTCTGTGAATGGCCGGCGCAGGCACGCGCGCGTAAAAAGGGGCGCGGGGGAGGCGGAGGAGGAGGCAATTTGCCGTGGCTTGTACGTTTGTTGGAGTCAAAGTGAGTTCAGGGGGTTGTCACACAGCGGTGACGATCAGGGGTGCCCCACCGTAGTGGAACAACACCCAGGAAAGTCAAAATCCTGGTGGTTGTTCCAGTTTAACTCTTGGGAAGCAAAGAAGGTATAATTCCCAGTGTGTCCATTTTTGTGTTTAGTAACAGCCAAACATCAGGGCCTAAGTCCGAACGAGTACACGAGTTTGCCCTATAATGTTACAGGTCCAGACCTAATAGTGCCCATTTGGTTGTGTCTAACGCAAAAATAGTCTCTATGTGGCCTAATGAAGAATGTGAGCCAACAATCAAGCATGCAAACAGGCATGTTGGATTATTGTCCAAACACATTGAATCGAGATGTGTGTGAAATTAACACATAGGTAAATTTAAAATGTCTGCAGATGTGACTAGAAGACATAGGTTTCACAAGTCTTTAGGCATATGAAGTGGGATGTACTCACCATCGCAGCTGTGGCGGGGGCCCATGCTGCTGGCCGTCCCTGGAGCTGGGGTGGGGAGGAGGGTCTCTGGCTCCGTCTGCGTAGCAACATCTGTCAACATAAAGCAAAAGACAAAAACACAATTAGTGGGCAAATGACACCTGACTATTTGACATCCATCTGGTTATTGAGTCTGAAAATGCAAAGCCTTGCATGGTTACATACAGGTTGTCCTAAATTAGCATATTTCCTGGACCATGAGTTAATGTCAATTTGTTAGGCTGGACACATGTATCCCTAAAGAGAATGTGCAAATAACATAGACAGTGCTATGTAAAGGAATCTTTAGCAGTTGTTTGGCTAATGTTAATAGTGGGCCACATGTTGGAGCGGGAACAACTTAACCCAAGAAAACAAATTAGAACACCCATCATGGTGTGGGCAGAAACATAGGGGTGGTTGACAGTTGGCTAGCACTGTAGTGGGGTTTGTGAGGTTAGGGTACCTTATCAAACCAGCTGTGACAATGGACCAGGAAACATGTGTCTGTTACTAGTGGGCCTATACACAGGATTGCAGCAAATCTGGGTTTGGGTCCGCTTTGGCAGAGCAACACAATTTGCATGAGACAACGTACTCCGCGCCCGCTGCCTTCCACACATCACTCCTCGAGTGTGTGCGCACGCGCAGCCCATTTGGAAAAAGAGCGCAGGCGCACACACATCTAGAGTGTCACACAGGAGGCTGGGACGGTGGCTTTGGCAACCCCCAAAGAGGTAAGGAGTTTTGGGGGTTTTTTTTGTGGGGGGGGCCCTGGGTGAGGGATGTGATTTGTCCTGGAACCTTCCAGAAACCAAGCACCATCAATGTTTGGGGGTACACTTTAATGAATGTAATAACATTGGGAATGTGATGGCTAACCACAAACACTTACCATGACTATGCCCGTGGAGAATCCTACGCCAAAATGCCATGGAGGTGCCGCCTATATGATGCCCTGCAAATTAGAGAGGAATGGCAAGGGCTAAGGACACATTGCAAGATGAAACCTGTCACAGACTAACAATTAAAAAATGTACACTCACCAGGGGATGAAGCGCCACTTGAAGCCCAGGGAGGGCTCTGAGGAGGAGGCGGGGAGCCTCGGCTCCTCACACTCTGGTCGGAAGATCCACCAGGCAAAGGGCCACCCTCCTCCCTCTCACTCCCTGCTTGAGAGTGGCCCCTTGCCTGGTGAGAGTCCTCAGACTCAGAGTGTGAGGAGCTGAGGCTTGATCCAGCCAGCCCCCCAGCAGCACACTCCTCTGGGGCGTCATCCCCTTCCTCCCCTGGGTCCTCTAAATAGGACCCGCGGGAGGGACCCTCCCCCGATGACTCCCCCGAGTCCGCCTGCCTGGTTCGGGGGAGGAATCCCTTCCCACGTTTCCCCAGGGGAGGACGCTTATCTGTGTGGAGGGGGTGAAAGAAAATAATTAATCTAAAGAGCACAAATGGACACAGCTTAGCAGATGATTCTGCACAAAGGCTAAACATAACATAAGCTTTAACTTACCTGATGCGTAGGCATCATATAGGCGGTACACGCCTTCAGGGTCCCGGCGCTTGAAATCCGACCACTTTTGTTGGATTGAGCGGATGGTCAGCTCGGTGGTGAAGCGCCGGGACACTGTGGCCTTCACCTCCATGGCTATGCGTTTTTTGCCTCCACGGGCATAGTCATATTCGGCCACGCAGAAGTCCTATGAAAAAAGAACAAACAAACTAAAATCAATACATGACATCAGAACACTGTCATAAACAGTTATACAGAGACCAGATCAAAGTGGACCCACACCCAGGATTATCAGTATTCTGGGTTTGTGTGCACTTTGGTGGGCCACACCAATTGTGGGTGGTCCGCTGTCTGCAACCCCCTTGGAAGGCCACAAATACACCACTGAGGACACTCCCACGTCACTCCGCAAGCCAAACACAGCGCTCCGCGCCGCTGTGGTATGCGCATACAAGGCCGTTGGGACGTGCATACCAGCTCAGCTGGGTCTGCACGGCAAAGTACGCATGTGGCGTTTGACTCTAACAGGGAGTGCGCATGCACCCAAAATTACAATATGTCTGGCGCAGGGGTACACCCTGCTAGAGGTAAGCGCAATAGGCATCCGCAGCTAACGCATGCACAGATGGGACGGGACTGAGGTAATTTTTAGGGCCCTCCAGGGGGGGGGCATCCCAGCAGGACATCCACAATGGGGATGCCCCACGGGGAGTGCTCAAATTTGGTCTTAAAACCAAAAAATTTCTGAACCAATCCCCCCTGTGTGTTCTGCAACTTTTAAGCTAAAAATACAAACCAAAAAATACTCACTTCTACCACCTGGCCATTTACTCTGCTATCCACCCGGGTGCGCTTTCTCTTACTCGGCCCAGGAGGGGAAGGGGTGGGAGGGGTGATACTTGAGGAAGGTGAGGTAGGTTGGGGAGGTGGGGGAGGGGTGGTGGGGTCAGAGTCTGAGGAGGAGCTGGGGAGGCGCATCACTCTGCGTCTGGGCATCATATTGGAAACGCTAAGGAGGAAACAGGAACCGGAAATGACCCAAGCGACATTGGGAAAAAGTTTAAAAAAAAAAAACGCTCCGCGCACCAGCAACAAGCTATTCTCAGCTATGTGCAAGCTAAGTGGCGGAAAAACTAAAATGACGCTTGAAAACAAGCTAGTGGCATAAGCGCAAGACAGTTTTACCTTAAGGTGGCGTTGAAACGCAAAGGAGGATCCCGGAACCGGATATGACGCTAGCAACTGTGCTTCAAAATTCAAACACAAACATGCGCGCAACAGGGACAAGCTAATATCAGCTATGTGCAAGCTAAGTGGCGGAAAAACATTAAAATGACGCTGCAAAACAAGCTATTGGCATAAGCGCTAGACAGTTTTACCTTAAGGTGGCGTTGAAACGCAAAGGAGGATCCCGGAACCGGATATGACGCAAGCAACTGTGCTTCAAAATTCAAAAGCAAACATGCGCGCAACAGGGACAAGCTAATATCAGCTATGTACACGCTAAGTGGCGGAAAAACATTAAAATGACGCTGCAAAACAAGCTAGGGCAAAAGGCGCCACGAATTATTAGCTTGATTTAGCAGGGGATTCTACATACTGTAATGCATAGGTCCTTCTAAAGCATACACCGTTGTGCTTCAATATACAAATCTTATTCCTTCACAAAGTCATCACACAATCAAACTAGACAACTACCTGAAAATGTGGCACACATGAGAATGCATAACGGGTTGTTATGAGCTGGTACAACTGAATGTTAATCCTGCAATATGTGGCCAGGCACGCTCACAACTACAGTGTATTCATTAACAACGACTGGGGTCGCGGGAAGTGAATTCCTTGCAAATGGCAGAAGGGCACATGTATGAACAGCACAGCGCCGCACAACGCAGCGCAGCGAGGCACAGCGACGCTCGCGCCGCCACATAGCGAATCAAAACAGCGACTGCACAAACACTGACCAACACAGATTCATCAAGGACAGGGCTGCCGAATAGCTTGGGCGCTGACAATTTCGAAGAGCGAACGTGACCGCCCAACCTGACAGGCTACAAAATAGCTTTACAAGCCCCGATTGTGTGGAAAACCAGCGATTTTGATGCCAATGAGTTTGGGTGGAGGAGATGCAATTCCCATGTCACTCACAACATTACATTGTGAAAAAAAAAAAAAAAAAAAAAATACATATAAATAACCAGCCAGATTCATTAAACAGATCAATATAAACATGTGTGGAGTTTTGTACCAAAGAAAAAAACCCAAAAACCACTAAAAACAATCATTTCAGCGTCTGCCATTGAAATGTATGGGAGAGCGGCAGGTAGCGCCAGGTAATACGTGTCGCTGTGAAGGAATTTGCAGCGGCGCTGTTCGGGCCAGCCGGCTTCATGATGAATGCCGCGCTAGCCGTCGCTCTCGCCGGCGCTAGCCTCATTTAGCTTGATAAATGCGTCATTGTGACCGCCGCCGGGCGTACTTGAGTCGGTAGTCGCCGTTAGCTGCCGCTACCTGGCGCTCGTCAGACACTACCTGGCGCTATCGCTTGATGAATAAGGGCCTAAATTCCTTGGATGCACAATACCCAGGAATTTTAAATGGGAAGCAAACAACAAACTGGTACTGAGCAAAGATTTTTTTTCAGACAACTAAAAAAGTTTTTTCTACCAAAGCAACTGCTGATGCTCTTCTCTAACTAAGTGATTGGATCTACCATGTCCTCTTCCTTTACCACTTGGTTTGGAGGTGCATGTTGCAGAATCAGGAAAAGATTACTAAGAACAGCAGAAAGAAATATCGGTCATCCGTTTCCAGTAATCAAAGACCTGTACAGCAGAGGGATAAAATATCTGGCAAAAAAGAGTATTGATGACCCCACTCACCTCAGAAAAAACATCTTCCAGTAATTCCCTTCAGAAAGTTGCTTCAGAATCCAAGCCTGGGGCTGTGAATGCTGCAGAGAGGGAGGGAGCAGAATGTTTTCCTTTACTTTTGCCTAGAGAATCCCCCAAACGGACTAATGATGCCACTGGATGGAAGGGACATTCCCCCTGTCCTCATAGACATGGCTAACAGATTGGCAGAGTGGCATGCACTGGCCCAGTTTACCAGTCTACTGTTTTGTACTCCAGTGTAGTGTCAGAGAGGTTATTCAGTCCCCCACATGTAAAGGCAAAAGAAATAAATTGGGATTGTGCTAATTGAAATACTATTTAAATCAACCATGGCTCATGCTAAATGTGTGTGGCCACATGTTACATACAAAAAGCCATTAGCAATCTGCAAAACAATAGTGTTCCAATCAGAGGCAGTTAGTTAACATCTAGTTAGTTAATATCTGGTCAGCCCATGAGTTGCGGAGCCCTGCCCCCAATGTGCTTGCCTGACTGTCAACAAGTTCCTTCAGCTAAGCTAGCATAGCATGAACAAATCATGACCAGGGTTCATATGGCTACCCATAGAGGAATCGTCTGAAACTGAAAAAAAACGGTGGCCTGAGGTTTTCTAGCTTGGGTTACAGCTGGAACAGGTACAGAGAGGTACAGGAAGGCCCCAAAGCAGTTCAGCCCACTGGGAATTCTCTCAGCCTGTCCCATTTCCACCCTGTGGTGTTGCTGCTGCCAGCGGTTCTGCCCCTACACAGCTAAGCATCTCCTGTCTGTCCACTATGTTCCATACTGTACTACCCTACACATCACAAATATGCCAATTAAAAATCAGCTTTGCTCTTCTAAAAGAAAACCTTTTTGGGAGGCTAAATATGTTCTTTCTTTTTTCATCATTTAGTCTAAGCTCTTCTTTTTGCTCCCCAAGAAGTGATCATTTTTTGAAGACTAAAATAAGTAATAAGTTCATCCTCATTATTTAGCAAATGTCTTAAAACGTCTTCTTGATCAAGAACGGGCAATTTTTGTAAAGCTAGAAAAGGCCATTTCTTCATCATTAGTGTTGGGCGAACCCGAACCGAATTTCAGGTTCGCACTGAAATTTGCAATTTCGGGTTTCCAAACCTGAGTTTTGCTGAACCTGGAAAGCGTTTATGTCCAAAGCAAATGAGTGAGGGGTCTGCTTTAAATAATGAGTGTGCAGCAGATAGGAAATGGCTGTACACTTACCTGAGCCGGGTTGGCATTCACCACCGGTGGGGCTTCAATAAGATAGGTGAATGAGGACACTGGCAGCAGTTTTATATTTATTTAGATTAACTACTCCCTTGTTATGTACCGTATTTTTCGCCCTATAAGACGCACTTATTTTCCCCCAAAAGTGGGGGGAAAATGTCAGTGCGTCTTATCGGGTGAATACGGGAAAAAAATAAATAGAAAGGAAAAAGTTAACTCACCTCTCCATCGCTCGCGCTGTCCCGGAAGCGGCGGAGGCAGCGGCGCCATCACACACAGACACCTGCCTGTTATAGTGGTGGGCTTGGCCAACGCTCGAGAATCGGCCACACCCACCACTATACCAAGGACGGGTCTTCACTCTGTGTGCTGGCCCCGCAGAGAGTGAGGAAGCGGCGGAGGCAGCTGTATCTGCCGCCTCCTCCACGGCGCCTGTACGTGCAGGCGCTGCGCAGAAGGCAGCAGATACAGCTGCCTCCATCGCTTCCTCTCTGCAGCGCCGGCATACAGAGTTAACACACGGCCTTATACAGCAGTGGGCATGAAGAAGTGATAGGGACAGTGCAAGCGGTAGAGGTATCGCATCTCGCACTGTCCCTGCCACTTCTCCATGGCCCCAGCAGACAGACACACCCGGACTATACAGTGGTGGGCATGGCCGATGCTCGAGCGTCGGCCACGCCCACCGCTGTATAAGGCCGTGTGTCTGTGTGTGAAGACGGCGGGGACAGCGGGGAGGATTAAAAGGTGAGTTTACTTTTTTTTTTTTTACTTTTGTCTATAAGGGGAATGAAAATGCCACACTACCTAAATGGGGAATGGAAGGGGGGGATGCCACACTACCTAAAGAGGGAATGGAAGGGGGGAATGCCACACTGCCTATATGAGGAATGGGAGGGGGGATGCCACACTACCTATATGGGGAATGGAAGGGGGGGATGCCACACTGCCTATATGGGGAATGGAATGGGGGGATGCCACACTGCCTATATGGGGAATGGAAGGGGGGGCAATGCCACACTACCTATAGGGGAATGCCACACTGCCTATTTAGCAATGGTAGGGGGGTTACCACACTGCCTATATAGGAATGGGAGGGGGGAATGCCGCACTGCCTATACCAAGGACGGGTCTTCACTCTGTGTGCTGGCCCCGCAGAGAGCGAGGAAGCGGCGGAGGCAGCTGTATCTGCCGCCTCCTCCACGGCGCCTGTACGTGCAGGCGCTGCGGAGAAGGCAGCAGATACAGCTGCCTCCATCACTTCCTCTCTGCAGTGCCGGCATACAGAGTTAACACACGGCCTTGTACAGCAGTGGGCATGAAGAAGTGATAGGGACAGTGCAAGCGGTAGAGGTATCGCATCTCGCACTGTCCCTGCCACTTCTCCATGGCCCCAGCAGACAGACACACCCGGACTATACAGCGGTGGGCATGGCCGATGCTCGAGCGTCGGCCACGCCCACCACTGTATAAGGCCGTATGTCTAAAAGGTGAGTTTACTTTTTTTTTTTTTTTACTTTTGCCTATAAGGGGAATGAAAATGCCACACTACCTAAATGGGGAATGGAAGGGGGGAATGCCACACTACCTAAAGAGGGAATGGAAGGGTGGAATGCCACACTGCCTATATGAGGAATGGGTGGGGGGATGCCACACTACCTATATGGGGAATGGAAGGGGGGGATGCCACACTGCCTATATGGGGAATGGAAGGGGGGATGCCACACTGCCTATATGGGGAATGGAAGGGGGGGCAATGCCACACTACCTATAGGGGAATGCCACACTGCCTATATAGCAATGGTAGGGGGGTTACCACACTGCCTATATAGGAATGGGAGGGGGGAATGCCGCACTGCCTATATGGGAAGGGGGGATGCCACACTGCATATATGGGAATGGGGGGATGCCACACTGCCTATATGGGAATGGGTAGGGATGCCACACTGCCTATATGGGAATGGGTAGGGATGCCACACTGCCTATATGGGAATGGGAGGGGGATGCCACACTGCCTATATGGGAATGGGAGGGGGATGCCACACTGCCTATATGGGAATGGGAGGGGAGATGCCACACTGCCTATACAGGAATGGGGGGATGCCACACTGCCTATATGGGAATGGGTAGGGATGCCACACTGCCTATATGGGAATGGGTAGGGATGCCACACTGTCTATATGGGGATGGGAGGGGGGATGCCACACTGCCTATATGGGAATAGGAGGGGGGATGCCACACTGACTATATGGGGAATGGGATGGGGCGGATGCCACACTGCCTATATGGGAATGGGTAGGGATGCCACACTGCCTATATGGGAATGGGTAGGGATGCCACACTGCCTATATGGGAATGGGAGGGGAGATGCCACACTGCCTAAACAGGAATGGGGGGATGCCACACTGCCTATATGGGAATGGGTAGGGATACCACACTGCCTATATGGGAATGGGAAGGGAGATGCCACACTGCCTATACAGGAATGGGGGGGTGCCACACTGCCTATATGGGAATGGGTAGGGATGCCACACTGCCTATATGGGAATAGGTAGGGATGCCACACTGTCTATATGGGAATGGGAGGGGGGATGCCACACTGCCTATATGGGAATAGGAGGGGGGATGCCACACTGACTATATGGGGAATGGGATGGGGTGGATGCCACACTGCCTATATGGGAATAGGAGGGGGGATGCCACACTGACTATATGGGGAATGGGATGGGGGGATGCCACACTGCCTATGGGAGGGGGGCATCCCACACTGCCTATGGGAATGAGATGGTGGAACACCACACTCTCTGCAATTGGGTGTTTTAGCACAACATTTGGCTTAGAATATTTTTTTTCTAGTTTTCCTTCCCCAAATCCTAGGTGCATCTTATGGGCAGGTGCGTCTTATAGGGGCGAAACATATTGGAAAGTGCTATGTAAAATTTTTTAATAGGACTTCGTTTTTATGTGTGGAGCAGTGTCTTGATTGTGTAAGCAAGGCACTTGAGGGTATATACCTGTTATAAGTAACATTTTTTCAATGATCGTTTATTTTGGTATTAATATATTGTTCTCTAATAGATATATTGGAGATAAATGTGCAGCAAATATTAATATATCATAATTTATTTTTATTTTATTTTATAAATTATTGTATTTTTTTTAAAATGGCTGGAAAAAAGTAAAATGGCTGGATAAAGAGAGATTGCCATTGTCAGGGAAGATTAAAGCAATTTAAATCTATACTTAATTTGTTTGGCCTAAATTGAATCTTTTGGGTGATTTAACTGAAATCCAACTGAGATGAGCCTTGGAAGATACTTTCACTGTAATTAGCAAAATGTTTAATAGTGTTGTATGGAATTTTTCTTTTATTGACAGTTACAGTTAGTAACCGAACTGCTTAGTTATGAATTGCAAACTGAACAATAGCACGAAAGCCAAAAATCAGTTTCAGCAACATGGAGGCTGATTCAATACTAGCGCCACGTATTGCCAGATGTGCGTCTGTATAGCGGCTCTTAGAGTGACCGCTAGTAGATGCTGTTACCAGGTATCTGGCACTGCAACCTAGCGTTTAGTGTAGTAACCTGGCCGGCATTGATGAATATGATGTATTTTGGGCGCTCTAACAACAGTATAACGCTGCAGCGAGCGAGAGGTAGAGCCAGCTCAGTGCATCCGGCACTCGGCGCTCCACGCCATATTTAACAAAAAACTACACACACACAGCGTTTGCGCTCTAAAGCTGGGTGCTGTAGCATAGAGCGCCAGACGCTGTGTGTTTAAAGTCTGTTTTTGAACACATATACACCAACGAAAACACCTGGAATTACATTGTTTTAACACTGTGACATTAAAACTTTAGTGCCAGAACTGTAATGACAATTCTGCATAAAAATATAAAAAGTCCCAAAAAATGTTTTAATTGCCAAGCACACTATTTTAACACAAACAAACGAAAGGCCATTGAAATGTATGGGAGAGCGACAGCGAAAGGTACGTGGCGCTCTTGAACCTAGAGCCCCAGCATTATATGCTGAGCCGTCTGTAGTAATACATGTGATGCTATATGATGCTGTTAGAGTCGCTCACCAGATATGCTTTCTTAAATGTGGTTTTGCGTACAGCGCCCAGCGTTCACCAGGTGCTGCCTGCCGCTACGAAGCACTACCTGGCTCTAGCCTTTCTTAAATAACCCCCTTAGTTACAGTGTAGTAAAGAGCCATTAAAGTCTACATTAAAATTGTCCCCTCCAACTCACATAAAGGGGTTTTGACTGTGGCAGGAGCACCACGGGAGAAAACTCACTCCTGGGATTAGATGAATTCATTTTTTTAACTTGCTACAGTGCCTGAGCTACAGAGAAGAGGAGGGGGCAATACATTTCTAGTGTCTGGTTAAACTCTTACTAAGTGCTATAGGTTACTGCACTCGAAATACCAGCATAGCTTTTTGGACCGAAAACATATATATAAGCAGGTGGCTTGCTGCATTCTACAGTATATTAAAATAGCTTGAATCTAAATGAAAATCTTTGCTTCATGCCAGATATATTTCTTCACTGCTGTGAATGTAGATACTGTCACACTACATCTGTAATAACAAGCTGTCACACTGATAATGAAATAAAGATGGCTTGGGCTTTGTAGTCTGATATTTGTAATGACATCTAAAAAAACGCTTTAACATTGGCATAGCTGACAACCAGTTTGAATTTATGTTGCATACCCCTATGATGCTATATCAGAACTTTCAAAAACTAACCTCAGACAATGCCAAAAAGACGGCGGCGGACGGATCTTATCAGTACGCGGGCAAGCTACACTCCAGGGATACTTCACTTCCCCTCCCCCCCTTTGAGACATCAATCGGCCTAGACACATTGAGGGTTTGGTGAGAATCTTGCCTGGCGTCTCCTAAATACTTGATATACATTGTTTTTATGTGAGTGCATTTTTAACTTAATCAGTGCACATGATTAAAACGATATTATGCTAGATTTTTCTATTTGGTTTTCCTTTCTATGTGGTTTGTCCAATCTGGGACAATTTTAAAAGCCAAAGTGGGATAAGATTATCAAATCGGCTCTGTTAATAACAAGAGAGGAATGGAATATTGAGGATCTAATAAGGCATTCAAGCACACCTCCACCTGTTAAAGCGGGGACCAGAATATTTAACCGGCTCTCCTATCCAATAAGAGAGGAATAAAACATGAAGGATTTTTAATAAGGCACTAAAGCTTATTATTATCTGGTAAGAGTATTTTGAAGGAGGTGGTGGGCACGAGATTCTCATCAGCAATTTGCTGTTATATACACGTGGTGGAATTTGCTACAGTGTTTTGAACATCCCTGTGATAGAAGGTCACTAAAATCCTTGGCCTTAGAGGATACTCTCAGATTGGGGCACCACCCAAGAAGCTTGGACTTTTTTATATAATGTTTTAAGAGTTAAAGCTGACCTAAAGTGTGTTGATTTATCATTGATTGCTCTGTGTTTTTGGAATAATAAATGCCAAAAACCCAATACAATAATTCCATTTATGTATTTGCCTTGTCTTTAATTATTCAATAGTGATGAGTGGGGCTGTAGAAGTACAGGTTCGGAAAGTGTGGTCGAACTTGCCGCAAAAGTTCAGTTCAGGTCCCCGGACTTTACCTGAACCCCTTTGAAGTCAATGGGAACCCAAACTTGGGGCCCAAAATGGCTGTAAAATGGGGGTAGTAAGAGCTGCAAATCAAGGAGGAACACCATGGTGATTGCCCTACACAAAATGGGCCAGGGAAAAGACTCAAAACAAAAAAGTGTCAGAGGGCAATTTGGGAGTAACACCAGGGTGATTTCCCTGCACAATATGGAGTAGGGGAAATACTAAAAGCAATAACAGAAAACAATATATATATATATATATATATATATATATATATATATATCAAAAAAGCAAATATACATTTTTTTTAACAGTTGTCAGAGTGTGACATTTGGGGGTAACACCAGGACGATTTCCCTGAACAGAATGGGGTAGGGAAAGTACTCAAAACAATAACAGAAAACAAAAAATAAATTCATGTATAAATAAATTAAAAACAAATTTAAAACAAATAAAATTTAATATTAATTTTTTAACAGGTGTCAGAAGGCCAAGGCGGAAGAGGTGGATGTGGTGGTGTGAGTGGAAAAGGCGGAGGAGGTGGAGGTTGATGTAGCGGTGTAGGTGGAGGAGGCGGAGGTTGATGTAGCGGTGTAGGTGGAGGAGGCAGAGGAGGCGGAGGTTGATGTAGCGGTGTAAGTGGAGGAGGCAGAGGAGGTGGAGGTTGATGTAGCGGTGTAAGTGGAGGAGGCAGAGGAGGCGGAGGTTGATGTAGCGGTGTAGGTGGAGGAGGCGGAGGAGGTAGCCAACACTAAAACCACTCACTCAGACGCTGGCACAGCCAAGTGCCATGGGATCTGCAGCTAGTTCATCTTAAGTATTATATGACTGTTCACATTGGCTGGGGATAGGCCAAACTTCCTGTTGGTAATGCCACCCCCCTGTGCAGCTAAACACACGTTCTAATAGGACACTGGCTGCAGGGTAGTAGAGGGCAAGTTCTGACCACCTGACCAATTTAGCGACCCAGAAATTCAACAAGGACGACCCATCACTCAGTACCAGGAGACGCGTTGACAGATCAGTCATCCACCATGCAAGTCAAAGTCTGCCTCCTAGTACTACAGGCTGTATCAGATAGTGGTGGATGTGGGGGACAATTTAATAAGGTGGGCCATGCCCAACCTCCCTTGTGAGGTGGTGCTGGTGCCCCTGCTAAGTTGGCGACTTGCTCCTCTCCCTCAGCATCGTGTCGCCACTGAGCCCTCAAATTCAGCTGGGATCTCCGCCAATAGTGGGTCCACCAGAGTTCACTCATCTTTCTATCCTGATTGAGTGCTAGAATCAAGGATTTGATATTCCTTATAGCAGGCATCCAGCATGGTGGCCACCCAATAATCAGCACTGGTGACTATGCGGGCATCTCTGCAGTCGTAGTGCAGGCACTGAAGCATGTAGTGGCTCATGGGGGCCAGGCTGCCCTGAGTCAAGGAGAAGCTGTCCTCAGTGTCAGGTGTCTCCTTCTCCTCCCCTCCAGCTAAGCTACAGTGATGCCTGTAAGCTGTGCTGGGTGCCACCCTGCTGTGAGAGAAAGTTCCAGCATCTCTCAATAATGGGCCAGAAAGCTCTGCACTACCCATTTGAGCACATGCACCAGGCAAAGGATTTGCATTAACCCCACTCGGCCCATGGTTGCTAAAATGTTCTGCCCATTGTTGCATACCATCTTGTCGACAGCAGCCACTCATCTGTCTGCTCCTGAATGCCAGACAACAGCTCCTGGGTGGTGTGGGGTCTTTCGCCCAGACAGATGAGTTTTTACACCACACCCTGATGTTTCCCAATGGCTGTGCTCAAATTGGTGGTGCAGAGGCTACACTGGTTGCATGAGTAGGAGGAGGCAACAGGAGGCACCGGCTGATGTCCAACAATCCTGAGTGTCAGTGGTCATGTTGACACTGAAACTAATAGCATTGCCCAGTACACAGCTTATTTTCTCCACAACCTGTTGGTGCAGGGCAGGGATGGCTTGGTTTGAAAAGTAGTGGCAGCTGGGAATGGTGTATTGTGGGACAGCTGTCACCATCAGAATTGTCTGTGTCAGAATCTCTAACAGGTGGAATGGGAGCATTTCAAATGTTAGGCATAGCTGTGATTGGCCAGGCGGGACATGTTAGTTCAGTGCTGTGTAGATAGGGAGAGGTTCTGCTGCTTACTCAGAGACAGATAGGCCTGGGAACAGGACCGCTAATTGTTCTTTTGAGGACACATAGGAGGGCAGAGGAGGCTGGCTGCATATTAAACTGTCATTATCAGGACACATAGCTAGGGTCAGTGGTGTCAGTGGGGGACAGATAGGGATAAGGGTCATCTGCCTGTTCTCATTGCACCCTAAGTAAGGACAGATTCATCTCATCTGTGGGCACACCTTGCATTATACCCTTCTGGGCTTTGATAACTATTTAAATTTGGGCACACCTTGCATTATATGCTTTTGGGCTTTGACAAGCTAAATACTTGTGGGAACACCTTGCATTATCCCCTTTTGCGCCTTGATAAACAATTTAATTGTGGGAACACCTTGCATTAGACCCTATTGGACTTGACAAACTAATTGCCTATGGGCACAACTTGCATTATACTCTTTTGGGTTTTGATAAAGTATTTACTTGGCCCACAACTTGCACTGGACCCTTTTGGGCTTTGATGAAACTAGTTATTTATTGGTACACCTTACATTAGACCGTTTGAGGCATTGATAAAATATTTATTGGCATACCTTGCATTAGGCTCTTTTGGGCTTTGATAAACTAGTTACTTGGCGCACCCTGCATTAGACACTATGGGCTTTTATAAACTACTTATTGTTGGCACACCTTACATTAGACAATCTTGGAATTTGATAAACTATTTACTTGGCACATCTTGCATTAGACCGTCTTGGGCTTTGATAACCTATTAACATTTTGGCACACCTTGCATTAGACCCTTTTGGGCTTTGATAAACTAGTTACTTGTCACACCTTGCATTAGACAGTCTCTGGCTTTTATAAACTATTTATTGTTGACACACCTTACATTAGATAATCTTGGGATTTGATAAACTATTTACTAAACTAATTGCCTATGGGCACAACTTGCATTATACTCTTTTGGGTTTTGATAAAGTATTTACTTGGCCCACACCTTGCATTAGACCCTCTTGGGCTTTGATAAACTGATTACTTGGCCTACCTTGCATTAGACCCTCTTGGGCTTTGATAAACTTTTTACTTGTTGGTACACCTTACATTAGACCTTTTTGGGCTTTGATAAACAATTTACTTGGGACACCCTGCATTAGAACCTCTTGCTCTTTGTTAAACAATTTGTTGAACAATTTACTTGGGAAGCCTTTCAGTAGACCCTCTTGGAACTAGGTACCTTTGGGCACACCTTGCATTGGATGCTCTTGGGTTTTGATAAACTATTTACTTTGCACACCTTGCATTAGGCCCTTTTTGGGCTTTGATAAACTAGTTACTTGGCACACCTTGCATTAGATCCTCTTGAGCTTTGATAAACTAGTTACTTGGCACACCTTGCATTAGACCATCTTGGGCTTTGATAAGCTAGTTACTTGTTGGCACACCTTGTTTCAGACCCTCTTGGGCTTTGATAAACTATTTACTTGGTACACCTTGCATTAGGCCCTCTTGGACTTTGATGGTACACCTTGCATTAAACTCTTTGGGGATTTGATAAACTGGTTACTTGGCCTAACTTGCATTAGACCCTCTTAGGATTTGATAAACTACTTACTTCTTGGCACAACTTGCATTAGACCTTCTTGGGCATTGATAAACAATTTAATTGCACACCTTGCATCAAACCCTCTTGGGTTTTGATAAACTAGGTACTTTTGGTCACACCTTGCATTAGACCCGCTTTGGTTTTGCTAAACTATTTACTTGCCACACCTTGTTTCAGACCTTCTTGGGCTTTGATAAACTATTTACTTGGCACACCTTGCATTACAGCCTTTTGGGGTTTATAAACCTCTTACTTGTTGACACACCTTACATTAGACCCTCTTGGGCTTTGATAAACTAGTTACTTGTAGGCACACCTTGCACTCAGCCTTGGGCCGAGTGGGGTTAATCTTTGCTGGTGCATGTGGTCAACTTGGTGGTGCCCTGGCCCATTATCCAGAGATGCCTGAGCTGCTGCATAAAGTGCGTGGCATGTGAACAAACTTTTGGCATTGCCACCCAGCTGCTGCTCGCCTCTCTACATGTTAATATGTATATATTTATTTATGTATATATTTATTTATGTACGTATTTCTTAATTTTTTCTGTTTTCTGTAATTATTTGGAGTACTTTCGGCACCCCAATTCCCCAGGTATTACTCCCCCAATTTGGCCCCCAACAGCCTTAAATATATATATATATATATATATATATATATATATATATATATTTTTTTTTGTTTTTGTTTATGTATATTTTTAATTTTTTGTGTTCTGTTATTATTTTCATTACTTTCCCTAGCTCATTTTGTGCAGCGTAAGAGCCCTGGTGTTCCCTTCGATTTGCTGCTCTCTAACCCTTGCTACCCCCAATTCACAGACAGTTATTGGGTCCACAATTTGGGTCTCCATTGACTTCAATGGGGTTCTGGTTCAGATTGAATTGGGTTGCAAATGTCCTTTGTCTTGTCTGAGCACGGCTTGAAAAAAATGCCATGCTGGGCACATTCTTTGAGCCAGCTTTGGCGTGCCTGTGCATGGTGGAGAGTAGTAGCAACGGATTGACCACTGACGGTTTGCACCCTTCTCCCTCTTCTGCTGGCTGCCTGGATCTGCGTGAACACTTCCTTTTCCTCTGAAACTCTGATGGCCTTCAGTCCATGTTGGGCCTAGGACTTCCTCAGCCCTGGAATCTTTGTCCACTCACTCCTCCATGCTACCCTCCATCTCAGCCTCCACACTAAAGAAACCCTAGCAGTCAACACTAGGGTTTCATCATAATTGCAGATGTTGGGTATTTGGGAACAGGGGCAGGTGGATGGTCCATGGTATGCCATCTGGGGGTGTCAAGACAATCACATGGAACTGGTAGCACTGTGTGGCTAATAAACTCAATTTGTTCTGGCCTCAACACTCCGGTAGCGGCACTGGGGCCTACAAAAAGACCCTGCAAACCCTGGCGCCTGCTTGCACCAGAGGAAGGAGTAGTAGGCACAGATGAGACATGTCCTATCCCTGCAACGCCAGCTCTGTCCCCACCAACATTGGCAGCAGCATCACGGCCAAGTCCCTGTCCCTTATTTGCTGCTTTCTGCATTGTTGAACACAGTGTTTAGGCAGCCTGTCCCAGTAAGTAGAATGCAGGTGGCTACAGGTGAGTAGTTGTATCAAATACCCAGTATGTAGAAAGCAGTTGGGCAGAGCTGAGTACTTTTATCAAACACCCAGTATGTAGAATGCAGTTTAG
This sequence comes from Gastrophryne carolinensis, assembly GCA_027917425.1. Classification (NCBI taxonomy): domain Eukaryota; kingdom Metazoa; phylum Chordata; class Amphibia; order Anura; family Microhylidae; genus Gastrophryne; species Gastrophryne carolinensis. Next base: position 86,122,378 of record CM051235.1, on the reverse strand, counting down.
CAGAGGTGAGTACTTTTATCAAACACCCAGTATGTCGAATGCACGTGCCCAGGGATGAGTATTTTTAGCAAACACCCAGTGGGGCACAGATGAGAACAGTACTTTTGTCAAACACCCAATATTTATAATGCAGCTGGGCACTGGTGAGTTGTATTAAATGGCTAGGTATGGGATTAAATGTGCCCCAACAGCTCCATAGCTGTCCCTCCAAAAACCACTGTGGACTCTCCCTATCATTGGCTGCTACTTTTGGATGGGAGAGCTGGTTCCACCATGTGGCTATGCGGGGTCAGTGAGCACTATCAGATTGTACTAGCGGAAGGGATAGTTAGGTGCACCATTTGGCCCAAATGTGTCTGCAACTGCAATCCGTCAGTACAGTTGGATGGGAGAGTTGGGTCTGCCATGTGGCTATGGGGGGTCAGCGAGCACTATCCAACAATACTAGTGGAGGGGAGAGTTAGGTGCGTCTGCAATCCACCAGTACTGTCGGATAGGAAAGCTGGATCCCCCTTGTGGCCTCCCAGGGTCAGCCCAAAGGGACCGACCAGTGGCGCAAAGAAGATGGGGTATGGGTGTAAGGCGACAGCCCTGAACCCTGTAAAAGTCCTCACCCTCCTCTACAGCCTCCCCACAACCAGCTATGGAACGTTGAAGAGGAGGGGGTGTTGGTCTTGGAGTTACACACAGTCCTGCAGCAGTCAGGTAGGCCCACATTCCAAAAACAATCCAGTTGTGTGAAGGGATGGCCAAATGAGATATATGTTAAGTGCTGTTATGTTGTGCTTCTCTTTCCATATAGGCCCTTATTTAACAAGGGATAGCGCCAGGTAGCGACTGGTGAGCGAACGGTAATGGCGGTCACCACCACGAGAACGCCGGCTCCCCACCACAATCACACATTTATCAAGCCGATCCTGCTTAGCGACTGACAGAGCGCCAGATAGCGAATCATTCATCATTATTCCAGCCTCACCCCACAGCGCCAGCGAGCGACCTTGAACAGCGACAGGTATGACCTCTCGCTACCTGGCGCTCTCCAATGCATTTCAATGGAACAATCTTTAAATAATCATAAATAATTGTTATTAATTTTTTTTTTTTTTTTAATGTGAAAAATTCTGTTACCACTTCTGCAATGTAAGATATTTTTTTTAAGGTAAAAAAAAAAATAAAAAAAAAATTTGTGCAGAATTGATATTACAGGTCTGATATTAATGTATTCATATTACAAAATGTTTTTATAAACTTGTTTTTTTTTGTTTCAAAAAATATGGTTGTTTGGGGGTTAAAAAACTACTTTTAACCCATCGCCGCCAGCGCTCTGGGGTTTAAACATGCATTTCACAGCGCAAGAATTTTTTGAGCGTGATTTGTTAATGAATATGGTGGGAGACGTTCGCTATGGCCATTCGCTATCATGCGCTCCCATACAGCGCGGAACCTGTCAAATAGCGACTCCTCACCCAATATTCAACATTACCACACACCGACTGAGTCGCTGTCAACAACCGAACAACGGCCAAGCACAGCGACTACTAGCGGGCGCTCTGAAAATACTGCTACAGTTGCTCATCTGTCGCTACCTGGCGCTATTAATGAATCGGCCTCATAGAATCTTCAGATGGGGAGTATGCCGCAATGAGGCGGGTTTGGTGCCAGCCTCAGGTGTGTAAACACAGTTAAGCAGACCACTAGACAAGCTGCAGTAAAACAACACATGCACAGACTGGTTACAGCAAGTTGATCTTCATTAAAGGGCCCGAAGGGACGGTGCAGCGGAGGCGGGTGGCCCCCTTAAAGGGCACAGAACAATGTTGGGTTAAGTAGGTTAAATTTGGGGCATCCCTAGCCACATCTCTGTCCTAACAGGTGTCACCATGCTTTCCTTTTGTCTTGTTGGTCCACAAGAATGTAATATTATTTTTCTATTATAAATACATATTTTTTTTATTATGTAAATAGTTCAAATACGGGTGGGTAATGGTGTGTGGTAAGAGAAGGTTGCCTAAGGATAACTAAAAGAGGTGAGTAACACTGGGTGAAAGCAGACAACATGGGAGTCCAATGAATGTAAAAACTGTGAGAAGGTAAGTGTCTTGAATGACATGCACACTAAATGGGATGCCACCCAGGAAAACTAGGGAGAAGGTAAGCAGTGTTCCTGTAAGCCGGAGTAGCTGATGGGCAGAGTAACAAGGGAGCTGGGCAATGCCCCATGAAAGGTGGGCAATGGGAAAACCTACGATAAAAACCCTGGTATATCTACTAAAAAAATAACACATTAAACTAAAAGAATTGTTAGTTCACTTACAAGAGTTGTACTTAAAGCGGACCTTCACCACGATTTAATGAAAAGCCCAAACCCGTAAAAAATGATTCCCCAGCATCTAAAATTAATATATTTTAAGTTTTTAGTCCCTTACTTATTATTCTTTCCCCCACTGGGCTGCAACTCTGTTAAGGACTTTAGGATACGGGAGCCGCCATCTTGACTCAGAAGCATCACACTTACTGAGGAGAGGAGAGTGGGATAAAGTACAGGGGGGGTTATAGCTGTGCTTTGCTCAGACAGAGCCGAGCTGGGGTCAGGAAAAGGTCAGCAGTACCAGAATGCAGAGCAACACAGTCAGAAGACACTTCCTGTTTGCAGGCTGCCTGAAGCCCCATGAGCCACCATATTAGATGTTGAAAGGCTCATAACATGCAGTAGATGCAGGTAGGATGATTTTTAATGTGAGCAATCTGTATGTGCAGGGTGTGGGAAACATATAAGATAGGCTCTTATTCAGAGTGAAGGTCCGCTTTAACATAGTTTAGCATTATCCCATAGAGACTATTGGAGGTCAAGCATTTTCTTATTCCACATAGTAAACAAATCAACATAAGCAACACCAATGGGGCATCCAGGATCATTTAGATAACGGAAGCAGCATTCGTCTCTCCTGTGTCAGTCATTAGTTGTATAGCTAAAAAACAAAAAGTTTCCCATTTGAGCCTTAAAAGGGCCCTTTTGCCCTATTGTTCGCACCAGGGCCCTATCACACTGCTAGTGCCTTAACTGATCACAATATCGTTTCAGCTATTGTGATCTATTAGCAGAGCAGAGGAACCAAGAAAGCGAGTCAGACAACTAGGAAAAATACCGCTAACCTGAGCTGCCTTGACTTATTACTACAGATATACTCTGCCGAGCATAAATGAGAACTAACCCAGAGAAATCACAGAATAAACCTAATTAGTTTTACATTTTAACCCTTCTTTTGCCAGCTACGTGATTCTTCTCCCAGGGGGCATCCGACTACCCCCCCCCCGGGGTTCTTCTGGCCTCAGCCAGACGCATCCTGGCATCTCTGGGCTGCACACACACTCCCATCCCCAGGAGAATGCCTCATGCTGGGAATGCAGACGCTTGTGCTCCCGATTGCAGAAGGGCAGAGCCGCTTGATAAATGTATGCCTGGCAAACGGCCCTGACTGGACTAAAGTCCACACCTGAACGCACAGTAGGGCATCCCAAATTGGAATGCCCGGGGGACAAGAAACAAAACCGGGGTAGTCAAAATCCTGTGTTTTGTTCGGCTTTAAAACAGCATGTATGCAGTAATATAGATGGAATGGGATTGGATAGAATGGGCTGTCCCCTCTTTTACCTCAATATAGTCAAATTAAGCAGTGCTGGCTGTACTGCTGCTCACACAGAACTGGAAATGGCACCTTCCCTCATGCTATGCACACAGTATACAGTAAAACTTAACCTTCAGGTGACGTGTTTTGGGGCCATATGCCCCTTAGTCCTACCTGAGTGAAACCCTCTATGTATCTCCCTATATCCCAGCCAACCAAAAGATTACAGGGAGCTTAGCCCCACCTCCAGTGGGGGTAGTGTTGCAGCGAGCATCTAGGCTACACCCCCACCAGCTGGGAATTGAGACAGTGGGGAGAGTCAAGGGGGCCGAGACCAGCGGCCACCCAATGGTAGTGGTTTCCTGTCCTGCCCCCAACCAATCCTCACCCATCCCCGATGCCAGTCGAGCATCGGCCATGCCCCACAGCAAGTTTTCGCACACTACAGGGACCAGCCAACTCAGAGTTGGCAGCGTGGGAATGAGCAGGGGTAAGTCAGTTGTAAATAGGGATGAGCGAATCGATCCGGACGAACCCGGATTCATACCAAATTTCATGGAAAATTCGATTCTGAACGAATCCGAATTTCCCCGTGATTCGATCGATCAAAGTTTTCCTTTAAACTCCATTTATTTAAATTACAGGCATTCTAAAATGGTGGAGGAACATGTCCAGACATACCCCCTGGGGCAAGGTATCATGGGTAAGTCACATGCAGCCTATCAGCAGCCAGGAAGACCGGTGATGTCACTGTGCTATATAAAGCGGCGGCCATCTTGCTTGTGCGCATTTCAGCCTTGCATTGCGGCCAGAGCACAGCTAGTTAGAGACAGGGACAGAGAGTTAGAGATAGGTAGGGAGAGTCAAAGAGGCAGACAGAGAGGTAGACAGAGCCAGGGAAAGATGGGGAAAAACCGGAACCATCCAGCCAGGGACAGCTTAGAAGTGACAGTGAAAATTTTTTTTTTTCATTAGCCAGATCATTTTTCAATTTGATTTCAGTTCTTTGTGCTGTAAATCTGCCTTGCCACTGTGCATGCCATCTATGCAGTGGCTTATTTAACCCTATCTGTTACACACAAGCATTTATCAAAATATATAACTGGATTACTTTAAATATTTTTTGGTCTGCCTTAAACAAAAAAAACACCAGGCCGCAGGGCATCTCAAACCTGCATTAGGCAGCTTATCTGTTATACTAAATACGCTTGTTGATCCTTCCTCAGCTTAATCAAAGTATTGCATTTTGAATTGGTTTTTGGTCTGCTGCCAAAACACTAGGCCGCAGGATATCTCATATTGCCAATTTTCATAGTATCTGGTGCAGAGAAGCAGTCCCTCACTTTATTTAGCTTCTTCTTTTTAAAGTTAACATTTTTTATCGTACCTATTGCGCATTTCAAATACATAAAAATGTCAGGCAGACAAGTGCAAGGATATTCAAAGAGGAGTGGCAGAGGCCAAGATTCAGCAGGCAGAGGTCGGAGCAGACTAGGAGCGAGTGGCAGCAGGAGTCAAGGTGAGAGACCTGAACTGCCAGTATCTGCTAGCGGTCGTGTCTCCGCCAGTAAAGCATCTGCCGTGGTAGATTGGTTAATGCGCTCATCAACATCATCCCAAGTTACATCTGACACCCCCAGTCTAGGGTCGGTAGGTTCCTCTGACACAACCCTGAGTTGGCATGCCCCGAGAGCAGTCCCTGTCCTCCCATTTCCTCTGTCCTACGCCCCTACTTCCCTCCCCCAGCGACGTATCCTATGCTTTGGGTTCAGCTCCACTCTTTAGTGAGGACGATCAGATAGAGGACAGTCAACAGCTACTGCCCAGCCAAGAAATGGAGGTGGCTTCTTTAGCTAGGCAGACAAATAGTGATGTGGACAGTGTCGTGGGTGTTGCGAGTGTTCCAGCTCCTGCACCAGACACTGTTGAGGAAACCGAGAACATCAGTGACATGCAGCCACAACTCGGTGATGATGATGATGAAGCCGATCGCACTTGGGAACCGAGTGATGAAGGGGCTTCATCGTCATCATCAGGAGAAGAGGGGCGCAGGTTGCCCCGGAGTCAGCAGCTGAGGCAGCAAGGTGTTAGCAGCATGGTTGGCAGTCAGCATGGGGGCACAATTGTAAAGGCTGGAGCCAAACAGGGCCGGGGCCGGGGTAGAGCACCTGCTGCGCGGCAGGCTACCTTATTGGGAGGTAGTGGAGCAGGGGTTCCTGGAGTTGGCGACAGTAGCAGTGAATCAGTGCAGCCTGTTGGTGGGAAAAGTAGCTACTCGGCAGTGTGGCAGTTTTTCCTGAAGCATCCGCAGGAGGGTAACATGGCCACATGCAAGATATGTAGGCAGAAGGTGAAGCGTGGCCAGGGCCCCAATGTTGGCACCACGGCCCTGCGTCAACATATGATGCGTCACCATAAAGCGGCCTGGGAGAACCGAGGCTCCGAAGAGGTGTTCCAGCCGCTCCCAATTTCTGCCAGCCAAGGCTCCAGCACCTCAGCCGAAGGCAGCTGTGCATCATACCCATCCTCTGTCGCTCCTGCTCCTTCTCCTCCAAGTCATGCATCCCGCCAGCAATCCATCAGCGAAGCCATGTCCAAGAGACAGCAGTATGCACCCACTCATCCTACGGCGCAGAAGCTGAATGTGCTCCTGTCCAAGTTGCTGGTGCTGCAGTAGCTCCCTTTTCAGGTGGTGGACTCTGCACCTTTCAGAGAACTGATGGCTTGTGCCGAGCCGAGGTGGAGAGTCCCAAGCCGTCATTTCTTTACCAAGAAGGCAGTACCAGTGCTGCACACGTTTGTTGAAAAGAAGGTGGGCCAGTCCTTGAGCCTATCGGTGTGTAGCAAAGTGCATGGCAGCACCGATGTCTGGAGCTGTAACTACGGTCAGGGACAGTACATGTCATTTACGGCCCACTGGGTGAATGTGGTCCCTTTGCAGCAGCAGCAGCAACTTGGACAGGTCACGCCGCTTCGGCCTCCGCGCTCCCTGCCCCTTGGGCCTGTGACACCGTGCGACTTGGCCTCCTCATCCTCCGCCATCTCCAAACCCTCCACTGTAGGCTCAAGTCTCAGTGCCCCTCCGGTCTACCATGTGTGCAGGGCACGGAGGTGTCACATGGTTTGTCTTGGCGAACGGAGTCACACAGGGGAGGAACTGCTTAAATTTATTCATCAGGAAATCCAAACATGGCTTACTCCAAGAAAATTTAAAATGGGAATCATGGTTACCGACAATGGGAAGAACATTTTGTCTGCGCTGCGCCAAGGAAGCCTGACCCATGCCCCCTGCATGGCTCACGTCTTCAATCTGGTTGTCAAGCGGTTTCTGAAGTGTTCCCTTCAAGGAAACTTTGCATGCACTTCAGCCACTCATACACCGCCAAACACACCCTTCTTGAGCTACAGCGTCAGAACGGTAGCCCCCAACATAGTCTGATTTGCGATGTTTGCACCCGTTGGAATTCCACCCTTCACATGTTGGACCAATTATATGAACAGAGAAAAGCCATCACGGATTTCCTGATGATCCAAGCGGATAGGGGGACTCCCCTGTGTAACTTCAATGTCAACCAGTGGCAGCTCATATGTGACACCTGCCGTTTGCTCAGGCCCTTTGAGGAAGCCACTTTATTTGTCAGTCGGCAGGATTACGGGATGAACAATGTGATTCCACTGCTTCATGTACTACAGCACATGTTGGAAACCATGGCTGGTTGGGGCACTGGAGACATGGCGTCTACATCTTACAGCCACATGAACCCCGTTGGAGCTGAACTGGAGGAGGAGGAGAAAGAGGAGGAGGAGTTGCCCAGTGAAACACAGTTTAGGCTTGGCGAAATGGCTGGTTTATCTAGTCAGCGGACAGGAGAGGAGGAGCAGGAGCAGCCAGAGGAGCTGGAGGGTTTTGAGGAAGGCGAGACAGAGGACCCGGACACACCGTGGCAGTATGCAGTGGAGATGGAGACAGGTAGTCCCTCCGAGTCACTTGCACAAATGGCAGGAAGCATGCTCACGTGCTTGCATAGTGACCCCAGAATTGTTTCCATTTGTCGGCGGGATGACTTCTGGCTGTCCACCTTATTGGACCCTCGCTTCCGGCACAAAATGGGGGCATTTTTTAAACCCGCCGAGAGGGAGGACAAACTGAACTACTACAAAGACATTCTACGTAGTCAGTTGGCCGATGCCTATCTGCGCCATGGTCCATACTCTCGCAGGTCTGACTCGGGGGGAGCTCTGCGCTCACCTTCCACTGCCATGGCTGCTGGGGGGGGTTGGCAGGAGCAGCAGCAGCAGCTCCATCAGCAGCAGCCTCAGTCTTCAGTCGCTAATGAGTAGCTTTCTACACCTGCATAGTGAGACTACTCATGAGCAGCAGGAAGACCTGGAGCAGGACCTCAACCAGCAGGTCATGTCATACCTTGACATGACCATGCCAACACACCTTGAGGATCCGCTGGACTTCTGGGCAGCCAAACTTGGCTTGTGGCCGCAACTAGCAGAGTTTGCCCTGGAAAAGCTGTCCGGCCCAGCCAGTAGCGTGCCATCTGAGCAAGTGTTTAGTGCGGCGGGGGCCATAGTTACGGCGAGGAGAACTCGTCTGTCAACTAAAAATGTGGAGAGACTCACCTTTGTGAAAATGAATCAGGGATGGATCAGCCAGGATTTCCACCCTCCAATGGCTGATGCATGCGACTAGATTCAGCATGGTGCCATGTTTTACACTTTCCAAATGGTGCAAAACATATTCATGTCTTTAGGCCAATTTTTGGGCTCCTGCTGATGCCAACTTCAGGGTTTGCCTTCCAGCCAATTTTTGGGCTCCTGCTGATGCCAACTTCAGGGTGTGCCTTTCAGCCAATTTTTGGCCTCCTGCTGCTGCTGCTGCCAACTCCAGGGTGTCTTTCAAGCAATGTTTGGGCTCCTGCTTATGCTGCTGCCAACTCCAGGGTGTGCCTTCCAGCTAATGTTTGTGCTCCTGCTACTGCCAACTTCAGGGTGCCTTCCAGCCAATTTCTGGGTTCCTGCTGCTGCCAACTCCAGGGTGTGTCAGTCAATTTTTGGGCTCCTGCTGCGGCTGCTGCCAACTCCAGTGCCTCTTTAAAGCAATGTTTGGGCTCCTGCAGCTGCTGCTGCTGCTTCTTGCAACTCCAGGGTGTAATTCAGCCAATTTTGGGCTCCTGCTGCCAACTCCAGTGTCTCTTTAAAGTAATGTTTGGGCTCCTGCTGCTGCTTGCAACTCCAGGGTGTGATTTTTGGCCTCCTGCTGCTGCTGCTGCCAACTCCAGGGTGTCTTTCAAGCAATGTTTGGGCTCCTGCTTATGCTGCTGCCAACTCCAGGGTGTGCCTTCCAGCTAATGTTTGTGCTCCTGCTGCTGCCAACTTCAGGGTGCCTTCCAGCCAATTTCTGGGTTCCTGCTGCTGCCAACTCCAGGGTGTGTCAGTCAATTTTTGGGCTCCTGCTGCGGCTGCTGCCAACTCCAGTGTCTCTTTAAAGCAATGTTTGGGCTCCTGCAGCTGCTGCTGCTTGCAACTCCAGGGTGTAATTCAGCCAATTTTGGGCTCCTGCTGCCAACTCCAGTGTCTCTTTAAAGTAATGTTTGGGCTCCTGCTGCTGCTTGCCACTCCAGGGTGTGATTCATCCAATTTTTGGGCTCCCGAAGCCCACTCCAGTGTCTCTTTAAAGTAATGTTTGGGCTCCTGCTGCTGCTTGCAACTCCAGGGTGTGATTCAGCCAATTTTTGGGCTCCTGAAGCCCACTCCAGTGTCTCTTTAAAGTAATGTTTGGGCTCCTGCTGCTGCTTGCAACTCCATTGTGTGATTCAGCCAATTTTTGGGCTCCTGCTGCCAACTCCAGTGTGTCTTTCAAGCTATGTCTGGGCTCCTGCTGCTGCTGCTGCTTGCAACTGCAGGGTGTGATGCATCCAATTTTTGGGCTCCTGCTGCCAACTCCAGTGTCTCTTTAAAGCAATGTTTGGGCTCCTGCTGCTGCTTGCAACCCCAGGGTGCAATTCAGCCAATTTTTGGGCTCCTGCTGCCAACTCCAGTGTCTCTTTCATGCTATATTTGGGCTCCTGCTACTGCTGCTGCTGCTTGCAACTCCAGGGTGTGATTCAGCCAATTTTTGGGCTCCTGCTGCCAACTCCAGTGTCTCTTTCAATCTATGTTTGGGCTCCTGCTGCTGCTTGCAACTCCAGGGTGTGATTCATCCAATTTTTCGGCTCCTGCTGCCAACTCCAGTGTCTCTTTAAAGCAATGTTTGGGCTCCTGCTGCTGCTTGCAACTCCAGGGTGTGATTCATCCAATTTTTTGGCTCCTGCTGCGAACTCCAGTGTCTCTTTCAAGCTATGTTTTGGCTCCTGCTGCTGCTGCTTGCGACTCCAGGGTGTGATTCATCCAATTTTTGGGCTCCTGCTGCCAACTCCAGTGTCTCTTTCAAGCTTGGTTTGGGCTCCTGCTGCTGCTGCTTGCAACTCCAGGGTGTGATTCATCCAATTTTTGGGCTCCTGCTGCCAACTCCAGTGTCTCTTTCAAGCTATGTTTGGGCTGCTGCTGCTGCTGCTGTTGCTTGCAACTCCAGGGTGTGATTCATCCACTTTTTGGGCTCCTGCTGCCAACTCCAGTGTCTCTTTCAAAGCAATGTTTGGGTCCCTGCTGCTGCTTGCAACTCCAGGGTGTGATTCATCCAATTTATGGGCTCCTGAAGCCAACTCCAGTGTCTCTTTAAAGTAATGTTTGGGCTCCTGCTGCTACTGCTGCTTGCAACTCCAGTGTGTTATTCAGCCAATTTTTGGGCTCCTGCTGCCAATTCCAGTGTCTCTTTCAAGCTATGTTTGGGCTCCTGCTGCTGCTTGCAACTCCAGGGTGTGATTCATCCAATTTTTGGGCTCCTGCTGCCAACTCCAGTGTCTCTTTCAAGCTATGTTTGGGCTCCTGCTGCTGCTTGCAACTCCAGGGTGTCATTCAGCCAATTTTTGGGCTCCTGCTGCCAACTCCAGTGTCTCTTTCAAGCTATGTTTGGGCTCCTGCTTCTGCTCGCGACTCCAGGGTGTGATTCATCCAATTTTTGGGCTCCTGCTGCCAACTCCAGTGTCTCTTTCAAGCTATGTTTGGGCTCCTGCTGCTGCTTACAACTCCAGGGTGTCATTCAGCCAATTTTTGGGCTCCTGCTGCCAACTCCAGTGTCGTGTCTCTTTCAAGCTATGTTTGGGCTGCTGCTGCTTGCAACTCCAGGGTGTGATTCAGCCAATTTTGGGCTCCTGCTGCCAACTCCAGTGTCTCTTTAAAGCAATGTTTGGGCTCCTGCTGCTGCTTGCAACTCCAGGGTGTGATTCATCCAATTTTTCGGCTCCTGCTGCCAACTCCAGTGTCTCTTTAAAGCAATGTTTGGGCTCCTGCTGCTGCTTGCGACTCCAGGGTGTGATTCATCCAATTTTTGGGCTCCTGCTGCCAACTCCAGTGTCTCTTTCAAGCTATGTTTGGGCTCCTGCTGCTCCTGCTGCTGCTTGCAACTCCAGGGTGTCATTCAGCCAATTTTTGGGCTCCTGCTGCCAACTCCAGTGTCTCTTTCAAGCTATGTTTGGGCTCCTATTGCTGCTTGCGACTCCAGGGTGTGATTCATCCAATTTTTGGGCTCCTGCTGCCAACTCCAGTGTCTCTTTCAAGCTATGTTTGGGTTCCTGCTGCTGCTTGCAACTCCAGGGTGTCATTCATCCAATTTTTGGGCTCCTGCTGCCAACTCTAGTGTCCCTTTCAAGCTATGTTTGGGCTCCTGCTGCTGCTGCTTGCAACTCCAGCATTCACAAAATCCTGGTTTCTGAGCTCGATTCCGTACAAAACCGATCATTCATGGTGAGGCTTTGTGTAGCGATAACCCTTATCGCCGGAGGGCTTCACCGCCCGAGACGTCCTTTTCCCAATCGTAAGAGGTGCTGCTGGAATTCCAGAGTCGTCCGTGAGGAAACAGGAACAGCCCTTACAAGGGCTAGTGAATTGTAATATAGCGTTTCCCCCAGTATTGAGGGTGAAGGTGAAGTGTCCTTTATTAGTGCCACACTGGGCCTTATATACACAAGTCTCTATTGCATGACACACACACCCACCAATAGCAGCAGGGCAAACAATCCCTCAACTCTGCCGGTGACGCAATCAGTAGAACAATAGCAGGCTGTAATACAATCAATCAGGACAATGCCATTGACTGTGACGTAATCAACAATACACAATGGCAGTCAAAATACAAAGACATTGCCTGTAACAGTATCAAAATACAATGACCTAATTAAGAAAAGGCCAGTGAATGACCCGGTGGGCAACTGAATAGTGATGACATCCAAAAGACAGAGAGTCTGTCACCTTTTTGTGGAACACCCGGCAGACCCGGATTGACCCTGTTCGGGTTAACGTGGGGCTGTCCGGACTCTTGTTAGGGGCAGAGTTCTGTTTGCCGGGATAATCCATCTGCATTACCGTTTTGTCTACCGGGCCTGTATACACACACACACATACAGTTGTACTCACAGGGTGCTGGTCTTGTCTTTTCCCCCCAATAAGAGACAGAACTCAGTATTGAGGGTGAAGATGATACACCCACACACACACACATGCAGTTGCACTCACAGGGTGCTGGTCTTGTACACACACATGTACTCACAGGGTGCTGGTCTTGTACACACACAGTTTTACTCACAGGGTGCTGGTCTGGTACACACACAGTTGTACTCACAGGGTGCTGGTCTTGTACACACACATGTACTCACAGGGTGCTGGTCTTGTACACACATACAGTTGTACTCACAGGGTGCTGGTCTTGTACACACACATGTACTCACAGGGTGCTGGTCTTGTACACACACACAGTTGTACTCACAGGGTGCTGGTCTTGTACACACACATGTACTCACAGGGTGCTGGTCTTGTACACACACACACAGTTGTACTCACAGGGTGCTGGTCTTGTACACACACATGTACTCACAGGGTGCTGGTCTTGTACACACACATGTACTCACAGGGTGCTGGTCTTGTACACACATACAGTTGTACTCACAGCGTGCTGGTCTTGTACACACACATGTACTCACAGGGTGCTGGGTTGCGAGTATTCGATCTTCCCTTCGCTTACTGGCCTCTGCCTCCGCTGCGGCGAAGACTTGGTCGATCAGTTCTTGTGATGGATTCGGCCATAGACCGACAATCTGTTCCGAACCGCTTGAACGAGAGCAGCGTCTTCATCGATCTCTATATTGGTTTCGGTCCTCACTGCTGCACGATCCATTTCGATCAGCTCGGCTATCAGTTCCTGACGTGGGCGGTTGCTAGCTGACCTTCCCTGGCTCTCGAGTAGATCCTTCAGGGTCAGCCTTTTCAACTTGTCCTACTGACTCTCCATCAGGGTAGCACTCTCTCTGGGTACAAAGGACCATCCGACCGCTTGCCACCAATTGTAGCGATAACCCTTATCGCCGGAGGGCTTCACCGCCCGAGACGTCCTTTTCCCAATCGTAAGAGGTGCTGCTGGAATTCCAGAGTCGTCCGTGAGGAAACAGGAACAGCCCTTACAAGGGCTAGTGAATTGTAATATAGCGTTTCCCCCAGTATTGAGGGTGAAGGTGAAGTGTCCTTTATTAGTGCCACACTGGGCCTTATATACACAAGTCTCTATTGCATGACACACACACCCACCAATAGCAGCAGGGCAAACAATCCCTCAACTCTGCCGGTGACGCAATCAGTAGAACAATAGCAGGCTGTAATACAATCAATCAGGACAATGCCATTGACTGTGACGTAATCAACAATACACAATGGCAGTCAAAATACAATGACATTGCCTGTAACAGTATCAAAATACAATGACCTAATTAAGAAAAGGCCAGTGAATGACCCGGTGGGCAACTGAATAGTGATGACATCCAAAAGACAGAGAGTCTGTCACACTTTGCATCAGGCCTAACGTCTAGGCTTCTCTTGGTTTCACTTGTCATTTTCGGTGGCCCAGGATGTTGCTTCTAACAATAGGACCATTGTGCACTGTATATTGGCCATCATTAAGGCTAGTCTTGGTCAGAGGTAATTTTACACAAAGATAACACCTTGCTGATAGGTTGATGGGATTGTTGTATGAGAATTTCACAGTTTTAAAAATTTTAGGAGCAGAGTGGTTCTGTAAATGTAAAAGTTTGGGAAACTGACACAAATACATTCTATTTTTTTTATTTTGCTCTACATTTTTCTATATATACACTTGCCCTATACATAGGACAAGTGTGAATGTTAATTGAAGACTTGAGGTTTGAGGGCTATTTTTCTTTTCACAGTATATTATGTATACATTGATAATTTAGTGACCATTAGGCCCTGTTCACACTGCTGCATTGTCATTTTCTTTGTGTACATCTGTGTTTTATGCCATCTTCTATATCAGAGATGCGGTGTTTCCTTGTTTTATTAAACACAATGCAGTCAGTAAAGGACAGCTCTGATGATGGAATGTCAGAATTCAAATGAGTTAGATCTTCTTAACACATTTAGAGAAGGACGGGGTTGCCCTGGCAACAAGCACGGTATGAAGGAGAGGCTGCTTCAGCATTTCGCATCATTTTATATTTTTATTTTATGACTGTTTGCAATGATATGTTAGCAGTATCCTCCTAAACCTTTCCTGAAAAATGGAGACAACATTTCCTTTGCTCCAGCATTTCTGTAAAAATTGTTTGTTGAATACATCTCAATAGCATGAATTTGTTTGGGTGTTCAGCACCTGTTTACTTTTATATGGAAATGTAATCATGCAAATATTTTTTCCTATGTGCATTAATATTACTATTTGTCACGCCCAGATGAATAAAGTTGCCGGACACCTTAGCAGGCCTGGGGATTCCCCGGTGCTGGAATCTAGACATGGGTAAGGGACCAATGAGGCAATGAAATAGGGGACTAGGAACATAGTGGACGGAGGACTAACAACCCGCTTGTGCCACCAAAGAGGCAAGCTGCCGACCACTTGGGGCGTGGGAGGTCCGGTACGCGAAGAGCACAAAACCAACCCAGTTCTTCAGCAGCACTTCTAAAGGTTGAGAGTACATAGCCTAGGATAGGCCTTTGGTGGTTGCAGACTTGGTGGTGGGGAAACAGGGCAGATGTACACAAGACAACAGATGGTCTAGGCCCCAGTGCAGACAAAGGAGGATCTGGGCCCCAGTGCAGGCAGTGGTGAAACTGGGCTTTGGTGCAGGCAGTGGTGAAACTGGGCCCCGGTGCAGATAGTGGTTAAATTGGACCCCAGTGCAGACAACAGCAGGACTGGGTACCAGTGCAGGGGATGGAAGGCTGTGGGAGCATTGCAGATAATTGCACTGACAATGGAGGGTTATAGGAGCAACAAAAACCGCTGCACGGTCACGGGAAGGGTGTCAACTCAGACAAGCTACCCAGACAATAGAAGGGCTTTGGGCCCAGAACAGAGAGTACAGACAAAGGAAGTACTACGGACCCAGCACAGACAACTGAAGGGCCATGGGCCCAGCACACAGTATCCTCCTAAAGCAATAGCATACACCAAGACATGAACAGTGAGGGGCCATAGGCACAGCCAGGACAAGAAGGCCATAAACACCAATTCAGGATATCAGAAGGCTGACAGCCATTTGGAGGATACAGGAAGGCCTGTGGGAGAGCAGAGCCAGACTTCAGGAAGATAAAGCAAAGATCTAACACAGTGTCAGGGCCAAGCACATGCATTTATAAGAACCGCCACAGCACAATGAATGCCAAGTGAGGTTAAACAAGGCAGCTTAAGGACCCAGGGAGAACCACACCACTCCAGCAGACACTCAGCAATATCACCACAGCAGAAAGAACAGTGGCTAGTGCAGCAGACTATGACATATGACAGAATCACATAACATCATCTTATTGAGTAATGAGGTATTAGCTCTATCTCTTTAGGAGTTGACAGAACCTCAGCAGAGACAACATCTTGGTACCCAGCACTAGTTCAATTTTTTTTTTACATTAGACTAATCAAACTACACCACCACAAGTGCACCTGTTTTTCAAAGGATGAGAAAGTTTCAGATTTTCTAAGCACTGTGGCGTTTACAGAAATGCATTGGAAATGTAGCTGTGTAAAAGGGAGATGAGGGGGAGCATCCAGAATGCTGGAGCCCCCCTGCACATAACCCCAACCCCCACCGATATCCTACCTTAGACTCAATCCTCGCGGGGAATACAATGCCATGATTCGCCACCCCTCAATCACGTAGGTGTTTCAGCTGCTACCCACGTAAGTGCTGCCGGCCAATCACCATGCTGCATTCCAGGTGAGGATCGAGGCTAAGGTAAAATTATCGGGAGTTCAGGGGGATTATGTGGGGGGGGGGGGGGCTCCAGCATTCTGGATGCCCTCACAGTGTGTCTTATTGTGGGCGTGCCAACACCCCCGCCTGCTTCGATGTCGGTTCGCTTTAAGTAATGACTTTGTTCTCACAGAATTTTCTGGTGTATCATTGCTTTTATTATTGTAGCATCTAGTTTGTAATGAACAGTATGTTTTACCTTGTCTTTAATTATACAGTGTACAGTGAATACGGAAAAAGATGGCACTACATAAATAAATAATAATAATAACAAAAACCCTTGTATTTGTATATATATATTTGAAAACTAAATCTTAGGTAATGTTCACACCATTGTGCTCAGATTCTAGGAGTTTTGGGCACGAATTTTGCGCTATACTTTTGGCAATTAGAACTTTATTTTTAAACTGCTCTTTGCATGCATTTGTGTTTTTCAGTAAACAAAAAGGAAACACCATGTAGGCCCTCTCTGGAGGCTACCAACTGGTGGGTAAATCCCCAAGTTCAGAGGCTGAGCTAGCCTATACGCATGCGGGGACATCAGTCTGTAACAGAAAGGGATATCGAGATGGGCTTTGGGTGTAATTTAGGAGGAGCTGGGAAGCTGCCTCCAGTCAGGACCACACTTGAAAAGGGTCTCTCCCTGGGAAAGGGCAGGCAAGGTAATCACTCAGTTTGGATCAGACCAGATATAGTGCCCCTGTTGACTTCAGATCCACTTAAAGGTATAAAAAGGGCTGCAATCCAGTGTACAACTAAACTCTTGTATTAAAACAGACATGGCAGCTTTTTGTAGGGTCCCATCCCAGCTGATTCTGTGGTTGGTCCCCATTTGGTGCACCCTCCAGTATTCTGTTGCTGCATGTTTTTTTCCCCCCAAAGGCAACAGAGTGCCCTCAACGCGGCCTTTCTTGTCTGTCCCTTGCAAGGGGATAGTCCTTCAGTTTGATATTCAAAGTCTTCCAGGTGGGCAGTCTAGTATGCCTCACATGGCACCCCCTGATGACACTCCCTTTGTCTTTCAGACCACCCAAGGTTTTGGTAGTCCTGTGATCCATCCGTAGTGGTTTTATCCTTCCCTAGGTCCTACCATGTCTCATTGTGGAGCAAGGATGACACTTTCTGTCCAAAGGCCCTCACTGCCACCCCTGCAACTTATCTTATTTACACAATTCCAAAAGAATATCTTACTATTTTAAGAAGGGTGTTGGATAATCCGCCACCCTGTTACATCCCTATGTCCTTTGGCAAAAGTTAGGTGCTCTTTCAGAGCTGATGGGCACCATGTTCTTTGGTATGTGTGTGTTTTCTTTAGGGGGTGGCAGGTTACCTACTGGCATAATGAGGGTGACTTGTCAGAAGCCCGACAGATTACTCAATCCTCTACAAGACAGGGGGGAGCCTACTAGCCCAATGCCCATCAACATGGGCTTAGTGTTTTTCCAGGGGTGAAGAGATCTTGGTGAGGCCATAGGGGAAGGTGTAATGACATGGCCGGAATTCAACTGCTCGGTCTTCGAGCTAGGGCAATATCAGTGTCTTTGCCTGGTTCACCGGCTGGTAACCTTGGAAGGGGCTACTCTAGCAAGCAGGACTTTTTTGTCCCACACTCACTGCACTTGCCCGCAATAGAAAGGTGTAACTAGAACTATAGAGGATACAATGGAACATTTATTGTGCAGATTCAGTTTGTTCAAATAAAATGCAGGATCTGCAGTGCTGTGCATGTAGCCTTATTTACTCTTATAAATAAATAATTGGGATGGTCAATGTGAATCTGTGTTGATGTTCTGTTATGTAGCAACCTACTCTTCATGATTTTTGGATACTGATTAAAAAATGTACGTGTAAGGGAAATCTGTTACCTTTTCCCAGTGAGCTTTGCATAGCAGAGCTCTTGTGTCTTACAGATTGTGGTATCATAGTTTCTTCCTGTCAGAGTCAGATTATGTTCATCTGTGCTGATTCTTGAAAGATCTAATGTCATTGTGGGTAAAGAGGTAACTGGGCATGAAAAGTATTCAACCTTTGTAGCTGTTTTACTGCACACATTTTTTGTAATTCTCAAATGCTGAAATATTTGGTATAACTCTACAACAACCAAAATGAGAAGACATGCAGATATAAGACATAAGCATAAACAACCAACTCATAAAACTATTTGAGTCGCGGTCACTTACATATACTAAGTCATATAACACATACTAGTTTCAAAATGCATAAAAAAAACAAGGGACAATAAAACAAATAACAACACATTTAAACCCAATTTCAGCAGCCACATCTAGTCCTGAGTAGCAATTACTGCAGGCACTGGTTTATGTGGTCTGTAGTTCCTTCTAGGTAGGATAAGTAGCATTTTGGGCTATTGGATGTTTAAGATAGACCAGTGACCGAGGCTTGTCACTAATTAGTTGTAGAATGCTGCTAACTCATTTTGCCCAAGGCGGAATATATTTTCTGTCAAGCTATTTTTCTTGTCCTTGCTGCATCTGTCCAGATTACCATGTTCCAGAAGCCCTGCTGGGGTTTTCCTGAGGAAACTATTGTTTTGCCCTAATGTTCTTAACGTTTACTCTTATGAGACAGATATGTATGGTAGATATGCTTTGTGCAGTATTTTTTATATGTTTCCAATAGAGACAATATCTACCTCATAATACAAGTGAATTCTGCACTTGTGCAATATTGGCTAGAATGATAGCTTACAGTAGATAGCTTACAGTATCTTGGGCAAGGTAGGACCTGTTCTACATTGCTACATAATTTCATTCAGAAAATGGAATTAAGGCAGTCTACTAGTTTGACAGTTTAACCCCCTTCACAGACTTACAGGCACCTATAATCTTTGTTAAGGCCTTGAAATTGTTATTTGCTTCATATAGCACCCTATTAGGGACGCTAGGGTGTAGACTGAAGGGTTGTACATATAACAATTTAAACAATATTGTCAGTAAATTACTTCCTTTACTGTGTGGGAAGGAAGAACAGATTTTCCAAATCAACCAGCTTAGGGTAGCATAAAAACACGATTCCATACTAATCTACCTACCTACCTACCTACCTACTCCTTATTCTCAACTTGGCTAATGTGCTTCCAAACCGCAGCTTCACCATCTAAAGTAATAACCCCGCCCCCCCCCCCCCCCCCCCAGAGGAAACTTCCAACTTATTAGCCAGCAAAAGAAAACAAAAGAGCAGCCTTTGTGATTTCAGTCCACAGGAGTTCTGGGGACATATGGGATACATACGTCTACTTCAGACAAATGTAGGATGGCAAAACAAGTTTCAAGAATGAGCGTCACTAACTGGTCAGAAGCAGCTACTGTAGTCCATGCCTCCTCTGAAGACAAAATATTTTGAAGCGCATGTCAGGCGGGCAAAATTTCGGTATTAGTTTGTTTTATCTTCTAACACAATAAAGACACTGACTGCTTTTAACATTATCAGCACTTTGGATGTTTTATTCATCACAACCCTGACTTCTTTATTGGGACCTCCTGAGTCATCCGTGGAGATGTAGATGCAGGCTGACACATGGAAGCTGGAGTTTTAACTATATGCCTACCTAGATACATTGTCCCAGAGCCTGTATAATCGGTATTGGGCTCGGGACGCTGGTGAGTGGACACGTTTCTACACATGCTTTCTACTAATGTGCCCCTGAGTTATGCATTTTGGAAACAAAAGTGTGAAGTAATGCACCCTGATGAACACAGAACAAGGATGGAACCTAAAGTAGACCAAAATCCAGGATTTTGACTATCCTAGGTTTTGGTCCTTTCCCCCGGGGCACCCCAATCAGGGCTGTACCGCTATGAGAAACCCAACAGGTCGTCTGAACAAAACTCACCTCTTCCTGGTCCTACAGCGAGCTCTGAGCTGCTGACGTCATGTTGTCTAAATTTCGTCTAAGGCCAGTTGCTCTGAGCACTCTGATGGCTGCATCCCCCGCTACCCTCTAACAGGGAGCGTGCCCCGCACAGGACATTGACAGATGCCTGGTGTGGGTACCCATCCTGCTAGAGGGATAGCGGGGATGTGGCCGCGGCTCCCGCATGCACCGTTGGACCGGGAAGCAAGGTAAGTGTATGGAACGACCTGGGGGCATCCCGAATTTGGATGCCCTGAGGGAAAGGAATCAATCGGTCCAGGAATCTTATGGATACCTTCGGTTCCCAACTGTCACTTTCCTATCACCACACCTGCTGGCTCCTGTCCACTCTCTTCTGGGGGAGTAATCCATGTGTCTTTATTTACAAAGGTAAAGCATGACTGCTTATCGTGTAATAACCTGTTTGTTGTATATAATTCATAATGCACAATATCTGTAATTAGTATTTGTAAAATAAAAAGCTGTAGATATGGCTGTTTATCTGGCAAGGAATACAGGTTGTTGGTTTGCTATGGAGCTGCAGAGGGATGCAGTACAGAAGCACTGAAGCGCAGCAGATTGACTATAAGTATGATAAAGTATCTGCAACCTTCAAATGACATCTTAGAAAATGAACACCTGATGTCCATCTTATTTCACATCATTGGATAGCTGCATGACATTGTTTTTCTGTTTTTTCGAAGACAAATGATGGGCACTTTCTAAATCAGTGTCTTTGATGTGTCACTGAAAATACTGTAACTAACTACACAGAGTAATAGCTAGTGAGTGCTGCTTTGTATTTGCTCAGGCCTTATTTTTGCATGGAAGAACAAAGTTTCAGGTGGCGCAATGGAACTAGAAAAGCTACACGCTTGAAATTGAACACAATTACTAAATATTCCCAGCATAGTAATTTGCAACCAGGTGAAACATGAACAGCTGTTACAATTGGTTGGGGGGCCTTTAGGGCCACACAAAAAGTTCATGTTAAAATATTTTACTTATTTCTAAAACTTCAACGTTTTCACATACGCCTGCTTTGATGCCTGATGTTTTTTGTAGTAAAAAAAAAAAAACTTTACAAATTGATTTATTTGTATTTATAACACACAAATTCCTTTCCGGAAAACATTTTGATCTGAGATGAGGCCTTCTTTATACCTGCTCCCTCACTCTCAGTACCCTTAATCAAAAATGGGGCCCCTGCAGCTCTGCAAGACATGGTAAGCCTTAGGGGTTTTCAGCTGCACAGTGGGCTTTATCCTACTGATGGTAATGGGGCACCAGACTTTTTTGGCACATTCCTTTTTTTAATGGTGATGTTTGGCTTAGGGGTTAAGTTCAGACACTCCATCTTGCTTTCTGGGAGGTAGGTGAGATTCATTGGAGGGGCATAAAGTGTGTTTTGTCCAAGGATGTGAGGGGCTGCTCACCTGCTTTGTCCTGGGGTGGTGTTTGGCTTAGGGGCTAAGTTCAGACACTCCATCTTGCTTTCTGGGAGGTAGGTGAGGTTCATTGGAGGGGCATAAAGTGTGTTTTGTCCAAGGATGTGAGGGGCTGCTCACCTGTTTTGTCCTTGGGGGCGAATTCTGCAGTCTTGCACGGGTTACCTTCTAATGTCAAGTCAGAATATTTATCTGATCCTTGTCTGTCATTTACTGGTGCTGGACCACCACATGACTGTGATCAGCAGTCAGTGTTCCAGTGATATTATAGCATCATTATGCAGTGTGCTAGAGTGGCAGGGCCACTGTTTGGGACTCTGAAAAGAGGAGAGGCTAGAGTTAAATAATGGGTGTAGGTGTCAGGGATTCTAGGATTGAGATCCCCAGGATGGGTAAATAGAAACTGAGATACTGAGACCAAACCCATACTGCGAGGAATCTGTTTTAATGAATAATGAATGGTGACAGTTTGAAAAGTAACCAGAGCAAAAGGCACACAGTGACAATTATAATAATATACAGGTACAGGGAAAAGGAATGGGGGTGCTTGGACAGGACAGAACTGATTAGAAAGGTTTACCAGTGGTGCGGGTGATCAGCCAAGTTCAAAGTTCAGGGATGATAATCACAGCTAGGTCCAAGGTGCAGGCTATTGGTGAGCAGAGAGCATCCATAGAAGTCATTTTGCCAAAGTTCATACAAAGTCCTGGGAGTGAGAAATCCAAAACTAGAAACAGAGAAGCAAAGTTCATGATCCAAAACTAGAAACAGAGTCCGGAAACAATCTGAGGAGCAAAGTTCATGAAACAACCTTTAACCAGCAGCTCAAAATGACAATTAATGCACGCGCATTTGAGCTGAGGGCTGGCCAGCTAATAAAAACCCAGCCTCCTAAAGCCCAGGTGCTGGCTAAGGGCCCCAGACTCTATAACCAGCTGGAAGACAGGGGAATGGCCCAGCAGGGACACCTGCAGGTGGCAAGGCATAACGCAGGGAAAACAGGAACAGAGGCACCAGCAGGTGAACCAGGGGGCTGCAAGACTCTGGGTAAGTTGGAACCCCGGACATCACAGTAGGTTCATTTACATTTAAATTTTATTGATTTAGCAATTAGCGCTGTTTACATTCTTTTAAAATGTGCAATAATGCAATAAAGTTGCTTACAAAATATTTGCTTCAAGTACAGTATTATTATTATTGTTTATTCATAGTCCCATCACCTTTCTTGGAGCTGTACAATGTGAAATTACAAACATGGTAAAACAATTAACTTACAATGCATGACAGAAATGCACAAATTCGCAGTCATACAAAAATGCAGGTAAACAGGTAGGTTACAAGTAATATATACTTATCATGATGACAAGTTCCCTGAATTGGTTTTGTAACTAAAGTGAACTAGACACGCACAGCCCAATGCTATCACAAAGTGGGGGTGCCAGACCAAACTGTGCCCATCTAAACTATTACCAATACCATTATGAGGGGGATTCTGGAAGCCCCACACAGGTCCCCAGATGGTCTGCACTCTACCCACAGAATTGTATATAACAAACCACAATGTCTGGTACTAGGAAAAAATTTACAAATTTTATTGATAATTAAAAATGACTCCTGTGGGAGCTAATGCACATAAAAGCACAACAAATGACATATTAAAAAACATGCACAATACAAGAAAAGGGGGGAATGTTAGGCTTAATATATATCAGAACAGTGAATGTTGTTCCTGACAATAAAGATACCACACTGATCAGTAATATAAATATCTAAAGGACAGTGCCCTATAACACATGTGATCTCTACAGAGTACTACATTCAGTGAAAAATAAATATGCACAAAATATTTGACCAATATTTACAGGCTCCTAAAGAATGTCTGCCCAGGCAGACTGCAAAACACTGGTCATGCAATAACAATATACAGTCAGGAAAAATGTAAAGAAAAAAATCACATTACCATATTGATACTGTCTCCCGCCTCAGGTCCCCCCATACAACGGCCCACCGACGCGTTCCGTGGACTTCCCACTTCACCAGGGCGCAAAGTGGCCATGCTGTATCCTCGCATCACTATGAGGGGCAGGAGCCCAAACATTGCTTTAAAGAGACACTGGAGTTGGCAGCAGCAGGAGCCCAAAAATTGGATGAATCACACCCTGGAGTTGCAAGCAGCAGCAGGAGCCCAAACATTGGCTGAAAGAGACACTGGAGTTGGCAGCAGCAGGAGCCCAAAAATTGACTGACACACCCTGGAGTTTCAAGCAGCAGCAGCAGCAGGAGCCCAAACATAGCTTGAAAGACACTGGAGTTGGCTGCAGGAGCCCAAAGATTGGATGAATCACACCCTGGAGTTGCAAGCAGCAGCAGCAGGAGCCCAAATATTACTTTAAAGAGACACTGGATTTGGCAGTAGGAGCCCAAAATTGGATGAATCACACCCTGGAGTTGGCAGCAGCAGCAGCAGCAGTAGCAGGAGCCCAAACATTACTTTAAAGAGACACTGGGGTTGGCTTCAGGAGCCCAAAAAATGGATGAATCACACCCTGGAGTTGGCAGCAGCAGCAGCAGGAGCCCAAACATTACTTTAAAGAGACACTGGAGTTGGCTGCAGGAGCCCAAAGATTGGATGAATCACACCCTGCAGTTGCAAGCAGCAGCAGCAGGAGCCCAAATATTACTTTAAAGAGACACTGGATTTGGCAGCAGGAGCCCAAAATTGGATGAATCACACCCTGGAGTTGGCAGCAGCAGCAGCAGCAGTAGCAGGAGCCCAAACATTACTTTAAAGAGACACTGGGGTTGGCTTCAGGAGCCCAAAAATTGGATGATTCACACCCTGTAGTTGGCAGCAGCAGCAGCAGCAGGAGCCAAAACATTACTTTAAAGAGACACTGGGGTTGGCTTCAGGAGCCCAAAAATTGGATGACTCACACCCTGGAGTTGGCAGCAGCAGCAGGAGGAGCCCAAATATTACTTTAAAGAGACACTGGAGTTGGCTTCAGGAGCCCAAAAATTGGATGATTCACACCCTGGAGTTGGCAGCAGCAGCAGCAGCAGTAGCAGGAGCCCAAACATTACTTTAAAGAGACACTGGGGTTGGCTTCAGGAGCCCAAAAATTGGATGAATCACACCCTGGAGTTGGCAGCAGCAGCAGGAGCCCAAACATAACTTTAAAGAGACACTGGGGTTGGCAGCAGGAGCCCAAAAATTGGATGAATCACGCCCTGGAGTTGGCAGCAGCAGCAGCAGCAGGAGCCCAAACATTACTTTAAAGAGACACTGGGGTTGGCAGCAGGAGCCCAAAGATTGGATGAATCACACCCTGGAGTTTGCAGCAGCAGCAGCAGGAGCCCAAATATTACTTTAAAGAGACACTGGAGTTGGCTTCAGGAGCCCAAAAATTGGATGAATCACACCCTGGAGTTGGCAGCAGCAGCAGGAGCCCAAACATTACTTTAAAGAGACACTGGGGTTGGCTTCAGGAGCCCAAAAATTGGATAAATCACACCCTGGAGTTGGCAGCAGCAGCAGCAGCAGGAGCCCAAACATTACTTTAAAGAGACACTGGGGTTGGCTTCAGGAGCCCAAAGATTGGATGAATCACACCCTGGAGTTGGCAGCAGCAGCAGCAGCAGGAGCCCAAATATTACTTTAAAGAGACACTGGGGTTGGCTTCAGGAGCCCAAAAATTGGATGAATCACACGCTGGAGTTGGCAGCAGCAGCGGCAGCAGCAGCGGCAGCAGGAGCCCAAACATTACTTTAAAGAGACACTGGGGTTGGCAGCAGGAGCCCAAAAATTGGATGAATCACACCCTGGAGTTGGCAGCAGCAGCATCAGGAGCCCAAATATTACTTTAAAGAGACACTGGAAATGGCTTCAGGAGCCCAAAAATTGGATGAATCACACCCTGGAGTTGGCAGCAGCAGCAGGAGCCCAAACATTGCTTTAAAGAGACACCGGGGTTGGCTTCAGGAGCCCAAAAATTGGATGAATCACACCCTGGAGTTTGCAGCAGCAGCAGCAGGAGCCAAAACATTACTTTAAAGAGACACTGGGGTTGGCTTCAGGAGCCCAAAAATTGGATGAATCACACCCTGGAGTTGGCAGCAGCAGCAGTAGCAGCAGCAGCAGGAGCCCAAACATTACTTTAAAGAGACACTGGGGTTGGCTTCAGGAGCCCAAAAATTGGATGAATCACACCCTGGAGTTGGCAGCAGCAGCAGCAGGAGCCCAAACATTACTTTGAAGAGACACTGGGGTTGGCAGCAGGAGCCCAAAAATTGGATGAACCACACCCTGGAGTTGGCAGCAGCAGGAGCCCAAATATTACTTTAAAGAGACACTGGGGTGGGCTTCAGGAGCCCAAAAATTGGATGAATCACACCCTGGAGTTGGCAGCAGCAGCAGCAGCAGCAGGAGCCCAAACATTACTTTAAAGAGACACTAGGGTTGGCTTCAGGAGCCCAAAAATTGGATGAATCACACCCTGGAGTTGGCAGCAGCAGCAGGAGCCCAAACATTACTTTAAAGAGACACTGGGGTTGGCAGCAGGAGCCCAAAAATTGGATGAATCACACCCTGGAGTTGGCAGCAGCAGCAGCAGCAGGAGCCCAAACATTACTTTAAAGAGACACTGGGGTTGGCAGCAGGAGCCCAAAGATTGGATGAATCACACCCTGGAGTTGGCAACAGCAGCAGCAGCAGCAGGAGCCCAAACATTACTTTAAAGAGACACTGGGGTTGGCTTCAGGAGCCCAAAAATTGGATGAATCACACGCTGGAGTTGGCAGCAGCAGCAGCAGCAGGAGCCCAAACATTACTTTAAAGAGACACTGGGGTTGGCAGCAGGAGCCCAAAAATTGGATGAATCACACCCTGGAGTTTGCAGCAGCAGCAGCAGGAGCCAAAACATTACTTTAAAGAGACACTGGGGTTGGCTTCAGGAGCCCAAAAATTGGATGAATCACACCCTGGAGTTGGCAGCAGCAGCTGTAGCAGCAGCAGCAGGAGCCCAAACATTACTTTAAAGAGACACTGGGGTTGGCTTCAGGAGCCCAAAAATTGGATGAATCACACCCTGGAGTTGGCAGCAGCAGCAGGAGCCCAAACATTACTTTAAAGAGACACTGGGGTTGGCAGCAGGAGCCCAAAAATTGGATGAACCACACCCTGGAGTTGGCAGCAGCAGCAGCAGGAGCCCAAATATTACTTTAAAGAGACACTGGGGTGGGCTTCAGGAGCCCAAAAATTGGATGAATCACACCCTGGAGTTGGCAGCAGCAGCAGGAGCCCAAACATTACTTTAAAGAGACACTGGGGTTGGCTTCAGGAGCCCAAAAATTGGATGAATCACACCCTGGAGTTGGCAGCAGCATCAGGAGCCCAAACATTACTTTAAAGAGACACTGGGGTTGGCAGCAGGAGCCCAAAAATTGGATGATTCACACCCTGTAGTTGGCAGCAGCAGCAGCAGGAGCCAAAACATTACTTTAAAGAGACACTGGGGTTGGCTTCAGGAGCCCAAAAATTGGATGACTCACACCCTGGAGTTGGCAGCAGCAGCAGCAGGAGCCCAAATATTACTTTAAAGAGACACTGGAGTTGGCTTCAGGAGCCCAAAAATTGAATGATTCACACCCTGGAGTTGGCAGCAGCAGCAGCAGCAGCAGCAGGAGCCCAAACATTACTTTAAAGAGACACTGGGGTTGGCTTCAGGAGCCCAAAAATTGGATGAATCACACCCCGGAGTTGGCAGCAGCAGCAGGAGCCCAAACATTACTTTAAAGAGACACTGGGGTTGGCAGCAGGAGCCCAAAAATTGGATGAATCACGCCCTTGAGTTGGCAGCAGCAGCAGCAGCAGGAGCCCAAACATTACTTTAAAGAGACACTGGGGTTGGCAGCAGGAGCCCAAAGACTGGATGAATCACACCCTGGAGTTGGCAGCAGCAGCAGCAGGAGCCCAAATATTACTTTAAAGAGACACTGGAGTTGGCTTCAGGAGCCCAAAAATTGGATGAATCACACCCTGGAGTTGGCAGCAGCAGCAGGAGCCCAAACATTACTTTAAAGAGACACTGGGGTTGGCTTCAGGAGCCCAAAAATTGGATGAATCACACCCTGGAGTTGGCAGCAGCAGCAGCAGCAGCAGGAGCCCAAACATTACTTTAAAGAGACACTGGGGTTGGCAGCAGGAGCCCAAAGATTGGATGAATCACACCCTGGAGTTGGCAGCAGCAGCAGCAGGAGCCCAAATATTACTTTAAAGAGACACTGGGGTTGGCTTCAGGAGCCCAAAAATTGGATGAATCACATGCTGGAGTTGGCAGCAGCAGCAGCAGCAGGAGCCCAAACATTACTTTAAAGAGACACTGGGGTTGGCAGCAGGAGCCCAAAAATTGGATGAATCACACCCTGGAGTTGGCAGCAGCAGCAGCAGGAGCCCAAATATTACTTTAAAGAGACACTGAAGTTGGCTTCAGGAGCCCAAAAATTGGATGAATCACACCCTGGAGTTGGCAGCAGCAGCAGGAGCCCAAACATTGCTTTAAAGAGACACCGGGGTTGGCTTCAGGAGCCCAAAAATTGGATGAATCACACCCTGGAGTTTGCAGCAGCAGCAGCAGGAGCCAAAACATTACTTTAAAGAGACACTGGGGTTGGCTTCAGGAGCCCAAAAATTGGATGAATCACACCCTGGAGTTGGCAGCAGCAGCAGTAGGAGCCCAAACATTACTTTAAAGAGACACTGGGGTTGGCTTCAGGAGCCCAAAAATTGGATGAATCACACCCTGGAGTTTGCAGCAGCAGCAGCAGGAGCCAAAACATTACTTTAAAGAGACACTGGGGTTGGCTTCAGGAGCCCAAAAATTTTATGAATCACACCCTGGAGTTGGCAGCAGCAGCAGTAGCAGCAGCAGCAGGAGCCCAAACATTACTTTAAAGAGACACTGGGGTTGGCTTCAGGAACCCAAAAATTGGATGAATCACACCCTGGAGTTGGCAGCAGCAGCAGCAGGAGCCCAAACATTACTTTAAAGAGACACTGGGGTTGGCAGCAGGAGCCCAAAAATTGGATGAACCACACCCTGAAGTTGGCAGCAGCAGCAGCAGGAGCCCAAATATTACTTTAAAGAGACACTGGGGTGGGCTTCAGGAGCCCAAAAATTGGATGAATCACACCCTGGAGTTGGCAGCAGCAGCAGCAGCAGGAGCCCAAACATTACTTTAAAGAGACACTGGGGTTGGCTTCAGGAGCCCAAAAATTGGATGAATCACACCCTGGAGTTGGCAGCAGCAGCAGGAGCCAAAACATTACTTTAAAGAGACACTGGGGTTGGCAGCAGGAGCCCAAAAATTGGATGAATCACACCCTGGAGTTGGCAGCAGCAGCAGCAGCAGCAAGAGCCCAAACATTACTTTAAAGAGACACTGGGGTTGGCTTCAGGAGCCCAAAAATTGGATGAATCACACCCTGGAGTTGGCCGCAGCAGCAGCAGCAGGAGCCCAAACATTACTTTAAAGAGACACCGAGGTTGGCTTCAGGAGCCCAAAAATTGGATGAATCACACCCTGGAGTTTGCAGCAGCAGCAGCAGGAGCCAAAACATTACTTTAAAGAGACACTGGGGTTGGCTTCAGGAACCCAAAAATTGGATGAATCAAACCCTGGAGTTGGCAGCAGCAGCAGCAGGAGCCCAAACATTACTTTAAAGAGACACTGGGGTTGGCAGCAGGAGCCCAAAAATTGGATGAACCACACCCTGAAGTTGGCAGCAGCAGCAGCAGGAGCCCAAATATTACTTTAAAGAGACACTGGGGTGGGCTTCAGGAGCCCAAAAATTGGATGAATCACACCCTGGAGTTGGCAGCAGCAGCAGCAGGAGCCCAAACATTACTTTAAAGAGACACTGGGGTTGGCTTCAGGAGCCCAAAAATTGGATGAATCACACCCTGGAGTTGGCAGCAGCAGCGGGAGCCCAAACATTACTTTAAAGAGACACTGGGGTTGGCAGCAGGAGCCCAAAAATTGGATGAATCACACCCTGGAGTTGGCAGCAGCAGCAGGAGCCCAAACATTACTTTAAAGAGACACTGGGGTTGGCAGCAGGAGCCCAAAGATTGGATGAATCACACCCTGGAGTTGGCAGCAGCAGCAGCAGCAGCAGGAGCCCAAACATTACTTTAAAGAGACACTGGGGTTGGCTTCAGGAGCCCAAAAATTGAATGAATCACACCCTGGAGTTGGCCGCAGTAGCAGCAGGGGCCCAAACATTACTTTAAAGAGACACTGGAGTTGGCTTCAGGAGCCCAAAAATTGGATGAATCACACCCTGGAGTTGGCAGCAGCAGCAGCAGCAGGAGCCCAAACAGTAATTTAAAGAGACACTGGGGTTGGCTTCAGGAGCCCAAAAATTGGATCAATCACACCCTGGAGTTGGCATCAGCAGGAGCCCAAAAATTGGCCTAAAGACATAAATATGTTTTGCACCATTTGGAAAGTGTAAAACGTGGCACCATGCTGAATCTAGTCGCATGCATCAGCCATTGGTGGGTGGAAATTCTGGCTGATCCATCCCTGATTCATTTTGACAAAGGTGAGTCTCTCCACATTTTTAGTTGACAGACGAGTTCTCCTTGCCGTAACTATGGCCCCCGCCGCACTAAACACCCGCTCAGATGGCACGCTACTTGCCGGGCAGGACAGCTTTTCCAGGGCAAACTCTGCTAGTTGCGGCCACAAATCAAGTTTGGCTGCCCAGAAGTCCAGCGGATCCTCAAGGTGTGTTGGCATGGTCATGTCAAAGTATGACATTACCTGCTGGTTCAGGTCTTGCTCCAGGTTTTCCTGCTGCTCATGAGTAGCCTCACTATGCGGGTGTAGAAAGCTACTCATTAGCGACTGAAGACTGAGGCTGCTGCTGATGGAGCTGCTGCTGCTGCTCCTGCCAACCCCCCCAGCAGCCATGACAGTGGAAGGTGAGCGCAGAGGTCCCCTCGAGTCAGACCTGCGAGAGTATGGACCATGGCGCAGATAGGCATCGGCCAACTGCCTACGTAGAATGTCTTTGTAGTAGTTCAGTTTGTCCTACCTCTCGGTGGGTTTAAAAAATGCCCCCATTTTGTGCCAGAAGCGAGGGTCCAATAAGGTGGACAGCCAGAAGTCATCCCGCCGACAGATGGAAACAATTCTGGGGTCACTACGCAAGCACGTGAGCATGCTTCCTGCCATTTGCGCAAGTGACTCGGATGGACTACCTGTCTCCATCTCCACTGCATACTGCCACGGTGTGCCCGGGTCCTCTGTCTCGCCTTCCTCAAAAACCTCTAGCTCCTCTGGCTGCTCCTGCTCCTCCTCTCCTGTCCGCTGACTAGATAAACCAGCCATTTTGCCAAGCCTAAACTGTGTTTCGCTGGGCAACTCCTCCTCCTCTTCCTCCTCCTCCTCCAGTTCAGCTCCAACGGGGTTCATGTGGCCGTAAGATGTAAACGCCATGTCTCCAGTGCCCTGACCAGCCATGGTTTCCAACATGTGCTGTAGTACATGAAGCAGTGGAATCACGTCGTTCATCCCGTAATCCTGCCGACTGACAAATAAAGTGGCTTCCTCAAAGGGCCTGAGCAAACGGCAGGTGTCACGTATGAGCTGCCACTGGTTGACATTGAAGTTACACAGGGGAGTCCCCCTATCTGCTTGGATCATCAGGAAATCCGTGATGGCTTTTCTCTGTTCATATAATCGGTCCAACATGTGAAGGGTGGAATTCCAACGGGTGGAAACATCGCAAATCAGACTAAGTTGGGGGATACCATTCTGACGCTGTAGCTCAAGAAGGGTGTGTTTGGCGGTGTATGAGTGGCTGAAGTGCATGCAAAGTTTCCTTGTAGTTGTTAGGATGTCTTGCAGATGGGGGGAACACTTCAGAAACCGTTTGACAACCAGATTGAAGACGTGAGCCATGCAGGGGGCATGGGTCAGGCTTCCTTGGCGCAGCGCAGACAAAATGTTCTTCCCATTGTCGGTAACCATGATTCCCATTTTAAGTTTTCTTGGAGTAAGCCATGTTTGGATTTCCTGATGAATAAATTTAAGCAGTTCCTCCCCTGTGTGACTCCGTTCGCCAAGACAAACCATGTGAAGCACTGCGTGACACCTCCGTGCCCTGCACACATGGTAGACTGGAGGGGCACTGAGACTTGAGCCTACAGTGGAGGGTGAGGAGATGGCGGAGGATGAGGAGGCCGAGTCGCACAGTGTCACAGGCCCAACAGGCAGGGAACGCGGAGGCCGAAGCGGCGTGACCTGTCCAAGTTGCTGCTGCAAAGGGACCACATTCACCCAGTGGGCCGTAAACGACATGTACTGTCCCTGACCGTAGTTACAGCTCCAGACGTCGGCGCTGCCATGCACTTTACTACACACCGACAGGCTCAAGGACTGGCCCACCTTCTGTTCAACAAAAGTGTGCAGCGCTGGTACTGCCTTCTTGGCAAAGAAATGACGGCTTGGGACTCTCCACCTTGGCTCGGCACAAGCCATCAGTTCTCTGAAAGGTGCAGAGTCCACCACCTGAAAAGGGAGCGACTGCAGCACCAGCAACTTGGACAGGAGCACATTCAGCTTCTGCGCCATAGGATGAGTGGGCGCATACTGCTGTCTCTTGGACATGGCTTCGCTGATGGATTGCTGGCGGGATGCATGACTTGGAGGAGGAGGAGGAGGAGCAGGAGCGACAGAGGATGGGTATGACGCACAGCTGCCTTCGGCTGAGGTGCTGGAGCCTTGGCTGGCAGAAATTGGGAGCGGCGTGCCACTCGGTGAGGAAGCAGTCTGGCCCACCTCTCCGGAGCCTAGGTTCTCCCAGGCCGCTTTATGGTGACGCTGCATATGTTGACGCAGGGCCGTGGTGCCAACATTTGGACCCTGGCCACGCTTCACCTTCTGCCTACATATCTTGCATGTGGCCATGTTACCCTCCTGCGGATGCTTCAGGAAAAACTGCCACACTGCCGAGTAGCTACTTTTCCCACCAACAGGCCTCACTGATTCGCTGCTATTGTCGCCAACTCCAGGAACACCTGCCCCACTACCTCCCGATAAGGTAGCCTGCCGCGCAGCAGGTGCTCTACCCCGGCCCCGGCCCCGTTTGGCTCCAGGCTTTACAATTGTGCCCCCATGCTGCCTGCCAACCATGCTGCTAACACCTTGCTGCCTGAGCTGCTGACTCCGGGGCAACCTGCGCCCCTCTTCTCCTGATGATGACGATGAAGCCCCTTCATCACCCGGCTCCCAAGTGCGATCGGCTTCATCGTCATCATCATTATCACCGAGTTGTGGCTGTACGTCACTGATGTTCGTGGATTCGTCAACAGTGTCTGGCGCAGGAGCTGGAACGCTCGCAGCACCCACGACACTGTCCACATCACTATTTGTCTGCCTAGCTAAAGAAGCCACCTCCATTTCTTGGCTGGGCAGTAGCTGCTGACTGTCCTCTATCTGATCGTCCTCCTCACTAAAGAGTGGAGCTGAACCCAAAGCATAGGATACGTCGCTGGGGGAGGGAACGGCGTAGGACAGAGGCAATGGGAGGACAGGGACTGCTCTCGGGGCATGCCAACTCAGGGTTGTGTCAGAGGAACCTACCGACCCTAGACTGGGGGTCTCAGACGAAAGTTGTGATGATGT
This sequence comes from Gastrophryne carolinensis, assembly GCA_027917425.1. NCBI lineage: Eukaryota > Metazoa > Chordata > Amphibia > Anura > Microhylidae > Gastrophryne > Gastrophryne carolinensis. The sequence continues at coordinate 86,089,377 of CM051235.1, read as the reverse complement.
TGTTGATGAGCGCGTTAACCAATCTACCACGGCAGATGCGTTACTGGTGGAGACCCGGCCGCTAGCAGATACTGGCAGATTAGGTCTATCAGCGTGACTCCTGCTGCTACTGGCCCCCAGTCTTCTGCAACCTCTGCCTGCGGAATCTTGGCCTCTGCCACTCCTCTTTTCACTTCCAGGCCCGACATAGTCTAACTGGCGTGGTAGTAGGTGACATTTAAGAACCCCCAGGCAGCGGTGGGTCTATATGAAACAGAATATAATGCACACCAAAAGTGAGCAGTAACACTCAGCCTCCAACAGGCCTGCATAGTGTAAAAAAGAGAGCTGCTTAGTGTAAATAAAGAGGGGTATGGTATGTTACAGAATGGGATGCCCCAACAGCAGAGCACCTGGGAGCAGTAGTACTATGCACAGCAAAAGTGTCTTTATCAGCCCAAATTACTTTTAGAATAATTGCAAAGGGTTATAGTAAATAGAGGCTGGTGTAGTCACAGAATGGGATGCCCCAACCGGAGTGCACCTGGCAGCAGTAGTACTATGCACAGCAAAAGTGTCTTTATCAGGCCAAATTACTTTTAGAATAAGTGCAAAGGGTTATAGTAAATAGAGGCTGGTGTAGTCACAGAATGGGATGCCCCAACCGCAGTGCACCTGGCAGCAGTAGTACTATGCACAGCAAAAGTGTCTTTATCAGGCCAAATTACTTTTAGAATAAGTGCAAAGGGTTATAGTAAATAGAGGCTGGTGTAGTCACAGAATGGGATGCCCCAACCGGAGTGCACCTGGCAGCAGTAGTACTATGCACACCAAAAGTGTCTTTATCAGGCCAAATTACTTTTAGAATAAGTGCAAAGGGTTATAGTAAATAGAGGCTGGTGTAGTCACAGAATGGGATGCCCCAACCGGAGTGCACCTGGCAGCAGTAGTACTATGCACAGCAAAAGTGTCTTTATCAGGCCAAATTACTTTTAGAATAAGTGCAAAGGGTTATAGTAAATAGAGGCTGGTGTAGTCACAGAATGGGATGCCCCAACCGGAGTGCACCTGGCAGCAGTAGTACTATGCACAGCAAAAGTGTCTTTATCAGGCCAAATTACTTTTAGAATAAGTGCAAAGGGTTATAGTAAATAGAGGCTGGTGTAGTCACAGAATGGGATGCCCCAACCGGAGTGCACCTGGCAGCAGTAGTACTATGCACAGCAAAAGTGTCTTTATCAGGCCAAATTACTTTTAGAATAAGTGCAAAGGGTTATAGTAAATAGAGGCTGGTGTAGTCACAGAATGGGATGCCACAACCGGAGTGCACCTGGCAGCAGTAGTACTATGCACAGCAAAAGTGTCTTTATCAGGCCAAATTACTTTTAGAATAAGTGCAAAGGGTTATAGTAAATAGAGGCTGGTGTAGTCACAGAATGGGATGCCCCAACCGGAGTGCACCTGGCAGCAGTAGTACTATGCACAGCAAAAGTGTCTTTATCAGGCCAAATTACTTTTAGAATAAGTGCAAAGGGTTATAGTAAATAGAGGCTGGTGTAGTCACAGAATGGGATGCCCCAACCGGAGTGCACCTGGCAGCAGTAGTACTATGCACAGCAAAAGTGTCTTTATCAGGCCAAATTACTTTTAGAATAAGTGCAAAGGGTTATATTAAATAGAGGCTGGTGTAGTCACAGAATGGGATGCCCCAACCGGAGTGCACCTGGCAGCAGTAGTACTATGCACAGCAAAAGTGTCTTTATCAGGCCAAATTACTTTTAGAATAAGTGCAAAGGGTTATAGTAAATAGAGGCTGGTGTAGTCACAGAATGGGATGCCCCAACCGCAGTGCATCTGGCAGCAGTAGTACTATGCACAGCAAAAGTGTCTTTATCAGGCCAAATTACTTTTAGAATAAGTGCAAAGGGTTATATTAAATAGAGGCTGGTGTAGTCACAGAATGGGATGCCACAACCGGAGTGTACCTGGCAGCAGTAGTACTATGCACACCAAAAGTGTCTTTATCAGGCCAAATTACTTTTAGAATAAGTGCAAAGGGTTATAGTAAATAGAGGCGGGTGTAGTCACAGAATGGGATGCCCCAACCGGAGTGCACCTGGCAGCAGTAGTACTATGCACAGCAAAATTGTCTTTATCAGGCCAAATTACTTTTAGAATAAGTGCAAAGGGTTATAGTAAATAGAGGCTGGTGTAGTCAAAGAATGGGATGCCACAACCGGAGTGCACCTGGCAGCAGTAGTACTATGCACAGCAAAAGTGTCTTTATCAGGCCAAATTACTTTTAGAATAAGTGCAAAGGTTTATAGTAAATAGAGGCTGGTGTAGTCACAGAATGGGATGCCTCACAGCAGACTTGAGATCAGTTCAGTATATGTGCACAGTAAGTGTATAAGCAGCCTGAAAACGCTAACAAAGCCAGTCAGCCAGCCAGTAACACTCAGGCTGGATGAAAAAAAAAAAAAATCTCCCTGTGACTGCCTCCTATTTTTCCTATCTTTCCCTGCTTCCCGCTGACTTCCTGCCTGTCTCCTGCCTGTTTCCTGCCTGTCCCTGTCTGTCCCTGTCTGTCTAACTGTCTCTCCCTGACTACAGCAGCGTCCTGTCTCTCACGAATGCAATAGAGAAATGAGGAAAAGCAAAATGTCCGCCGCCTTAAATAGCGCTGTGACGTCACCGGGCTTGCTGGCTGCTGATAGGCTGCATGTGACTGCCCCAGCTTGCACTGGTGCGGGGTAGATGTCTGGACATGTCCCGTCCGCCATCTTAGAATGCCTGTAATGTAAATGAATGGATGTTAAAGGAAAACTTCGAGCGATCAAAGCACGGGGAAATTCGGATTCGATCCGAATCGAATTTTTCATGAAATTTGGATCGAATCCGGGTTCGTCCGGATCGATTCGCTCATCCCTAATTGTGGTTTGTTATATACAATTCTGTGGGTAGAGTGCAGACCATCTGGGGACCTGTGTGGGGCTTCCAGAATCCCCCTCATAATGGTATTGTCCCTGAATTGGTTTTAGCTGTATTATTTAGGCCAAATAGTATGCTCATCTGAATAGGTGGGTTTTGAGGGAACCCTTAAAGGTTTGAAGGTTTGGGTAGTGAATTATATAGGGGAGGGCATTCCAGAGTAATGGGGCTATAATAGTGTACATTGTACAGGTCTACGTGGTTTAGAAATTACATAATAAACAATAATAATCAATAAAAGAATAGGACATCTATTTAACTTGAATAACATTCAATTCCTAATTTTCATAGATATCTGGTCCAAGGACCTAAAAGGAGGGCATCATCGGGTGGGGATTAAAAGAAAGGTACCTCCATGGGAAAAGAAAAACCATGCTGTGCCACCTGGCTGAAATGGTCCAAAAAGATCTGTTCTCATGATAAGGTGCTGTAATGTGCTTACTCGATCAATGGTGTCTAAATATATCAGTCAGAAGGCTGCTGAGCTTCTCATTTAGAAAAAACCCTCCATTCTGCTCTTAACTTCCAAAAAAGAGCATTGTTTCCATGCCTTGGCAATAGCCTTGTGATTGGCAGAAGCTCACAAGTGATAGGGGTGAAAGCATATTGTATGTTTTATTATTTACTAAAATGGTAGATCCACATTCGCTGTTGATAGCTACTAGCTCTAAATAAAGTTTTCTTTTTTAAATGAATATAATAATTTTTATGTTTCATATTATTAACTTGTCCATGAATATATTCTAACAGAAGGGTGGATTGTGATTGTGATTCAAAAAAACAGCAAATTATTTACTGCATGTGCGAGATGGTGTAATTTATATTTTCTGACTCGCATTAGAGTTTTTCAGCAGCTTGAGTCAAATAAAAGACAGTATGTTAGTTGTGACTTTTTCATTGAAAAAAGCCATGCAGCAAACAACCAGCATGGATTTTTATCAATGAAAAAGAGATGTATTATTGTTTCCTTTTTCTCTAAAGCAGATGGCACTGTTGGGATCCCTTAAACAGGGGGCACAGGTGCCCTCTCCTTCCATCCATTGCAGCAGCTATTCAATTGCAGTGTGTCACAAAGATCATAAACAACTTTATAGAAAATAAAGTGATGCGTAGGTAGGGGTGAACTCGCTAAAGTCTGGTTTGGGTTCGGGATCCGACTTGAACCCCTTTAAAGTCAAAGGGGACCCAAATTTGGGGGACCAAAATGGATGTAAAATTGGGGTAGCAAGGGCTAGAGAGCTGCCAATTGAGGGGAACACCAGGGCAATTGCCCTGCACAAAAGGACCTGGGGGAAGTACTGAATACAATAACAGAAAACACAAAAATTAAATAAATACATAAATGTGGTGTCAGAGGGCAAATCATGAGGGTAATACCAGGCAGATTGTCCTGCACAAATTGGGTGGGGAAAGTAGTCAAAATAATATTATACAGAAAACAACATTAAATAAATACATACAAAAATAAATAAAAACATAAATACAATATAAATTTTTTCACAGGTTTCAAACTCAAGGGTTTCAGTGGAAGAGATGGTGGCCACACAGCCCCAGAAAAGGAGAAGGGTGCAAACCATCAGCGGTCAGCCCCTTGCTACTACTACCCACCATGCCCAGGGACTGAGCACTGAAAAAGCTGGCGCAAAGTATCTCACCTGCATGGAATTTTTCAAACAGTGCACAGATAACAGTCTCGGGTAATTTGCAAGCTGTATCACCAGTCACTGAAGAGGGATAATTGTGAATAATCTCTGCATGATGTCCATCACTAGAGACCTGCAAAGCAAGCAACAAGACAACACTCACACACCTCCCAGGTGGTACTTGATTTAATCAGAAAATGGAAAGTGGTACTTAATGAAAAAATGTTAGGAACCCCTGAATTAAATGGCACACAGTACTTCAAGTTCCAGTTCACCAGGGCCATTTTAATGAAAACATTTATTTTTTCACAAATGTTGTTTTAGCCATTAGTATTGGATTTTCCAAAGGTGTACTAGAGAATGATTACCCTATAATTTTGGTGTAAAATTGATCTCAAGCAAAACAATACCCCGCATGTAGTGGGAAGCTGCTGTCCAAATTAGAGTGCTATTGGGCTTTTGTATCGCAGGTTTGGCTGGAACACATTGGAGACACCATATTGGCTCTGTAGAGCTCCATAGGTACCAAAATGTCAGAAAATATAACCCTCAAGAAATGAGGAATGTAGTGAGTATCTTAAACCCACTGGGTTTTTACAGAACTTTATAACATTCGACCATTAAATTTAAAAATGTATTTTTTATTTTTATATCCCAATGTTTTTTATTGTTTCATTTTAATTTTTCATTGTTTCCTTTCACATTTCATTTTTTTGGCATTTTCGGTTAGATACAATTTTTATCTAACGAAGTATAGCTTGACTTTTTATTTTTTAATTTGTATTTTTTTCTAAAAGACTCCAGGTCCATCCAGGTTGGGATGACTTGCTTTGTGAAACCCCTGATCGGCAGTTCCACTCACCTGAAATGATCCTTCCTGTTAGATGTTCGTAATTTATGGTACACCCCAGTGATTAGAGCTTGTGGTGATATAAGGGAGTGAACCCCAGTACTTTGAGCTAGTTGTGGTATAAGGGGGTACACAAATTCCAGTGCTTAGAGCTAGTTGTGGTATAAGGGGGTACACCCCAGTGCTTAGAATTTGTTGTGGTATAAGGGGGTACACAAACCCCAGTGCTTAGAGCTTGTTATGGTATAACGGGGTACACCCCAGTTGTGACAAGAAGTGGTTTTAAATGGTATATGATATAGCACCCCACCACCTCCTTGACTAAATATTTCTCTGAAAAGGGCAGTTTTTAACCAAACTGGCCTATCCTAAACAGCAGCAGCAACTGTTCCTGTCCATTCCAACAGTGCTCTCAGTGCTGCGAGTATTATATGCGAGGGTCAAATGTGCCGCCTGGCCAATCACAGCCATGCCTGAGTTTGGTTTGCCTGAGGTAGAGGTGCCTGAGTTTGGTTTGCCTGAGGTGGATGTGCCTAATTTTGGTTCGCCTGAGGTAGAAGTGTCTGAGTTTGGTTCACTCAAGGTGAGAATGGCAGTGCCTGCATTGCCTGAGCCCCTAATGCCATTCAATTGTTGTCTACGCTCCAGCGTGCCCAGTTGTTGCCTCCACTTTGGCATGCCAAGTCCTTGCATGTCCTGCTGAGGGCTCTATTAAGACCTGCCCTAAGCCTGAACCCAATCTCTGTACCTCTGGTAATCTTAAGGAAGGCCATGATGATCCCCTATGTGTCCATGGTTCTAAAACATCTGGGTTTGCATATGAGGATTTCTCCAGTTTCCCACTGGCTCAAAGAGACCTTGAAAGGTTTCCTAGAGTCACAGGAAAGCCTGATTCTGGTTACCTAGGTTCTGATTTTAAAGGGTTCAGTGGCATGGGTTTCAGTCTCAAGAGCCCAAACCATGAAGGTCCCTGTCCCTCTGGCCATTATTACCTGGGTGATGTCTGTAATGAAGTGTTCCCCTTTAGTTTTGAAGGTATTCTGGGGTCTTACAAGCACCTAACTACTGCTCAGGCACCTGGAATCTGCTTTTTAAAGGAAGGGACTTGAACCTGCGATCCACCATACATAATTGCTCCGAGTCCACTGCTTCAGTCATTGTGCTATTTACCGTGTTGGTATTGCTGTGTGTCTGCTTGAGCAGTGTGGTTCTTCCCTGTGTCCTATAAATGCATGTGCTTAGCCCCACCGCGGGTCAGATCATGGGTTTGTTTTCATGTAGTCTATCTGTGTTCTCCAACTCTCTGTGATTCAACCTTGTCTTTGTGGGGCCTACGAGCCTTTCTGTTTCTTGTTATTGGGTTTTTCTGTTTCTTACTGCCCTTTATAGTTTGTGTCTGTGTGTGTGCTGGGGCTTACAGCTTTCATAGCTCATATCTTTGCCTGAAATGGGCCTTGCGCTCCTCCACAGTTTGTGTCTTTGTCTGTATTTGGCCCACAGCTCTTCCAGTGTCTTAGCCATTGTGTGTCCTGGGCCCACGACCCATTATTGTCTGTCCTTTAACCTGCACTGGGGCCCAGCCCTGCTACAGACAGCACTAGGGCCCAACTCCATTACAGCCAGCACTGGGGCCCAACTCCACTACAGCCAGCACTGGAGCCCAGCTCTGCTAAAGCCAGCACTGGGGCCCAACTCCACCACAGCCTGCCCTGGGGCCAAGCTCTGCCGCAGCCTCAATCATGTTCGCTCTCTCCCTTTTTCCTCTAGACTGTGTAAATTAAGTTCTTTAACCCTTTAACTGCCAACCTACATGGACATGTTCAACTGTGATTTTTGAAGGGATTTCCTGGGAAAATTATATATTGTTTTTTTTCAGCAGAGTCTGGGCTTTAACCTGAAATATCTTGTTTGTCATTTTTTTAAGTGTATTCACAAAATTTTGGGCAAAATATGTGCAAAATTTTTTTTAAAAATCTGTTTTTTACAACTTATACTGCTTTTTTTTTAAATAAAAAATGTACGTATTTCAATTAAATCTTATTGCATGTAAAAGCCCCATTTCTCCCAGTTACAATGGTATCACATATGTATTGTTAGACACCCTTTCCTGCCAGGAGTTCCTGCCAGGAGACTCCACCAAACTGAAACATCGCTTTAGGAGATTTTTAAATAAAATACAACTATGCTATGCAATATGCACACCTTGCAGTTTTTCAAGAAAAACAACCCTTTACATTTGAAATACCCCCAACAAACTATATATTCCCTGGAAGTACACACCTCAAGCTTTCTAGGAGTACCAGGCTTGTTGACGTGGCGTAGTTTTCTGGAAGTAATCCCTCAATTAATTCTTTGGTTGCACAGGGTTTCCCTAAAAAAAGAATAAAAAAGCAGAATCAAAGCCACAAAGCAATAGGTAAACAAGAAAAAAACTGAACTAGGTAAATCTGAAAAAGCAACATCCCCCGAACAGAACAATATCCAACATGCATAGGTATTGTCAAGGGAAGAGTTGCCAAACACCCCAAAGTAAAGCATGTGCGTAATGGTAATTGTACTTGAAAATTTCAGCTCTGCACACAAATTTTTCAACAAAAACAACCCTTTACATTTGGAATACCCCCCATAAACCATATATTCTCTGAATGAACACAAATTCAACTTTCTAGGCATACCCAGCTTGTTGTAATGGCTTCATCTTTCTGGAAGTGATCACTCAAATAATTCTTTGGTTGCACAGGGTTTACCTAAAAAATTAATAGAAAAGCAGAATAAACACATTTTCCGAAAATATCAATAAGCAAACAAGAAAAAGCAAGCTAAATCTGAAAGAACAAGGTCCCCGGTGCAGAACATTATCCAACATGCATAGCTACTTTGAACCCTTTTAATTGCCAGCCTACTTGATTTCGTCGCTCTCTGTTAACAGGTTATTTTTCAACATTTTGATTGATGTTTAACTGTGATATTTGCAGGAATTTTCAAGAAAAATTACATATTTTCTTTTTGCGGCAGAGTTTAGGCTTTAACATGAAATGTATTGTCTGTAATTTTTCCACAGTTTTTTTTAAAAAACTTAAAAAAATAAAAATATATATATATTTTTAAAATTGTCTCATTTATTTTAAATGAAACATTTATTTTACAGCTATAGAGGGCTTGTAAAACAGGGCACAGGGGCCAGCTTGTAGAACAGGACAGGGCCAGCTTTGGTGGCCCCTGGCCCTGCAGGCTACAAGCCGGCATAGCCTATGGCCCCCCCGGGCTAGTCACCCCCTAGCCGCAGGTGACTTGCCAGCCCCCGAGCCTTGTGAACTGGTATAGGGGTCTCATGGACCCCTTACCAGTTCACAAAGGGTTACCAGTAAAAAAAACACAACACACAGAAAAGGGGGGTGTGGCTGGAGATCAAAGGATCTGCTGCCCCTTGATGGCACGGCTTGTCAGGAAAGGAGGGGGAGAGGGCCTGACTGAAGTGCCCCAGGGGACAATATGAGGCCCCCCGGGTGAAGAGGAGAACCGTCGGGAGCGATCGCAGCCGCAGGTGAGTAAATGTAATTTTATTTTTTTTTTTATCTTTCACATAAGATCTTGTCGGCCGCTGAAGAGGGGGGGACCTATTCCGGGCACTCCCCAAAGCCTGGCGTTTAACAGTCGGAGAGGCAGCCACATACATTTTATGTGGCTGGCAATAGAAGGGTTAAGCCTCTCCTGCCTAATTTTACATTTAGAGACATTAAACTGTTTTGATCATTTATCCAGTACAGCTAAATAATTTTCCATGTTCTCCAGGAATATCCACCCTATTACTAATCTTTGTATCATCAGCAAAGATGGCAACAGGCAAACATTTCCTACCAAGCAATCTTCTATGTCACTTATAAACATATTTAAAAAATTGGGGCCCTGGACAGAGCCTTGCGGCACATCACTTGTAACTTGCCTTTGTTCAGATTGCACACCATTAACAACAACTCTCTGATAACTATCCTACAGCCAGCTGGAAACCCACTGAACTATCCAGGGATTATCCAAGTCCTAACTTCAATAACTTATCTATGAGCTTTTTATGTGGTACAGTGTCATAGGCTTTGCTAAAATCCAGATAGGCGATATCCACAGCACCACCTTCATCTAACACTTTAGTGACATTGTCAAAGAAATCAATAAGATTGGTCTGACATGATCTGCCGGGCTGTTTTGGGTCCAACAGGTTGTTAAGTTTTAGATGGGCTCTAAGCCAGGCAGCTCGCCTCTTTGCTGGCACAGGCGGGTTGTCTGTCTGTTGTCCTTCTGTTCCCAGTCAGTTTCCTAGATTCGTTTGTCCCCAGACAGTGACCCTGGCTATGGCCTGCAGGGAGGAGTTAGCTGCCTGGCTGAGAGCCGCCTCCCTGTCCAGAGTTCAGATCCCCAAAGCAGTTGAGTTCCCCAACTCACTTTGAATGCCCACCAATATAATTTACCTGGGAGTGACACCTACATATCATACTTGACAAGTCCAGTTCCGAGAAGTAGAACGGTATGATCTCCAAGATTTTTGAGAATTATTCCACTGTCAAGCCATTTGGAAACCAATTCTCTGTAAACTCATATATACTTTTTTTTATGAAGCAGTGCAGTAAGTTCATACCTTCACATAAAGCAAAACAACATTATCATGAGCACCAGAAGTACATGTTATGTGTATGAGTTAATAAGGACCCGATGGAGGTTATTAGTAAGCTGTTGGTACAATCCTTGCCTATGGCTGAAATCCTCGGAGAACTTTACCTAGAGGGGGCTACAGGGACCTTGCTTTCAGACTTTCTGACTCATAGTACCTGTGCTGTAACTGCAAGGAGCTGTCATTTCAACTACAAGTATGATATATCTTTATTGAGAAAAAGTTGTGTTCATATTTTGCAAGAAGCAATGGGCTTTCTATTTTAGAAAACACAAAAAGAATCCCAACACTCTAAGGCATGGAAGTTGCATTGTTGTGTCACATCGGATGGGTTGTAGCACGAGCTTGGTACGTTCATTTTTTAAATATCCTTTTGTTGGTGGTCCATGGGGGTGGAGGCATTGTTCACAAATAATTATCACCCCCACCTTTTAAAATAAAAAAAGATACCCGGCTTCCCCTCCAACCATCACAGAGCCATCTTTGCAGCCCACCTGGCTTGTCTTAGAACAACGATACCCCACTACTGATCACCAATGGTGGAGGGCTCGGTGTACCCTGTTTGCTCCCTGATCAGCTACTGCTAAAGTTGAGCCAACCAAAGTGCAGGGAAGGGGGAACTGAGGTATTAGGCATAGGTTTTACTTCAAGGTGTAGGTCCATGGGGTTCTAAAATGGAAAAAAAAATATGTTCTGTGCCCCCGGAGCATCCCGAATTGGGATGCCCTGCTGTGTGAAACCCCCCAGTTTGGTCAGCAAAACTCACCTCTCCTCGGTCCAACAGGTTGGGCTGTGTGGGCTGTCATCCAATCAGAGCCCTTTGCTGCATCCCCAGCATTGTGCATGTTCCTGCCCCAGCCTATCTGAATTGCTAGGATGGGAGCTTGTGCATGTCACTGGGGATGCAGGGGATGCAGCAGAGCACCCTCCCCATCATAAACAATCAGAGCCATTTGCCGAATGGCAAACTGCTCTATTGGACAAGAGCCTGTGCAAGTGATGTTGGAGTGGAGAAAGGTGAGTTACTGGTGGCACACTGGGGGGTTTCTCCCAATTTGGGATGCCCAGGTGGAAAGCCAGTGGTTGAAATGGACCTGAAGTGTTAGCCAGTGGTTACATAGACCAATCCCAGAAAAGAAGCAAGAACTGGGTGACCCCTTAAATGTCTTCTTTATGCTCTTGTGTTCACTTTCTGTTACATAGATGACAACCAAGAACAAAACGTGTACATCTGGAGACCAATGATAAAAACACAGTAATACATAATGCTCTAATTCTTGCTCTAATGCTCTAATAATTCTCTAATAGTTTCCTTTTTTATCCGAATTTTCCGAAAGCTGGCTGTAATAGAACAAGGTGCAGTTTCTGGCTTCACCAGCAGAGGACTTCCCAAGCATCTATGTGCATATATATATATATATATATATATATATATATAGATATATATATATATATATATATATATATATATATTCAGTGCTGCAAACCAGAGTGCACACATGTGGATCATGTACCTCTCATCTCCAATTCAGTCCCGCCTGCCCACGACCTTGATCATCCTACTGACTATGATTCCTTGGACTATTGGTTCTTTAGTACTCGTCTCTCCGTTGCCTCAGATTTGGTAATACACGCTCCTTGGTGGCCTGATTTGGGGACCTCTAGCAGTCCAGCCTATGCGGGGGGGCTCTAGTGAAGACAAGGTTGGTCCTTAGGCTCCAGGCTTCCAGGTTTAGAGGTCTTTTTTTATCTTTCCAATCTGGCCAGCACCCACGTTAGCGTGACACTAACCTATATTTAAAACCCCCATAATATGCTGAGTGGCAAAATCCCTTCATAACAGGCTCTGAGGTGGAAACCCCCATAACATGTTGTGAGGCAGAACCCCTCCTTTTCCCCATAACATGCTGAGTGGTAGAATCCCCTCATAACAGGCTGAGTGGCAGAATCCCCCCAATTCCAACCCCCTTCCCCCACTCACCTCACTATCCTGTCACTGCTGGAAGCCGGGGATGCCGTTGCAGCAGGAAGCACAGGGATGCCACCTCTGGGAGTCAGAGATGCCGCGAGCCAAGGAACACTTGTGCCAGGACTGCACACCCGCCCACCTTCCTGTGGCCAGTTCGCCCCTGGAACCCGACATACTCTATTGGCCACCAGCGGTTACATGCGTAACAGGAGCCACAATAGTGGTGCAGGAGCACCACCTGAGGAGTTTTGCTTGTATTCTTTCAGAGATTGAGCCTAGAGAAAGTTCTATTCTAGAACACACATTAGATTGGATTGGATTTTTTAGATTGGAAATCCAATTTAAGCAAGTGTTTAAAAATGCAAAAAGAAGCAGCTAAAACAAAAGCATAAATACATTACACACAAGAGAACATTCCAGATGCACTTCTTGCTTTTTGATCTTCACAAAATGCACAAAACATGTTATCATTTATTTTTTGCAGTTTTGAATCACATGTATAGTAGAAAACTGAAAATGTCACCTTTTACTCCAAAACACCATCAGTTGTTGAATCAAAGCCTAAAGGTATAATGTGAAAGCAATGTACAGTACTAAAAGTGAAAATGTTTACTACTCTTTTCTATAAGAGCACAAATTGGCGAGGGGAGATCTAAGTTTTTAGCTGTTCCTCCTTCACTGATTTTGATTTTGTTAAATGATTGTCTTACATTTTAACCGCCTAACTGCCCTAGTGAAATAGAAAAACTCCCAAAACATTCAAAAATGTGTATCAGCAGGGGCAGCTCAAGGTTCTGGTGCACAGGATGAGGGAGCAGTAAGGTTCAGCAGTCTGCCTTACTAAACCTAAAAGCTCTTTTAATAAAAAGGGCAAAACAGTTAGGGGAGGTCAGAAGGTATTCTATCACTTTGGTAAAGCTGAACTTTACAACATTATATACATATTTTTTTGCAATATTTAAAGGTTATTTTCACTTTACAAAAATGCGCCTCTAATTTTTTATGTAGCTAAATAACTAATGACAAATGCTTTGGTATTCTTGTTGAATTTACCTTTAACCATCTTAAAGCAGCCCCCCCCCCCAATTTTCTGCATAATGGGCAGGGGCAGAAGGGGCCAAATATCGACCTGGGAATTCACAGGCCCTCACCACTCTACCACCAGCCCAAGGGCTCCTTAGCCACACCCTCAAGGTATAAGGTATCAGATGATAAATGTGTACAGTCGTCAGTTAATGCTATCGTATTGCAGGAACAGATCAAGAGAGGGGTGATATGCCTTGTGATGGTAGTAAATCTTTTGCTAGGGCTAATACTAGTTTTGTATGGGGATATACTGAGACAGCAGAGGGAATGACCCCCACATCCAAGATTCTGAGGCTATAGCATTGCAGGGGAAGAACATGGACTGTAATCACTTGGCTGGAGTGTCTTACACCCAATGTGGGGCCGCATTGTGGTTGCTAGACCCATCCCCCCTGCACATAGAACACCACAACCCCCCACAATCCTTACCTGAAGCTTGATCCACTGGCAAAATGAGGTCCTGTGAATGGCCGCCGGTGGTCAAGTGTCTGTCCTAGACTGTATGTGCATGACAATTCTTAGAGTGCCTGACAATTGAGAAATACTGCATATGCAGTGGCGTTCCCTTCGACATTATACTAGTAAATCCTTTATCCTGTTCCCTGTCCTGGTAAGTCCTCCATCCTATCAAGCTTCCATAAGATCAGCCCTAGGTACATCTCCTAAAGGAAAGACTGTTTATATCAAGCCGCTGCAGGCAGAACGCTTTAGAGTATAGAACTTTATAGCCCATTTTATATTGCAGATTTTCAATTTATAAGTGCTTTGCTTCAATGTGCTCAGAACAAAAAAAGTATAAAAGTGACTCTATAGTAAGAAATAGAGATATATGTCGTTGTATTTTACCAATTTTGACTGGGGGAAATCAATGGAAACCTGAACTCCATGTAATTACTATTGAGCAGACCTGTATGGGTGTTGTTGCTGTGTTGTGTAATACCATCAATCTGTTTGTGTTTTGAATATCCCACCTACACAAAATGAATTCATTAATTACAGAATCATATGTGCAGAGTTACCAGCTGTTCCGGAGTTCCAGGGGCAGTCCCAGGTTAGATAGCATGTTATTTCTAATTGACAGCTTCCTTATGCGATACTAATCAGGTTACTTATTTTTTCTTATTCTAATTCAGCTGCAAAAAATATTATTAAAAAACAAGTTTACAGAAGTTTGAAAACACATAAAGGGTTAATCCAATTGATTACGACAATGCATTTATTGAAACATGGTAAAACATTTCTAGTTAAAGTTTGAGGTCCCGTAGAATGAAATACTACATTTTTTGAGATGAAAATGAATCTCTCTCTTTCTGTGGTATAACATCTGTATATAATTCTATTTTTAATTTTTAGAGAGAATGAAGTAGCCTGAAGGAGAACCTTGTAATTCTACTGTATACAGATGTTACAGAGACACTATAGTCAAGTCACTACTTCCTCATTTATTTGTATGGCACCAAATGGCAGCCAAATCATGTGACCACTCGCAACCACTCATTTTTATATAATAAAAAATCCTTATTTTACGGGGAGGCCGATTCATCAATAGCGCCAGGTAGCGACAGATGAGCGACTGAAGTATGGCGCTATGAGCGCCGCTAGCGTCAGCCGCGGGCGGTAGCGATTCGCTATAGCAGGCCTCCTCAGTCGCTACCTGGCGTTGTTGGGAACAATGCCTACATTGCTGAATATGATGTTGGCCCTCAGCTTTGTAGGCGCTGTCAGTCAGTTTGACCACGCTATTCAACACAGCGCCTGCGCTTTGCTTTGCTGTGGGCTGGGAATCAAGTACCTTCAGAATAAAACACATTGCAACATGTTTCTTTACTTTTTGTAGTTTTTATTTTGTGTTGAAAAGGAAATTAAATTAAAACAGATATTAGAATGTAAATGCAAAATAAAACATAATTAAACACATAGCCACATGTATTTTTTTTTTTTTTTTTTTAAAGAAAAAGGAAATACAATTAAACCACCAATGAGAAAGAAAAGGAAAATAAAAACAGAACTGAGAAAGAAAAGGAAAATAAAATCAGAAATGAGAAAGCAAAGGAAAATAAAAACAGAAATGAGAAAGAAAATGAAAATAAAAACAGAACTGAGAAAGAAAAGGAAAATAAAAACAGAAATGAGAAAGAAAAGGAAAATAAAAACAGAACTGAGAAAGAAAAGGAAAATAAAATCAGAAATGAGAAAGAAAAGGAAAATAAAAACAGAAATGAGAAAGAAAAGGAAAATAAAAACAGAAATGAGAAAGAAAAGGAAAATAAAAACAGAAATGAGAAAGAAAAGGAAAATTAAAATAGGAATTAGAATGAAAAGGAAACTTACAACAGAATTAAACACATAGCCATGTATATATATATTGTTTTTTTTATTTTTACACTAAAAAATAAATAAAAATAAAACAGAAATGAAATTGAAAACGAAAAGTCCAACAGAAATTATAAAGCAAAGGAAAGTGCAGGAAAGTTTTTGAAACGGAAAGTATGGATCAGGGTGCATCTCGGGGTGCCTGAAAAAATAAGAAAAGTGCAGTTAGTATATATCTTTAAAGTTGTTTTGTCGTTGAAAATAAAAAAATCCATTACTTGATAACCAACATTGGCGTCTTACACCCCCCCCTTAGAGTGGTTTTGGTCATCTTACACCCCCCTTAGAGTGGTTTGGGTCATCTTACACCCTCCTTACAATGGTTTGGGTCATCTTACACCCCCCTTAGAGTGGTTTTGGTCATCTTACACCCCCCTTAGAGTGGTTTTGGTCATCTTACACCCCCCTTACAATGGTTTGGGTCATCTTACACCCCCCTTAGAGTGGTTTGGGTCATCTTACACCCCCCTTAGAGTGGTTTTGGTCATCTTACACCCCCCTTAGAGTGGTTTGGGTCATCTTACACCCCCCTTACAATGGTTTGGGTCATCTTACACCCCCCTTAGAGTGGTTTGGGTCATCTTACACCCCCCTTAGAGTGGTTTTGGTCATCTTAAACCCCCTTAGAGTGGTTTGGGTCATCTTACACCCCCCTTACAATGGTTTGGGTCATCTTACACCCCCCCCCTTAGAGTGGTTTTGGTCATCTTACACCCCCCTTAGAGTGGTTTGGGTCATCTTACACCCCCCTTAGAGTGGTTTGGGTCATCTTACACCCCCCCCTTAGAGTGGTTTTGGTCATCTTACACCCCCCTTAGAGTGGTTTGGGTCATCTTACACCCCCCTTAGAGTGGTTTTGGTCATCTTACACCCCCCTTAGAGTGGTTTTGGTCATCTTACACCCCCCTTAGTGTGTTTTTTTGCTCATTTTGATGGGAGGTCAAATACATTTACCCAGTAGTGCAGTACTTGCATTAGAGTGAAGGGTAGTTAGCTTACCGCAAAAAAAGAAGTGATCATCCTTTCCCTTAGCTCATCGCCAGTCTGGGTGTCCTCACTTCTTTCTGCGGGCAGGTTGGGGATTTCTGGCACCAGTGCTGTCTCCTCGGGGGCTTGAATTCGGTGACAAATGCAAATGTTGTGTAGCACACAGCAGGCAAGGATGATCTTGGAGACCTTCTGTGGGCTGTAGAGCATCTCTCCTCCTGGCCGTGCCAAACAGAGAAAGCGTGCTTTCAGCAGGCCGATGGTTCTTTCCACAATGCTTCTGGTCTTGCGATGCGCTGCATTGTAGCGTTCATGGGCAGAGGTCCGTGGGTTCCTGACCGGAGTCATGACCCACGTTCTCTGCCCATATCCCTTGTCCGCTGTAGAAAAAACACAAGGAGAGAGACAGCAATTAGTACTAGTACATGTTTTTTTTTTTTTTTTTTTTTTAAGAATTTGGCTTACTAGGCCCCATATTATTTTCAAAATACATTGACATGGTTAATTTATTACCCAGTAGCCAGCCAGCTGGCATTTCGTTGTTATCAAACTTCCGGCACAGGACTGTCCGCTGCAAGACGTAAGAATCGTGGCATGAGCCGGGGAACCCCGATCTCACCGCCCGCAGCCTCATGTCTGGGTCACAGACAACCATGATATTCATAGAATGGAAATGCTTACGGTTTCTGTAATACAGCTCCTGTGCATGGGGAGGGCGGAAAGGGATATGTGTACCATCAACGCACCCTAGCACATTCGGGATCCCTCCCATCAGATAGAAAGCATGTTTTATTTTGGCAACCTCTTCCTCATCCTCAGGAAACTTGATGTAAATTGGGATTAAATCACAAATGGCCAGAACTACCTGGATTAATATGCGGCTCATAGTAGCCTGGCTTATCCCGCTGAGGAGGGCGGAGGTTGCCTGGAAGGTCCCTCATGCCAAAATATTAAGAGTGGCACACAGGCGTACTATGCCTGGAATGGATTGAGTGCGTTTGGTGGATGGCTCGATTTTGTGCTTAATCTGATCATATAGGGACTGTAGTGCAGCACGATTCAGACAGAAGCGGCTCCTGATCTGCTCGTCACTTAAGTCCCATACTGAAAGGCGGATTGCAAAGGAGCGGGGTGCCCTAAGCCTCACAACACCCCGCTCCCTTTCCTCCTGCTCTTTCAGCATACACATACATCCATCCACCCAGACACCATACATCACCCTCTTATCCATCACACACACTCAAGATATATACAAAATCAAAAAAAAAAAAAAAAAACACAAACACACCACACACACACAAACAATCACACTCCACACACACCCGCTACAATGCAGCTCACCACAAAACCAGAACTATAGTGGTCCAAACCACCAGCCTGCTGAAAAACAGCTTTCTAAGTTAGGCACAACCAAGAGGGGAGTTGCTGCACAGCCCACAAAAGGCCCCAAAATCAAGCCTCACTTGCTGTATGCTACACAATATTTGCATATGCCACCAAAAACAAGCTCCTAAAGAAACAGCACTGATGTCAGAAATCACCCAACAAGCCACAGAGAGTAAGGACAGAACCCAGACAGAGGCTCAAATGAGCTAAGGGAAGCAAGCGAGCACCGCACCACACCACAGCCTTTGCCACAGCGTAAGAATACCAGAAGCTTGCAAATTCCTTCCATTTATACTTCTCTTTCAAAAAGGACAGGTCCGCTTTGCCGCCTTTTGCGTTGCTCTGCTATTTCCGGGCGCCAATTAGCCGACCCAGGTGTGCGTAAAACGGGGTGCGCACGCGCACGCTAGTAGCGCTACTAGCGTACGTGAGCGGAAACTTGCGTGAATTAACGGACATGGCCGAAAAATCAGTGGTGGGCCAATGAAGGGTAAGCTGCTGTTTATTTAAATAGCCGTTAGGCTAGCCACATGTCACAAGGGGTTCAGATACATCAGTCCATTGTTGTATTTGGGTGTGTGTTGTTTGGTTAATGAGGTCTGTAATGAGTTAATTGGCTAACACACATGCTTCAGTCAGTGCAGTGGAGGTGTGGCTAGAAGGAACTGGGCTGTATGTGTGAATCAATTAAGTGGCCTGGTTTTTGATTGGCTGTTAGAGCACATAAAACCTGCCCAACCCAAACAGATTGCGATGCCATTCTGTAGTCTGCATGCGTGCTTGTTGGGTGTGTATTTGTGTGTGTGTGCAGCTACAGGATGGAGCCAAATTCAGGACATCTGCCGGCCACAGCAGGCCCAAGTAGGAGTTTGGTGGGTGCTGTGCGCAGACCTCCCTTACGGAAAAGGGCGCAGCCTGAAGGTGGGGCAGCACCCCAGGCTAAGCGCCCAGGTGCCAAGAGGGATCCTGAATTTAATTTGGCTGAGAATAATCATCTTGTGCGCCTTACCCTTGCTAAATGGGAGCTACTCTTTGGCTCCCAAAGCAAGTCCATAGGCAAACAAGAAAGAAGCAAACTGTGGGATGCCATTGGTGTGGAGCTTAGTAGCACTGCTCAACACCCACGTAGTGGCCCATCCTGCAGGAAACGCTTCTACACTTTGAGAGGGGCCCTTATGAAAAAGATGAATCACGATCTTGATGTGGACAGTGGGACCATCCAGGCTCCAAAGAGTACCTACAGGCCGTATGAGGAGATGCTGAAGGCCAAAATTCCACTGGCTCGGCTGCAGGGTGTGGATCCTGGGGATGACACCACAGGTTGGACTGAAGGTACATATTTTCTGCCTTTTTAGAAAAGCTACTGTTAATGTATGTGATTAGCATTTTGTCTTTCTGACCAACTAACAGTAGGACCTGTGAAGTAGTACATTAGAGCTCAAACATTTTTTACTTTCCTGTCTGTTGCTTTCTGCATAGGTGCACATGCTGCTGTCCGGGATGTGCCTCAGGACACCCAAACTCCTGCCCTTCCAGCAACCTCAAGGCTACCCCAGTCTGCCATTGAAGGTATTTAGCACTAATTTTGGTGCTGGTTGTTTGGGGAACAAATGGGTGTGGGAGCAGCTCAAACAATCGAGTGTTGCACTGTGGAGTATTAATAATATGGGCCTGCGGCCTAATTTCACGCCCACTGTAACACTCACAGCAACTAACTAACAAGGCCCTAACATGTGTAGATATGTTTGAAGCCAGAGATGTGTGGCCATATATCTGCATATAAATGTGGAAGCCACACTGGCCTTGATTAGTGAATATTAGTGAATGAGCTGCTCACACACACCTTAATGCATGTTGTATTTTTGCACGCACATTAACTATGGCTCAATGTTTGCTTGATTTTTGCCTAGCTCCCATGCCATTGGCCCCAGCATCTCCTCCGGATCCAAGCTACTCTTTGGATGTCGGTAAGTGCATGTGTCCACCTTGCTTTATCCACTTTAACCCAAGTGCATGTGTCTCATTCCTCTTTTTTCTTGGTAGGCCAAGTGACTGGTTCATCTTTGGACCCCACTTCCGATGTTGCAGGTCAACAGGACCCTGTTGGTGTGTATAGCAATACATAATGTATCCTTTATGCTGTTTCTGTTACACTGGTTCAATTTGGTTAGTCTAATAATCTACATGTTTGCTTTGTCAACTTGAAGATGCCTCTTGGGAGTGCTTCTTGCCTCCCCAGGGTCAGTCTAATAGTTATTGGAGTGATAGCAATGTATTTTGGAGGACATATTTTTGGCCAAACATTCCCCGTAGTAGTTTGAGGAATATTTAGAGCCATTACTTTTTTAGTTGACCCAAATATCGGAAGTGGCTGTCCAGAAAGGGCCCCTCAAGTTCAGGCTGCCAGAGATGAGGGTAAGTTGTTTTGCCTTGCTCTAGTCTGTATTTTGGCTCTACTTTTGTTGCACTTGCTTCTGGCAACTTGTGTGTCCACATGTATTTTAAAGGTCCAAGCTCGAGTGAGGGCCCCACTCCAGACATCTGGGAGATTGCGGGTATGTGTAATTTAAGCAATGTGTCTGATGTTATTTGCCAAAATTATTGCCTCTTAGTCCTGTAACATACATGTTAACAATCTGAGTTTAACAGATACCTTTGGTCTAGTGTGTAATTTTGCACTTTGTTGAGGTATGGCCTCGATAGCCTAGCCAGGTTACATTTGAGTTTTGTCCACTGACCTACTAACCTGACTTTCCTGTTTAGCATATGCCAACTTGCCGGACATCTCGGATGTGGAATTGCCACTCTCTGGCAGCGATACCTCGAGCCTACCTGTGCCGGAGGACACGCAGGTAACATGGCTGATGTAGACGACCTATAACCACATTGGCATGTTCGTGGGTAGTGGATGAAGCAACATGTCACATTTCCTTTCTTTGTTGTTTTTGCAGGAGGCGGAACCAGAACCCCAAGCTGGGACCTCTTCCCAAGTCCCATGTGGCCAAGCTTCCGAGGCTCAGACAAGGGTAAGTTGTATAGTGACTGTTTTGGCTAATTATTTTGAGGGGCATACCTGCATTGGTTCACTTTGACTAAAATGTTGTTTTCTATTTTGTTAGGCTCAAACCACAGCAAGAGGAGGTGTGGCACCAACCAGTGCTGATTTTTATGAGCTAGGGGTCCGGATGCTGGAGGACTACAGTCGCCAACAGCAGCGTGATGGAACTAATGAGCGCATTGCGGCGTTGGAACAGCAGGTGCTGATGTGTCAGCAACAACATGAGGCCCAGCAGCGCCAGATCGACCTATTGATGCAGAATCTGCATCAAAACCAGCAACTTGGTCGGCTGGCCAATGCAATTGAAGATTCCATACACCAGCAGCAACAAGCGATCCAGCGGCAGGACCAAACGTTGTTGTTGATACAACAGCTCATACAACAGCAGTCTATATTTTTTACTGCACTGTTGTCCCCCAACACCGCCCCTAGCAATGACTCCCAACCTCCCCGGCCACCCAGCCAAGAATATTAATTTTGTTTGTTTTGGTTTGTGTAAATATATTTGCTTAACCCACCTCTAAATTGTGTTTTTCCTAAGACCTAGCTAATGACACAGTCAGGGATGAGTATCTTGATCTACATATGTCAATGTATTTGTAAATTTAGGCCACACATTTGAGACCATAGCTTACTATGGTTAACACATGAAATGGCTACAAAGGTATGGCTAAATTGACACACAAATGGGTTTTGAGACAGTTAAACTATGCTTTGCAAGGCACCACACTGTAATGATGTTCATCAAAATATTTAATTAAAAAACAGGGCCAACAGGGCCAACATTGCCCAACAAAGGGCGTAAACAGGCCAGCCTTCCCCCCACACTAACGACGCCGCCGGCGCCTCTTCTTGGCCAGCAGCATCAGCTTCAGGAGCCTGATCTCCCGCCACAGTCTGCGATGCTGGTTTTCACAAGCTGTAGAGATGTAGAAACAACAATTTATTAATAAATTGAATGTGACCTCAACAGACACAGATGTAGCAATGTAATGTCAGTGTGTCCAATTAGGTGACACTCACATTAACATTGTTGACCACTGTGCGCTTATTGGTTAACATGATATGAGTACTATTGACTGGCAGGAATGTGAACAACACATCCCAAGCATACATTTACTCTTAAAGTGTACCAACACCCACCGGTGATCGGCCCTGGAATCTATCAGATTCCCGGCCCGATCACCTCCCTCCCTGCGGGACATCCGAGATCGGGATGTCCCTCGGGGTGAAACCCCCCCAACACCCCAAAATCCCTACCTCAGTTTCGTTGTGGCACGGCCGCCGGGCCCTCCCTGGCGCCCCTCTAGACGTGTGCGTGCCTGCGCCGGCCGTCTGTGAATGGCCGGCGCAGGCACGCGCGCGTAAAACGGGACGCGCGGGAGGCGGAGGAGGAGCCACTTTGCCGCGGCTTGTACGTTTGCTTGAGTAAAAGTGAGTTCAGGGGGTTGTCACACAGCGGTGACGATCAGGGGTGCCCCACCGTAGTGGACCAAGACCCAGGAAAGTCAAATTCCTGGTTGTTGTTCCACTTTAACTCTGGGGAAGCAAAGAAGGTATAAGTCCCAGTGTGTCCATTTTTGTGTTTAGTCACAGCCAAACCTCAGGGCCTAAGTCCTAACGAGTACACGAGTTTGCCCTATAATGTTAGAGGTCCAGACCTAATACGGCCCATTTGGTTGTGTCTAAGGCAAAAATAGTCTCTATGTGGCCAAATGAAGAATGTGAGGCAACAATCAAGCATGCAGACAGGCATGTTGGATTATTGTACAAACACATGGAATCTAGATGTGTGTGAAATTAACACATAGGTACATTTTAAATGTCTGCAGATGTGACTAGAAGACATAGGTTTCACAAGTCTTTAGGCATATGAAGTGGGATGTACTCACCATCGCAGCTGTGGCGGGGGCCCATGCTGCTGGCCGTCCCTGGAGCTGGGGTGGGGAGGAGGTTTTCTGGCTCCGTCTGCGTAGCAACATCTGTCAACAGAAAGCAAAAGACAAAAACACAATTAGTGGGCCAATGACACCTGACTATTTGACATCCATCTGGTTATTGAGTCTGAAAAATCAAAGGCTTGCATGGTTACATACAGGTTGTCCAAAATTAGCATATTTCCTGGTCCATGAGTTAATGTCAATTAGTTAGGGTTGCAACATGTATCCCTAAAGATAATGTGCAAATAACATAGACAGTGCTATGTAAAGGACTCATTAGCAGTTGATTGGCTAATGTTACTAGTGTGCCACATGTTTTAGCGGGAACAACTTAACCCAAGAAAAGAAATGAGAACAACCATCATGGTGTGGGCAGAAACATAGGGGTGGTTGCCAGTTGGCTAGCACTGTAGTGGGGTTTGTGAGGTTAAGGTACATTATCAAACCAGCTGTGACAATGGACCAGGAAACATGTGTCTGTTAAAAGTGGGCCAATGCCACACTAAAGGGGTCCTAGATTACCCCTAAACTTCCATCCCCATATATTAAATGCCGCACTCTGAGAATAAAATCAACAATATTTTATTGATAAATTATTGCACATAGACAACACAAACTGCAACACACCGCAGTACACTGTACAAAGTTAAAAAACATATACACACACAGCGGGGGATTGACCTCCAGATTGTGACTATTATACGTGGAAATTTAAACCATGATTGCAGTTCACATATAAATGTTGAGGTGTTATTTCATAACTGGGCCTACATATAGAGAAAGTTTTGTTTTATATTATATATGCAAAAATAATGCCTAAATTTATTAATGGCCAGGAGGAATTGTTTACCACGTGATAAATAAAGTGAATGATATTAAAAAGATCATCCCTAATTATAACCACTATTAATTTGAAAATGAAACCTGGTGCTGTTTAAAAGATTATTACACACTATAACCCACCAATAAAACACAACCTTATAAATACAACAATGTGTTAAGTGCATAAATATATAATATGCCTGTGAAAAATAAACAACCATTAGTGAAGCCAAAATATCTATATGAAAAAATCTTGTGCAAAAAAGTGCTATACAATCGATGTGTACCATGAAATCCCCTGGCCAGTTTATGCTACAGAGATAAAACATGTGCCCAGAGCAGTTAAAAGTATAAGTGTAACACAGTATTATCCTTTACATACCTAGTCACTCCGGGGATCCCCCGTAGCAGCCGCCACCGACAGCCGCCACAGATTGACACTTCGCCAGGGTGTTTCGGCTGCACGGGATCCCCCCTCCTTAAATACCCCGAGAATGAAAACCGCTGGCCAATGAGGCGGCGCCACGTCATCACCCCTACGCGCGCCCCGTCCGGCCAATGAGAATGGCCGCAAGGGCAGCGCGTCAGGCGTCACGTGGCCCACGCCTCAATAGGCCGCTAGTATCGGGTGCGTCGGAGTCAGTCGCGCCGCCGCGCGCGCCGCGGGCGGCCGCTCTCCCCTGCAGTAGGAGGCGACCACCCGCCGCGCACGCGGCCGCGCGCATAGACACCACCGCATCCCGTCCACCCAGAGGCTGAGTAATCAAACCCAGCCTGGATCGTGGAAGGTGAGTATTCGGGGAGGGGGGGAGAAACCGAGAAGGAGAAAAAAAAACATCACTGCTGTTATTATTATAGTATATTGGTCAGAATGTGTGTCACCTAGTTTGCATCTGTATTTAATACAACGATAATAATATATACAATAAAGAATAAAAAATCCAAGCCTCATATGATATAACAATATATGGCTGAATGTTGCTACACTATCCCTGATCTACTACATTGAGGTATTACATTATTAGAAGAATATACTGGTACATAACTAAATACTGCTACACTATGCCCGACCTGCCAAAATGTTAACAAGACAGGCATAGTGTAGCACCACTACAGCATTACTATAACATTATTACATCATTAGGGCAAAATTACACCAATTAAATATTTAAATATTTAAAGTCATGAGTAATTTAGTGCACATAAAGGTTCCATGGGATCAGGCATACATGTTTGTTTGGGGATTTATAAGTCCCTAATCGCCCCATCACTGTGTCTCCACTCGTTGTGTGGAACTCTGGGAATATTTACTGGATGTTACATACCAGGTAAAAGAGATGGAACTAATGGGTCACTAAAGACCAATTTATATGCGGTGGGCGCTGCCGGGCACATATCACCCAGAACTCCAAAACATCAGCTGCATGGAGGTGACCGCATCAAACTAATTATTGGATGCGTGGAGCAGGAATACCTGACGTCCACACATACAAAATCCAATAGATGCCAGGATGCCCATTCCACCCGGTCGATGTTCACCATAATTAAACGGGTGGTGGCGTACCAGATACACCAAGGACATACATTGTACCTCCAAGTGTGTCATAATTCACTACAAAACAATGCTGATAGTTATAATCATGTTGACATTTAGATTTTAATTTTGAATAATAGGCTAATGTGTATCATAGAAGCATACACAACTTTGTACAAATGCAAAAATTAGCAATGTAGGACAGCAGATGCTAGATATTGATACATAAATGAATTCAAAAATTATTATCATTAATATTTACAACATCTCATCAGGCATTAGTAGAGGATCATAGGACCTCATATCTCATATCTCCAGTCCAGGAATTCCTAACAAGCGGAATAATGCCTTCTATATATAGAGAATGAATATACATATTATCTTAGTCATATTCATCATGGAGCTCATAGGGAGGAAGGGGAAAAGACTCGATGAATAATTGTCCGCGCCGTGAATCTTCACACTGGGGGATACACTCATGGTAATCTATGATGTATGGGGTGAAGGGCTGAACAATCTTTCTAAAAATGAAAAATAAGTAACAAGAGAAGATTAGTCACAGTGTTACATTGCATTGTTAATGGGTTCACATAGTAACGTGCAATATGGGATCAATCAGGGGACAATAATGTTCCCCTAAGTCAATCCCGTCCCAAAAAGGAAGTGAAACTGAAATCTTCATTCATACCGTACGGCGCTCGTGTCCTCAGGTTATATATCCATTGGGTCTCCCTTTGTTCTAATCTCCTCTTAAGATTACCACCCCTGATCCCTAAACATACTTGGTCTATAAAGAAGACCCTCATGCCATGTGTACTTCCTTGATGGCTATTTAAGAAGTGAGCGGCCACCGGGGTGAGCGTTCTTCCATTTTCAGCATCCCGCGGTGCCAGTCTAATAGTCGATACATGCTTTTGGATCCTTGCCTTGACTATATTCATAGTCTCCCCCACATAATATTTCGGGCAAGGACATGCAATCACATATACTACTCCTTTGGATTTGCAATTCAAACTTTTGGTCAATTTGATCTTCCTGTGTGTATGGAGGTCTTCAATCACATTAGTTTTATTCACAAAAGGACAGATCGTACAGTTCCCACATGGCCTGCTCATAGCTGCTTGTTGTGACCGGAGCCAATTGCTGGGTGCAACATAATGGCTGCCACAAAGTCGGTCCCTCAAGTTGGGGGCACGCCTTGCCGTCATCAAGGGGCCCTTTTTCGTCCACATTGCCAATTGGGGATCCGACTGTAGAATCGCCCAGTGTGTGTTCAAAATATGTTTTAATTTGTTCCAATCATTATTATAAGCCGTAATGAATCTCACCTCAGTGTCGGTCTTCTTTTTCTTGTATGTTAGCAATTGGTCCCTGTGGGTCTTCATAGCTCTCTTAGCTGCTTTATCCACTATTTGTCGTGGGTATCCCCTTGCCTGGAATCGGTTTCGCATGTCTTTTATTTCTGTGTGAAAATCTTGTTCATTTGAACAGTTTCGCCTCAGCCTCAGCATTTGTCCCACCGGAATACCATCTTTTAATTTTCTCTGGTGAAAACTTGAGTAGTGCAGCAGGCTATTAGTTGAAGTCGCTTTTCTGTGAAGATGAGTGGAAATACATCCATCAGATTCCACTTGCAACATTAGATCAAGAAATACAACTCTCTGTGATGAGTGCGTATATGTGAGATGTATATTATAAGAATTTTGGTTCAGAGCTGAAATGAACTCCTCACATAAATGTACTGGGCCCTGCCATAGGAATAGGATATCGTCAATGAACCTGTACCAGCCCAAAATAAAGGGCTGGTACAGGCCCGTTGACTCACCCCAAACCACCTCCCGCTCCCACCACCCCAAAAATAAGTTGGCGATGGAAGGGGCGCATTTGGCTCCCATGGCCACTCCTCGAATTTGTTTATAGTATTTGGCATTGAACACAAAAACATTGTGTGTCAGAATAAACTGAAGTAAGGTAGCGGCAAAATCATGCAGTGGTTTCTTTTCATTGGATTCCATGGCAAGAAAGTATTGGGTGGTTTGCATGGCCATTTCATGCGATATGTTCGTGTATAAGGCTTCTACATCGCATGTCACCAGCAATGTATTGTCGGGAACATGCAAAGAGTTCACCCTGTTCAATACATCAGTTGTATCCCGTAAATATGAATCAAGGCTGGTAACATGCGGTTGCAGAAGACCATCTACAAAGGCGCAAGCATATTCCGTCAGGCTGCCAATGCCAGATATGATGGGTCGTCCAGGGGGTTTTACAGCATCCTTATGGACCTTAGGCAACATATAGAACGTTGCAACCCGTGGATGTTCAACTTTTAGAAAATCCAACAGCTTGCGATTGATTATTCCATTCATGTAGGCGTCCTCTAATAAGATATCTAATTCCTGCTTGTATTCTTTCAAGGGATTATTAGGTAATTTTTGGTATGTGTTAACATCAGATAGCTGCCTATGTGCCTCTTCCAAATAATATTGCTGAGGGAGGACAACAATGTTCCCCCCTTTATCGGCCTCCTTAATGATCACGTCTTCCCGTTTCTGTAGGTCACTCAAGGCTTGCCATTCCAGTTTAGTTAGATTTTTCTTAGACCTGTTAGGTTCTAATTTCCGTATGTCTCTACTCACCATTTCGAAGAATATTCGAAGGGCTGGGATGTTAGTCCATGGGGGAGTATATGTAGATGGTCTTCTCAAATTTAATCCCTGTTGTGCAGATTCCTGTTCTTCCAATAAAGTCGCAAGGTCATGCAATGCTTGTTCTTCCTGGATATCCCACAGGGGGGCTTGTGTGGTATTGTCAGGATTAGAGAACCAGTGTTTAAGAGATAACCGTCTGCAATATAAAAAGAGGTCCTTGATCACATAGGCAGCTATCTGATGTTAACACATACCAAAAATTACCTAATAATCCCTTGAAAGAATACAAGCAGGAATTAGATATCTTATTAGAGGACGCCTACATGAATGGAATAATCAATCGCAAGCTGTTGGATTTTCTAAAAGTTGAACATCCACGGGTTGCAACGTTCTATATGTTGCCTAAGGTCCATAAGGATGCTGTAAAACCCCCTGGACGACCCATCATATCTGGCATTGGCAGCCTGACGGAATATGCTTGCGCCTTTGTAGATGGTCTTCTGCAACCGCATGTTACCAGCCTTGATTCATATTTACGGGATACAACTGATGTATTGAACAGGGTGAACTCTTTGCATGTTCCCGACAATACATTGCTGGTGACATGCGATGTAGAAGCCTTATACACGAACATATCGCATGAAATGGCCATGCAAACCACCCAATACTTTCTTGCCATGGAATCCAATGAAAAGAAACCACTGCATGATTTTGCCGCTACCTTACTTCAGTTTATTCTGACACACAATGTTTTTGTGTTCAATGCCAAATACTATAAACAAATTCGAGGAGTGGCCATGGGAGCCAAATGCGCCCCTTCCATCGCCAACTTATTTTTGGGGTGGTGGGAGCGGGAGGTGGTTTGGGGTGAGTCAATGGGCCTGTACCAGCCCTTTATTTTGGGCTGGTACAGGTTCATTGACGATATCCTATTCCTATGGCAGGGCCCAGTACATTTATGTGAGGAGTTCATTTCAGCTCTGAACCAAAATTCTTATAATATACATCTCACATATACGCACTCATCACAGAGAGTTGTATTTCTTGATCTAATGTTGCAAGTGGAATCTGATGGATGTATTTCCACTCATCTTCACAGAAAAGCGACTTCAACTAATAGCCTGCTGCACTACTCAAGTTTTCACCAGAGAAAATTAAAAGATGGTATTCCGGTGGGACAAATGCTGAGGCTGAGGCGAAACTGTTCAAATGAACAAGATTTTCACACAGAAATAAAAGACATGCGAAACCGATTCCAGGCAAGGGGATACCCACGACAAATAGTGGATAAAGCAGCTAAGAGAGCTATGAAGACCCACAGGGACCAATTGCTAACATACAAGAAAAAGAAGACCGACACTGAGGTGAGATTCATTACGGCTTATAATAATGATTGGAACAAATTAAAACATATTTTGAACACACACTGGGCGATTCTACAGTCGGATCCCCAATTGGCAATGTGGACGAAAAAGGGCCCCTTGATGACGGCAAGGCGTGCCCCCAACTTGAGGGACCGACTTTGTGGCAGCCATTATGTTGCACCCAGCAATTGGCTCCGGTCACAACAAGCAGCTATGAGCAGGCCATGTGGGAACTGTACGATCTGTCCTTTTGTGAATAAAACTAATGTGATTGAAGACCTCCATACACACAGGAAGATCAAATTGACCAAAAGTTTGAATTGCAAATCCAAAGGAGTAGTATATGTGATTGCATGTCCTTGCCCGAAATATTATGTGGGGGAGACTATGAATATAGTCAAGGCAAGGATCCAAAAGCATGTATCGACTATTAGACTGGCACCGCGGGATGCTGAAAATGGAAGAACGCTCACCCCGGTGGCCGCTCACTTCTTAAATAGCCATCAAGGAAGTACACATGGCATGAGGGTCTTCTTTATAGACCAAGTATGTTTAGGGATCAGGGGTGGTAATCTTAAGAGGAGATTAGAACAAAGGGAGACCCAATGGATATATAACCTGAGGACACGAGCGCCGTACGGTATGAATGAAGATTTCAGTTTCACTTCCTTTTTGGGACGGGATTGACTTAGGGGAACATTATTGTCCCCTGATTGATCCCATATTGCACGTTACTATGTGAACCCATTAACAATGCAATGTAACACTGTGACTAATCTTCTCTTGTTACTTATTTTTCATTTTTAGAAAGATTGTTCAGCCCTTCACCCCATACATCATAGATTACCATGAGTGTATCCCCCAGTGTGAAGATTCACGGCGCGGACAATTATTCATCGAGTCTTTTCCCCTTCCTCCCTATGAGCTCCATGATGAATATGACTAAGATAATATGTATATTCATTCTCTATATATATAGAAGGCATTATTCCGCTTGTTAGGAATTCCTGGACTGGAGATATGAGATATGAGGTCCTATGATCCTCTACTAATGCCTGATGAGATGTTGTAAATATTAATGATAATAATTTTTGAATTCATTTATGTATCAATATCTAGCATCTGCTGTCCTACATTGCTAATTTTTGCATTTGTACAAAGTTGTGTATGCTTCTATGATACACATTAGCCTATTATTCAAAATTAAAATCTAAATGTCAACATGATTATAACTATCAGCATTGTTTTGTAGTGAATTATGACACACTTGGAGGTACAATGTATGTCCTTGGTGTATCTGGTACGCCACCACCCGTTTAATTATGGTGAACATCGACCGGGTGGAATGGGCATCCTGGCATCTATTGGATTTTGTATGTGTGGACGTCAGGTATTCCTGCTCCACGCATCCAATAATTAGTTTGATGCGGTCACCTCCATGCAGCTGATGTTTTGGAGTTCTGGGTGATATGTGCCCGGCAGCGCCCACCGCATATAAATTGGTCTTTAGTGACCCATTAGTTCCATCTCTTTTACCTGGTATGTAACATCCAGTAAATATTCCCAGAGTTCCACACAACGAGTGGAGACACAGTGATGGGGCGATTAGGGACTTATAAATCCCCAAACAAACATGTATGCCTGATCCCATGGAACCTTTATGTGCACTAAATAACTCATGACTTTAAATATTTAAATATTTAATTGGTGTAATTTTGCCCTAATGATGTAATAATGTTATAGTAATGCTGTAGTGGTGCTACACTATGCCTGTCTTGTTAACATTTTGGCAGGTCGGGCATAGTGTAGCAGTATTTAGTTATGTACCAGTATATTCTTCTAATAATGTAATACCTCAATGTAGTAGATCAGGGATAGTGTAGCAACATTCAGCCATATATTGTTATATCATATGAGGCTTGGATTTTTTATTCTTTATTGTATATATTATTATCGTTGTATTAAATACAGATGCAAACTAGGTGACACACATTCTGACCAATATACTATAATAATAACAGCAGTGATGTTTTTTTTCTCCTTCTCGGTTTCTCCCCCCCTCCCCGAATACTCACCTTCCACGATCCAGGCTGGGTTTGATTACTCAGCCTCTGGGTGGACGGGATGCGGTGGTGTCTATGCGCGCGGCCGCGTGCGCGGCGGGTGGTCGCCTCCTACTGCAGGGGAGAGCGGCCGCCCGCGGCGCGTGCGGCGGCGCGACTGACTCCGACGCACCCGATACTAGCGGCCTATTGAGGCGTGGGCCACGTGACGCCTGACGCGCTGCCCTTGCGGCCATTCTCATTGGCCGGACGGGACGCGCGTAGGGGTGATGACGTGGCGCCGCCTCATTGGCCAGCGGTTTTCATTCTCGGGGTATTTAAGGAGGGGGGATCCCGTGCAGCCGATACACCCTGGCGAAGTGTCAATCTGACACGCAACGCGTCGGTGGCGGCTGCTACGGGGGATCCCCGGAGTGACTAGGTATGTAAAGGATAATACTGTGTTACACTTATACTTTTAACTGCTCTGGGCACATGTTTTATCTTTGTAGCATAAACTGGCCAGGGGATTTCATGGTACACATCGATTGTATAGCACTTTTTTGCACAAGATTTTTTCATATAGATATTTTGGCTTCACTAATGGTTGTTTATTTTTCACATGCAATATTATATTTATGCACTTAACACATTGTTGTATTTATAAGGTTGTGTTTTATTGGTGGGTTATAGTGTGTAATAATCTTTTAAACAGCACCAGGTTTCATTTTCAAATTAATAGTGGTTATAATTAGGGATGATCTTTTTAATATCATTCACTTTATTTATCACGTGGTAAACAATTCCTCCTGGCCATTAATAAATTTAGGCATTATTTTTGCATATATAATATAAAACAAAACTTTCTCTATATGTAGGCCCAGTTATGAAATAACACCTCAACATTTATATGTGAACTGCAATCATGGTTTAAATTTCCACGTATAATAGTCACAATCTGGAGGTCAATCCCCCGCTGTGTGTGTATATGTTTTTTAACTTTGTACAGTGTACTGCGGTGTGTTGCAGTTTGTGTTGTCTATGTGCAATAATTTATCAATAAAATATTGTTGATTTTATTCTCAGAGTGCGGCATTTAATATATGGGGATGGAAGTTTAGGGGTAATCTAGGACCCCTTTAGTGTGGTGATTGTGTGTGTGCACATCCCTATTTGCCGGCACCTACATATTATTTTCTTGACTTGATTTTGAGCGGTGCAGATCCACTTTGTTTTGTATAAAAGTGGGCCAATACACAGGATTGCAGCAAATCTGGGTTTTGGTCCGCTTTGGCAGAGCACCACAATTTGAGTGAGACAACGTACTCCGCCGCCGCTGCCTTCCACACATCACTCCTCCAGTGTGTGCGCACGCGCAGCCCATTAGGAAACAGAGCGCAGGCGCACACACATCTAGAGTGTCACACAGGAGGCTGGGACGGTGGCTTTGGCAACCCCCAAAGAGGTAAGGAGTTTGTGGGTTTTTTTTTTGGGGGGGTGCCCTGGGTGAGGGATGTGATTTTTCAGGGAACCTTCGAGAATCCAAGCACTATCAATGTTTGTGGGTCCACTTTAATGAATGTCATAACATAGGGAATGTGATGGATAACAACAAACACTTACCACGACTATGCCCGTGGAGAATGCTTCTCCAAAAGGCCATGGAGGTGCCGCCTATATGATGCCCTGCAAATTAGAGAGGAATGGCAAGGGCTAAGTACAAATTGCAAGATGAAACCTGTCACAGACTAACAATTAAAAAAAGGACACTCACCAGGGGATGAACCGCCACTTGAAGCCCAGGGAGGGCTCTGAGGAGGAGGCGGGGAGCCTCGGCTCCTCACACTCTGGTCGGAAGATCCACCAGGCAAAGGGCCACCCTCCTCCCTCTCACTCCCTGCTCCTTCAGGGAGTGTGGGCGAGTCCATTTCTACCACCCCACTTGGACTCCCCACTTGAGAGTGGCCCCTTGCCTGGTGAGAGTCCTCAGACTCAGAGTGTGAGGAGCTGAGGCTTGATCCTGCCAGCCCCCCAGCAGCACACTCCTCTGGGGCGTCATCCCCTTCCTCCCCTGGGTCCTCTAAATAGGACCCGCGGGAGGGACCCTCCCCCGATGACTCCCCCGAGTCCGCCTGCCTGGTTCGGGGGAGGAATCCCTTCCCACGTTTCCCCAGGGGAGGACGCTTATCTGTGTTGAGGGGGTGAAAGAAAATAATTAATATAAAGAGCACAAATGGACCCAGCTTAGCAGATGATTCTGCAAAAAGTATAAACAGAGCATAAGCTTTAACTTACCTGATGCGTAGGCATCATATAGGCGGTACACGCCTTCAGGGTCCCGGCGCTTAAAGTCCGACCACTTTTGCTGAATCGCTCTGATCGAGAGCTCGGTGTGGAAGCGCCGGGACACTGTGGCCTTCACCTCCATGGCAATTCGTTTTTTTCCTCCACGGGCATAGTCGTACTCGGCCACGCAGAAGTCCTATGAAAAATGAAAAAAAAAACACAAATCAATACATGACATCAGAACAATGGCATAAACAGTTATACAGAGACCAGATCAAAGTGGACCCACACCCAGGATTATCACTATTCTGGGTTTGTGTGCACTTTGGTGGGCCACACCAATTGTGGGTGGTCCGCTGTCTGCAACCCCCTTGGAAGGCCACAAATACACCACTGAGGACGCTCCCACGTGACTGCGCCAGCCGAGCACAGCGCTCTGCGCCGCTATGGTATGCGCATACAAGGCCGTTTGGACGTGCATACCAGCTCAGCTGGGTCTGCACGGCAAAGTACGCATGTGGCGTTTGACTCTAACAGGGAGTGCGCCTGCACACAAAATAAAAAAATGTCTGGCGCAGGGGTACACCCTGCTAGAGGTAAGCGCAAGAGGCATCCGCAGCTCACGCATGCACAGATGGGACGGGGCTGAGGTAATTTTTAGGGCCCTCCAGGGGGGGGCATCCCCGCAGGACATCCAGAATGGGGATGCCCCACGGGGAGTGATCCAATTTGGCCAGAAAACTAAGAAATTTCAGGGCCAATCCCCCCTGTGTGTTCTGCAACTTTAAGGCTAAAAATACACAAACCAAATACTCACTTTGACCACCTGGCCATTAACGCGGCTATCCAACCGGTTGCGCCTTTTCTTGGCCTGCCCAGGAGGGGAAGGGGTGGGAGGGGTGCTAGGTGGGGGAGGTGAGGTAGGTGGGGGAGGTGGGGGAGGGGTGGTGGGGTCAGAGTCGGAGGAGGAGCTGGGGAGGCGCATCACTCGCCGTCTGGGCAGCATTGTGGAAACGCTAAGGAGGAAACAGGAACCGGAAATGACCAAAGCGACATGGGAAAAATTAAAAAAAAAAAAAAAAACGCTCCGCGCACCAGGAACAAGCTATTCTCAGCTATGTGCAAGCTAAGTGGCGGAAAAACTAAAATGACGCTTGAAAACAAGCTATTGGCATAAGCGCTAGACATTTTTAGCTTTAGGTGGCGTTGAAACGCAAAGGAGGATACCGGAACCAGATATGACGCAAGCAACTGTGATTAAAAATTCAAAAACAAACATGCACGCAACAGGGACAAGCTAATATCAGCTATGTGCAAGCTAAGTGGCGGAAAAATTAAATGACGCTTGAAAACAAGCTATTGGCATAAGCGCTAGACATTTTTAGCTTTAGGTGGCGTTGAAACGCAAAGGAGGATACCGGAACCGGATATGACGCAAGCAACTGTGATTCAAAATTCAAAGACAAACATGCGCGCAACAGGGACAAGCTAATATCAGCTATGTGCAAGCTAAGTGGCGGAAAAAATTAAAATGACGCTTGAAAACAAGCTAGGGCCCAAGGCGCCACGAATTATTAGCTTGATTTAGCAGGGGGTTCTACATACTGTAATGCATAGGTCCTTATAAAGCATACCCCGTTGTGCTTAAATATACAAATCTTATTCCTTCCCAAAGTCATCACAAAATCAAACTAGACAACTACATGAAAATGTGGCACACATGAGAATGCATAACGGGTTGTTATGAGCTGGTACGACTGAATGTTAATCCTGCAATATGTGGCCAGGCACGCTCACAACTACAGTGTATTCATTAACAACGACTGGGGTCGCGGGAAGTGAATTCCTTGCAAATGGCAGAAGGGCACATGTATGAACAGCACAGCGCCGCACAACGCAGCGCAGCGAGGCACAGCGACGCTCGCGCCGCCACATAGCGAATTAAAACAGCGACTGCACAAACACTGACCAACACAGATTCATCAAGGACAGGGCTGCCGAATAGCTTGGGCGCTGACAATTTCGAAGAGCGAACGTGACCGCCCAACCTGACAGGCTACAAAATAGCTTTACAAGCCCCGTTTGTGGTGAAAACAAGCGATTTTGATGCCAATGAGTTTGGGTGGAGGAGATGCAATTCCCATGTCACTCACAACATTACATTGTCAAAAATAATAAAAACTTCAAAAACATAGAAATAACCAGCCAGATTAATAAAACATATCAATATAAACATGTGTTGAATTTTGTGCCAAAGAAAAGAACACAAAAACCACTAAAAACAATCATTGCAGCGTCTGCCATTGAAATGTATGGGAGAGCGGCAGGTAGCGCCAGGTCATACCTGTCGCTGTGAAGGAATTTGCAGCGGCGCTGTTCGGTCCAGCCGGCTTCATGATGAATGCCGCGCTAGCCGTCGCTCTCGCCGACGCTAGCCTCATTTTGCTTGATAAATGCGTCATTGTGACCGCCGCCGGGCGTACTTGAGTCGGTAGTCGCGGTTAGCTGCCGCTACCTGGCGCTCGTCAGACACTACCTGGCGCTATCGCTTGATGAATAAGGGCCTTATTATATAAACCATTCTTATTTATATAATAAGTAAAAATAATCCTAAAAAAATGTTTGTTGGATGCACCAACTTTTTTGTACACCCTTTGCTGAATCAGATCCATTATCACTTTATGCCTCGTGCTCCTGATAACACATTCTTTCTGTACCCCTAGTCCTTATTTGGCTAGTTTTGTCATGCAATATACAACATAGTTTTGCAACATAAGACGCACCTGACCATAAGACACAAGTAGGATTTGAACGTGGAAAATGAGAAAGAAAAAACTCTTAACAAAATAGTGCACTTAATAACTCCCTCCCAGAACTCTAGGGCTGTGCCACTTGCTCCTCACACACAAGCAGTGCAGTGCTGCTGGGATTTTAAAGAAGAGTCCAGCAGTGTGTGGGTGTGGCCTGTGTATGGCCATCACCCATTGCTTTCAATGAACGTTGTCTGTGCAAAGGTCATGCCCACCCTCTAATCAGTGGTGTGGGAGCACCAGTAAGGTAGGTGGACTTTTTCTTTACCAGCCTCACATCATAAGACCCACACAAAGTTTGTCTTATGGAGCGGAGTATTCTCCGGAGAACCTATGTTCTCCATTTTGTTGGGGGTGTTTTTTTGGGGTGATATTCTGATTCCAGTTACGTCTTAATGTTTTTTTTTCCCAATGCTTTGTCCCAGATGTTCTCTGTTTGTTTTGCATATTAATGCTTAATAATTTAACCATCATTTTTTAATTGTTTTTGCTTTTTTTTACAATATCCATGTTTTGGTTGTTTGGACCTTAATTTTTTAAAAACCTTTTATCATGTTTGAACCCAAAAAAGGGTTCAATCCCTAAGAAGAACTTTCGGCATGTGTTTCTGGAATGAAATAAGCCTGTTACTCATTGGGATCGGCAGTTTCCTCCATTTGCTGGAGGAAATTCACTCTGCAAATTGCCACATTTGTGCACACTTTTTGCCCTCTAAACATACCAACTCAGGCGCTGGAGACAGTTTGGTGTGCAAAAAGGATGCTAGTGGTAAATTTCAGACTCAAATTGGTGCAATGCCAAATGATATAAATCAGATAGATACCAAGCACGACTTGGCGCTTCACATAGCGTGCGCAAACTTGCCGGCGCACCGACCATGTATTGACCCTATTGTCTATCTTGGGGCTGATTCTACTCCAGGTGAAAATTTACATCCAGTTGCTAAATCACTCCTAAGGTAGACAATACAAGCAAATGCAGTTTCTCTCCTCAAAAGTAGTGGAGTCTTCTCACCCAGTGTTGAGAGAGAGCGAGAGAGATCTCGCTTAGAGCGACCGCTACTACACACTGTAAGCGAGTATCGAGCGCTGTAACAGAGCGCCTCGGACGCTCTAGTAACCTGGCCGGCATTGATGTATATGATGTGTGTTGGGCACTGTAACATTGTACAACAGTATAGCGCTGCAGCGAGCGAGAAGTAGCGGCAGCTCAGTGCGTCCGCCACTCGGCGCTCCACGCCATATTTAACAAAACACTAGACACACACAGCGTCGGTGTTCTAAAGCTGGGCACTATAGCATAGAGCTCCAAACACTGTGTGATTAAAGTCTGTTTCTGAACACATATACACCAGTAACAAAACGAAAACACATGGAATGACATTGTTTTAACACTGGCACAACAACGCTGTAATGACAATTCTGCATAAAAAATAAAAATAAGTCCAAAAAATGTTTTAAAGTGTTTGTTTGCAGCCAGAAGAGGTCACACAATGATTTGAGCAAAAAAAAAAAAAAAAATGTAAATTGCCAAACACGCTATTTATACCCAACCAATGAAGCCCCATTGAAATGTATGGGAGAGTGCTACAGAGAGACAGGTACTACATGGCGCTCGTGAGCCTAGAGTGCCGGTGCTGAAGGCTAAGCCACCTGTATTAATACATGTGACGCTACATGACACTGTTAGAGGTGCTCACCAGGTTCACTTTCTTAAATGTGGATTTACTTACAGCGCCCGTCATTCACCCGACGCTAACTGCGAAGCACTACCTGGCGCTATCTCTTCTTAAATAACCTCCAAAGAGTTAAAAAAACGAATCGAATAGTATAAAGCATAACTTTTGTTAGACCGTGTGTATTATATTGAGATGAGTGTTGTTTTTTGTTTGTTTTTTAAAAAATGTGAAAACCTATAGAGGAAAAAATGGAAATCTGTAATGTGGTCACACAGCTTTTCAATACATTCAAACAAAAAGTCTGGTCAGTACGGGTATAAATTATTTAAATCTGGAATTGAATTTTTACGTATACTTTAATCCTTGAGACATTGTGAATGGCTGACATTTCAGCGTAATATACCTTCAGTGTCTGCGGGGTGAGTATTATGCAATCCTTAGCTTGTGAAAAAGAGGACATACATGTGCCTCCAGCTTTATTTCATTAGAGAATCCAAACCTGTCTGTTGCACTGCTTATGGGAAGTAGGGAGCTCATAAACTGGATCATCCTCAGCTCAACACTAACAACGGAATAATATCCTTTTTAGCAAGTACACAAACAGAAGTAGACACAGCCAAATATACAACACAATGGGCATGCTCCCCCAAACCCTACTTCATGCAAACACTACTAACTGCTACTTAAGGTCCACAAAAGGGGCACAGCACCAATATAATAAAAATAATTAGAGAAGCTACGAGCATGTAGCAGAACGCGTGGGGAAGCTGGACACTTTGACCCCTGGCCCTTTACCAAACTCTCTGAACTAAGGGCAGCGTCTCTTACTATTCTCTTGCCATATCTTTGATTACTATTGCATATATTTTTATTTTGCTTGGATTGGTTTCACCGGTGTACCTTTTACCTTTTACCATTGCAGGGTTTTATATTGTGAGTGAGTGCCTGGCTTGATCTAGGTCACTATATAATCTAATATAATTTAGGTCCACTTTATGGATTCAAGTTAGGATTGCACATGCACTTTATCTAGGCATAATCTATATGATAATATAGTAGCTATATTTTGATGTTTTTTGATTAGCATTTTATATTTATGCATGTATACATTTATTTAATTATTTATTATTGGCTTAGTACTGGACGCTGCGATGAATTATAAAAAAATATCCTGGAGGATTTATATATTTTGGTGAGGGGCTGCTTTATGAGATTTTATCATATTTATTTATGTATTGTCATGATGGTTGCAGAGGATTGATAGTGATTTGTTTTTAATAGTTGTTTGTTGAATGTGTTGTCTTGGATATGTGTCATAAACAATGCAAATTAATTATTTTTATTATATTGGTGCTGTGCCCCATTTGTGAACTTGAAGTAGGAGTTAGTAGTACTTTTTAACAAGTATGCGTAATTGCACTTCCACTCAACTTCTCTTGATTAAATTAAGTAACTTAGATAAATATATGTTCATTGTGTCCCTAAGTGGATTTAGCTGAGCTATCTACAGCCAGGAATGTTGTCTGTCCAAGCAACACCGCTTTAGCCCAACCAGAAAGTAAGGTAAGATGCACTGTCAGAGCTCAGTGGTGCCAGAGGGAACCAGCCTGCTCACCATGTGCCCACCGGCCACCCGGATCTGGGTTTCTGCCCTCTCCCTGACCGCTCACCATTCTACCATTGACCGGTTATGCAAGGTTTTTGGTAAGATGCGCCCCATAAGACGCACTAACCCCCCCAATGTTGGTAAGAAATTCCGTACTTTCTTGCATATTTTCTTTTATTTGATCTTTTGCTTGTTAAACCATTATAGAATTAGCATAAAATGAAATGTACCTCCCAGTTAGCTGATTTCTGCCAGTCTGCCAGCTTGCTCTGTCTGAAGTGATTTGCAGCTGAATTAATGTGTCTTTTTGTTAAAGCTATAGCTGCAGAATGTTTTCGTTTTAGTATGCAACAGGATATATTATTTGGGATGAAGAAGAGTCAAGATGGCATGCTCATGT
Organism: Gastrophryne carolinensis; assembly: GCA_027917425.1. Taxonomy (NCBI): domain Eukaryota; kingdom Metazoa; phylum Chordata; class Amphibia; order Anura; family Microhylidae; genus Gastrophryne; species Gastrophryne carolinensis. Next base: position 86,049,259 of record CM051235.1, on the reverse strand, counting down.
CGGAAGAAAATGTATGATAACTGGAGGGGCACGGAACCAAGCAGGCTAGGCTTGGTGAGGTACTTACATAAATGGGTTGAAATCCAATTAATGTCTCTTATACAAGCCACTGCATTGTATCCACATCCATATTTTTTCATAGTTAAAGTTTAATCATAAATTCATACTACAGTTGTATAGAAACTAAATGACATAAATGCAAAAAAGCACTCCAAGTTTAATGTCAATAATGGGCTACAGACTAACCAACATATGACACAGCATATGCTGAAACATCTAGAGCTAAACATAAGGACTAAAAGTGAGCAAAGTGAGTTATGACCATCTGGAGAAATGAAAACATTATCCAATATAAAATAAAATAGAAGATTGATCAAAAATAAATAATGTGCTGTAATGTTTATTTAATTCATTGTTCATTCAGCCGAACAAGTCATGAAAGGCCTTCTGGTGAGCATCTCAAAAAACTGTGGCGTTATATGCTTCTAATGAGCCTCTGGAGGTACAAAAATTAACTTAACTGCCAACAACAACTAAGCTTAGCATTGTGGAGAGCATATTCACTGTGGGCTGACAGGTAAACATTACAGAAGAAACAAAAGGCTGAGGATGTAGGAACCAGTTACATGAACTTCAGAATCTGTGTTAAGTTTAACCAGCAGGAAACATAAGGAAAGACTAGAGGTGTTCAAAGAGCACGTTTCCAAAATAATATAATCCAACAATAAAGGTTTTCAAATGATTTAGCAATTATTGGAGAGAAAATATAAGGACATTTAAAAATAAAAATAAAAGTATCAGCAATATACGGGTTGATTCAGCATTGTGAGAATTTGGGCCTTATTTATCAAGGGCTAGCGCCAGGTAGTGTCTGACGAGCGCCAGGTACCGCCAGCTAACGGCGGCTACCGACTCAAGTACGCCCGGCGGCGGTCACAATGACGCATTTATCACGCTAAATGAGGCTAGCGCCGGCGAGAGCGACAGCTAGCGCGGGATTCATCATGTAGCCGACTGCAACGAACAGCGCCGCTGCTAATCCCATCACAGCGCCAGGTATGACCTGTCGCTCCCTGGCGATGTCCAATGCATTTCAATGGAGCAATCTTTAATTAATCATAATTAATTGCTATTAATGTTTTTTTTTTTTTTTTATGTCAAAAATTCTGTGACCACTTCTGCAATGTTAGGATTTTTTTTTAAGGTAAAAAAAAAAAAAAAAAAGAATTTGTGCAGAATTGATATTACAGGTCTGATATTAATGTATTCATATTACAAAATGTTTATAAAAACTTGTATAATTTTACAATCAAAAAATATGGTTGTTTGGGGGTTAAAAACTATTTTACACCCATCGCCGCCAGCGCTCTGGGGTTTAAACAAGGAATTCACAGCGCGAAAAAATTCGGAGCGTGATTTGTTAATGAATCTGCAACAAGCCGTTCGCTCTGGCCATTCGTTGTCAGGCGCACCCATACAACGCTGAACCTGTGAAACAGCGACCCCTAAGCCCGTATTCAACATTACCGCACACCGACTGAGTCGCTGTCAACAAGCAAACCCCGGCCAAGCACAGCGAATACTAGCTGGCGCTGTGAAAATCACGCTACTGGCGCTCATCTGTCGCTACCTGGCGCTATTAATGAATCAGCCTCTTTTTTTTCTATATGGGCTGGGGCCAGGGGAAAAACGGCCCATACACTGAGGTACCCTGGTGCCCTTAAACCGGACCTTCAGCGTGATTTAATGAAAAGCCCAAATAGGGATTCCCCTATGTGACATTCTGAGGTACCCCCCATGTCCCACACCTCCATTGACAATAAAGTCGCATGGCAGAGATCCCACAGAGGCTTCACTTCTGTGGTATAAAAGCTTTCCGCCCCATGGCTCCTGTCATTATCCTAGGCCAGATTCCTAGGCAGGGAGTGTGTCCCCCTTCCCTCCAGATGCCGTTGGATCATCTGAGATAGATTCTCAACTGTCATCATTTAAAGATACCCAGCAGGGGGCAGAGGGCACGGATGAGTTGAGTATAGTACATTTAAGTTTAATAAAGGACTATTGTTGTGTTTTGTTTTCTAAGGGTAGGGTGTGCAGGCCACCTGCCTGACATACTTGCCCCTACCTTATTATCCACACCCCTAATGGCCATGGGTGGTGGAACAGCTATGGGTTGCCAGCGTCTATATTACTTGTCTTTTACATTGAAAAAAAACATGCTGACATATATGTGACATTTTGCTGGCGGATTTCACTAAAGATAGGTGGAACGTATTCTCATAGATGGAGGGAGCTCGACCTTAAAGGAGCAGTATCGCAAATTTTTCTTGGTGACTTATATTTAAATGGTACTTTGAATGTAGGTAAGTGTTGGAGTAAGAATTACAAATGTAGAAAAAAATGATGTCTGTGTTGTGCAGCTGGAGACTAATAGCTCATGTTTATGTCTGCTGAGTGTCGGGGCCGACACTCTGGCCTGTTCCACGCTGAGGAGAGGGGGAAACAATGTAACAAAGTAATCAGCTGTTCAGTATTGGCAGCCGTCCAGCATAATATTGCAACATTGCCTGGCCAGAACTCATATATCTAAAACAGAGAGGTAAGCTCTAGAAGTCATTTAGCTCATTGGTAAATTCAATGTCTTTGAACCAGAGAGTCACTGGTTCAAATCTCAGACTCGCTAGTTTTTCTTTTTTTTGAGGGAGGGTTATTTTATTTCAGAATTGGATTTTTGGGTTTACATCTTGTTTTTTTGCTCTAAACATATTTTATTTTAACAGTTTTCCCTTCATGTTGGCTCTGCTGCAGACTCTTTCAGTTTACCATTTTCTCTCTCTTTTCTCAACACATTTTTCCATATGATCTTTCTTTCAGCTTTGTGTGTTTTGAGCAAAGCCCAACCCAGGATTTTCACTATCTGGAGTTTGTTTTGTGCCCCTAGGGGCATCCCAACTTGGGATGCCCTGATATGTGAAATCCCCAAGTTCGCCTGTGAAAACATACCTTTCCCTGTCCCACAGCGCATGCACGAGCTCTTATCCAATCAGCACTGTTTGCTTTGCTGGCTCTGTTTGCACGCAGATGGGGAGCCTGAGCAGTAACCTTCCTGGCCGCCCGGCCTGTCTAAATGACTATCTGCGTGAGCGCGCCAGAAAAATGGGGGGATCTGTGGTTATCCAGGGGTCGTTTCACACAGTGGGCATCCCGATTTAGAATGCCCAAGGGGGAAGGTCAATGGCCGGGTCTTATAGACTTCAGGGTCGGCCACTCAGGGTTTTGTTCCACTTTAATACCTTTAGATTTTCCTGCAGTTATTCAAAGAAGAATTTCAGTCATTTTCAGTCAGTTTAGTTTATTTTGTATAGATTTTACACATTTGAGTCACCTGGTCTCATAACAAAAGCAGCACCTCACACAAACACAGCCGTTACCACTGATTACAGTGTCAGCCTCTGAGGTAAAGTGTTGCTAGGAGACCAGTGGGCTAAATGAAGCAGCTCACTAAATACAACCCAGCAGATCCCCCTATTCAGCAAATGGACTGAGCCATTGTCATTATACAATTTAAAAGAAAGGCAGATATTTTTTTCTTTTTCTATCGCCAGATTATTTATACACATATTAGAAGCGATTGTGTGGCTATTTAATTATTTATATTTTTTAATGCAAATTTCGCGATACTGCTCCTTTAAAGGTAGCATTGATAATTTTTTTAGTTAACGGAAAGGGACAGATGTACTTAGGACCCAACTTCGGCGAAGGTTGGCAAAGGGCAATATTCCAGGTGGGTATCCAGACCAGATCACCCACCTGAAATGATGGTTCCCATGACCTATTTCGGTCAGCAAAAGTCTTTTTTTATGGTTATCTTGAACCCTACACCAAATGATCACTCTCTCTCGAAACCATTCCTCAGACAGAGAAGATGACTTGGGATTTTTCCCATAGTTGGAAAAGAATGGTGAAAATGTAGTAAATTCACTAGGCCCATTACTGAAAGCAAGTTCTACAAATTCGATAAATTCAGACCATTTACCCTGGCAATCTGAGACTAAGCAGCTCAAGTATTGCTCCAGAGACTGATTCACTCTTGTTAGTCACCCCATTATCAATAAAGGTGGTGACAGATTTCCTGGAGACCACCCAAGAAATCGTGGAGGACAAATGCAATTTATTAAAATGAGGGAAATGTACCTGATCGCCTAGATGCATTCCCTCAACCATGTCTAGGCGCTGAAGTTTCCCACCGACAACTTCTTATTGGGGCAGGTCTTAGCAAGGTGACCTGGATTCCCACAATACAGGCACAGGCCCTACATTTGACACTTCATTTTCTCGGCCTGGGAGAGGTGACTCGTGCCAAGCTGCATGGGCTCCTCTGGGGTTGACGAGGATGAGGGCATGTAGATTTTCTTTAATATTCTTGCTGATGGACCTAGGTCTTTTCAGCCATATATACTATGTTATTATGTAACTGTTTTAAAGGAAAAGGGTGGTAACACCAAATACAGATTTGATTTATCTTCTAGACATTCACATTGCATTTTTGTTTTTTCTTGAATAAAAAAAAACAACTACAATTATTAGGAATGGAAAGCCTAAAGATACACTTTTAGGTCCCTGACTAACTTTTAGGGTACCTAACCCTGACAAAGAACTTTTAACAGAATGTTATTACCATGTCCGAATAAAATAAAAAAACTTTCTAATTCTCTACAAACTAATGTTAGCACAGTTTTTGTCTTATCTAATGGAATGGAGTCCAAGTGGTTAATTTTGCTTCCTGATGCCATTACTAGTTCCTAGATCACCCAGGTAAAATGTAAAAAACATTCTTTCTCAGTACTGGCTTTAGAGAAATGTACCTGCTTAAATGCTGAAAGATAATCCAAAAAGCATAATTTGCAATATTTGAGTTGGAACATGCTTGTGCGTGTACTGTAATCTCTAATTAACTACAGGATTTTCAAATAAGCCCAAATCATATTGAGGTTGCAGTTCTGGATAATACAGTCAAATCAGCTGGGCCACAACAGCTTCAAACTAATCTTTTAATATATAATGTATATATTGAGTGCTTATGTTTCAGGAAGAAAAAAAGTATCCAAACTAGAGGATAAAGTTATTGTTATATAAAATGTCATGTTAATACACAAATTAATTCTCTATTAGAATAAATAAATGGACTTTATCTGTAGGCAAAAGTAAAAAAAAGTTAAATATGTACCCGATTTCACTAAAAAATATGACTGTACAGGCTATAAGTCTACATAACCAGATGTCTATTCTGCCCCCTAAATAAATCCCTCCCCCACCCTGGTAAACCAAAAAAATTACTAAAACTCCCTTTACACTCTCAGTTCTGGGCAACTAATCTACAGTGGAAACAAAATCTGCGCATCGCAACTTCCACCAGCGAAGATGCTGCACAAAACATGACCGACTTTTTAGTTGGCGACAGCAATGCTTCTTCCACTGCAGACTTTTATGTCTCCTGTATACAGCCATGGTTGGTGCTTCCTGTATCTGGGAGAGAGTGCTGGGAATGTTTTATTCACACTGTATAAACAGTGTCTTTGTATATGTGCCTTCTCCTCAGTCTCCCACCAACATATCTTTTTAGTAATTTTATCCAGTAGTTTGCACTGAGCTCAGAGGCAAAAAACAAACAGAGAAGCAGAGAAAAGGGCAGCAATTCTCCCTACAGACCTGAATAGTGTGTCCCATTTAGTCTAATGGAAGATGGGTTAGATTAGGACTAACTCTCTCAGGTGGAAAATAGTCCTAAATAAATAAAATCTTGGGACTGGGCTACAGAAAATAAACAGCACCACAGCAGAATAAATTCACTGCATGGCAGGTAATCAATAGTTAGTTTGTACTCTTAACCTTTACAGTGCCTGTAAGGTTATTATTCCAGATATTTACAAAAAGAAACATTTCCCCTAACAGCTATTTTTTATGTGGTGCATCTTTTCTGTGAGGCAAAATGGGGCCATGCATGCTAATTCCCTCTATACTGTATATCTGTGGGTTCTATTACATCTGACATGACATCACATAACACTGGACACTGGTTCATTAAATGGGCCTGAGCGCACAAAACCTCTGTCTCTGTTCCTATAGAAACTGTAAACTTTTTTCACCTGCATGATCATAACATTCATTAAACTGTTCAATAACCTCTTCCACATCATGACTTATTAACCTTCATTTTTTCATCAGTTTATCTTGCAGACTTTTGCAGAATTAACATATGTCATGCATACTGAGAAACAATATGAAATTCCATTTGTGATATTAGTTTTTTTTCACATTGAAATTGCTCTTCCCACCCTTAATGGGTAAATAACTAAAACTTGTTGTATTCTGCACCAGGGGCTTGTCACCTTATCTTACATTGGGGATAGTTATTACCGTGTTTGTAGACAATTACCCTTTCTCAATAAAAAAAAAACGTCTTCACCTCACTCAGGAAAACTTCTCCACTTTACCCCTATCAGGTAAAAGGATTTTAATGATCATACATTTTATGCACTTTGTTGAGCGCTACACAAACTTTAGTAAATATAATAAAACTAACTGAAATGATAATTCAGCCACATGAGACTAAGCTAGCCACAGAAAGTTGTGTGATTAGTAGAGTTTCTCCTGTGTATTTTTTTTTCTTCTGCCTGGCAACAGACAGCCTGCATGAAATAAAAAGCTCTCTATCCAAGCATTGGTTGTGGATTCTTGTGTGTCATTAGTGTCCATTCTTAGAAAGCCAAACCTTAGGGTAGTACTCCTGAGTTACAGGAGAAATTTATTTCTTTCTGAAAACATTTAAAGGGGCAATTCAGTGAAGAGTGGAACAGAGTGGAGAGCATGCCAAATGTTAGGGTATAACCCCTGAGTTACACCAGAATTTAAGTTTGAGACTGAAATTTGAAAATATTTAGAGGGCGCAATTTTGTAAAGTGTGCTATCCAAACCTTTCGTGCCTAGTACTTAGAAGTTGTTTACATTTTTTTTTCAAGCCATAACCAATTATGATACATACATTTATTGTGCATAGATATACATGATAGACATCAGAACCTGACAAACATGGGCAAGTGCCATGGCCTATTGTGCGGTTTCCAGGCCCAGATGGGTTGGGCAGTTGCCTTGGGCGCCAGAAATGCCAGTGGCGATGAGATGACTGAGGTTTACTTCTGACCATGAGCAGGGCTTCACCAGCATTGTGCTGCAGTGCTGGGTACTTTAAACCCCCTAGATTTTGAGAACTTTCCAATGATGGCTAGTTGAGCATCTAGTTACTGTAAAGTTAGGGTTTGTTAAGATAATCTTTGCAATTTGTATGGTACATTTACCGGCTCCAAAATTCAAAATATTTCTTTCTTCAGAAGTTACAGCCACATGTTGGTACTGAGGCAGGGTGGGGTTACAAAAAAAAGAAAGAAACAAAGCTGCACCCCCCCCCCCCATATGGCCGCTCCTATCTGTCCTTTCAAGTGTGCTTTCTCCCTAAGGTGGCGGTGCTGAGGGTACAGAGTGCCGGGAGAATGGCTCTGGACTATGGTTAGGTAGAGGGTTTATTTTTCTTTGTAACCCTCACATTCTTTCTCAGCACAGAGGGAGGGTGGTTACCCCGAGTCTGACTTCTTCTTTAATCTAACGATATTGAGATGGGAGGATTTTGTTTACAAAATGTTATATTTGACTTACAGAAATGAGATGTTATGATGTTGTCTGCTCTATCCTGGTACTCCCTCATCCTCCTTCTCCTGGACTCTATGGCTACCTCCTCCCGTTTACACAACTAAAAACAAGTTGACACAACGGGTCGCTTTAGTTTCACATGCAGTGCTTAGAACAAGTGAGTGAAGGAGCTGGCTGGCTTTATTTTGTTTAGGGCAAATTTGGCTTCAAAGTTTGTCATTATATCACTTTTCCTGCTACCCTCTTGGATGCCCATGTGACGATTGCTGTGCCTAACAAGCTGCTTCCTGCATGCCAGGGGTCTGTTTGGTAGACCACAGCACCATTAATTATGTCGCTTTGCATCTAATAATATTTTCTAATACCTAGTGGTGACTTTTGTTTTTTTCTTGGGGTACAATGGTAATAATGTTTTCTACAAAATCGTATTTCACTGTCCACAGTGTCCTTTTATATCCAAAAACATAATTTAAAATACTTACTTACTTTTATGTATAAATATTTAAAATGCACTGCACAAAATTATTATGCACAACAAAGTTTAAAGGTTATTAATTGTTTTTTAATGAATTTGCAGAATTAACAGGTTACATGTACTAAAATCAAAAGCTATTTCCATGTGAACTGCCTCTCGCCGTCATATACAGTATCTTTTGCTTGAGAACACCCCAAAAGTGTTGAGGTCAGGGGAGCATGGTGGCCACATGAGTTTCTCTCCTTGTATGTCCATAGCAGCCAATTACATGAGATGCTTCATTGCCATGCTTCTTTTTGTGTCATGGATGAAAGTGGTCAGTCAAAAACTGAGGTTTTTATGCGGTCATTTGGCATACCTTCAGGGACAATAAAGGGGCCTACTATCTCTCTCCCCATGATTCTGGATCAAAACCTGACTCCACCACCTCCTTGCTGACGTTATATCAAATGTCAAACTGTGTCCATGTCATTGCGCTTTTTAATGCTTTTCTTCATCAAAGAGATCAGTTTAAAACTCGCTTGAAACTCGTGGCCTGCTTAATGATATAAAACGTCCATCTTAAGTAGTTTTAATTGTGGCTAGTGGCTACTATTGGAGCAAGTCAGCACAGAAAAACTTGGATAACCTATTCATGGTTTCCCTTTCTCAGTGACCCTTCCTTTGGTTGGTATATGGTCAGGCTACTATTAAGATTAACTGATGCGCTAGACTAGGGGCCCCTAGACTGACGAGCAACCCCGAAGAAAGCGGGGGCAGTGTGGGAATGGCATTCAACCCGTCATACGCTACACCTACAGCAGCGAGGGAAGTGCACTATAGAAGTGGAGTGTTATACTAACTGGCCATATCAAAACGCCCTACAGAACAACTAATCCGTTTTTACATGAAGGGCCAGCATTGAATACATCCCTAAAGGGCCAACATTATACAAACTTCCAAAGGCGGTGCCTCTCCATATCTCCTCCGGGATAAATAAAAATGAATGTGTACATCTGTATAAGGAGTCTAAAATACATCTAATGACAATTAGTTTGGATTCATTTAAAAGTTACAAGGACATTGAGAAAGCCGGAGCAATAGGCGAAACATGTTTGTCCTGTAGAATACATGATGGAATAACTGACCCAGAAAGAGGGGAACAAGTAATGTACATATGTGATTGTATAATGGTTGTAACGAATGTAAACATGATTGAACTATACTTATGTATGTAAAAAAATGTTATTGACTATGGGAAAGAATCTGATTATGGGGTATACTCTCGTTTAATTTATTTGTCACAAATAAAATATTTTATATAATCAGTGTGGTTATGGTCAAAGGCTTAATGTAAAATATCCGGGAGTAGCCTAAACCCGGAACCAGTTAATCTAAGTCAGCACAGGCTGATAAAAATGTACATCAGGTTACCTGTAAGTATATTTCACTTGTTCAGGTTACTCAGCTAAGCACTTTGCCAGCAAATTGCAAATTGCCAGCTGAATTTTCATTGCCTGCTTGTGATTTTTTTTCATGCATAAAATGAATGACAGCGTGCAATGTTCTATCAGTGGACAAAAGAGCCCGGCTTCCATTTCAGTAATAAAATCCACAAATGTATTCAAAGCTGCATTAAAATCCACAAGGAAAGCATTTACATAAGGGTAAGCAGCAAGATATGTTTCTGGGGAAGACCACCCTCTTATTCATGCATAAATCACATATAATTACAACCGGGGCTCAGTCAGCGACACCTTCCAAAGAAACCAGCGATTGGGTAATCAGTCTGTGATGTAACACACAGGTGCAAGGCCCAGATGTAACAGTAGCCAGTCTGTTCTGTCAACCTTGTCTTTTAAACCCCTTAGGGCTTTGGGGGCTAGTAAACTAGTGCCCGGAGGCCGTGCCCTGGCCATTTCCATTTCTCTACCTTAGCATCCATGGTGAGTACTGGGGCATGATTCTGGTATTTTTACAGGGGTTCCAGGGATATAGGGGCTGATAATAGGGATGAGCTGCTTGCCAACCAAGCTCTAGGTTACCCCTCCTATACCTGATTCACCGTACTGGTGGCCTAAATTAGGGAGCTATGGGGGTTATTCATCAGGGGATAGCGGCAGGTAGTGCCTCGTAGCGACAGGAAGCGTCTGGTGAATGCTGGGCGCTGTACGCAAAACCACATTTATGAAGGCGAATTTTGTGAGCGACTGTAACAGCGCCATGTAGCGTACGATTCATCATTACAGGTGGCTCAGACTATAGCGCCAGCGCTCTAGCTTCCAGAGCGCCAGGTCTTACCTGTCGCTACCTGTCGCTCTCCCATACATTTCAATGGATGTTCCTTTTCTTCTGTTTAAACAGGATATTTTTTCTATTATTATTATTTTTTTCTCTCAAATAATTGTGTCACCTCTCCTGGCCTAGAAAAAAAGTCATTTTTGCCAAATTTTTGTTTTTTTTATGCAGAATTGTCATTACAGGTCTGGCACTAAAGTGTTAATGTTACAGTGTTACAACAATGTAATTCCATGTGTTTTCACTTTGTTACTGGTGGATATGTGTTCAAAAAAAGACTTTAATCACACAGCGCCTGGCGCTGTATGCTATAGCGACCAGCTTTAGAGCGCCGACGCTGTATGTGTGTCATTTTTTGATAAGTATGGTGTGAGTCGCTGAGAGTTGGACGCACTGAGCTGCCGCTACCTCTCGCTCCCTGCAGTGCTATACTGGTGTTACAGCGCCCAACATACATCGCATTCATCAATGCGGGCCAGGTTACTAGAGCGACCAAAATGCTCTGTTACAGCCCCCGATACCTGCACATGAGTGTCTACTAGCGGTCGCTCTAAGTGCCGCTATACAGACGCTAATCTGCCGATACCTGGCGTTAGTAATGAATCAGCCTCCATGCTGTATTGCACAGAAAGTCACGCATGAGGGGTGTTCCAGTTCCAGTTACAAAAGCCCTTTTTTGGGGAAACAAACCTCAGTTCTTCAAAAGTGAATAAAAATCTCACATTTCTCTTTACACAGTCTACATTCTCTTTATTGCATTTAATTGGGGTAAGACATTGAAATGAAATAGGACATGTTATTGTAAGTCAAGCCTATTATTAAAATAAAAAGAGAAACGAGATGATTTCTTTGTCGGAGTTCTCTGCTCTCTGTAGTCATCGATTAGCTCTGTCTGGCTGCAATGTGAAAATGGCAGACGCTTCATGGAAGAGCCTGTTAATCAGACAACCCCAGGCTCAGCTCTGACGCATCCAATTTAGCAGCTCCAGGAGCCTGGCTGATATTTGCTGCTGATTATCAGTGGCTCCGATTTTTTTGTTTTTTATTTATGGATCTTCTCACTGGACTGGAAAATAAATTTCTGGAACAGTGCACATAAAAACAAGCAATTAAAAATAGAAAACATATATAGTGTACATGCTTCTAATTATAAGCTGTTTACCAATCAACTACCAGGCAATAACACATTAGTCCTATCCATACAGACACACACAGCTAAGCCAGCCAGATTGTACAAAGATGGGGATTCACTGTTGGGTAACAGAAGAGCTTAGTTAAAGGAGCAGTATTGTGAAATTTGCATTAAAAAAGATAAATAATTAAATAGCCACACAATAGCTTATAACATGTGTATAAATAATCAGGCGATAGAAAAAGAAAAAAATATATGCCTCTCTTTTAAATTGTATAATTACAATGGCTCAGTCCATTTGCTGAATAGGGGGATCTGCTGGGTTGTATTTAGTGAGCTGCTTCATTTAGCCCACTGGTCTCCTAGCAACACTTTACCTCAGAGGCTGACACTGTAATCAGTGGTAACGGCTGTGTGTGTGTGAGGTGCTGCTTTTGTTATGAGACCAGGTGACTCAAATAAGTAAAATCTATACAAAATAAACTAAACTGACTGAAAACGACTGAAATTCTTCTTTGAATAACTGTGCAGGAAAATCTAAAGGTATTAAAGTGGAACAAAACCCTGAGTGGCCGACCCTGAAATCTATAAGACCCGGCCATTGACCTTGCCCCTTGGGCATCCTAAATCGGGATGCCCCACTGTGTGAAACGACCCCTGGATAACCACAGATCCCCCCATTTTTCTGGCGTGCTCACGCAGATAGTCATTTAGACAGGCCGGGCGGCCAGGAAGGTTACTGCTCAGGCTCCCCATCTGCGTGCAAACAGAGCTGATTGGATGAGAGCCTGCGCATGCGCTGTGGGACAGGGAAAGGTACGTTTTCACAAGTAACTTAGGGATTTCAAATATCAGGGCATCCCAAGTCAGGATGCCCCTAGGGGCACAAAACAAAACTCCAGATAGTGAAAATCCTGGGTTGGGCTTTGCTCAAAACACACAAAGCTGAAAGAACGATCATATGGAAAAATGAAAAATAAGAATATGAAAGAGAAAATGGTAAACTGAAAGATTCTGAAGCAGAGCCAACATGAAGGGAAAACTGTCAAAATCAGCTAAATGACTTCTAGAGCTTTTCTCTCTGTTTTAGATATATAAGTTCTGGCCAGGCAATGTTGCAATGTTGTTATCTTATGCTGGACGGCTGCCAGCACTGAACAGCTGATACTTTGATACATTGTTTCACCCCTCTCTTTAGCATGGAACAGGCCAGAGTGTCGGGCTCCGACACTCAGAAGACATAAACATGAGCTATTAGTCTCCAGCTGCTCAACACACACATCATTTTTTTCTACATTTGTAATTCTTACTCCAACACTTACCTACATTCAAAGTACCATTTAAATATAAGTCACCAAGAAAAATTTGCGATACTGCTCCTTTAAACTGGACCTTCAGCGTGATTTAATGAAAAGCCCAAACTATTAAAAAACGGTTCCTCAGCATCTAAAATTTATATATTTTACGTTTTTAGTCACTAACTTATTATTCTTTCCCCCACTGGGCTGCAACTTAGGATACGGACGCCGCCATCTTGACTCAGAAGCATCACACTTACTGAGGAGAGGAGAGTGGGATAAGGTACAGGGGGCAGGTTTAGCTGTGCTTTGCACAGACAGAGCAGAGCTGGGGTCAGATAAAGGTCAGCAGTCCCAGAATGCAGAGCAGCTCAGTCAGGAGGCACTTCCTGTTTGCAGGCTGCCTGATAATAAGCCGCCATCTTGGATGTTTAAAGGCTCATAACATGCAGTAGATGAAGGTAGGATGATTTTTAACGTGGACAATCTGTATGTACAGGGTGTGGGAAACATATAAGATAGACTCTTATTCAGAGTGAAGGACCGCTTTAATGGTGGAAATAGAATTCAGAATGCTTCTAGGCTGCAGTTAAAGTGGACCAAAACTCACATTTTTAACTAGCATCCCCTGAATTGCTCCCCTCATGAAGAGTACCTTTTGCCTATTTTCATTGCTCATGCTTCATAACTGATCGCCTGCCATCTTACAGCGTTCCAGGAAAATCAGAAAATTTGAAAAAAGAGAATATCCATTTCTAGTTATATACCCTAAGAAGGAAGTATGAGCAGGGGCTTCAGTTAAATATATGGGTTTTGGTCCTCTGTAAAGCTCCCGGTACATATCTGAATTGCTGGCAGTCAGTATATGCAACCTGAGTGGGATGCATTCTGTAATCTATTCATTCTGCAACTCATATTAAAGTGTAAGACCAGCCTATGATTGTCTTCACTGCTGAGGTGTGAGAGTAATAAAGCTTACCTTAACAGGCAAAACCTGTCCACTCCCCATGAGTGAGGGTCTAGTCAGTTAATCATTGATACAACAGCAGAGCTGCTACAAATAAATTGGTTGACTAGACACGGGCAGGCTGATTCATCATTAGCGGAGGTAGCGACAGATGAGCGTCTGTAGCAGGCATTTCAGAGCGCCCGTTAGTAGTCGCTGTGCTCGGCCGTGGGTCGCTAGTTTAGTCACTGTGCAGCATTGATGAATACATTGTGGGGAGTCGCTATATGAGTAGTACAGCGCTGTATGGGAGCGCATGTTAGCGAATGGTCAGTGCGACCGCTCAAAAATACTTCGCTGTAGCACAGAGCACCGGAGGCTGTGTGTTTAAATGCTGTTTTTTAACATGTATCCACCAGTAACAAAGCGAAAAACATATGGAATTACATTGTAATAACATTGTAACATGAACACATTAATGCCAGACCTGTAATGTCAATTCTGCATAAATATATAAAAACTGAAAAATGTTTTCAAAAATGGCTTTTTCTAGGCCAGGAGAGGTCACAACCTTATTTGAGATTAATAAAAAAAAAATAATAAAAACCCCCTGTTCAAAGAGAAATAAAAGAATGCCCATTGAAATGTATGGGAGAGCGACAGGTAGCGAGAGGTACCTGTACGCTGAGGCAGGGATAATGATGAATCAGACGCTACATGGCGTTATTCCAATCGCTCAACAGAATCTGCTTTATAAATGTGTAATTGCTGGCGTTCACCTGTCGCTACCTGTCATTTACAAGGCACTACCTGACTCTATCCCTTCATGAATAAGGGCCTCAGTCTTATTTGGGCGGAACCTTAGAATACAGCGGAATGGGTGGATCTTGCTATTAAAGCATAACAAAACCTTGAATTTTGACTTTCCTGGGTTTTGTTCAGTTCCCCGGGGGCCTCACAATTTGGGTTGCACCGCTGTGTAAAACCCCCAGTTCCTCAGCAAAAAGCTGTTGGTCCGATAGCACATGCAGAGGCGATCAGCCAATAAGAGGCACTTGCAATGTTTATTTCTTTTGGCAAATGCCTCTCACTGACTATAATGGGGATAATGGGGAGCGTGGGCTGCCACATCCCCTGCATCCCCTGCCATGTGTGCGCCCCCGCCCCAGCCTATCTGAATTCAAAACAATGACAGCCATCTGCCGAGTTACATCAGTTCAGCCGACGGCTCTCATTGGACAAAAGCCTGTACATGCACCGCAGCACCGTGGAAGGGTGAGTGTGTACAGGCTTTGACAAAGAGGGGCATCCCGTTTCCAGGTCGACAGCTGGTGGGTTTTGTTCCGCTTTAAAGTAAGCTTGTTTTTTTAACCCCTGAACCCAGCACAGCACAGAACATGGGGGAGTTGGCAGTGGAGTGGAGGCTGGACTTCCACTTTAACCCTTTAAGTGCTAGCCTACCTAGATATTTTGTCACCCTCTGTTGCCAGGCCATTTTTCACTTTTTTAAATATATTTTTAACTGTGATTTTTGAAGGAATTTCCCAGGGGAAATTCTGGGCCTTATTTTTAAAGCACTAGCACCACACAATGGCGCACAGTGGCAGTGCCTTTTCTGCTGTACCACCTCAATGCCACATTTATGAGGCTAAAAATCTTTACTGCCACGTAGTGTCCAATTTCACATGAGGCAATCAGTGTCATTCTCCTATAGACGTCAATGGTCCTTTCTAGCCATTATGTTTTTGTGACTTTTGTGCTCATTTAGCTGTTCATATTTATTATTTTTATTGATCATTATTAGTTAGTAAATTAGTTCCCAGGCCCTGAATGATAATAATTATTTTGTATAAATAATAGTGATTGAGCTGCTCCCACCCCCCTTTATTCATTTGAATTGCCATGAGCACAAGTAGGGAGGAATTCAGTCAATAGGAATTTCTCCCTGTGAAGTGTTGGAGGCTGGCTGCTTCCCAGGTGAGTAGCTCTCAGATATTTGTCTGCATTGCATGTCCCAACTTTGGGGACTCAGAATTAAGAGTAGGGACCACACTAAACACAGAGTGCCTTGTCGGGGCGGTGTGGCTTCCACATGTATCTGCAGATATATGCAACCAAATCTCTGTCTTTCCACACAGCTAGACATGTTTGTTGCTTGATATTTAGATGATGAGAGGGTTAAACTGGGCAGTAAATTAGTTCCCAGGCCCTGAATGATAATAATAATTTTGTATAAATAATAGTGATTGAGCTGCTCCCACCCCCCTTTATTCATTTTTATTGATCATTGCCTAACTTGTGTGTGTCAAACCATTTAAGTGGACCAAAACCCAGGATTTTGACTATTCTGGGTTTTGGTCCTTGCCCCCGGGGCACCCCGATTGGGGGTGCCCCACTGTGTGAAACCCCCCAGGTCACGAAACAAACCAACCTCTTCCCTGGCCTACGTGGGCAAGCACCCTGCTGGAGTGACAGTGGGGATGCTGTTGCGGCTCGCGCATGCGCCATTCGACCGGACCCTGGGGGCTATCACACAGCGTGGGTGATGCCCAGGTGGAGGGAATCGATCAGCACGGGAATTGTATAGATTGCCATTGGTTTTGGTCCACTTTAAATGCCACTAATGTCATCCTACGTATTGTCACTGTGCTCTCTTCATTTTTTACTAGTATTTTTTGTTGGATGCCTCGCCTACAGTACCTAAGCACCAAGTTTTCCTAGCACCAACACGGGCGCTGTTGTTTTATATTGTAAATGTGACACGTAGCACCACTTCTCTGGTGCTCAAAACTGCGCCGTGTATCATTGTCTTGGCCATTATGTCTGTCTTAAATGTGTCATTGTAATTATAGTGGTCCCTGTCATTTTGTATGTGTATTTGTGTCAAGCTGATTATCCTTTTTTATTTTGCACAGCCGACACTGGGCACATGCTACATGTGACCTAACAAGTGTTTCTTTGTATGACTCTGTTTTGGCAATGTTTTATGGTTTGTTGTGCTCTTAGTTGTGGGCGTGATGTGTACTTCTGTGTTTTTGGGCTCACTAATTTCCCCTAATTTTGCTTTAGCATTTATGTTGCATTGTTGTGTAGTGTTGATTCCAGCTGCGTTTTTTTGCCTCAAACCAAGCTTTGGTCATGTATATGGTTTCTATTGCGCACTTTTTTTTACCATGGCATCCACCCACCAATGTGTCGAGCCCGTGGTGAACGTGCAGATAATCAAGGTAGGTTTTGTGGTTTTACATGAATTTTACATGAGGCGCCGCTCTCAGCTGTCATCAGAGGACGCGTCATCAGAGGGCGCGTCATCAGAGGGCGCCTGAGAGCGGCGCCGGCCTCCACGCTCCGACCATGGCGCCAGCCTCCACGCTCCGACCATGGCGCCGGCCTCCACACTCCGACCATGCAGGTAAGTGTTTGCTTTTTAAAAAAATGCCGGCATGGTGGGAGCGGGCAGGCCGGCTGCGCTGTCAGCGGGCCAGTTTCCTGCCCGCTCCCACCATGCCGGCATTTTTTTTTTTTATTTCAGGGAAAATTAGATCGGCACGAACCAAAAAAAATTCGGGTTCGTGCCGAATCGAATTTTCCCTGAAATTCGGAGCGAATTCCAGTTCGTCCGAACCGGTTCGCTCATCCCTAATATTAATGTATTCATATTACTAAATTATTTAAAAAACTTGTTTTTTTTGGTTTCCAAAAATATGGTAGTTTGGGGGTTAAAAAACTACTTTTAACCAATCACCGCCAGCGCTCTGGGGTTTAAACATGCATTTTACAGCGCAATAATTTTTTGAGCGTGATTTTTTAATGAATATGGTGGGAGCAGGTCGCTAGCGCCAGTCGCTATCATGCGTTCCCATACAGTGCGGAACTGGTCAAATAGCGACTCCTCACCCAATATTCAACATTACGGCAAACCGACTGAGTCGCTATCAACTACCGAACAACGGCCAAGCACAGCTACAGTCGCTCAACTGTCGCTACCTGCCGCTATTAATGAATCGGCCTCCCCGTAAGCTTATCAACAAGAGGTTCTGCAGCAACAGGAGCAGGAAGGGTTTTTCCTACTCGTTTGGGAATGAAGGCTAATGCACAGCACGCATGTTGTTGTGGGCATCTTGCCTTCTACTATCATGTTGCACCAGGGGCATCAAAGTCTCTTTTACCAGTTTTTGGCCTGTCACTGGAACACACAACTCAGATGTATCTATTCTATAAACTGGTTCTATAGCATGCACTGGATGACCCTCCACAGTTTTCATAGCTGGCTCCTCCACACAAGTTTAGTTACTGCAGTTTTTCAGCTTCCCTGACTAGGGCCACACTATGATCGCTATCCTGTTCCACTGACAAATGTATTACTAGGGACTGGTTTTCCCTCCTGGGGCATTGTCATAACAGGATCCTGACTAACAGGTTAACCACTTCTAAAGATGCACTGGCCAGTGGCAGCAACTGTGAAAAAGAGAGAGCAGTGTTATACAGATGCAGGGCCACCATCATTGCCGCTCAACCAGAGCTTGGGCCTCACAGTTGGCACCTGGGCTCTTGGGCCTAATACACCAGCCCTGGCTATGCTGCCCTGATAGCACCCTGGGTTCAATACTTCCTATCCAACTATCTTGGCATAAAGCCGTTGCTGGAAACGGGCAGAAAAGTGTTCTTTCATTTACACCAGGGGTGAACTAGCCATAGGGAAAGTCATGAGAATTCCTGGAGAGCAGCCCTAGACCCC
Organism: Gastrophryne carolinensis; assembly: GCA_027917425.1. NCBI lineage: Eukaryota > Metazoa > Chordata > Amphibia > Anura > Microhylidae > Gastrophryne > Gastrophryne carolinensis. The sequence continues at coordinate 86,030,689 of CM051235.1, read as the reverse complement.
AATATGAAGCCCACCTTACCTTAAGCTTGTGACAGAATTGACTCTGGAGTATTTACTCAGAATTTACTATTTGAGGTTCGATCCAGCAACGGTAAAAAAAAAATATTGGTGCGAAATCACTAATGGAGCTTGGATACCTAAAGATGCAGGAGGGTTTCCTTTAGGGAAGCAACAAATTCATAACCAGGTAATTATTCTTGTCAACATCCTTATTGTCTGCCTTCAGGAACAAGTGCTAGAGTGTATGTGTGACATTGAGTATCATCAAGATGCCCCAGACAAAGATTTGTTCTCAATAAACTCCATCAACAATCTCAATATTGTTTTGTAATTCAACATATTTTTGACAATTACAGTAAAGAAAACTGTGTAGTAGTTAAATATTAAGATCAATTAATTTGATGTATAGTAGATTTGCTAATGGGATTGTCTACAGGAACAAGGATGGAATTTGAGAAAAACATTTATCAATTATGCATTCCTTGCACTTTGCTAATCTGCTACTGAAAAGTGGTGATTCAGGAAGTGATGCTCATCTTTGGGGAATGATAATGACACAGTTAAATTACCACCAATAAAAGGCAGAGTGTTCATGGTAGAGACAGGAACTGGGAATAGTGTTAAACTTTGGATCACAGTTCAGAAAATCCCTCAGCATGTTAGTTTATCGATCTTGAACAATATTTACTTTTTAATTTCCTCTCCATTAATCTAAGTGCTAACCCCTCTACCACTAAAGCAGTTGCTAAAAGCCTCTGCAGTTTGTGTTTTAAAGAACTATAAGCCAACTTGGTTACTGGCTCCCGATTCCTTTAATGCTCATAATGATTGTGAAGAATTTACACGGACCTAAAGCTGCTTTAACCTGCTTCCCCAACCCCCACCCCTGGGAATCCAGATTTAGGCTGAGCTTCTCTACTCTTTACCGTTTCTGGACCAGATATGTTTTCCATATCACTGCTAGCATGCCTGGTGAACCCTTTTGGCTGCTGGTGGTGATATAAACACATAGTTGCAGCTGATGATGACCCAGGAATGCAGAATTATAAGTACTTAGGCCTGATTTCTAAAGGATATTCAGTGGACACGCGCCCTCAAGCTTGTTGCATTAGGGTTATTAGGTCTGTTTTAAGAAAATGATGATGTGTGTATTTCTGCTCTGTAAATCAGAAAAAAGGAATTATATTATGTAAAAGGTTCTCTAGTTAGAGATTCTCTAGTCAGATTAGGTGGGCACTCCCCTTCACCTGCCATTTCTCTCTTTGTATAATTATTTGTGGCATCTCCACTTTTAGAGGCCCAGTCCAGTCATTTTTGCGCATAAACAGGATCATAAAGAGGTGTTGAGAAAGACAGTGTAGTCACCTATAGTGGAACATACCTGGGTTCCACCTGTAGACCCGTTGGATGCCGCTCTATTGCCCTGCAGTATCCTTGGGTCTTCATTAGATTCCAGGGGGGCAGTGTTGCTGTGGGTCACCTGCCAGTCCTGGCTTAGTTAGTTAGGTTTGTGTCTTTTTGTTTCCCTTTGCCTTTATTTAATAAACCGTCTTTAGTGCATTACCTGTGCTGTGCCATTGCTCTGGCCCAATAATCTGCTCCCCTGGTGGTGAGTTACTTTAGGAGAACTCTCCAGCCTGGCAAAATATTTATACTTTATATAATAATATATCACTAGAATAGCAACTCTATATATATTTATTAAGCAATACTGTAAAGAGTATTTTTATCTAAAATGACAGTAACACAGGGGAGTGGAAGTAAGTGCTTCCCTAAAATATAGCCAAAACAAATGCTACTCATTCCCACTTCTCTTATTAGATACAGACTTTTTACTTTCCAATATTTTTATTAAAGATTTTATATGACATACATCATTATAAAGTGTTAAGGCTAGTCATACAAGTTGCAACATATATTTACCACCAATCCACACTTTGACATTCCAGGTCAATCACTGTGAGTTCAAGAGGGTTCTACTTGTTTATCCATCCTTTCCTCCATCTACTCTCTCTCTCTCTCTATATATAGATATATATATCTATATATAGGATTTCCCTTCAAGCGTATGTAAACCTAAATCTTTTCAAGAAATGAAACATAAATAGACAAAAAAAGGAAAATTTCGAGAAAGAGAGAAAAAGTAAAAAGGAAAAAAAGAAAAAAGGGGGGTGAGAGTGTATCTGCCCAGTCCTCGTTGCCTTGTTCTCTCCTCCAGAACCCATCTTGGGCAGCCCTGTAATCTATAAGATTACTATAGATAGATGAGTCTATCTAAAGACTCCAGAACTTTCTGATTCCCTCTCTGATCTCCTTCTGCGTTGAGCCCCTCAAGTCCCCCAAAAAACCTACCTGATCCACTGGCCAATGTGCGGGTTTGGATTTGGGTTCAGGTCAAGTTCGAGTACCTGAACTGAACTTCGTTCGTCCGAACTTGCCAAACCCAAACTTATAGTAGTTCTCCTATCACTCCACAGTAGCCAAATAGTAAGTCAGTACCAAACTGATAGTGCTGGACTGGGCATACAAGAAGCAACAAGGACTTTGATGATGTGCTGGAGCTGGGACAGTGGGCCATAGTCATGGGAAGAAGTGCTTCTGGTGATACCTACTGCTGGTCTTTGTCTAACAAAACCAACTCCTCTCCCCACACCACCCACAGAACATCATGGGAATGGCAGATGGTTATGTGTCTCCCTGTTTCAAAGACTTTTTGTTATGAGTTTAGCTTCAATGTTGCAATGAAAATAAAATCCCTGTTAGTTTTATAGAACCATTAAGGGCAACTATTTAAAACACTCTACCAATAAAAGAAGATTAAAAGATTCATTTGAACTTCCCTGATTGTTTGCTTCTTTATGTTCCCATTGGATAAAACAGCCTTTCTGTTTGTGTTTTGTTATTTTTGAACCAGAAATCAATAGCCTGTGTGAAAATACACAAACAGAATCTCAATGCCAGCTGATAATATTCTTCAAATGTTTGCTTGTATTTCATCTCTTTATGCATAAGCAAAGTAAAACTGGATCAAATACGAGGGCTTAAGCAAATGTGAGACACCATGCATGGAAGGGCACCTTGTCCAATCAATATCTTTGCTCAGCGAAAATAGAAGGGTATGTGACTTCGTTCTTGCTTTCAATAAATGTATCAAAGCCTTTAGGATGTGACAAAAGGTTTTACAAGCAGTGAATTTCAGCCTAAGTGACATGACTCTGTAGAGCATACATGATTCACCTCCTCGCTTCAGTTGGTTGAAAGACAATAGTAATTCTGACACTACCAGAAAAGTAGTTTAACACATTATGTACTTTACTGGGATTGGTCAGATACTGTATATTAACTTCAAAATATAAATGCATTGATATGGTTTTAAAAAAAATTCCCAGTCCTACACCCCGGACAAGCTCAGTAGGATGTACCCAGCAGTGGACCCAAAGTGCTGGAGACAGAGCGTGGTACGATGTTCCACATATTCTGGACTTGTCCTAAGAGGGAATTTTGGGGGGAGATTTTGCCCGTTATCTCACAGGTCACTGGGGTGGATATGCAGAACGACCCGGCCCAGGTCCTACTCAACTCGACAAGGCGTCCAGTTGGGAAGTCCACTTACTTAACGATGCTAGACAAGTTATTCCCAGGCGCTGGAAGCAGAGTAGCGCTCCATCCGTGAGGGACTGGATAGGTGAAGTGCTCAGTATATGTGAGATGGAGGATCTTACGCTGTCGCTCCACGACAGGGAGGAGCAGTTCAGGACCACTTGGATGCCTTGGTTAATGTTTCAGGAATCGGAGGGGTTCAGGGCGCTGTGTGGCTGACCGTCCTCGGTGATGGGTTTGCGCTGCCCTGATGAAGGGAGCCTTGGTGGAGTCGGGTCCCGCAGGAGGAGCTCATGAATACCCCTCGGTGGAGTTTTCCACTGTCAGGGAATGCTGTATAGCCCTCTACTTACCTTATCCCCCCCCGACCCCTTTCCCTACTCCCCCCCCTTCTTTCCCTTTTTCCCCCTGTCTCCCCCCCTTGTGTGTCCCCCCTATTTGTCATGTGTTGGGGAGCGGGGACGGAGAACTCCGGGCCCTCTTACACTAGAAGAGAGTGGTTCAGGTCTGGAGCCTAAACGATATAAGAAGCTACCAGCACACTTAGTGCCTAATTGTTGCTCTGAGTAGTAGTCAGGAAGTGGCGGCTGTTGAGCGTAAGAACTACTACTCTGTGTTATTATTGTATGATGCTGGCATGTGGCCTAATTTTTTTCCCTAGTCCCCTCCCCCGACTTTCTCTGCCGTCTTTTGTACCGCATTTGTTTGTTGTATTGTTTACATAAAAATGCTTAAATAAATAAAGAATATTAAAAAAAAAAAATCCCAGTCTCTACTGTTCATAGGGGATATTATGTATTCAGTTGCAATGTATACATTTTATACCACAGCTGGTGGTTTCATGTGTAAGGAAGCTCAGACTAGAGAAAAGTCCTTTTTGAAAACGATGCTAAAGGCCCTAAAAGTATTTCAGTTATGAAGAAAGGCAGATATGGACTGCAGAAACCTGGGTAAACAAGTGACCTGGTAGTCCCAAAATGGAGAATGTTGGAAATCTTCAACCCTACTTTTCAAGGAGGTTAAAGATCAACTTAAAGTGGACCAAAAACTAGGATTTGGACTATCCTGGGTTTTGGTCCTTCACCCCGTTGTCGGTCCTATGGTGCATGCGTGGCCTCTCTTTCAATCAGCATGCTCAGATCCTCTCCCACCCCTTCATCTAAGAACTCATCTAAGGTGAGTAGATCCATGCATGCTGGTGGCTGCATCTCCCACTACCCTCTAACAGGGAACATGCCCGTGCTAGCCAATCACAAATGCCTGGCGTGGGATGGTCATTGCAGGGATGCGGCCGCTGCTCATGCATGTGCCCTTGGACCAGGAATGAAGGTTTCCGGGCGACCTGGGGGGTTTCACACAGTGTGGCATACCAATTCTGGGTGCCCCGGGGGAGGAAATCTAGTGGCCCTGGAATCTTATAGTTTCCAGGACTGCATCTTATAGATTCCAGGGCTATCGAGGTGGGGGTTTTGGTCCACTTTAAGCAGACTATGATCAATGAAAATATAGCTGCCACATTTATCGCCACTATACCTAGGTTTTGTGTGGTATGGAAAGCATGTCATTAACTGTTGGCCGTAACGGAGCTGCCTGGCCCCCTGGCTCCTGGTTCAGCTCTATAAAAATGGGCTGGGTCACCTGCTCAGGGCAGCAAGATTTTGTTTGCATGTTCCTGAGAATCTGTTTGTAAGCCCTGTCCTGACCTGTTCATGCTCTGCCAAGCCTGTGATCCGCTGTGTTCCGCCCTGAGCCTCATCCTGGTCCTGCCTGCATTTTAAAGACTTCGACTATGCCTGATTTATGGTTTAGTTCTGTTTGTTATCTAGTTTAGTGTTTGGTTCGCTTATGTTTTGTACCTGATTAAAATTGTATTTAGTTCTTGATTAAAGTTTGTTTCAGTTTACCCCCTGGCTCTGCGAATATGAGCTTGGGTGCCGAGCTCTGCTCCTCGAGTTCAAGTGACCCGGACAGCATGGTACATTTTTATGTGGTTATTCTGATAACTTTAGAACCTAACTTCTACACCTTCAATGCTGAAACCCCTCCCCCTCTGGCTTGCATGTATGTGTTGCATTTCTGAATTATGTATGTCTTGTACTGTCTTATGATTCCTTTTTAATTTCATATATTTTTATATTTCCAGGTACTTTATATAGTTCTGTAACTTTTGTAATACACACATACACTTTCACAAAATGGGTGTCAGTTGTTGCTGATGCCAGTACATTAACGGTGTTAAATGGGAGAAATCTTACCTTTCTCTTCAGTCCCCCGATGAAATAGAGAGTTGTGATTGGCCACTGCGGTCACATGGTTGCTGGCGCCTGGATACCTGGAAGAAGCCTGCGGACCATCTGACCGTGGCAGCCAATCATGTTGCTTGATGTTTCAGGGTAAGACTTCCCCCCTTTAAGGCCATACATTGGTGCTATTTTAAGCGCAGGGAGGCATCTTGATTGCCAATGCCCCCCTGGGCTCGAAATAACATACATTTTGTGAAAAATGGGTGTTATCCGGGGTTTAATTCTTCTCTCCTGCACAAGGAATGAAGTGCTAGGAGCTGTCACTGCTAAAGTGACCCACCTGTCCAGGAGAAGATACCACTGCCCAGGAGAAGAGGACTACTGCTAAGCCCTGGATCCACCTCTGTAGCTGTCTGACCTTAAAGCAGAAAACAGTCAAAAATTACTTTATGTCCCTTACAGCACTCTTCTCTGGGGCATCCCAGGTTGAGATGCCTCTACAGTTAAAGGGGAACAAAACAGGGAATTTGACTTTCCCAGGTTTTGTTCCTGGCATGTCTCCTATTGGATGAGCTGCAGATCATATATGTGTAGCTATCAACTGTCCCCCAAATGTTCCCCAACATTGCGGCTCTGCTAGGTAGCTAGTCGATACTGAATGAGGAAGAGGATGCCAGAGTTTGTGTGGACTTAGTCTTTTTATACTATTGCCTTTTCGAACAGCAAAAAGATGAAAAGATTGATGATTTTACATAAGCCCTGACAAAAAACATGTCCAATTAGGACAAGGTATAGCAGCTCTTACCCACTATGTGTTTCACAATGCCTTAAGAGCATGAATGGTTGTTGTAGTGATAAATTCACATAAAGTTATGGTTCTCCATATCCAGTTGCTTAAAGTCTTTAAAGTTTGATACTCCAGTTCATAAAATTTCATTTAAGCCAACATCAAGTGTAAAAGCAATCCATAATCCCGATCAGCAATCATATACTATAAACGGCCAATATGCATGCAGATATTAATTATGGGTTGCTTTTAAACTTGATGTGGGTTTAATTGGAATTTTATGCATGTGAGCAATAAACTTGAAGATTTTAATGCAACTGGAGATAAAGAACCAATGCTCTAAGGGAACATGCCCCCTTTTCATACATTAGAGGCATTGCCCAATCAGCTCAGGACAACAAACAACGAAGAGCGAAACAAGACATGCTGCTAAATAACATAACTAGGGATGAGCGAATCGATCCGGACAAACCCGAATTCGTTCCGAATTTCAGGAAAAATTTGATTCTGAACGAATCCGAATTTCCCCGCGATTCGATCGATCGAAGTTTTCCTTTAACCCTTTAACCGCCAGCCTACCTTGAGATTTTGTCACCCTTTGTTGCCAGACCATTTTGCACTATTTTGCGCTCCCCTTGTTCAACTGTGATTTTTGAGGGGATTTCCAGGGATTTCCCAGGAAAATGATATATTGTTTTTTTCAGCATAGTCTGGGCTTTAACATGAAATGTCTTGTTTGTCATTTGTTAGGTGTATTCTTAATATTTTTGGGTGAAATATGTGCAAAAAAAAAAAAAAAAAAAAAATTTTTACATATTGTAGTTTTTTTTGGAATAAAAAATGTAAGTTTGTCAATAAAATCTTATTGCGTGTGAAATCCCAATTTCTCCCGGTTACAGCGGTACCACATATGTATAGGTAGACACCCTTTCCTGCCCAGGAGACTCCCCCAAACTGAAACAGCGCTTTAGGAGATTTTCAGATAAAATACAACTATGCTATGCAATATGCGCACCTTGCGGTTTTTCCAGAAAAACAACCCTTTACATTTAAAATACCCCCAACAAACTATATATTCTCTGGAAGTACACACCTCAGGCTTTCTAGGCGTACCAGGCTTGTGGATGTGGCCATAGTTTTCTGGAAGTAATCCCTCAACGTAATCTTTGGTTGCAAAGAGTTTCCCTAAAAAAAGGATAAAAAAGCAGAATCAAAGCCACATTTTCCTAAAAAAACTATATACAAACAAGAAAAATCAAGTTTAATCTGAAAAAGCAACATCTCCCGAACAGAACGATACCCAACATGCATATGTTCTGTCAAGGGAAGAGTTGCCAAACACCCCAAAGTAAAGCATGTGCGTAACGGTAATTTTACTTGAAAATTTCAGCTCTGCAGACAAAGTGCGCACCTTGCGATTTTTCAACCAAAACAACCCTTTACATTTGGAATATCCCCCATAAACCATATATTCCCTGAAAGTACACACGTTAAGCTTTCTAAGGGTACCCAGCTTGCTGTAGTGGGCTCATCTTTCTGGAATTAATTCCTCAAAGAATTCTTTGGTTGCGCAGGGTTTCCCTAAAAAATTTATAAAAAAGCTGAATAAAAAACACCTTTTCCTAAAATATAAATATGCAAACCAGAAAAAACAAGCTAAGTCTGAAAGCGCAAGGTCCCCCGAACAGAACAATACCCAACATGCATAGGTACTATTAACCCTTTTAATTGCCAGCCTACTTGAGATTTTGTCACCCTCTGTTGACAGGCCATTTTTCCCCATTTTGCGTCATGTTTTGCGACATGTTTTGCGCCATTTTTGCTGGAACTTTCAGAAAAATTATATATTTTTTTTTTTGCAGCAGAGTTTAGACTTTAACATGAAATGTCTTGTTTGTAATTTTTTTTTTTTTTTTTACAATATTATTAAGTGAAAAAAAAAAAAAATAAATAAAATTTTTTTTTAGAAAATTGACTCCTTTATTTTAAATAAAAAATGTATTTTATTAAGGAAAATCATATTGCATGTGAAAGCCCCATTTCTACCGATTAGAACGGTACCACATATTTATCGGTAGCCCCCCGTTCCTGCCCAGGAGACCCCCCCTAACTGAAACAAGTATTTTATAACATTCACAAAAAAAAAACACAAAAACCATCCACACTACAAAGGGTTAAATCGAGAAAAAAAATGACATAGGGTCCCCCCTCCCAGGGGAGGGAGACCCCATTTTTTTTTTTGATTTTTAAGGGTTAAAAACCCTTAAAAATCAAAAAAAAAAATGACGTGGGGTCCCCCTTACCCACAGTAACCAGCCCGGGACCAGCTATGGGGGCTTGTAGGCACAGAGTGGGGGGGCCAGCTTTTGTGGCCCCCCCACCCTGCAGCCTACGAGCCCACATAGCCCATGTGGGCCCGGGCTCTTCTGCCCCCCCCTGGCCTTTGGGGAGGCAGGTAATGGGGGTGCCGGGGGTTAATGGCAAGCCACCCGCTAGCGCAGGTGGCTTGCCATCCCCCCAGCCTTGTGAACTGGTATAGGGGTCATGGACCCCTTACCAGTTCACAAGAGGTTAAAAGTAAAAAATGACACAGACACACAAAAGAGAAAAAATATTTTATTAATTTTTTTTTTTTTTTTTTTACACTGTACTCACCTCCCATCCATCCTGGAGCACTCTGTCCCTCGGCGATCACTGGCTTCTGCTCACTTGCTAGAAGCCTTTTATAGCTGCTGGATGACAGAACACAAAGGGTTAATAAAAAAAAAAAAATGACATAGGGTCCCCCCTCCCAGGGGGGGTGGACCCCATTTTTTTTTTTATTTTTAAGGGTTAAAAACCCTTAAAAATCAAAAAAAAAATTGACGTGGGGTCCCCCTTACCCACAGTAACCAGCCCGGGACCAGCTATGGGGGCTTGTAGGCACAGAGTGGGGGGGCCAGCTTATGTGGCCCCCCCACCCTGCAGCCTACGAGCCCACATAGCCCATGTGGGCCCGGGCTCTTCTGCCCCCCCCTGGCCTTTGGGGAGGCAGGTAATGGGGGTGCCAGGGGTTAATGGCAAGCCAGGTGGCTTGCCATCTCCCCAGCCTTGTGAACTGGTATAAGGGGTCACATGGACCCCTTACCAGTTCACAAAGGGTTAAATGGTAAAAAAAAAAAGACAAGACACGTTTTTTAAAAAAGTTTATTAAAAAAAAAAAAAAAAACTTTTACTTTACTCACCTCCGATCTTCATCTTCTGTGTCCCGCGGCGATCTGCTGTCAGTGACGGCTGGGCAGAGAAGGGGGGAGGCAGGCGATCGGAGGATCGCCTACCTCCCTCCTTCCCCGCCCAGCCGTCACCGGCATCTGAGAAACGAACTGCCGGGTGCCCCGATGACACCCGGCGGTGACGTCATCTGGCCCCGCCCCGTGACGTCACCAAGATGGCGGCCGCCATCGGAAGAGGCAAGGGAGGAGGGCTGTTATGCCCCCTCCAGAAGACAGAAGAGCGGGGGGGGGGGATCGGAGCCCCCCTCCGTGAAGAGGAGAGCCTGCGGGAGCCGGCGGGGACAAAGGTAGGTGACTGTTTTTTTTTTTTTTGTTTTTTTTTTTACAGTAAACCGGGCGGCTGCTGAAACGGGGGGGGGGCACCCTGTTCCGGGCCCTCCCCTGCAGCCGGAGGAGCCCCGATGGGCGATCGGAGCCCCTCTGGCTGAAGAGGAGACCCGACCGGATCGAACGAGGGGTCAGGTAAGTGTCTTTTATTTTTACTTTTTTTTTTTTACTGGGGAAAGTCAGGCACGTAAATTTTACGTGGCTGGCGTTTAACTGTTGGAGAGGCAGCCACGTAAAATTTACGTGGCTGGCGTTTAAAGGGTTAAACTCCATTTATTTCAATTACAGCCATTGTAAAATGGTGGATGGACATGTCCGGACATGTCCCCTGGGGCAAGTAATCATGGGAAGGTCACATGCAGCCTATCAGCAGCCAGGAAGCCTGGTGACATCACAGTGCTATATAAACGGCGGCCATCTTGCTTGTGCGCATTTCAGCCTTGCATTGCGGACAGAACGGAGGTTGCTGCAAACAAGGAGAGACTAACAGACAGGCAGGGAGAGTCAGGGAGACCCACAGAGACCCACACAGTGCCAGGGAGAGCCAGGGAAAGATAGGGAAAAATCGGGAACAGTCCAGGCAGGGACAGCAGAGAAAGTGACAGGGAAACTTTTTTTTTATTTTCACTTCCCTTCATTTGCCAGATCAGTTTTAAATTGATTTTTTTATTCTGTAAATATTCCTGGCCACTGTGCATCCCATCTTGGCAGTAGCATATTTAACCCTATCTGTTACACCCAAGCATTTCTTATAACTCGATTAGTTTTAATTTTTTTTGTATGCTGTAAAAACCTGTTGTACTAAATCAGCTTCTACAAGCTCTGTTTTTTTAATATATTGCATTTTGAATTGGTTTTGTGCGTCCTGTAAAAACACCAGGCCACATGGGCATCCCAAACCGGCACATTTCCCCCTATCTGTTATACTAAATCAGCTTCTAAAGGCTCAGTTTTATAAATATATTGCATTTTGAATTGGTTTTGTGTGTCCTGTAAAAACACCAGACCCCATGGGCATGCCAAACCAGCACATTTCACCCTATCTGTTATACTAAATCAGCTTCTAAAGGCTCAGTTTTATTAATATATTGTCTACCAACAAAATGGACTGCACTGCCAAAAGTGTCTCTTACAGGTGCTAGCCCCTAGGACCACTACTACAATGTATATATTCTTATAGATGGGACTCCAGGGCTGGCCCACCTCTATGTCCTATTACACAAGGCTGCACACTGATTAAAAATTAATCCATTTATTATTCACAATAATTCATGTAGTATTCACAGAAATACACACATACTTAACATCACACAACATCACATAATAAAAAACATAAATCTAAAAACCAACAAGTGGGGAGGATCTCATAGGGCTTCAATTAATTTAGGTAAACCTTAAGGATCTTGACACCAAGATCAATCGTGCATAAATGTTATGCCATAACATTTATGCACGATTGATCTTGGTGTCAAGATCCTTAAGGTGTACCTAAATTAATTGAAGCCCTATGAGATCCTCCCCACTTGTTGGTTTTTAGATTTATGTTTTTTATTATGTGATGTTGTGTGATGTTAAGTATGTGTGTATTTCTGTGAATACTACATGAATTATTGTGAATAATAAATGGATTAATTTTTAATCAGTGTGCAGCCTTGTGTAATAGGACATAGAGGTGGGCCAGCCCTGGAGTCCCATCTATAAGAATATATACATTTTATTAATATATTGCATTTTTAATTGGTTTTGTGCGTCCTGTAAAAACACCAGGCCGCATGTGCATCCCAAACCAGCACATTTCACCCTATCTGTTATACTAAAGCAGCTTCTACAGGCTCTGTTTTATTAATATATTGCATTTTAAATTGGCTTTTTGCGTCCTGTAAAAACACCAGGCCGCATGGGCATCCCAAACCAGCACATTTCACCCTATCTGTTATACTAAATCAGCTTTTAAAGGCTCTGTTTTATTAATATATTGCATTTTGAATTGGTTTTGTGCTTCCTGTAAAAACACCAGGCCGCATGGGCATCCCAAACCAGCACATTTCACCCTATCTGTTATACTAAATCAGCTTCTAAAGGCTCTGTTTTATTAATATATTGCATTTTGAATTGGTTTTGTGCGTCCTGTAAAAACACCATGCCGCATGGGCATCCCAAACCAGCACATTTCACCCTATCTGTTATACTAAATCAGCTTCTAAAGGCTCTGTTTTATTAATATATTGCATTTTGAATTGGTTTTGTGCATCCTGTAAAAACACCAGGCCGCATGGGCTTCCCAAACCAGCACATTTCACCCTATCTGTTATACTAAATCAGCTTCTAAAGGCTCTGTTTTATTAATATATTGCATTTTGAATTGGTTTTGTGCGTCCTGTAAAAACACCAGACCGCATGGGCATCCCAAACCAGCACATTTCACCCTATCTGTTATACTAAATCAGCTTCTAAAGGCTCTGTTTTATTAATATATTGCATTTTGAATTGGTTTTGTGCATCCTGTAAAAACACCAGGCCGCAGGGTATCCCAAACCGGCACATTTCACCCTATCTGTTATACTAAATCAGCTTCTACAGGCTCTGTTTTATTAATATATTGCATTTTGAATTGTTTTTTTTTGCATCTTGTAAAAACACCAGCCCGCAGGGTATCCCATAATGTCATTTTTCATAGTATCTGGTGCAGAGAAGCAGTATCTCACTTTATTTAGCTTCTGCTTTTTAAAGTAAACACATTTTTTTAAGTGCCTATTGCGCATTTCAAATACATTAAAATGTCAGGCAGACAAGTGGCAGGATGTTCAAAGAGGAGTGGCAGAGGCCAGGATTCTGCAGGCAGAGGTCGCAGCAGACTAGGGGCGAGTGGCAGCAGGAGTAGCGGTGAGAGACCTGATCTGCCAGCATCTGCTAGCGTTCGTGCCTCCACCAGTAACGCATCTGTCGTGGTAGATTGGTTAACGCGGTCATCCACATCATCACAAGTTACATCTGACACCCCCAGGCTAGGGTCGGTAGGTTCCTCTGACACAACCCTGAGTTGGCATGGCCCGAGAGCAGTCCCTGTCCACCCATTGCCTCTGTCCTACGCAGTTCCCTCCCCCAGCGACGTATCCTATGCTTTGGGTTCAGCTCCACTCTTTAGTGAGGAGGACGATCAGATAGAGGACAGTCAGCAGCTACTGCCCAGCCAAGAAATGGAGGTGGCTTCCTTCACTAGGCAGACAAATAGTGACGTGGAGAGTGGCGTGGGTGTTGTTACGAGCGTTCCAGCTCCTGCGCCAGACACTGTTGAGGAAACCGAGAACGTCAGTGACGTGCAGCCACAACTCGGTGATGATGATGATGATGAAGCCGATTGCACTTGGGAGCCGGGTGCAGAAGGGGCTTCATCCTCATCATCAGGAGAAAAGGGGCGCAGGTTGCCCCGGAGTCAGCAGCTCAGGCAGCAAGGTGTTAGCAGCATGGTTGGCAGTCAGCATGGGGGCAGAATTGTAAAGCCTGGAGCCAAACGGGGCCGGTGCCGGGGTAGAGCACCTGCTGCGTGGCAGGCTACCTTATCGGGAGGTAGTGGAGCAGGGGTTCCTGGAGTTGGTGACAGTAGCAGTGAATCAGTGCGGGCTGTTGGTGGGAAAAGTAGCTACTCGGCAGTGTGGCAGTTTTTCCTCAAGCATCCGCAGGAGGGTAACATGGCCACATGCAAGATATGTAGGCAGAAGGTGAACCGTGGCCAGGGCCCAAATGTTGGCACCACGGCCCTGCGTCAACATATGATGCGCCACCATAAAGCGGCCTGGGAGAACCGAGGCTCCAAAGAGATGGTCCAGGCTGCTTCCTCACCAAGTGGCACGCCAATTTCTGCCAGCCAAGGCTCCAGCACCTCAGCCGAAGGCAGCTGTGCGTCATACCCATCCTCTGTCGCTCCAGATGCTCCTGCTCCTCCTCCTCCAAGTCATGCATCCCGCCAGCAATCCATCAGCAAAGCCATGTCCAAGAGACAGCAGTATGCGCCCACTCATCCTACAGCGCAGAAGCTGAATGTGCTCCTGTCCAAGTTGCTGGTGTCGCTCCCATTTCAGGTGGTGAACTCTGCACCTTTCAGAGAACTGATGGCTTGTGCCGTGCCGAGGTGGAGAGTCCCAAGCTGTCATTTCTTTGCCAAGAAGGCAGTACCAGCGCTGCACACTTTTGTTGAACAGAAGGTGGGCCAGTCCTTGAGCCTGTCGGTGTGTAGCAAAGTGCATGGCAGCGCTGACGTCTGGAGCTGTAACTACGGTCAGGGACAGTACATGTTGTTTACGGCCCACTGGGTGGTCCCTTTGCAGCAGCAGCAGCAACTTGGACAGGTCACGCCGCTTCGGCCTCCGCGCTCCCTGGCCGTTGTGCCTGTGACACCATGCGACTTGGCCTCCTCATCCTCCGCCATCTCCTCACCCTCCACTGTAGGCTCAAATCTTAGTGCCCCTCCAGCCTACCATGTGTGCAGGGCATGGAGGTGTCACGCTGTGTTTCACATGGTTTGTCTTGGCGAACGGAGTCACACAGGGGAGGAACTGCTTAAATTTATTTATCAAGAAATCCAAACATGGTTTACTCCAACAAAACTGAAAATGGGAACCATGGTTACCGACAATGGGAAGAACATTTTGTCTGCGCTGCGACAAGGAAGGCTGACCCATGCGCCCTGCATGGCTCACGTCTTCAATCTGGTTGTGAAGCAGTTTCTGAACTCTTCCTCCCATCTGCAAGACATCCTAACAACTTCAAGGAAACTTTGCATGCACTTCAGCCACTCATACACTGCCAAGCACACCCTTCTTGAGCTACAGCGTCAGAATTCTAGCCCCCAACATAGTCTGATTTGCGATGTTTCCAGCCGTTGAAATTCCACCCTGCATATGTTGGACAGACTATACAAACAGAGAAAAGCCATCATGGATTTATTGATGATCCAAGCAGATAGGGGGACTCTCCTGTGTATCTTGTAATGTCAACCAGTGGCAGCTCATACGTGACACCTGCCGTTTGCTCAGGCCCTTTGAGGAAGCCACTTAATTTGTGAGTCGCCATGATTACGGGATGAACGACGTGATTCCACTGCTTCATGTACTACAGCACATGTTGGAAACCATGGCTGGTCAGGGCACTGGAGACATGCCGTCTACATCTTACGGCCAAATGAACCCCGTTGGAACTGAACTGGAGGAAGAGGAGGAGGAGTGGCACAGTGCACAGTTTAGGCTTGGCGAAATGGCTGGTTTATCTAGTCAGCGTACAGGAGAGGAGGAGCAGCCAGAGGAGCTAGAGGGTTGTGAGGAAGGCGAGACAGAGGACCCAGACACACCGTGGCAGTATGCAGTAGAGATGGAGACAGATAGTCCCTCCGAGTCACTTGCGCAAATGGCAGGAAGCATGCTCACGTGCTTGCGTAATGACCCCAGAATTGTTTCCATTTGTCAGTGGGATGACTTCTGGCTCTCCACCTTATTGGACCCTAGCTTCCAGCACAAAATGGGGGCATTTTTTAAACCCGCCAAGAGGGTGGACAAACTGATCTACTACAAAGACATTCTGCGTAGTCAGTTGGTCGATGCCTATCTGTGCCATGGTCCATACTCTCACAGGTCTGACTCGGGGGGACCTCTGCGCTCACCTTCCACTGCCATGGCTGCTGGGGGGGTTGGCAGGAGCAGCAGCAGCAGCTCCATCAGCAGCAACCTCAGTCTTCAGTCGCTAATGAGTAGCTTTCTACACCCACACAGTAAGTCTACTCATGAGCAGCAGGAAGACCTGGAGCAGGACCTGAACCAGCAGGTCATGTCATACCTTGACATGACCATGCCAACACATGTTAAGGATCCGCTGGACTTCTGGGCAGCCAAACTTGACTTGTGGCCGCAGCTAGCTGAGTTTGCCCTGGAAAAGCTGTCTTGCCCTGCAAGTAGCGTGCCATCTGAGTGGGTGTTTAGTGCGGTGGGGGCCATAGTTACGGTGAGGAGGACTCGTCTGTCAACTAAAAATGTGGAGAGACTCACCTTTGTGAAAATGAATCAGGGATGGATCAGCCAGGATTTCCAACCACCAATGGCTGATGCATGCGACTAGATTCAGCATGGTGCCACGTTTTACACTTTCCAAATGGTGCAAAACATATTTATGTCTTTAGGCCAATTTTGGGCTCCTGCTGATGCCAACTTCAGGGTTTGCCTTTCAGCCAAATTTTGGCCTCCTGCTGCTGCTACTGCCAACTGAAGTGTGTCTTTCAAGCTATGTTTGGGCTCCTGCTGCTGCTGCTTGCAACTCCAGGGTGTCATTCAGACAATTTTTGGGCTCCTGCTGCCAACTCCAGTGTGTCTTTCAAGCTATGTTTGGGCTGCTGCTGCTGCTGCTTGCAACTCCAGGGTGTTATTCATCCAATTCTTGGGCTCCTGCTGCCAACTCCAGTGTGTCTTTAAAGCTATGTTTGGGCTGCTGCTGCTGCTTGCAACTCCAGGGTGTCATTCAGCCAATTTTTGGGCTCCTGCTGCCAACTCCAGTGTCTCTTTCAAGCTATGTTTGGGCTGCTGCTGCTGCTTGCCACTCCAGGGTGTCATTCAGCCCATTTTTGGGCTCCTGCTGCCAACTCCAGTGTCTCTTTCAAGCTATGTTTGGGCTGCTGCTGCTGCTTGCAACTCCAGGGTGTCATTCAGCCAATTTTTGGGCTCCTGCGGCCAACTCCAGTCTGTCTTTCAAGCTATGTTTGGGCTCCTGCTGCTGCTGCTTGCAACTCCAGGGTGTCATTCAGCCAATTTTTGGGCTCCTGCTGCCAACTCCAGTGTATTTTTCAAGCTATGTTTGGGCTCCTGCTGCAGCTGCTTGCAACTCCAGGGTGTGATTCAGCCAATTTTTGGGCTCCTGCTGCCAACTCCAGTGTCTCTTTCAAGCTATGTTTGGGCTGCTGCTGCTGCTTGCAACTCCAGGGTGTCATTCAGCCCATTTTTGGGCTCCTGCTGCCAACTCCAGTGTCTCTTTCAAGCTATGTTTTGGATCCTGCTGCTGCTGTTTGCAACTCCAGGGTGTCATTCAGCCACTTTCTGGGCTCCTGCTGCCAACTCCAGGGTCTCTTTCAAGCTATGTTTGGGCTCCTGCTGCTTGCAACTCCAGGGTGTCATTCAGCCAATTTTTGGGCTCCTGCTGCCAACTCCAGTTTCTCTTTCAAGCTATGTTTGGGCTCCTGCTGCTGCTGCTTGCAACTCCAGGGTCTCATTCAGCCTATTTTTGGGGTCCTGCTGCCAACTCCAGTGTCTCTTTCAAGCTATGTTTTGGATCCTACTGCTGCTGTATGCAACTCCAGGGTGTCATTCAGCCAATTTTTGGGCTCCTGCTGCCAACTCCAGGGTCTCTTTCAAGCTATGTTTGGGCTCCTGCTGCTTGCAACTCCAGGGTGTCATTCAGCCAATTTTTGGGCTCAATGACTGCCAACTCCAGTGTCTCTTTCAAGCTATGTTTGGGCTCCTGCTGCTGCTGCTTGCAACTCCAGGGTGGCATTCAGCCAATTTTTGGGCTCCTGCTGCCAACTCCAGTGTCTCTTTCAAGCTATGTTTTGGATCCTGCTGCTGCTGTTTGCAACTCCAGGGTGTCATTCAGCCAATTTTTGGGATCCTGCTGCCAACTCCAGGGTCTCTTTCAAGCTATGTTTGGGATCCTGCTGCTTGCAACTCCAGGGTGTCATTCAGCCAATTTTTGGGCTCCTGCTGCCAACTCCAGTTTCTCTTCCAAGCTATGTTTGGGCTCCTGCTGCTGCTGCTTGCAACTCCAGGGTGTCATTCAGACAATTTTTGGGCTCCTGCTGCCAACTCCAGTGTCTCTTTCAAGCTATGTTTGGGCTCCTGCTGCTGCTGCTGCTTGCAACTCCAGGGTGTCACTCAGCCAATTTTTGGGCTCCTGCTGCCAACTCCAGTGTCTCTTTCAAGCTATGTTTGGGCTCCTGCTGCTGCTGCTTGCAACTCCAGGGTGTCATTCAGACAATTTTTGGGCTCCTGCTGCCAACTCCAGTGTGTCTTTCAAGCTATGTTTTGGCTGCTGCTGCTGCTTGCAACTCCAGGGTGTTATTCATCCAATTCTTGGGCTCCTGCTGCCAACTCCAGTGTGTCTTTAAAGCTATGTTTGGGCTGCTGCTGCTGCTTGCAACTCCAGGGTGTCATTCAGCCAATTTTTGGGCTCCTGCTGCCAACTCCAGTGTCTCTTTCAAGCTATGTTTGGGCTGCTGCTGCTGCTTGCCACTCCAGGGTGTCATTCAGCCCATTTTTGGGCTCCTGCTGCCAACTCCAGTGTCTCTTTCAAGCTATGTTTGGGCTGCTGCTGCTGCTTGCAACTCCAGGGTGTCATTCAGCCAATTTTTGGGCTCCTGCTGCCAACTCCAGTCTGTCTTTCAAGCTATGTTTGGGCTCCTGCTGCTTCCAACTCCAGGGTGTCATTCAGCCAATTTTTGGGCTCCTGCTGCCTACTCCAGTGTATCTTTCAAGCTATGTTTAGGCTCCTGCTGCAGCTGCTTGCAACTCCAGGGTGTGATTCAGCCAATTTTTGGGCTCCTGCTGCCAACTCCAGTGTCTCTTTCAAGCTATGTTTGGGCTGCTGCTGCTGCTTGCAACTCCAGGGTGTCATTCAGCCCATTTTTGGGCTCCTGCTGCCAACTCCAGTGTCTCTTTCAAGCTATGTTTGGGCTCCTGCTGCTGCTGCTTGCAACTCCAGGGTGTCATTCAGCCAATTTTTGGGGTCCTGCTGCCAACTCCAGTGTCTCTTTCAAGCTATGTTTTGGATCCTGCTGCTGCTGTTTGCAACTCCAGGGTGTCATTCAGCCAATTTTTGTGCTCCTGCTGCCAACTCCAGGGTCTCTTTCAAGCTATGTTTGGGCTCCTGCTGCTTGCAACTCCAGGGTGTCATTCAGCCAATTTTTGGGTTCCTGCTGCCAACTCCAGTTTCTCTTTCAAGCTATGTTTGGGCTCCTGCTGCTGCTGCTTGCAACTCCAGGGTGTCATTCAGCCAATTTTTGGGGTCCTGCTGCCAACTCCAGTGTCTCTTTCAAGCTATGTTTTGGATCCTGCTGTTGCTGTTTGCAACTCCAGGGTGTCATTCAGCTAGTTTTTGGGCTCCTGCTGCCAAATCCAGGGTCTCTTTCAAGCTATGTTTGGGCTCCTGCTGCTTGCAACTCCAGGGTGTCATTCAGCCAATTTTTGGGCTCCTGCTGCCAACTCCAGTTTCTCTTTCAAGCTATGTTTGGGCTCCTGCTGCTGCTGCTTGCAACTCCAGGGTGGCATTCAGCCAATTTTTGGGCTCCTGCTGCCAACTCCAGTGTCTCTTTCAAGCTATGTTTTGGATCCTGCTGCTGCTGTTTGCAACTCCAGGGTGTCATTCAGCCAATTTTTGGGCTCCTGCTGCCAACTCCAGGGTCTCTTTCAAGCTATGTTTGGGCTCCTGCTGCTTGCAACTCCAGGGTGTCATTCAGCCAATTTTTGGGCTCCTGCTGCCAACTCCAGTTTCTCTTTCAAGCTATGTTTGGGCTCCTGCTGCTGCTGCTTGCAACTCCAGGGTGTCATTCAGACAATTTTTGGGCTCCTGCTGCCAACTCCAGTGTCTCTTTCAAGCTATGTTTGGGCTGCTGCTGCTGCTGCTTGCCACTCCAGGGTGTCATTCAACCAATTTTTGGGCTCCTGCTGCCAACTCCAGTGTCTCTTTCAAGCTATGTTTGGGCTGCTGCTGCTTGCAACTCCAGGGTGTCATTCAGCCAATTTTTGGGATCCTGCTGCCAACTCCAGTGTGTCTTTCAAGCTATGTTTGGGCTGCTGCTGCTGCTTGCAACTCCAGGGTCTCATTCAGCCAATTTTGGGGCTCCTGCTGCCAACTCCAGTGTCTCTTTCAAGCTATGTTTTGGATCCTGCTGCTGCTGTTTGCAACTCCAGGGTGTCATTCAGACAATTTTTGGGCTCCTGCTGCCAACTCCAGTGTGTCTTTCAAGCTATGTTTGGGCTGCTGCTGCTGCTTGCAACTCCAGGGTGTCATTCAGACAATTTTTGGGCTCCATCTGCCAACTCCAGTGTGTCTTTCAAGCTATGTTTGGGCTCCTGCTGCTGCTGCTTGCCACTCCAGGGTGTCATTCAGCCAATTTTGGGGCTCCTGCTGCCAACTCCAGTGTCTCTTTCAAGCTATGTTTGGGCTCCTGCTGCTGCTGCTGCTTGCAACTCCAGGGTGTCATTCAGCCAATTTTTGGGCTCCTGCTGCCAACTCCAGTGTCTCTTTCAAGCTATGTTTGGGCTCCTGCTGCTGCTGCTTGCAACTCCAGGGTGGCATTCAGCCAATTTTTGGGCTCCTGCTGCCAACTCCAGTGTCTCTTTCAAGCTATGTTTGGGCTCCTGCTGCTGCTGTTTGCAACTCCAGGGTGTCATTCAGCCAATTTATGGGCTCCTGCTGCCAACTCCAGGGTCTCTTTCAAGCTATGTTTGGGCTCCTGCTGCTTGCAACTCCAGGGTGTCATTCAGCCAATTTTTGGGCTCCTGCTGCCAACTCCAGTTTCTCTTTCAAGCTATGTTTGGGCTCCTGCTGCAGCTGCTTGCAACTCCAGGGTGTCATTCAGCCAATTTTTGGGCTCCTGCTGCCAACTCCAGTGTCTCTTTCAAGCTATGATTGGGCTGCTGCTGCTGCTGCTTGCAACTCCAGGGTGTCATTCAACCAATTTTTGGGCTCCTGCTGCCAACTCCAGTGTCTCTTTCAAGGTATGTTTGGGCTGCTGCCGCTTGCAACTCCAGGGTGTCATTCAGCCAATTTTTGGGGTGCTGCTGCCAACTCCAGTGTGTCTTTCAAGCTATGTTTGGGCTGCTGCTGCTGCTTGCAACTCCAGGGTCTCATTCAGCCAATTTTTGGGCTCCTGCTGCCAACTCCAGTGTCTCTTTCAAGCTATGATTGGGCTCCTGCTGCTGCTTGCAAATCCAGGGTGTCATTCAGCCAATTTTTGGGCTCCTGCTGCCAACTCCAGTGTGTCTTTCAAGCTATGTTTGGGGGGCTGCTGCTGCTGCTTGCAACTCTAGGGTGTCATTCAGACAATTTTTGGGCTCCTTCTGCCAACTCCAGTGTGTCTTTCAAGCTATGTTTGGGCTCCTGCTGCTGCTGCTTGCCACTCCAGGGTGTCATTCAACCAATTTTTGGGGCTCCTGCTGCCAACTCCAGTGTCTCTTTCAAGCTATGTTTGGGCTCCTGCTGCTGCTGCTGCTTGCAACTCCAGGGTGTCATTCAGCCAATTTTTGGGCTCCTGCTGCCAACTCCAGTGTCTCTTTCAAGCTATGTTTGGGCTCCTGCTGCTGCTGCTTGCAACTACAGGGTGTCATTCAGCCAATTTTTGGGCTCCTTCTGCCAACTCCAGTGTCTCTTTCAAGCTATGTTTGGGCTCCTGCTGCTGCTGTTTGCAACTCCAGGGTGTCATTCAGCCAATTTTTGGGCTCCTGCTGCAAACTCCAGTGTCTCTTTCAAGCTATGTTTGAGCTGTTGCTGCTGCTTGCAACTCCAGGGTGTCATTCAGCCAATTTTTGGGCTCCTGCTGCCAACTCCAGTGTCTCTTTCAAGCTATGTTTGGGCTCCTGCTGCTGCTGTTTGCAACTCCAGGGTGTCATTCAGCCAATTTTTGGGCTCCTGCAGCCAACTCCAGTGTCTCTTTCAAGCTATGTTTGAGCTGTTGCTGCTGCTTGCAACTCCAGGGTGTCATTCAGCCAATTTTTGGGCTTCCGCTGCCAACTCCAGTGTCTCTTTCAAGCTATGATTGGGCTCCTGCTGCTGCTTGCAAATCCAGGGTGTCATTCAGCCAATTTTTGGGCTCCTGCTGCCAACTCCAGTGTGTCTTTCAAGCTATGTTTGGGGGGCTGCTGCTGCTGCTTGCAACTCCAGGGTGTCATTCAGACAATTTTTGGGCTCCTTCTGCCAACTCCAGTGTGTCTTTCAAGCTATGTTTGGGCTCCTGCTGCTGCTGCTGCTTGCAACTCCAGGGTGTCATTCAGCCAATTTTTGGGCTCCTGCTGCCAACTCCAGTGTCTCTTTCAAGCTATGTTTGGGCTCCTGCTGCTGCTGCTTGCAACTACAGGGTGTCATTCAGCCAATTTTTGGCTCCTGCTGCCAACTCCAGTGTCTCTTTCAAGCTATGTTTGGGCTCCTGCTGCTGCTGTTTGCAACTCCAGGGTGTCATTCAGCCAATTTTTGGGCTCCTGCTGCCAACTCCAGTGTCTCTTTCAAGCTATGTTTGAGCTGTTGCTGCTGCTTGCAACTCCAAGGTGTCATTCAGCCAATTTTTGGGCTTCCGCTGCCAACTCCAGTGTCTCTTTCAAGCTATGTTTGGGCTCCTGCTGCTGCTGCTTGCAACTCCAGGGTGTGTTTCAGCCAATTTTTGGGCTCCTGCTGCCAACTCCAGTGTCTCTTTCAAGCTGTGTTTGAGCTCCTGCTGCTGCTGCTTGCAACTCCAGGGTTTCATTCAGCCAAGTTTTGGGTTCCTGCTGCCAACTCCAGGATGTCTTTCAGCCAATATTTGGGCTCCTGCTTCTGCCAGCTCCAGGGTGTGCTTTTCAGGCAATATAGGGGCCCCTCATAGTGATGCCACCTCAACTTTTTGCAATTGTGCCGCTCTGCGATTCTAATAGCGATGCCTCTGATCTGCATGTCATAATTATTTACAGTATTATTTCACTAACCCAGCACGCATCCTATGCGTGTTACAGCAAGGCAGAATGGTTTACAACCCTATTGAGGCTCTAGAAAGCTCAGAAATAGCTGTTTTTAATAGCGATTAGTCGCGAATAAATTCGGACCGAAACAAATTTTGACGGAAAATTCGGCGATTTAGCCGAATCAAATTTTTCAGAAGTTCGCTCATCCCTAAACATAACGCCTGGAGATGCTATATAAAATATCACTGTAGAAACATACAAAAAAACTTAAGCTAGCTAGATTAGAATTAAACAACTTCTTCAGGCAAGATTCCTCAATGAACCACAAGCAACAAACCCTTAGAGAAAAACTTAATCTAGGTAGGCCAGGAAAAACTTTGTTGAAGGCCTGGCAAGGTAACAGCTACCAATTTTATAGAAAAAATCAGGGCCAAAAATGGCATCCTACGCAGTTCGCAATAGAACAAAAGTTCTACAAATTCTACAGGACAACCGGATATGGCAAAGTACTACAAAGACAAATTCAGACAACCAAGACTGGGTAATGAAGACATGTCTGTGCTGGAAATTTACAATAGAGGAAGCTTCCAAAGCTTTTTATGAACTAAAAAATAACAAATCACCCGAGCTAGACAGGCTACCACCAGAGTACCACAAAGTATCCAAATCATTCTTAATCCCTACTTCATTGATTCAAAAATATGTTCCACAATAGTATGGGCAAGAAAACCTTAGCTTCATGCTGGCTATAACCCCTCCCCCTGACAATGAACTCTGGGGGAAAATGATTATAAGTGCTTTAGAGGGAGAAATATCCATATCTGAATAACCGAAAAATTCTATGTCAAACAGAAATTCTGATAAAATCTTTCCTACAAGACACAGTGCAAGACAGAAACCAAAGACTAGTGTCAACTATTTAACAAATCTGAAAAATAAGAGTTGCCTCTACTTGGTTATAAGGAGCCCCCTTTGATGTAATCAGGTAGACAGTTGTAATCCAGAGCAAAGAGTCCAGGGCTACAGGGAAAAGGGGTGACAGGACAGTAGGAATAGGGCAGGTGGCAATTTAAAGCCAAGGGGGAGGAAAATAAATAGGTGGAATTAGACTTTCTATACCTCAATGACAAACTCCGACAACAACTCACACACTGGTGTCTGTTGACTTACATCGCCGGGGCAAACTGGCCATAGGGAGGGACCCGGGACAATGCCCGGTGGGCCACACTGCTTTGGGGCCAGTTAGGTTGCTGCTTTTAACACCCCCATTCAATTCGTGCCCCTTTGTCTCCCTCTCAGTCCTCAGCAGGGATGTCTCAGGCCAGCCATGGGCTGGTTAAGCCCAGGGCTAATTTTTTGGTGCCAGTCTGCCACTGCACATGACTAACACTAGACGGCTGGCCTGGACTCTACCAATGCCACCTAGAGAGCGATGCTGCCAAGTAGAGTACCACTTGTTGCACCTTGATATACTCTTGATAATATATGTTGGAGATATTGATAGGGAGCCTCTTTTACCACCTAAAATCTCTCAGTACAGGAGAATCTTTGTGGGAGATATTTCTGTCTAGAAAGGCTTAAAGCACTTGTACATAATTGTTAAAGGGTTGATCTTACTGGTACTGGTACGGCAAAACTTTGCTGAGACAGGAATTAAAGGGCTATTTACTAAGGGGGTGGTGCTTCTACATCTCAACGCCCATTTATATACAAAAGAGCTCCAATGTTCTCAGGTTAAAGTGCAGAGATTTTTCACTTTTTGATAACTCATCCAGGTATTTGTCAAATTGGGGAGAACCTGTACACATGAGATGTACTTTATTCCACAAGTCTTACCTAATTTTTTACATTGCACTCATATTCACCAGCTCCCCTATTAGACAGTCCTTTAGAATATACTTGCATAAATCCAAGGCCAATGGGGTTGTCAAGGAAACCCGACTGTAAGTGAAATACTAACAATTTCCCCTGATGGCCGTAAACTACCTATAGCCTATCTTTAAACTGCCATTATATTTTCAGCTGGAAGAGCAGACCAATGCACTGGAATGATACCATAGACCTTATAAGGTAATTCCAGTTTTTATGGCATTTTTAAAAGTTTGCATTATTGTGTAGCAAAATGATGTCTTCAATGGGCTAAGCGTATCTGTTTTTTTTTAATTTTCTATTTGTTTGCAATTCTGTGCCAGCTACGTGACTCTCATGTAGCTGCCTCTCCAACCGTTAAGTGCCAGCTACGTGAGAGTCACGTAGCTGACTTTAGAGCCCTATAAAAAAAAAAGTAAAAAAGATTCTTTCTTTCTGTACAAGAATCAAGTAGTAGATTTTCGCCCCCGGGCTTATGATCTTCAGGAGGGGGCCCCCCCCCCACCGGCGCCGACATCTGAAAAAAAAAAGTAAATGTCATTTACTCACCTCGCAGCGCGATGGCTCTCCCCGGGTCTTCTCTTCACCAGGGGGGGCTCAAATCCCCCCCCTGGGCTTTCCACGCTTCGGGTGAGGGCCCAAAACAGGCCCTCACCATCCTCTTCAGCCGGCGCTGGCCCCGCCCCTAGCCCCACTCCTAGCCACGCCCACTTGATGATGTCACCCCGCTCCTCGGGTTACCAGCACCTGGGCTCCGTTCTGTCTGTTGTCGGTAGCGATCGGAGCAGGGAGGGTGGCAGGCAGGGAGGCTCTGATCTCCCTGCCTCCCTCCCTCCCTGCTCTGATCACTACCGACAACTGTCATCTGCAGCGGCGTGGGACACTGGATGGGAGGTAAGTATAAGTGAAAGAAGAATAATAAAGAATTTTGTGTCTGTGTCTTTTATTTTTACTTAACCCTTTGTGAACTGGTAAGGGGTCCATGAGACCCCTTATACCAGTTCACAAGGCTCTGGGTATGGCAGGTCACCTGCGGCAAGCGGGTGACTTGCCATAACCCCCAGCCCCCCATTACCTGCCTCCCTAACGGCCAGGGGGGGGCAGAAGGACCCGGGCCACGTGGCTATGTGGGCTAGTAGCCTGCAGGGCCAGGGGCCACCAACCAACCAACCACCAACGCTGGCCCCTGCGCCCTGTTCTACAAGCCCCCATAGCTGGTCCGGGTCGGTAATGCTGGGTAAGGGGGACCCTACGTCATTTTTTGGGGGGGATTTTAAGGGTTTTTAACCCTTAAAATTCCCCCCAGAAAATGAGGTCCCCCTCCCTGGGAGGGGGGGCCCTACGTCATTTTTTTTTTAAGTTAACCCCTTACAACTGTGCAATCATATTGCATAGTTGTATTCTGTCTGAAATCTCCTAAACTGCTGCTTCAGTTTGGGGAGTTTCCTGGGCAGGAAATGGTGTCTACCAATACATATGCGGTACCGTTGTAACCGGGAGAAATAGGGCTTTCACACGCAATATTTTATTAACAAACTTACATTTTTTATTAGAAAAAAACACTACAAATTGTAAAAAATAGTTTTTTTTTTTTGCACATATTTCACCCAAAAGTATTGAGAATACACTAAAAAAAGGCCAAACAAGACATTTCATGTTGAAGCCCAGACTCTGAAAAAAACAATATATAATTTGCCTGGAAAATCCCTGGAAATCCCTTCAAAAATCCAGGTTGAAGACGTGTAGTGAGACACGAGTGTGACAAAAAATCTCGGTAGGCTGGCACTCAAAGGGTTAAAAGAAAACAGTTTTCCATAGCAACAATGTGTTTATCTTAGCTATGTACACCAAAGTGGTGATTTTGAGTACATATCACAGATTTCCTCACACTAGGTGACATATTTGACCTATTCTGCTGAAATTCAACTTCTGCAGTTTGGAAGGATCACGGTCTTGTGTTCTAGTAGCAAAGGGATTATTGGCAGAGTTCTCAGCTTGATAGGTCAATAGGCTGCTTAGACTTAGTCAAAACTGCTAAAGTGGACCTTCACCCTGAATAAGAGCATATCTTGTATGTTTCCCCCATTCTGTACATACAGATTCAGACAAATTCAAAGAAAAATAGCCAGCTCACCAGTTTCCTTAAT
Source organism: Gastrophryne carolinensis (assembly GCA_027917425.1). Classification (NCBI taxonomy): domain Eukaryota; kingdom Metazoa; phylum Chordata; class Amphibia; order Anura; family Microhylidae; genus Gastrophryne; species Gastrophryne carolinensis. Next base: position 86,003,764 of record CM051235.1, on the reverse strand, counting down.
GGTAGCACGGACGGGGAGATCCCAGGCACAACTCCTCCAGGATTGAAAACAAAAGTAACAGTGGTTTGTCCAGCTTTTCCTTAAAACATAGCTTTTAATCCATCCAGTTAAAAACAGCTCTTTGGTAGAGAACATTCAAATAATTGAAAAAATAGCAACAAGAGGCAAACACCTAGTGACACGTTTCAAGCCTGGTCAGGCTCTTAATCATACATCATTTTTTCAATTATTTGAATGTTCTCTACCAAAGAGCTGTTTTTAACTGGATGGATTAAAAGCTATGTTTTAAGGAAAAGCTGGACAAACCACTGTTACTTCTGTACATACAGATTGCTCACATTAAAAATCGTCCTACCTACACCAAGTATTTTTTCTGAGCCCTTAACCATCCAAGATGGCAGCCCATGAAGTCTCAGGCTGCCTGCAGACAGGAAGGGTCTTCTGACTATGCCGCTTTGCATTCTGGGATTGCTATTCTTTCTCTGACCCTGCACACCCCCCCTCTCCTCACCTCAGTATGTGATGCTTCTGAGGCAAGATGGAGGTGCCCGTATCCTAGAGTCCTCTACAGAGTTGCAGCCCAGTAGGGGGAAGAATAAAAAGGGACTAAAAAAAAATAATTTTAGATGCTGGTCTTTTCATTAAATGATGCTGAAGGTTCGGTTAAAGAGTTAACATATTACATTGAAAAATGTGTGAAACTTCAGTCTATTGTTTTTACTCAAGGCCATGAAAACCACTCCCACTGTAGCAAAAGAGCCCCAGGAATATAAGAATTATGGAAACAGCATGCTGACAGGTCCGGGGCACAAACTGAATACAAATATTTACGTTTCAGAAGAGGAAACAATAAGGCAGAACACAAAAAACTTGACAAAAAGGGAGTTTTTCGTTAACTAATATAACAATAAACTGTGTGTCAAATATTCTTTATGGACTGGAAGACTGGAAGAAAACGTAAAAAATTTAATCTTCTCCTCCAACAATGATTTCCTTACTAATTTTATTTCCGACTGCTACACTTGGAAGCAATGAAAATAATTCTAAATGACATTTGATTTCTGCATGTCGTGTAGCCTGAAATTCTGTACATCGAGTGACAGGTTAATAGTAGATATTCCACCAGTAGTGTAATGATTAATAGTTTATCTTTGTCTTTTACACTTCATGAACTCAAACAGTCCAATTACATGTCATTCCAAATTATATTCAAGGCAAAAAATACTTTATTTAGTATGTAGAAATAGTTGTGAGTGAGGGAGAAGGTCAACTATCTGTGCCATACAAAAAACATTTAATACATTGTATAACTTTTGTGGTGATGTTGGAAAGCCCTCTTGTTTTAAATTTAAACTTCTAGGAAGAAACCATCATATAGTATTCTTACAAGACAAATCTGTTAAATGTGTTGATTGCAATATGTTGTTAATATTCCCAGCAAAAGCACAGACATACCATGCATGTCTTAAGGAGACATAATCATGTAAAAATAATAGGATTGAGAGAAAGATAGACAGATATTTCCTGTAAAGATATATATATATATATATATATATATATATATATATATATATTCTCGTATTTTTCTCCAAAAGTGTGTGTGTGTGTGTGTGTGTGTGTGTGTGTGTGTGTGTGTGTGTGTGTGTGTAAACTTACATATAAATCACTTTTTTCTTATTTTCCTCCTCCAAATCCTAGGTGCGTCTAATGGGCAGGTGTGTCTAGTGGCCAGGTGCGTCTTATGGGGCATGACATATCGTGTGTGGCTTTATGAATATTTGCTGCCCCATAAACCTGAAATATGTAAGCAAATAAGACTTTTATGGAAAATTAAATGTTTTTCTGTAGCCTGCTTTTACTTTATGGTGTTATGAACTTACCTGCTCCTCGAGTCCTTCGCCGTTTTGCGACCTCTGTCAGTCCCAGATGGAAAGTAGCGGTCAGCTCCTCCTGTAGACTTGTGTGTTGTCAGAGGTGCAACAAAATGGCCAATGGTGTAGCTGATGGTGCACCCAGCCTCCCTCATGTACTCTTATTAGTGCAGGTGCACGGGAGGCCACTGAGATCAAGTTTGAATGCACCAATGAGCACATAGCATTTGTCTGGGCTTTCGGGCCCTTAAGGTCGTCTGGGCCATTTTGCCCTGGTATTTTGTGACCAATAGCCATCCTTCTCCATGCCTTCTGTCCTGTTGGTCACCACCCCAAATAAAAAAAGCCCAGCCCCTTAGTGAGTTGTGATTAACATCCCGGCTAATTGGGGCAAAGGCAGCAGTGGAGATTGGAAGTTGCCATATGTGTGGGGATCTGTCAGGCATCACTAGTGTTTTTTTTTTTTTTAACTGGAATCATCTTTAACCCTTTAAGTGCCAGCCTTCCTAGAATTTTTGTCACCCTTTGTTGTCAGACCACGTTTCACTATTTTGCGCTACATATGTTCAACCTTGATTTTTGAAGGGATTTCCAGGGATTTTCCAGGAAAATGATATATTGTTTTTTTCAGCAGAGTCTGAGCTTCAACATGAAATATCTTGTTTGGCCTTTTTTTTGTGTATTCTCAATACTTTGGGGTGAAATATGTGCCAAAAAAATAAAAAAAACAATTTTTTGCAATTTGTAGTATTTTTTGTAATAAAAAATTAAAGTTTGTCAATAAAATTTTATTGCGTGCGAAACCCCAATTTCTTCCGCTCACAGCGGTATCACATATGTATTGGTAGACACCCTTTCCTGCCCAGAAGACTCCCCCAAACTGAAACAGCGCTTTAGGAGATTTTCAGATAACATGCAACTATGTTACGCGCTAAGCGCACCTTGCAGTTTTTCCAGAAAAACAACCCTTTAAATTTGAAATACCCCCCACAAATGATATATTCTCCGGAAGTACACACCTCAAGTTTTCTAGACGTACCAGGCTTGTTGACATGGGCGCAGTTTTCTGGAAGTAATCCCTCAATCAATTCTTTGGTTGCACAGAGTTTCCCTAAAATAGAATAAAAAAGAAGAATTAAAGCCACATTTTCCTAAAAAAAAAATATGTGCAAACAAGTAAAATCTGAAAAAGCAACATCCCCCGAGCAGAACGATACCCAACATGCATAGGTACTGTCAAGGGAAGAGTTGCCAAACACCCCAAAGTAAAGCGTGCACATAACGGTAATTGTACTTGAAATTTTTAGCTCTGCTGACAAAGTGCGCACCTTGCAATTTTTCAGCCAAAACAACCCTTTACATTTGGAATATCCCCACATAAACCATATATTCCCTGAAAGTACACATGTTAAGCTTTCTAAGCGTACTGAGCTTGTTGTAGTGGGCTCATCTTTCTGGAAGTAATCTATTAAAGAATTCTTAGGTTGCACAGGGTTTCCCTAAGAAAAATTATAAAAAAGCAGAATAAAAACCATGTTTTCCTAAAATATCAATATGCAAACAAGAAAAAACAAGTTAAACCTAAAACGTAAGGTCCCCCAAGCAGAACAATACCCAACATGCATAGGTACTATTAACCCTTTTAATTGCCAGCCACTTGAAGTTTTGTCACCCTCTGTTGACAGGTCATTTTCCCCATTTTGCGCCATTTTTAACCGTGATTTTTGCTGGAATTTCCATAAAAATTATATACATATTTTTTGCAGCAGAGTTTAGGCTTTAAAGTGAAATGTCTTGTTTGTAATTTTTTAGACAATTGTCTCCTTTATTTTAAATAAAAAATGTGTTTTATTAATGAAAACCATATTGCATGTGATAGCCCCATTTCTCCCGATTACAAAGGTACCACATATGTATCGGTAGCCTCCACATTCTTGCCCTGGAGACCCCCCAAACTGAAAAGAGCACTTTATAACATTTACAAATAAAATACAACTGCTACCCACACTATAAACATAAGGGATTAATTAAAAAAAAAGACATATGGTCCCCCCTCCCGGGGGGGGGGGGGGGGCATTTTTGGGGGGAATTTTAAGGGTTAGGGTTAGGCTAACAACATTGCCTGGCCAGGACTCATATATCTAAAACAGAAAAACAAGCTCTAAAAGTCATTTAGCTGATTGGTAAATGAAATGTCAGTTTGAACCAGAGAATCATTGGTTCGAATCTCAGACTCACCAGTTTTTTTTTTTTTGGGGGGGGGGGGGTTATTTTATTTCAGAATTGGATTTTTATGTTTACATTCTGTTTTTTTTGCTCTAAACATTTTTAATTTTGACAGTTTTCCCTTCATGTTGGCTCTGCTGCAGAATCTTTCAGTTTACCATTTTCTCTCTCTTTTCTCAACACATTTTTCCATATGATCTTTCTTTCAGCTTTGTGTGTTTTGAGCAAAGCCCAACCCAGGATTTTCACTATCTGGAGTTTTGTTTTGTGCATTTAGGGGCATCCCGACTTGGGATAGATTTTACACATTTGAGTCACCTGGTCTCATAACAAAAGCAGCGCCTCACACACACAGCCGTTACCACTGATTACAGTGTCAGCCTCTGAGGTAAAGTGTTGCTAGGAGACCAGTGGGCTAAATGAAGCAGCTAACTAAATACAACCCAGCAGATCCCCCTATTCAGCAAATGGACTGAGCCATTGTAATTATACAATTTAAAAGTAAGGCATATATTTTTTCCTTTTTCTATCGCCACATTATTTATACACATGTTAGAAGCTATTGTGTGGCTATTTAATTATTTATCTTTTTTAATGCAAATTTTGCAATACTGCTCCTTTAAGGAGTGCCTTTTTGGATTGCAGCTCAAACCTATAATAATAATATTTATTTATATAGCACCAACATATGTCGCAGTGTTTTACAATCAAACCTACTGATTCTTCCCAAATCATGGCATTATGTCATGACATTATGGAATCACGTTTAATCTATTTCAGATAAAGGCAGAAGAAAATTGAGAATAGTAACTGACTAGAAGTTCTTAATCAAGTATAGGCTTTTAAACCACTGATCTGCATATGACTGGATGTTCGACCTGAGATATCTAAATACAGCTTAACATTTAGATTACCACCAGGTATACCAGACAATGTAACAGTTTTTTCTTCTTTGCAGAGATTCATGTACGCTTTTTCTTTGAAGCCAATCAAAATTCAGTCCCGGAAAGGCTCCCCCTTAGCATCTTACTGGGGATAGGACTAAGTTTGAATTATAAAAGCACATAAAATAATACACAGACATATGCTGTCTTCCATTACCAAGTCTTATGAGTGTTAATTCTGTTGCATTTATTAGTTATTATTCTCTAACAACTGAGAGTATTTTTATCTGTACTTCTTAAATTGCAAATGAAAAGGAAATTGTCTGTTATATTCTTTTCTTGTGGTGATTTTATTTAAAATGTTCCATTTTAATCAAGCCTGATCTAAATTAGAAAGAGCGTTTTGCAATTTTACAGTCTGCTGCTTGCACAATGTGAAAAATGCAGATATTACTTTGGGAAATCCATATGGATTACCTTTCCAATTGAATGGAGGTCCCAACATTCCGATAGGAACCATTGTCTTGATTTTTACCATTGTGTATTCAGATGCTGAATCAGTCTCTGTCTGACAAGCTTCAATGACTTCTTTGAGATAAAGTGTGAAATGCTTGTTTTCAGTGGCATAAAATGGTCTAAGGCACACGGGTCAAAGCAGATTTACAGCAAACCAAGTGTAATTAAAGGCACACTTACATTATTTTTCTTTTACATGGTAAACTGATGGAATGACAAATGCTGTACTGATATGTTAAAAGGAGGTTTCCCTGTAAACACTTTACAGCATATGAACACATATAGCGCCTGTTATCATCTTCTTTTCCATACCCAAAACCTGTTCCCAAACCAGAACACAGACTTCAGCCAAAATTCCATGTTCGAATTTGGCGTTCGGCCTGAACATGGTTGATGGGCTGCTGAGCTTTACCCAAGGGTGCAATGGGCTGCTGAGCCTCACCCAAGTGTGCAATGGGCTGCTGAGCCTTACCCAAGGGTGCAATGGGCTGCTGAGCTTCACCCAAGGGTGCAATGGGCTGCTGAGCCTCACCCAAGGGTGCAATGGGCTGCTGATCCTTACCCAAGGGTGCAATGGGCTGCTGAGCTTCACCCAAGGGTGCAATGGGCTGCTGAGCCTTACCCAAGAGTGGTGCAATGGGCTGCTGAGCTTCACCCAAGGGTGCAATGGTCTGCTGAGTGGAGCAGCAGGTACCGCTGCTGTAACTTACATTGCCATTGTGATCCTCTTCCTGTATTTCTTTGAAATCGGCCCCAGACGGGGCTACAGAAAGACGGCCACCAACTCCCATGAGTGAGGACACTCCTACTGCCAGTGAGTGGTGCCGATTTCAACTGGCCAAATATTCTGAGCCAAATGGAGTGTTAAAATACCCCCCCCCCCCAATGTAAAAAATGGGCCCTTATGGAAAATGAATATTGTTAAATATTATGTAAATATACCATATGTGGGGTAACAGATCAGTTATTATTAACTGAATGTAAGCAGGACTTAGATCAGTTATTATTAACTGAATGTAAGCAGGACTTAGCAGCTTAGAAAAGGAGCAGCTAGGCCAGAAATTGTAGATGAATTAGCTAATAGCAGCATTCTGAAACTAAACAATAAAATCAATTTCAACCAAACAAGCAACACAGGTCTGGGGGCAGATTCTGGGAAATTCTTGGAATGCTGAGTAGAGTCAGCACAGTTTTAGTCAAGACCAGTTTCAGTGGCTTGGAAACTCCAAGATTTACCTGCCAGCTTGGAGTTCCGCTTATAGGTTCCCCTGTCAGGAGGGTAAATATATATTTTGCTTGTAAGGTATTCTTTGAATATTCTTAAAAAGGAACATTGAAGGCCATGGAGTCTGAAAGACGCGGGGGATGCAGCCAGTGTGTACACTCAGCTCCGTTCGGCATGGCTTGGCTGCGTATCATACAGAAGGCTTAGCCATCAGACGAGCTGAGTGAATGCGAGTGCACTGATTGTACGGACGGGACGCTCAGCCTATCAGCGCGCTTGTTCATGTCTGAGTCTGCATCATGGGAGCAACAGGAATGTGAGTGACCTAGGGGCATATACACAGCGGGGCATTCCAATTTGGGATGCCCCAACTGAGAGAAACAACAGCCCAAAAAGTGAAAATATGGTGTGTTGTTCCTCTTTAAGTCTTAACCCTGCAGTATCAAATTTATTTGATTTATTTATAATGATCAATAACACATATTTTTGTATATAAATGTTGTATACTTGCATCATATATTCACACATAAATAACAAATACATTTGATACTGCAGGGTTAATGTGAATACTCTGACCACAAGACAAGGCACATCTGATCACAAGACAAGGCACACCGATACATGTTTACGTCGTTACATCGTTCAAATATCAGAACGTGCGATATATTAATCATTGTGAGCCGTACTACCATTTTCCCTCTAGTAACTAAAACATCTCAAAAAATGAAGGTAACTTGCACAATGTTTTTGACATATAAAACATTTTTTAATATATGCATAAGAACTGTTACTAAATAATATTTATCCATCTTTCATACACAGGGGCATTGAAAAAGCCCATGGAGGGCGAAACATGTCTGCCCTACAAAAAAAGAAAATATAGATTGAACCATAATGGTGAAAGAAATAATTTATTGGATATATTCATATGTTTAATTATTATCATGGGACTTGAATAGTATGAAAATGGAAAGAAGTTTTTAATATGAACGATTTTTAATGATATAGACAGAAACTATTGTGATGTGGCCATGTGTAACGGCTCAAAACCTATACCAGGGCAAACCTAGCCTCTGATCTTGAATGTGCAGTGAGGGACATCCCTCATTGCAGCCAGGGAGGGGTATCCCTCCAATACAACCAGTGAGTGGCATCCCTTATTACAGCCAAGTGAGTGGCATCCCTCATTACAGCCAAGTGAGGGACATCCTTTGTTACAGCCAGTGAGGGGCATCCCTCATTACAGTCAGTGAGGGGAATACCTTGTTACAGCCAGTGAGGGGCATCCCTCATTACAGCCAGTTAGGGGCATCCCTCATTACAGTCAGTGAGGGGAATCCCTTGTTACAGCCAGTTAGGGTCATCCCTCATTACAGGCAGTTAGGGGCGACACAGACACACACAGACACACTCGCCAATGCAGCCAATTTCTCCCTCCTGCGCAATCTCCAGCGAGGTTCCTTCCTGGAGTCCCGCCCACCCACTGAACCACCAATGAGCTTTAACCTACTGGGTGAATGTAGTGGACTGAGGTGGGAAGCACTTTGGCACAGATCCTTCCACCACCCAGAAAACAACATAAGCCGTGCCTCCTGTAGCCTACTCCTCTTACTCTGCTTCCTCCTCAGCTTCTTCCTCAAGCAGTCAGTGCAGCCCCTGCAGAACCAATTTGAGCACTGCCATGGGAAAATGTCAGTATGCGGTGCTAAAGCTCATTTGTCTAAGCAAAAGACGCCACACCACCCAGGAGCTGTGGAGCAGCAGTCCAGGTCCAGACAGATGAGTGGCTGCTGGCATTGGACCTGAAGCCTGGCAAGGTGGTGTGCGATAATAGCCCAAAACTTGTAGCAGCATTGGGCCAAGGTGGGTTGACACACTTCCCGTGCTTGGCGCATTATCCAGGGATGCCGGAGCTGCTGCATAAAGTGTGTAGCGTGTGCTCACAACTTCGGCGTTCCCACCCCAGCAGGTTCCAAAATGCCCAGTTGAGACGAAGTGCAGACCAGCAACACCAGTGTGCAGTGTGCGCAATGCTGCAGTGCTTCCAGTAGGCCACCAATATGGTCAGCACTGATGACGCCATCATCAGCGCTACAAATTCCATCCTTTACCTGCTTGAAAAAACACTGCGCAGGCCATGACTGATGAGGAGGAGGAAGCAGAGGAGGAGGAGGAAGGCCCATTTTTCCCGCTGTCAGGGCAGTGTACACATGGCTCGCAGGGTGGGCTGCTGAACCAACAGAGGACAGTTTTGGAGGAATCGGTCCAACTTTCTCTCACAGCAGGGTGGCACTCAGCGCAGCTCACAGTCGTCAAATAAAAATACATTTTGCTGTGTGTGTGTTCTTTTTACATTTAACCCTTTGTGAACTGGTAAGGGATCCATGAGACCCCTATAGTAGTTCACAAGGTTGTATTTTAGTTGTATTTTATTTGTAAATGTTAAAAAGTGCTCTTTTTTGTTTGGGGAGGGTTTGGGGAGGGAACAAGAGGCTACATATGTGGTATCGTTGTAGTCGGGAGATATTGGGCTTTCACGTGCAATATGATTTTCTTATATAAATTTAATGTTTAATTTAGAGTAAACTAGACAATTTTTTTTACATTTTTTTCCCCCCAAAAAAATCCCCCCAAAAATTAGAAAAGTACACACAAAACATTTGTGTTAAAGCCTGAACTTCTGGAAATTCCAGCATAAACATAGCGCAAAATGGTGAAAAATTACCTGTCAACAGAGGGTGACAAAATCTCAAGTAGGCTGGCAGTTAAAAGGGTTAAAAGTACCTATGCATGTTGGGTATTGTTTTGTTTGGGGGACCTTGCGCTTTCAGATCTTGCTTGTTTTTTCTTGTAAGCATATTGATATTTTTGGAAAATGGGAATTTATTCTGCTTTTTTATACATTTTTTAGGGAAACCCTGTGCAACCAAATAATTCTTTGAGGGGTTATTTCCAGAAAGATAAAGCCACTACAATAAGCTGGGTAAACTCAGAAAGCTTAACATGTGTACTTTCAGGTAATGAATGTTGTTTTGGCTGAAATAGCGCAAGGTGCGCACTTTGCATAGCTGAAATTTTCAAGTAAAATTTCTAGAGATGAGCGAATTTATGAAAAGTTCGATTCGGCCGATTCGCCGAAATTTCCGGAAAAAACTGTTTCGGTCAGAATCTATTTGCGGCGAATCACTATTAAAACGGCTATTTCTGGTCTTCCGACTGCCTCAATAGGGTTGTAGAACATTTTGCCTTGCTGTAACATGCATAGGATGCGTGCTGGGTTAGTGAAATAACACTGTAAAGAAGTATGACATGCAGATCAGAGGCATCGCTATTAGAATCGCTGTCGCAGAGCGGCACAATTACAGAGCCTTGAGGTGGCATCAGCATAAGGAGTCCATATATTGCCTGAAAAACACACCCTGGAGTTGGTAGCAGCATAAGGAGCCCATATATTGCCTGAAAAACACATTGGAATTGGCAGCAGTATTAGGAGCCCATATATTGCCTGAAAAACACATTGGAGTTGGCAGCAGCAGCATAAGGAGCCCATATATTTCCTGAAGGACACACCCTGGAGTTGGCAGCAGCATTAGGAGCCCATATATTGCCTGAAAAACACATTGGAGTTGGCAGCAGCATTAGGAGCCCATATATTGCATGAAAGACACACCCTGGAGTTGGCAGCAGCATAAGGAGCCCATATATTGTCAGAAAAACACATTGCAGTTGGCAGCAGCATTAGGAGCCCATATATTGCCTGAAAGGCACACCCTGGAGTTGGCAGCAGCATTAGGAGCCCATGTATTGCCTAAAAAAGACATTGGAGTCGGCAGCAGCATTAGGCGCCCATATATTGCCTGAAAAACACATTTGAGTGGGCAGCAGCATAAGCAGCCCATATATTGCCTGAAAGACACACCCTGGAGTTGGCAGCAGCAGCAGCCCATATATTGCCTGAAAAACACATTGGAGTGGGCAGCAGCATAAGCTGCCCATATATTGCCTGAAAGACACACCCTGGAGTTGGCAGCAGCAGCAGCCCATATATTGCCTGAAAAACACATTGGAGTTGGCAGCAGCAGCAGCATACGCAGCCCATATATTGCCTGAAAGACACACCCAGGAGTTGGCAGCAGCAGCAGCATTAGGATCCCATATATTGCCTGAAAGACACACCCTGGAGTTGGCAGCAGCATAAGGAGCCCATATATTGCCTGAAAAACACATTGGCGTTGGCAGCAGCATTAGGAGCCCATATATTGCCTTAAAAACACATTGGAGTTGGCAGCAGCAGCAGCATACGCAGCCCATATATTGCCTGAAAGACACACCCAGGAGTTGGCAGCAGCAGCAGCATTAGGAGCCCATATATTGTCTAAAAGGCACACCCTGGAGTTGGCAGCAGCAGCATAAGGAGCCCGTATATTGCCAGAAAAACACATTGGAGTTGGCAGCAGCTTAAGCAGCCCATATATTGGCTGAAAGACACACTCTAGAGTTGGCAGCAGCAGAATAAGCAGCCCATATATTGCCTGAAAAACACATTGGAGTTGGCAGCAGCAGCATAAGCAGCTCATATATTGCCTGAAAGACACACCCAGGAGTTGGCAGCAGCAGCAGCATTAGGAGCCCATTTATTGCCTGTAAAACACATTGAAGTTGGCAGCAGCATTAGCAGCCCATATATTGTCTAAAAAACACATTGGAGTTAGCAGCAGCATTAGGAGCCCATATGTTGCTTAAAAGACACCCAGGAGTTGGCAGTAGTAGCAGCAGCAGCAGCATTAGGAGCCCATAAATTGCCTGAAAAACACATTGGAATTGGCAGCAGCATTAGGAGCCCATATGTTGCCTGAAAAACACATTGGAGTTGGCAGAAGCATAAGGAACCCATATATTGCCTGAAAGACACACCCTGGAGTTGGCAGCAGCATTAGGAGCCCATAAATTGCCTGAAAGACACACCCATGAGCTGGCAGCAGCAGCAGTAGCATTAGGAGCCCATATATTGCCTGAAAAACACATTGCAGTTGGCAGCAGCATTAGGAGCCCATATTTTGCCTGAAAGACACACCCAGGAGTTGGAAGCAGCAGCAGCATTAAGAGCCCATATATTGCCTGAAAAACACATTGGAGTTGGCAGCAGCATTAGGAGCTCATATGTTGCCTGAAAGAAACACCCTGGAGTTGGCAGCAGCATTAGGAGCTACCATGAATCAGCTACTACCATGGATCAGCCATTGGTGAGTGGAAATCCTGGCTGATCCATGCCTGATTCATCTTCATAAAGGTAAGTCTCTCCACATTTTTTCGTGGACAGACTAGTTCTCCTTGGCGTGACTCTGGCCCCCGCCGCACTAAACACCCGCTCAGATGTCACACTACTGGCCAGGCAGGACAGCTTTCCCAGGGCAAACTCTGCCAGTTGTGGCCACAAGTCAAGTTTGGCTGCCCAGAAGTCCAGCCGATCCTCAAGGTGCGTTGGCATGGTCATTTCAAGATATGACACAACCTGCTTGTTCAGGCCCTGCTGCAGGTCTTACTGCTGCTCATGAGTAGCCTCACTATGCGGGTGAAGAAATCTACTCATTAGCGAATGAAGACTGAGGCTGCTGCTGATGGAGCTGCTGCTCCTGCAACCCCCCCAGCAGCCATGGCAGTGGAAGGTGAGCGCAGAGGTCCCCCTGTCAGAGAACCAGGACTGTTCCCTCTGTAGTCCAGCAGAGGGCGTCTGTTCGTCTATGCCGGAGAACCAGAACTGTTCCTCCTGTTGACCAGCAGTGGCCCCCTGTGAGTCCTCACTACTGAGCATGTGCAGGGGCCTATAAAAACAGACAAGGCCTGTCCTCAATTGCCAGTTGGTCTTTTCCTGCATGCTCCTGAGTTCCTGTGATTCCTTCCTGTGTACCGACCCAGCTTGCTTTTGACTACGATCCTGCTTTCCTGACGACTTTGGCTTGTTTTGTGACCACGATCCTGATCTGCCTGCCCACGACCTCTGCTTGTTTCTCGACTTTGATCCAGATCTGCCAGCCCACGACTTCAGCCTGCCTCACACTCCCAGATCAGCTCTGGTCTGTCTCCTACCCGGAATTCTGCAAAACCCACTCCTAGGTTGCCTGACCTGGGGCCTTCCTGCAGCCCAGCCTATCCTCACCATCAGAGGCTCTAGTGAATACCAGGTTGGTCCTTAGACTCCAGGCTTCCCGGGCGAGAGGTGAGCAGTGTTGCCGTCTCCGCAATCAGGGTTCACACCCGGTGTTCTGACACCCCCTGAGTCAGACCTGCGAGAGTATGGACGATGGCGCAGATAGGCATTGGCCAACTGACTACGTAGAATGTCTTTGTAGTAGGTCAGTTTGTCCTCCCTCTCAGTGGGTGTAAAAAATGCCCCCATTTTGTGCCGGTAGGGAGGGTCCAATAAGGTGGAGAGTCAGAAGTCATCCCGCTGAAAAATGTAGACAAATCTGCGGTCACTACGCAAGCACGTGAGCATGCATCGTGCCATTTGTGCAAGTGACTCGGAGGGAGTTCCTGTCTCCATCTCCACTGCATACTGCTCCTCTGGCTGCTCCTGCTCCTGCTCTCCTGTCAGATAACTATATAAACCGCCCATTTCACCAAAACTAAACTGTGCTTCACTGTGCTCCTCCTCCTCAGCTCCCACAGCGTTTATGTGGCCGTGAAATGTATGTGCCATGTCTCCAGTGCCCTGACCAGCCATGGTTTCCAACATGTGTTGCATTACATGAAGCAGTGGAATCACGTCGTTCATCCCGTAATCCTGGCGACTCATAAATAAAGTGGCTTCCTCAAAGGGCCTGAGCAAGCGGCAGGTGTCACGTATGAGCTGCCACTGGTTTACATTAAAGTTACACAGGGGAGTCCCCCTATCTGCTTGGATGATCAAGAAATCATTGATGGCTTTTCTCTGTTCGTATAACATATGTGGGTTGGAATTCCAATCGGTGGAAGCATCGCAAATTAGACTTTGTTGGGGGATACCGTTCTGACGCTGTAGCTCAAGATGGGTGTGCTTGGCGGTGTAGGAGTGGCTGAAGTGCATACAAAGTTTCCTTCCTCTTTTTAGGATGTCTTGCAGATGGGGGGAAGACTTCAGAAAACGCTTGACAACTAGGTTGAACACGTGTGCCATACAGGGCGCATAGCTCAGGCTTCCTTGTCGCAGTGCAGACAAGATGTTTGTGTACATATATTGCCCCTGACCACAGTTACAGCTCCAGATGTCGGCGCTGCCGTGCACTTTGGTGCACACCGACAGGCTCAAGGACTGGCCCACCTTCTGTTCAACAGATTTGTGCAGGGATTGTACTGCCTTCTTTGCAAAGAAATGACGGCTTGGGACTCTCCACCTCGGCTCGGCACAAGCCATCAGTTCTCTGAAAGGTGCAAAGTCCACCACCTGAAAAGGGAGGAACTGCAACACCAGCAACTTGGACAGGAGCACATTTAGCTTCTGCGCCGTAGGATGAGTGGGCGCATACTGTTGTCTCTTGGACATGGCTTCGCTGATGGTTTGCTGGCGGGATGAATGACCTGTAGTAGGAGGAGCAGGAGCATCTGGAGCGACAGAGGATGTGTATGACGCACAGCTACCTTCGGCTGAGGTGCTGGAGCCTTGGCTGGCTGAAATTGGGAGCAGCGTGGCACTGGCTGACGCAGCAGGCTGGACCCCCACTTCGGAGCCTCGGTTCTCCCAGGCCGCTTTATGGTGACGCTGCATATGTTGCCACAGGGCCATGGTACCAACATTGGGGCCCTGGCCACGCTTGACCTTCTGTCTACACATCTTGTATGTGGCCAGGTTACCCTCCTGCGGATGCTTGATGAAAAACTGCCACACTGCCGAATAGCTAATTTTTCCACCAACAGAACCCCTGCTCCACTACCTCCCGGGAAGGTAGCCTGCCGCGCAGCAGGTGGTCTACCCTGCACACGTTTGGCTCCAGACATCCCAATTCTGCCACCATGCTGACTGCCAACCATACTACCACCTTGCTACCTCAGCTGCTGACTCAGGGCAACCTGTGACTCTCCTGATGATGATGAAGCCCCTTCTGCACCAGGCTCCCAAGTGCGATCGGCTTCATCATCATCATCATCATCGAGTTGTGTCTGCACGTCACTGATGTCCTCCTCGGTTTCCTCAACAGCGTCTGCGGTTGGAGCCACACCACCTCCCACTCCACTCTCCTCCTCAGTGTTTGTCTGCCTAGCAAAAGAAGCGACGGATGTCTCCTCCATTTCTTGGCTGGGCAGTAGCAGCTGACTGTCCTCTAACACATCGTCCTCACTGAATAGTGGAGCTGAACCCAAAGCATAAGATACGTTGGCTGGAGGGGGGGGGCGTAGAACAGAGGCAATGGAAGGACAGGGGCTGCGCCCGGGCCATGCCAACTCAGGGTTGAGTCCGAGGAACCTGCCGACTATTGACTTTGGGTGTCAGATGTCACTTGTGATGAGGTGGATGACTACGTTAACCAATCAATGACAGCAGATGCGTTGCTGGTCGAGACACGACCGCTAGCAGATACCGGGAGATCAGGCCTCTCACCGCGACTCCTGATGCCACTCGCCCCTAGTCTGCTGCAACCTCTGCCTGATGAATCTAGGCCTCTCCTCGGTGCACATCCTGGCACATCTCTGCCTGACATTTTTACTGCGTTTAACAGTGAAAAAGTGACTTTCTTTACAAAATGCACAATGTTAATAGACAGGTACTCTTCAAATATTAATGCTAGCATGCTTTTTAAAGAATGACACCAGGAAAAGGAAAAGCTAAATAGGCAGGTGTGGTATTAACACTAAATAGGCTTTAATGCAAACACTTTAAACTTTCCCTGTCTTTCTCTGTCACTGTCACAGCCTCTCTCCTTCTCTATCTGTCCCTCGCTCGGCTCCTTCTGTTCCTTGTTCTATCTATCTCTCCCTCTCTGCGTGATCTGCTCTGGCTGCAATACAGTGTCAGAATGAGCTTCCGCAAAATGGCCGCCGCTTATATAGGGCTGTGACATCATCAGGAAGCCTGGCTGCTCATAGGTAGCATGTGACGCCTACCCAGGATTTCTTGCCCCATGGGACATGTCCTGACATGTGGATCCACCATTTTAGATCGGCTGGATAGTAGTAAATGGAGTTTTAAGGAAGCGCTTCGAGCGATCGAATAGCGGCGATATTCGGAATTGTTACGGATCGAATTTTTCATCAAATTCGTAACGAATTCGGGTTCGATACGTTCATCTCTAAAAATTACCCTTAGATGCATGCTTTACGATGAGGTGTTTGGCAACCCTTCCCTTGACAGTACCTATGCATGTTGGGTATTGTTATGTTCGGGGGGACCTTGCTTTTCAGAATTAACTTGTTTTTTATTGTTTGCATATTGTTTTTTTTTTTTTAAATGTGGCTTTGTTTCTGCTTTCTCAATCTTGTTTAGGGAAACCCTGAGCAACCAAAGAATTCATCGAGAGATTACTTCCAGAAAACTGTGTCCATGCCAACAAGCCTCGTACGTCGCGAAAGTATGAGTGTGTACTTCCAGAGAATATAAAGTTTGTAGGAAGTTTTTCAAATGTAAGGGGATGTTTTTCTTGAAAAATTGCAATGTGTGCATAACAGTTGTATTTTATCTGAAAATCTCCTAAAGCACTGCTTCAGTTTGGGGTCTCCTGGGGAGAAAAGGATGTCTACCAATAAACATGTGGTATCGTTGTAACTGGAAGAAATTGGGCTTTTACACGAAATATCATTTTATTAAAAAGATACATTGTAAAATTTAGATTTAAAAAAAAAAAATTGCACATATTTCACCCAAACATATTGAGAATACACTTGCAAAATGAAACACAAGACATTTCATGTTAAAGTCCAGACTCAAGTCCAGATTGGTATGACAACGGAGGGTGACAAAAACTCTAATTAATATCACTTTAAGATAAGTTATACTATAATTATTAGGTAAATATGTGTGTACTGTGGTTCATTTTACACTTTATCCCAAAGACTAAAATCTGCATAATTAATTTTAGTTAACATTGGGTTTGGGATGAAATGGATTCTTTAAGTGCAATCAAGGCCTCATTCTGCTATCTAGCTGTGGAGGCAATAAAATAATGGAAATAAAAGGTTACCATGTTTAGGTACGTTGGTTTGTCAAGCGTATCTCCCGCATTAATAACCTATCCTATTTTTGTGTCAATGCTTCTCTTCACAGCTGCCTTCATTTACAAGGGCTAATTAGATGTCTAACATTGAGAGTCATAATTTTAATTGGCATAAACAATTAGGTGTTTGGTGTCACTATTACATACATTTTCGTACGTCATGGTTGGCACACACCACTTTGATAAAACTGTGTAGTTAATGAATAAACCTAGTAATAAACTAATTAGACTTAACTAATATCAAAGTTAAATAACAAACTTTAACCTTTAAACTTTCTTCTGAGAATTTATGTATCAAGTCCAGTCTCCAGGACACATGCTTGCCAAAGGCCCCAAGCCCATTACATGGCATGATTTGGTAGATTAAATAAATGAACTGAACATGAAATGAACATAAAATGAAATGAACATGTTTGTCTGTGGTCTGAGTGACCATTCCCCCACCAGAAGCAGCTTAAACATGACTGACTGCTTAGTCACCACCCAGCTCTGGCCAGATGAGTCCTGTTTTTTAAATATGAGGTATAACTGTTAACTAAGACTGTTAGCTGACCGGTGGACCTTGGTTTAAAAAGTATAGAGCTGATACCCTCAGATGGACCAACATGTGCACTAAAAGCAGGGCCGAATTATAGGCAAGCCACAAGGAACAAGTGTCTCTGGGCCTCCACGATTTGCCCTGCAAGAGAGCCTCCACCAATTTTGGGGCTATGGTTGGGGTCCTGGCCCTCAACCACATGCCCTTGTAGGGGTGTATGCCTGAGGCCTCTCTCCAATGACATTTCCAGTGACTTGTTTGCCCTCCTAGGTCCAGAAATCCAGCACTTGGAAGCGTATCAACCTGGCACTCATGAGCAACAGTACCGGGACTCTGTGGTGCCACCGCTTGATCCAGTTGGCCTTGATCCACGTATCCTTGTAGGGGTATATATCTGAGGTTCTCCCTTTTCCAGTGATACCAGTGGGTTGTTAGCTCCCCTAGGTCCAGATTCCCAGGATGATATGTAGCCTTGGTTCTCCAGATCCAAGGAGACTAGAAACCAAATGGAAGGGGCATGAGGCATTTGCCATGCAAGGGCATTTGGATCCAATCCACAGATTCAGTCCTGATACTGTTGCTCGCCAGAACCGGGGTATAAAAATCAGTGGATGAAGCTTGTTCTGCAGCTGAAGATCTCAGATACGTTCCCTGTAAATTGGGGCTTCCTTGCCACCATGGTCTTGGAAAACGGGGACTCGGAAGTGGTCCTCCCTGGGCGAGATGCATCAATTTCCAGGGAGACCCACTTTGGAGCCCTGGATCACCGGACTTAGGGGGGCTAGCAACCAACAGGACGTGCCAAGGACAGCGTGGTGAGGACTGAAGCCAGTCAAGTGGTGGACAGTGCAGAGCACACAACAGGATTCTCCAGCCCAGATCAGCAGTTATGTCAGTCACCTACCTATCTACCTACCCACCTACATGCCTACTGCCCCACCCACTAATTTACCACCTACCCACTCACCTTCCTACCTATCTACCTGCCTGCTGGCCAACTTAGCTACCTATCCAACTGCCCAATGACTTACCCACCTACCTACGTACCTGCCCACTCGCCTCCCTATCAATGACCTGGAGCGGCAGCTGGCATCCCTGGCAAGATGTCCAGTGCTTTCATACCCCACCCCCAGTGCTGAGACGGGGGTTACAAAAAAAAGCCTTACCTCTCCCATAATTTATACTGGTGACAGCCAGGAAAAAAAGGTCTACCTACACAAGAATAGGAATAAGACAAGCCTGTAGCAACTTCTTGCCACAGAGGACTGTGAGAGCCCAGTAGCTGTGTTGGAGGATATGTGTTGGAGAACTCAGGGCAAGGAGACCCCCCCTCCCCAGTAGCCCTTGAGAGCTCAGAGCCCAGAGAGCTGACCATTGCAGACCCAATATCCACAGATATCTGTCTATATGTAGATTCTACACCCCCCCAAAAAAAAAAAAATATGCAGAGCTCAAGCAGATGCACTCCCCTGCCCTGGTCAAAACTGTCTATTTTTTATTTTTATTTACTGGGTGCCCCCTCAGGAAGTAAACCACTCCAAGGAGTTGTCTAAATTACATTTGTAAAGCTTGTTAACCCTGCTGGTGGCAACACTAGGTGTGCACTATAAACAGGAACTGGAGCTGTGTAAAGTGTTGTCCCCTGGCAGAGAAAAGAAGCTACACTTCAAAGAGCCCTAAAAGCAGCACTGCAGTGGAACAGTATAATTTGTGCACCTACACCGTTCCTTGCAGCTCTGAGTTAGAGATGGTCCTGGTTCACAGGGACATTGAATGAACCTCTCTTTCCCCCTTATGCCCCCAGTGAACCCTGTTTTACAGAGATACTCACCTTTATGCAGCAGAACTCTACATGCTACAAGCTTGTAGGTTCCTTCAGTAAGATGCATGCATCAGTACAGTGCTCAGCTACCTCCTGTCCCTCATCATAAATAGCTTAATAGGCAATTTTGGCTTCTTAAGGATCTTAAACTGTAAAGGCATCCAAAACTGGAATGCCCCAGTGGTGTTCATGAAAAAGGACCTATAGCCTTTTTTTACTTTAGGTCCACTTTAAGCAGCCCCATTGGCAGGTTATTTCTTAAGGGAGTGGGCAGTTACTAAATAGAAAATAAATAAGGTGAAAATATTCTTGGGTCCAGCAGGGGTGCCGTGGACATGTGGAAAGGCTGAGGGCCAGCATGGAAGGATTGTTTGTTGAAGGAAGGTATGTCAGTACTGAAGGTTTGTGGTCAGTAGGCAGGCCTGGCAGGGCTGGGGGTCAGTATGGAATAGTTGTGGGTGACAGGGAAGCATGGAAGAGCTGCAGATCAGCATGAAAGGATTGTGGGTGGCAGGGAGATATGGTAGTGCTGCCGGTCAGAATAGAAGGGTTGTTGGTGGCAAGGAGGCATGGCAGGGCTATGGGTAAGCATAAAAAGGCTGCGGGTTAGCTTGGAAGGTTTGTGGCAGGAAGGCATGGCAGGGCTGCAGGTCAGCATAGAAGGGATCCGCAAAGCATTACAGTATAGCAGGTATTTTTGTGGGAGACTTTGAGAACCACTGTTGTCTCCTAAAGTGGCACAAACCCTCAGCAGCTAGGCCATTTCTAACACACCATCTAAAGGGAGATCCTATCCCATAGACAAAGATGAACCCTCAGGAAGGCCCGCAGCCTCACTTTTCGGGGTCTTATCCGCATACACCTCAACTTGAGGAGGGGGATGTGAAACCCTACAGGTCACCCAATATACTCACCTTCTCCCCCGGTCCCACGTGACGTGCACGGCAGAGCCGCATCCCAGCTATCCCTTTAGCAGGATGCGTGCCAGCGCCAGGCATTTTTGAATGGCCGATGCGAGCACGCTTCCTGTTAGAGGGTAGTGAGGATGCAGCCAATGGCGCACTCGGTGTGCATATTGGAATTCAGCTGGACTCAGCTCCTGTTCCCAGCAATATAGTGGCTTTCTTATATACATGAACGTCCAGAGGTATGCTGATCTTCAGATATATTTTGCTATATATACTAAATTACAGACTATTGACAAAATCAGTCACTTTTTTGTTAATGTTTTATTCACCAGCTTGACAACAATGTATGATGTTGGAATAGCCCCATACAATTAGAGGGTCAAAACTTGTTCATCCATTTAACTCTATTTAGAGTATGCACTTTGGGACAACAGAATAGATGCATTGTAAAGAAGTTTGGCTTCTCTTTTCTAACTTAACAGTGTTTTTTAAAAATGAATCATGAATCAGTTCATGAATGTTGCTGCTGGAGATCTTTCTCCAATTCTCTTCTCCTTTCACACCAGTGACTGCATCTACACAGCTGACATTATTAAAATCTTAAAATTTGGCAAGGACACCAGTCATGGGTCTAATTAGAAGCAGAGAAAAGGAGCTTCTTTTAAATACAGGCTGAATAACTGTTTAACAAGATAACAAGCATGTTTTATGCCTAAAGAACTGATCTAGCTACTTTCAAGAAATTAAAAAGAAAAAAGCAAACGTAAGCATAGATCAATGTCTATATGTCCATTCCTGAATTATTTTTTAACATTTTTTTTATCAAAGACATAGACAATACAACCTTACATTAACGTACAAAGGTGGGTGAAGTAGACAGTCAAATAGCCATACAGCGTTGTACAAAGTATCTAACTTCTCATTACACTAGACAGCACACTAAATTCCTGGAACAAAGGCTAAGGAAAGGGTAACACGTTATACCATAAATATGCAGGATAGGCCTTTAAGTCACATGCCGAATCATCAATTTGCAACCACCTACCCTAGATTTTTTCAAACTTATTCTGACAGCCCCTCGCCTCATATGTATGTTTGTATAAAGGGAGTGCTTTATTTATCAGGCTTATCCACATTGTGACAGAGGGGGAGTCGGGGTCCCTCTACTTTAGAGCAATACATTTTATGGCAAAGAAGAACAATAAACGGATAAATAATTTATTTATCTTTCCTAAGTGCAGGTCTGTGTAGATTCCCGTTAAGCATGCTCTCAAGTTCTTGACCCTGGAGAGGTGCAGATTATCAAAGCTAAAATCCGAAATGAAACACATGTATGTGGGAGCATTCCCACATCATATGACAGAAGTCCCCCCACCTCTGTACTACATTTCTGTAAATTTTCATTCGGGACTCATCTTATGCATCTGTTTGAGGGTTTAATAGATCTGATGAAAGACATTCAGCTGAATCGGCCTATCTCTGGAGGAGATCACTGTTGCAATATAGATCGTATTAAATTCTTCCCATTCTTTGTCTGACAGGTCTTCCACCATGTAAGCCCACTCGTGCCATGTGATTTATCTTTTTGTCAGTTATTATTATTATTATTATTATTGTTTATTTATATAGCGCCATCATCTTCCGTAGCGCTTTACAAAGTAGTAATTACAGACAGGGTAGAAACATACGGTATATATACTATTTCAAATGCAGTTTTACAGAGTTGACAATCGATATTCTGAGTACAAGATACAATAGGGGAGAGAGCCCTGCCATTGCGAGCTTACAGTCTAAAGGATGTCCGTAATAAAGGAAAAATACAACTGAGATGTGCTGATTACTTTTTTTTTTAATAAGAGCTTTTCAATCTCTGTTACTCCCAAAACTACAGTGTCCCCCTGAAATTGCGCCCTTGGTGCATGTCTAAGTTTCAAGTATCGAAGTCAGCCCCCTGTGATTTGAAACACCATTTGCATCTGTCTAAACGACAAGAAGGCTCCATCTGAGAAGAGCTGATGAATATATTTGATGCCACAGGCAACCACCAGCCACCTTGGCAAATTCAGCCAGGTTCGGATCGAATTATTGTGTGAGCTCACAAGGCCTGTTTCTGCTATTAGACATAAAGTTCTCTTAAATAGCTTTATGGAACACTGAAACGTATACACTATATAATACGAATATAGATCAGGTAGGGCCAAGACTCCTTGTGTGATCAGCAAGGTTAAAGTATCCCACACTAGTCTGTGTCCCCTCTCATCCCGTTCGACACCTAACATTGATTTTGTCTTATCAAAGAATATTTTGGGGACCAGGCTTGGATCATTCATTAGTACATAGAGCAGTTTGGGCAGGAAAATAATTTTAACTAGGTTGACCCGGTCCAGCAGGTTCCGAGATAATGAAGACCATTGCTTGGTCTTAGCTTCCAGTGCCTCCATGACTGGTTCCTTTCCCACCTTCGATATCAGCCCAATAAGGGCTTCTCTCATTGATGGGGGAAGTTCGCCCTTATCTTCCGCATTTTGTATATTTTGCATAGCAACGTTGCCAGGCGGTCCTTGTACATAAAGAACCATTTGGCCGTTAATCCGTCTATGCCTGGTGACTTGTGCAAGTCTCTCAGTACTAATCCTGTTTCATTCAAAGATATGGGGGGGGGGGTCCAGGGTGTGTGCCTGGTTGGGTGACAGGGCCAGGAGGGGGACAACAGCCAGGTAGTCAAGTAGCTCCTGTTTGGAATATGTCATTCTGGAGGAGTACAGGCTAGAGTAGAATTCCTGAAAGGCCTTGGCAATTTTTGAGGGGTGCACCAAAATCCTACCCACCCATCTGATATACTAGGGATTGCTGCTGAGGGGGAGTCAGTTCTAGCAAAGTATGCTATTAGCCGGCCACTTTTGTTATCAAATTCATATATTTTTTGCTCCTGTTGCAGGAGTTTTTTTTGGCTTGCTTTAAAAGACCTTACCCATATTCTCTATGAAATGTCTGCCAAATGCCATGCTTGTCTACAGGGGTCCTGGGCATATCTAGACTCTGCAAAAACCATTTTCTGTTCTGCTGTGGAGATATTTATGGTAGTCTCCTTAGAGAGCTTGCCAATATTTTCCATGAAGGCCCTTCGGGTGTATGCCTTAAAGGCGTTCCATACTGTTGGTAAGGGTGCACTATCCTCATTTTCTGACCAATAATTAGAAATGTCTAGGCCCCGCCATTCTTTGCTGGCTCCTGTACCCACTGGGTGTTAACCTTCCACAACCTGTGTAATCATGTGTACTTAACACCAGGGATAACAGTACCGAAGGGTGATCAGATATAGCTCTCAGTAAGTATTCTCTTTTGTGCACTATGCACATAGCTTCTTGTCATCATCTTGTGAGAGTCTGAAAGACAGGAACAATGAAGTGTACCCGGGTTCTGCCATCTCCATACGTCTTTAAGGCCATGCTTTTCTAGCCAATGAGGAAAATATGTGGGGTTGCGAGCAGATCGGGATGACCTATCTAGGTAGGGGTCAAGGACCTATTTAAATCTCCCACTTTAATAATTGGGCCCTACATAATGGGGTATAATTTGAGCCTCATTGTTTACAAAATCTCACATATACTGTTGCAATTGTGCATGGCGTGTTCTCTATCAAAAGCTTAATGACAATAAATCCGCAACTTCTGCTCGTAGTAACTGGAGTTTGTGGCATTATAGGATTGAGAAATCCAGGGGTATTTTAGAGCCAATACTTTAGAATCTGTTAACTAGGTCTCTTGTAG
Source organism: Gastrophryne carolinensis (assembly GCA_027917425.1). Classification (NCBI taxonomy): domain Eukaryota; kingdom Metazoa; phylum Chordata; class Amphibia; order Anura; family Microhylidae; genus Gastrophryne; species Gastrophryne carolinensis. Next base: position 85,979,820 of record CM051235.1, on the reverse strand, counting down.
ACATACAAGAAATAGAGGGACAACTTCTTGTAAAAATAAAAAAACACAGCTCTCTTGATCCTGTAATTGAAGCCCCTCATGTTGCAGGATATGATCTTAATTTTGCCAGTATTAGATCTACTATCCATCAGAAGATTACACACTGCCAAACATACAATTACGCTTAACTATAGAAAAAAACCCAATCCTTGGATCCTTACCTATCCCCTACCTATACCCTAACCAACCCTACACTACTCCTAACATGAAGTGTTCCTAGACCCTAAACTTCTTAGCTGTTACTACTGGGTGAATAAAATCATCCTCAACCCCTTAACACGTTTTGATTTAGGTAAAGTATCTTTCCCCTGTCCTCACTCGAAGTCAGGTTGCCAGGGAGCAACAAGGTATAGTCATCGCTATACGATCCAGACTACATTTATTCAAAATTCTGAACCACTTGGAACTAAATTCTTTATCCTCCTTGCAAAAGGTTGGATGTATAGCCAGGCATAATCCCCGAGGTATGCACTTGGGTGGGGTTTAATGTGGTCGTGAGAGAAGTGAGACTAGTGGTGCTGCCATATTTAAAAATTAATCAATTATGTTCTGCCTGTGTATACGTTAATGTAGAAGGCTGTTGATCAGTCATAGAATTAACCTCACCAATCATGGTCAATCACTCTATGTAATGTACAGGTTCCTGTGGATAGAGAAACATACATATAAGACAAATATTTGGAAATCAAGCGCACTTCTATAGTATTATGCATAAAGGGGTTAACTAAAATGGGTAACTAAAATGCTACTTAATCTGAGGCCCCTACCCACTAAGGACCTCTAAACTAATCCACAGTGTTAGGCACTTACCTCGTCGCCGTCCCTGGTCCCGCGGCGCGCTGTCGGGTGGTCCCCGGCCGGTTGCTGCCCGGCGCTCCCCGGGTGTCCTGGCTCCTCAGCGTGGTTGTGGGGGTCAGGGGTCGGCGGCGCGGGATGGTGTCGGTGGCCGCGCCGCAGCCCGCTCTGCGCGGCTGTGCGGTCCCGCCGAGCTCCCTCGCGATGCGGCGCTTCCCCCTCCCGGCGGGGGCGCGCCCCATCTTCAACGTGCTCGCGCGCGCGCGCGAGCACGTCTCCTTTATGCCTCCCGGCGGCGCTTTCCCCAGCGCGCCCGCCGGGGGCAAGTTTAAATCACCCAATCCTTGTCCTGATTCCAGAGTGAGCCCAGGGACTGGTCGGCCTGTCTGGCCTGGGCCGTCCAGCCCCTGGGACCACTCCCGTTTTTAGTTTTGCACCAAACACTATTGTTCCCTCCATTTTCCCTGTTTCCCACTGGCCAGTTCTCCCTATAATACTGCACTGCTCCAGTATCCCAGTGCCCGTTATAGCTTCTGGGTTCTGGATGTGCGTTGCTGTGTCTTTAGTGAATATTTTGGATTTGGACTTCGACTATTCTCGCCTGCTGCCTGCCCTGACCATCTGCTTTGCCTGACCACTCTCTTGCCTGACCCTCCTGTACCTCGCCTGTGACCTCCTGGACTTGACCTCGGCTAGCCTCGACCACTCCTTCGTTATCTCCCTTGGATACCTCGCCTGTGACCTCCTGGTTTGACCTCGGCCTGAAATTCGGACCCGGCATCCTCGTTCGGGATTCCCTGCCAAACATCATTCTGCACCTTAAGCTGTTATCCTTTGCGCCTTTTAAGTCCTGGGGGCAACCGACTGGGAGAGGCATTACCCGTGTCTCCTACAAGCGGGGGCTTGTCTATAGGCGGAAGTGGCGGTGGAGATTGGGGGATACCAGCTTAAGACAGACGGGTGTTTGGTATAGTCCTGACATTATAACGGGCCCGAAGAAGAATGGACCAAATCCTGGAGCAGGTGCAAGCCTTGACAGCGGCTGTGGAGCACCTGGCTCATCGGGTTGCGGCCCAGGAGAACCGTCCTACTCCCATGGTCCCCACTTCTCAGGGGACTCCGGCCGCAATGTCTGTGGAACCCAAGATCCCACTTCCTGAAAAGTTCTATGGCGACAGGGCAAAATTTGCCAATTTCCGGGACTCTTGTAAACTGTACTTTCAGCTCCGTCCGGTTTCCTCAGGGTCACAAGAGCAAAAGGTCGGCTTGATTATTTCCCTTCTGCATGGAGATCCTCAGTCCTGGGCCTTTAGCTTATCAGCTCAGGACCCAATTCGCCTATCTGTGGATAGTTTTTTCGCTGCTATGGAGGTCCTCTATGATGATCCCGACAAAGGGGCCTCAGCTGATGCCAAATTACGTACCCTCCGCCAGGGACGCCGTCCAGCCGAAGACTACTGTTCTGAATTCCGGCGTTGGGCGGTTGACTCCCGTTGGAACAATCCTGCCCTCTGCGGCCAATTCCGACTAGGTTTGGCTGACACTATCAAGGACACCTTGGTGAATTACCCGGAACCTCAGACTCTGGACGAATTGATGCATCTGGCCATCCGCATTGATCGTCGACTCCGGGAGAGGCGCCTAGAGAAAGGATCGCATCTCGAATCGGCTTCAAAGTCTGAGGCTCTAGTCGTTCAACCTTCAGAAGAGCCCATGCAGTTAGGTGCCACCAGGCTCACTGAAGGCGAGAGACGGCGACGTCTATCTGAGGGGCTCTGTCTATATTGTGGAGGAACCGGCCACATGGTCAGACTTTGCCCAAAGAAACCGTCGGGAAACTTCAGAGCCTAGGGAGTTTCGAGGGGGCCCTCCTAGGCTGTAAGGTATCTCCTCAAGTATCGTCTCCAGTTTTCATCCCAGTCCAGTTTAAGAGTGGTGTTAAATGTATTAATCTAAAGGCTCTTCTAGATTCTGGAGCAGCTGGGAATTTCCTAGACTCTGAACTAGCGCAGACTTTAGGAATTATGGTACAGACCTTGCCGACTCCTATCCGGGTTTCAGCCATTGATGGCACTCCAGTGGCCGGGGGGTTAGTTCGGTTCCAAACCCCTCCTATGCAAATCAAAGTGGGAGCCAGTCATTCTGAGGTTATCAGGTTCTTGATATTGAGTATGCCTGGTACCCCTTTGATTTTGGGTTTGCCATGGCTGCAGAAGCACAATCCCCAAATTGATTGGGTTTCGGGGCAAATCACCAAGTGGGGACACCAGTGTTTTCAGAACTGCCTAGAATTCCCGCTCAGGGCTGCGCGCTTAACACCTATTGGGGTTCCAACTCCATATTTGGAGTTTGCTGATGTCTTTTCAGAAAAGGCGGCAGACAAACTTCCTCCACATAGACCTTGGGACTGCCCTATTGAACTGCTTCCCGGTACTATGCCTCCCAGAGGGAGAATATTTAATTTGACCCGAACAGAAACCCTCGCCATGCGGGAATATATCACCGAGAACTTAGAAAAAGGGTTCATTCGGCCTTCATCTTCTCCAGCAGGGGCGGGGTTTTTTTTCGTGGAGAAAAAGGATGGGGGACTTCGCCCCTGTATTGATTACAGGGGCTTAAATAACATCACGGTAAAAAATAAGTATCCCCTACCGCTTATTGAGGGACTCTTTACACAGGTGGTTGGGGCGCAGGTCTTCTCTAAACTCGATCTCCGGGGGGCCTATAACCTCATAAGAATCAGGCAGGGGGACGAGTGGAAGACGGCCTTCAATACCCTTGAAGGGCATTATGAGTATTTAGTAATGCCTTTCGGCCTGTGTAATGCCCCTGCGGTCTTTCAAAGTTTTGTCAACGAAATCTTCAGGGATTATCTTGGCCGTTTTATGGTTGTTTACTTAGACGACATTTTAATTTTTTCTTCGTCCATTGACGAACATCGTAAACACGTGTGTTTGGTTTTGCAGAAACTTAGGGAGAACAGTTTATATGCCAAGTTAAAGAAATGTCAATTTGAAGTATCTGAGGTTCCGTTTCTCGGTTACATTATCTCCAAATCTGGTCTGTCTATGGACCAATCTAAGGTGAAGGCTGTTTTAGAATGGGAGCAGCCCAGAGATTTGAAGGGCCTGCAAAGGTTTTTGGGTTTTGCCAATTTTTATAGGAGGTTCATTAAGAATTTTTCTGCCCTGGTTACACCACTAACTAACCTAACTAAGAAAAGCGGGTACCCCCCGGTTTGGCCGGTTCAAGCTGTCCAGGCCTTCGGGAATCTTAAGAGGGTATTTAGTGCTGCTCCCGTCCTAGTCCACCCTGATGAGCAACGACCTTTCCTTGTGGAGGTGGATGCTTCTGAAGTCGCGGTCGGGGCAGTCTTGTCTCAGTATTACGGCTCACCTGCACGCCTCCACCCATGTGCCTTCTTTTCCAAGAAATTCTCAGCGGCCGAAAGAAATTATGACATCGGCAATAGAGAATTACTGGCCATCAAGCTAGCCTTCCAGGAATGGAGACACTGGCTGGAGGGGGCTCAGTATCCAGTTACGGTCTTTACGGACCATAAAAATCTAGAATACATCCAGTCCGCCAAGAGATTAACTCCTAGACAGGCTCGCTGGTCCTTATTCTTTTCTCGGTTTAATTTTTCTATAACTTATAAGCCCGGGTCCAAAAATATAAAAGCGGATGCCCTGTCTCGGAGTTTCTCTTCCCCTGACTTACCGGAAAGGGTGGTGTCTCCCATCTTACCTCGCTCCCTAGTGGTGGCCGCCATCCAACCCCAACTTCCTGATCTTACTCAGTTCCAGGCCCGAGCTCCTCCTGGGAAACCCGCTTCAGCCCTGTTTGTGCCCTCTACTTACCGGTCTGAGTTTTTGTCCCATTTTCACGATACCAAAACAACCGGTCATCCAGGGGTTAAGAAAACCATAGCTTTATTATCACGCCAAGTTTGGTGGCCTTCTCTCAGGAAGGACGCTCAAAGATTTGTCTCCGCTTGCAAAGTCTGTGCCCAAAGTAAGTCCTTGAGGCGTTCGCCTGAAGGCCCACTCCTTCCATTATCTATTCCTGCCTCCCCGTGGACCCATCTGGCCATGGATTTTGTTACTGACCTTCCCCCTTCTCAGGGACATACTGTTATTTGGGTAGTTGTGGACCGCTTTAGCAAGATGGCCCATTTCGTCCCTTTAAAGAAACTCCCTTCAGCTCAAACTCTTGCTCAACTCTTCATTACTCATGTTTTTAGGATTCATGGTATTCCCATGGATATTGTATCGGATAGGGGGGTCCAGTTTGTCTCCCGGTTTTGGAGGGCTTTCTGTGCCAAGTTGGGTTTCACTGTCTCCCTTTCCTCGGCCTTCCATCCGCAGTCGAATGGACAAACCGAGAGAACGAATCAGTCCCTGGAACAATATTTGCGCTGTTTTACGGCGGATACTCAAACTGATTGGGCCTTCTTCTTACCATTTGCGGAATTTGCATTTAACAACGCCGCACATTCTTCCACGGGGGTTTCTCCTTTCCATTGTGTTTATGGCAAGGACCTGAAGTTTTCTGCCCTTTCGGACCAACCCTCTAGAGTTCCCTCCGTGGATGAATGGGTTTCCAAATGGCCAGGAGAATGGAATAAAATCCAACAACATCTAGCTAAGGCCGCTCTTCAGCAGAAAAAATTTTCTGATCGCAAACGGTCTTCTAACTCTAGCTATAAGGTGGGTGACTGGGTTTGGCTTTCAACCAAGAATTTGGCGCTACGCCAGCCCTCCGCTAAGTTAGGACCTAAATTTATTGGCCCCTTCCCCATAGCACAAAAAATTAATCAGGTTACGTATCAGTTGGCCCTCCCTTCGTCCATGAAAATCTGTAAATCCTTTCATGTTTCACTTCTTAAGTCTGCAAAAAACCATGAACCTAATAGTCCTCCTAGTCCCGTGTTAGTTGATGGGCATCAGGAGTTTGAGGTTGCCCGGGTTCTTGATTCTCGCTTTTTTCGAAACTCTCTTCAATATCTTATTGACTGGAAGGGATACGGTCCGGAAGAAAGATCTTGGGTTCCGGCCAGAGAGGTTCATGCGCAGAATTTGGTAAAGAGATTTCACAGAGAGAATCCTTTGAAACCCAGTTTGGAGGGTCCAGTGGCCCCTCCTCAGGGGGGGGGTAATGTTAGGCACTTACCTCGTCGCCGTCCCTGGTCCCGCGGCGCGCTGTCGGGTGGTCCCCGGCCGGTTGCTGCCCGGCGCTCCCCGGGTGTCCTGGCTCCTCAGCGTGGTTGTGGGGGTCAGGGGTCGGCGGCGCGGGATGGTGTCGGTGGCCGCGCCGCAGCCCGCTCTGCGCGGCTGCGCGGTCCCGCCGAGCTCCCTCGCGATGCGGCGCTTCCCCCTCCCGGCGGGGGCGCGCCCCATCTTCAACGTGCTCGCGCGCGCGCGAGCACGTCTCCTTTATGCCTCCCGGCGGCGCTTTCCCCAGCGCGCCCGCCGGGGGCAAGTTTAAATCACCCAATCCTTGTCCTGATTCCAGAGTGAGCCCAGGGACTGGTCGGCCTGTCTGGCCTGGGCCGTCCAGCCCCTGGGACCACTCCCGTTTTTAGTTTTGCACCAAACACTATTGTTCCCTCCATTTTCCCTGTTTCCCACTGGCCAGTTCTCCCTATAATACTGCACTGCTCCAGTATCCCAGTGCCCGTTATAGCTTCTGGGTTCTGGATGTGCGTTGCTGTGTCTTTAGTGAATATTTTGGATTTGGACTTCGACTATTCTCGCCTGCTGCCTGCCCTGACCATCTGCTTTGCCTGACCACTCTCTTGCCTGACCCTCCTGTACCTCGCCTGTGACCTCCTGGACTTGACCTCGGCTAGCCTCGACCACTCCTTCGTTATCTCCCTTGGATACCTCGCCTGTGACCTCCTGGTTTGACCTCGGCCTGAAATTCGGACTTTCGCACCCGGCATCCTCGTTCGGGATTCCCTGCCAAACATCATTCTGCACCTTAAGCTGTTATCCTTTGCGCCTTTTAAGTCCTGGGGGCAACCGACTGGGAGAGGCATTACCCGTGTCTCCTACAAGCGGGGGCTTGTCTATAGGCGGAAGTGGCGGTGGAGATTGGGGGATACCAGCTTAAGACAGACGGGTGTTTGGTATAGTCCTGACACACAGAAAGTATTAAGTGAAAGAATGCACACCAAAAACCTGTATTACAATTCATACACATATGTTATAGTATCATAGACAAGTAGAAAAAGGATACATATAATTCAGTATTCAGTACGAGGTTAATCCACGGAGGACCCTGCTTCCTCAAATAAATGATACAGGAGAACATATCATTAGCCGAAATGAGACTATAAAGCAATAAAGGGATTGGCAGAATGATACTCCTTTGCATATTGGCAACCTCTGGTGGCTATGCAGACAGTTAAGGTGAAGAACTGTTATAATAGTACAGCAAGTTATATACTTTAGATAAGGTCAGTAAAAGAATAGCAACTCCATCCTCCCATATCTATCAGTTTGGTTGCACAGAAAACCTTTACACATGCATAATAGTAATCATGACGCATCAAAGTAAACAAAAAAAACAGTCACAGCCCACACTTATATAGTTAGTGTTATATACAGAAGTATCAGTAAGCAGGAAAAATGGTTATCGCTAATGTCCACCTACATTTTGGAGCTAACTGCTCCTTTCTCAAGGTAGTGGTAGTGTGATTGCTCAGAGACAGGCACTGTTAAAGTCAAGATGTTGATAAATACTGCAGAGATTCCTCTCTCCCAGCCCAAGAAGGCATCTGCAAGTGATTAGTGGGCTGTATTTATGCGTACACTCTGGCTAAGATAAAGACTTTTGCAGAGAATGGTCTGCAGATCAGAGTTAAGAACTCCATGTCAGGTAACAGCACTTGCCATCGAGTCATAAGCCCATGTCATGTTTAGGGAAGGCAGATTCTGCCACCTTTTGATTTACCCGTAGCAGCAGGGTTATGATCTACTTGGAAGAAGTTGAAGCCATAAATGTTGATGCTGGAGTCTGGAATGAATTCAATGAGCATGGTCCCAATGAGGCACAAAAAGGCCGAAAAAGGGATGTGCATCAGCCACATTGCATCCTTCTTGGTTGACAGAGAGCAGATGTTGGAGACGTAGATGGTTGGGTGAGCAGAGCATGTCTCTTGTGTGGACTCGAGTAAAGGATACTCGCTGCAGCTAATGACTTTGTCCAGCAGATTTTTGAAGGAAAGGCAAGCAGAGGTGGTGATTTACGACATCAGAAGTGCATCTCTTGAGATGGTTCTTGGATGTGCAGGTTCCCCATGAGATAGGAGGTAATGGGTATTGCTCCAAGGGGAGTGGGGCAGGGTGAGATGGCCTGGTGTGGCAGAGGTGGACTGTGGGACAAACTGGAGAAATGTTTGTGCAGTCAACAGAGGCAGTATTGTGGTACAATAGACCAATCAGGGCAGAGGAGTGCACAATCCCAGGGCAGACCCCACCACAGCTAGCTCCTAGACTACTCTAGGTAGCAGTCCCTGATATGACAGCACTGCCAAGCTGGGTGTCATTTTCAGAATCCCAGTAGGTCACAGCACATAAGCCATCCAGGTTTCCGACGCAGCACCCGGGCATGCCCAGTTTTATAGCACATTGGCCCGTGGCATTTTACACCTCAGTTTACAACCCTTTGCAATAAAAGATGTATTGTTGGAATCATCCTAGATGACCATCTTCTGAGTAGGTAAGCCCGCAAAGAAGCACTTCACATCTCATGGTAACTCATCCCCCTGTTCTAGGTTATCTCAGCTGTAAAAATGTCCTCACTATAAAGGGTTTTAATTATGTGTTACATGGAAACAACAAAGATGTCTTTCCTCAAATTTCAGCAACCTTGAGCAACCACACTATGCCACCAGTATTGAATCATCATTTAAGACATATTAGCGCATCAAAATATTATTGTACATTTTTTTGGTAGTTGTGGCTGTATTACCTAGTTTGCACTTGTGTTTATTTCTATCAACCCCTTACAAGATGTTGACACTATATTAATAACTAAGAAAAATAACATGATAGTATATCCCTAACATATATTTGACTCTTGACTTTCATGAAGATAAATACCATCTTAGCCACTATGATCATTACACTATATATAAGATAGATTGCATAGGTTACATTTGGTGTGCCGATAGAAACATTGCAGTCAACAGCCCCCTTGGGTTCTGTTCCTTGAACTGCATTTGACAGGCTCTAAATAAATCCCACCTTACAATAATGCTTCTAGCAGTATAGACCTGCAGGTTCATCATGATTTATATCTTTGCGGCAACAACAGGATAGGTAACAGCAGGTCATCAATTAAATGGGAAACACATAACTAACAGTGGCATTTAACTTTCATGAAATTATCTTTAAATATTTTAAATGGATTACATATATAAGTATGTCTAAAAATCACTTAATAATTCTTATTAAAGAAATAATTACATAAATAGAAACTTTTATGTGCATAAAACATCAATTCGGCTACAGTATCACACATATCCAAATTATTCCACAAGTGTTTTTTAACACGTTTCTTTATTCCCAATGAATACGTTCTGATTTGTTTCACTTCTTCTAAAGGGCTCCCACATTTATATTGCGATAAGTGTAATCAATAATATAAAGTGCATGTGTTTGTATGTGATAGTTTGTATGTGATAGAATCTTAATTTTTTACTGTAAATGTAAACCAGCCTAGTTGCAGTGCTTCCCAACTCGTCCTACTTGTTCAACTGGTGGGTCACAAGCCTCCCTCTAGTAGTACTCAAGGCCACTAGGTGGTGAAAATCAAAGGGACAAAAAGCACAGACAACTGGGGGGGGGGGGGGAGGGGTTGGTAGGAGGTGGCTTTATGCCCCAAGACAAATATAGACCTATTTTGAGCATAGCTTTCTCATTAAGGTTGTGGGTCTGCTTTAAAGAGAACCTATACTGTACTGGAAGCACAGTCTTGGGATTTCTTGCTGGTTAACAGCCCAGTCCTCATTGGTTTTCAGAAATTAGGTATTCTGTTACTACATTTGGCACTTCAATAGCGGCACCCTCAAATTGAATTCTATAGCTGATCAAGACATTAAGGATGACAGCATTGTCACTAAGGGTGAGGAGACCGGGTTGATATGAGCAGGCTGGCGGGAGTGTTGTGACACCTGTTATCTGTGGAGGATCGACTACCCCCCCCCCCCCCCGAGTGCAAAATCCTGGATAGACTGTCGCCCCGCCGCCTCCCGAGTCTCAGTAAGAATGTGAGTGTGAATGATGTCTCTGTGCGTTAGGATGCCTTGATGTGTGTTGGTGCCTGCCGCACCATAGGCTTGATTCAGAGACACATTCAACTGTAGCTGTCTGTGAAAGTTTTAGTGGGTGTTTGTCATTTTTTTGCTTTTTCTCGCTCATTTTTCATTCGTACGAACGTTCGGGAAAATGTGTATATGCGCTTTCGATGAATGAAAGCAAATCGGATCATTTGCGTTAGTTCGGATCATTTTCCAAACAAAATCTGATATTTTTCGTTCGTTCAGATAACTTACGTTGTTGGGATGGGTTTCTGTCTGATTCAGAGAGCTGATTGCTGACGGACCACCACCCTATAAATCTGTTTAATTTCCGATCCACTTACGGGACCTTTGAGGGCTCGGATTGCTATTGTTGAACATGTTTTGCGGCTATGTGGAGGAGTCTGCGCACCTTTAGCACCAAGGCATTGCATGTATCAGCATGGCCGAGGCCATAAATTGTATAGCAATGCATACCTGAATCAATACATTTCATGTATGCCTTATAGAAGCATTTTAATGCTGACCTTAATTAGTCCTTAGCATGTAAACATTTATTTTCCCACACATCCATATATTTGCTATATTTTTTTGGACTTATGTCCTTTGTGAATTATATTTGAATTGTTTTACTTGAATCTTAATTTGTTGTAGGAGTTATTGTTATATTTGGTTACCTTTGCTTTGTGTAATTATTTTATATTTGGTTGCAGGAACCGCAAGATGTGCCACTCGCACAACATACAAGCAGTGTTTGGTCCAGCTATGCCCTCAGTGTTCTTGCAGGGCATCCAGGGTCGTCCCATGATGCTTATATATTGCAGAGCTCCGGCTAATTTCGTCAGTTTGAGTCAGGAGAATTATCTGGTGGATGGCTCCTGGGTAAGTTTGCTCACAATCCATTTTCACTGTATGGCAATGAATATAGTTGATGGCTCATGTCTTAACCTATGGCTGTTTTTAGTCCTTGATGACATGTTAAACAATATTGTAGCTTAGAATGTGTATTTTATGTTAGTATTTTTAAATTCTTTCAGGGGATTCTGGATATCCACTCCTGCCATTGCTCCTGATGCCCGTTCTTTGCCTGCAGAATGCGGGCCAGGGGTTCTCTAATTGGGCACTATGCAAAACCCAGGCCGTGGTGGCGAGGGCCCTCTGGCTTTTGAAGTCCAGATTTAGGTGTTTGTACCATACGGGGGGGGGGGGCACTTCAGTATGACCCCCAACAAGGTTATACCAATATTTTAATTTACGTTTTCTAACAATGACCACACGTGGTACAGCTGAGTGTCAGGGTCCTTCAGTTGATGGGCGAGATGCAGGAGCTGCGTGACTCATTGGGGACCACAGATGAAGAATAATGTTCTGTGGCCCGCCATTGCTATGTATTGTGGTTTTTATAGTTGTAAAAATTTGAAATTTTCAAATTTTTTAAAGATTTTATGTTATGATGGAATAAAAAAAAAAAAAAATCAGTGTCATTTCATTTGCAAAATTCATTAACACAAAACTAACGGATGAATATTCACATGACCGAGAAGTGATTTGGGTAAGTTTTAGGGGGCTAAAATGGAAGAAGAACCTAACCGCGAAGTGGTTTGGGTGAGCTTTAAGGGTCCAAAAGGGAAGATGGAGGATAGTGCTAAGTGATTTAGCTAAACATTGTAGTAGAAGTGAGGGTGGCAAATATGTAGGCGAGCACTTTAATGAGTTAAGTTTGTAGTGCGCAGGCGCAAGATCGTAAGGATTTCCGTCTGGACGATTATTTATTGAAAAAGGGAAACAGAAACTAATGGGAAACGTAAAGGATTCGTGGGAGGATACAAAGGGAAAAGGGCAAAAACGAAAGCCTACGTTGTAACATGTGAAAATGAAACGGAAAAGTCACGCAGGAAAATGACATCCTCGTATTCGTAATCTGCCGTTCGAACGGACGGAAACTTTACAGAAGGATTGCAATGCATGCATAGAATCGCTCGTACACTCATACGAGAGCGGAAACATTTCCAAAAAAAAACAGATCGGCACTAAAACGAAAGTATTTTTTTGTCTCTCTGAATCGAGCCTCATGTTGGCATATTGTAGTCGCTTTGTTTCTTTAAAATGCAAAATAAAAAAAAAGGATGACAGCCTTGCAGGCAGAATATATTGCATCATTGGACCAAATTAAGTACATACAGCATTGATCCTCTCTAAAGCTGACAGACACCTTTCTGGGAAATCTTTATTGGTTAGTACTCAAGATCATTAGAAAACTGGAGGTGGTACTGCATGATAAAAGAAGGGTCTAATGGATTTTTAACATCATGAATTGTGTTGATGGGCTGGTTGATGGGTTGCCAGCTTACCTATGGAGAGTGTGCAGCTGGAAGCAAGTTGTAACTTACCTGAGCCCCCTGATCTGGTCCCTGCTTCCTCCGTGCCAGCTTGAAAATTGTCTACAAGCAGGGCCACAAAAGAATGCCCACCACTACTATGAATGAGGACACTCCTAGTGCCAGCTGACAGTGTGCTCATTCATGGGAGCGGCGGCCATCATTCTGTTGCCCTGCTCGTAGACAATTTGCAAACAGCAGAAGACAGGTACCATATTGCGAGGCTCAGGTAAGTTTTAGCTCACTTCCAGCTGTTAACTCTGCGCTCCCCCACCACATCTGCCATCCGTTTTTATACAATGTACTGTGTATGCTAGTTTCTATATATGCATAACTAGTTTGTCTATAATTACACAGTTGCATAGCTTTGATGAATGCACCCCAACAATAGGATGATCTCAGCCCTCCACCAGTATCAGTACAGGCATATTAAATTAAACAAAAACGCAGCAATTTCATTTCCAAGTGAATCTACCCCTGTACTTACCTTCTGTGATAAAGCGCCTTAGGTCCTTTTCTGACAACAATTTCAGCAATCCCTGTCACGGATTACTATGCTGTCAAAACCTCAACATAAGAAGGCTGGTGACAGATTCACAGAAAATGTGCAATAGAGTTTCATAGAAAGGCGATTCCTAAAATAGAAGCATCTCTGCTCCAATGTGAGCAGAATACCAACAGACTTTGTATAAAAAGCATTCTGTCTATCATTTCTGTTTTTATAACACTGTCCTGCATTGTTACACACGGAACCTCACATGAATCTATGCACATGGGAACCTATCTATAAATTCAGCACTTTTATATACTTTATTTGGATTCATTTTTATTTGCCTGTCTGATTCTTTAAATATATTCCTCATATTAGCCAAACCAAATTGACAAGGGTCAAAGGAAAGGGGAACAACTCCACAAATACCATAAAATAATAATATTTTATTAAGTGTTACACTATAGCAAAAATGAAAACACACATGCAACACAAAGACACTGTTAAAATCAATTCATCCACTATTCGTGTGATGCTAAAATACTTAGCAATCCATATTATAGAAGACCACAAGGTATCAAAAAGTACAAATAGAAATCATTATTCAATAGCTCCACTAATTACTCAAGTGAGTGTTCAATTACTCAATTTTGTGCAAAAAACACCAATATAAAAAGGTAATTACTACAAATAATTCATCAAACCCGTTTCCAAATATAAACCTGTGCAATCAATCAAATCTAAAGTGCAAATGCTGGATAAGGAGGCTATATTCACTAAGTAAAGCAGGGGATGAGACCCCCAATGTAAACCCAATACGCAAAAGTGCTGTTAGTGCAGGTGGCTGTTTAAGGGAGCTGAGGTAGTAAGCAATCACTGAAAAGAAAAAATAAAGATCATACTGCCCTTTTGGTCAAACGTGACATCATCAGGCAGTGGATTGAAAGCAGGAGACCCCACGCATTCCGCCGCTCCGCTACGGTTTCTCCAGGGGTGCTGTCTCTTTGAATGGTGTCTCCTTTTATGTAGCATGGCAGAGCATCAGGCCAGAATGACGCCTGATGTTAAATAATCAGCTTGGATTGTGGCACGAGGCATTGGCCAGCCTGTGTAAGTGCCTGTGCTGGACTCTTATGCTGATTATAAAAGCGTCATTTAGCACCCTCCCCAGTACCGCCACCATTTAGGTGCTGCACAATCTATATATTAATTTTAGGCACACTGAAAAGTTTGGCGCTATACTGGCTTTGGTCAGCCTTTCATCATTACAGGTACAGGATATCATTGCTGTGAACAAAAGGGAGCTAACTTTACAGTGCGTTTAGGCTGTGTTTTAGTTTCTATGTTCCTAAATACACACTGGTAAGAAAAATTAGCCATGAAGCAATAAAATGACATTTGGCAATATCTAAGTCCTGCATGACAAGACCCCATTGCAAGTATAAGCTAGAAGCACTTCAGTACGTTTCTGCTTATTGTGTTTTTTTTGTTTGGGATCTAAACCTACAGCACAACTATAAACTGGCACAGCTTTGAGCAGAGCGGCAGTCACTGCTATTTAGACCGTTGTTGCTAAATACTCACGCGTGTAGCATTAGCAGGTGCTGATGCTTGGTAAATGCAGCTCTTAGTTTATTATTGTATGTGCTAAGGGAGCTTCTGTGCTTTTGAAGAGATTTTTGAACTAAACACTGCCTGGGCCTATAGCACATGCACAGGTCCAATCAGAACCATTTGCTGTGCATTTTAAATGTTTGGCAAACACCTCTTGTTAATGGCAAATCTATCTAATTTGCAGGGGGCGGGAGCACAAAGACGCATGGGATGCGGTTGCTGGTGTTTACATGGGTGAAAGATCCAGGAACAGGTTAAGTGTTGAGTCGCATGAGTTTTTTTCCGATCTAGACTAAAAACTCAATGGCAATAATTAGGCAGCAAGCAGCTGACCCTACTGTCCATCTCGTGTGCCTCTCCTCCTTTTCCAGCAACACAGGGTAGAAGCCCGACAAGGGCTCGAAATTTTCTCAATTTCATTTCTCCTGATCTTGGATGCCCGGTGAAGGCTAGGGTTCGGTCCAGGAATTGTTTAGATTGTGAGGGTTTTGTTCCACTTTAAAGGGATTCTAAACCCAAGTAAACAATTAGCCAGCCAGCAGCTGACCCTGATGTCTGTCTCATGTGCCTTTCCTATTTTTCCAGCAGCGCAAGATAGAAGTGGACGAGGGCTCCAAAGTTTGCAACTTTCTCAATTTCACTTCTCCAGGACCATGCAAAAAAAATGGCCCTATGGCTAATTTGTCCCGTGGTGCTCTCGGCAAGCTCCAAGAGTCGAACATCCTTCTCTGACCACAGCAGAGCATGCTCAAGACAAATCAAATATGCTCTATGACATGCCCTACTCAGCTTAGCTAGGACCCAGAGGTTGAAGCAAGGAAATCAGTTTCGCCTAGAATACACAAAGTATTTACATACAAGCTGAGATTTACAGGTGCTTTGAAATGGTTCATTTTATGAAACTACCAATTTAAGTAGTAATTTCAAAATAGTCTATACATAATATAGAATACCGAGTAATAAATCTTTCCTGTAAGAAAAAAAAGTCGCCTATTAATCATAGATAACTATCTACAGAGCAAGTTGTGCATTAACCCTCTACTTATCTGGAGCAGTGCCAGAGATAAGAACTACGAAAGTCAAAAGGGTTTTGACAGGATATTCAAGTGACTACTATACGTCAAGCAAAGATAACATTATGATCAGGTTATGTTACAGACAGAGTAGCTAGTAAATGTAATATTACACTTGATAACACTTTGGGGAGCGCTATCTATCTATTTAGTATGACACATCCCACTTATCTCCAGTTTAGTAGAGGGTTAATAAACATTGCGCTACTTTAACAGGATTAGATGTATTGTGGATATATTACATTTGTTATAAATCGACATTAGATTTAAATCTATTGGGGTCGATTCAGAGGCAGGTGAGAATTCTCACTCCGTTTTAGGAGAGAAAACTGCCATTGACTTTCATTATCTACCTTGGAGATGATTCAGAGCCAGGTGAAAATTTACACCCATTAGACAATTGAAGTTTTCTCTCCTAAAAAAGGAGTGAACATTCTCACCTGGCTTTGAATCAAACCCATTGTGTGCATTTAGGAATGTATGTATTCGTTGTATATCATGCTGTTAATGTCCAATATTTTATGTTGGCATTTGTTTGGATACTTGCTGATATATAATAGTTACTCTGTTTGCTAGTAATTCCCCAATTGGGTATGTTATTTATTTTATTTTTCCACAAAAACAGTTTTCCAATTGTTTTTGGTTTCTATATATTGCACCATTCTTACCTGTGTTGGTTACATATGACCTTTGGATTACTTTAAGCCGCTTTGGGATGCACACATTCCTCCAAAAGTTGTAGTTAAGGCATGTAGCATGGTCCAGGGTTGTGGAAAGTTGGAAGGGTTGGGATTTGGGCCCTTTTTTAAGAAGGGATAGCGTCAGGTAGTGGCTGGTTAATGACAGGTAGCGTCTGGTGAACGCCGGACACGGCACGCAATTACACATTTATCAAGCAGAATCTGTTGAGCGACTGGAATAGCGCCATGTAGCGTCTGATTCATCATTTTCACAGCCTCAGCGAACAGCGCCAGCGTTCAGCCTTGCACAGCGCCAGGTATGACCTCTCGCTACCTGGCGCTCTCCCATACAATTCAATGGACGATCCTCTTCTTCTCTTTAAACGTTTTTTTGTTTTTCTGTGACCTCTTCTGGCATTGAAATAGCAGTTTTTTCATAATTTTTTAATTTTTTAAATATTTCCTCAGAAATTACATTACAGGTCTGGCATTAAAGTGTTCATGTTACAATGTTGTTACGATGTAATTTCATATGTTTTCGCTTTGTTACTAGTTGATAGATGCTTGAAAACAGACTTTAAACACACCGCCTCCTGCGCTCTGGGCTTCAAACAAATATTTTTCAGCGCCAGAGATTTGTGAGGCTGTTTTTTTGCTGAATATGGTGTGAGTCGGTCGCTATGAGCAATCGCTAACATGCGCTCCCATACAGCGCTGTACTGGTCAAATACCTCACAATGCATTTAACATTACTGAACAGCGACTGAGTCGCTATAAAGTAGCGACTCACGGCCGAGCACTGCGACTACTAGCGGGTGTTCTGAGAATGCCTACTACAGACGCTCATCTGTCGCTACCTGCCGCTAATGATGAATCAGCCTCCCCGTCTTAGAGCTTAGAACCTGGATGGGGTCGGAAAGTGGCAGAATCGACAACATGGAACACAACTTGGACATGGTCAGGGCAAAGCAGAAGCCAGCAACAAGGGTTGTAACTTAAACCTCACCTGGACCTGGCAATATCAGAAGCAAGGAACCCACTTGGACATATTATAGTAATAGCAAGGTCAGCAAATGGAATCCTAAAAGTTAGGTAAAACATCACTTTATTGGCCATGTTAAAAGTCCAAAAACTTCCATAATGGTGCCCCAACATTTTTGGATGTCTTTGGACTTTTACCCTGGACAATTAGAGGTGTTCTACACAGAAATCTTGTTTGGATTTACACATTGAGTGGCCAAAGGATCCTGGACAACTGTTTGTTGTGAGACTATTGTGGGAAGATACAGTTCTGGGAACATCTGCACTGGGTGCACGGTTCGCGGAGATGCCGCATATATCCAGGTATGTTTGTGAAGAACCAGCACTCCTTGTCAAAGTTCAAAGCAAATAATTGTATTCTTTACATCAAAAGTAAATGTTACAGCGGTGGAGTTGAGTCAACGTTTCGGGGTGTGCTGCGGCCCCCTTTGTCGGGACCCACCACATGCACCAGAGGAGACCACATGCACCAGAGGGACCACAGGAGACCTCTAGTGCATGTGGTGGGTCCTGACGAAGGGGGCCACAGCGCACCCCGAAACGTTGACTCAACTCCACTGCTGTAACATTTACTTTTGATGTAAAGAATACAATTATTTGCTTTGATCTTTGACAAGGAGTGCTGGTTCTTCAAAAACATATCTCTCTATTGTGGGAAGAGCTATTTATGCTTGTTTGTGAGACAGTAAGACAACGGCTTAGACACTGGACCCACTAGCCTCCCCCATTGCTAGGCAGTGGGGAGGCTAAGGCTGTTGTGGCACCAGAAGCAACATTGATGCCAAGCTTTGCATGAGAAATGTTGTCTGCGTTTGCCTGGCAAAGCCTGTGAGCATTAGATCAGGCTGAGATGGCATTATAGGTCACACAGAGCCATGTCAGATCCGGTGCTGCCATACCAGAGCATCTTGTGAAGGATACTGATGGGGGTTATCAATTTCCTATAAGTAACGCTCCCGCCCCCCCCAAAAAAACAGCGGACAGGTAAATGGCAGACCATTGAAGTTCTAATTTGACTTACTCGATTCTAAACAAATCTAAAGCTTTTTGACCAGAGTTCCACTTTAATTAACACAAACTTGAAAAAGGAAAAGCAAAACTTATTTAACTAGTTCACCAGACAGCACTTTGTTTTTCCTGAGACAGAATTACAGGGGTCAAAGCTGACAGCTCACTCCAGCATGCAACTCATTTTCGTTCATGTTGTTTCCATGGTAAATCAACTGTGCACAACAGTACATTTTCCTTCCTATAACATCTACCACACCGAACTGTTAATTACTCTTGAATATGACTCCTGCTCCATTTCAAAGGCGCCCAGATGACCAGAATACAAATAGAGAAATGCAGGTTCCTTTGTAGTAGAAATACAAACAATCATTTTCACCCTGAAGAAAATTATGCTCAGTAACTGATAATGAATGGCATCATCGTGTAGTTCCATTATACATTAAGTACACAAGACCATATTTTGCTGAAAACCAAAATATGGCATTCGCAGAACAAAATGAATTGTATTTTCATTTTGTAATACATTGTGTAAGTCTATGGCGGCTGTCAAATGGGCAAATAATAAATCAGCAGATGTCCAAGGGCTAGATTTATGGCCAAGGATGACTATTTTTATACTCATTAGGGTTCTTACAAACCAAAGCTAGGCTTACAGAATAGGATCAGTGTTTCTGACATGTTTTTTGACAACATAAAAGCAGGTTCAGTAACAAGCTCAGGTGACATGATGCACTAATTACCACGTAGAACAAGTTTGGGTATTGTTAATATACTATGCAATTTTCGAAGAGTTTTTTACCACATTCTTTGTCATATTGAAGACACTGAATTATTTGTGCTGGGCTTGTTCCTTTTGTCTTCTGGGTGGACACTTGATAAAGTAGTTTGGTTACATAACGGACACCATTAGTACTTCCTGGTGCCCCTTCAAGAATGAATTTCTGCAGAGTGTTTCGGGCAGGCTGATTCATTACTAGCACCAGCTATCGGCAGATGAGCGTCTGTACAGAGGCGTTAAAAGTGACCGCTAGTATACGTTGTATACGCTGTAACAGAGCGCCTCAGTCGCTGTAGTAACCTGGCCGGCATTGATGAATGAGATGTATGTTGGGCGTTCTACACTAGTACAGTGCTGCAGGGAGCAAAAGATAGCGCCAGCGACTCACACCATATTCAACAAAAAAACAGACACACACAGCGTAGGTGCTCTAAATCTGGTCGCTATAGCATAGAGCGCCAGACGCTGTGTGATTAAAGTCTGTTTCTGAACACATATCCACCAGTAACAAAGCGAAAACACATGGGATTACATTGTTGTAACATTGTGACATTAATACTTTAATGCCAAACCTGTAATGACAATTCTGCATAAAAATATAAAAAATCAAAAGAGTTTTCAAAAATGACTTTTTCTAGGCCAGGAGAGGTGCCACAATTATTTGAGAGAAGAAAAAAAAATAAAAACAAAAAACCCTGTTTAAACAGAAGAAAAAGAACGTCCATTGAAATGTACGGGAGAGCAACAGGTAGCGACAGGGAAGACCTGTCACTCTGGAAGCTAGAGCGCCGGCGCTATACGCTGAGCCGCTTTTAATGATGAATCGTGCTCTACATGGCGCTGTTAGAGTCGCTCACCAGAATCGCCTTCATAAATGTGGTTTTGCGTACAGCACCCGGCGTTCACCAGATGCTGCCTGTCGCTACGAGGCACTACCTGCCGCTAGAGCTTCATGAATAACTCCCAGATTTCACTCATTATTCTTTCCCCATTCAAGTCTCTCAACAGGTAATTTCAAAGCATCTTAAAGGGCAAGTATCATTTGCCAACTGGTCTGGAGACGGCCTGTGTATTTATTTTCATTAATGACCCTTTTCTGCCTCTCAGCTGATAAATAAATGACTCCTAGTGCAGAGGAAAGCTTATTACATTTAGATACATATGTAAGAAAAAAACAGTCAATTGTATCAAAATGTAACACATTTCTCCTGCGCTAGAAGTAACGTATTTATCAGAGAGACAGAGAAGTGTCATTAAAGTGGACCAACACCCAGGGCCGATCAGATCCCTCCCCGCTGGGCATCCAAAATCGGGATGTCCCGCTGGGTGAAACCCCCCAGGACGCCCACAAACCTTACCTCAACCCCGTTCCAACGGCGCATGCGCGGGCCGCGGGCGCATCTCACACTTCCCTCTAGCAGGGCGCGCACCCATTCACAAACGGCCGGCGCGATCCCTGTTAGAAGGAAGCGCGAGACGCGGCCTCCAGCGCTCAGAGCCGCTGTGGTTGGACGCCGCTTGTACGTGCATACCACAGCTGCTCTGAGCTCTCTGATTGGACGAGCGCATGCGTAGGAGCGCGGTGAGGTGAGTGTTTACGAGCGTTCTGGGGGTTTCACACAGCGGGGCACCCCCGATCGGGGTGCCCCACCGAAGTGAACCAAAACCCAGGATAGTGAAAATCCTGGGTGTTGGTCCACTTTAATAAAAATTAACACACAGCCCATTGCCAGAGCAGTTGGCAAATTATACCTATAAAATCTGTGATTACATGTAAATATGTAAATATCTTGTGTATTCTAAGGAAGCTTTTATTTGCTTCAATTTCTGTGTCATGGCTGAGCTGGGAAGGGCATGTCATTAGCATGCCCTGCTGTGGTCAGAGCCAGCTGTGGGACCACTGTGGCTAGTCGTAGCCACTTACACTAACAGCTCCAAGGGACAGAGTGGTTGTTGCTGGAGGAAGAAAATGTAATGGAGCTACAGTAAATGGGGGAGAGACACATGGGGCATCAGGAAAGATGCTTGCTGTCTAATTATTATTGCTGGGTTTACAGACTCTTTAAGCTTAGTTTTCAGTTTTTATGGTTGTGTTATGGTTGCAGCCTCATTTTAAAGTTTATGGGAATATTCTTATTGCTTTAGGACATCCCATCATCCAATGAGAGCTGCCTGCTGTGACTACATCATTTGGCAGACGGCTCTCATTGTTTACAATGGGGAGCATATTCACATTCAGATGTAATTCTGGGGTAGATTCTGGGGTGGGAGCGAGCGCACAGCTTGGGATGCTGAATGCCATAGTCACAGCAGGCAGCTTTCATTGAATGAGAGCCCGCACATGCAATTTTGGAGCTTGGGCGGGTGAGTTTTTATGGGCGAACAGGGGTGTTTCACACAGCTGGGGCATCCCGATTCAGGAAGCCCTGGGGGCACGGAACAAAACCCAAGTCAAAGGAAAGGTCAAGGTCAAGGAAAGTCAAATTCCCAGGTTGTGATGGATGCCGTTTTGTATGACACCCTGTACATTTACAGGAATAAATCTGCGCCTGTATGAGTTCACTCTGAAGCTCAGTTTGTGAGAATAATGACATATACAGTATTTATTAAACATTTTGAGTATTTTGGAGTGGTGCCCTTTTTTCCTTTTATGATTTAATTAGAAATATGGGCTGCTGAGTCTTAGAGGCTGATTCATCATTAGCGGCAGGTAGCGACAGATGAGCGTCTGTAGCAGGCATTTTCAGAGCGCCCGCTAATAGTCGCAGTGCTCGGCCGTGAGTCGCTACTGTATAGCGACTCAGTCGCTGTTCAGTAATGGTGAATACATTGTGAGGAGTCGCTATTTGACCAGTACAGCGCTGTATGGGAGCGCATGTTAGCGACTGCTCATAGCGACCGAATCACACCATATTCAGCAAAAAAACAGCCTCACAAATCTCTGGCGCTGAAAAATATTTGTTTGAAGCCCAGAGCGCAGGAGGCGGTGTGTTTAAAGTCTGTTTTCAAGCATCTATCAACTAGTAACAAAGCAAAAACATATGGAATTACATTGTAACAACATTGTAACATGAACACTTTAATGGCAGACCTGTAATGTCATTTCTGAAGAAATGTATAAAAAATGAAAAAATTATGAAAAAACTGCCATTTCAATGCCAGAAGAGGTCACAGAATTATTTGTGATTTTTTTGAAAGAAAAAAAAAACCCGTTTAAAGAGAAGAAAAGGATCGTCCATTGAAATGTATGGGAGAGCGACAGGTAGCGAGAGGTCATACCTGGCGCTGTTCGCTGAGGCTGTGAAAATGATGAATCAGACGCTACATGGTGCTGTCCCAGTCGCTAAACAGATTCTGCTTGATAAATGTGTAATTGCGTGCCGTGTCTGGCGTTCACCAGTCGCTACCTGTCACTACCTGTCATTAACCAGCCACTACCTGACGCTATCCCTTCTTAAAAAAGGGCCTAAATCCTGGAGCCAATATTGCCTGGTGAGTCTACTCACAATAGGGACGAGAAATCCACAGAGGAGTGTATAAAAGATTACGTAATCTTACAGATATGAAAGTACTCGACGCAGTTTAAGGTTTTTAAAGTTGGAACTATATATATATATATATATATATATATATATATATATATATATATATATAATATTTGAATGCGCGCCATTGAACAGCAACGGCATCCCCGGATCTGGAACCACAAAACTAGCTAGAACCAAGGAACCTTGACAGGTTTTAAAGGATTTACAAAGCATCTCAAACAAATTGCTTTTAAACAAGTTTTAAATAACTGTAAAATACTCTGTGTTGTCTTTATGTCTGGATACTTAATAATGTGTAGGACATGCCTCTGTTTCTACACGGGAGGCCAATTCAGTAATAGCGCCAGGTAGCGACAGATGAGCGACTGAAGTATGGCGCTATGAGCGCCGCTAGCGTACGCCGCGGGCGTCAGCGATTCGCTATAGCAGACCTCCTCAGTCGCTACCTGCCGTTGTTGGGAACAATGCCTACATTGCTGAATATGATGTTTGAGCTCAGCTTTGTAGGCGCTGTCATTTTGACACACGCTATTCAACACAGCGCCTGCGCTTTGCTTTGGGCTTGAAATCAATGTTAGTACCTTCAGAAGTAAACACATTGCAACATGTTTATTTTTTGATTTTTATGTTTTAAATGTTTTTTTTTTTAAAAGAAAAATTAGTAATCCACTGCATTGTTATCGGGGTGCCTGAAAAAGAATAAAAAGTGCAGTTAGTATTTATATTTAATTTGGCTTTTTCGCATTTAAAAAAAAAAATCAATAAAATTTAAATAACATTTTGGGCCAACTTGCACAACAACCCTAATTGTTATGTTGGTCAACTTCCCCCCCCCCCTTATAGTGGTTTAGGTCATCTTACACCCCCCTTATAGTGGGTTAGGTCATCTTACACCCCCCTTATAGTGGGTTAGGTCATCTTACACCCCCCTTATAGTGGGTTAGGTCATCTTACACCCCCCTTATAGTGGGTTAGGTCATCTTACACCCCCCTTATAGTGGGTTAGGTCATCTTACACCCCCCTTATAGTGGTTTAGGTCAGCTTACACCCCCCTTATAGTGGTTTAGGTCATCTTACACGCCCCTTATAGTGGTTTGTGACAAATTATGATTGTAGCCAACAAATAGTTCCCCTGTAGTGCAGTACTTGGATTATAGTGAAGGGTAGTTAGCTTACCGCAAAAAAACGAAGAGATCATGCTTTCCCTTAGCTCAAAGCCACTCTGGGTGTCCTCACTCGTTTCTGCGGCCAAGTTGGGGATTTCGGGCACCAGTGCTGTTTCTTCAGGGGATTGGATTCTGTGGCATATACATAGATTGTGGAGCACACAGCAGGCGAGGATTATCTTGGAGACCTTTTGTGGACTGTACAGCATCTCTCCTCCTGGGCGTGCCAAACAGAGCAAGCGTGCTTTCCGCAGGCCGATGGTTCGTTCCACAATGCTTCGGGTTTTGCGATGTGCTGCATTGTAGCGTTCTTGGGCAGAGGTCTGTGGGCTTCTGACCGGAGTCATCACCCACGTTCTCTGCCCATATCCCTTATCCACTGTGGAAAAAACACAATGAGAGAGACAGCAATTAGTACTAGTACATGTTTTTGGTTTCATTTTCAAAAATATAGCTTACTAGCCCACATATTTGATGCTAAATACTTTGACATGGTTAATTATTTACCCAGTAGCCAGCCAGCTGGCATTTCGTTGTTCTCGAACTTCCTGCACAGGACTGTCCGCTGCAGGACGTAAGAATCGTGGCATGAGCCGGGGAAGCCAGATCTCATGGCCCGCAGCTTCATTTCATGGTCACAGACGACCATGACGTTCAGCGAATGGAATTGCTTTCTGTTCCTAAAATGCAGCTCCTGTGCACGGGGAGGGCGGAAAGGGATATGTGTACCATCAACGCACCCTAGCACATTCGGGATCCCTCCCATGAGATAGAATGCATGTTTTATTTTGGCAACCTCATCCTCATCCTCAGGAAACTTGATGTAAATAGGGATCAAACCCCAATTGCCAGTACTACCTGGAAAAATATGCGGCTCATTGTAGCCTGGCTGATCCCGCTGAGGAGGGCAGAGGTTGCCTGGAAGGTCCCTCGTGCCAAAATATTGAGAGTGGCACATAGGCGTACTATGCCTGGAATGGAATGAGTGCGTTTGGTGGATGGCTCGATTTTGTGCTTAATCTGATCATATAGGGACTGTAGTGCAGCACGATTCAGACGGAAGCGGCTCCTGATCTGCTCGTCACTTAAATCCCACACTGAAAGGCGGATTCCAAAGGAGCGGGGTGCCCTAAGCCTCACAGCACCCCCCTCCCTGTCCTCCTGCTCTTCCAGCATTCTCACACATCCCTGCACCCATAACCCATACATCACCCTCTTATCCATCTCACACTCAACAGATATACAAAAGAAGCAAAACAAAACCAAAAACCACAAACACACCACACACACAAGCAAGCACACTACTCACACACTCACTACAAAGCAGCTCACCACAAAACCAGAAGTATAGTGGTCAGAACCACCAGACTGCTGAAAAACAGCTTTCTAAGTTAGGCACAACCAAGAGGGGAGCTGCTGCACAGCCCACAAAAGGCCCCAAAATCAAGCCTCACTTGCTGTATACTCCACAATATTTGCATATGCCAACAAAATCAATCTCCTAAAGAAACAGCACTGATGTCAGAAATCACCCAACAAGCCACAGAGAGTGAGGACAAAACCCAGCCAGACACTCAAATGAGCTAAGGGACCAAAGCACCACACCACAGCCTTTGCCACAGTGTAACAATACCTGAAGGTTGCCAAATCCAGCCATTTATACTTCACTTTGAAAAAAGACAGGTCCGCTTTGCCGCCTTTTGCGTTGCTCTGCTATTTCCTGTCTCCAATTAGCTGACCCAGGTGTGCGTGAAACGGAGTGCGCACGCTAGTAGCGCTACTAGCATATGTGAGCCGAAACTTGCGTGCATTAACGGACATGGCTGAAAATTCTGTGGTGGACCAATGAAAGGTAAGCTGCTCTTTATTTAAATAGCCGTTTGTATAGCCACATGTCACAAGTGTTTACTATACATGAGTACATTGTTGTCTATGGTTGTGTGTTGTTTGGTTAATGAGGTCTGTAATTAGTTAATTGGCTACCACACATGGTTCAATCAGTGCATTGGAGCTGTGGCTACAAGCACCTTGCCAGTATGTGTTAATCAATTAAGTGGACCTGTTTGTGATTGGCTGTTAGAGCACATAAAACCTGCCCAAACCCCACAAACGGTGATACCATTCTGTAGTCTGCATGCGTGCTTGTTGGTTGTGTATTGGTGTGTGTGTGCAGCTACAGGATGGAGCCAAATTCTGGACATCTGCCAGCCACAGCTGGCCCAAGTAGGAGTGTGGTGGGTGCTGTGCGCAGACCTCCCTTAAGGAAACGGGCCCAGGCTGAAGGTGATGCAGCACCCCAGGCTAAGCGCCCAGGTGCCAAGAGGGAGCCAGAATTTAATTTGGCGGAGAATAATACTCTTGTGCGCCTTACACTTGCTAAATGGGAGCTGATATTTGGCTCCCAAAGCAAGTCAATAGGCAAACAAGAAAGAGGCAAATTGTGGGATGCCATAGGGGAAGAGCTTACTAGGAGTGCTCAACACCCACATAGTGGCCCATCCTGCAGGAAACGCTTCTACACTTTGAAAAGGGCCCTTACGCAAAAGATGAATCATGATCTTGATGTCGACAGTGGGACCATCCAGGGGCCAAAGAGTACCTACAGGCCATATGAGGAGATGCTGAAGGCCAAAATTCCACTCGCTCGGCTGCAGGGTGTGGATCCTGGGGATGACACCACAGGTTGGACTGAAGGTACATATTTTCTGAATATTTTTTGCTGCTAATGTCAATGTATGTGATTTGCTTTGTCTCTTTCTGGCCAACTAACAGTAGGACATGTGAAGTAGTACATTATACCTCATAAATGTTTTACTTTCCGGTCTGTTGCTTTCTGCATAGGTGCACATGGTGCTGTCCATGAGTCGGGGGAGGAGGAGGACACCCCAAATCCTGCCCTTCAACCAACCACCAGCCTAACCCAGTCTGCCATTGAAGGTATTTATCACTAATTTAGGGGCTTGTTGTTTTGTGCAAAAATGGGTGTGGTAGCACCTCAAACAATAGATTTGACCACTGTTGAGGATTAATAATATGGGCCTGCGGACTATTTACACGTCCATTTTAACCCTCACTGCAACTAACTAACAAGGCCCTAACATGTGTAGTTATGTTGGAAGCCAGAGATGTGTGGCCATATATCTGCATATACATGTGGAAGCCACACTGGCCTTGATTAGGGAATATTAGTGATTGAGCTGCTCACACACACCTTAATGCATGGTTTATTTTGTGCCGCACATTACCAATGGCTAAATGTTTTCTTTGCTTTTGCTTAGCTGCACCGCCATTGGCCCCAGCATCTCCTCAGGAGCCAAGGTACTCTTTGGATGCGGGTAAGTGCATGTGTCAACCTTGCTTTAGCCGCTCTATCATTCCTGTTTTTTCTTTGTAGGCCAAGTGGCTGGTTCATCTTTGGACCCCACTTCCGATGTTGCAGGTCAACAGGACCCTGTTGGTGTGTATTGGCTAAAAAAATGTATCCTTTATGCTGTTTATGTGACACTGGTTCTATTTGGTTAGTCTAATAATCTACATGTTTGCTATGTCAACTTGAAGATGGCTATTTGTATTGGATTTGGCATCCCCAGGGTAATTAGTATAGTTTTTTGAGTGAAGGCAATGCATTTTTTGGTTATATTTAAAAACAAACATTCACCCGAGTAGTTGTAGGAATATTTAGAGACATTAATTGTGTATTATAGTTGGCCGGAATCTCGGAAGTGGCTGTCCGGAAAGGGCCCTTCACGTTGAGGCTGCCAGAGATGAGGGTAAGTTGGTTTTGCTTGATTATCTAGTACGGATTTTGGCACTACTTTTGTGAAACTTTAGTAGGCCAACTTGTGTTTAAACATATATTTTCAAGTGCAAAGCTCGAGTGAGGGCCCAACTCAAGACATCTGGGAGAGTGCGGGTATGTGTAATTTTAGCAATGTCTCTGTTCTTTTTTGGCCCAATTATTGGCTCATCTTCCTCTTACATACATGTTAGCAATCTGAGTTAACAAGATACCTTTTGCCTAGTGTGTAATCTGGCACTTTGTGGAGGTATGGCCTCGATAGTCTATCCATGTTACATTTGAGTTTGGTCCACTGACCTACTAACATGACTTTCATGTTTAGCATATGCCAACTTGCCCGATCTCTCAGATGTGGATTTGCCCCTCTCTGGCAGCCAGACCCCGGACCTACATCTGCCGGGCGACACAGAGGTAACATGGCTGATTTAGAGGAACAATAACCACATTGCCATGTTCGTGGGTAGGCCATGAACCAACATGTCACATTTTCTTTCTTTGTTGTTTTGGCAGGAGGCCAGACCAGAACCCCAAGCTGGGACCTCTTCCCAAGTGCCATGTGGCCAAGCTTCAGAGGCTCAAGCAAGGGTAAGTTGGATCGTTACACTTTGGGGAAATGATTTGGAGGGGCATACCTGCATTGCTTCAGTTTCACTAAAATCTTTTATTTTGTTTTTTTAGCCTGAAACCAGAGCAAGAGGAGGTGTGGCACCGACCAGTGCGGAGTTTTACGAACTAGGGGTCCGGATGCTGGAGGACTACAGTCGTTGGAAAATCAGGTGCTGATGTGTCAGCAACAAAATGAGGCCCTGCAGCGCCAGATCGAAGATTTGAGACAAGGCCACCAACAACAAACGAACCAGGAACTGGCTCGGCAGGCAAACCTCATGGAGCAATCTTTACAGCGCCAGGAACAAAGTTTGTTGTTGACACAACAGCTCATACAACAGCAGTCTATTTTTTTTCTGCACTGTTGGCCCCCAACACCACCCCTAGCAATGACTCCCAACCTCCCCGGCCCCCAAGCCAAGAATATTAATTGGTTTGTGGTTGTTTTGATTTTGTGTGAAATATATTTGATTACCCCACCTCGAAATTGTGTTTTTCCGAAGACATAGCTAAGAACACAGTCAGGGATGAGTCTCTTGATCTAGATATGTAAATGTAGGGAAAAATTTAGGACACACATTGCTGACCATATCTTACTATGGTTTACACATTAAATGGCTACAAAGGTACCCCAAAATTTTACATAGAATGGGTTTGTAGACACTTAAACTATGCTTGACAAGGCACGACACACTGTAATTACCAAAATAGAAAATTTTAATTAAACAAGGCGGGCAACAGGCCCAACATTTGGCCGCAAAGTGCCTACAAACAATTACCCCACCCTAACGACGCCTCTTCAAGGCCAGCAGCATAAGGCGAAGACGCCGGATCGACCGCCACAGTCTGTGATGCTGGTTTACACAAGCTGTAGAGAGTATAAAAAAAAAATAATCACAATCTAGAATGTGACCTCTACAGACACAGATGTAGCAATGTAATGTTAGTGCCTACAATTAGCTGACGCTCACATTCACATTGTTGTCAACTGTGCCCTTATGTGTTACCATTATATGAGTACTAGTGGCTGCCTTAAATGTGGCCACAACATCCCAAGATACATTTACTCTTAACTCTTGGGAATAAAAGAAGGTATAAGTCCCAGTGTGGACATTTATTTGTTTAGTTACAGCCAAACATCAGGGCCTAATTCCTAACGAGTAAACTGGTTGGGCCAAGCATATTAGAGGTCACCACCTTAGCAGGCCAATTTGGTTGGGTAGAAACCACAATTAGCCTCGATGTGGCAAAATCAAGAATGTGAGCCAACAATCAAGCATGCAGACATGCATGTAGGATTGTTGGCCAAACACATGTAACCTAGATGTGTGTTTTGAAAACACATAGGTACATTGTAAATGTCTCCAGAATTTACTATAAGACATAGGGGTCACAAGTCTTTAGGCATATGAAGTGGGATGTACTCACCATCGCAGCTGTGGCTGGGGACCATGCTGCTGGCCGTCCCGGGAGGTGTGGTGGTGATGTACACCGGCTCCGTCTGCGTGGCCACATCTGTCAGGAGAAAGCAAAATCGAAAAGCAAAATTAGTGGGCCAATGACACATGACTATTTGTCAGCCATCTGGTTATGGAGTCTGCAAAAACAAATGCTTGCATGGTTACACACATGTTGTCCAACATTAGCATCTTTCCTGGTCTATGAGTTCATGTAAATTATTTTTGGTTGCAACATGGACACATAAAGATAATGTGCCTCTAACCTTGACAGTGCAATGGTAAGGACTAATTTGCAGTTGATTGGAGAATGTTAATAGTGTGCAACATGTGTTAGCCGGAACAACTTACAAAAATAACACATTTGCAAGCCCCCATCATGGTGTGGGCTGAAACATAGGGGTGGTTGCCAGTTGGATTGCACTGTAGTGGGGTTTGTGATGTTAATGTACATTATCAAACCAGCTTGGCCTATGGACCAGGAAACATGTGTATGTTAAAAGTGGGCCAAGACCCAGGATTGATACTATCCTGTGTTTTGGTCCACTTTGGCAGGGACCAACAATTTGAGTGAGACACCGTCCGCCGCCGCTGCCTTCCGCGCATCACTCCTCCAGTGCGTGCGCACGTGCAGGCCATTATGAAACGGAGAGCGCAGGCACACACACATCTAGAGGGGCATGCAGGAGGCTGCGGCGGTGGCTTCTGCCACCCCCAATGAGGTAAGGAGTTTGTGGGCTTTTGGGGGGGGGGGCCTGGGTGAGGGAGGTGATTGGGCAGGGAAGCTTAGAGATTCAAAGCACAATCAACAATGGGTGTTGGTCCACTTTAAGGAATGTCATAACATAGTGAATGTGAGGGATAACAACAAACACTTACCATGACTATGCCCGTGGAGAAGGCATTGCCAAAAGCTCCTGGAGGTGCCGCCTATATGATGCCCTGCAAATTAGAGAGGAATGGCAAGGGCTAAGTACAAATGGCCATATGAAACCTGTCACAGACTAACACTGACTAAATGTGCACTCACCAGGGGATGAGCTGCCACTTGAAGCCCAGGGAGGGCTCTGAGGAGGAGGCGGGGAGCCTCGGCTCCTCACACTCTGCTCCGAAGATCCCCCAGCCAAAGGGCCACCCTCCTCCCTCTCACTCCCTGCTCCTTCAGGGAGTGTGGGAGAGTCCATTCCTTCCACCCCACTTGGACTCCCCACTTGAGAGTGGCCCCTTGGCTGTTTAGACTCCTCAGAGTCAGAGTGTGAGGAGCTGAGGCTTGATCCTGCCAGCCCCCCAGCAGCACACTCCTCTGGGGTGTCATCTCCTTCCTCCCCTGGGTCCTCTAAATAGGACATGCGAGAGGGACCCTCCCCATGTTACCCCAGGGGAGGACGCTTATCTGTGTTGAGGGGGTGAATGAAAAGAATTAATATTAATACCCAAAATGGACACAGCTTTGAATATTATTTTTAAAAAAGTATAAACATAGCATAAGCTTCAACTTACCTGAAGCGTAGGCATCATATAGGCGGTACGCGCCTTCAGGGTCCCAGCGCTTGAAGTCCGACCATTTCTGCATGATTGATCGGACATTTAGGTTTGTGTTGAAGCGCCGGGACACTGTGGCCTTCACCTCCAGGGCTATTCTCTTCTTGCCCCCACGGGCATAATCATATTGGTGGATGCAGAAATCCTATGAGAAATGAAAAAAAAAACAATTATCAATACATTACATCAGATCAATGGCCTAAACATTTATACTGAGAACAGATTAAACATATAATCCAAGATAAACATACTCACTTTGACCACCTGGCCGTTTACGCGGCTATCCACCCTCTTCCTTTTTTTTTTCTCATGCCTAGGGGGGGGGTGGAGGGGGGTTAGGTGGGGGAGGTGAGGTAGGTGGGGGAGGGGTGGGGGGGCCAGATTCAGAGGAGGAGCCGGGGAGGCGCATAATCCGTCTCCTGGGCAGCATGGTGGAAACGCAAAGGAGGAAACCGGAACCGGATATGACCAAAGCGACAGGGAAAAAAAAAACGCTCCGCGCACCAGGAACAAGCTAATATCCGCTATGTGCAAGCTAAGTGGCGGAAATAGTCGATTTACGCATTACAACAAGCTATTGGCCAAAGCGCAATTAATTTTTAGCTTTATGTTGCTTTGAAACGCAAAGGAGGAAACCGGAAGTGGATATGACGAAAGCGCCAGACCAAAACAAAAAAAAACATCCGCGCACCAGAACTAGCTAATATCCGCTATGTGCAAGCTAAGTGGCGGAAATAGTCGATTTACGCATTACAACAAGCTATTGGCCAAAGCGCAATTAATTTTTAGCTTTATGTTGCTTTGAAACGCAAAGGAGGAAACCGGAAGTGGATATGACGAAAGCGCCAGACCAAAACAAAACCAAAAAAAAAATACATCCGCGCACCAGAACTAGCTAATATCCGCTATGTGCAAGCTAAGTGGCGGTAATAGTCGATTTACGCATTACAAAATGCTATTGGCCAAGACGCCATTAATTATTAGCTTGATTTAGCTGGGTGATCAATATTCTGTAATGCATAGGTCAGAGAAAAAACCAAGCTGGTTGCTTACAAATACCAATCTAAGTCCTTCATAAAATAATAACAAAAGAAAACTATCCAACTACATGATAATGTTGCACACAGGAGAATGCATAACGGGTTGTTATGAGCTTGTACGCCTAAACAAATCCAGAAGAATGTGGACATGCACGCTCACAACTACAGTGTATTCATTAAGAACGACTGGGGTCGCTGCAAGTGAATTCAGGCAAAATGGCAGAAAGGCACATGTATGAACAGCACAGCGCAGCACAGCGACGCTAGCACTGCCACATAGCGAATCAAAACAGCGACTGCACAAACTCTGACCACCACAGATTCATCAAGGACAGGGCTGCCGAATAGCTTGGGCGCTGACAATTTAAATGAGCGAACGTGAGCGCCAAACATGAGTGACTAAAAAGTAGCTTTACAAGCCATGTGTGTTGTGAAAGCAAGCTATTTTGAGCCTAATGTGTTTTGTGGGAGGAGATGCTTTTTAGATTTCACTCACAACATTCCACTGTAAAAATTACAACTTTCATCAAAAAACCAATAAAAACAAGCCAGATTAATCAAACATATCCGAAACAACATGTGTGGAATTTTTGCCAAAAGACAAGAACACAAAAACCACTTCAAAAAATCATTGCAGTGTCTGCCATTGAAATGTATGGGAGAGCGCCAGGTAGCGACAGGTCATACCTGGCGCTGTGATGGGATTAGCAGCGGCGCTGTTCGTTGCAGTCGGCTACATGATGAATCCCGCGCTAGCTGACGTTCTCGTCGGCGCTAGCCTCATTTAGCGTGATAAATGCGTGATTGTGTCCGCTGCTGGGTGTTCTGGAGTCGGTAGCCGCCGATAGCTGGCGCTACCTGGCGCTAGTGAGACACTACCTGGCGCTATCGCTTGATGAATAAGGCCCTAAGCTATTTCACTTGTCTGATCTCATAAAGTGAAAAAAAAATAATTAAGTGAAAAAATACAACTGAAATTTCAAATTGTAAAACATTAGTGTGATTCCGCAATGCTTTGACTACTTTTTTGAAACAATTATTTACAGCTGCCCGAGCAGGTGTAAAACATTCTCTTATGGATTTTTTACCTAAAAAGGCCAGGTTAACAACTGCCAGCATGTTTTTTTTATCAGTGTCTTATAAGCCTATAGGACATCCCCCATCCCATTAGCAGGGAGGGCATCCTCTATGCCATGGGTAGTGAGACATCCCCAATCCCATAGGCAACAAGGTATCCCCAATGCCATTGGAAGCGAGGAGTCCCCTATCCCATAAGCAGTTTACTCAAAAAGGCCAGATTAGCAACTGCCAGCATGTTTTTTTTTTATCAGTGTAAAAGACACGTGGAATTAACTTTATATTTTTTATGACTGTTTTGATTTAAAACAGCCTGGTGAGTAGCCAGAACCAGACTGGTGCACTAGCCTGGTAATTTGGAAGGAGGAGCCATGCTTTGTTTTCATTTTTATTGAAACAATAAACAAACAGTAAATAAATAAAAAGTTAGGTAGGTTTGCAGGAATAAACCTACGCAGTTGCAATAGCTGTTTTTTTACTTTGATACATTTCACAAGTCATCCAGCCAGGCAATTTTGAATTCTCACATCCAGTGGGATAAATAACAAAACACGTGGAGCAAAAAAAACAGCAAATCCAGTTGCCTTGATCTATTGCTCAACACATCTTTTTATGAGCTAATTTTAATTTTTTTTATTCCTGTTTTAATAAACTATTAAAGCTGACACCCCAGGAAAAGTGCTAAACCTTGGCCAAAGGCAATGGAGCTGGAGAATTGCCAGGGCCACGGGCAGGCTGTTCGGCTTTTTGACCCTGGGCTTACTATGCCTGGTGCACCAGTCTGTTAATCTGGAGGACGGCCCATGATTCTTTTTTCATTTTATTTGAAACAGTTACAAAATAAATAAATAAAGTTAACTCCTGCATGTCCAGTTGCATTGATCTATTACTAAAAACATGTCTAGCATTTCATGGATGAATGTAATCCTTCATAACAAAAAGACTCGTTGCACAAGTGCATTAAAAGACAATTGTCACAAATTCACTGAGATATATTACATGGGCATATCTCCGGATCATTCTGAAGCTGCATGAAATGTAGAAAACAAATGCACCATTTGTGGTTAAGACTTTACACTTTCAGTGATTTAAGATTTTCAACTGGAAAATGAATTTAAATAGTCAGCTTTGTTGAGTCACTCGAAACTCAAGTTTTTCTCATGCGGTCCAATTTTCCAACCAAAACATTTTTTTTTCAATGTTTGTTGAATCATGCCCATGGTCATTACCCCCTCATTCCCCCATTATAGGCAGTGTGGTATTCCCTCTCACCCAAACCCAATAGGCAGTTAGGGCATCTCACATCTCACAGGCAGTGAGGCTTTCCCCATCCCAAAAACAATGAGGACATCCTCCATCCAATAAGCAGTGAGGGCATCCCCCATCCCATAAGCAGTGAGGCCATCTCCCATCCTATAGGCAGTGAGGGCATCTCCCATCATATAGGCAGTGAGGGCATCACCCATGCCATAGACAGTGGGGACATCCCCTATTCCATAGGCAGCGAGGCATTTGCCCCTATCCCATAGCCAGTGAGGGCATCCCCTATCTCATGGGCAGTAAAACACCCCCAACACCATAGGCAGGAAGGCATTCCCAATCCCATAGGAAGCGAGGCAGTGAGGGCACCCCATCGCATAAGTCATGAGGGCATCCACCATCCCATAGGCAGGAAGGGCATCTCTCATCCCATAAATGGTGAGGGCATCCCACATCTAATAAGCAGTGAGGTAATCCCCCATCCCATAAGCATTGAGGGCATCCCCCATCCCATAAGCATAGAGGACATCCCCCATCCCATTACCAGTGAGGGCATCCGCTATGCCATGGGCAGTGAGGCATCCCCAATCCCATAGGAAGCAAGGAATCCCCTTTCCCATAAGCAGTGAGGCATTCCCATTTCAATAGGCAGTGAGGCGTCACTCCACAGCTTTCTGAGACAAGTTAATAGCCCTTGGAAACCTGAAAATCAGTTATATATCAATTAAGACATATCTCAACCATGTAGTTCCACTATGTGGCCCAATGTGTGTTCTAGATATGATATTTTATGAAGTGTCATTTCCTGCATTTGTTTTTTTTAGAGACATACATACATAACCATATTATAAACATCATAGAGTGTGTTGGATCAACTTTAAAAAAAATAAATGCAGGGAATGACACTTCATCAAAGAACACACATTGGTCATCATTCTGGAACTATATGATCTAGATATGTCTTTTGATATTGATCTATTGATATCTAACTAATGAAAATGTTGCTGATGCAGAAAGCTTTGGACTGATGTAAAGTACTGGGCAGTGGACGCAGCTCTGTGGTTCACAAAACTTATACCTAGTACTTATATGTACATACTGTCACAGCTTGTACATAAAGCAGACCAACAGCCGTGCAGTGTGGGTGTTGGTACCGCCATTATATGATAGGCTGGGGAGGCATCCAGAATGCACATAACCCCCCAGAACCTTGGTCCTCCACAGCAAATCCAGTGCAGCGATGGGCCACCCGGCGCTCATTGTTCCAGCCGCTGGAATGTCCTACCCACGTGAGCAACAGTGAGGACCGAGGTTAAGGTAAGATTTAAAGGACAATCTGGGGGCTTACATTTGGGGGGGGGGGGATGGCTACAGCATTGGAGGCCCAAGCTTATCTTATTGTGCTGGGAACCAATACCCCTGCCCCACAGGTGTTGGTCCATTTTATGTTCTGAATTTTCCTATGCTGCTCCTATGTTGGTTCTACGGGAAGTGAGATCATTGCCTTAACTCTGGTGCTGCATCTGAAAGTGGTGTCTCAGCTGATTGGAGCTGATCAGCTGATTGGAGGTGGCTAATTCAAAAGCTGCCTTTAGGAACAGGGAGGTTCCAAGTGTATTGCTTGACTGTTTTGCTGTTCCAGTGCAATCCGTATCCAGTTGCCTTTCTGATGTTCTGAAGTCCTGTTGCCAACCCTCCCTGTCTGACCATGTTCAGCCCCAAGACTTTGTTGCTGATCCTGCCTGTCCAACCATCATGCAGTACCAAGCCTCTGTTATCAACCCTGCCTATCTGACCACATGCAAGCACCAAGTCCTGTTGCCAACCAATGCCAAACCTGAACATATCAAGCCCCTTTGCCTGTAACAATCCCATCACAGCGGGCCTGCTCTGTGTTAAAGTGGACCAACACCCAGGATTTTCACTATCATGGGTGTTGGTCCACTTCCGCGGGGCCCCGCTGTGTGAAACCCCCGAAAATCTTACCTTATCGGTGACGGACAAGCGACAGATAAGCCGCCCTGCTAGAGGGATGCACGGGAGGCGGCAGCTTATCTGTCGCCGATAAGGTAAGTTTTTAGGGGCTTTCTGGGGGGTTTAACACAGTGGGGCATCCCGATTTCGGATGCCCCGCAGGGAGGGAGCTGATCGGCCCGGGCCGATCAGGGGTGGGTATTGGTCCACTTTAAACTATTACCTGTGCTGGCTGCTACCCATGAGTCCTATCATAGCAGGCCCTCCTGAACTGTCACCAGCCTCTGCTGGTGTAAATGAAACCAAAGTCACAGCATGGCCACTGGAATCATGCTGCTTCGTAACCCCTAGCATAGCTAGGACTAACTTTGCTAAAGCTCCACAGTAAATGACATGTTTCATGATTTTTAGAGAATCTGGTGCAGCATTTCACATATCCTGTTGAACACAGGAATGTAAACAGGCAGGATCAGTATTGGACCCGCCACCATCAAGTAAGCCCACCCTTGTAGCAAACGCCCCATCATTTCTACATATATGTTAGGGACAGTTAAACTTACTGGATGAGAGAGTGTGTGTGTTGGGGGGGGGGGTATGTAAGTCCAGTATATGTGTAACCCAAATCCATTGGCTGGTGGGGGTCACGTGGGATGTGAAAACATCACTAGAGGTTAGTGTGGACCAGATTAGTAGATTGGTACAAAATATTTGTTGCCAATCATTTATTTCAATTTCGCTTTGAGAGACTGCATGATGCCTTAACTTGGGGGAGGTCCCAGTGGTGATGAAAATAGGTGTGGACAGATCACTTAGGCCCTTATTTATGAAGGAATAGCGACAGGTAGCGACTGGTGAGCGGCGGTAATGACGGGCACCGCCACGAGAACGCCGGCTCCCCACCACAATCACACATTTATCAAGCCGATCCTGCTTAGCGACTGAGATAGCGCCAGATAGCCACTCATTCATCATTATTCCAGCCTCAGCCCACAGCGCCAGCGTCCGACCTTGAACAGCGACAGGTATGACCTCTCGCTACCTGGTGCTTTCCAATGCATTTCAATGGAACAATCTTTAAATATTCATAATTAATTGTTATTAATGTTTTTTTTTTTTTTTTTAATGTGAAAAATTCTGTGACCACTTCTGCCATGTTAGTTAATTTTTTTAAGGTAAAAAAAAAAAAAAAAAAAATTGTGCAGAATTGATATTACAGGTCTGATATTAATGTATTCATATTACTAAATTCTTTCAAAAATTTTATTTTTTTTGGTTTCCAAAAATATGGTGGTTTGGGGGTTAAAAAACTACTTTTAACACATCGCCGCCAGCGCTCTGGGGTTTAAACATGCATTTTACAGCGCAAGAATTTTTTGAACGTGATTTTTTGATGAATGTGGTGGGAGCCGGTCGCTCTGACCAGTCGCTATCATGCGCACCCATACATCGCGGAACCTGTCAAATAGCGACTCGTCACCTTGTATTCAACATTACGCCACACCGACTCAGTCGCTATCAACAAGCGAACAATGGCCAAGCACAGCGACTACTAGCGGGCGCTGTGAAAATACTGCTACAGTCGCTCAACTGTCGCTACCTGCCGCTATTAATGAATCGGCCTCCCAATTTCTAAGAACTTTAAGCTTTTTTAGTCACCCCTGAAAGTATCTTGCTAGATTTAATATGTATGTATTTTTTTCATTATTTATATATGCAATGGCAGGGCTGCAAACCTGCTACACAAGAGAAAGCATCCTTAGATGTGAGCACTGCATTTAGTTGATTTGATTAGTGCAGCTCCTACCAACTTTTTATTTGTAGTGCAAATCAGTTAAATATTGTTATATGGGGCCCATTTAGTTAGCTTTAGCCTCACTTGCCTGTGGCCGCAAAACAGGAAGATAATTTTACAATAAAGTCATTTTGTGATTGGTGCGTCAGGGTGTCATTGGCACAGGAGGAATTTTTATTTTAGTAACAGAGCGTCATTTTACCAGCTTCCTAAGAAACTTGTGAATTTGTGTCGGTTTGATACATTAAAGTATATTTGGTACTAAATCATTCTGAATGAAATATTTAGTCACATAAGCAGACTGCATTTTGATATATCTTATAACTTTTTGAAATACTTTTGGTTACAACTTTTTTTGTCTCAACAGCTTTGCCGTCACCCACACTCACACACTGGGTTCACTATATCAACATATTAATTGACCAGAGCCATTGAATAGCAATGTTATTTACCATAAAGACAGCCCTTTAAAGGGATTGTAAACCCAACTGCAAAAATAAGGTAGCAATCATGCCACCTAAAGACTATCTCATTAACCTCTCCTCCATGCAGCACAGGGTGGAAGCAGTAGCAAGGCTCCAAATTGTGTCCTCCTTCAGCATAATTTCTCCTGGACCACACAAAATAGTGGTCTAACAGCCACTCTGTCCCTTGATACTATCAGTGTGAGTGAGCGTGAATAGCAAGCTACAGTGGTCCCACAGCTGTCTCTGAGCACAGAAGCACATAAAGCTGTGCCTTGACAAGCACTTCCAAGCTTAGCCATGACCCAGAAATTGAAGCAAAGAGCTTAGAATACATAAGGGACTTACATATAATTGGAGATTTTAAGATGCTTTGAATTGGCTTATTTTACACTGTTCCCACAAGAGGGTTCGTGTGTGCTTGTACAGGGACTTTAAAACCCAAGTCGCCAACAGGGGTATGATTTCAATTGTTAAGTTGAAGGAATTACAGGGAATACAGAACTCTAAAAGTGTGTGTGTGGCTAAATCGTCCCTCATAAGAATAATAACATTTATTTTTGTAAACAAAACTGTAGCATGCTGCCTAATTGTACAGCTATAACTAGTTAATGTAATTAGCTGTTCACTGTATTTCATTGCAAAAAAACTTAATCCAACATGGGCACCGTGATTTTATTAGTAGTTGCATTAGTGAAAAGAACAGCAAGGTAAATGCAGATTTGGGCAGTAGAAACCTCTCAAATAACTTCAGCCCTTTGGGTTCACTAGTAATTGATTAGAGCTCCCCCCCCCCAAAAAAAAACATGCCAAGTGCTCCTCAACATAAGTGGGTATATTTTCTAAAACTAGATTGCAACAACCCACCATTAAACCATTAAATCGTAGCACATTACAATGCCTTGCAAAAAACACACTTGGGATATGGTTACATCACTAGTATGGTCCTTAATGTTCTGAAAGGTTCTTTACTACACATCTTTCTTGCAAAATGTCTTTGCCTTTGTCTTTATGTAAAAGTGAGTCTACAAATTTGAATCTGCTTTGCCAGTTTGGCATCATTTGGGAACAGCTGGGCCCTATAAGCAGGGACAATTGGGTTCAGAAACCCTTTGGCTGGATAGTCTTGGATAGCTTCGACAACCATGACATCGATCCCTTACCAGTTCAGAAACTGTTAAAAACAAAAAAGAAAATACATTTTTAAAATAAAGATAAAGGATCACAATTTCCTTGTCTTCCTTCATCTATTCCCCCCACATCCTGGGTGGTATCATTTATGCAGGTCCGTCAGGTCAGGGGCTTAGCCCTGGTCTGCTGGGCTGTGATCTTCATGATGCTGGGAAGCCACCCCACCAGCATTTGTAGTGAAGGGAGGGACACACCTCCTTCCTTGGTGTCCTGCCAAGCTAATCCCAGTCCACTGAGGCAGAGAGGTTTTAGAACCACAGACGTTGAGCCTCTGTGGAATTCCCTTTGTGTGACTAATGACATCAGAGGAGGGGAGAGACATGGAGTGGGATTTCAGTGGGCCTCCACCAGCAGCAGACCAGTGCCCACCAGACCACGGGAAAGGCCCTGGCCTGGCAGAGGCAGTGGAGGGAAGAAGCAGCATGGTTGAGTTTGTTCTTTTTGCTTAAAAAATGTACTTTCTTTTTTCTTATTTTTTAACTGTTTGTAAACTGGTAAGGCCCCCTTTAACAGTTCACAGGGTAGTGATGGCCAGCATACCTGTCAGTGGGTGGCATGCTATAAAATTGCCATTATCTAGGATGGGGTGAGGCACAGTGAATTAGCAAGATCTGGGTTGAAACACTAGCTTTGGCCCGGATTCAGAGCCCATCACTAATTCGGACCCCCCATTCTGCAACATCATATTGCTTTGAAACATCATAGTACTACCTTATTAGTTGGTTGCAATCTCACTATACAAAGGTTTGCACCCTATAGTACTATATTCAGTTCTGGTACCTATGACCTCAATATCACCTTACTGCTCATGGTGTCCTTACAACCCCTATTTCACAGCCTGTGAAGAAGCAGCCTCAGAGAATATTGGAAAGGTATTAAACACAATAGGGTTGATTCAGAGCTGAGAGAAAACCCGGTTCTCGACAATTTTTCCCCCCTCTCCCAATTCAGCAGACCCTTTCTTTTACATAATTTAGCATATTATATGCGACCTAGGTTTTCAAACTAGGCTTCATCGAAACCCTCTTGGTCTTAAGTCATATATCCGCATCATTTGAATTAGTCGAATTGTCTGACAAATTATTCTTATTTATTTCATTTCTTTATTATTATTTTATTATTTTTTTCTCCTTTTCCCCCTCTCCATCCCATGTCCCCCTTATCCCCCTTCCTCCTCCCCTTATCCCCCCTTACCCCCTCCCTCCTGCCTCCCTTCCCCCCATTCCTCCTCCCTCCCTTCAGCCCCATCCCTCCCCCAACCTCCCTACTTCTTTCCCTGTTCCTTCCCCCATATTCTCTCCATACCCCCTCCCACCTATATTCACATTTATCTAGCTTTCTAGGTAGTCATAGTAACATAGTATGTAAGGCTGAATAAAGACTTTAGTCCATCCAGTTCAGCCTGTTTATCTTTTTCCAGTGGTCTAGTAGCCATAGCTGGAAATGTTATTACATGCCAGGAAGGCATCAAGGCCACTTTTGAATGTTTTTACTGTATCCATCATTACTACCTCCTCTGGCAGCGAGTTCCATAGTCTCACTGCTCTTACAGAGAAGAATCCCCTCCTATGTCAGGGGAAAAAGCACCTTTCCTCTAACCTTAGTGGATGCCCTCGGGTTATGGTTACACTCCGGGATATAAATAGATTGTGGGACAGATCTTTGTATTGACCCCGAATATATTTATACATAGTTATTAGATCACTCCTCAAGCGTCTTTGTCTAAACTAAATAAATCTAACTTTGACAATCTTTCAGGGTACTCTAGCCCCCGCCCTCCTTTTATTAACTTTGTTGCCCTTCTTTGAACGCGCTCCAGTTCTGATATGTCTTTCTTAAGCACAGGTGCCCAGACCTGTACACAGTACTCCATGTGGGGTCTGACCAGGGACTTGTACAGGGGTAAAATAATGCTCTGGTCATGAGCACCTATGCCCCTCCTGATGCACCCCATGATCCATTTTTCTTTGGCAGCAGCTGCCTGGCGTTGATTGCTACAGTTGTGCTTATTGTTAACTAAAACCCCTAGGTCCTTTTACATTGTTGTTTTACCAAGTGTTTCTTTATTTAGTGTGTAATCATGACACAGATTTCTTTTTCCCATGTGCATAACCTTACATTTATCTCTGTTAAACTTCATTTGCCATTTAACTGCCCATGCTTTCAATTTATCTAAATCTGTTTGTAGCTGCATGCTGTCCTCTTTTGTTTTAATTACTTTACACAGCTTAGTATCATCTGCAAAGATTGAGACTTTACTGTTTAATGTGTACCCAATGTCATTTATATTTTGAAGAGAATTGGTCCCAGAATTGACCCTTGTGGTACTCCGCTTGTAACGGTGACCCAATCTGAGTGTGTACCATTGATAACCACCCTCTGCTTACGATCATTAAGCCAATTTCTCACCCATCTGCACACATTTTTCCCAATCCCAGCATTCTCATCTTTTGTACCAGCCTTTTATGTGGAACAGTATCAAATGCTTTAGAAAAGTCAAGATATATGATATCCAAAGACTCCCCCGGATCCAACCTTGAACTAACCTCCTCATAAAAGCTGATTAGGTTTGTCTGGCAGGAGCGATTCCTCATAAATCCATGCTGATATGGAGTAATAAGGTAATTTTCCCCAAGGTGCTCCAGGATAGTATCCCTTAAGAAACCTTCAAACAGCTTGCCCACCACAGATGTTAAGCTTACCGGTCTGTAGGTTCCCCCCTAGATCCATTTTTGAATATTTGCACCACATTTGCAAAGCGCCAATCCCTCGGAACAGACCCTGTAGTTATTGAGTCCACAAATATTAGAAATAACGGCTTGTCTATTACTGTAAATAACTCCCTTAAAACACAAGGATGTATGTCATCTGGTCCTGGTGATTTATCGATTTTTATCTGCTTGAGACGGTGCTGGACTTCTGCCTTGGTTAGACCAGTGACATTTAATGGAGGGTTTCAGTTATTCCCCTGCATTTCACTCGGCATGTCACATTCTTTTGTGAATATAGAAGCAAAGAAGTTGTTTAGTAAATTTGCTTTCTCCTCATTTCCCTCTATAGGTGTCCCCTCCTTGCTTTTCAGGGGGCCCACACCCTCAGGTT
The DNA here is from genome assembly GCA_027917425.1 of Gastrophryne carolinensis. NCBI lineage: Eukaryota > Metazoa > Chordata > Amphibia > Anura > Microhylidae > Gastrophryne > Gastrophryne carolinensis. The sequence goes on along the minus strand of CM051235.1, from coordinate 85,936,595 downwards.
TGTACCTTTTATGGTTTATGTAGCTAAAGAATAATTTGGGGTTAGTTTTACTCTTTCACGACCAGTCTTTCTGTTTCCAGCTTCCCTTATCTGTTGTTTACATTGTTTATTTTCTTCTTTATAATTTTTTAACGCTTCCGCTGTTCCTTCCTGCTTTAAACATTTAAATGCCTTTTTTTGTTGTTTATTGCCCCCTTAACCTTTCTGTTTAGCCACATCGGTTTACATGTGTGTCAAATAGTTTTATTCCTATAAGGTATAAATGAAAATTAAGTATTCCTTTGAAAGTATCCCATTTAGTGTCCATGCTTTTGTTTTTAAGCACATTTTCCCAGTCAATACAGTTTAGGGCATCTCTAAGTTGGTCAAACTTTGCCTTTTTGAACTTCCGCGTTTTTGTGGCTCCTTGATAAAGGCACCCTAGTGAATGCTAAGTGGAAATTAACGATATTACGATCACTGCTTCCAAGGTGTCCCCCAACCTGTACCTTTATTACTTTGTCTGTTACATTGGTTAAAATTAGGTCCAATATGGCTTTCCCCCTTGTTGGAGCTTGTGCTTGTTGGGAAAGGTAGCCATCTTTTGTTTTAGATAAAAAACTATTACTTTTATGGGAACCACATGTTTCAGTGTCCCAGTCTATGGGGTTGATTCAAAGAAACATGTAACAGCTTTGATTTAGGTGCCGATCAACCTATTTTTCCCGAACGCTCATGCGCTCGTATGAACTTGCGAGTGATTCTATAAGCTAATACGTTTCTGTCCTAAAATGTACGTCCGTTCGTATGGCAGTTCGGGAATCAGACCTATGTCAGTTTCCATCCTGAATTTTCCGTTTCATTTCTCAGGTTGCAACATTGGTTTTGCCCTTTTTCCTTTTTTGTCTGGACGTAAATCCTTCTGATCTTGCGGCTGCGCACTACAAACTTACCTCAAGTGCATTCTAAATATTTGGTCTTTTATTTTTTCATTTTGTAGTAACCAACCATTAATGAATGCATTTGCATAAGTAAATCTTACTTTGTTTAATTTTTAGTTAACTTGCATTTTTTACTTGTGGATTTAATTTTAATATTTTGGCTTCAAATGGTACAACTTTAAATTTTTGGTGTGGTTACCCACACCCTCTACATACAGATTTGCTCTCAAAAATTAAAAAACACCCAGCAACTTCTGCATGTTATGAGCCTAGAAACAGCCAAGATGGCGGGTCAGGTATTCTCGGGCAGCCTGCAAACAGAAAGGGCCTTGTGACTGTTGCTCTGCATTCTTTGATTTCTGACCTTTCCGTGCCCCCAGCTCTGCTGTGTCTGTGCAAAATACAGCAGTAACCCACATCCTGCACTTTATCCCGCTCTCCTCTCCTCAGTAAGTGTGATGCATCTGACAAAAGATCTGCTTAAATAATTAAACAAAGCAAAGGTAAACAACTACACCAATAAATTCAAACTAAAATATTATTCTAGTACATCAATTTAAAAATAAATAACAAAGGACATAAGTTTCTTTAATTAACGCAAATATATGGATGTATTGCAAAATTAAGGTTTACATGCAAAGGACTAATTAAGGTCCACATTAAAATGCTTTTATAAGGCATACATGAAATGTATTGAATCAGGTATGCATTGCCATACAATTTATGGCCTCGGCCATGCTGATACATGCAGTTCATTGGAGCTCAAGACGCGCAGACTCCTCCACATAGCCAAAAAAACCTGATCAAGAACAGCAATCCGACTGCTAAAAGGTGTCGGAAGTGGCTTTCTTTTAAAACGTATTTAGAGGTTGGAAAACTGCTCTCTGAATTACACTTAAACACATCCGATTATCCTAAGTTTTACGTTTTGATCCTAAGTTTTTCGTTTTGATCCTAAGTTTTAGGTTTTGAACCTAAAATTTAGGAACGAACTTCCGATGATCGCAAGAGCATATACGAAATCGTGCGTAGGCTCGTGGGAGTCGGAAATGGCCAAAAAAACAGGAAAAAATGACTAACACCCACCCAAACTTACGATTCTCGATCCGAAATCAATTAACTTTTGCTCTTTGAATCGAGGGGTATATCTGGGTAGTTAAAGTCCCCCATAAACACTACCTCATTTAGTTTAGCGGCTATATCTATTTGCCTTAGCATCATATTTTCTGTGGATTCGGATATATCTGGAGGTTTGTAGCAAACTCCCATCAGTATTTTATTTTTGTTTCTCCCTCCATGTATTTCTACCCATACAGACTCCACATGGTCATTCCCCTCACATATATTCTCCGGCAGAGCAGGTTGTAGAGAGGATTTTACAATTAGGCAGACTCCACCCCCTTTGCGTTTGTTACAGTCTCTCCTAAACACACAGTAGCCCTGTGGATTTACTGCCCAGTCATAGCTTTCATCCAGCCAGGTCTCTGTTACCCCCACTGTCATATTGTTCTTCTGTTATTATCAGTTCTAGTTCATCCATTTTATTAGTCAAGCTTCTAGCATTTGTAAGCATGCATTTCAAATGCTTATGATAATTTTGTATATTGCCCTTATTCCTCCTAGATGTGCTAACCCCTCCCCCCTCTCCACCCCCAGTTTAATGTCTACACCTTCCCCTTTGTAACTGCTTTTACCCTCCCCCCCAGTGCTTAGTTTAAACACTCCTCCAACTTTTTAGCCATCCTCTCCCCCAGAACATATGCACCCCCATTGAGGTGCAACCCATCCCTGCTAAAGAAACTGTAGCCCATTGTGAAGTCGGCTCAGTTCTCTAAGAACCCAAACCCCTCCTTTTTTTTCCAATTTTTGAGCCACCTGTTTATCCCTCTAATCTCCCGCTGCCTCTCTGGTGGGGCTCTTGGTACTGGTAGTATTTCTGAGAATACTACAGTTGAGGTCCTTGCCTTAAGCTTATGGCTTAAGTCCCTGAAATCATTTTTAAGGACCTTCCACCTACTTCTTCCTATGTCATTTGTGCCAATATGCACCATGACCGCTGGGTTCAAGCCAGCCCCTCCCAATAATCTGTCAGCCCGCTCCGCTACATGCCGTACTCTTGCCCCAGGAAGGCAGCACACTATTCGGCAATCCCGGTCTTTGTGACAGATTGCCCTGTCTGTTCCCCTAATAATAGTATCCAGCATTGGTCCATGCAAATTCATCAGGAAAGGAGAAGCGAGGAGATGGATGCACTGGTGAGAGTGGCCCTTTGGTAGAGAGATAAAGAGAAAGAGAGATAGGGCACAGACCCCTTACCTTTCTCCATAGATATCCCTTATTCACTTATTTTAACTTCACCAATCAGATCCCTCAGACATTGATCTGTTAGAATTAATTTATTATCCAAACATGTTGACAACAGCAGTCAACAACAGATTATTTCCACACACTACGACAGGAGGGATCTTGATTACCCCATTGTTTGCCCTTTTCGTAAACCAAAGTAGAATTGAATGAGCTAGGCCAGCTATATTTAAAGGAATTAGATTTAGTAGTGTCAGTTAGGATGTTATTCTTCTTTCTTTCTAATACTTTTTGCATTTGGGTCCACACTCTCTGTACAAAGGTACACCCCCACCATAAATGTTGAACTGTTGCTACCTGCCATGGGTAACAAAAAGGACTTTTCATTATGGTAGATACATGGATATATTTCTGACTGAGGTTCGGGCCATGTTTGGCACAGGATGCGATCTAGTGATTAGGTGAGTTGCTGACCGATGGAGTTGGACAGATCAGTTGTGAGGGACAAAAGGTTAGTACCCTTTTGTCAAGGGTGGCTGGACAAGGACATTAAGCCAGGGGTTCTCAAACCTCATCCTTGAAGGCTGAAACAGGTCAGGTTTTGAAGCTCTCCAAACTGATGGACAGGTGAAGTAGTTAGTGGTTAGACAGAGCTATAGCCCTAATTATTGCACATGTTTATCAGTTTGGAGAACTGGCCTGTTTTGGCCTTTGAGGGGGTCTGTTCTACTCATTTACTCCTTTATAAAGAATAGAATTATAATAATGAAATATGTTGGTGCTATATCAAGGAATAACAGTAATCAGAGATTTTGTCACACTCGCCAGTTAGCAGGCCCAGGATCGTCGATAACTCCCAATCTCTGCCGCTATCTTCACCTCTGTATACTTGCTGGGAAACAAGCAGACTTCACCCTCAGGTCACAATGTGCAAACTATATCAACTGCGGGCTTGACCTGCAGGTGGTTCAGCACAACTGGGGTTTACAGGAGGTCAGACTAAGCAAAGGGTCAAACACGGGAAGTCAGACCAACAGGTGACAAAGCAGGGGGAAATTTGGAGTCAGGGTCAGAGGACAGGCCGAAGATCAGAACCAAAGGGAGCTGGCAGAGGCAGGATCAAGGATTTTGTGGTCAGCAACGGGTGGTACACAGGAAACGAGGAGATCCAGGTCAAACAGCAAGAGAACAACGCATCAAACAACACGCAAAGCGCAAACTATCATGGGCATTGGTGCCAGGGGCACCTTGGTAGGGGATGATATGTCAGTTTCAGGTCAGGATGCCACTGGAGCGAGGCTGAGGTAAGTGGATCACTGTGGCAAATGTGATTTAGATGCTGGTCACGTTCTAATTCATTACAAATCTCAACTGCTCATAGAATTTGAAAGCTACAGGATGTGTTCAACCTCTTGTCAATAGTACCAACAAATCCAAGATGCTGCTTTAGAACAAAAAGGAGGGGATTGTAATTTGTAAATCTTGTCTACAGACACTTACCATAGCACACTTGAATCCTTCTGCTTAATAAACTGAGTGTCAGGCTCATACATCAGCCATGTCTGTGACATCACCCAGGCTGCTTTCTGCTTCCTTTCAGTCTTTCGACTTGAATGAGGAAATTAATCAATAGATGTGACTCATCTACTGTGAACATTTGAAAACATTGAACTTTGAGAGGAAAGGCGTACACAGACTTATTTTATAGATTGGCATAGCTATTTGTTTTACAAACTTTTTTTTAAAGAATCTTAAACGGGGTGTATTGCATAATTGTGTAACATAAAAAATCCATATAAGCATATTAGCTAATGAGAAGAGGGGTCACTTAAACACCCAAACTGAATAAAACATCCGCCAAGCTTGTGGTTTTCTTCTTCTGGTAGGAATAAAATCCAGGGATTACATGTTTAAGTGTTTCTGGGGGGGGGGGGGGGGGGAGAACCTGTTACCCCTGATTCCTTTTCTTTCCACTAAAAGAAAAAACAAGGTTGGCTGGATATTTATCGATGCAGCGTGTATAAGTGACCCCACCTCTCATCATTGAGCATCTTTATATTTATATTGTCGGGCATTTTTTCACAATAGTCCTCCTTCTGCAAATTCTGCAAAGCTTTAGCAAAACCCATCAGAGCACATTAAAACTCTACTTAGACCTATTGTTCTGCTTTAGCACTGTAGGGCGTAAGGCAGTAAATTAGTATCAAAAGTACAGGAACACTAACATAAAACATGGTGTTACTGTGTCATTGACACCACTTTGAGCCTGGTGACATGGGTTTGAGGACCTCCCCCGAGATGTGGATAAATTGTTACATAGTTATTATGGTTAAAAAAATATGCCCATCAAGATCTACCACTGGGCGGGGTTACATTTTTTATTTTGATTATTTGCAGATAAAAGCTAATAGTAACAGTTAATGTTTTTTTCTTAGCTCTTGACACAGTAACAAGCTTTTTTTTGGAAGGCTATTTCACAGATTAATAGTTTTTATGGTAAATAATTGTGCCTCTGCAGATTAGGGAGATGGAACAGACATTTTGTATTGCCCATTTATATATTTATGCAACTAAAGGATCACTATTGCGAAATTTAGCTTGGAACATAGATTTAAAATGTACTTTTAATGTCTGTCCAAAAAAGTTGTAGATTGTGCTGCTGCAGAGCGCCAGCTGCCTTAAATTGCGGCTGACTGACGGGTTACATCACTTCGGAATAAACCAAGTGCTGTGCAGGGAAGAACGTATATCTCTGCCACTGCTATGTAAGGAGTGGAGTGACGGGGAAGATGGTTGCTGTGTGTGTTTGCAGGCTGGCCGACCAAGAGATGGCTTGCGTGTGTATATGTCTCTTTGCAGGCGGTTGGGATGAGAGACTGCAGGATGGGCACCTGAGACAAGAGGAGAGTGACTGCAGGCTGGGTACCTGGGACAAGAAGAGAGAGACATTGACTGTATTGTGGAATGTTGCTTCAGAGTTGTTACATTTTTAAAGTTTAGCATACCTTCAGCAGGCTGGATAACTCGGCTAGTAAAGTGTTGGATTTTGCACCATGGAGTGTAAGGTTCAAATCCAACTCTGTAATGTTTTTTTTTTTTTCATTTACTTCTTTCCACAATTGGATTTCTCTATTTTCATCTTGTTTTTGTTGCTCTCCAGATTTATTATTTTGCCAGTTCTTCTTCTTTTTTTTACCTCTGCTGCTGTCTACAGTATCTTTCTGTTTCACATTTTCTCTTCTTTTCAGCTTTGTGTGTTTCAAGCAGAACAAAACCTAGGATTTTCACTATCCCCAGTTTTTGCCCCCCAGTTCACCTGTCCCATGGGGCATGCACAGGCTCTCATCTAATCGGCGCTGTTAGCACCCAGAGCTTGGCAATGAGAACCCGGAGCGGCAGCATCCCTGGGCATCCAACCTTTCTGAATGGCTATCCATTGGAGTGAGACTCATTCTGGAGATGCTGAGGATGCAGCCACAGCTATTTACAATTTAAAAGTAAGGCATACATTTTTTTCTTTTCTATTACCACATTATTTATACACGTTAGAAGCTATTGTGTGGCTATTTAATGAATTATCTTTTTTAATGCAAATTTTCTTGATAGTGCTCCTTTAATCATTTTCCCCCTTAAGCTTCTCCTCTCAAGACAAAATACATTTAATTTACTTAATCTTTCTTCATAATGAAGAGACTTTATTCCCTTTATCTGTTTGGTGGTTCTCCTCCATTCCCTTTCCAAAATCCGGGCATCCTTTATGTAAACTGGTGCACAGAACTAGATGCATATTACAAATGAGGGCGCACCAGTGTCTTGTAAGTGGGAAATATTACATCCCTATCCCGTGATACCATGCCTCTTTAAAAGGACTGTATACCCAACAACAGCCGATAACTGGATCTCTTGGATCTCTTTTCCATTTTCTACAGCGCTGGACAAAAATAAGGAGCTCCAGAATTTGCCCCTACTTTCAATTTTATTTCTCCAGGACCACACAAAAAGCATTCTAACAGCCACACTGTACCTTGGTGGTCATGGCAAGGACTTCCCAGTTCAGCTATTACCCAGATGTTGAAATGGTTTTACATAACATGTTTACATATAATTAAAGTGGCCCAAAACCCACAGTGATCAGCCCGGGAATCTATAAGATTCCCAGGCTGATCGACTCCCTCCCCCCGGGGCATCCAAAATCGTGATGCCCCGCTGTGTGGAACCCCCAGGTCGCCCATAAACGTATCTTCTTTCCTGATTCAACGGTGCAAGCGCGAGCCACGGCCGCATCCCCCAATATCCCTCTAGTAGGGTGCGTGCCCACGCCAGACATTTGTGAATGGCTAGCGCGGCCTTGCTCCATGTTGGAGGGTAGCGGGGTGCTGGCATCAGCATGTTCGGAGCCGCTCGACGGCTTGGCGTCAGGGAATCGGAGCATGTTGATCGAACAAGCTCCTGCACATGTGCCATAGAACCCGGAAGAGGTGAGCTGGTTTCGGCGACCTGGGGGGTTTCAAACAGCAGGGCATCCACGACCTGGGTGCCCCGGGGGCAAGGATCAAAACCCAGGATAGTCAAAATCCTGGGTTTTGGTCCACCTAAAAGTTTTTGAGGTTTGAAATGACTTACCTTACACTGTCGAGTAGCTGGACTTTCTTTATATACATTAGTCTGACAGAATAGGGATCAATAATTAAGCTTTGTCCTTTGAAGCAGAACTTCAGTTAAAATTGCCCCCCCCGGCACTGAGGCAGGACACAGAGTTAAAAAGAAAAAAAAACCTTACCTTAGCCAGGCGCCGTACACCCAGTCTCCCATGGCCGCCACATGAAAATAAGCAATCCTCCGGCTCTGTACACGCTGCCGAGCATGGAGTGCGCATGGAGCCGGGTAATGCAGCTCTGTGTCTTCTGTGTAAGATGGCACCACCCAGGATCCGGAGCATCAGAGGAATGGTGCAGGTGCCCGGCTAAGGTAAGGGGTTTTTTTGTAACCCCCCATCCTGCCTCAGCCCCAGGGTAGGATGGCAGGATGAAAAGGGGGGGATTTTAACTGAAGTTCCGCTTTAAGAGTGTCATTGCTTCATTTCAGCTTTGCCAAGTACAGAGAAAGACTGGCAAATGGTTACGCTATTTTTTTTCTTATTCAAGGCTGAACTTCTGATTAGATTGCCTGAAAAGTCTGATTGAACAGGATAAAATGTTCAATAAATTAAACAAAGTAATTGAGAAGCTCAAAGAATTAAAAACCATCTGTAGTTAAAAATAAAGAGCTATATTAATTTTTACTCCTGCAGCCTTAATCCCAAGCAGTGCAAGCTGTTCCTTTCTGTCAGTCCAACAGAGAGGTGCACCACCTGACCCATCATTCAGATGCTTATCTCAATGGTGGTCGGTCTTGATGTGCAGGAGCCAGCCAAAGTTGTCTGATGAGTTTCAGCATATGGCACTTTGTGTGATCAAGCTGGGGGAGAGGAAAGACATGTAAAGCTATTTTTCTATTTGTAACGTCACATTCTTTTTATCATCCTCCTTTTATTTTGGAGAAGAGTCTGCAAAAAGCGGACTAAAAAACGCTGGCACCTTTTTATTTCAATGTACATCCAGTTGTCAGGGCTCTCATTGTAAATTACTTGGTGAAGATTTTTATTTTGTTGATGCATTTCAACGGTGTGACCCGCTCTTTAGAACAAGTACTATATGCCAGCTGACTTCAATGCATTCATGTATAGATAATATAGGAGTAGGAGGTGCCAGCACCCACTTTGGAAGCAGCACTGTCGCTTTATTTGTTTTGGTTTTTTTCCTACAAAATACCAAGAAAGTTAATAAAACACCCTATTGTTGCTTTGTCCACTCTCTTACAGGTCAGAGTTTAACATTTATCTCACAGGGTATTCTCCATCTGCTTCTGGCAGAATACTGACTGATATGGAAATGAACTTTTAGAACCCCAAGTTGCAGTAGCCATGCTTTCGTCCAGTAAAATATTCTAATAATTAGAAAAGCTACCACTGGGTTTCAGGACTTTTGCTGCTGGAAAGTGGATACCTATGGAGGTTTATAAAAACTTAAAGTGGAACTATAAACAAAAATGACCGTAGTTCCCCAGTACTAGCAGTGGACCAGCATGACCTGGGCTGCCCCGCTGTGCATTGGTACCGATAAAACAAGAAATCGGATACTCACTGCTTCTGAGGCCACCACAGTGCAGCAGTATCATGACCAACGATGATAGACTCACCCACTGGCCGCGCTGACGCTCCCACGTGACTGCGAGCAGCCTATCAGCGCAGCCAGCGGGTGAGCAGATCAGCGCTGGCTGCTATGCTGATAGGCTGCACCGTGGCTGCGGTTTCTTGTTTCAACAGCGGCAATGCGCAGCCCGGGTTGTGCTGCCTTGCTGCTTACTAGTATTGCAGAACTATGGTCATTTTTGACTATAGTCGTTTTAAGTCCCTGTCCAGACACACACACTAACTTTCTCCCACCGTCTCCTCCTTGAGAACAGTGTAAAATTAGCCATTATAAAGCATCTCAAAATCTCCTGTATGTAAGTACCGTATTTTTCGCCATATAAGCACCCAAGCACCCAGAATTTGGAGGCGGAAAATAAGAAAATATTCTGAACCAAATGCTGTGCCAAAACATTGTCGTCCTCAAGAACCAAATAATAGGCAAGGTGCAGAATCCCCCCATTACAGACATTTTAGTTCTCCCCCCCATTCCCCCAATATAGGCAGTATGGTATTTCCCCTATCCCTTAGGCATTTAGGCAATCCCCCATCCCATAGACAGTAAGGCATTCCCCCCATCATATAGACAGTGAGGCTCTCTCCCCATCCCATAGGCAGTAACCGCATTCAACATCCCATAGGCAGTAAGGCTTTCCCACATCCCATAGGCAGGTTCGTGCAGCTACAGGGACCCGAGTGCTCATGTGGCCGAGCATGCCAGACAGAGAAATGCTGGAGAGCTGGGGACTCTCCCTGCCTGTCCTACCACCAGCCGTCCTCAGGTGTACCCGCTGCACAGACCCCAGTGTGTGGGAGAGCATGTTAGACCCAGAAGCAGTGGGGCAGTAATGCCCACAGTGGGGACTATCCCTGCCTCTCGCTTCTCCACCATCCGGCTGCGATACAGGAGCGACTTTTAATGTAAGTTTTCTTTTTTAACATCCGCCTGATAAGAAACACTGACATTTCCCCTCACTGGGGGGGGGGGGGGGGGGGGTGCATCTTATAGGGCAAAAATATGGCATTTTGTGTATTCTGTGTTAAAGTGGACCAACAACCAGGATTTTGACTATCCTGGGTTTTGGTCCATTTCCCAGGGGCACCCCGTATCAGGGGTGCTCCACTATGTGAAACCCCCCCAGATCGCCCAATTCAAATCACCTCACCCGCTCCTACGGTGCATGCGCAGCTGCTCGTCCAATCAGCGCGCTCGGAGCTGCTGAGGTATGCGCGTCAAAGCAACGTCTTATCTCACTGGCGGTCTCATCTCGCGCTTCCCTCTAACAAGGAGCGTGCCCGCGCCGGCACACGCCCTTCTAGAAAGAAGCGGGGGATGCGGCCACGGCCCGCGCATGCGCCGTTGTACCGGGATTCAGGTAAGGTTTGCGGGCGTCCTGGGGGGTTTCACACAGTGGGGCATCCCGATTTTGGATGCCCTTCAGGGAGGGATTGGATCTTATAGATTCCCGGGCCGATCCTGCTGGGTATTGGTCCACTTTAAGGCAGAGCTTCAGTCAAACAGCATCCTGGCGGCATTTTAATATACCTACAGCCACTGTACAGTTTTGCCAAAGGAAACTTAATTTAAACTTACACTGGCACTAGAAGTGTCCTCACTCATGGGAGCTGACGGGCATCCTTCTGTAGCCTGGGCTGGGGCTTAATTCAAACGCTGCTGTCACTCCAAGGCCTAAGGGACCTAGGGGACTAGGTTCGGCTTTGGGACCCCAAACCCGAACATTTATTCAAAGTTTGTCTGAACTTGCTGGAACTGAACTTTTGGGGTTCGCTCACCCCTACCCGTGGCTGCTGCAGCCATAGGAATCCTTTGTGTACCAGTATATGCCTATGAGGTCGGCTCCTGGGCTCTTCTCATCTCTTTCCATCTGAAATTCCACCTCTCATGAGATTTCAGGCACTTCCCTAACCTGAGCCAAGCACTGGCTTCCCCCTCCCTTCTGCTGTCAAATCAAAGGTATGCACCTGGCCTCAAGTGCATGCAGTAGCAGTACTTACACCATGGGCACATTCCCAATGTAAAGCCTGGCTACTGCACATGCGTGATTGGTTCTCTCAGACAGGGGCGTCTGGGAGACATTAAAGATGGCGGCGAGCAGCAGCGAATGGAAACAAGAAAAATGGCTGACCCTGTTTGACTGAAGTTCCGCTTTAAACCATTTTCTTGGCTTAGCTGGGGCAGATTTATGAGTCATTTACTCGTTTTGCTTTGGTCAGGGTCATCTGTTTGACCACTATTGTTTGCCATGTTGCTGAAAGCTCCAAGGGTCAGAGTTTGCTGTTTGACAATTTGTCGTGTGGTCCTGGGGGAATGAAATTGAAAGTAGGGCAAATAATGCAGGCCTGCTACAGCTTCTACCCTGCGCTGCAGTAAATGAAGGAGAGGCACATGAAACAGGCATCAGATGAGCTGCTTGCTGCCTTATTATTATTATTATTATTATTATTAATAATGGAGATTGGTTGTGAGATTTAAAAGCACCATAAAAGAAGAGGACCAAGCCACATTAGGAAGAGACTATCACAAGTCTATCCATAAGAGAACTTGTTTTTTTGTTCACTAGTTATGTTGACATGACAAAGATGCCATTGAAAATCATTGAATATTTTAAGATAATGCTCTGGTGTTAAAGTCAAATTATCAACTACTCTCTAGGGGGAAGCTGCGGGCATATGGTGGAAAGTGTGGGGCAGGCATGCACATTGGCCCCTGGACACTACCTTTTATCTTTCATTAACAGGGCACTCTCTCTTTTCATTTACCCTATCTATTCTCTAAACTGGTCTCTTAATCGTGACTGGGAATAATTTATATAGTGGGTTTACACAGGATTAGATTTGGGGAAAGGATCTTACACTCTTAAGGTTCTGGATTAGTATGTTTACATTTCTTGTCTAGTGGTTGCTAGTAATTGTGATTTCATGTATAGTGCACTTTATATTGTATTATATTAATGATTTGCAGCATGGATTAGCCTTGGATAGTGTATATCCTTTGAATCATATTGATTGTCTTATATAGCACATGCACTTTAACAGACTGTAGGGGATTAGTCGGGTGTGAGTTTGATTGTAGTGTATTTGTAGTATATTATTCTCATCTTAGTCCAGGGATATCCATTGTGACTTATTTTAGCAGTTGTTACATTCAAATATATGGTTAAATGGCATGAATAAAACAGTATTTGTTCTTATTTTTGCAGTGCCCCATTTGTGGACTTAGGGGAGTAGTAATAAGGGTCCAGGGGAGCACACCTATTGCAATGTATTGTGAGATGTGCCTACATATTTGTTGGGTTGATTGAAAGTCAAATTAACCCTCTACGGCTATTAGCCCTCTAACCCTACAGCCCCCCTCCCCAATTCCGGCAGGGAATTTAAGTCCTGTGCTTAGTGGGCATAGGAGCTGGTACAGTTGCTCTGATGAAGGCCAACAGCTTGACTACCATTGGGAAGTCAAGCTGACAAAACAAAAAAAGTGTATGAATTGTTCTCCCTCTTGGTGGGAAAGTAATATTAGGAGTGTCAATAAGATACTGCACTGCTGACATTATGACAATGTAGGCATTTTCCATGTATTATAGCTATAAAAATAAAATAGTGAATAACATGTAAAATTACTTGAACATTTCATGATCATTGAATGTGAATAGATGGTAAAAGTGAATAGCCAGTTTGATGGATGAGGATAAATATTAAAAAAATCAAAAGTAGTGATAAGTAAATACGGTACATGCTTTCATGATTTGGACGTCTCTATCCTATATGAGTAAGAAGGGATGCAATGATTTTTATAGATAGATTATAGAGCGAGTATAGTATAAGCACATTCCTTCTAATAAAACAAGGATTTAAACTCTCTTCTTCGGAATCTTATTCCGAAGCTGACGCTCCCACGTGACTGCGAGCAGCCTATCAGCGCAGCCAGCGGGTGAGCAGATCAGCGCTGGCTGCTATGCTGATAGGCTGCACCGTGGCTGCGGTTTCTTGTTTCAACAGCGGCAATGCGCAGCCCGGGTTGTGCTGCCTTGCTGCTTACTAGTATTGCAGAACTATGGTCATTTTTGACTATAGTCGTTTTAAGTCCCTGTCCAGACACACACACTAACTTTCTCCCACCGTCTCCTCCTTGAGAACAGTGTAAAATTAGCCATTATAAAGCATCTCAAAATCTCCTGTATGTAAGTACCGTATTTTTCGCCATATAAGCACCCAAGCACCCAGAATTTGGAGGCGGAAAATAAGAAAATATTCTGAACCAAATGCTGTGCCAAAACATTGTCGTCCTCAAGAACCAAATAATAGGCAAGGTGCAGAATCCCCCCATTACAGACATTTTAGTTCTCCCCCCCATTCCCCCAATATAGGCAGTATGGTATTTCCCCTATCCCTTAGGCATTTAGGCAATCCCCCATCCCATAGACAGTAAGGCATTCCCCCCATCATATAGACAGTGAGGCTCTCTCCCCATCCCATAGGCAGTAACCGCATTCAACATCCCATAGGCAGTAAGGCTTTCCCACATCCCATAGGCAGGTTCGTGCAGCTACAGGGACCCGAGTGCTCATGTGGCCGAGCATGCCAGACAGAGAAATGCTGGAGAGCTGGGGACTCTCCCTGCCTGTCCTACCACCAGCCGTCCTCAGGTGTACCCGCTGCACAGACCCCAGTGTGTGGGAGAGCATGTTAGACCCAGAAGCAGTGGGGCAGTAATGCCCACAGTGGGGACTATCCCTGCCTCTCGCTTCTCCACCATCCGGCTGCGATACAGGAGCGACTTTTAATGTAAGTTTTCTTTTTTAACATCCGCCTGATAAGAAACACTGACATTTCCCCTCACTGGGGGGGGTGCATCTTATAGGGCAAAAATATGGCATTTTGTGTATTCTGTGTTAAAGTGGACCAACAACCAGGATTTTGACTATCCTGGGTTTTGGTCCATTTCCCAGGGGCACCCCGTATCAGGGGTGCTCCACTATGTGAAACCCCCCCAGATCGCCCAATTCAAATCACCTCACCCGCTCCTACGGTGCATGCGCAGCTGCTCGTCCAATCAGCGCGCTCGGAGCTGCTGAGGTATGCGCGTCAAAGCAACGTCTTATCTCACTGGCGGTCTCATCTCGCGCTTCCCTCTAACAAGGAGCGTGCCCGCGCCGGCACACGCCCTTCTAGAAAGAAGCGGGGGATGCGGCCACGGCCCGCGCATGCGCCGTTGTACCGGGATTCAGGTAAGGTTTGCGGGCGTCCTGGGGGGTTTCACACAGTGGGGCATCCCGATTTTGGATGCCCTTCAGGGAGGGATTGGATCTTATAGATTCCCGGGCCGATCCTGCTGGGTATTGGTCCACTTTAAGGCAGAGCTTCAGTCAAACAGCATCCTGGCGGCATTTTAATATACCTACAGCCACTGTACAGTTTTGCCAAAGGAAACTTAATTTAAACTTACACTGGCACTAGAAGTGTCCTCACTCATGGGAGCTGACGGGCATCCTTCTGTAGCCTGGGCTGGGGCTTAATTCAAACGCTGCTGTCACTCCAAGGCCTAAGGGACCTAGGGGACTAGGTTCGGCTTTGGGACCCCAAACCCGAACATTTATTCAAAGTTTGTCTGAACTTGCTGGAACTGAACTTTTGGGGTTCGCTCACCCCTACCCGTGGCTGCTGCAGCCATAGGAATCCTTTGTGTACCAGTATATGCCTATGAGGTCGGCTCCTGGGCTCTTCTCATCTCTTTCCATCTGAAATTCCGCCTCTCATGAGATTTCAGGCACTTCCCTAACCTGAGCCAAGCACTGGCTTCCCCCTCCCTTCTGCTGTCAAATCAAAGGTATGCACCTGGCCTCAAGTGCATGCAGTAGCAGTACTTACACCATGGGCACATTCCCAATGTAAAGCCTGGCTACTGCACATGCGTGATTGGTTCTCTCAGACAGGGGCGTCTGGGAGACATTAAAGATGGCGGCGAGCAGCAGCGAATGGAAACAAGAAAAATGGCTGACCCTGTTTGACTGAAGTTCCGCTTTAAACCATTTTCTTGGCTTAGCTGGGGCAGATTTATGAGTCATTTACTCGTTTTGCTTTGGTCAGGGTCATCTGTTTGACCACTATTGTTTGCCATGTTGCTGAAAGCTCCAAGGGTCAGAGTTTGCTGTTTGACAATTTGTCGTGTGGTCCTGGGGGAATGAAATTGAAAGTAGGGCAAATAATGCAGGCCTGCTACAGCTTCTACCCTGCGCTGCAGTAAATGAAGGAGAGGCACATGAAACAGGCATCAGATGAGCTGCTTGCTGCCTTATTATTATTATTATTATTATTATTATTAATAATGGAGATTGGTTGTGAGATTTAAAAGCACCATAAAAGAAGAGGACCAAGCCACATTAGGAAGAGACTATCACGAGTCTATCCATAAGAGAACTTGTTTTTTTGTTCACTAGTTATGTTGACATGACAAAGATGCCATTGAAAATCATTGAATATTTTAAGATAATGCTCTGGTGTTAAAGTCAAATTATCAACTACTCTCTAGGGGGAAGCTGCGGGCATATGGTGGAAAGTGTGGGGCAGGCATGCACATTGGCCCCTGGACACTACCTTTTATCTTTCATTAACAGGGCACTCTCTCTTTTCATTTACCCTATCTATTCTCTAAACTGGTCTCTTAATCGTGACTGGGAATAATTTATATAGTGGGTTTACACAGGATTAGATTTGGGGAAAGGATCTTACACTCTTAAGGTTCTGGATTAGTATGTTTACATTTCTTGTCTAGTGGTTGCTAGTAATTGTGATTTCATGTATAGTGCACTTTATATTGTATTATATTAATGATTTGCAGCATGGATTAGCCTTGGATAGTGTATATCCTTTGAATCATATTGATTGTCTTATATAGCACATGCACTTTAACAGACTGTAGGGGATTAGTCGGGTGTGAGTTTGATTGTAGTGTATTTGTAGTATATTATTCTCATCTTAGTCCAGGGATATCCATTGTGACTTATTTTAGCAGTTGTTACATTCAAATATATGGTTAAATGGCATGAATAAAACAGTATTTGTTCTTATTTTTGCAGTGCCCCATTTGTGGACTTAGGGGAGTAGTAATAAGGGTCCAGGGGAGCACACCTATTGCAATGTATTGTGAGATGTGCCTACATATTTGTTGGGTTGATTGAAAGTCAAATTAACCCTCTACGGCTATTAGCCCTCTAACCCTACAGCCCCCCTCCCCAATTCCGGCAGGGAATTTAAGTCCTGTGCTTAGTGGGCATAGGAGCTGGTACAGTTGCTCTGATGAAGGCCAACAGCTTGACTACCATTGGGAAGTCAAGCTGACAAAACAAAAAAAGTGTATGAATTGTTCTCCCTCTTGGTGGGAAAGTAATATTAGGAGTGTCAATAAGATACTGCACTGCTGACATTATGACAATGTAGGCATTTTCCATGTATTATAGCTATAAAAATAAAATAGTGAATAACATGTAAAATTACTTGAACATTTCATGATCATTGAATGTGAATAGATGGTAAAAGTGAATAGCCAGTTTGATGGATGAGGATAAATATTAAAAAAATCAAAAGTAGTGATAAGTAAATACGGTACATGCTTTCATGATTTGGACGTCTCTATCCTATATGAGTAAGAAGGGATGCAATGATTTTTATAGATAGATTATAGAGCGAGTATAGTATAAGCACATTCCTTCTAATAAAACAAGGATTTAAACTCTCTTCTTCGGAATCTTATTCCGAAGCTGACGCTCCCACGTGACTGCGAGCAGCCTATCAGCGCAGCCAGCGGGTGAGCAGATCAGCGCTGGCTGCTATGCTGATAGGCTGCACCGTGGCTGCGGTTTCTTGTTTCAACAGCGGCAATGCGCAGCCCGGGTTGTGCTGCCTTGCTGCTTACTAGTATTGCAGAACTATGGTCATTTTTGACTATAGTCGTTTTAAGTCCCTGTCCAGACACACACACTAACTTTCTCCCACCGTCTCCTCCTTGAGAACAGTGTAAAATTAGCCATTATAAAGCATCTCAAAATCTCCTGTATGTAAGTACCGTATTTTTCGCCATATAAGCACCCAAGCACCCAGAATTTGGAGGCGGAAAATAAGAAAATATTCTGAACCAAATGCTGTGCCAAAACATTGTCGTCCTCAAGAACCAAATAATAGGCAAGGTGCAGAATCCCCCCATTACAGACATTTTAGTTCTCCCCCCCATTCCCCCAATATAGGCAGTATGGTATTTCCCCTATCCCTTAGGCATTTAGGCAATCCCCCATCCCATAGACAGTAAGGCATTCCCCCCATCATATAGACAGTGAGGCTCTCTCCCCATCCCATAGGCAGTAACCGCATTCAACATCCCATAGGCAGTAAGGCTTTCCCACATCCCATAGGCAGGTTCGTGCAGCTACAGGGACCCGAGTGCTCATGTGGCCGAGCATGCCAGACAGAGAAATGCTGGAGAGCTGGGGACTCTCCCTGCCTGTCCTACCACCAGCCGTCCTCAGGTGTACCCGCTGCACAGACCCCAGTGTGTGGGAGAGCATGTTAGACCCAGAAGCAGTGGGGCAGTAATGCCCACAGTGGGGACTATCCCTGCCTCTCGCTTCTCCACCATCCGGCTGCGATACAGGAGCGACTTTTAATGTAAGTTTTCTTTTTTAACATCCGCCTGATAAGAAACACTGACATTTCCCCTCACTGGGGGGGGGGGGGGGGGGGTGCATCTTATAGGGCAAAAATATGGCATTTTGTGTATTCTGTGTTAAAGTGGACCAACAACCAGGATTTTGACTATCCTGGGTTTTGGTCCATTTCCCAGGGGCACCCCGTATCAGGGGTGCTCCACTATGTGAAACCCCCCCAGATCGCCCAATTCAAATCACCTCACCCGCTCCTACAGTGCATGCGCAGCTGCTCGTCCAATCAGCGCGCTCGGAGCTGCTGAGGTATGCGCGTCAAAGCAATGTCTTATCTCACTGGCGGTCTCATCTCGCGCTTCCCTCTAACAAGGAGCGTGCCCGCGCCGGTACACGCCCTTCTAGAAAGAAGCGGGGGATGCGGCCACGGCCCGCGCATGCGCCGTTGTACCGGGATTCAGGTAAGGTTTGCGGGCGTCCTGGGGGGTTTCACACAGTGGGGCATCCCGATTTTGGATGCCCTTCAGGGAGGGATTGGATCTTATAGATTCCCGGGCCGATCCTGCTGGGTATTGGTCCACTTTAAGGCAGAGCTTCAGTCAAACAGCATCCTGGCGGCATTTTAATATACCTACAGCCACTGTACAGTTTTGCCAAAGGAAACTTAATTTAAACTTACACTGGCACTAGAAGTGTCCTCACTCATGGGAGCTGACGGGCATCCTTCTGTAGCCTGGGCTGGGGCTTAATTCAAACGCTGCTGTCACTCCAAGGCCTAAGGGACCTAGGGGACTAGGTTCGGCTTTGGGACCCCAAACCCGAACATTTATTCAAAGTTTGTCTGAACTTGCTGGAACTGAACTTTTGGGGTTCGCTCACCCCTACCCGTGGCTGCTGCAGCCATAGGAATCCTTTGTGTACCAGTATATGCCTATGAGGTCGGCTCCTGGGCTCTTCTCATCTCTTTCCATCTGAAATTCCGCCTCTCATGAGATTTCAGGCACTTCCCTAACCTGAGCCAAGCACTGGCTTCCCCCTCCCTTCTGCTGTCAAATCAAAGGTATGCACCTGGCCTCAAGTGCATGCAGTAGCAGTACTTACACCATGGGCACATTCCCAATGTAAAGCCTGGCTACTGCACATGCGTGATTGGTTCTCTCAGACAGGGGCGTCTGGGAGACATTAAAGATGGCGGCGAGCAGCAGCGAATGGAAACAAGAAAAATGGCTGACCCTGTTTGACTGAAGTTCCGCTTTAAACCATTTTCTTGGCTTAGCTGGGGCAGATTTATGAGTCATTTACTCGTTTTGCTTTGGTCAGGGTCATCTGTTTGACCACTATTGTTTGCCATGTTGCTGAAAGCTCCAAGGGTCAGAGTTTGCTGTTTGACAATTTGTCGTGTGGTCCTGGGGGAATGAAATTGAAAGTAGGGCAAATAATGCAGGCCTGCTACAGCTTCTACCCTGCGCTGCAGTAAATGAAGGAGAGGCACATGAAACAGGCATCAGATGAGCTGCTTGCTGCCTTATTATTATTATTATTAATAATGGAGATTGGTTGTGAGATTTAAAAGCACCATAAAAGAAGAGGACCAAGCCACATTAGGAAGAGACTATCACAAGTCTATCCATAAGAGAACTTGTTTTTTTGTTCACTAGTTATGTTGACATGACAAAGATGCCATTGAAAATCATTGAATATTTTAAGATAATGCTCTGGTGTTAAAGTCAAATTATCAACTACTCTCTAGGGGGAAGCTGCGGGCATATGGTGGAAAGTGTGGGGCAGGCATGCACATTGGCCCCTGGACACTACCTTTTATCTTTCATTAACAGGGCACTCTCTCTTTTCATTTACCCTATCTATTCTCTAAACTGGTCTCTTAATCGTGACTGGGAATAATTTATATAGTGGGTTTACACAGGATTAGATTTGGGGAAAGGATCTTACACTCTTAAGGTTCTGGATTAGTATGTTTACATTTCTTGTCTAGTGGTTGCTAGTAATTGTGATTTCATGTATAGTGCACTTTATATTGTATTATATTAATGATTTGCAGCATGGATTAGCCTTGGATAGTGTATATCCTTTGAATCATATTGATTGTCTTATATAGCACATGCACTTTAACAGACTGTAGGGGATTAGTCGGGTGTGAGTTTGATTGTAGTGTATTTGTAGTATATTATTCTCATCTTAGTCCAGGGATATCCATTGTGACTTATTTTAGCAGTTGTTACATTCAAATATATGGTTAAATGGCATGAATAAAACAGTATTTGTTCTTATTTTTGCAGTGCCCCATTTGTGGACTTAGGGGAGTAGTAATAAGGGTCCAGGGGAGCACACCTATTGCAATGTATTGTGAGATGTGCCTACATATTTGTTGGGTTGATTGAAAGTCAAATTAACCCTCTACGGCTATTAGCCCTCTAACCCTACAGCCCCCCTCCCCAATTCCGGCAGGGAATTTAAGTCCTGTGCTTAGTGGGCATAGGAGCTGGTACAGTTGCTCTGATGAAGGCCAACAGCTTGACTACCATTGGGAAGTCAAGCTGACAAAACAAAAAAAGTGTATCAATTGTTCTCCCTCTTGGTGGGAAAGTAATATTAGGAGTGTCAATAAGATACTGCACTGCTGACATTATGACAATGTAGGCATTTTCCATGTATTATAGCTATAAAAATAAAATAGTGAATAACATGTAAAATTACTTGAACATTTCATGATCATTGAATGTGAATAGATGGTAAAAGTGAATAGCCAGTTTGATGGATGAGGATAAATATTAAAAAAATCAAAAGTAGTGATAAGTAAATACGGTACATGCTTTCATGATTTGGACGTCTCTATCCTATATGAGTAAGAAGGGATGCAATGATTTTTATAGATAGATTATAGAGCGAGTATAGTATAAGCACATTCCTTCTAATAAAACAAGGATTTAAACTCTCTTCTTCGGAATCTTATTCCGAAGTAGCAGCAGGTAGTTGACCAAGCAGAACTCAACTTTCCTGAAGACTCTGTAAATTGACTTCTTATGCCTACTGGATCTGTCACTCTTCTACAAAGATTCAAACCCAGCCACGCGTAAATTGCCAGAAAAATCTAAAATGTAAGCACCCTCAGCATTTCAACCAACCATGCCCTCAATGTATCTGCTGACTTTCATTACAGCAACCATGCATTTCTATAGGTCTTAAAAGCTATATATAGGATATTCATCTTTGAAAAATACATGCAGACTTAACAGGAAATTTACTAAAAGCTACCATAGGTCTTTACTCTAGATTAAGAAAAACAAATGCTGCAAATGTATAAATACGTGAAGGTGTCTTCAGGGAAAGGTAAAACTAAGGAACTTCTCAGCTTGGCTTTTAATGGCTTTTAACAACCCTGGAAGTATTATCATCTGAGTTTGCAATTTTGGGAGTTAGTTGGTAATAAATAGGGATTAGCTTCAGATTTGGGTCATGGAAACTTTAGTTTGTCCAAACCAAAATAGTGCCACCATTCGGCAGCAAATAGTGACCTTTTCAATAATAGTTAGCTCCAGGGCTTTTGCCAACTGGGATAAATAAGCAAGTGCCAGGCCATGCAGTGTCATTACCAGGCTCCACTATCTTGGACCACCTGAATCAAGACTGATTTGGCCTCTCCTCATGCTGGATATATATGGATATATGAATATATTGACTACGGACGGCTATATATGTGGGTCCGTCCTCAAATTACTTACCTACCTACTTACCTGCTCTATTTGTGTTAAAGGGTGTAAATTAACGTGTAAATTATGACTTGGGCAATATATAAGGGTCTGTCCTCAAAACACTGACTTATCTACCTGTACCTGCCTACTCTATTAGTGGTAAAGGGTGTGAACAAAATGCTAGTTTTCTGAGGGCATTCCTATGCAGTTTGGTGACATTTGCTTGAATTTTTGTTATCTTTCCACAGACCAGAATACACATATCCAAATTTCTCCCCATAGCATTTAAAGGAATTTTTAAAAGTGCATATTTTTGGGGTAACAAAATGATGTCCTCAAAGTGATGAGCTGATCTGCTATTTTTTCTGTTACTAGCAAATGTGTGTGTGCTAAGGAAGCAGTTTTTACTACCTGCAATCTATTGCTATTGGCAACTGTACACCAAATGTCAATAGCTACATATTGCAGGAAATGGAAACTGCTTCCATAAAACACACACTAGCTAACATAAAAGAAAAAAATACTAGATCAGTTCAGCACCTTGAGGACAAAAAAATATATATCTTCAAAACTTTAATGAAGTTTAGATTCTGGGTGCAATGGATGCAATAATAAAATGCATTTTCTTTATTTGACCTATTTATTTTGCCTGGTTATTTATTTTTGGCTAGTGCCCGTCCTATTGGCAGCTTATGAAATGAAATTAAAGCTTTCCTATTGCAGACACATTTTTCCCAAATATCATAGCTTCATAGCTGCTGAAACCCATGCTATCCACCACCTCATTCTTAGTACTTACCGTGCTCCTCGGCCTGTCAAGAAGTCAGTACAAGCTGACAAAACAGTTCAAGAGACATTTTGAAAAATATAAACAGCATACCACACGCCATATCTTTAGTAAAAGTTCATTGAAGAGTGGCGTTTCTGTTGCATATTGCAGTCAATTTGTTAAATGGTATGGGTGTGACATACTCATATTGTTAGGCTGTACCTAAATATAAAGTTCTCAGCATAATAACTATATGAAGTAATTTTAATACAACAACATATCTTTTTCTCATAATTTTAAATTATCGGGGGCGGGGCACCCTTTCTTGAAATGATCCTGAAAAATAGGTAATACTGACCCATGTAAGCTATTATCAGCATTTATATGCAGGGGTGAAGTGGGGCAAAAATCCTTTCACAGACCCTTACCAGCCCACCACCAGCCTATATGTACCTTACCCACGCCCCCAAGGAACGTCTAAGCTTATAAATGCATATGTTTATCAGATGCTGGAATAGTATTGCAGGAACAGATCATGAGCAGAGGGAGACCATGTGATGGCAGTGAGGATTTGGTATTGTAGTGGCAAAGATAAGGATGGTCCTCACATCCATGATGCTGAGGCTATAGCATTGCAGTACACGGACTGGAATGTCTAGGCTGGAATGTCTAGGCTGGAGTGTCTTATAGCAAACCCTTGTGTCCCCAAACCTGTGCAATCCACCAGGAATTCTCCCTAGGTTCTATATGGCCCGTCCGCCCCTGCTTATATGTAACAACATGAAGAACTAACCATCTGCACCCTTCTGAAGGTGAGGGCCATAAGTAATCAGCTGAATGAGAGGTAATGGATGTATGCCTTGATTTTACTCTTAGCTTACCGATGTTCTTTAATATTCTGATCAAAGTTATCCATTTACATAGAAAGGGGTTGAAATGTCCTATGTGTTTTTCCTAGGGTAAGAAATCGAGTGAAGGCCACCAAAGAGTTAAAATACAAGCTCCCTGAATGATTTATCGTGAAATCTAAATGGCACAAAGCATAACAGTTTCAAGCCTGCTCCCAATTCAATTTGCATGTGACTCAAACATTTCATTTGGATGGCTTCAAATAAAATAAATGCTGCGCTAGGATCGGCAGAGATAAAATAATGACGTCACCTTTATTTGCATGGAGATAATTTTTCATGTGCAATTAGCCTCACAAACATTATTTGCTTAAGAATTATTGTTTTGAAGACTATGGGTGCTAAATGGATTTGCCTTATGTAAGGAGCTATCTGCCTCTCACACAGGACTCATCCAATAGGCGAATGTTACCTTTTAAATTCATGCTGCCATTTACAAAAAACAGGTCATGAAAATCAGTGACTTCTGTGCCTTTTCCTGACATTTCTAAAGCATTTGCCGCATGTAGCTCGTGCATTGACTTTAAGTTGCCATGGAGTTGGACTTTCTGCGCTGCTTTGACCCAGTGTCAATTTGTTATTATAATGTAACGTTACTTGGAAACAAATTTCTGCGTCTTGTTAGTGGGCATTGTAGTAGGTGGCAGACTATCTATAATTTAACATACCTTTCAAATATACTGTAAAGTGGAATTATTTCATACTTTGAGTAAAAGAGTTCTTATAACAAAGTAAGATTAGATAGGCCTCCACCCAAGAGATCCCAAAACAGCCCTAGTGACTGCTGCATTCTAACTACTGGCCATTCTGATTTAGAATTCCTGTCTGCTTAATACTCCCTTGCTGGAGGTGCACTCAGTAGCCCTTTCCAAACCTAAATTTGGTCAAGCTTGCTTATCCAGTCCCCATTTAAACCAGACCAACAGCCTGGCACAGATGGAAAAGAAAGGTAGCAGCCATTTTGGAGCTTCCTTCACTCAACTGACGTAACTGAAATGCACAGTAACAGGAAGCCCAGCTTCCTGTTTGCAGGTGGCCTGCAAGCCCATTAACCGCCATGTTGTTTTTAAAATTTATCCCAGTAGGCATTAGAAAAAGGTACATTCATTTTTATGTGCAGCAATCTAAATTGCCCTGGAGAGAGATACTGTTTGTTGTGTTGGTCTGACTTAATTCATTTTTGACTGTTGGTCCGCTTTAAGCACTGAGCATGCATTCCAGGTGAAGTCTTGTGGGCTAAGAGCCAAATGGAACTGAGTAGAGCAGAACCAAGCTTAGCCCAGTACACCGCTGGCTGCATCTCCACTAACCTCTAGCTGGTGGGGGTTCACAAATGCCTGGCAGGGCACACACAAAGATTCCCAGGTGGGTGGGAATCAGGTGGCCCTGCCCTGGAGGCTTTTAGATGTGTTTGGGCCACTTTAAATTTTGGCAAATCAATATGAGGAACAAAGTAGGTAGGAGAAAGTAGGGACAGGTGTGAGAAATCCCGAATGTTATCACAAGTGCGAGACTCACATGCAAGAGTTTTTTGCGACTCGTGCTGAATCAACCCTAATGTGCAGGTGTTCAGGTGATTCAAAGTACTACCCACACAAGCATTCAAGCTTTCCTTTCTTATTCCAATATGATTGAAGACTCGCAATGCCTTTTTAGGCAGTGCCTTACCTGTCTGTCACTGGCCTAGCAGCTTTTTTGCCCTTCGGCTCTGCTGCTCTCTTAGGGGTGTCTGGTGATTGCAGAGGCCCTCCTTACTCTTTGATCTGGTATCAGGGTCCCATCAGGCAGTTCTGTAACTCCTCATTTTGATCAGTCAATGTTAGACTGGAGTACTTTGGGTCTACTAGAGGAAATTGAGGGCTACCAAAGAAAATCATTCTTGGGATCCACCCATCTGCTAGATAGACCACTCCTAATTATGTAGTAACATGCAATTAGATTGATGCATGACATAACATGTAATGTTTATGTACTAAATAGCAAATAACAAACCCAAATTATAATTTAGGCAACATAGAAACACTGTTGGTTATTTTAGGGATAGCGCCAGGTGGTGCCTCGTAGCGACAGGCAGCATCTGGTGAACGCTGGGCGCTGTACGCAAACCACATTTATGAAAGCGAATCTGGTGAGCGATTGTAACAGCGCCATGTAGCGTTCGATGTATTATTACAGGCGGCTGAGTGTATAGCGCCAGCGCTCTAGCTTCCAGAGCGCCAGGTATTGCCTTTCGCTCAGTGTCGCTCTCTCATTCATTTCAATGGTGGTTCATTTGCTTGTGTTTAAACTGTGTGTTTGACTTTTTTTTTGCTCAAATCATTGTGTGACCTCTCCTGGCTGCAAACAAACATTTTTAGAAACTTTTTAGATTTTTTTATATTTTTATGCAGAATTGTCATTACAGGTCTGGCACTAAAGTGTTATTGTCACAGTGTTCAAACAATGTCATTCCACGTGTTTTCGCTTTGTTACAGGTGTATATGTGTTCAAAAACAGACTTTAATCACACAGTGTCTGGTGCTCTATGCTATAGCGACCAGATTTAGAGTGCAAGCGCTGTATGTCCTTTTTGATAAGTATGGTGTGGAGCGCCGAGAGTCAGTCGCACTGAGCTGACGCTACCTTTCACTCTCTGCAGCGCTGTACTGGTGTTAGAGTGCCCAACATACATCACATTTATCAATGCGGGGCAGGTTACTACAGTGATTGAGGCGCTCTGTTACAGCGCCTGATATCCACTTACAGCGTCTTCTATCGGTCGCTCTAAGCACCGCTATACAGACTGCCGATACCTGGCGTTAGTCATGAATCAGCCTCACTGTGTTAGCTCTGGACCTGTACTGGTGGTCCCGAGTCACTCCCTGGGGTCCACTGTAGAATCCTTTGGTGCCCTGTTGGGGCAATAAAATAAATACTCTCACAGCTTTGCCACTACACGACTATACGGTTTGTGAATGAGATGTTCCTGGCCAAGCAAGCACCAGAACATCTCTGAGATACATGATAGGCATAGGAGTCACAAGGCCAGAACTAACAGACACAGAGGCTCCTGACATGAATACGATATGATTTTACAGCTTCAGCATGACAGCCTTTGAGTGATTTAAAAATTACCTTCCCTGCTTCATGAACCGTATCTGTATCCTGTCATGAAACAGTTAACTCTTGTTTAAAAAAATGAATCTCTGGAGCAAGTCATCAATGTCATGCAGACAGTAAACACAATGCATAATGAGGCAGTATATTTATAGACATGCAAACTACTCGCACCTAATGTAACCCATCTGCAGATAATTATATACACAAGTCATTAATTAATAAACTATCGACAGCTTGGGGAAGCAGTAACCAGGCCACAGTTTATCACTCAAAATCTGCTTTATCTTCAGGTGCCTACAGTAAAGCCAGAGCTAGGCCGCAGCAAAGTACCTCTGGCATTCAGGAAAATAAAGGGACATCAAATGGGAAAAGGCGCCATATAGTGAAAGGTAAAGTGTTACCTAATGCAAAAAAGCACTGATGCTCACAATGAAAAATGAATTATTGGTACATTAAGGTATTTACTTCAGGAGAGGGCGCAGTTAAACTTGAAGGCATCTAATTAGAAAAAAACATAGATTTAAGCAGAACAACACCCCTGCGGTGAGGGTGTTGGTCCCCGCCACTATATGACAGGCTGCGGGGGGGGGGGGGGTATCCTGAATGCTAGTGCCCCCCCACAGATAACCCTCCAGAAACACTGTAAATCTTACTTTAACCTCGCTCCTCCACCGGGAATGCAGCACAGCGGTTGTCTGCCAGCACACACCATCATGGTACCCGGGGATGCAGTTGGGGGGTTACATTTCCATAGACCTGCAAGGCTCCATACCACTCGGCCATGACTGCTCTTCCCTGAGTGATGACCAAAAACAAGCTGCCAGTAACACCCCATCGAGCTGGACCAAATTGCTACTAACAAGGCTTAGCTGCTGACGACCTGGGCCAAGCCACAAGCAATCAAGCCCCGCTGCTTTGGTAAAATAAGTGCTCTTGTGGTGAATGAGAAAAGTGTTAGCGAGGCATTTTATTTTTAGGTCAACATTTAGCTACCCTGACTTTTCCTTTGTCAGCCACAGTCTGGGGTACCACAGCTGTGTCTAGGGCTGGATTAAGTGTGGTAGAGGCCCCTGGGCACAAAATCTGGTGGAGGCCCCAGATACAGTATTTTTTTTCCTTTATATTAGTCCAGCCAAGTAACTGCCCACATACTGGAATGTCAGATCGAGTCCCTTGTGCCACCTTTGTGCAGGTGCGTGTTGCTCGGGAACTCCTGCTTTGCCATTCTGGGCGGGGGGTAGTGTAGTCGCCCAGCTGGTCCAGCAGAAAACAGTTCCCTGCGTTAAGCTGCCAGAAGCTCTGCTTGGTGGCTTATATGCAGTGAGCAGCCACCGACTGACAGCTCTGCACCCCCCCTTCCCAGTAGCATTGCTGATGGTGTGTTTACTGCTGTAGACTCTACGTCCTTCCCTGTGGTAGCTTTGGCTGCAGGTTTGCAAAAAAAAAAAAAAAGGCTTGCTCGTCAGACCAAAGACTGAAATGCCTCCTGGACCAGACCATAACCCAAAGGTTGCTGGGGGCCCCTTTTGCAGGGCACGTGGTGGAGGCCCTGGGGCACGCGCCCCTTGCAACCTCCTCATAATCTGGCCCTGGCTGTGCCACTTCGTTGCTGTCAGCTGTGGAACTAATTTTCTCCCCCAGAAAATGTTCTCCCCCAGACTGGCCGCAGCAAGCTGGAAAGTAGACCACACTGAACTAAAGCTGTGAGGCAGGCAGGATTTCCTCAGGTGGGGCCAATGTGACAGGTAAAGCCTGAATGACATTAAAGAGGAACATTGCGGGAGGTTAAAACCTCCCCCAAACCTCACCGATATGCTGGTCCCCCTTCGTTTTTGCCTTTGGGCAATTTTTACTCACCTCGCCCGGGCATCCATTTTCTTGGTCCCTTGGATTCCAAGCGACCTCTTGGCACCATCTTGCATCCCATCTGGCAGTGCACTTGGCCTCCGATCCCGCGCCTGTGTATTGCCCATGAATGGAATGCAGAGGAGCTGCCAGAAATCCCACAAGACTTTGCTGAGCTGCAAGATCGCCGTGGGACATTGACGAGCACAGCTAAGGCCGTGCTTGTCAGTTAGGGATGGCTAAGCTGACGGGGGGGGGGGTGAGGATTGGGCCCCAAAGCAGCCGGATGTTGGCGGCATCCCAAAAGGTAAGTAGGGGCCCATGGGGGGGTAATCATCCCCTTTTTTTTCCCTCTAATTAGTAGTAGAGAATGATGGTCATAGGCATTTGCATTTAAGCTAAGGAAAGTAGAAATTTAACTAGCTAACAGGAACAGGACAAGTCATGTACCTAGGCAGCCAGGCTACCAAAGACCTTTCTGCAGATATAGACATGCAATAGCTGCTTTCTTTTATCTTCTTCATTTTGGTCCATGACACCTAATTACTGGTAGCAGAGCTGGCTGGCAAGCCCGCCACAGGGGCAAGCTCCAATCTTTCCTTTTGATAATATAAATCACTATATAATTACTTATTACTTAAGTAAGGGTCACCTACTAATTATTGGCAACATGCTATAAAGTATATAAAAGTGGGATAAGTGTTTTTAAAATTCCGTAGCTGTACCATGCCTGTCTCATGGTAAGAATAGTCTGCCTGTCAGTTGAGAGAACACAATGAACCGTCAGACATTTGACTTCTTAGGATTCTAAGCCCTCACATTCAGTCACACGTCAAAGGATATGAGATAGGCATCAGTGGCACTACTGGGACCAGTTAAAAATAATACACTGAAACAGGAGTTTTATAGAAGATGAGACTGCCACCTAATGTACACAACACAACTGAAATGTCTTTGTAAACACAGCAAGCACAGCAAGAAAAAAAAGTTTTGGTGGTAAAATCACATCACATACAAAAGCATACAGAACTTTGAGGCCGATTCATCATTAGCGGCAGGTAGCGACAGATGAGCGTCTGTAGCAGGCATTTTCAGAGCGCCCGCTAGTAGTCACAGTGCTCGGCTGTGAGTCGCTACTTTATAGCGACTCAGTCGCTGTTCAGTAATGTTGAATACATTGTGAGGAGTCGCTATTTGACCAGTACAGCGCTGTATGGGAGCGCATGTTAGAGACTGGTCATAGCGACCGACTCACACCATATTCAGCAAAAAAACAGCCTCACAAATCTCTGGCGCTGAAAAATACTTGTTTGTAGCCCAGAACGCAGGAGGCGGTGTGTTTAAAGTCTGTTTTCAAGCATCTATGAACTAGTAACAAAGAAAAAACATATGGAATTACATTGTAGCAACATTGTAACATGAACACTTTAATGCCAGACCTGTAATGTCATTTCTGAAGAAATATTTAAAAAATATAAAAAATTGGAAAATACTGCTTTTTCAATGCCAGAAGAGGTCACAGAATTATTTGTGATTTTTGGGGGGGGAAAAAAACCTGTTTAAAGTGAAGAAAAGGTTCGTCCATTGAAATGTATGGGGGAGCGACGGGTAGCGAGAGGTCATACCTGGCGCTGTGCAAGGCTGAATGCTGGCGCTGTTCGCAGAGGCTTTGAAAATGATGAATCAGACACTACATGCCGCTATCCCTGTCGCTAAACAGATTCTGCTTGATAAATGTGGAATTGCGTGCCGTGTCTGGCGTTGACCAGTCGCTATCAGTCGCTACCGCTCATTAACCAGGCGCTACCTGACGCTATCCTTTCTTAAATAAGGGCATTTGACTGGTTCAGGACAGCTGGGTTGTAAAGGTATGTGAAAAAATTAAGTCTGAACACAAAAAATGTCTTAAGTAAACAAAACGTGCAGGAAAATCGACTTGTATTTACCAGCTAAAAATCATTTTCTCTGAAAGCATATATGGTGCTGAGAAGATAATTAGGGATGAGCGTACCGGTTCGGACGAACCGGAATTCGCTCCAAATTTCAGGGAAAATTCGATTCGGCACAAACCCGAATTTTTTTTGGTTCCTGCCGATCGAATTTTCCCTGAAAAAAAAAAAAAAAAAAATGCTGCCATGGTGGGAGCGGGCAGGCCGGCTACGCTGTCAGCGGGCAGCGGGCCGCTGACAGCGAAGCCGGCCTGCCCACTCCCACCAGGCCGCCAATTTTTTTTTCAGATGAGCGATTCGTGAAAGTTCGATTCGGGCGAACCCGAATTTCTTGGGGAAATTCGGCGAATCGCCCGAATCGAACTTTCAAGAAGTTCGCTCATCTCTAAAGATAATGTCCACCTTGAAATGTATATGTTCTTCATGTGTCCCTGAATGTGATATATTATTGTGAAGCCGTATGTAAAAAAAAAAGTTTAAAATAGAAGTAAAAGTAATTTTTTTACACTTCTCCATTTCAATTTTTTTTTACTTTTGGTAAATGTTATAACTTTTCAAAGAAGTGGATAAATGTATGCCCTTTGATCACATATGTCCTCGGTGGGAGAAAATCTTTTTAAGTCAGTTTTGAAATGGATATGGATATACAGGTAGCACACAGATTAAATAACAGTGTGCAATGTGAACCAGCTGCTTTCAAGGCTACCAAGATATTGCCATGCATTAAAAGAGGCAAGCAATATTTGTGTGTGGATGGTCTATTGTCGCTTTACTAGGCACTGGCGTAGGTATCATCTAGATCATGATGATGAGGTTCAGTTCAGTGCACCAGTTCATAGAAAGGATGCCATGATTTTGTAAAGGATGCATATGAGAGTCACTAAAAAGTTAGGAGGAATAAAGGATCTTAGTTATGAAGAAAGATTACAGGATTTAAATTAATTCTTTAGAGAAGATACCTAAGAGGGACATGATTAAGTTGTATAAATGTAACAATGGGCAATACAAAAACCATAGGAAAACCTATTTCATGTAAAATTCTTTGTGAAGACAAGGGCGCACGCAGGGCTGTCCTTTGGGGTGAGTGAGGTGTGCCATTGCACAAAGCACCATCATCAGGGGGTGCTGAACAGCTGCTCCCACCTGCTCAATGCCCTATCCTGCCCGTCCACCAGCTTGATGTCAGTTGGTGCTCCCAAGGGTGCATAGTTGGTTGGGTCAGAAGAGTACCATGCTCACCTCTGTTCTGCTCTTTAAAGTGGACTAAAATGGCTAATTCCATATGCCACATTCGGATGTCTCAGAGATAGGGAATCAGCCGGAGTCCTTTAGACTTCAGGGTCTGCAAACACAGGTTTTTGTCTACTTTAAAATGAAGCAAAACCAGGGATTTTGACTATCTGGGTTTTGGTCCATGCCCCACTGTCTGAAAACCCCTAGGTCGCCCAGTAAAACTCACCTTTTCCAGGTCCTATGATGTCCTAAGATTCAAAAGAAACCATGCAGGGTGTGTTTTAGCACTAGCCAATTATACGTGCATGAGGCGCCCATGCGCCCAGCTAAGAGTATATCTAGTATAACTAACAATCAGTTCACCACCCCACATTGGTGGTCACATGGGTCAGTGCCAATAACTAGGGAACACTTTTGACAGTGGGTACATCTGCCTGGCATCAGAATTTATGCTAGGTTATGCACAGAGGGCTTCCAGCAAACTGTTGGCTATCAGCAATCATGTGGGGCAGTAGACCGATAGGGGGGGTGCAGTGCTGGGCGGACCCCATCCTATAGTCTCACACAGGGTGCCATCCATCCTAAGACCGGCCCTGGGGGCACGCTCTTCCCAGGGGTTCTTCAGAGTAGGGTAGACTCTGGTCAACTAGGAGTATTTCCGTAGTCTCCCCTGGCCACAAAATGGAGCCCAACTAGCAGGAATAACAGCAATATACAAAATGACCATAATCTTTTGAAATGCATGCTTACATATGCTAGAAGCTTGACAAATAAAATGGATGAACTGGAACTGATAATAACAGAAGAACAATATGACATAGTGGGGGTAACCGAGACATGGCTGGATGAAAGCTATGACTGGGCAGTAAATCTACAGGATTACTGTGTGTTTAGGAGGGACCATAAAAGAATGCAAAGGGGTGGAGTCTGATTATTTTTAAAATCCTCTCTATAGCCCTACATGTGGAGTCTGTATGGGTAGAAATGCATGGAGGGAACAAAAATAAATACTGATGGGGTTTGCTACAAACCTCCAGATATATCCAAATCCACAGAAAACTTGAAGCTAAGGCAAACAGGTGTATATGCTAAATTAAATGAGGACTTTAACTACCCAGATATAGATGGGGATGCTAAAACCTGTGGCTCTCATAAGGGTTAAGGGATAAGATTTTTGTCTAAAACAAAAGATGGCTCCTATCAAGTGCAAGCTCCAAAAAGGGGAGAGCCATATTGGACTTAATACTAACCAATGTACAAAGGTACAGGTTGGGGGTCACCTTGGAAATAGTGATCATAATATTATTAATTTCCAGCAGTCACTAGGGTGCCTTAACATGGAGCCACAAAAACACAGAACTTCAGAAACTTCAGAAAGTTTAACCGGCTTGGAGATGCCCTAACCTGCATTGACTTGGAAAATGTCCTTGTGGCTAAACAAAAAAGGTTAGGGAGCAATAAACAACAAAAAAAGGTATTTAAACGTTTAAAGCAGGAAGGGACTGTGGAAGCATTACAAAACTATAAAGAAGAAAATACTGTAAACAACAGATAAGTGCAGCAATGCTGGAGACGGAAAGATGGGCTGCCAAAGAGAGTAAAACTAGCCTCAAAATTTTCTTTAACTACATAAACATTAAAAGATACCAACCTGAGGATGTTGTCCCCCTGAAAAGCAAATGTACTAAACAGCTTCTTTTCTTCCATATTTAGAAAATGTGACTTGCCAGGTGAAAAGAAATTACCCAAACTCTCCATTAAATGTAATTTGTCTAACCAAGGAAGAAGTGCAGTGCCGTCTGAAGCAGATAAAAATCGATAAATCCCCGGCACCAGATGGCATACACTCCCGTGTTTTAAGGGCATTATATACATACATAGACAAGTCATTATTTCTAATATTTGTAGTTCAATAATTACTGGGGGCTGTGCCAAGGGATTGGCGCTTAGCAAATGTGGTGCCAATATTCAAAAAGTCTAAGGGGGGAGTCTGGGAACTACAGACTGGTAAGTTTAACATCTGTGGTGGGCAAGCTGTTTGAAGGCTTTTTAAGGGATATTATCCTGGAGTATCTCTGTGAAAATGACCTTATTACTGCATATCAGCATGGATTTATGAGGAATCACTCCTGCCAGACAAACCTAATTGTTTTTTATGAGGAGTTAAGTTCAAGATTGGATCAGGGGAAGTCATTGCACATCATATATCTTGACTTTTCTAAAGCATTTGATACTGTGCCATATAAGACAGATTCCTTGGACTGGGGTAAATGTGTGCATATGGGTGAGAAATTGGCTTAATGATTGGAAGCAGAGGGTAATTATCAATGGTCTCAATCTTTGCAGATGATACTAAGCTGTGTAAATGAATTAACAAAAAAGAGGACAGCAGGTAGCTACAAACAGAATCAGATAAATTGTAAGCATGGGAAGGTAAATGTCAAATTAAGTTTAATACATATAAATGTAAGGTTATGCACATGGGTAGGAGAAATTTCTGCCATGATTACATACTAAATAAAGAAATGCTTGGTAAAACTACAATGGAAAAGGACCTAACAATAAACGCAAATGTAGTAATCAATGCCAGGAAGCAGCTACCAAAGAAAACGGGACCATGGGGTGCATCAAGAGGGGCATAGGTGCCCATAATCATCATTTTACCCCTGTACAAGTCACTGGTCAGACCCCATATGGAGTATTGTGTACAGTTCTGGGCACCAGTGCATAAAAAACACATATAAGAACTTAAAGCGGACTAAAACCCACATTTTTAACAAGCATCCCCTGAGTTTGGGTTGCTTCACAGAGGCGTCTGCCACTCCAGGGCACATCAGTTTACCAGC
Organism: Gastrophryne carolinensis; assembly: GCA_027917425.1. Lineage (NCBI taxonomy): Eukaryota > Metazoa > Chordata > Amphibia > Anura > Microhylidae > Gastrophryne > Gastrophryne carolinensis. The sequence goes on along the minus strand of CM051235.1, from coordinate 85,902,114 downwards.
CCAGGGCAGGAGAGAGGACTATTAGGACAGTCATTAGCCAGGTATTCTCTCCAACCACACCTGACCAACACATCAGATCAGTGTCCATGCGAGGCGGACCATTCCTGGGCTCTTCTTCTCTTACATTATCTGGCTAGCATGTGGCACTCATCACAGATTTAGCTCACCATGTCCTCAAAAGCGAACCAAAGAATCTGAAAAAGCATGTAAAATAGACCTATCTCCCCAAGTCTGACCCCCTTAAAACAGCACTCTTATAAACCTCCTAATGCATGGTTTCTATTTCTGCTTTTGTTTTATCCAAGTAAGGCCCAACCACCTATTTGCATTAAGGTCCCGACTTTTGCTGGAAAACGTGAGACCAGCCAATTGATTTTAAAAGGGGCCTAACTGCTGCTGCATTCACTGAAGCCTCGAGCTGACCTCCTAGTAAAAAATTCAAATGAGTTAAAAAGTCCTTATAAAGTTTAACTTTTTACATATATTTTATTTTATAACTAAACAAAACTATAAACAATACATTTATGCATTATTTAAGTGCATTTAAAAGAAAATCCAGGGAGTTTGGTAAGGTTAACGACTAGCACAAACTATGAGAAAAGTGTCATTGTTCTCTCTGACTCCCATGACGTTTCTGTGAAGTTCACTGCAAATTGGAAATGGATCTAAATTTTCCCATTGGGGGTTGTAGAGGAGAAAAATAATAGGATTTTTTCCCTATTTGAGCTTAAACTAAAAATATGTTTTTTGCTGCAAATAATCTTTAAATTAAAAGCTGGCTTTAGTGTCAGTACTAACCATGCCTCTGGTTTCAAATAGTTGGATCCGATACCTGGAAAGTATCAATTCATGCAGTCAGTAATTAATGGTATATGGTAGCACGCAATAATGAAACTTCTAGCTTTTCCAATGTTCATTATTGATCTGTACTCTTATCCTTCGCCACTAGGAGATCATTTCAATATGTTAGTGTGTGACTGCACTGCAAAACGTGTGTATTTAAACAATTAACAGAGCTCCATGCCTCAATAAGTTTTCAGCCTGCGTTAGCATCACTGATGGAATTGGAAATTGGATTCTGCTATCTAATTCATTGTTAATAGCTTGGCTTTATAAATATACTTAATCTTCATTACGGCTTTAGGTTTATAGCAACAGAGCTGTTCACAGCAGAACCCTATTTTATAAGGCTGAATTAAATTTTGATGTCATGTCCCATGGTTTGATTTATGAGTAACAACTGTATCAGAACATAAAGTCTAATATTTTATTGCAATGGTGAGCTTTTTGTACTTTTGTGAAGATAAAGTCAGGGTGAAGTAATCTTATAGACAACTCTGCAATGTGTGGCTTTGGTTTTATTGATGGAAAAAATGTACCAAAGTCGGCAGTTGTGCCACAAAACACCAATTTTCTCTCTTAAACTCTGCAACTAATGCCACCTTTAATGCAACAGGAAAAAAAAACATTTGAGGGTGTAAGTTATCTTTAATTGCACAGAAGTTCGAAGAAAGAGCCCGACAAGTGGTGAAGCAAAGTGTAAATTTTAACCTCTGCAACACTTCAGAACAAAACTTTTGTGAGCTTCATGAACTCGATTTCTATAGCCCCCCCACCCCTTCAGTGATACTGATACAGGATTACCATCCACTCCCATCTAACCCCAGGAAAAGACAAAACAATGGACCCAAAACTCGCATTTCAGTGTTCTTGTGGCACCCAGTGAATATGGCAACTGCAACTAGTTGTGTTTGTGGCTCTGTGCATGACCAGTGAACAGCATTGGGCAGCAATCACATGGGTCACAGGAGTGGCTGCCATAAGGGGTGAGTAATATTTCCCAGGATTTTCCCAGGGTGCTCGTTGATTGAGGAATACAGGGGATCCTAGGGGCAATTTTGACTTAAGGCTACTTCTGGAAATAAATGTATCATTTGGAGTCATTAAAGCATTTGATCACTGGAATTTGAAAACACTTTCTGAAGTGAAGTACAGGATAGTATATTACCAACTGACACACTGAGGGACAAATCAAGTTTTGTTGGTGTTCAGCGATATTATTAAAATACAGAGACACAGGTTGAGAACAAATGTAGCAGACTTGGAACAGGTCAGCGGAGTGAGAGGCTGGGAACAGGTATGTGGAGTAGCTGACAGAACATATACACACAAGACACACAGCGATCCATTACTCGATAGACCCACATATTCAGCAGAGCCTCAAATGTAGGAGGGTGCACTAGACCCCAGGCAGTTCTGTGGTGTTCACAGAATTAAGAAAGGGGAAATATAGGGCAGATGTTACACAGCAATACAACAGGGGGTCTGGTCCCCAGTACAGAAAATGTAGGGCCTGGGCCTCAGTCAGACATTAGAGGTCCTGGGCCCCAGTAGAGACAATGGAGGGTCTAGGCTCAAGTACATACAATGAAGGGTCAGGGGCACAGTGTAGGCAACAGAGGGTCTGGGCCCCAGTGCAGATAATGGAAGTCCTGGGCTCTAGTACAGACTATGAAGGACATAAGCCTTGATTCAGAGAGACACAAAAAACCTCAGTTTTAGGTCCAATCTGTTTTATTTTGTGAAATGTTTCCGTTCTCGTATGAGCGTACGAGCGATTCAATGCATGCATTGAAAACCTTCTGTAAAGTTTCCGTCCGTTCGTACGGCAGATTACGAATTACGAGGATGTCATTTTCCATCCAGACTTTTCCGTTTCATTTTCACATGTTACAACGTAGGCTTTCGTTTTTGCCCTTTTCCCATCGTATCCTCCAACGAATCCTTTACGTTTCCCGTTCGATTCTGTTTCCCTTTTTCAATAAATATTCGTCCAGACAGAAATCCTTACGATCTTGCGCCTGCGCACTACAAACTTAACTCATTAAAGTGCTCGCCTACATATTTGCCACCCTCACTTCTACTACAATGTTTAGCTAAATCACTTAGCACTATCCTCCATCTTCCCTTTTTGACCCTTAAAGCTCACCCAAACCACTTAGCACTATCCTCCATCTTCCCTTTTGGACCCTTAAAGCTCACCCAAACCACTTCTTGGTTAGGTTCTTCTTCCATTTTAGCCCCCTAAAACTTACCCAAATCACTTCTCGGTCATGTGAATATTCATCTTTAAATATTTCTGGGCCCATTAGTTTTGTGTTAATGTATTTTGTAAATTAAATGACAATGTAACATTTTTTTTATACCATCTTAAAATATAAAATTTAAAAAAAATTTGAAAAATTCAAATTTTTACAACTATAAAAAACAAAATACATAGCAATGGCAGACCACAGAACATTATTCTTCATCTGTGGTCCCCAGCGAGTTGCGCAGCTCCTGCATCTCGCCCACCAACTGAAGGACCCTGACACTCAGTTGTGCCACTCTGGCACGTGTGGTCCCTGTTAAAAAACGTAAATTAAAATATTGGTATAATCTTGTTGGGGTCATACTGCAGTGCCCCCCCCCCCCCCTGTATGGTCCAAACACCTAAATCTGGACTTCAAAAGCCAGAGGGCCCTCGCCACCACAGGCTGGGTTTTGCATAGTGCCCGATTAGAGAACCCCTGGCCCGCATTCTGCAGGCAAAGAACGGGCATCAGGACCAAGGGCGAGTGGCACATCTTGCAGTTCCTGCAACCAAATATAAAATAATTACACAAAGCAAAGGTAACCAACTAAAACAATAACTCCTACAACAAATTAAGATTCAAGTTCAACAATCCAAATATAATTCACAAAGGACATAAGTCTATAAAAATATAGCAATTATATGGATGTGTGGGAAAATAAATATTTACATGCTAAGGACTAATTTAGGTCAGCATTAAAATGGATCTATACATACATACATGAAATTTATTGTTTCAGGTATGCATTGCTATACAATTTATGGGCTCGGCCATGCTGACACATGCAATGCCTTGGTGCTAAAGGCACGCAGACTCCTCCACATAGCCGCAAAACATGTTCAACAATAGCAATCCGAGCCCTCAAAGGTCTCGTAAGTGGATCGGAAATGAAACGGATTTATAGGGTGGTGATCTGTCGGAAATCAACTCTCTGAATCAGACAGAAACCCATCCCAGCAACGGAAGTTTTCTGAACGAACGGAAAATTTCCGATTTTGTTTGGAAAATGATCCGAACAACGGAAATGTTCCGATTTGCTTCCGATCATCGGAAGTGCATTCCCGAACATTCGTGCGAGTAGAAAATGGACGAAAAAAAGCAAAAAAATGACAAACACCCACCAAAACTTTCACAGACAGCTACGGAAGTCCGGACGAATGTGTCTCTGAATCGAGGCTATAGACCCCGGATTAATTTAAGATTACATACAATGTATGGCCCAGGCCCCACTACAGACAAAATGAGGCCTGGACCTCAGAACAGACTATGAATGGAGAGATACGCTATTTAAAAGTGACCAGAAATTTGAGAACTGCGAGACAGACAGACTATGAACATGCAGCAAACTGTGTTTAATTGTGATAAGCAAGCAAACATTCACACTCAGGTTGCTATACATAAACAAAGATGGAGTGAGGAAAACATACATGCATAAGGTCCAGTGGTAGTCCAGAGTCCAAGACAGATATAAGGCAAAGCAGAAAGGAAAATAAATGGCAAAGGTATGAGTCCTGGGTTCCAAGTTCAGGTATCAGGGATCCGGGTACAGAAGAAAGATTCAATGCTGATCCACTGAGGTCATGTGTGGATCAGCTTATATAGACCAGGCAATGTCACGGGAGCAAGCTGATTTCCAGGAACTCTGCAGAACAGGGCCATCTGCTGGTCAAGCTGCATACACCAGAGAAGAGTCCCAGAAAGGAGCAGCTGAAAGCTAAGGAGGAACTCCAGATATGACAATGTAGGCCCCAATAAAGACTAATGAGGGTCTCAACCCCAAGATGCAAAGCAAGATATGTGGGTCACAGAGGGCTGGAGAGCATGGGTACACCAAGGCAAGGAGACACATTGATCCAGCCCGGAGGCTGGGCTAGACACATATGTTTATAGGAAAGACAGAGGTGGTAATGACAAACACCTGAGAGAGGGCAGGAAGCATGAAGATCCAAGGTAAAAAGAGCAGATACACACAAACACAACATCAGTCGAGCCTTGAACGAGTCAGTCCTTGTGATTGAGAATATTTGTCACTGTAAGGGTAAAAGCGCAAATATAAGATAACACTATTTGTGGCACATAAATATCCAAATAAATTTTTCACTTATACTTAAAATAAGTAATTTAAAGGGGCCTGTATGCAACACTAATTTGTATAGACAACCTTCATATTTCAGGAATTAGATAACTTTATATGCCTTTATTGTTGAAATTCCTGGGACCTCTTGCTGCTTATCTGAGCATCGTAGGAAGAATTATGTTTCCTTTCAACTAGATGTAAACAAATACTGTACATGTGCAATGATGAGTTGCACCTATATGTTATTCTGAAACAATTATGCAGCCTAACCTATTGTTGACAGGGGCAAGGACATTAGAGTTGATTCAGAGACATAAAATGAATTTCGTTTTTGTGTCGATCTGTCTTTTTTTAGTTTTTGTTCCTCTTGCGTATTGCGAGTGTACGAGTGATTCTAAGCATGCATCACAAGCCTTCTGTAAAGTGTTCATCCGTTCGTACGCCAACTTTTTTTTCAGCTTTAGTTTTTCATTTAGGTTACTTAGGAAACAACATAGGCTTCCATTTTTTGCCTTTTTCCAACGTTGCCTCGAACGAATGATTTACATCTCCCGTTAGATTCTGAATTCCTTTTTCTATAAATAAACGTCCAGATGGAAATCTTTTTGACCTTACGCCTGTGCGCAACAAAATTAATTCATTCATGTGCTCGTCTCAATATTTTGATCACTCACTTCTGCTACAATATAGTAACATAGTAACATAGTATGTAAGGCTGAATAAAGACTTTAGTCCATCCAGTTCAGCCTGTTTAACTCCTTTCAGTGGTCTAGTAGCCATAGCTGGAAATGTTATTACATGCCAGGAAGGCATCAAGGCCACTTTTGAACGTTTTTACTGTATCCATCATTACTACCTCCTCTGGCAGCGAGTTCCATAGTCTCACTGCTCTTACAGAGAAGAATCCCCTCCTATGTCGGTGGAGAAAGCACCTTTCCTCTAACCTTAGTGGATGCCCGCGGGTTATGGTTACACTCCGGGGTATAAATAGATTGTGGGACAGATCCTTGTATTGACCCCGAATATATTTATACATAGTTATTAGATCACCCCTCAATCGTCTTTTTTCTAGACTAAATAAGCCTAACTTGGACAATCTTTCTGGGTACTCTAGCCCCCGCACTCCTTTTATTAACTTTGTTGCCCTTCTTTGAACGCGCTCCAGTTCTGATATGTCCTTCTTAAGCACAGGTGCCCAGAACTGTACACAGTATTCCATATGGGGTCTGACTAGTGACTTGTACAGGGGTAAAATGATGCTCTGGTCATGAGCACCTATGCCCCTCCTGATGCACCCCATGATCCTATTTGCCTTGGCAGCAGCTGCCTGGCATTGATTACTACAGTTGAGCTTATTGTCAACTAAAACCCCTAGGTCCTTTTCCATTGTTGTTTTACCAAGTGTTTCTTTATTTAGTGTGTAATCATGACACAGATTTCTCCTTCCCATGTGCATAACCTTACATTTATCTGTGTTAAACTTCATTTGCCATTTACCTGCCCATGCTTCCAATTTATCTAAATCTGTTTATAGCTGCCTGTTGTCCTCTTTTGTTTTAATTACTTTACTCAGCTTAGTATCATCTGCAAAGATTGAGACTTTACTGTTTAATCCATACCCAATGTAATTTATATATATATTGAAGAGAATTGGTCCCAGAACTGACCCTTGTGGTACTCCACTAGTAACAGTGACCCAATCTGAGTGTGTACCATTGATAACCACCCTCTGCTTCCGATCATTAAGCCAATTTCCCACCCATCTGCACACGTTTTCCCCCAGTCCAAGCATTCTCATCTTTTGTACCAGCCTTTTATGTGGCACAGTATCAAATGCTTTAGCAAAGTCAAGATATATGATATCCAATGACTCCCCCTGATCCAATCTTGAATTTACCTCCTCATAAAAGCTGATTAGGTTTGTCTGGCAGGAGCGATTCCTCATAAATCCATGCTGATATGGAGTAATAAGGTCATTTTCCCCAAGGTGCTCCAGGATAGTATCCCTTAAGAAACCTTCAAACAGCTTGCCCACCACAGATGTTAAGCTTACCGGTCTGTAGTTCCCAGGTTCCCCCCTAGATCCCTTTTTGAATATTGGCACCACATTTGCCAAGCGCCAATCCATCGGAACAGACCCTGTAGTTATGGAATCCACAAATATTAAAAATAACGGCTTGTCTATTACTGTACATAACTCCCTTAAAACACAAGGATGTATGTCATCTGGTCCGGGTGATTTATCGATTTTTATCTGCTTGAGACGGTGCTGGACTTCTTCCTTGGTTAGACCAGTGACATTTAATGGAGGGTTTCGGTTATTCCCCTACATTTCACTCGGCATGTCAAATTCTTTTGTGAATATAGAAGCAAAGAAGTTGTTAAGCAAATTAGCTTTCTCCTCATTTCCCTCTATAGGGGTCCCCTCCTTGCTTTTCAGGGGGCCCACACCCTCAGGTTTGTACCTTTTACGGTTTATGTAGCTAAAGAATAATTTGGGGTTAGTTTTACTCTCTTTCGCGACCAGTCTTTCTGTCTCCAGCTTAGCTGCCCTTATCTGTTGTTTACATTGTTTATTTTCTTCTTTATATTTTTTTAATGCTTCCACTGTTCCTTCCTGCTTTAAACGTTTAAATGCCATTTTTTTGTTGTTTATTGCCCCCTTAACCTTTTTATTTAGCCACATCGGTTTACATGTGCGTCTAATAGTTTTATTCCTGTAAGGTATATATCTGTCACAATGAAAATTAAGTATTCCTTTGAAAGTATCCCATTTAGCGTCTATGCTTTTGTTTTTAAGGGCATTTTCCCAGTCAGTGCAGTGTAGGGCATCTCTAAGTTGGTGCTTTTTGAAGTCCTGCGTTTTTGTGGCTCCTTGATAAGGCACCCTAGTGACTGCTAATTGGAAATTAATGATATTATGATCACTGCTTCCAAGGTGTCCCCCAACCTGTACCTTTATTACTTTGTCTGGTACATTGGTTAGTATTAGGTCCAATATGGCTTTCCCTCTTGTTGGAGCTTGTACTTGTTGGGAAAGGTAGCCATCTTTTGTTTTAGATAAAAAACTATTACTTTTATGCGAAACACATGTTTCAGCATCCCAGTCTATATCTGGGTAGTTAAAGTCCCCCATAATCACTACCTCATTTAGTTTAGCGGCTATATCTATTTGCCTTAGCATCATATTTTCTACGGATTCTGATATATCTGGAGGTTTATAGCAAACCCCCATCAGTATTTTATTTTTGTTTCTCCCTCCATGTATTTCTACCCATACAGACTCCACATGGTCATTCCCCTCACATATATCCTCCCGCAGAGCAGGCTGTAGAGAGGATTTTACAATTAAGCAGACTCCACCCCCTTTGCGTTTGTTATGGTCCCTCCTAAACACACAGTATCCCTGTAAATTTACTGCCCAGTCATAGCTTTCATCCAGCCAGGTCTCTGTTACCCCCACTATGTCATATTGCTCTTCTGTTATTATCAATTCTAGTTCATCCATTTTATTAGTCAAGCTTCTAGCATTTGTAAGCATGCATTTCAAATGCGTATGACAATTTTGATAATTTTGTATATTGCACTTATTCCTGCTAGATGTGCTAACCCCTCCCCCCTCTCCACCCCCAGTTTCATGTCTACTCCCACTGTCACTTTCTTTCCTACCTTCCCCTTTGTAACTGCTTTTACCCTCCCCCCCCAGTGCTCAGTTTAAACACTCCTCTAACCTTTTAGCCATCCTCTCCCCCAGAACAGATGCACCCTCCCCATTGAGGTGCAACCCATCCCTGCCAAAGAACCTGTAGCCCACTGTGAAGTCGGCCCAGTTCTCTAAGAACCCAAACCACTCCTTTTTACTCCAATTTTTGAGCCACCTGTTTACATCTCTAATCTCCCGCTGCCTCTCTGGTGTGGCTCTTGGTACTGGTAGTATTTCTGAGAATACTACAGTTGAGGTCCTTGCCTTAAGCTTACGGCCTAAGTCCCTGAAATCATTTTTAGGACCTTCCACTTACTTCTTCCTATGTCATTTGTGCCAATATGCACCATGACCGCTGGGTTCACACCAGCCCCTCCCAACAATCTGTCAGCCTGCTCCGCTACATGCCGTACTCTTGCCCCAGGAAGGCAACACACTGTTCGGCAATCCCGGTCTTTGTGACAGATTGCCCTGTCTGTTCCCCTAATAATAGAGTCACCCACTACCAGCACCTGTCTTGCCTGCCCTGTTCTCCCATTTCCCCTCCCTTTCTTACTGGAGCCGACAGATGTGTCTTGCTGCAGCTGTGCCATCCCTGAGCTAACATCCTCCTCATCTGCCAACCGGGCAAACGTGTTTGGAGGTGCTTGTTCAGGGCTAGCCTCCCTCTAACTTTTACCCCTACCCCGCCTTCTAACTGTTATCCAGCTAGCTGCCTCATTTTCCTGCTTTTCCTCTCCCCCCATACTACCACCATCCCCCTCCCCTGACCCATGTAGTGCCAGATCAGTGAGATCCAGACTCTTTTGCATGATAACAATTTCTCTCAGTGTTGCCAATCGCTTATTTAGATTGTGAATCACGGCTTCCAAATCAGCGATTTGCAGACATCCGGGGCATATATATCCACCATCGACCGATTGATCAAGAAGTGCATACATAGCACAAGATGTACACTGTACAATGCTTACCTCAATTACATTGCAGTCTGTATATTCTTTCCTTTGCGCCCTTAATGCTTACCTCAATTACATCGCGGTCTGTATATTTTTCCCTTTGCGCACATAATGCTTACCTCAATTACATTGCGGTCTGTATATTCTTCCCTTTGCGCACTTAATGCTTACCTCAATTTCATCGCGGTCTGTATATTCTTCCCTTTTGCACCCTTAATGCTTACCTCAATTACATCTCGGTCTGTATATTCTTCCCTTTGCGCACCTATTGCTTACCTCAATTACATCACGATCTGTATATTCTTCCCTTTGCGCACTTAAACCGGACCTTCAGCGTGATTTCATGAAAAGCCCAAACTCTTGAAAAACGGTTCCCCAGCATCTAAAATTAATATATTTTACGTTTTTAGTCACTAACTTATTATTCTTTCCCCCACTGGGCTGCAACTCTGTTAAGGAATTTAGGATACGGGCGCCGCCATCTTGACTCAGAAGCATCACACTTACTGAGAAGAGGAGAGTGGGATAAGGTACAGGGGGGCGGGTTATAGCTGTGCTTTGCTCAGAAAGAGCAGAGCTGGGGCCAGGTAACGGTCAGCAGTCCCAGAATGCAGAGCAGCACAGTCAGGAGGCACTTCCTGTTTGCAGGCTGCCTGATAAGATGGCGGCTTCCACAAGCCGCCATCTTGGATGTTTAAAGGCTCATAACATGCAGTAGATGCAGGTAAGATGATTTTTAATGTGGACAATCTGTATGTACAGGGTGTGGGAAACATATAAGATAGACTCTTATTCAGAGTGAAGGTCCGCTTTAATGCTTACTTCAATTACATCACGGTCTGTATATTCTTCCCTTTGTGCCCTTAATGCTTACCTCAATTACATCGTGGTCTGTATATTCTTCCCTTTGCACCCTTAATGCTTACCTCAATTACATCGCGGTCTGTATATTCTTGCCTTTGCGCCCTTAATGCTTACCTCAATCACATCGCGGTCTGTATAGTCTTCCCTTTGCGCCCTTAATGCTTACCTCAATTACATCGCGGTCTGTATATTCTTCCCTTTGCGCACTTAATGCTTACCTCAATCACATTGCGGTCTGGATATTCTTCTTTTTTCCTACGTTTTGCTGTAACCAACCCTTAATGAATGTTTTTTTAACATTAAATTACACAGAAACAAGTTTTAGGTTTTTTTTTTAAATAACAACTGGCAAATTATTTTGCCTTTTTTTATGTTGTAAAATTTGTGGCAGTACAAAAATTTTACATTTTTTTTTTAAATTTAAAAAACATAACAAATCTTTAAAATTTGTATAAAAACTTTAAAAACATAAAACTATATACAAATCCATGGCAGGCCCCAGATAATTATTCTTCATCTGTGGTCCCCAATGAATCTCGCAGCTCCTGCATATCGCCCACCAACCGAAACACCGTCGCAGTGAGTTGTGCCAATCTTGCATATGCGGTGTCTGTAAAAAAAAGAGAAGAAAATTATTGTTCTGCAAATACATGTTTAACAGCTGTGGATGGAATGCTTATTAGGTTGAAATCTTACTCATGAGGCCATATGTCATTATGCTAAGGAATTTCTTAAAGGAAGAGGCCATATGTCATTATACTAAGGACATTGACAATGGATTTAGGTTGATTGGTGATGATGTTATTTTCCACATACTCAAAATATTTACATTACAACTTACTTCGGTGGGGGGCGACCTCTGATTCGGGGACCACCCTACAGTCTGGGGCCTGCCACTGCTGGGAATGTGAGGCTGTAGAGACATTTAAAATAGGCTCACTTCAAAAGTAACCAAATGACACTTAGAATGTGTGTGACATCACCCACCTTCTCCATGTTCCTCCTGGGCATGATCTACTGCAGTCTCTGCTCCAGATCGTTCACCCGCTACGTATTCATCTATAAAAAGAGATTAAGGGAATCAGCTTTTGTTTAAATAGCATGTATGTGTGTGGGGTTACATTAAGAGTCACATACCAGAGGCTAATGGCTCAGTCGTTTCGTACGACTGCCTGCCCATGCCATGACGCCCCTCCTCTGTGGATAGGTCTAGGGGCTGGTCTGACGCAGCTACAGAGGAGGGGTAGGAACTTGCATATTCATGCCGCACTGGCCAGACTGCGCGCCTCCGGGTGGGTCGTATGTGATAGTCCATTTCCGACACTATAAAAGAAAAGCATTTATAAATAAAGGCCTACCTTCTGTATTGTGATGGTGAATAAGAGCTAAAGAACAAAATGCAATTAAAATCACTATTAAGTTAAAAGACTCTAATATTCAGGCGCGCTCTGATAGAGCAACAGTGTAACCAGAATGAGAGAACATGAACTCTTATCCCGTCTATATGCTTTTACTTTCTCTGTTGTGCTCTATATGTTATTTTCTTGCTGTAACAAACTGCAACCTGCAATGTGACAGCTACACTCAAAAGGCAAAACAGAAAAAAATATAATTCCAAAGATATGTATTAAGTAGTAGGTAATGATTAAAATAGAAACTTACCCGCGATTGGGGGTGGGGAGGTGGTGGCTGGATGAACGGGCCCCCCCCCCCGATTTACCGGGTCTCGCTGTTGGCAAATGCTTCTGCTGGGTGGGCTCTGATGGGGAGGGTGACTCTGGGCCACGCCCTGGTCGCCGGCCCCCTCAGGGTTTCAGCAGTTTCCTATCTTTATTGTTACTGGTTGCGCTTTGCTATGTTATGTTCTAATGTCTCCCCCTAAAAGTTAACAATGCCTTGGGTTACAATACTAACTGTTCATTAAAATGGTGTGGCTCCCTTGCTGTTGCTCCGTGTTCTGATCCTCCACCCCCCCCACGATTTTTGGTGCCCCCCTCCGTGACTGACGGCGGTCTTTCACGAACGGGGTAAAGCAGCACCTGATTGAAATTCACGCTTGCTTATTCCACTTGGAGGACGTGGTGAAGAGTGGTGAACAAAGTTGCACCAGCTCCGGAGGTCCCTTGTAGGCCACTCTCCGGTTGAATACACTAGTAGTCTGTTGCTAAGTGTTAGTTAGTTTCTATCTACTTGTTTGTGATCCTCCCCTTTGTACACCCTCTCGTTCCTGTCTCCCCTCCTACCCCACCTTTTGCCCCTCCTGCCCTCCCACCCCCTCCCCCGTGAACCAGGCCACTCGTGATACAGCACCTGGCGTTGAGCTGAGCTCCCGGGGGGATCTGGTTGTCTAGTGATATCACTGAAATTATTGAGTAATGTCCGGAACGAAGCTATTATCCTTGAATGTGAAAGGCCTCAACTCCCCTGAGAAGAGGGCGATCCTGGGACAGGAGTTGCGTAGGCTCAGAGCGAAAATAGTCTTTATACAGGAGACGCATTTTAAGAGGTCACAAGCCCCCCGACTAAGCAGCCGGCTGTTCCCGCACGTATTTACCAGTAGTGCGGCAGATGCCAAGCAGAAGGGCGTGGCAATCATGATCGCAGGCGGGGTGCCATTCACCCTCCGGGACTCTTGGGGTGATGATTCGGGACGGCTTCTTATGGTAAAATGTCTCCTAGGCCAAAAAACTTACACCTTGGTATCCTTGTATGCCCCCAATCAGGAACAAGTCCAGTTCCTTACACGCTCACTGACTAGGATTATGGAGTTCGCAGAAGGCGAAATAATCCTCGCTGGCGACTTTAACCTGGTCATGGAGCCACTATTGGACTCCTCAGCGGGTAGGTCTGCGGTTTCCCACCTGGCGCTGAGAACCTTGAGAAAAAGACTCCATGAACTACAGCTGGTTGATGCGTGGAGGGTACTGAACCCGGCGGGGCGGGATTATTCCTTCTACTCGAGGGTGCACGGGACATACTCCAGGTTGGATTACTTCTGGGTCTCGCACAGTTTGCTGGACTTGACAACAGATAGTGGGATTCTCCCAACCTCCTTTTCGGACCATGCACCGGTCTCCCTCGAACTGAACTTGATCGATAGGCCTCTGCCCCCTCTGACCTGGCGACTGAATGAGTCTTTGTTGCAGGATGAGACGGTGGTTCTGGCAGTGCGGGAGGGGATAGAGGCTTACTTTAGCAGTAATGATAATGGGGAGGTGTCACCTATGCTTCTGTGGGAGGCCCACAAAAGTGTCATTAGAGGGGTCCTGATCAGCCATGCTTCAAGGTTGAAGAGGGAGAGAACGAAGCAGCTGGAGCAGCTCACGGATAAGGTTCAGCGCTTAGAACTGACTCATAAACAAACCGAGGCAGCAAAAGTACTGGGGGAATTGACACAGACGCGGGAGGCCCTCAATGCATTACTTAGGCAGAAAGCAAAGTACATGATTAAGAAATGTAGGCGTAGATACTATGAGCATGGGAACAAAAGTGGCACACTTCTGGCGAGAGCCCTAAAGCAACAGTACACACAGAACTTTATCTCCGAGATCATAGATGGCTCACAGCAAAAACAACATACCTCCGGGAAGATAGCGGAGACCTTCCGGACGTATTATTCCAAGTTGTACGACCTGGCCAACGGAAAGGATGAGCGGACACTCCCAGAGAGGGTCAGGGCATATATAGGGGGGTCAGGTATGCCGGTGCTGCCACGGGAGGTAGTTGAGTCCCTAGAAGACTTAATCAGCATGGAGGAGTTGGCCGAGGCGCTCAAACACACGCCAGCGGGAAAGGCCCCGGGTCCGGACGGGTACACCGCCAAATACTATAAAGCATTTCTTGCACTACTGGGCCCCCGCATGGTGAGGGCATGGAACACGATCATGGATCGGGAGACCCCCGGGCGGTTCTCTGGGAGGGAACTGGAGGCTCAAATCTCGGTGATACCTAAATCGGGTAAAGACCCGTTGTCATGTGGGAGCTATCGTCCCATTTCCCTGCTCAACACAGACCTCAAATTGTATGCAAAAATCCTGGCCATGAGACTGGCTCCAGTGGTGGCGCGGATAGTGCACCTCGATCAAACGGGTTTCGTGTTGGGTAGGGAAGCCAGAGACAATGTGGTGCGGGCTATTAACGTGATACACGGGGCTAAGACATCCTACACCCCTGCCATGCTCCTGTCTACGTACGCAGAGAAGGCCTTCGATAGGGTGAGCTGGCCTTTCCTCAGAGAGACCCTCAGACACATAGGATTGGGAGATGGGATGAGGCTACTTATAAAGGCGTTGTATACCACTCCATCGGCAAGGGTCAGAGTGAATGGCGTTCAGTCGGAGCCGGTTCTCATCCGGAATGGAACCCGACAGGGGTGCCCGCTGTCCCCCTTATTCTTTACTTTGTCGCTTGAACCATTCCTCTGTAGGGTGAGAGGTAACAGTGACATCCGAGGGGTGGACTTAGCGGATGGCTCACACAAGGTCACTGCGTACGCAGACGACATGCTCTTTTTCGTTGCGAACCCTGTAGTGTCGGTTCCAGTCCTGATGAGGGAGTTTGAGATCTATGGGAGGTTATCCTATCTCAAGATAAATTTCGACAAGTCAGAGGCCCTGAACGTCTCGCTCCTTCTCATTTAGGTGGGCCAGATCCTCTATTCCATATCTCGGCACACACCTGCCCAGCCAGCTGTCTAAGATCCTGACCTTAAACTTCTGGCCTTTGGCGCAGAAAATCGAGACAGACTTGGAGTCCTGGGACCGCCCTGCATTCTCCTGGATAGGCAGAGTAAATATCATTAAAATGACTGTTCTCCCAAGGCTGCTGTTCCTGTTTCAGGCTCTCCCGATCCGCATCCCGCAACGTTTCTTTCGGGAACTTAATAGGGCCTTGTCGGGTTTTGTTTGGGGCAGGAGAAGGGCGAGACTGAGACCCACTTGCTGTGCAGACCTAAGCAAGCTGGCGGTATGGCTCTTCCGGACATAAAGTTGTATTGGGTTGCCACGCACCTGCAAAGAGTTTGTGAGTGGCAGAACTGCCGAGAGACTAAAAGGTGGGTCCAACTGGAAACAACTATGATCCCCGCCCGCCTAGAATTACTGGTGTGGAATAGGTCACCCTCCACCCCGGAGACTAGAGCTCACCCGTCCATAGGGGCGTCACTGGGGATTTTCAAGGAATACAGGGAGCGGCCGGAGTTCTCCCCCTGGCCCACTCCGGTACTGCCGATAATCGGGAATCCTCTGTTGCCCGCGGACCCACTCGGGCCGGGCCTGCGGGAGTGGAGAGGCCTACGGCAGCTCCGAAGCGGAGATCTAATTAATAGAGAGGGGTGGATCACTTTGAATGACCTTAGAGCAAGATGGGAGAATGATAGATTGGATCCCTGGACCCTCCTGCGCTTCCAGTCCTTCCTCTCCCAACTGGGGTTTAAAAGGGGTCTGAGTAGGTGCTCCACGGAGTTTGAGAGGATTTGCCTGGATACCCAGCCTTTCCCGCACTTGATCTCAAGTCTATACTCCTTACTAATTAATGCGGAGATGGCTCCCCCGACCTTTTGGCGAGAGTGGGAGAGGGACTTGGGCAGACCCCTGGGGAGGAAGGAGAAAGAGAAAATTTCCCTGCTAGCGCACAAGTCTTCTGTCGCCTCTAGAGTACAGGAGACTAATTATAAAATCCTCACTCGCTGGTACTACACCCCGGACAGGCTCAATAGGATGTTCCCAACAGTGGACCCAAAGTGCTGGAGGTGTGGAACCGAGAGCGGTACGCTGTTCCACATCTTCTGGACGTGTCCTAAGATCAGAGAATTCTGGGGTAAAGTTTTGCCCATTATCACACAAATCACGGGGGTAGATATGCAGAACGACCCGGCCCAGGTCCTGCTTCACTCAACAAAATGTCCAGTTGGGAAATACAAGAAATCACTGCGAGTCCACCTGCTTAACGCTGCTAAGCAGGTGATCCCCAGGCGATGGAAACAAAATACCGCACCGTCGGTGAGGGATTGGTTGGCGGAAGTGCTCGATATATGTGAAATGGAGGATCTCACCCTGTCGCTCCATGACAGAGAGGAACAGTTTAGGAACACCTGGATGTCCTGGTTAGTGTTCCAGGAGTCGGAGGAGTTCAGGGCATTGTATGTCTGATCGGGTCTGGGCCTGCGTTGCCTTGTTGGGTTTGGCTCGACTGGAGCTGGGTCCCTCAAGAGAAGCTTACAAATATGCCCCGGCGTAATTGCCCGCTGCTAGGGGTTACTGTACTGTATTGCATTATGCGTGCCTCCTTCCCCTGGGGCCCCATCCTTTCTTTCCTCTCTTTCCCCCCCCCCCGTGCTTGCCTAGTCCCCCCCCCCCCTTATGTGTAGTCCCGTCCTGTCTTGTGTCTGGGAGTGGGGCCGGAGCACCCCGTGCCCCGGTGTACTGGAGGCCAGTGGTCCTTGGCTGGAACCGATACGCTACGAGAGGTCACCAGCAAGCCAAGAGCTAGATTGCTGCTCTGAAGTAGTAGACATGTAGAGACACCTGTTGATTATAAGGACAACTGCTCTGTGACACTATTGTATGAAGCTGACATGTGGCCTGACTTCCTCCATCCCCCTCCCTTTATTTTCTCTACTGTGCTTTTTGTTTTCCTCCTTGTATCCCATTTGTTGGTTGTATTGTACCTATAAAACTGCTAAAATAATTAAATAAAGAATATTAAAAAAAAAAAATAGAAACTTACCCACCATGCCCGGCGGATTTTACCTTACCAGGGCCACTTTATTCATGTGCTTGTGAACTATTCACAGATGGATAGCTAGCGGATAGCTAGCTACCCAAAAAAGCTAGCGGAAAGCAACCAGCAGCAAAGTAGGCCAAGACCAAAAGGCCAGAGCGGCATGAGGACACTTCATCCTCCAGGCACTCGGTCGCACAAATCTACTCCAAAGGTGCCTGCAATGCGGAGCAAAAGTGGCCACCACAAGGCTACATTGGCCACAACTCCAGGCCCAGCAAAAACATCAAGCACCCGCAAGGAAGGATCCTCCAAGAAGAAGGCTTCCTGCGCAACCACATCCAAATAGCAAGGTAGCACAACGTCCAAGGGGAAAAGTAAGCAGAGGGCGAGAAGCCTGATACCCCCAAGACGAAGAGGGCGAGAAGCCCCAGCCCCCAAAGCACACCCTCTCCTGCTCCCCGGCATACCACATCCAAAGAGAAAGGGAGCACAAGTTCCAAGGTGAAAAGTAAGCAGAGGGCGAGAGGCCCAAGCCCACCAAGCACACCCTCTCCTGCTCCCCGGCATACCACATCCAAAGAGAAAGGGAGCACAAGTTCCAAGGGGAAAAGTAAGCAGAGGGCGAGAAGCCCGAGCCCACCAAGCACACCCTCTCCGGCCACATTTGCCACCGGCACACGTGAAAACCAGCGAGACCTATGTCACATCCACGCCTGCTAGTTCTGTGGCCACCCAGTCAATGACCCCCAGTCCTAATGCCAGCCCAGTCCATTCTTTTTCCAGCGAAGTGACGGCCTATTCTTGACCGCACACCCAGACAAGATTGTCCCCTGAGTTGCCACCAACCAGAGAAGAGCCAGAAGAACAACCATTAGGCCGAACCTTGCAGCGAGGCCAGTTGAGCGGCCGGTTTGGGGAGGCACAAACCCTAGCCTTGGTAAGTGGCCTTACACTGCATTTTGATGAGCTATTTGGGCACAATACCAAACCAACCAGCAAAGTGCGAAAAAAACAAATCTGGGAAGAGCTCACCAGACAGGTGAATGCAGCGGGGGATGAGAGGAAAGATGTGGAGCAGATCCAGAGAAAAATATCTGACCTGAAATATGCAGTATGGAAGAATCAGAATAAACAGTGCAATCACAGGTACATATTTGAGGTTTGCATTTTGCTGCTTGTTGTAGTGACCACAATGCTAAATAATTTTTAGCATCTTATTTTCAGCTTCCAAACTGGCGGAGGCTTCCCCACCAAATTACAATACACCAGAGCTGAAGAAATTGTGCTGGCTTTAATCCACCCTGTAGCATTAGAGGGCCTCTCTGGCAGACACGACACGGACACCCAGGACATTTCTGCAGCTTAGTAATGATTGTTTTAATGTGAACTATTGTAAACTTGGGAAATTAGGCTCACAGGCAGATATGAACACAGGCCCCTAGGGAGTGCAGTAGTTAATGGTCCTTAGAAAGGTTTGCAGGCCACACACGACCTTTGACATTATTTCTGTACAATATTAAACAATTTATCTTACCAAAGCACTGCATGTGATGTAAATATAGTCAGTAATTGACAACACTTATTCGTTGTCTTTTTACCACTGGGGTTCTAGCTGTGCTTTGGTCAGACAAGCTTGAGCTGGGGTCAGGGAAAGGTCAACATTGCAAGCATAGTAGAACAACTATGAATGCACACCTTGACCATAAAATTTAGCTTTTGCAAAGTGTAAGATTTATTGCTAAATACACACAAATCGAGTGCAGAAGGTAAGGTACACATAGGAATTATTTGTCACTAATACAGGGGGATACACTCATATATACACTATAATACAATATTTACAAAAATTATCCTGGTGAAGATAACCCTTATGGTTGCCTGAGGTATCTTTAGAGCTATGTACCAGGATTTGCGCAGGAAAAGCATATAAAGGTTAATGGTGCTGATCAACAAATGATCAAAAAATGGATGAATGGTTGCTGTACCTTAAAGGTCAGTGTGCAAGGCACTAGGTATGCGAAAGGTGTCCCTCTGTGGGACATGCACGTAAGATGTCCTTATGAAGCAAAGTGTCCAAAGAAGAGGTAGCGGCTGTGATTCAGCGTGAGGTCCCGCTGTCGTTGGCTGCGTCTGATCTGCTGACACGTGTTTCGGTATTTATACCTTCCTCAGAGCGTTGTGTGGATGCCGGAGAGTGAGATGGTGCCTGCCTGTCATGGCCAGTACTGATCTTTAAATAGTGCGCTTAAGCGCGAATCCCCCCCGGGCCGGCCCTGGTGGCGCGGAAATGACGCGAACATGGTTCGCGTCATTCTGCGTCACGTCCGGTGACGCGTGTCCCGACCCGGCGCCAACCATTCGGCGGCCGGCACTAGGCCAGTCCCAAGATGGCGGCGCGCAGGCGCACGGGGCACGCGTCACTACGGAGATCAGCGGAACATTTTTTACATTTTTTACATCTTACCCAAGATCCACAAACATCCCACTAAACCTCCAGGTAGGCCCATTGTAGCAGGTACAGACTCGGTTTTTCAGCCATTGGCCATCTTCTTGGACAAAATCCTGCAGACACAGGTTCTAAAAATTCCATCCTTCTTATTAGACACCGGTGACTTTCTGTCGAAACTCTCGACCCTTGGCCATATTCCTACTGGTACCATCCTGGGCAGTATGGACGTTAATAGCTTGTATACATCAATACCTCACAATGACGGTATCAAAATAGTGGAAACAACCCTTAACAGCATGCCTCTCTCAACAGAATATAAAAAATTCTGTGTAGAGCTACTCAGAATAATTTTGACTAAGAACTATTTCTGCTACAATGGGGTCTTCTATTTGCAAAAACAAGGAACCGCCATGGGGTCCAATGTTGCTCCGGCCTACGCCAATCTCTTCATGGCAGAATTCGAACAAACAGTAGTCTACTCGCACCCACTATATTTACAACATGCCCTGCTATGGTATAGATTTATTGACGATATCTTCTTCCTTTGGAAGGGCTCCCGTGATAGCCTAAGGTTATTTAAACAAGACTTGGACCAGGCCTGGCCAACTATATCTTTCACCCTAGAAGCAGACGAGACCAAGGTCCACTTTCTTGACGTATGGATAAACTTAGTGGACAACACCTTACACACTGACCTATTTTCCAAACCCACCGACAGAAATACTTACCTGCATGCCACAAGTTTCCATCCACGTAGACTAAAAGACGGCTTACCTTACAGCCAGTTTGTGAGATTAAGACGGATCATTGATGATGAGGCAGCCTTCAAGATACAGGCACATAAAATGTCATTGGACTTTTTTGCACGAGGCTATAAACAATCTACAGTCACTAGGGCCCTGGAGAAAGCTACTGCCCTACCTAGAACATCCCTTCTGACATACAAACCCAAAACTCCCTCTAAAAGACTTCCCTGCATTCTGACATACAATAAACAAAGTCAGGCAGTCAAATCCATTATCAATAAACACTGGCACATCCTGTCCTGTGATGACCGATTAAAGGAGGTCTTCGGCGAACCACCAATGTTCACCTATAAAAGATCTAAGAACATTAAGGACACATTAATTCAGGCAGATACCTCGAACAAACTGGCCCAACCAACAAATATCGATTGGCTGGGTTCTCTTCCAAAACCCCAGGGCATGTTCCCCTGTGGCAATTGTGCACAATGCAACTCGGTGATCCGTTGTAGCTCCTTTAATCATCCATCTACAGGCAAATCCTACCCCCTTAAGGGCTTCTTTAATTGCAATACTTCTAATGTGATCTATCTCCTCAAATGCCCATGTGGAAAGGCCTATGTGGGCCAAACTAGCAGAGAAATAAAAACTCGCATCAGCGAGCATCGCAGCAACATCAGAAGATTTGATTTCACCTCCCCGGTAGCAAAACATTTTGCTGAAGCAAATCACCAAGTGTCACAACTAAGGTTTCTAGTCATTGAGAAAGTTCTCCCACATAGGCGCGGGGGGGGATCTCACCATTAGACTTTCCAGGAGGGAACTACATTGGATTTATGAACTTAATACTAAATATCCACGGGGTATGAATGAGGATAGTGATCTATCACCGTTCTTCCAATGATTTATCTTAAAGACTACTAATTGTCTCTTGATTCTGTCTAACCTTAGAGTTCCACAATTCCACCACGCATGGTTCGATTACTATCCACTCAGGATCTTCTACCACATCACAGGTAGCTAAACCATAATACCCATTTAAATCTTTATTTAACAATATGTATTTATTGTGCCTACTTGCCCATAAGTGTGAGTTTAGCTCCACTTGAATTCCACAATTTTATCTAAGTTCAACATAAGTAGAGAAAGATAACCATATTAGCAATGAGTTCCCCCTAGTGGTAAACTTCAGCTAACTTTAGACTACCTAACGGTAACCAATCTTATCTTCCCTAAAACCACAATTCCTTTATATCAAGTGGCGTATATCATGTGCATGACAGCACAATCAATTGGCGTTTACCACTCAGAGGGAGTCTTTTCCATGCAAACCTGCCATAGTGACCTTTATATAGGATGTATATCCCCAGGGCGGCTATCAGCCCACGCTTTATCCCACTTCCCAAATGTAGACGCACTAATATGCTGACAGATGGCGCACTGGTCCCCAGCGTGTTGCGCTACCTTTTCATATAACATAACATATATGGCATTAATGCTCGTCCCATTTATTGTATTGCCTGTTTTCACTTTCATTTTTTTCTTTTCAGCAATGAGGAAGAAGAATCCCCGCCTCCAGGATTCCCCCGCGATCAGCATACTCACCTGTCACCGTTCCGCTGATCTCCGTAGTGACGCGTGCCCCGTGCGCCTGCGCGCCGCCATCTTGGGACTGGCCTAGTGCCGGCCGCCGAATGGTTGGCGCCGGGTCGGGACACGCGTCACCGGACGTGACGCAGAATGACGCGAACCATGTTCGCGTCATTTCCGCGCCACCAGGGCCGGCCCGGGGGGGATTCGCGCTTAAGCGCACTATTTAAAGATCAGTACTGGCCATGACAGGCAGGCACCATCTCACTCTCCGGCATCCACACAACGCTCTGAGGAAGGTATAAATACCGAAACACGTGTCAGCAGATCAGACGCAGCCAACGACAGCGGGACCTCACGCTGAATCACAGCCGCTACCTCTTCTTTGGACACTTTGCTTCATAAGGACATCTTACGTGCATGTCCCACAGAGGGACACCTTTCGCATACCTAGTGCCTCGCACACTGACCTTTAAGGTACAGCAACCATTCATCCATTTTTTGATCATTTGTTGATCAGCACCATTAACCTTTATATGCTTTTCCTGCGCAAATCCTGGTACATAGCTCTAAAGATACCTCAGGCAACCATAAGGGTTATCTTCACCAGGATAATTTTTGTAAATATTGTATTATAGTGTATATATGAGTGTATCCCCCTGTATTAGTGACAAATAATTCCTATGTGTACCTTACCTTCTGCACTCGATTTGTGTGTATTTAGCAATAAATCTTACACTTTGCAAAAGCTAAATTTTATGGTCAAGGTGTGCATTCATAGTTGTTCTACTTAGCATTGGGGTCTTTTCCCCTATTTTTTGAATAGCACCCATTTGCTAATAACATAACTTTCCTCACATAGAGTGTGCTTACCAACCATTCTGTATCAACATTGCAAGCATACACAGCAGCATACTCAGAAGCCAAATGCTATTTGCAAGCTGACTGTTGGCCCCTAAGGCGCCATTTTGGCTCTGTAAAGCCTCCTAATGTGCAGTACATGCATGTTTGGATGATTTAATTGGCCAATCTGTATGTACAGGGTGAGGCATACATATAAGATAGACTCAGATTCATTGTGAAGGTCAACTTTAACCGTTGGGGGAGTTGTCATTCCTGCTTGCCCACGTGTTTTCTAAAGCATATGTACTCATCAGGCTCATAAAGGGATGTTTGTGTGTTTACGTGCCTTTTACTTTTTAACACAGCACAGCATCCAGCCTCTGGAAGTGTGGAAGCATCCTCCAGTTTGAGCATGCTGTCTACTTCCCTGCTGCATAGGACACAGGACCAGATATATAGGGTAAGTGGACTTTGCTGAAACTGGTGAGGCATGTGAATGCACATGACTAATTTGGTTCTAAAAGATATTTAGCCCCAAATCTGAAAGACTTTTTCACATGTCCCAACAGACTCCCACACTAATGGATGTCATCCAGGATATGGAGGAGGAGGAGGAGGAGGAGGATGCCAGCCGGATTGGACCTTCGCAAATTTCCCCCCTGGAACCTAATCTGCCACTGCCCCAGCATCCTACTGCACCAAATCCTCTGCAGCAGAGTGAAGCTGGACGCATGCTGCCAGCCCATCGTGGGCAGCAGGGAGAGACTGAGCCTACAGTCCCCAGTGCTAGCTCTGCTGCAGAGGTTTTGCCAAGCACATCTGGTATTGTTGCTCTCCCTAGAACACCAGCATCTGCAGGCTCTCAAACCTGGGGAAGTGGAAGACGCAGTCAACAACGTCAACCAGTTTCCCAGAGGAGGCGCATGCCCATCCTGGAGTCAGCATGGCGCCATGACAGCCATTAATTTAGGCAGGTGACTCAACGAACAACAGAGCAGATTACTGCACAGTTAGAGAACTTCAATACTACATTCACCACCATGCTGACTGATTTTAGGATGAGCAACAGCCAGATAGCTGAACAAATGGCCACCTTAAACAGACATATGGCTGAACAAATGGCCACCTTAAACAGACAGATGGCAGAACAAACGGCCACCTTAAATACAAACTTCACTGCCATGCTAGATGAATTTTGAACTAGCAACAGACAGATGCTGGAGCAGTGGCAGTGATTATGAATGCCACACATGCCCAGGTTTTGGGCCACCTCCAAGGGCCAACACAACCTTATTATGGGCAACATCAATATTAATCTCAATTTGCCCTGGATCTGCTAAACATCTTTCCTCTACATTCCAACTCTATTTACCTGTGTGGTGAGCGCAACCAAGATTGGGTGGTTTATAGCTTTGCTGGTTTGTTTGGGAATTCGCCCATATAGCTTATTAGAGTGGTCACATACCCTACTAGCCAATGGCTGAGCTTAAGCCTCACTGAAATGGCCACTCAACCTCCCATGCAGCAGGCTTGGGCCTAAGGAAATGCTGGCTGCCTCATCCTGTTTTTTGGCAATATTGGGGGACATTCTTGGCTTTAAAAAATCAACATTTGCCCATAGCAAAGATTAGACTGGACTGGCATGGGGTCTGTCTGTCATAGGCTGGGAAAATTTGAAGCAGGAGAGGGTCTGTATGTGGCCCTATGTATTCCTGGCCGACGATTCCCCTTGAAATTCGTGCTCCCTATGGATCTTGATGTTGGTGGCCGGGGAAACTTCAGCCTGGAGTCAGTTAGCTTATAACTCCTGGATGTGGCCAATTGCTAGGGACCAGGAGTGTGCCCCAATTTATAGTTATGTTTTAAAATGTATGTACATGGAGTCTGCAAGTAGCCTTCAACTAAAACTTTATATATTACCAGAAAATATATGTAATTTAACTTTAGCTGTTCTTGCCTAAGTTGATGCATTAATGTTTGTGTTGTTCTGATACTAATGAAGGTTTGTAATCACTAACATGAGAAAATAAACTGCATGACACTCAAATCAGGTGTAAAATGTTTAGTAATTAAAGCATTACTAAATTGGTACACAAAAAAAAAGGCCTTCACATAGGCAACAAATATTACAAACACACAAAACATAAACAAACAAACCAAATGTTAAGAAAAATAAGAAGAAATAACATGTGCACGCACAAATTGGCCAGAGGCACTAGGGGTGCCGTCATAGATGTCATCTGCCTCCTGCCTGGGTGGAGAGGGGGCAGTTCCACATAATGGGGGACACGCTGCATCAGGGCAAAATTATGCAGCACGCAGCATGCAAGGATGATTTGTATGACCTTGTTGGGGTCACACTGCAGTGCCCCCCCTATATGGTCCAAACATCTGAATCGGGACTTCAGCACTCCAAAGGCCCTCTCCACTACGGCCCGGGTCTTCCAGTAAGCCCGATTATACGACTCCTGGGCCTCATTCTGTGGGCGAAGAACAGGCGCCAGGAGCCAGGGCATCAGCGGATATCCAGAATCCCCTGAAAGAATAACAAAATACTTACATAAATTACACATTCTAAGCAACATTATTGTTTAACATGTCATCAAGGGAAAAAAACAGCCATAGGTTAAGACATCGGTCATCAACTATATTCGTAGCAATACAGTGAAAAGGGAATGATGGAATTTGAGCACTTACCCAGGAGCCATCCACCAGATAATTCTCCAGACTCAAACCACCGAAATAATCCAGAGCTCCGCAATATATAAGCATCATGGGATGAGACTGGATACCCCACAAGTACACTAAGGAATCGCATGTCCAGGCCAACCACTGCTTGGATATTCAGCGAGTGGCCCATCTTGCGGTTCCTGAAACAACAAAAAAAAAATTACAGCAAGCCAAGGTCAACAACTCAAACACTAACTCCTAACACCCCAAAAAAAACATGTTCAATCCAAAACAATCCAAAAAAAATTAACACTTAGTTTAAAAAACAAATATTATATGGATGTGGTAGAAAATAAAGATTAACATGCTAATGACTAATGAAGGTCAGCATTAAAATGGTTTGATAAGGCCTACATGAAAATAATTGATGACGGTATGCATTCTAAACTGTTTCAAAGGGACACTTGAGAAGGAGGGATTAAGGTATGCATTCTAAACTGTTTCAAAGGGACACTTGAGAAGGAGGGATTAAGGTATGCATTCTAAACTGTTTC
Source organism: Gastrophryne carolinensis (assembly GCA_027917425.1). NCBI lineage: Eukaryota > Metazoa > Chordata > Amphibia > Anura > Microhylidae > Gastrophryne > Gastrophryne carolinensis. Next base: position 85,875,808 of record CM051235.1, on the reverse strand, counting down.
AAAGGGACACTTGAGAAGGAGGGATTAAGGTATGCATTCTAAACTGTTTCAAAGGGACACTTGAGAAGGAGGGATTAAGGTAGGCATTGTAAAGTGGTTCACAGGGACACTTGAGAAGGAGGGATTAAGGTATGCATTCTAAACTGTTTCAAAGGGACACTTGAGAAGGAGGGATAAAGGTATGCATTGTAAAGTGGTTCACAGGGACACTTGAGAAGGAGGGATTAATAGATAGTTACAATAACGTTTGGCTAAACAATATAAACAAATAACATAATTAACTTACCTATAGATGTACTCGTCAGCTGCGGGAGGGACCAATGCAACGTGGGTGCAATCGATCGCACCCATGACATTGGGCATGTCGGCGATATTAAAAAACCCAACTTAAGCGCGTTCCAGGCTACCATGTTGTCCGGAAAGGAAATATATTTGGGACTAATGGTAGCCATGCCATTCAGAAACTTGGATAACGCGCGGCTCAGCGTAAGCTGGGACATCCCCACGGAGAGGGATCCCAGCCTCTGGAACGAGCCGTTCGCCAAAAATTGCAGGCAGCCAAGCATCTTGGTCATACCTGAAATTGCTTTCCCCTTCCTTGTGGTGCGGGCTAACCATGGTCGCAGCTCGCAATGCAATTTATGGAGGGAAACGTGATTAAGTCAGGTGAGCTCGAACAGCTCAGCGTCATGCATGCGATCGATATGCATGCGTCGCCAATGCAATCTGGCCATGGAGCTGAAGGCGCCCATACTTCAACAATATTAATCCGAGTCAAAAATGGTCCCGTAAGTGGAGCAGAAATGAAACCGTTTTATAGGGCGGTGGTCCATCGGCAATATGAACACAGGCCCCTAGGGAGTGGCTTTGAGGGGAGGTTACTGTTTTAGGTGGGAGTTTAATGTCTGAGTAATGTGCTTCATGATGGACACTCTCCCAGGGTGCAGTAGTTAATGGTCCTTAGAAAGGTTTGCAGGCCACACACGACCTTTGACATTATTTCTGTACAATATTAAACAATTTTTCTTACCAAAGCACTGCATGTGATGTAAATATAGTCAGTAGAGATGAGCGAGTAGTGAAATATTCGAAATTTTGAATTTCGATTCGAATAGACCGCGTTACTCGACTACTCGACCGATTATCGAATTCCATTATAGTCTATGGGAAAAAAATGCTCGCCACTTGGAAATCTCAATTCGACCACTTGGAGGTCACCAAGTCCACCCTGAAACATCAGAAAATGATGCCAACACTGCTGGAATGCAACTGGGACAGCAGGGGAAGCATGTCTGGGTGCATATAACGCGCCCAAGTCGCACTATTAGGCCACTATCACAGCCTCTCAACAATACACTCCAAACACAATATAACTTCTACGTAAAGTGAGACAAGACAAGGAAACCTTCTTTCCTCTACATTGCCATGGACCCCAAGCCAAACTGTACAAAAAAGAAGAACAAAATTCTGCACCCCTTAAAATCATGTTGCCTATGACAACCACAACCACAGATGGCATAGGCAAGGGGGAAAACAAATAGACCCCACCCCTAATTGTCATTGTGTGTGTGTGTGTGTGTGTGAGATGTGGTCAGACATGTCTTCTTGTATCATTGTGTCACCCCAGCAGTAAGGGAAGCTTAAAGGAGGAGGTTTGTTACAGTGTGTCACCCCAGCAGTAAGGGAAGCTTACAGGAGGAGGTTTGTTACAGTGTGTCACCCCAGCAGTCAGGGAAGCTTACAGGAGGAGGTTTGTTACAGTGTGTTACCCCAGCAGTAAGGGAAGCTTACAGGAGGAGGTTTGTTACATTGTGTCACCCCAGCAGTAAGGGAAGCTTACAGGAGGAGGTTTGTTACATTGTGTCACCCCAGCAGTAAGGGAAGCTTACAGGAGGAGGTTTGTTACAGTGTGTCAACCCAGCAGTAAGGGAAGCTTAAAGGAGGAGGTTTGTTACAGTGTGTCACCCCAGCAGTAAGGGAAGCTTACAGGAGGAGGTTTGTTACAGTGTGTTACCCCAGCAGTCAGGGAAGCTTACAGGAGGAGGTTTGTTACAGTGTGTTACCCCAGCAGTAAGGGAAGCTTAAAGGAGGAGGTTTGTTACATTGTGTCACCCCAGCAGTAAGGGAAGCTTACAGGAGGAAGTTTGTTACATTGTGTCACCCCAGCAGTAAGGGAAGCTTACAGGAGGAGGTTTGTTACAGTGTGTCACCCCAGCAGTAAGGGAAGCTTAAAGGAGGAGGTTTGTTACAGTGTGTCACCCCAGCAGTAAGGGAAGCTTACAGGAGGAGGTTTGTTACAGTGTGTCACCCCAGCAGTCAGGGAAGCTTACAGGAGGAGGTTTGTTACAGTGTGTTACCACAGCAGTAAGGGAAGCTTACAGGAGGAGGTTTGTTATATTGTGTCACCCCAGCAGTAAGGGAAGCTTACAGGAGGAGGTTTGTTACATTGTGTCACCCCAGCAGTAAGGGAAGCTTACAGGAGGAGGTTTGTTACAGTGTGTCACCCCAGCAGTAAGGGAAGCTTACAGGAGGAGGTTTGTTACAGTGTGTCACCCCAGCAGTAAGGGAAGCTTACAGGAGGAGGTTTGTTACAGTGTGTCACCCCAGCAGTAAGGGAAGCTTACAGGAGGAGGTTTGTTACAGTGTGTCAACCCAGTAGTAAGGGAAGCTTAAAGGAGGAGGTTTGTTACAGTGTGTCACCCCAACAGTAAGGGAAGCTTACAGGAGGAGGTTTGTTACAGTGTGTCACCCCAGCAGTCAGGGAAGCTTACAGGAGGAGTTTTGTTACAGTGTGTTACCCCAGCAGTAAGGGAAGCTTACAGGAGGAGGTTTGTTACATTGTGTCACCCCAGCAGTAAGGGAAGCTTACAGGAGGAGGTTTGTTACATTGTGTCACCCCAGCAGTAAGGGAAGCTTACAGGAGGAGGTTTGTTACATTGTGTCACCCCAGCAGTAAGGGAAGCTTACAGGAGGAGGTTTGTTACATTGTGTCACCCCAGCAGTAAGGGAAGCTTACAGGAGGAGGTTTGTTACAGTGTGTCACCCCAGCTACCCCTCACTAAAGCAGCCGTTGTGTGCAGTGTGTATATAGCTAGAATGAGCTATATACCGTTCAGCATAGTAGCCCTAATAAGGGCTCTCAATGACTCTCTTGTCTTCTGGTAGCTGGTATATATGGTGGTAAATGCGATATTCTGAGCTTCTGGGGCCCTGCCTGCCTACATATGGGCTATATACCGTTCAGCATAGTAGCCCTAATAATGACTCTCAATTACTCTCTTGTCTTCTGGTAGCTGGTATATATGGTGGTAAATGCGATATTCTGAGCTTCTGGGGCCCTGCCTGCCTACATAGGAGCTATATACCGTTCAGCATAGTAGCCCTAATAAGGGCTCTCAATGACTCTCTTGTCTTCTGGTAGCTGGTATATATGGTGGTAAATGCAATATTCTGAGCTTCTGGGGCCCTGTCTGCCTACATATGGGCTATATACCGTTCAGCATAGTAGCCCTAATAATAAGGACTCTCAATGACTCTCTTGTCTTCTGGTAGCTGGTATATATGGTGGTAAATGCGATATTCTGAGCTTCTGGGGCCCTGCCTGCCTACATAGGAGCTATATACCGTTCAGCATAGTAGCCCTAATAAGGGCTCTCAATGACTCTCTTGTCTTCTGGTAGCTGGTATATATGGTGGTAAATGCGATATTCTGAGCTTCTGGGGCCCTGCATGCCTACATATGGGCTATATACCGTTCAGCATAGTAGCCCTAATAAGGGCTCTCAATGACTCTCTTGTCTTCTGGTAGCTGGTATATATGGTGGTAAATGCGATATTCTGAGCTTCTGGGGCCCTGCCTGCCTACATATGAGCTATATACCGTTCAGCATAGTAGCCCTAATAAGGGCTCTCAATGACTCTCTTGTCTTCTGGTAGCTGGTATATATGGTGGTAAATGCGATATTCTGAGCGTCTGGGGCCCTGCCAGCTACAGCCTGTCTTTCCCTGCTGTGAGCGTCTATCCCTCACTAAGTTCAAGCTGCTAATGCTGACGAAGAGGAAGTGCTGAGTTTTGTAGATTCAAGGTCACATGTTTTTTCCAGCCAATGTGTCTAGACGCCGTTCTCGCGATGCCAGCGTCCTCCCAGGACCTGTCCCACCCCCCCTGCATGGTGATTGGTGTAAAAACGCGCCAGGGAAGGTGTGAGGGGAAACGAATTGTGAGTGCGCCATCGCCGCTGTACTCGATCGAAATCGAGTATGACGAATAGCGTAGTATTCGATCGAATACCGACTCGGTCGAATACTACTCGCTCATCTCTAATAGTCAGTAATTGACAACACTTATTCGTTGTCTTTTTACCACTGGGGTTCTAGCTGTGCTTTGGTCAGACAAGCTTGAGCTGGGGTCAGGGAAAGGTCAACATTGCAAGCATGCACAGCAGCATACTCAGAAGCCAAATGCTATTTGCAAGCTGACTGTTGGCCCCTAAGGCGCCATTTTGGCTCTGTAAAGCCTCCTAATATGCAGTACATGCATGTTTGGATGATTTAATTGGCCAATCTGTATGTACAGGGTGAGGCATACATATAAGATAGACTCAGATTCATTGTGAAGGTCAACTTTAACTGTTGGGGGAGTTGTCATTCCTGCTTGCCCACGTGTTTTCTAAAGCATATGTACTCATCAGGCTCATAAAGGGATGTTTGCGTGTTTACGTGCCTTTTACTTTTTAACACAGCACAGCATCCAGCCTCTGGAAGTGTGGAAGCATCCTCCAGTTTGAGCATGCTGTCTACTTCCCTGCTGCCTAGGACACAGGACCAGATATATAGGGTAAGTGGACTTTGCTGAAACTGGTGATGCATGTGAATGCACATGACTAATTTGGTTCTAAAAGATATTTAGCCCCAAATCTGAAAGACTTTTTCACATGTCCCAACAGACTCCCACACTAATGGATGTCATCCAGGATATGGAGGAGGAGGAGGAGGAGGATGCCAGCCGGATTGGACCTTCGCAAATTTCCCCCCTGGAACCTAATCTGCCACTGCCCCAGCATCCTACTGCACCAAATCCTCTGCAGCAGAGTGAAGCTGGACGCATGCTGCCAGCCCATCGTGGGCAGCAGGGAGAGACTGAGCCTACAGTCCCCAGTGCTAGCTAAAGGTTTTGCCAAGCACATCTGGTATTGTTGCTCTCCCTAGAACGCCAGCATCTGCAGGCTCTCAAACCTGGGGAAGTGGAAGACGCAGTCAACAACGTCAACCAGTTTCCCAGAGGAGGCGCATGCCCATCCTGGAGTCAGCATGGCGCCATAACAGCCGTTAATTTAGGCAGGTGACTCAACGAACAACAGAGCAGATTACTGCACAGTTAGAGAACTTCAATACTACATTTACCACCATGCTGACTGATTTTAGGATGAGCAACAGCCAGATAGCTGAACAAATGGCCACCTTAAACAGACATATGGCTGAACAAATGGCCACCTTAAACAGACAGATGGCAGAACAAACGGCCACCTTAAATACAAACTTCACTGCCATGCTAGATGAATTTTGAACTAGCAACAGACAGATGCTGGAGCAGTGGCAGTGATTATGAATGCCACACATGCCCAGGTTTTGGGCCACCTCCAAGGGCCAACACAACCTTATTATGGGCAACATCAATATTAATCTCAATTTGCCCTGGATCTGCTAAACATCTTTCCTCTACATTCCAACTCTATTTACCTGTGTGGTGAGCGCAACCAAGATTGGGTGGTTTATAGCTTTGCTGGTTTGTTTGGGAATTCGCCCATATAGCTTATTAGAGTGGTCACATACCCTACTAGCCAATGGCTGAGCTTAAGCCTCACTGAAACGGCCACTCAACCTCCCATGCAGCAGGCTTGGGCCTAAGGAAATGCTGGCTGCCTCATCCTGTTTTTTGGCAATATTGGGGGACATTCTTGGCTTTAAAAAATCAACATTTGCCCATAGCAAAGATTAGACTGGACTGGCATGGGGTCTGCCTGTCATAGGCTGGGAAAATTTGAAGCAGGAGAGGGTCTGTATGTGGCCCTATGTATTCCTGGCCGACGATTCCCCTTGAAATTCGTGCTCCCTATGGATCTTGATGTTGGTGGCCGGGGAAACTTCAGCCTGGAGTCAGTTAGCTTATAACTCCTGGATGTGGCCAATTGCTAGGGACCAGGAGTGTGCCCCAATTTATAGTTATGTTTTAAAATGTATGTACATGGAGTCTGCAAGTAGCCTTCAACTAAAACTTTATATATTACCAGAAAATATATGTAATTTGACTTTAGCTGTTCTTGCCTAAGTTGATGCATTAATGTTTGTGTTGTTCTGATACTAATGAAGGTTTGTAATCACTAACATGAGAAAATAAACTGCATGACACTCTAATCAGGTGTAAAATGTTTAGTAATTAAAGCATTACTAAATTGGTACACAAAAAAAAAGGCCTTCACATAGGCAACAAATATTACAAACACACAAAACATAAACAAACAAACCAAATGTTTTGAAAAATAAGAAGAAATAACATGTGCACGCACAAATTGGCCAGAGGCACTAGGGGTGCCATCATAGATGTCATCTGCCTCCTGCCTGGGTGGCGAGGGGGCAGTTCCACATAATGGGGGACACGCTGCATCAGGGCAAAATTATGCAGCACGCAGCATGCAAGGATGATTTGTATGACCTTGTTGGGGTCACACTGCAGTGCCCCCCCTATATGGTCCAAACATCTGAATCGGGACTTCAGCACTCCAAAGGCCCTCTCCACTACGGCCCGGGTCTTCCAGTAAGCCCGATTATACCAGACTCCTGGGCCTCATTCTGTGGGCGAAGAACAGGCGCCAGGAGCCAGGGCATCAGAGGATATCCAGAATCCCCTGAAAGAATAACAAAATACTTACATAAATTACACATTCTAAGCAACATTATTGTTTAACATGTCATTAAGGGAAAAAAACAGCCATAGGTTAAGACATCGGTCATCAACTATATTCGTAGCAATACAGTGAAAAGGGAATGATGGAATTTGAGCAAACTTACCCAGGAGCCATCCACCAGATAATTCTCCAGACTCAAACCACCGAAATAATCCAGAGCTCCGCAATATATAAGCATCATGGGATGAGACTGGATACCCCACAAGTACACTAAGGAATCGCATGTCCAGGCCAACCACTGCTTGGATATTCAGCGAGTGGCCCATCTTGCGGTTCCTGAAACAACAAAAAAAAAATTACAGCAAGCCAAGGTCAACAACTCAAACACTAACTCCTAACACCCCAAAAAAAACATGTTCAATCCAAAACAATCCAAAAAAAATTAACAAAGTAGTTTAAAAAACAAATATTATATGGATGTGGTAGAAAATAAAGATTAACATGCTAATGACTAATGAAGGTCAGCATTAAAATGGTTTGATAAGGCCTACATGAAAATAATTGATGACGGTATGCATTCTAAACTGTTTCAAAGGGACACTTGAGAAGGAGGGATTAAGGTATGCATTCTAAACTGTTTCAAAGGGACACTTGAGAAGGAGGGATTAAGGTATGCATTCTAAACTGTTTCAAAGGGACACTTGAGAAGGAGGGATTAAGGTATGCATTCTAAACTGTTTCAAAGGGACACTTGAGAAGGAGGGATTAAGGTAGGCATTGTAAAGTGGTTCACAGGGACACTTGAGAAGGAGGGATTAAGGTATGCGTTCTAAACTGTTTCAAAGGGACACTTGAGAAGGAGGGATAAAGGTATGCATTGTAAAGTGGTTCACAGGGACACTTGAGAAGGAGGGATTAATAGATAGTTACAATAACGTTTGGCTAAACAATAGAAACAAATAACATAATTAACTTACCTATAGATGTACTCGTCAGCTGCGGGAGGGACCAATGCAACATGGGTGCAATCGATCGCACCCATGACGTTGGGCATGTCGGCGATATTAAAAAAACCAACTTAAGCGCGTTCCAGGCTACCATGTTGTCCGGAAAGGAAATATATTTGGGACTAATGGTAGCCATGCCATCCAGAAACTTGGATAACGCGCGGCTCAGCGTAGGCTGGGACATCCCCACGGAGAGGGCACCCAGCCTCTGGAACGAGCCGTTCGCCAAAAATTGCAGGCAGCCAAGCATCTTGGTCATACCTGAAATTGCTTTCCCCTTCCTTGTGGTGCGGGCTAACCATGGTCGCAGCTCGCAATACAATTTATGGAGGGAAACGTGATTAAGTCGGGTGAGCTCGAACAGCTCAGCGTCATGCATGCGATCGATATGCATGCGTTGCCGATGCAATCTGGCCATGGAGCTGAAGGCGCCCATACTTCAACAATATTAATCCGAGTCAAAAATGGTCCCGTAAGTGGAGCAGAAATGAAACCGTTTTATAGGGCGGTGGTCCATCGGCAATCAGGTCTCAGAATCAGACGCAAGCCCATCCCAATAACGTAACTTATCTGAACTAACGCAAATGATCAGATTTAGATCTGTAACTTATCCGAACTAACGCAAATAATCAGATTTAGATCCGTAGATTGAAAGAGCATATACACGTTAGCGTGAACGAACATACGAATGGAAAAAGTAACGTAAAAAAACAAGGCAAACATTAAAAAAAAAATACACAGACACATGCGAAAGTCCATGCGTATCTGTCTCTGAATCAACCCTATTGTGTTTACTGTTGACTGTAGACATTTGGCAGGATCTCAGACCCCATGCATATTTTGGTATAATTCAGAAGCTTTGGGGATATATCCCTGTAATCATATAAACATAATAAATATACTTGCTGTACTCCCTATGCACTTTTACAGTAATGTTGGGTTTATTCAAGCAGATAAAGTGACCGTTTGATCAACGAGCGAGCAACCATATATCCATCTTCTGCCACTGAATAACTTGCATTCAGATGCTAAAGATTTGTTAGTAACTGCTCTCTCATGCACTAGCTTGTGAGCTTGTTCGTGCAATGCACTGACTTTGCTGTTGGTGGACGATGAACGACAAGCAATGAATGACTTCAGCCAAAACAATACGACCGTCGACTAATAAACCAATTCTCGTACATCGTTTTATCGCTTGACGGTTCCCGCGGAACGATTATCACTTAATTGGGGAGTCGCTTTAGCAATTTCTCATTCAATAATTGCTTGGTGTAAACTCACTATATCTAAGGACTGGACAGTCTGAAATGCATAGGCTTTGATTCTACCGTTACTGCTTCTTAATACAGCTTTGTATGCTTTGTATGGCATTTTTTAATACCTTAGAATAAAGATTGGATTTTTTACACTGACTGGCTCTGGACATTGGATTGTGAGGTATGCGCGGTGAGCACACGCAGCCGCTGCCGGGTAGATCTCCACCAGCCCTCATCCACATGGAAAAAGGTAGAGCTGACTTCTTTTTGTTTTTGTTAAACCCACTATAAGTTTGTGATAAGGTAACTTTTAAAAGGATAGAGCCAAACTAGTACCCTCATACAAAGCTGCCTATTTGCATGCATAGGTCCATCTGTAATGGTGGTGGTGTAGAAATAGTGTTGTAGAGCTGTATTTCACTCCTTGGGCTTTCTGCTCCAGCATGTCAATGGCCAATGGCCATGTAAACAGGGTCTATTTTTAAAAATGTAATTGGCCTGTAGAGCGCCCAGATTTAAACCTTAAATGGATGTTAAACCATCGGCAATAATAATACAGCAAGCAGCTCATCTAATGGCTGTCCCATGTTCCTCTTCTCCATTTTCTTCTTTTATATTAAGGTCGATTCACAGCTTCTTTTAAATGGACTTACACATAAAAAGAGTGTGTATGTGTATTTTTTGGTCCATTTTCGAGCTTCTGGTGTGTTTTTGTGGACGTATTAGCATTTGCGCACGTGCGTTTAAGCCTTTTCGTTCCCGTATCTATTGTGTATTTGCTTTGTGTTGTGTCCATGTTGATGTGTATAATACATGATTAGTATGGACTTACACATGATACAGAGCCCTGATTAGGCATGATTTTGCTTACCAGAGAGGCCAATAATTTTTTTTTTTCACGCTCCACTTACGGGCTCTATTTCCTGGCAAGAATGGGGTCAATTCAGAGCCTGGTGAAAAAACTCACTTCTTTTTAGGAGGGAATACTGCCATTCACTTTCATTGTCTACTGGATGTACATTTTCAGCCCCATTGTAGACAATAGGCTTGATTCAAAGAAACATTCGTCAGGACTTTCGTAGCTGTCTGTGAAAGTTTTGGTGGGTGTTTGTCATTTTTTTGCTTTTTTTCGTACATTTTTCACTCGCACGAACGTTCGGGAGAATGCGTATATGCGCTTTCGATTAGCGAAAGCAATTCGGAACATTTCCAAACAAAATTGGAAAATTTTCGTTCCTTCAGAAAACTTCCGTTGCTGGGATGGTTTACGTCACATTCAGAGAGCTGTTTGCCAACGGCTCACCACCCTATAAATTCGTATAATTGTAAAACCACTTCCGACACCTCTGAGAACTCGGATTGCTATTTTTGAACATGTTTTGCGGCTATGTGGAGGAGTCTGCGCGCCTTTAGCACCAAGGCATTGCATGTATCAGCATGGCCGAGGCCATAAATTGTATAGCAATGCACCTGAATCAATACATTTCATGTATGTCTTATAGATGCATTTTAATGCTGACCTAAATTAGTCTTTAGCATGTAAAAATGTATTTTTCCACACATCCACATAATTGCTATATTTTTTAAGACTTATGTCCTTTGTGAATTATATTTGAATTGTTGAACTTGAATCCTAATGTGTTGTAGGAGTTAGTGTTTTAGTCGGTTACCTTTGCTTTGTGTAATTATTTTATATTTGGTTGCAGGAACTGCAAGATGTGCTGCTGGACCATACGGGGGGGGGGGGGGGGGGGCACTGCAGTATGACCCCAACAAGGTTATACCAAAATTTTAATTTACGTTTTTTAACAGGGACCACACGTGCCAGAGTGGCACAACTGAGTGTCAGGGTCCTTCAGTTGGTGGGCGAGATGCAGGAGCTGTGCAACTCGTTGGGGACCACAGATAAAGAATAATGTTCAGTGGCCTGCCATTGCTATGTATTTAATTATTTATAGTTGTAAAAAGTTGAAATTTAACACATTTTTTAAAAATGCATATTTGATGCTGGTAATTATTTTTAAAAAGTTACATTGTCATTTCATTAACAAACTACATTAACACAAAACTAATAGGCACAGAAATATTTAAAGATGAATATTCACATGACCGATAAGTGGTTAGGGTGAGCTTTAAGGGTCCAAAAGGGAAGATGGAGGATGGAGTGCTAAGTGGTTTAGCTAAACATTGTAGTAGAAGTGAGGGTGGCAAATATGTAGGCAAGCACTTTCATGACTTAAGTTTGTAGTGCGCAGGCGCAAGATCGTAAGTAGAGATGAGCGAACCGGTTCGGACGAACCGGAATTCGCTCCGAATTTCAGGAAATATTCGATTCGGCACGAACCCGAATATTTTGTGGTTCGTGCCGATCGAATTTTTCCTGAAATTAAAAAAAAAAAATGCCGGCATGGTGGGAGCGGAGCCGGCCGGCGGGCCGGTAAAGCCGGCCGGCCCGCTCCCACCATGCCGGCATTTAAAAAAAAAAAAAAAAAAAAAAAAAAAGCATTTTTGCCGGCATGGTGGGAGCGGGCCGGCCGGCTCCGCTGTCAGCGGAACCGGCCGGCCCGCTCCCACCATGCCGGCATTTCAAAAAAAAGCAAACACTTACCTGCAGGTCCGGAGCGTGGAGGCCGGCGCCGCTCTCAGCTGTCATCTGAGGGCGCGTCATCAGAGCGCCCTCTGATGACGCGCCCTCAGATGACAGCTGAGAGCGGCGCCGGCCTCCACGCTCCGGACCTGCAGGTAAGTGTTTGCTTTTTTTTGAAATGCCGGCATGGTGGGAGCGGGCCGGCCCGCTCCCACCATGCCGGCAAAAATGCTTTTTTTTTTTGTTTTTTTTGTTTTTTAAATGCCGGCATGGTGGGAGCGGGCCGGCCGGCTTTGCCGGCCCGCTCCCACCATGCCGGCATTTATGATGGGGAACTTCGTAAAAGTTCGATTTGGCCGAACCCGAATTTCTTTGTGAAATTCGGCGAATCGGCCGAATCGAACTTTTCAAAAGTTCGCTCATCTCTAATCGTAAGGATTCCGTCTGGACGTTTATTTTTGGTAAAATGGAAACAGAATCTATCGGGAAACGTAAAGGATTCGTTGGAGGATACGATGGGAAAAGGGCAAAAACGAAAGCCTACGTTGTAACATGTGGAAATGAAACGGAAAAGTCTGGATGGAAAATGACATCCGCGTAATTCGTAATCTGCCGTACGAACGGACGGAAACTTTACACAAGGTTTTCAATGCATGCATAGAATCGCTCGAACGCTCATACGAGAGCGGGAAATTTTGAAAATGTTACGACGTCGGCACCAAACCGAAAGTTTTTTTGTGTCTCTCTGAATCGAGCCTAATGAAAGTGAATGGCAATTTTCTCTCCTAAAAAGAAGTGAGTTTTCTAACCAGGCTCTGAAGCAATGCCGGGGAAGCGGTGGGCGATGCCTATATCGGAATTGGGAAAGGGAATGGTAAGGCCCTTGTGGGCGATCTGGGGGGCTCACACAGTGGGGCATGCAAATTGGCACACCCTGGGGAGGGGGGGAAAGTCGGACGGTCCTGAAATCTTTTAAACTTCAGGTTCAGCATCTGGGATGATTGGTCCACTTTAAACTTAAGTTCAGCCTATTCAGACAAAATGTGGAAGTATTTAGAACACATTTGTCCATATTTTAAATGTGTACTGTTTAAAAAAATGGCATGTCCCCCCCCCCCCCCCCGGAGCTTCCAGCCACCTACACTACGTAGTGGAGCTGGTATCCCTATGCTGAGGGGCTGAACAGCATACAAGCTAGAGATGAGCACACTTTTCAAAATTTGATTCTGCTAATCCAACACATTTTTCCTAAAGGTTAGAGTTTGATCTGGATAACGAATCACAAAAAATCTGTGAAACTATTATATGCATTTTGGTGCATTTTTGGTTGGTTTTTAGCTCATTTTTGAATGTCGGGAGCAAGCAGAAACAATCCCAAAAAGCTTTAGTGCTAAAGCATGTGCGGATTTTTTCTGTGTGAACAATCCTGAACATGTGAACATGTAGATGTGCAAGGCAGGTGCTTTTTTTAGGAGAGTAATGCCTGCTCTTCACCTTTTGTGGGAGCGTAAGCCATAAGGTCGCTGAATGGTGTTGAGTCCACAACGTGGAAAGGCAGGACCTGGAGCACTAGCAAGTTGGCATGTGTATGGTGAATTTCCTTGGCAGTGGATGAGTGCTTACATACTGTTGCCTTTTAGCAAGCAAATCAGGTTGCAATTGTTGTCTGAATTGAGGAGGAGCAGGTGCATGATGAACAATGGTGGATGCAGTAGGTGAATGACAAAGACTAACTGTTTTCATCACCAGAGTCTGAGGAGCCCTGACTGCTGACAATGGTGTAGGGTTCACTGGAAGGGGCAGAGGTTGCTGGATCAGGATGCAAGACCATATCTTTCCTATGGTTTTCCCGGGCAACGTTGTGGCATTGCACCTGTGCATGCAGGCCCACATCAGGACTATTCTCAAGATCAACGCTGCCCTTCAACCACTGACTATGACTCCTTAAATCCATCATAGCTGAACAGCAATACAGAGCCCAAAGATGCAAACAGTTGTCTTGCAGAAGGGGCATTTGCAGGACAGTAGAAGGACCAGAGGAATGTGTCTGCCCTTGCCAAATAATTGTGGTATCCGAAGTACACATCAATTTTTGGCTGCGTGATTAAGAACTGGCTAAAGATGTTTCCGAACTCATCCACTGATTCAGAGTCACCCACAGAATGGTTGATCAACACATGACAACTTACTGTTAACAGCAGCTCCTGCTTCTACCCCCTGATCAGGTATTTCTGCCACTGCCACTGCTCATACCTTTACACAGTTTGTGTACTTTACGGTTTGCCATACTATGTTTATATGGTTGTAAAGTTGTAGAATGCAAGGTTTTTTGTTGCTAAAAAAGCACCAGTAAATGTACCCAGAACTATAAGAGTACCCCACTTAATTTTAAAAAAGTAATAAAATGTGTGGCATTTTTTTGCTTGTAGTCACCCCCCCCCCCCCAAAGAAAATGTTTGCCAGCAAATAAAAAAAATACAAATCTCAATAAAATAAATCCAAATAAATCTCAAAGACAAATTAGGACAAATATGCACAAAACCAATCTCAGCAGATTCACTCATCTCTTACAGGGACCAAACACCAGGTATGCTCCCTATCCTGGCTGGAACATTACTGAATAAGATACAGACTTTATGGTAATATCACATTAGTTTAGTGGCAGCATAAGCCAAACACAAACAAGGCCAAAAAAGCACAAGGCATGACCAAATCCCACCGACTTCACAAATAGTCAAGATGTTTTTTGACTTTCAGTTTTATATATAATTCCTCAAGATTGTTTAAGTCAAATGAGAAATACACAATTTACCCTGCACAAAGGGATTACATGATTTGTTGGAAATAAATGTTGATGTTTTTATTCTTCTTTCTTAAGTTGTTGAACTGTTTTCCTGCAGTCGGGAATTCAATTCATCCTAATTCAGTGGGAGTCTTTTGCAACATTCTTTCAAGCTGAGATAAGACAAACTCCAACATGAGAGGCAGGTGCACTTAGTAGATAATATTATATACGAGTGAATAAACATTGCTCATTATTTGGCTGGTAGGGGGCATCACAAAAATGACAAACTTATTTTTCGTCTGCAATGTACTTGCTCAATCATTGACTTGCTAAATGAAATGAAAGCGTGTCTCTAAGCATGATGGATATAAATTGTGGAAACAGAATGGCCTGTTTATGACTAGTTCCTCAAAAGAAATTGCAGAATATTAGAACCTGAATAGAGAAGCACTAAATCAAGTTATTAAAGTGGTTCATTGTGTTTTGAATAAACTTTCAAGTGTGCTTTGAGTATTACAAATGGGGTAAGCTGCTTTAATTATTCAACTTTTACAGCTACGGTCTAACACAAGAATATTTATCATAAATTGCAAACAGGAATATATTAAATTGCAAATTACCAGCATTTCTATTTTATAATTCTTACCATGCGGATTAAAATGAAGGAATAAGACAGAAAAACCCAGTACTAAAATCATAGATTGTCATTCTCTATAGGACCTAGTTTAGACCAAAACTGGAGACCTTAGGCCCGATTTATCACCGTGCGAGAATGCGAGAGGATGGGGGTACACTTTTTTGAAATTTGAAACAAAAAAGGATTGCTTTCTGCCCCCCCCTTACCCGCACAGCTGGGCCCAGTGGGAATTAAAAAAAATAGTCCCTCCCACCCCAATTAAAAAAAAAAATTAAGAGAAAAAGGCATGGCCTCCCCCACAAAACTTACCAAACAGGCAATTAACCAATGCTTACCTTTTCCCATCCTTTGTGCAGGGCTGTATCAATTCAAATGAAGCCGGCCACGGGCAAATGGAGTGAGGCAAACAGCAAAGCAAATAGTAAAGGACTTTCAAGTTTGTCAATAGAACAGAATAAGGGTAATAATTGTTATACTCCACAATGATAAAGGGGCAATGCAGTGCATAGGCTCAGCAATTTGGATTTTACTAATTGCATGTCATGGCCCTAAGCTGTGTAGCAGCCATCATTGTTCCATGACTAAACAGAGTACATACTCACTTATAGTCAATGTCTAAGTCCCATATCTGCATTAACTTGGAGCCTTATTTAAGAAGCGGTAAAACACCTACTACCCCTCATACTAATGTGACACTAATAGTATAAATTTACACAAATCATTTAAATAAGATCCACATGAAACAGAAAATTTATGAACTATATTAGTTCAGATCAATTACTGAATTTTGAATCCACATAGGCCACAGACCACTGCATTAATATCTTTAACATTTTATAAAATCTTGATCACCATAAATACACACGTATGTACAAATAGTCATTTAAATAAATCATATATAACAATAGCATATTATTTTGTATTTATGTAGTTATATAAGCAATCACTTACAGACAGTTCAGGACATATTAAGGCCCATGCCAAATACATAAAACGTATATTTAAGACAAATCTGTTCCTCAGGTGCTGCAAGAGTGACATAACAGAAAGGAGATATAAAAGTGAAGCTAGAGGGGAAAGGGAAACCAAGAACAATTAATCTCTGAATCCTAATAATCACACATTTAAAAAGGAGGAGGACCTGATAACCCATAGAATGTTACCTCTTACCCTTTAATAGTGTTATATCACCTAAATGGCCCCTGGCAGCTCGGGTACCCTCATAGTTGTTCTGGAGGGGCCAGTGGGCGCTTAATGCTCTACGTCCTGGTAGGAGAAAGGGGCAGTTATATAGTATATGTATAATTTGTTTCTATTATGTTATTTCAAATTGATACTGTTGTAGTGCAAATTGTGATATTAAAAATTATTAGAGGTAAATTGTTAGAATTAATTGATATTATGTCTATTTGGCAATTCTGCTCCTCGGCTGTGGCCTTCCCTTTGGTGGAAGAGTGACAAATAATTTTGATTATGGACCTGCTTGCCCATAAATGAATAATGGTTAGGAAATGGGGTTATGCTTTATCACTAAGAGGCTGATTTATTACTAGCGCCACTTATTGCCATGTGAGCGTCTGTGTAGAGCGACCGCTAGTAGACGCTGCAAGCGGGTGTCGAGCACTATAACCTAGCATAGCAGGCAGGCAAGTGACACTGTACTATCCTGTCCAGCACTGATAAATGTGATGTCTGCAGGGCGCTGTAGAAGTGCTCTCCTTGATTCACCTCAGAGCCAATCGCAAGAGCTTGGTGGTGTCCCCAGGTGAAAGCACCCAAGACTCTACTCTACATCTAACAACAGAACAACGTTGCAGTGAGAGATAGGCAGCGACAGTTAAGTGGGACCAGCACTTGGCGCTGAAGCCCGTATTCAAGAAAAAACTACACTCACCCAGCGCCGGTGCTCTAAAGCTGTGGGCTGTAGCATAGAGCGCCAGACGCTGTGTGAAAAAGTCTGTTTCTCAACACATATCCACCAGAGCGAAAACATATGGAATGACATTGTTTTAACACTGTGACAATGACACTGTAATGGCCGACCTACACAATTCTGCATAAAAAAAAAACAATAAAAGTGTTTGGTTGCTGGGCAGGAGAAGCCACACAATGATTTGAACCCAACATTTTACAGTTTACTTGGCCAACACACTATTTAAACACAACCAAGTGAAACACCATTGAAATGTATGGGAGATCGCTACTGAGCGAAAGGTACTTCTTGGCGCTCCTGAACCTAGAGCACCGGTGCTATGCGCTGAGCCACCACTAGTGATACATGTGATGCTACATGGTGCTGTTAGAGGAGCTCACCAGATTCGCTTTCTTAAATGTGATTATCGGTTCTTAAATAACCTCCTAAGTGAGCCCCAAGGATTTTCTTCCATGGCTCGGATGATGGGGTTTTGGAACCCCAAAATAGCCAGTGGGGTAAGAGATTCCAATATCCCTGGTCAGGCCGTGTAGGGCTGTCATAGTTGATGCTGTGGACTGTCATATATAGAGCCTTACTAATGAAGCACCAGCACCACACAGCGCCACTTTTTGCCTCAGCGGCTCTCAGCATACGGTTTAAGAAAGAAAAAAAACAGCAGCATGGATGCGGCCACCATCTGGCGTCTTATTTAACACTTAACCCATAGAGCACAATTGGCAGAACTGGATTGAAGTGTTTTCTGTTTATAACTAACATTACACACATGCATTTGTACAGAACGTGCATTGTGACTTGCCAATAATGGAAACACAGGACCTAGATTTCATTGAATTTATTTTTTGGGGGGTTATTAAAATTGATTTTCAAAGCCTTATTTTGCTTAGCAATGTGTAATTTGGACACCAACATCTAAATTGCAGCCTTTACGCACTGTAAGCTGTCTGCAGCAGTGATTTCTTGTAACTGCGATGAAACGCTGTCCAGCCCCCGGAAAAATCACACTTTTCAAAGAGAAAAAAAAAATCTGAAATATGATGTGCATCGCTGGAAAAACGGCAGTACAAAGTGGTGCTCACTGGTGCTCCGGGTCCAACAAGCAGTGACACAGGCAATACAATGCCTAGTACAACAATCACAGCAAATTAGTTAGCATCAGGCACTGTGCCATTGTAGTCCACATCGCAGCATAAGAAAGGACAAAAATGCTGGTGCTCAATATAACTGGCACTATAGCCACAGAAACGGTGCACTTCATAAATAAGGCTCATAGTGTAATATGCTTTGAAATGCTTCTCTTGACCACCTGGGATATACGTGTGAAACGCAAGCAATGATATATATATATATATATATATATATATATATATATATTACATTCAGAGTAACAAATATGCAAACTGATATTTTTAGCTTTGAAGTAGATGCAGTTTGAGTAAATGTTTCTGCTTCTACCTGTTGATTACAGAGGCACTGATTCTGTCAGACAGTTTTGATTGGGATTCAGAGTGAAAAGTACAGTATTTCTTGCTAAGCTTGAGATTGTTGTATCTTCAACACGCCTTCTCAACAGCTGAGGCTTAGTCTGTTAAACCCATCTTCTTGTAAGCCTTAAGTGTATTTCAGCGGTCAGGGCTTGTTAAGGATATCTGCTGTCATATCCTCAGTAGGACAATAAAGTAATTCAAGAAGTCCCTGTTCTGGAAGTTCCTTCGTTTCAAAATGCTGCTTCAGCGTTTGCAGAATTTCTGCTTCCTTGCTTCCCCTTCTTGCTCAAAGCAGATCAGCATATCATTTACATAAATCAGCACATAGATCCATCTGTTTGCAATTTTTTTCGAGTACAAACATATAACCATATATATATTATGGTAAATGATCTTTGAAAGAACTATTTATAATTTGGATATTGATCCACATGCTCTAGACAGTGATCCAGGTGTAAAAAACGCCACAAGAATGCTATGAAGGCAGATTTATGGGCGCTAAGTGTTACAAATGCGATAAAATGATATATTAAAATATGGCACCTGCAATATCTATCATCACTTATTGAGAAGTCCCTGCCCCCCCATTATATCTGTATCTATAGCGGCTTTCCCTGTTTGTATAGAAACGCTGGGACCTTTAGTTCGCTCGTGAACAGAGACGCTAATAGCAGTGTCTTTACTATGCGCGGAAATTAAGATTCAGATTGGTGGATGGTAACGAAAGGAGGTTGACCAGTGAGGGTGATTGGCCACTCGCCACCCTGACGAAGCTTCGGTGGACGGAGTGAAACGTGTTGATGGACGGACGGCTCCTCTCTGCATGTGCTGGCTGCGTTTGTATCCTCATTGCAGCGTTCTCGGACTAAATGACGGACGCTATACATGCAAGAAAGTAGCTTAGGCGGTAGAGCTGTAGGGCACTGATGAATGCCCTACCCAGAAGCCCTTTCTCCCACCAATGTAACTTCACCTCTATTACTTCACTTCAAGCTTTGGGGTAGTGGGAAGTTTGCCTATTGTCCCATATTGATTGCTGCACTGGGGCCCTTTCTCAAGATACTTGGGAGCAAATGGTGACCCTGATTTTGGGGACCAACTTATAATGTCAATTTTGGCTGCCCAGCTATAGTGAACATGTGCTTGGGAGTGTGGTATGCAGGGGCCTATTGGGAGGCCTGTGATTTTTTAATTCTCACAACTTTGTGGTTTTAATATTTTTTGTGGTCTTATAATGTTAGTGATAGTGCCAGTGGCTTTGTGCAATATATTTATTTAATAAAGTAGTGTTTTTTTCTGGCACTCATTATAGTAGCCTACTAATTTGTGCCAGTCCCACACTTAACTATTTTGATGTGTTGGTAGAACAGATTGTAGATAGACAGAGCATCACCCTTTATTGTAGGATAATTGATCTACAACAGCAGACTTGGCCTGGCTCACCAGGTTATCAGGGAATCCCCCAGTGGGCCCCGAACATGATGGATTGTGGGAATTTTTTGAGAAACAGGTACATACGTGAATGAGAGTAGTGTGGTAGTTCACAAATCCTGATATCACTTCTCAGAGGCCAGAGCATCCCAGACCTCACTCAAAACAATCTTGGTGGTTGGGAGGGGATATAAAAATATTTCAGTTTGTTTCTGTACAGAGGTCAAAGAAGATTAAACCTGACTCCTATCCTAGGGGAAGGGATGTTTCTTGTCCTCATGTCATATAATTCAATGCTCGATTGGTGGCTTCCTAAGCATATTTACAGGAGGGACTAAAAGAAAAGAAAAACACTTGCTTCTAAACTGAAAGGAGAACATCCACAGTGTAAATTAGGTGTCACAATTATTAGGACTAGACTATTAGACTATAGCAGTTACTATTATTATTGTGGAAAACCACTGGATAATGTGCACAATATCAGAATGTTATATTCTGGAACACAACTGTGGTCTGTACAAAGCAGCATCTTTCCACACAACACATATACAACGTTAATGCCTTCAGTGACTCTTCATGGCTTACGAGCCATCCACAGTAAATAATGTGGGAAGATCTGTTAAGCCAGTGCTTAGCCTGGGGCAGCAAAAACACATTCAGGCAGAGATTTTGAAGCATTTCACTGAGCAGATTACTGTAATTGTCTTCTGTCTCTGAGCTAAATTTAAACCATGTTGCTATACAACCCCTGCAGATTTACAGGCTTTATACAATAACATTGCAATAGATTTTAATATATTTTCATTTACTTCATTTACAAAAATAAACGGGAAAAACGACTATGGTTGTGGAAATTGTAGCAATGTTTTTGCATAAAACATTACAAATATATTTAATGTAATTGTGCTACAGAAACTTGTGTCACATAGGTGTGATTATTGTCATTGGTTTTGTCTGTGGCATTGAAGGAGTGGATTTAACTCCACCAGACTGCCGTGTTCGTCATCAGCACCAGGCCAACTCAGGTAGGTGCCAGGGCCCATTGAAACTTGGGGGTCCACTATGCCTTGGAAGGCCCTCCCCAAGAGTGTAGTGGTGGAAGGTGTGGGGGATGCACCTTCTGTCTATTAATTGTGTGTCCGGGAGGAGGGGGATCATTTTGGGTTTAAGGGCATACACAATACATATTGATTTTTGGGTGTAGGGGTAAGTGTTATGCCTACTCTGTGTGTTCTTTTGGGGTAGGTGGATCTGTTCACACTCCGCTTGCTATGTGAACTTGAAAGGGTATCTTGCTCCCTGCTTATTAATTTTTGGTGCCTGTGGGTATACCCTCAAACATATATTTTTTTTAATTTTTGTGTCATATTTTGTGTCTGTTGATTCACATTAGATGAAAATAACTAACTTGGAATTAAAACACTGGCTAAGTGAAGGTGATTATGCATAGGCATGGCTTCAAATCAATCCACTGTGCAATGGTAAAATCCAGTGTCTGCCATTAATGCAATTTTACTGTTGAAGTCAATAGAGACCTGAATTTGGAGGAAAGAAAATGACTGTAAAATGGGGGCAGCAAGGGCTAGAGGGCTGCAAATCAAGGGAAACACCAGGGTGATTTCCCTGCATGAAAAGGACTGGACAAAGTACTCAAAATAATAACAGAAAACAAAAAAATAAAGAAATACATACATAAATTAGAAAAACGAAATATTTTTTAAGGGTGTTTGGAGCCAAATGGGGGGGGGGGGGGGGGGGGTGGACCTGGGCAATTGCCCTGCACAAAATGGGTTGGGGAAAGTTAAAGAAAACTAAAAAAATAAAGAAGTACATACATGCATTTATTAATCAATTAATAAATACATAAAGGAGTAAATAAATAAATAATGACATCAATAAATAAATATATACATATACACATAAATAAATAAACAAATATTTACTAACAGCAATAAAAAATATATACATGTATTTAATAACATCAATAAATATATACATAATAAATAAATATTAACATCAATAAATAAATCTATACATAAAGATATATATATATATATATATATATATATATATATATATATATATATATATACAAAAATAAATACATAAATAAATTAATAAAAATAATACCACCATCACCATTAATTAAAATAATACCACCATCATCACTTTCGGGCCTCTTCTGCGGTGGCCACAGGCGCAGCCAATCGGTCTCAGGCCAGCGCTGATAGGCTTGCTGTGATTGGGCTACTCACAGTGATGCTCCCACATGTCTGTGAGTAGCCTATAAACGTGGCCAATGTTTGAGCCTATCAGCGATGCCCATGATCCTGATAGGCTGCGCCGTGGCCGCAGCAGAAGAGGCCCAGAAAGCGGTGAGTTGCGCAGCTCAGGAGAGGATTCCTCAGATGGGGGTCCTGCTTCTCCAACGGCAAGATGGCCACCGACATTGAGATGCCAGGGGTAAGTGATGCCTCCCCTGACCTCTCTATCCCTGATCCATGCACTCCTCCACAGCGCCCATCTAGCTTCTCCCCCAGCTCCCCCTCCTAGCAGCAATGTGCCTCAGTGCTACCCACAACTATAGCAGATATAGCAGATATATCTCAAAAGCCCAAAGCAGTGTCAGCAGCAGAGCTTCTTAAAGGGACAGGCGCTGCTTGCAGCTGCACTACATGTGTTTCCTCGAACACCAACGTTTCTGCCTTATCCAGTGATCCTTCTCAGGCTTCACAACAGTCCCATTTGGGCTCACAAGTGGAAGGGTCCAATTCCGATTCCCATCAGCGCATGGATTCTCCTCTCTTCCCACTGACCCACCCCATGCTCAATCCTCTGGTGTCCCCTCCAAGCCCAGGATCACTGGCCTTCCTGGGTGACCATCAGAGTGTGCGGCAAGGCTGGCAACCAGGATGCAGTATATCGAGATGTATCCCACCATCCAGAAATACCTTGCCACTGCACTCCTGCCCCTTTAACCCTTTAACTGTCAGCCACAAAAAAAATTACATGGCTGCCTCCCCTGCAGTTAAACGCCAGCCACGTAAATTTTCCATGTCTGACTTTTCCCCCTGCTACTGCCCGAATTTTTTTAAAAAAGACACTCACCTGACCCCTCTATCGTTCTGGCCGGATCTCCTCTTCACCCAGGGGGCCTCCAATGCCCCCCAGGCTCCTCCAGCTTAAAGAGCATGCCCAGAATAGGGCGCCCTCCCTGCTTCAGCAGCTGCCGACATTTCCTGTAAAAAAATTAAAATGACATTTACTCACCTCCATGCATGATTACTCCCGTCGGTTCTCTTCGTCACGCGCGGGGGGCTTCGATCCCCCCTCAGGCTCCTCAGTCTTCAGGCCCTCAGTCTTCAGGCATCAGTCCAACAGGCCTTCTCCCCCTGCTTCCACCATCTTGGTGCAGGTGGATGATGTCACCCCGTCCTCTGATCCCCTGCCTCCCGCCCTCCAGCGATCACCGCATCTGTCATTGAGATCATCAAGGGACACAGATCATTTTTTTAAATTAATAAAGTCATTTTTTCTATGTATGGTGTGCTTGTTTTTACATTTAACCCTGGTATCCATGAGACCCCTACACCAGTTCACAAGGTTCTGGGTCTGGCAAGTCACCTGCTAACGGGTGACTTGCCATTAACCCCGAGGCCCCCCCCCATTACCTGCTTCCCCAAAGCCTGGGGGGCAGAAGAGCCTGGGGTCATTAGGCTTTAGGCCTTGTAGCCTACAGGGTGGGGGGGAGCAATCGAGGCTGGCCCCTGCACCCTCTTCTACAAGCCCCCATAGCTGGTCCCCCGGGGGGACCTCACACCATTTTTTTGAGGATTTTTTAAGGGTTTTTTGTCATCCAACAAGTATAAAAGGCTTCCACCAGCACCAGGAGAGCAGGAGCCAAAGTGATCAACATGGGACACAGTGCTCCAGGATGAATGGGAGTTAAGTATAAAATATAAAATAGTTATAATAAAATATTTTTTCTCTGTGTCTGTGTTTTTTTTTTACATTCAAACCTTTGTAAACTGATAAGGGATCTATGAGACCCCTATACCAGTTCACAAAGTTTAAGGGGCTGGCAAGTCACCTGCAGCTAGTGGGTGACTTGCCATTAACAAAAGCCCCACCATCACCGGCCTCCCCAAAGCCCGGGGGGCAGAAGGGTCCAGGAGCAGTTTAGCCTGTGCAGGCTGGCCCCTGCATCCTGTTCTACAAGCCTCCATAGCTGGTTCCTGGGCTGGTTATGCTGGGGGGGGGGGGGAGCATGCCATTTTTGGGGAATTTTTAATGGTTTTTAATCCTTAAAATGAAAAAAAAAAATGAAAATTGGGTCCAACCCCCCCCCACCATTCCAATTTTTTTTTAACCCTTTAAAGTGTGGATAGTAGTTGTTTGTAAATGTTATAAAGTGCTCTTGTAAGTTTTGGTGAACTGGGCAGCAACGGGGGGCTAGCGATAGCGATTCATATGTGGTACCGTTGTAATCAGGATAAATGGGGCTTTCACATGCAATATGTTTTTCTTTAATAAAATACATGTTTTATGTTTTATTTAAAATAAATGAGACAATTTTTCAAAAAATAGTTTTATAGTTTTTTTACTCAAAAATATTTAAAAAACAGTGGAAAAATTAAAGACAAGACATCACATGTTAAAGCCTAATCTCTGCTGCTAAAAAAATAATAATTTTCCTGGAAATTCCTGCAAATATTGCAGTTAAACATAGTACAAAATCTCAAGTAGGCTGGGAGTTAAAAGAGTTGAAAAAAATAGCTATGGTAAAACTAGGTAAACCCTGCGCAACCAAAGAATTCTTCGAGGGATTACTTCATGAAAGATGAAGCCACTACTATAAGCTGGGTATGCCTGGAAAGCTTAGTGTGTACTTTCAGGGAGTATTCCAAATGTTTTTTATTTTTTTGCACATATTTCACCCAAAAATATTGAGAATGCACTTAACAAATGACAAACATTTCATGTTGAAGCCCAGACTCTGCAGAAAAAAACTAAATATAATTTTCCCAGGAAACCCCCGGAAATCCTTTTCAAAAATCACAGTTGAACATGTGTAGAGCAAAATAACTGATCAAACCAAGAATAGCACATGACTGAGCTTCACTTCCTTAAAACTATTAACTATGATTTTGGCTATCAGTTTATAACCGGCATTCAATAGGGACATAGGATGCCGATTTTGAATTTCCCTTTTAGCCCCCATTTTATGGATTAACGTTATAACCTCTTCTCTCATACTTGCAGATAAGTTCCCAGACTGGAAGATGAGGCTCACAACCTGAAGCAGATCTTCTATCATTGGCCAAAGCTGTAAGTACACTTCTGCTGGGAGCCCATCCTTCCCAGGAGTCTTCCCTTTAGGCATTTGTTTCAGCACAGCCCACACCTCCCCCTCGAAACCCCCTTTTCTACAAAATACTTTTCTTCAGTCAAGATTTTTCTTTCTATCACTTTACAATACGCTTGCATCTCCTCCATTCTTAAACTTTTTGGTCCAAGAAAAAGATTTTCATAAAAGTGCCTTACTTTTTCCACTACCTTGATGATATTAGATCTTTCCATGATAACATCTGTGAAAAAGAATCTCGAGCAGGACTCTACTTCTTCTATGTGCTTCACCCGGATTCAAAGTTAACCTTCCTACCTGCCTTATTTAACAACACAACATGTTCTTCCTTAAAGCCTGCAAGTTCCTCCTCGACATCCATCCCACGGTTTTTAAAAGCAATGTCCTAAGCCTCAACCGTAAACGTTCGCCTCCTTCGGTTTCCAACTTCCTCCTCCTCTTTAAAGAAATAGGCAAGCTGAGACTTTATCCAATCCCGCCAATAAAGTAGGTCAGGGAAGTCCTTCTTTTTTAGCACCCACCTCCCGTACATCTTTTGCAGCAATCTTAACATCCGTTGATTAGACAAAATGGATGCATTAAGTCTCTGCAACCGTTTACCAAGAATTACATCACCATCCATCATTATATTTATATTAAAATATATATTTAAATTTAAAAAACTTGTGATCTGAAAAAAGCAGGATCCAAGGCAACACCCTGTACATTAAATCCCCCTGAGACAAAAATATAACCAACTCTGGAATTAACAACCCCCGCATTGGATAGGTAAGTAAAATTCTCTTGTCCATCAACTATTTTCCCAGCATCCTGGAATTCGGCAATAATGTTGTTTAGAACTGTTTTGCTATCAGACTTGCCTATTCTATCATTACAAGTTCTAATGCAATTACAATCCCCCACCAGACATATAGGAGTGCAACCTGTTAAAAAGGGCAATTCTTCCAGAAAAGGGATCTTCTCTGCCTTAACAGCAGGAGCGTACACATTAACAATTTTAAATTCTAGTGTCTTGACTTGTTAGTGTTTTGACCTTCGTCAAAACACTAACACCTTCATTTCTGCTGCTCCCAGCAGAAGACCATGCAGCTACGTCATGAGGCCACTCATGCTTTAGGGGCATATTTCAGTGAACATTTCTGCAAGCATATAACATCCGCATGAACATTTTTAACCAATTAAAAATAAAGGCTCTTCTGCTTGATGTGCACAAATTTCGCACATTAAGTGTTAAAATGGAGATACTTATTAGTACAGGTAGGAAGCACCCCAACCAGCCCATGGTCTGCTCCATTATGTTGATGTATCAGAATCATTCATCATAGGTATTGGCACATCCATGCAAACAGGCAACCCCATGCTCTCGGAGGCCCCTGAGGAGTCAGAGATATTGCTAACAAGGGCAGAATGATCAAAACCCCTTCTATAGCTCAATGTCACCTCCTGATTCTGTGCTTCTAGGACTAAGCATTTGTAAGAAATCTTCACCATACTGCTGCTGGAGGGCATTTACACTGAGTCTGGCTCAACCATGAATCAACTCCTTCCTCCATATGCATCAATATTGCGGTTTCAGCTGCACCCAGGACAAACAACATTTCACCTGTGTAGTTTTGGTCCGACACCCCTTACTCCTCCACCAATGCTTTCATGCCACCAATACCAGTTCCAGCAGATGACTGTGCCTCCCCAACTAGGCTGCCTGCTCCAGGTTTCTCCAGGTTGCCCACCCCGGCCAGCCAAGCCAAGATCAGTACTTACCACAACACTTTGAGGAATTCTCGGAGAAGGGGTGTCCCCAGCATTAGCACACAATTTCACTACTGACACCAGCACAGACTCCTCGGTTCCAGTAACCTGCATAGGTAGAGAAAACACAGGGGCAGTGACAATGGGGGATCACAGACAGACAGCTTCCTCCCCTTCTTATTTTTACCAAATATACTCTATTTGGACAGGCCAAGATCAAAACTTGCAGATCTCCTGCTTTGCACAGGTGAAACTGGGCCCCCCTTGTGCACCATATCATCCACATCATATTCATCAGTGTCCATATCAGTATCCCGATTTTGCTCATCAGCTCCTGCAGTAAAATCTCCCGCTAGTGCTGCCAAAGAGGCCGCTAGTTTGTCCACAAAGATAGTCCTGCAGTTGTCCACCATCACCGTCATGTCAGGCCTCTCCTGGGCACAAACTGGCGGTGCGGGAGGGGGGAGCGCCTCCCTTTAAAAGCTGCTGCCACTAGTGAGAGACCTCCTCGCACCTTCTTGACCTCCTGGAATTCGCCTTCATGAGAATCGCCTTTCATGAGAAAGTGTAACACCTCCTGACACAAGATGGACTTGGTGGCACAGATGCAGGTCACTACCTGATTCCATTGGCCACCAGTCAAAATAGATTTAATCATGACTCCGCCTCCTCATGAAAAGTAGGTAAACCACCTCCTACAGCCTGGGCAAAAGTCTTACGTACTGGAGAATATTGAAGACAATCTACTGCCCGGTGATCTTGCTCACCAAATATCATATTTTCTTTGTTCTGGGCAGTTGTCAGCAAGATGAGTAGTACTCCTGCAGTTTCTGCATACCCTTTCCACCTCACTGCCATCTTTAATGTGTCCAAATCTTAAGCATTGGTGGTAAAAGAAAGGCTGTCCTTGGTAAATTAGGAATCCACAAGCTCTTCCAACATTAAAGTTTGCAGGGGGATGCTTAACACCATCAATAGCTTTCGGACTATCATCAATCCTAAGTTCACAAAGTACTTGAGCTTGGAAGACCCCAGTAATTTTCTATTAAAAATTTTATGGCCGACTGTAATGTCTGTGCAGTATTTCTTTTAAATATGCAAATATCAAAGAAGGGCGAGGTTTAGGATCATATAAATGAACTGTTATAGTCATTTCACCCATCAAATACAGAGGAGACACATTTACTTTCTGAATTATAGGGTGATTTTTAGTCTTCCAAAGTTGAAAAGCAATCAAACAGTCTTGTTCCTTGGCCAAAGTCACATCATACATCGCTTGTCTAGGAATGTCTTGTAACACATAAATATCCTCTTTTATTAGCTTGCCGAGATCAAGAATCATCAAATCCACAATTTCATCCAACCTGACTTTTCAGCAAAACGTATCTTTCACTTGGATTCTTAAGCTGCAGCCAAGACCTCGATATTACGTAGTCTGGTAGAAGGAAAAAAAGGCCAGTGGCAGAGTCAAAACTGGAGAGAATCTCCTGGTACCATCTAGCTGTCCAGGATCTTCTTTAAAAGGCCTAGGTGTGCCTTGATTGGATGTAAATTTCAGCTGAAATGGCAAATGCATCAGCTGACCAGGAAGTTAGAAACAGATGGCATCTGACAGGTGCATCTATCTCTTAATTATTACCTGATTGACTCACGTCAGAAGCAATCGCAAGTACTGGTAGCACCGCTACCTGCACAGAGCCCCCTGCTAGCAGCAAAATATCAAGAAAAACGCTCACCTGACCCTTCAATTGATCAGGGTCTTTTCTTTACCCTGGGGATATCCGATCCCCCCCCCCCCCCCCCCCGGGCTCTTCAGGCTTCAGGAGAGGGCCCAAAACAGACTCCCGCTGCTTCCGTCACCACTGACATCTCTGATTAAAAAAAGAAAACAAAATTACATTTACTCACCTCAGCGTGCGATCCCTCCCGCTGGGTCTACTCTTCACATGGGGGCCTGCTATTCCCCGCACCCCGGGCTATTCAATCTTTAGGACAGGGCCTGGAACAGCCCCCCTGCTTCCGTCTTCAGTACAGGCTGCCGTCTAGCCCCGCCTTTTTCTGGGCAGGGTGGATGATGTCATGCTTTGGCACCATCCCGCTCCTGGCCTGACAATCCTCATTTGTGTTAGTGGGGAGAGGGTGGAGGGGCAGGGGACTCTTTTCTTAAATAAATGTCCTTACAAGGACAGTTTTTTCCAAAAAAATAAAGCCTTATCTGTTCCTCGCCAGCAGCAGCAGCCTGCACCTTTCCCTAGTGCCAGCATGATTGGCATCATGGACCCAACCTTCTTTACTCCCTGTGAATTGTTCCCCAACTGCGATGACAGCAGAGACAAATGGTGGTAATTGTCCATAACTAAATCAGTCTAAAACAGCATTTGGATAAGGATCATGTATACACGCTACTTTATTATGATAATACACTGCTAAATGGGTGCGCCTCAGTGTTCTTTTACTAACCAATCAGGTCCTAGTATATGATACCATCCCCCCCCTTTTTTTTTTGTATTTATCTTTAGTTATCTATTTATAAAGGATTTATGCTCTTACATTTATTCAAAAGTAATGTGAGAATAATTTAGTAACAATTTAGCTTTGAGTATTTAGGGGTTATTTGTTGCACGTCTCTGTTTTCAGAGCACTGTGCACTTTTTCAATTTTTTATTGTTTGCCGCTTTTAAGTTGGACCGCAGGGCTACATATAACATATGAAATTCAAGCCCACTTCATGCTTATGCATATAATGTACTTGGTAGATAGGATTCGCGTCTTTCATGTTTTTACATGGGTATGCACATTTACTGGGGTACATATGGACCATGAATACATATATATATATATATATATATATATATATATATATATATATATGTTTTCTTATTCTTAATCTATTATTTAACATAACTCTTAGTGGTAACATATGCCTACAGTGCTCCCTGTGAAATTTTCCACAAATGCGATGACAGCAGAGACAAATGGTAGTAATTGTCCATAAATAAATCAATCTAAAACAACAGCATTTGGGTATGGATCATGCATATACGCTGCTTTATTATAATCTGGCGTCTGGGTGGGGATAGGATTGGAATTTATTTATTTTCTTCCTCTCTCCCCTTTGTCCTATAGTAAATGTCTTAAAATCATGCAGGGTAGGACACTGTTAAATGGGTGCACCTCAGTGTTCCTTTACTAACCAATCAGGTCCTAGCATATGACACCATTCCCTTTCTGCCTATCAGCGATCCGGGCGGTGCGCTCGGTTATGTGAATTTTCATGCACTAGCACGATGGCGCCCACCACATAAAGGAAAGCTGGTCTTATAGCGGAACATCTTTCCCCAGAATTAAGGTATGATTAAGGGGTATCTTTCCCTGAAACGCGTCACCTTTTGAGGGGGCGAGATGAGACTACACCTCACACAGGACATGTATGTTTTAATGGAAATATTAAATGTTAAGTTTTATGGTTTTGGTGAGCTGGACACCTGATACAGATTACTTGTTAAGGATTTGCAGAGATCCATCCGTGCTTCCAAGCCAGCCCAAGGTCTGGGGGTTTCTGAGCTGTCTGGACTTTGTGACTATTCACATCCCATACTTACCTCTACTTTCCAGTTGGGGGTCCCTCACTTCTTTTTCTGCCTTCTGCGGCATTTGAGACAACAAGGGACAATAGTCTTTGGAGTTTCCCAGTAAAAACCCTCCATGCCCTGCCCTCCTCTGAGCATATAAGAGTTGTCACTGGAGGGAAGTCTATTAGCGGTGGGACAGCTGACAGCGCTGACAGCTTCCCCCACTCTCTGAAACTCTGCAGACAGCCGGAAGATTCAGCTGACACCACCCTTCTAGCTCTTCCCTTAAAGTGGACCAACACCCAGGGGGGATCATCTATAAGATTCCAGGGCCGATCAGATCCCTCACTGCGGGGCATCCGAAATCGTCCGTGGCCACATCTCGCGCTTCTCTCTAGCAGGGCGCACACCCGCGCCGGCCGTTTGTGAATGGCTGGCGCGGGCGCGCTCCCTGTTAGAGGGAAGCGCGAGATGCGGCCTCCAGCGTGCTCAAAACCGCTGTGGTTGTCCGTCGCTTGTCTGTACATACCACAGCGGCTCTGAGCGCTCTGCAGCAGCGTTCTCCTGCCAACATAAATACATGAAGAGACACACACAAACATACATTACCGCTGCCCGCCACCATCACCTGTGCTCAGCTGCCCACTGTCGTCACCTCTGCTTCACTGCCTGCCGCCGTCTGCTGCCGTCACCTCCACTCTGCTGCCCGCTGCCGTCACCTCCACTCTGCTGCCCGCTGCCGTCACCTCAGCTCCACTACCCACTGCCATCTGCTGCTGTTACCTACGCTCCGCTGCCCGTCTCAGTCACCTCCACTCTATTGCCCCCCACCACTTGCTGCCGTCACTTCCATTGTCCTCTGCCTCCACAAAGAGGTGCCAGCTATGGCAACCGGGTGGGTGTGGCCTGTAACTCGCGTTCAATGATGCTGGCATCATGTCACAGGCCACGATCATCCGGGTGCCAGAACCAGTGCTCCGGGATCTTGTTTGTGTGAAGGTGAAAGCAGCGGAAAGCGACGGACACTGGTAATATATGTCTGTGTTTGTGTATGTGTGTGTCTATGTGTTTATGGAGATGGTTGCTGTGGCGTGGAAGCTTCAGAAATGTGCATTTTTTTGCTTTTGAGGGCATGCTGCACTCTGCTTGTATTTGATATACCCCACACTGCCTGTATTTGGGATGCCACACACACTGCCTGTATTTGGGATGCCACACACACTGCCTGTATTTGGGATGCCACACACACTGCCGGTATTTGGGATGCCACACACACTGCCGGTATTTGGGATGCCACACACACTGCCTGTATTTGGGATGCCACACACACTGCCTGTATTTGGGATGCCACACACACTGCCTGTATTTGGGATGCCAACACACTGCCTGAATTTTGAATGCCTCACACACTGCCTGAATTTTGGATGCCTCACACTCTGCCTGTATTTGGGATGCCTCACACACTGCCTGAATTTGGGATGCCACACACACTGCCTGTATTTGGGGTGCCACACACACTGCCTGTATTTGGGATGCCTCACACACTGTCTGTATTTGGGATGCCACACACACTGTCTGTATTTGGGATGCCACACACACTGCCTGTATTTGGGATGCCACACACACTGCCTGTATTTGGGAAGCCTCACACACTGACATCACATGAATTGATGTGTGAAATTGTGCTTTAGGGAAGCCCATCTGAGCAACCCTAGAGTGTAGTATATGCCTCACACACTGCCTGTATTTGGGATGCCTCACACACTGCCTGTATTTGGGATGCCACACACACTGCCTGTATTTGGGATGCCGCACACACTGTCTGTAATTGGGATGCCACACACACTGCCTGTATTTGGAATGCCACACACACTGCTTGTATTTGGAATGCCACACACACTGCCTGTATTTGGGATGCCACACACACTGCCTGTATTTGGGATGCCACACACACTGCCTGTATTTGGGATGCCACACACACTGCCTGTGTTTGGGATGCCACACACACTGCCTGTATTTGGGATGTCACGCGCTGCTTGTATTTGGGATGCCACACACACTGCCTGTATTTGGGATGCCACACACACTGCCTGTATTTGGGATGCCACACACACTGCCTGTATTTGGGATGCCTCACACACTGCCTGTATTTGGGGTGCCACACACACTGCCTGAATTTGGGATGCCTTACACTGCCTGTATTTGGGATGCCACACACACTGTCTGTATTTGGGATGCCACACACTGTCTGTATTTGGGATGCCTCACACTGTCTGTATTTGGGATGTCACACACTGTCTGTATTTGGGATGCCTCACACTGCCTGTATTTGGGATGCCACACACACTGCCTGCATTTGGGATGCCACACACACTGCCTGTATTTGGGATGCCACACACACTGCCTGTATTTGGGATGCCACACACACTGCCTGTGTTTTGGGATGCCACACACACTGCCTGTATTTGGAATGCCACACACACTGCCTGTATTTGGGTTGCCACACACACTGCCTGTATTTGGGATGCCTCACACACTGCCTGTATTTGGGGTGCCACACACACTGCCTGAATTTGGGATGCCTTACACTGCCTGTATTTGGGATGCCACACACACTGTCTCTATTTGGGATGCCACACACTGTCTGTATTTGGGATGCCTCACACTGTCTGTATTTGGGATGCCACACACACTGCCTGTATTTGGTATGCATCACACTGCCTGTATTTGGGATGCCACACACACTGCCTGTATTTGGGATGCCACACACACTGCCTGTATTTGGGATGCCACACACACTGCCTGTATTTTGGGATGCCACACACACTGCCTGTATTTGGGATTCCACACACACTGCCTGTATTTGGAATGCCACACACACTGCCTGTATTTGGGTGCCACACACACTGCCTGTATTTGGGATGCCACACACACTGCCTGTATTTGGGATGCCATGCACTGCTTGTATTTGGGATGCCACACACACTGCCTGTATTTGGGGTGCCACACACACTGCCTGTATTTGGGATGCCACACACACTGCCTGTATTTGGGATGCCACACACACTGCCTGTATTTGGGGTGCCACGCACACTGCCTGTATTTGGGATGCCTCACACACTGCCTGTATTTGGGGTGCCACACACACTGCCTGTATTTGGGATGCCACACACACTGCCTGAATTTGGGATGCCTCACACTGCCTGTATTTGGGATGCCCCACACACTGCCTGTATTTGGGATGCCACACACACTGTCTGTATTTGGGATGCCTCACACTGTCTGTATTTGGGATGTCTCACACTGTCTGTATTTGGGATGCCTCACACTGCCTGTATTTGGGATGCCACACACACTGCCTGAATTTGGAATGCCTCACACTGCCTGTATTTGGGATGCCACACACACTGCCTGTATTTGGGATGCCTCACACTGCCTGTATTTGGGATGCCACACACACTGCCTGAATTTGGGATGCCTCACACTGCCTGTATTTGGGATGCCACACACACTGCCTGTATTTGGGATGCCACACACACTTCCTGTATTTGGGATGCCACACACACTTCCTGTATTTGGGATGCCACACACACTGCCTGTATTTGGGATGCCACACACACTGCCTGTATTTGGAATGCCACACACACTGCCTGTATTTGGGTGCCACACACACTGCCTGTATTTGGGATGCCACACACACTGCCTGTATTTGGGATGCCACACACACTGCCTGTATTTGGGATGCCACACACACTGCCTGTATTTGGGATGCCACACACACTGCCTGTATTTGGGATGCCACACACACTGCTTGTATTTGGGGTGCCACACACACTGCCTGTATTTGGGATGCCACACACACTGCCTGTATTTGGGGTGCCACACACACTGCCTGTATTTGGGGTTCCACGCACACTGCCTGTATTTGGGGTGCCACACACACTGCCTGTATTTGGGATGCCACACACACTGCCTGTATTTGGGATGCCACACACACTGCCTGTATTTGGGGTGCCACGCACACTGCCTGTATTTGGGATGCCTCACACACTGCCTGTATTTGGGATGCCACACACACTGCCTGTATTTGGGATGCCTCACACTGCCTGTATTTGGGATGCCACACACACTGCCCACTGCCTGTATTTGGGATGCCTCACACACTGCCTGTATTTGGGATGCCTCACACACTGCCTGTATTTGGGGTGCCACACACACTGCCTGTATTTGGGGTGTCACACACACTGCCTGAATTTGGGGTGCCACACACACTGCCTGTATTTGGGATGCCTGTGATTGGGGGTGGGAATTTTTATACCCATTTGGATCAGAATTTTTTTTTCTAATTTTCCCCCTTCAATTCCCGGGTGCCTCTTATGGGCAGGTAGGTCTCATGGGGGGGATACGTTACTCTACTTGCAGTGAAACCTTATGAGGAAGAAGGCTCATATCTTTAATGTTCAAACATTAGCAGGAATGTCATATATACTATTCTACACATACTATGCAAAAATGTAAAAAGTTTTAGAATGTGGACAAGCATATTCAGGGCTTTAATATAGAAACTACATATAAGGTATATTGAAGATACTATTAGATCCCTTTTACACTTCACAAGCAGATATACCTAAGGGGAGTAATGCAGGAGGAAACATTACATATTAGTTTGACCTGCCCAGTAGTAGCTGAATTGTGGAAACAAGTGAAGCTTCTTAAAGTTGACCAACAGTCAAAAATAAATTAAATCAGTCCAACACAACAAACAGTGCTCATATGCATCCCTCCCCAGGGCAATTTAGATTGCTACACATAAAAAATAATTTACCATTTTCTTAAGCCTACTGGAATCAATTTTAAAAACAAGATGGCCGTTCAAGCTCTTGCAGGCCACCTGCAAACAGGAAGTCATGCTAGACTTCCTGTTACTGTGCATTTCAGTTATATCAGTTGGGAGAGGAAGCTCCAAAATGGCTGCTACCTTTCTTTACCAACTGTGCCAGGATGTTGGTCCGGTTTAAGTTAATATTAGGCATAACTCTGGAAGTCATCCCTACACTACCTTCTCATACTCTGTTGCTCCAAGCTGTAGTGCTGTGTGGCTTTTCTACAGCCATATGGGCAATAGCTAACTCATGAAAATCTATGGATATGTCATCTGGGAAAATTCTAGGCAAAGACAACGAATTTGGTAATGGAAACAATGGCATTTGCAAAAATCTGTGTATGAGCAGGTCTTAGACTTTTGGTCCTTATGGTGCAGATAAGAAATGGGCCATCCGTGGAACCCATTGGCAATCTTCTCTCTTCCCATCTACCCTTTTAGAGTTTATGCATTTCTTTACTGAATGTAACTTTCTTTTGCTCAGTTTATCTCTCTGCTGCTTTTTTTGTTTTAGTTATTCTATTAAGAGTATACTATTTTTTGTGTGTAGCTTTGTTGTCTGAATTGAATGGGAAAATGACATAAAAGTGTCCTTATGGCATACGGTATATGTGATTGAGAACAAAATATAATCAGGAGCTTATAAGCAGTTTAACATTTCATTAATTTGTGTGTTTAATTTATAACAGTAACCAAAATCAAAGTACCATGTGAACTGTTTAACATAAAAAAACATAGAACTGTCTCTGAAAACAAAGGCTATCAATATGCTTTAATGTAACTTTTCAATCAATATTGATTGTTTGAGAAGAGTACCAGGTAATGGGTGTGATGGAGCTTTTAGTAATTGATTTGAAGAGCATATTTGTTTTCAGATGAAGCACTATGTTATAATAATGCATGTTATTTTATTTATTCAGAGACTGGAGTATGGAGTTCTGTGGACATGACACCTATTATACTATATTGGAGTGCAGATGAACAGAGCTGTTTAATGTACAATGTGACAATAGAGGAAAAAGAAACCAAACATACGGTATATACAATCCTGTGCGTCATTATTGGCACCCATGAAGTCTAAGTACATAATGTGGAATATTTCCTGAAAAAAAGAATCAAGTGAACCAGCTGTTTTGTATAGAGCATTCATGTTTAATACAAAACAGCAAATGCTAATTAACAATTTAAAACAAAAAATAATGGGAGACAAGAATAGAAAAACCTAAAGTTTGCTGTGACACTTGTATTGGAACCCTTATACATTAAATTAGTGTGCAAACACATATTGAGCTTGATTCAACAAAGTTTGTAACAAGTTTAGGCCCTTATTTAAGAAGGGATAGCGTCAGGTAGTGGCTGGTTAATAAGAGGTAGCGACAGCTATCGACTGGTGAACGCCGGACACGGCACACAATTACACATTTATCAAGCAGAATCTGTTTAGTGACTGGGATAGCGCCATGTAGCTTCTGATTCATCATTTTCACAGCCTCAGTGAACAGCGCCGGCGTTCAGCCTTGCACAGTGCCAGGTATGACCTCTCGCTACCTGTCGCTCTCCCATACATTTCAATGGATGAACCTTTTCTTCTCTTTAAACGGGGTTTTTTTTTTTTTTTTTCCAAAAAATCACAAATAATTTTGTGACCTCTTCTGGCATTGAAAAAGCAGTTTTTTCATAATATTTTCATTTTTTATATATTTCCTCAGAAATGACATTACAGGTCTGGCGTTAAAGTATTCATGTTACAATGTTGTTACAATGTAATTCCATATGTTTTCGCTTTGTTACTAGTTGATAGATGCTTGAAAACAGACTTTAAACACACCGCCTCCTGCGCTCTGGGGTTCAAACAAGCATTTTTCAGTGCCAGAGATTTGTGAGGCTGTTTTTTTGCTGAATATGGTTTGAGTCGGTCGCTATGAGCAGTCGCTAACATGCGCTCCCATACAGCGCTGTACTGGTCAAATAGCGACTCCTCACAATGTATTCAACATTACTGAACAGCGACTGAGTCACTATGAAGTAGCGACCCACGGCTGAGCACAGTGGCTACTAGCGGGCGCTCTGAAAATGCCTGCTACAGATGCTCATCTGTCGCTACCTGCCGCTAGTAATGAATGAGCCTCTATGTTTGTTTTAGTTTAGTTTGTTTTTGAGAAAAAAATACTACAGTTTTAGATTTTTTCAAATTCTTGTGATTCAAGAAAAATCCATGCCTTATTTTCAACACTATTTTTTTTTAACTTGTCTTCTCTGATAAAGTGAAAAAATAGCCTAAAGTGAGAAAAATAAAACTGAAACTTACAATTGTAAACAAATAGTGATTCAGCAATGCTTTGACTACTCTTTTGAACAAATCATTTGCAGCTGCCCTGAACAGGTGTAAAAAATTCTCAGCACATTCCCTTTTTATCCCAAAAATCCAGATTAGCAGCTGTTTTTTTAGCACTGTAAACGACATGCAGACTTTTACTTTCTTTTTTTGACTGTTTTCATTTGAAACTGTCGACACCCCAGAGCACCAAACCCGGGACAAAGGCTAAAAGAGCTATTGAGTTACCAGGATTAGACTGGTGCACTAGCCTGGTAATTTGTCGGGATGGGTGATTTGTTTCCATTTTAATTAAAACAGCAAAAATGAAGAAAGAAAGAGTTAACTCCAGTAGGTTTGCATGAATAAATATACGCAATTGCAATAGCTTTTTCTTTTTACTTTGATACATTTCACAAGTTATCCAGCCAACTTTCCCAACAGGCAATGTTGATTTCACACATCTAGTGGGATAAATAACAAAATATGTGGTGTAATAGAAAACAGCAAGTCCAGTTACCTAGTAATTTTAAATTTTTTAGTTGCCACCCAAGGAAAGCCCTGTGCTTACTACTATCCCTGGTGCACCAGTCTAGTAATCTGGAGGAAGGGCCACGGATATTTGGATATTTTTTTTTTTTTAACAGTTACAAAATAAATAAATAACGTTAACTCCTGCATATCTGTAGGAAGAAATCTAGGCAACTGCAATAATATATATATATATATATATATATATATATATATATTTTTTTTTTTTTTTTATTCACATTTCACAAGTCATCCAGCTGCCTTTCCTGATAGTGGGATGGATAATAAAACATGTAAAGAAAACAGCATTTCCAGCTGCCTTGATCTACTAAATGCATATCCAGCATTACATGAATGAATGCTTCGTAACAAAAAAAGTAGTTGCACAAGTGCATTAAAAGACAATTGTCACAAATTCATAATGATATATTACATGGGGAATCTCCTGATCATTTTAACTGTGTGAAATATAGACAACAAATGCGCTATTTGGGGTAAAGACTTCTCAGCACTAGAGACACTCTCATAGATTTATGATTTTAGACATTTTCGCTTAATAAAGCCATTTTTGTATAGAAACATACTGTAATGACGAGCTTACCTCGTGCCTGGTCCTGGTCGTCGGGCGGCGTGGGTTCGGGCAGCTGGCGGGGACTCCTCCTACCTGGCAGCCGTCTACATGCCATGCCCACCTCCTTCTCTCCTCGCTTCCCCGGCAGATCTGCCCGAGCGCGACTGTATTATGCTCTCCTGCAACGCTACAGCCAATGCGCCCAAAGGTCACTGTGTGTTCCAAGCTCATTCAGTCATCGCCCGTGATAGCGTTTAGCTAGGTGTGTTATTCCTGAGTTCCTGTATTGATACCTGTTGCTGATCTTGTTAGTCTGACTATCCTGACCAACACCTGTACCAACCTCGGGCTGAATTACGACCACATACCCGTCTCATCCCTGGTGCAGCAAAGCTCTCTGATCTCTGAACTGTGCTGCTGTACTTACCTCGGCTACCCGAGTTCGGGGTAGTCTTACCTTTGGTTCATCCGTCTTTATCCCCATGAGCTTACATTCTTTGAGCTAATAAGTCCTGGGGGCAACCATGTCCGGCGAGGCATTTAA
The DNA here is from genome assembly GCA_027917425.1 of Gastrophryne carolinensis. Lineage (NCBI taxonomy): Eukaryota > Metazoa > Chordata > Amphibia > Anura > Microhylidae > Gastrophryne > Gastrophryne carolinensis. The sequence goes on along the minus strand of CM051235.1, from coordinate 85,836,252 downwards.
AGCCCCCCTGTAAATGGGACTTGGCGAAAGGTGAAGCTAGCTGCAGAGATTGGGGGTTATAAGCTTACAAAGAAGATGGGTGTCCCTGGGAATTGACACAAAAATTTGTCATCTACATTTTCAACTGGACAAATCTAATTGGTCAGCTTTGTTGAATCACTTGAGGTTACTTACGTTTTTTGCATGCAATTAAATTTTCTTCTAACCAAAATAAATATTTTCTGTTTGTTGAATCAAGCCCATTGACTCGCCTGTGGTAAGCCACAAAAGAATTCACCTGTGGTAAATTATCGGTGGACATGTGACATGAATTAGCCAATGAATGTTGACTTTAGTGTTTTAAAAAGCCACATGTTCCTGTTCCTTTGTCACAGTGGTGAAGACAAAGAAGCTGTCTGAAGTGCTTTTATTAGCACACACAAAACTTCCAAAGGTAGCCTTTGGAAGCTCAGTATCCCAGTTCAAACAGTGAGCAATGTTATTAAGAAGTTTGCAATCATTGAACCATCAAAAACCTCCTTGGACATGGGAGAAAGAGGGAAATTGACATGACATGTCTTCAAAAGTTTGTGCTATTGGTGGAAAAAACACCACGTCAAACATCCAAAGACCTGATGGCCAATCTGGAACAGTCTGGGTTCATGGTTTCAACAAGTACCATACACTGCAAATGTTTTGGGGACAGATAAAACAAACATAGAGCTTTTTGGCAATGAAGCATGAAGAGATGATTTAAAATGGCAAGCAATGAGTCCTTTGAGTCCTTAAAAACCTTTGAGGTGAGCTGAAATCTGCCATTGGGAAAAAGTACCCTGCAAACATTCAAGAGCTTTGAGTGAGAGAAGTGCAAGAAGCTGATAGATGGCTACAAGAAACATTTGGAGGCTGCCGAAGGGGAGCCTTTATTGCTGCACATACTGTTTGTTCTTTGAAATTGCAACATGTAAGTTGAAAAATAATGCAAAACTTTACAATACAATTTTTGGATCATTACAAAAATCCAAGATATTGTAAAGGTTAAAATAGAAATGAATGGAGGTGCATACCCAGGGCATAGATGCGGCACTGGGTGCTCCCCAACCCTGCAAATTTCAAGTCCTTATGCCCTTTGGTATGGGTTTGGGTCTCTTCCAGGGGTGCCCATGCCATTCCTTCTGCACCCCTCGATGCGTTTAATATGGTGGGTTACCAGCATGTCACACACCAGTGCACACCAGTAAGTCCTGCTTGGATGGTGCTTTGGCAAATTATGACTACCTGGCTGCGTCACGGTCCCGCTCTACCCCCAAACCATTGCAGAAGCAGATGTGGGCAAATATTGCCCTTAACATGACAGGTGCAGGGCCTGATCCCAAGGATGCTGGCCAAAGAGAAATGAGACGATCTCAAAACAGTTGTCTGAAGGAAAATCAGCACCAGTATGATGCACCGCCTGCTTAATGAAAGAAGGACAAGGGGCAGGGTGGAGGAGCTGGCTGTGCCCACATTACTTTAAGCTTTTTGGGACTGTGGGCACATTCAGGGACCCAATAATTAATGATTCTCTTTTTCAAACACATACTGCACCTCTAATGGATGCAATGCAGGAGATTGAGGTAGACAGCCAGGTAAGTGTGGACCCCCCCCAGAATATCCTACAGATGCCTCCTCCAGCTGCTGCAACATCTGTCACTGTAGAAAACCCCACCTCTCCCAACCATGACCCACAACAGCAGTCTGGCAGCAGCAGGCGGCACACCACCTCCAGTGCAATATACTGCCAGAAATATCCAGGAGGGCATGGACGCAGTGGTGGAGGAGCAGCGGTGCCAAAACAAAACATTGGCGCTGCTAGGCCAAATGGTGGAGGCAAAATACCAATATGCGCCCACTGCCTGAGACTTCACCCTAATCACGAGTGATGGAAATCTTTTGTTTTTGTCAAGGGGCAAACATTTATTTTGCAGATCTTTGGGCGCTGTGTTGCCCTTGAGTCACCCATGGAGGGCTGCATTGTAGATATATCCCCTAAATGAACAAATCACTTGTTTTGGTTGTTTTAATTGCACATACCAAAACAGAAAAGTGGGTAAACAAAAACAAGGCAAAATACGCAAATACATTAACACAAATTAAGAAAAAGTGTTGTTGACGGGGAGGCCGATTCATCAATAGCGCCAGGTAGCGACAGATGAGCGACTGTAGCGTGATTTTTTCTGCGCCAGCCAGTATTCGCTGTGCTTGGCCGGCATTAGCTTGATGACAGCGACTCAGTCGGTGTGCGGTAATGTTGAATACGGGCTGGGGTGTCGCTGTTTCACAGGTCCAGCGTTGTATGTGAGCGCCTGACAACGAATGGCCAGAGCGAACGGCTAGCTTCATATTCATCAACAAATCACGCTCCGAATGTGCTGTCGCTGTCCATTCCTTGTTTAAACCCCAGAGCGCTTGCGGCGATGTGTATTAACTAGTTTTTAACCCCTAAACAACCATATTTTTTGAATGTAACATTATACATGTTTTTAGAATCATTTTGTAATATGAATACATTAATCTCAGACCTGTCAGATCAATTCTGCACAAAATTTTTTTTTTTTTTTTTTGACTTAAAAATAAATCCTAACATAGCAGAAGTGGTCTCCGATTTTTTGACATTAAAAAAAAAAAAAAAAAAATTAATACCAATTAATTATGAATAATTATAGATTGCTCCATTGAAATGCATTGGACATCGCCAGGGAGCGACAGCTCATACCTGGCGCTGTGAGGGAATTTGCAGCGGCGCTGTTCGGTCCAGGCGGCTTCATGATGAATGCCGCGCTAGCCGTCGCTCTCGCCGGCGCTAGCCTCATTTTGCTTGATAAATGCGCCATTGTGACCGCCGCCGGGCGTACTTGAGTCGGTAGTCGCCGTTAGCTGCCGCTACCTGGCGCTCGTCAGACACTACCTGGCGCTATCGCTTGATGAATAAGGGCCTAAATGTTGGTGAACAGATTGGGCAGCACAGCTCAGGGTACTGGAATACAGTAGGCCCTGTATCTCTGGGTCTGCAGCAGTGGTTGGCTCCTCCACAAATGCCAACACCATCTCCATTAGGGCAAGTTGTTGAGAGCAATACAGACCATGGTGATTTGAATAACCAGGATTGTATTTGAGGGCGCCCCTTGTATGGTCCAGACACCGAAACCGTGACTTCAATAGGCCAAAGGCGCATACCACAACAGCTTGAGTACGGGGGTGGGCCCGATTATAAGCCTTTTGGCCATCTGTCTGGGGCCTTCAAAAGGGTGTCAGGAGCCATGGAAGCAGGGGATAACCTGAATCACCTAAAAGGACATCAAAAAACAAAATTGAGTGTCCAAAACGCACAAACAGCATAAAGCAAGTCCTAAGTGTAACCAGTGGGAAACACATTTTGTAGGAGACAACAATTTAATAATGCCTAAGGCAAACCACTGAGCCATCAAGCAAAACAGGAGGCAGTATGCATAGACAAGAGGTTTGATTAGCTACAGGGAGCAGGTCATTTTAACTAGCCACATGAGCACAGTAGTAGTGATGTAGGGCATAAATAAAACAAGGCATCCACAACAATGTAGCAACACAACAAAAAAGGGCAAATAATTTACAGCAGATAAAACAGTGGAAATGCAATGCTAGCAATAGACATGCAGAGCCCAGAGAAGAATAGACACACTTATCCCGAAGCCAATCGCCACTCTCAAAATGGGTATTTAAACTCAAACTCAAGCAATAAGATGATTGGTAACTGTCGACCTAAGGGGTGCTTATTTGCATATCCCAATCAGCAATAGTCATCAAAAATTTTTGCGCGTTACTGTTGGCTCTCCACTTCGCCTTGCTCATTTTCCAAGCTACTCTTGGCAGTGATGGCTCTGTTGAGAATTCATAGTCTACGTCTATTTCTCTATCTAGATGACCTATTGCTGGGAGCGGAAGACGAACATCTGTTAAGAGGAACAGATAAGAGGAATCTTCTTGAAATCAGTAAAAGAGTTTGCTTGGTTGGTGAACAAACAGAAGAGCCAACTATCACCGGTTCAGATCCTGACCTATTTAGGGGCAGTCTTCAATGCCAGACAAGCCTCAATATCCCTTCCAGAGAATTCATAGGTCGGGCTTAGAATTCCATATAGAGGAACCACATGTCGGCCAGAAGTTGTATGAGGATTCTCGGGACCCTGGCAGCAACAATACTGACAGGCCCTTTGGAATATAAGAAAGTTCCAATGGGGGCTCCTGCGACAGTGGAAGAGGAGATCATTGAAACAATCAATAATTTTAGATTCAGGAATGAAAAGCTGTCTGAGATGGTGGACTTGTCAGGAGACTCTACAGAACTCAACAGAACTGCCATTCCATACGCCCAGTGTCTTGAATAGTAGTCAATTCGGATGCCAGTCAAAGCGGCTGGGGAGCGGTGTGTGAGGATGTTGTAATAAGGGGCACATGGCCGTCAGCAGAGGTGTAGCTAGACTTTTCTGCAAAGATTCAGAATAGTGTCCTACCCCTCAGTTCACCCAGTAAAACTCATCTCTTCTCAGTCCAAAGGCACATGCCCAGGTTCTCATCCAATTAGAGCCATTTGCCATGTTTGCATCCTTTATCAATGGGCTCTGTTTGCCTTTTTACAGGCCACCGGGGATGCAGGGGATGTGGCAGCACATGCTCCCCACTGTAAACAATCAGAGCCATTTGTCGAAAAGCAAAATTAGATGAGAGCCGGCGCATGCATCATTGGACCAAGGAAAGACGAGTTATTACCAGCACCGTGGGTGGGGTTTCACACAGCAAGGCACCCCGATTTGGGATGCCCCGGGGAAAACCAGCGGTCAGTCCTGAAATCTTTTAGATTCTAAGTCAGCCACTGGTGGGTTTTGTTCCACTTTAAAGAGAAAATCCAGAAAAAAACTCACCTATCCTCACCAGCTGCTTCAGCAATATCTGGCGGAATACTCCTCCAAAACCACTATCAGGTACCACAATGCGCATGTGCCCAAGGATTCCCCCTATCCAATTGTGACATGTACTGCTTATTTCAGTACAATGGAGGGAGCATACATGGATGCCAGGCAACCTAATCTTAGGATTAGCTTAGTGTTAAAAAGCTGGAAATTGCTGTAGCAGGTGCAGAGGAGAAGGGGTTAGTAAACCTATGCATAGTAATTAGTAATTGAAAACTTTCATTCATGTCAATCTCATGGCAAAATACATAGCCAATATATTAAAATCAACATGACCAATATATGTACAGCATATAAAATAGATGAGTCTATTGAAGTGGACCAAATCTCTTGATTTTCACCCTGCTGGGTTTTGATCTGCTTCACAAGGACACCTTGATTTGGGATGCCCCTGCATGTGACACCCCTTGGATAGCCACAAATTTAACCTCTGTCCATGTTTTCACGACATGCATGCTCAGACATTTCTCCAATCAGAATAGATTGCTGTGCGTATGAATGCAATCTATTCTGGGGCATCTCCTGTTGGCTGTGTGCGCACACGCCGGCCATTCAGTTATGCCTGGCAGGGGTGTGACTTTGGATAAAATGGTGGGGGGAGGATGCCTGTTTATGCGGAGTAGGAGCAAGGAACGAGAAAATATTTACAGTAATTCTGGGGGATTGACATTTAAGCATTCAAACTAGGACTCTAGGATCTGGTGGACTGGATTTTGGTCCACTTTAAACTGTTCTGGAGTCTATAAGAATTGGAATGCCCCACTATGTCAAACCCCCTGGATCACCCAATTTACTCATCTCTTCCTGGAGCCCTCGTTGTGCTATAAGGAGAACATAAGAATGTTTTTAATGCGTTCAGTATAAAGTGACTTTTTATGCTATACCTCAGCAACATGCCTCATGCAGACCTAAATCAGGTTTAGGATAAATAATACAAAATTGCACATAAGGAATAGAAGTTTTTTTCTGTTGTTTATCAACAGTATGTTTCATTCACTGAAAACCCCAAACTCTGTGTAATATGGTCTGAAAACCCAGAAGAATGTGAGCGTAGACCTCTTTAAATCATGCAGGATTCTATTTATTTTAAAATAAAGACTGATAGATCATATTATATAAATACATAAATAATGCCAATGAATAGCACAGATAAAAAAGGGTTCTAATAAAAATCGCTAAATGAGGGCAGCTAGATGAACAGGAATTCAGATGTTCTGCTAACCCTGACACCTAATGGCTTAAAAGTGGAACTGAAACTTAAAAACCTTCTAAGACAAGTCTTATTTTCTAAACAACATATATCATTCAATTTACCTGCTGTGAATTAGAATTAATTTACTTGTGAATGGTGGTTTAACAGTTAATAGCAGCTTAACTATAAATGCCTTTACCTTACTTGATGAACAGTTGAGAGTCAACCAGAAATAAGTTTTTAAAGACGCCAAATAAATTTTCTTATTTAGGTCACCTAGTTAAATCAGCTTGTAAACATTAATAAAAAAAAAAAGATATCTGCAGATTTAAAGCGGAACAAAACACAGGAATTTTACTTCTACTAGTTTAGTTCAGTGCCCCCCATTGGCATCCCAAATTGGGAAGCCCCGCTGTGTGAAATCCCCAAAAAGCTTATTAAAACTCACCTTTCCCCTCTCCAATGGCGCATGGTTGGGCTCTTGTCCAATCAGAGCTGCCTGCTGTGACTACGTTATTGTTTTGAATGGGGAGTGTGTGCTGCCGCATCCCCCGATTCCCCGGCTGTGGGTACGCTTCCGTCCCAGTTTATCTGAATGAAAAAGCAACAAGAGCCGAGGGGAGTTTCTTCTTTTCGATTCCCAGCCGGCCACTGGTTGGTTTTGTTCTGCTTTAACTATTCTTCAGGATGGGTTGGGATGGGATAGTTGTCAAATCATGTTAAATAGGTCTGTTATCAAAAATATGACTTAACATTTAATCTTTTACCATTAAAGGTCATCAGAGGGCAGAGAACAATGAAAAGATTATCGCTAGGGATGAGCGAATCGATTCAGACGAACCCGAATTCGTTCCGAATATCAGGAAAAATTCGATTCTGAACGAATCCGAATTTCCCTGCGATTCGATCGATCGAAGTTTTCCTTTAAACTCCATTTATTTCAATTACAGCCATTGTAAAATGGTGGATGGACATGTCCGGACATGTCCCCTGGGGCAAGTTATCATGGGAAGGTCACATGCAGCCTATCAGCAGCCAGGAAGCCCGGTGATGTCACAGTGCTATATAAACAGCGGCCATCTTGCTTGTGCGTATTTCAGTCTTGCACTGCAGACAGAACAGAGCTTGCTACAGACAGGGAGAGACTAACAGACAGGCAGGGAGAGTCAGGGAGAGTCAGGGAGACCCACACAGTGCCAGGGAGAGCCAGGGAAAGATAGGGAAAAATCGTGAACGATCCAGGCACGGACAGCAAAGAAAGTGACAGGGAAACTTTTTTTTTTAATTTTCACTTCACTTCATTTGCCAGATCAGTTTTAAATTGCTTTTTTTTTGTGCTGTAAATATTCCTGGCCACTGTGCATCCCATCTTGGCAGTGGCATATTTAACCCTATCTGTTATACTAAAGCAGCTTCTAAAGGCTCTGTTTTATTAATATATTGCATTTTGAATTGGTTTTGTGTGTTTTGTGTGTCCTTTAAAAACACCAGGCCGCAGGGTATCCCAAACCGGCACATTTCACCCTATCTGTTATACTAAAGCAGCTTCTACAGGCTCTGTTTTATTAATACATTGCATTTTGAATTGGTTTTGTGCATCCTGTAAAAACACCAGGCCACATGGGCATCCCAAACCAGCACATTTCACCCTATCTGTTATACTTAATCAGCTATAAAAGGCTCTGTTTTATTAATATATTGCATTTTGAATTGGTTTTGTGCGTCCTGTAAAAACATCAGGCCGCAGAGTATCCCAAAACGGCACATTTCACCCTATCTGTTATACTAAAGCAGCTTCTACAGGCTCTGTTTTATTAATATATTGCATATATTGCATTTTGAATTGTTTTTTTTTGCGTCCTGTAAAAACACCAGGCCGCATGGGCATCCCAAGCCTGCACATTTCACCCTATCTGTTATACTAAATCAGCTTCTAAAGGCTCTGTTTTATTAATATATTGCATTTTGAATTGGTTTTGTGCGTCCTGTATAAACACCAAGCCACATGGGCATCCCAAATCAGCACATTTCACCCTATCTGTTAGACTAAATCAGCTTCTAAAGGCTCTATTTTATTATATTGCATTTTGAATTGGTTTTGTGCATCCTGTAAAAACACCAGGCCACATGGGCATCCCAAACCAGCACATTTCACCCTATCTGTTACACTAAATCAGCTTCTAAAGGCTCTGTTTTATTAATATATTGCATTTTGAATTGGTTTTGTGCGTCCTGTAAAAACACCAGGCAGCAGAGCATCCCAAACCAGCACATTTCACCCTATCTGTTATACTAAATCAGCTTCTAAAGGCTCTGTTTTATTAATATATTGCATTTTGAATTGGTTTTGTGCGTCCTTTAAAAACACCAGCCGCAGGGTATCCCAAACCGGCACATTTCACCCTATCTGTTATACTAAAGCAACTTCTACAGGCTCTGTTTTATTAATATATTGCATTTTGAATTTTTTTTTTGCGTCCTGTAAAAACACCAGGCCGCAGGGTATCCCAAACCGGCACATTTCCCCCTATCTGTTATACTAAATCAGCTTCTACAGGCACTGTAAAAACACCAGCACGCAGGGTATCCAATATTGCCAATTTTCATAGTATCTGGTGCAGAGAAGCAGTATCTCACTTTATTTGGCTTCTGCTTTTTAAAGTAAACACATTTTTGTGTGCCTATTGCGCATTTAAAATACATAAAAATGTCAGGCAGACAAGTGCCAGGATGTTCAAAGAGGAGTGGCAGAGGCCAAGATTCTGCAGGAAGAGGTCGCAGCAGACTAGGGGTGAGTGGCAGCAGGAGTCACGGTGAGAGACCTGATCTGCCAGTATCTGCTAGCGGTCGTGTCTCCACCAGTAACGCATCTGCCGTGGTAGATTGGTTAACGCGGTCATCAAAAGTTACATCTGAAACCCCCAGTCTAGGGTCGGTAGGTTCCTCTGACACAACCCTGAGTTGGCATGGCCTGAGAGCAGTCCCTGTCCTCCCATTGCCTCTGTCCTACGCCGTTCCCTCCCCCAGCGACGTATCCTATGCTTTGGGTTCAGCTCCACTCTTTAGTGAAGAGGACGATCAGATAGAGGACAGTCAGCAGCTACTGCCCAGCCAAGAAATGGAGGTGGCTTCCTTCGCTAGGCAGACAAATAGTGATGTGGAGAGTGGCGTGGGTGTTGTTGCGAGCATTCCAGCTCCTGCGCCAGACACTGTTGAGGAAACCGAGAACATAAGTGACGTGCAGCCACAACTCGATGATGATGATGATGATGATGAAGCCGATCGCACTTGGGAGCCGGGTGCAGAAGGGGCTTCATCCTCATCATCAGGAGAAGAGGGGCGCAGGTTGCCCCGGAGTCAGCAGCTGAGGCAGCAAGGTGTTAGCAGCATGGTTGGCAGTCAGCATGGGGGCAGAATTGTAAAGCCTGGAGCCAAACGGGGCCAGGGTAGAGCACCTGCTGCGCAGCAGGCTACCTTATCAGGAGGTAGTGGAGCAGGGATTCCTGGAGTTGGCGACAGTAGCAGTGAATCAGTGCAGGCTGTTGGTGGAATAAGTAGCTACTCGGCAGTGTGGCAGTTTTTCCTGAAGCATCCGCAGGAATACATGGTACATACAGGTAACATGGCCACATGCAAGATATGTAGGCAGAAGGTGACAGGGCCCAAATGTTGGCACCACGGCCCTGCGTCAACATATGATGCCTCACCATAAAGCGGCCTGGGAGAACCGAGGCTCCGAAGAGGTGGTCCAGGCTGCTTCCTCACCAGGTGGCACGCCGCTCCCAATTTCTGCCAGCCAAGGCTCCAGCACCTCAGCCGAAGGCAGCTGTGCATCATACCCATCCTCTGCGCTCCAGATGCTCCTGCTCCTCCTCTTCCTCCAAGTCATGCATCCTGCCAGCAATCCATCATCGAAGCCATGTCCAAGAGACAGCAGTATGCGCCCACTCATCCTACGGCGCAGAAGCTGAATGTGCTCCTGTCCAAGTTGCTGGTGCTGCAGTCCCTCCCTTTTCAGGTGGTGAACTCTGCACCTTTCAGAGAACTGATGGCTTGTGCCGGGAGAGCCCCAAGCTGTCATTTCTTTGCCAAGAAGGCAGTACCAGCGCTGCACACTTTTGTTGAACAGAAGGTGGGCCAGTCCTTGAGCCTGTCGGTGTGTAGCAAAGTGCATGGCAGCACCGACGTCTGGAGCTGTAACTACGGTCAGGGACAGTACATGTTGTTTACGGCCCACTGGGTGAATGTGGTCCCTTTGCAGCAGCAGCAACTTGGACAGGTCACGCCGCTTCGGCCTCCGCGCTCCCTGGCCGTTGTGCCTGTGACACGTGCGACTCGGCCTCATCATCCTCTGCCATCTCCTCATCCTCCACTGTAGGCTCAAGTCTCAGTGCCCCTCCAGCCTACCATGTGTGCTTCACATGGTTTGTCTTGGCGAACGGAGTCACACGGGAGAAACTGCTTAAATATATTCATCAAGAAATCCAAACATGGCTTACGCCAACAAAACTGAAAATGGGAACCATGGTTACCGACAATGGGAAGAACATTTTGTCTGCGCTGCGACAAGGAAGGCTGACCCATGCGCCTTGCATGGCTCACGTCTTCAATCTGGTTGTGAAGTGGTTTCTGAAGTCTTCCCCCCCATCTGCAAGACATCCTAACAACTTCAAGGAAACTTTGCATCCACTTCAGCCGCTCATACACCGCCAAGCACACTGTTCTTGAGCTACAGCGTCAGAACGGTAGCCCCCAACGTAGTCTGATTTGCGATGTTTCCACCCGATGGAATTCCACCCTGCATATGTTGGACAGACTATACGAACAGAGAAAAGCCATCACGGATTTCTTGATGATCCAAGCGGATAGGGGGACTCCCCTGTGTAACTTCAATGTCAACCAGTGGCAGCTCATACGTGACACCTGCCGTTTGCTCAGGCCCTTTGAGGAAGCCACTTTATTTGTCAGTCGGCAGGATTACGGGATGAACAACGTGATTCCACTGCTTCATGTACTACAGCACATGTTGGAAACCATGGCTGGTCAGGGCACTGGAGACATGGCGTCTACATCTTACGGCCACATGAACCCCGTTGGAGCTGAACTGGAGGAGGAGGAGGAGGAAGAGGAGGAGGAGGGGCACAGTGAAGCACAGTTTAGGCTTGGCGAAATGGCTGGTTTATCTAGTCAGCCGACAGGAGAGGAGGAGCAGGAGCAGCCAGAGGAGCTAGAGGGTTTTGAGGAAGGCGAGACAGAGGACCTAGACACACCGTGGCAGTATGCAGTGGAGATGGAGACAGGTAGTCCCTCCGAGTCACTTGCGCAAATGGCAGGAAGCATGCTCACGTGCTTGCGTACTGACCCCAGAATTGTTTCCATTTGTCAGCGGGATGACTTCTGGCTCTCCACCTTATTGCACCCTCGCACAAAATGGGGGCATTTTTTAAACCCGCCAAGAGGGAGGACAAATTGACCTACTACAAAGACATTCTGCGTAGTCAGTTGGCCGATGCCTATCTGCGCCATGGTCCATACTCTCGTAGGTCTGACTTGGGGGGACCTTTGCGCTCACCTTCCACTGCCATGGCTGCTGGGGGGGTTGGCAGAAGCAGCAGCAGCAGCTCCATCAGCAGCAGCCTCAGTCTACAGTCGCTAATGAGTAGCTTTCTACACCCGCATAGTGAGCCTACTCATGAGCAGCAGGAAGACCTGGAGCAGGACCTGAACCAGCAGGTCATGTCATACCTTGACATGACCATGCCAACACACCTTGAGGATCCGCTGGACTTCTGGGCAGGCAAACTTGACTTGTGGCTGCAGCTAGCTGAGTTTGCCCAGGAAAAGCTGTCCTGCCCGGCAAGTAGCGTGCCATCTGAGCGGGTGTTTAGTGCGGCGGGGGCTATAGTTACGGCGAGGAGAACTCCTCTGTCAACTAAAAATGTGGAGAGACTCACCTTTGTCAAAATGAATCAGGGATGGATCAGCCAGGATTTCCACCCACCAATGGCTGATACATGCGACTAGATTCAGCATGGTGCCACGTTTTACACTTTCCAAATGGTGCAAAACATATTTATGTCTTTAGGCCAATTTTTGGGCTCCTGCTGATGCCAACTTCAGGGTGTTCCTTTCAGCCAAATTTTGGCCTCCTGCTGCTGCCAACTGCAGTGTGTCTTTAGGCCAATTTTTGGGTTCCTGCTGCCAACTCCAGTGTCTCTTTCAAGCTATGTTTGGGCTCCTGCTGCTGCTGCTTGCAACTCCAGGGTGTCATTCAGCCAATGTTTGGGCTCCTGCTGATGCCAACTTCAGGGTGTGCCTTTCAGCCAAATTTTGGCCTCCCGCTGATGCTGCTGCCAACTGAAGTGTGTCTTTAGGCCAATTTTTGGGTTCCTGCTGCCAACTCCAGCATCTCTTTCAAGCTATGTTTGGGCTCCTGCTGCTGCTGCTTGCAACTCCAGGGTGTCATTCAGCCAATTGTTGGGCTCCTGCTGCCAACTCCAGTGTGTCTTTCAAGTTATGTTTGGGCTGCGGCTGCAGCTGCTTGCAACTCCAGGTTGTCATTCAGCCAATTTTTGGGCTCCTGCTGCCAACTCCAGTGTCTCTTTCAAGCTATGTTTGGGCTGCGGCTGCTGCTTGCAACTCCAGCGTGTCTTTCAGCCAATATTTGGGCTCCTGCTGCCAACTCCAGTGTCTCTTTCAAGCTATGTTTAGGCTCCTGCTGCTGCTTGCAACTCCAGGGTGTCATTCAGCCAATTTTTAAACTCCTGCTGCCAACTCCAGTGTGTCTTTCAAGCTAGGTTTGGGCTGCTGCTGCTTGCAACTCCAGGGTGTCATTCAGGCAATTTTTGGGCTTCTGCTGCCAACTCCAGTGTCTCTTTCAAGCTATGTTTGGGGTCCTGCTGCTGCTGCTTGCAACTCCAGGGTGTCATTCAGCCAATTTTTGGGCTCCTGCTGCCGACTCCAATGTCTCTTTTAAGCTATGCTTGGGCTGCTGCTGCTGCTGCTTGCAACTCCAGGGTGTCATTCAGACAATTTTTGGGCTCCTGCTGCCAACTCCAGTGTCTCTTTCAAGCTATATTTGGACCCCTGCTGCTGCTTGCAACTCCATGGTGTCATTCAGCCAATTTTTGGGCTCCTGCTGCCAACTCCAGTGTGTCTTTCAAGCTAGGTTTGGGATGCTGCTGCTGCTGCTGCTTGCAACTCCAGGGTGTCATTTAGCCAATTTTTGGGCTCCTGCTGTCGACTCCAATGTCTCTTTTAAGCTATGTTTGGGCTGCTGCTGCTGCTTGTGACTCCAGGGTGTCATTCAGCCAATTTTTGGGCTCCTGCTGCCAACTCCAGTGTGTCTTTCAAGCTATGTTTGGGCTGCTGTTTCTGCTGCTGCTGCTTGCAACTCCAGGGTGTCATTCAGACAATTTCTTGGCTCCTGTTGCCAACTCCAGTGTCTCGTTCAAGCTATGTTTGGGCTCCTGTTGCTGCTTGCAACTCCAGGGTGTCATTCAGTCAATTTTTGGGCTCCTGCTGCCAACTCCAGTGTCTCTTTCAGACAATGTTTGGGCTCTTGCTGCTGCTGTTTGCAACTCCAGGGTGTCATTCAGCCAATTTTTGGGCTCCTGCTGCCAACTCCAGTGTCTCTTTCAAGCTATGTCTGGGTTCCCGCTGCTGCTGCTTGCAACTCCAGGGTGTAATTCAGACAATTTTTGGGCTCCTGCTGCCAACTCCATTGTCTCTTTCAAGCAATGTTTGGGCTGCTGCTACTTGCAACTCCAGGGTGTCATTCAGACAATTTATGGGCTCCTGCTGCCAACTCCAGTGTCTCTTTCAAGCTATGTTTGGGCTCCTGCTGCTGCTGCTTGCAACTCCAGGGTGTCATTCAGCCAATTTTTGGGCTCCTGCTGCCAACTCCAGTGTCTCTTTCAAGCTATGTTTGGGCTGCTGCTTCTGCTGCTGCTTGCAACTCCAGGGTGTCATTCAGACAATTTTTGGGCTCCTGCTGCCAGCTCCAGTGTCTCTTTCAAGCTATGTTTGGGCTCCTGCTGCTTGCAACTCCAGGGTGTCATTCAGCCGATTTTTGGGCTCCTGCTGCCAACTTCAGTGTCTCTTTCAGCCAATGTTTGGGCTCCTGCTGCTGCTGCTTGTGACTCCAGGGTGTCATTCAGCCAATTTTTGGGCTCCTGCTGCCAACTCCAGTGTGTCTTTCAAGCTATGTTTGGGCTGCTGCTGCTGCTTGCAACTCCAGGGTGTCATTCAGACAATTTCTGGGCTCCTGCTGCCAACTTCAGTTTCTCTTTCAAGCTATGTTTGGGCTCCTGCTGCTGCTGCTTGCAACTCCAGGGTGTCATTCAGCCAATTTTTGGGCTCCTGCTGCCAACTCCAGTGTGCCTTTCAAGCTATGTTTGGGCTGCTGCTTGCAACTCAAGGGTGTCATTCAGCCAAATTTTGGGCTCCTGCTGCCAGCTCCAGTGTCTCTTTCAAGCTATGTTTCGGCTGCTGCTGCTGCTTGCAACTCCAGGGTGTCATTCAGCCAATTTTTGGGCTCCTGCTGCCAACTCCAGTGTCTCTTTCAAGCTATGTTTGGGCTCCTGCTGCTGCTGCTTGCCACTCCAGGGTGTCATTTAGGCAATTTTTTAGCTCCTGCTGCCAACTTCAGTGTGTCTTTCAAGCTAGGTTTGGGCTGCTGCTGCTGCAAGACACAAATTTGATCTGGGTGGGCATGCCAGAGGCGGGGAGCAAACTGTGACTGACATCTGGAGAGATCACTGGATGCCAGACATTTACCCCATGTCTGCAGATCTCTCTGGCTGTCATTGACAGCAAGCAGCGGATTGGCGTGGGACACCCCTTGGATTTTTGTGAAGACCAGAGGTGAATTAGAGGTAAGTATGGTGGGAAAAAATAAAAATAATATTTTTTTTCTCTTGTGTCAGTGTGTTTTTTTACATTTAACTCTTTGTGAACTGGTAAGGGGTCCACAAGACCCCACCTGGCTTCCGCTGATCAATTCCAGCTGAAGATCGGACGACGTGGGACAGCACCCAGTGATGGAAGAAGGTACGTAGGGGGAAAAAGTTAATGAAGACATTTTTAAAGTGTGTGTGTGTTTTTTTTTTTTTTTACATGTAACCCTTTGTGAACTGGTAAGGGGAGGGAGGAAGGGTGGGAGTTACATAGAAACTGGACTTCTGCTTTACAGCAAATGTCTTTGCGAAAATGAAGAGAAACAGTTACTATAGTAGTGCCTAGATGTCTAGTTACTAATATACATCTCGATCAGTGCCCAGCCACCATTTGTCTGGCTGTCTTTATATTTTCTAAGATCAAAGGAAACATGAACTGCAGCTGGAAATTAGGCTCATGTGTATTCCAACAGTTGCCAAGAAATAAACATGAAATACATTTTATTTTGCATTATTTCAAAAGAAAAGTAACAGGGCTTTGTGAAATATACTGGATGAATACAATGCACAGTCAGATGAGAGCACATAAACAGTTTATGGAAAACATATATAGAGGCCGAACAGCTTCATGCTGTGCTGCATGCCTTCTTTGTCTTGCCTCTAGGCATCTTTGACTAGTTTATCCACAGATGATACACAGTTGCTGATATAGCTGGGAACTTTTACATAGTCAGAATTAGGGTTGGACATATCATTTCAAGCTCTAGATTAAATGTTTTTTGACTCTTATTCTGAACTCCATGAATGTTCTTTTGAGACTTACTAATGATGAACAGCTTGTTCCCTGTTTCCTCTTTGATGTACCAAAAGGAAACAATTACAATTTAGACACATAAATAAAAGTGTAAAGGTCTTTTGTATGCCGTAAAGTCATCTTATTGAGTGCATAACCCAATATCAGTAATCCAGGATGAAGTTTTGTCTGTATATATAGCAGCAGTACACTTTTGTGGGTGAGAAAATGAAAACAGTGAAAGATCGCCTTTTTAGAGCTGATCTTTCACCTCTAAAAAGGTGATCAATTGTTGTGAGCTAGGTCAGAAGCAAGATCCAAAAAACTGAAATACTGCCACCAATAGGGAAAAACTTTACAACCCTTTCATGCTGCTCTGTGCCTCTTTTAAAAGCTAGTAGCAATTGCAAGAATCAGTGTTGTGTTTGCTTGAGCATGTACATTTGAGTGGCCATGAGCTGGAATCTAACTGATCTGGAGGTCTTTTAACCAGGTAGTCACTGAATTAAAGTCTATTGAAGGGAAAATCCAGCCAAACAATTTGCCTTTTTTTAAAACTTTTTTCTTCCAGACAAGCCCACCAAGCATCAGGGCTGGTAACACAGGCCTAAGAGTCAAATGCCTGGCCTCTCAGCTTGCAGGTCTACCATCCCCTATGCCATTTGGCACTGGTCTAATGGGTACCGGGCTCTTCCTGCACCTCCCTCATTGGCGAGAGTGCAGTTGGACTGGGTTATCAGCAACCACCCACACACACACCAAAAACACTTGAATACACTGAAGTCCATCACTATTCTATCCTGTCCCTATGACATTGACTGACTTCCCAGACATGATTGCCTGATGAGATACCTGATAGCCATAGTCTGCAGGCATGAGTGCTAAGGGAAATCATTTAATAGAATGTAATGACAATATTTTACAGTTAAAGTATCGAAAAAATGGATCAAGAATAAAAATCCATATAAATATGCTGGATGGAGGGAGGAGGGGTCACTTATACACCCGGCATCAAGAAATATCCAGCCAGGCTTGTTTTTTTTATTTTAATGAAAGAAAGAGGAAACCTCGGGTGACAGACTCTGTCACCCGGATAGACTACACCTTTAACCCCAGGATTTTATTCCTACCAGGGAAAGAAAACCACAAGCTTGGCGGGAGTTTTATTCAGTTTGGGTGTATAAGTGACCCCTCCTCTCATTCCTCAAGTGTTTATATGGATTTTTAATATTACACAATTTCGTGATAGTGCTCCTTTAAGGATATTTGACAGTTACATTTCTACACATTTTTCTATATCCAGGTGTAAAGATGAGCGAACTTTTGAAAAATTCGATTCAACTGATTCGTTGAATTTCCCGACAAAAATCGCTTCGACCCGAATTTATTCGCGACAAATCGCTATTAAAAACGGCTATTTCTGAGCCTCCTAGAGCCTCAATAGGGTTGTAAACCATTCTGCCTTGCTGTAACACGCATAGGATGCGTGCTGGGTTAGTGAAATAATACTGTAAATAATTAGGACATGCAGATCAGAGGCATCGCTAATAGAATCGCAGAGCTGCACAATTGCAGAGAGTTGAGGTGGCATCACTATGAGGGGCCCCTATAGTGCCTGAAAAACACACCCTGGAGCTGGCAGCAGCAGGTGCCCAAAAATTAGCTGAATCACACCCTGGAAATACCAAAAAATGATGCACCACTTATCATCATAAGTAACGGCGTGCTCACTAACAAATCTCACAACTATGGATAAAGTGAACCCCGGGGTGTAATTATTCCCAGGGGTCACAAACAAGGAGCACAACCAATAGACAATGTATGAAAATTTATTGAGCCAAAATATGTGTCCTCATTGTCATAATGGTAATTTAATATAGTTGATATATAGTATTAGTGAGTAATGTAAATAGTTTATTGACTTGTATTTTTTATATGTGTAATTTTGTCCTTTGTGCTGTCCAGTAGTGCCACGGCACGGCGGGCACCAGCATACATGGCTTTTTGCTGTGTTGGGGGCGCGCCGTTGGGGCCGGCGTGCGCCCCCTGTGTATGTGGTTGGCCCGCTGCCGTTCACCCTGGAGTTGCAAGCAGCAGCAGCAGCAGTGTTAGGCGCCGGACACCCTTCTCTCTTAAGCCAGATAATCCCCAATCTCCACCGCCTCTTCTGCCTTTAGACAAGTCCCCGCTCGCAGGAGACGCGGATTGTGCCTCTCCAGACTCGGTTACCCCCAGGACTTAGTTGCCGCAAAGATTACCGGCTTAAGGTGGAGACGGGTGAACGGCGGGGTATCCCGAATATGGATGCCGGGATGTAAATGGGATTACAAACGGAGAGTCAATCAGAGTGGTCCAGAAACTAGCCAAGGTCAAGCCGGGTGGTCACAGAGCGCGGTATCCAAGGGGTCAAGCGAAGAATAGTCAAAAACGAGCCGAGGTCAAACCAGCTGAGCACCAAAACGCAGTAACAGAGGGATCAGGCACAAGCGGAGTCAGGACAGGCGAAAAGGTCAGGACGGGCAGCAGACAAGGATGGTCAGAGACGAAGCCGAGTTGAACACAGTAAACGCAGACTATAACGCACACCCTATTAACCAGAGGCTATAACGGGCACTGGACAATGGGGCAGCATGGTAATAAAGGGAAGACTGGCCAATGGGAAGGGGAAAAAGGAAAAGAGAGGGAAGTGTGCTGATTGGTGCGACTGTAACTACCCAATGGGAGCGGTCCCAGGAACTGGACCCGCCCAGGCCAGACGGGCTGTCCAGTCCCTGGGCCCGTCTCCCATCAGGACAGCAGAACAATTAACTTGACACTTGCCCCCGGCGGATGCGCTGGGAGCAGCGCCTGGGGGCATATGCAGAGCGTGCTCGCGCGCGTGCGCGAGCACGTGAATGGCCGGGCGCGCTCCCGGCCGGGGGAAGCACAGCCGCGCCGGCAGAGGACACCACGGGGCCGCCTGCCCCCGCCGCACGGCCCGCAGCGAGGCCGCCGCACCCCGCCGCCGCCACACTGGCCCCAGAGCGGCACAGAGAACCAGCAGCAGGACGGGGCCGTGACGCGCCGCGGGACCGGGGCCGGGAGGCAGGTAATATCCTAACAAGCAGGAGCCCAAACATTGCTTTAAAGAGACACTGGAGTTGGCTGCAGGAGCCCAAAAATTGGATGAATCACACCCTGGAGTTGCAAGCAGCAGCAGCAGGAGCAGCAGCTGCAGGAGCAGGAGCCCAAACATTGCTTTAAAGAGACACTGGAGCTGGCTGCAGGAGCCCAAAAATTGGATGAATCACACCCTGGAGTTGCAAGCAGCAGCAGCAGGAGCCCAAACATTGCTTTAAAGAGATACTGGAGTTGGCTGCAGGAACCCAAAATTGGATGAATCACACCCTGGAGTTGCAAGCAGCAGGAGCAGCAGCAGGAGCAGGAGCCCAAACATTGCTTTAAAGAGACACTGGAGTTGGCTGCAGGAGCCCAAAAATTGGATGAATCACACCCTGGAGTTGCAAGCAGCAGCAGGAGCAGGAGCCCAAACATTGCTTTAAAGAGACACTGGAGTTGGCTGCAGGAGCCCAAAAATTGGATGAATCACACCCTGCAGTTGCAAGCAGCAGCAATAGCAGCAGCAGGAGCCCAAACATTGCTTTAAAGAGACACTGGAGTTGGCTGCAGAAGCCCAAAAAATTGGATGAATCACACCCTGGAGTTGCAAGCAGCAGGAGCAGCAGCAGCAGGAGCAGGAGCCCAAACATTGCTTTAAAGAGACACTGGAGTTGGCTGCAGGAGCCCAAAAATTGGATGAATCACACCCTGGAGTTGCAAGCAGCAGCAGCAGCAGGAGCCGAAACATTGCTTTAAAGAGACACTGGAGTTGGCTGCAGAAGCCCAAAAATCGGATGACTCACACCCTGGAGTTGAAAGCAGCAGCAGCAGGAGCCCAAACATTACTTTAAAGAGACACTGGATTTGGCTGCAGGAGCCCAAAAATTGGATGAATCACACCCTGGAGTTGCACGTAGCAGCAGCAGCAGGAGCAGCAGCAGCAGGAGCAGGAGCCCAAACATTGCTTTAAAGAGACACTGGAGTTGGCTGCAGGAGCCCAAAAATTGGATGAATCACACCCTGGAGTTGCAAGCAGCAGCAGCAGGAGCAGCAGCAGCAGCAGGAGCCCAAACATAGCTTTAACCCTTCTAGCGCCAGCTACGTAAAATTCACGTAGCTGCCTCTCCTGTCGTTAAACGCCAGCTACGTGAATTTCCCGTAGCTAGCGTTCCCTTACCTTCCGGGCCATCGGGGGGGCATCAGCGGGCCCGTTGCTGTGGAGCAGCTTGCAGGGAGTCTAGGGGTCAGGGGGAGGTGACCTGGGTGTGAACCAAGTCACCCGATCGCTCCCCTGACCAATCAGCAGGGGGCGCACGGCAGCTGTCATCAGCCGGCGCCCCCTGCTTACCTCATCAGATGACGCTGGAGCAGAAACCTTTCCGGAGCCCAGGGCGACCGTAAGTAATACCGATCCCCGACCCCCCCCCCCGCCCGATCGCCCGCCCCCCCCCCCCCCCCGCCCGATCGACCGCCCCCCCCCCCGCCCGATCGACCGCCCCCCCCCCCCCGCCCGATCGCCCGCCCGATCGCCCGACCCCCCCCCCGCCCGATCGCCCGCCCGCGCCGCTGATCATCTGGCTTTACGCGAGACGTCTTCAAGCAGCAGGACCGACGGCTCCCCGATCACCCTTCCACGGCTTCCTGTCTGCCGCCGCCGCCAGGTAAAGGCGATCGTTATGGAATGCTGCCATCCATCCATCCATCCTGTCACCCCCATGCAGCCATCCATTCATCCTGTCACCCCCATGCAGCCATCCATTCATCCTGTCACCCCCATGCAGCCATCCATTCATCCTGTCACCCCCATGCAGCCATCCATTCATCCTGTCACCCCCATGCAGCCATCCATTCATTCTGTCACCCCCATGCAGCCATCCATTCATCCTGTCACCCCCATGCAGCCATCCATTCATCCTGTCACCCCCATGCAGCCATCCATTCATCCTGTCACCCCCATGCCGCCATCCATCCAGTCACCCCCATGCCGCCATCCATCCAGTCACCCCCATGCCGCCATCCATCCAGTCACCCCCATGCCGCCATCCATCCAGTCACCCCCATGCCGCCATCCATCCAGTCACCCCCATGCCGCCATCCATCCAGTCACCCCCATGCCGCCATCCATCCAGTCACCCCCATGCCGCCATCCATCCAGTCACCCCCATGCCGCCATCCATCCAGTCACCCCCATGCCGCCATCCATCCATCCATCCTGTCACCCCCATGCCGCCATCCATCCATCCATCCTGTCACCCCCATGCCGCCATCCATCCATCCATCCATCCTGTCACCCCCATGCCGCCATCCATTCATTCATCCTGTCACCCCCATGCAGCCATCCATTCATCCTGTCACCCCCATGCAGCCATCCATTCATCCTGTCACCCCCATGCAGCCATCCATTCATCCTGTCACCCCCATGCAGCCATCCATTCATCCTGTCACCCCCATGCAGCCATCCATTCATCCTGTCACCCCCATGCAGCCATCCATTCATCCTGTCACCCCCATGCAGCCATCCATTCATCCTGTCACCCCCATGCAGCCATCCATTCATCCTGTCACCCCCATGCCGCCATCCATCCAGTCACCCCCATGCCGCCATCCATCCAGTCACCCCCATGCCGCCATCCATCCAGTCACCCCCATGCCGCCATCCATCCATCCATCCTGTCACCTCATGCCGCCATCCATCCATCCATCCTGTCACCCCCATGCCGCCATCCATCCATTCATCCTGTCACCCCCATGCAGCCATCCATTCATCCTGTCACCCCCATGCAGCCATCCATTCATCCTGTCACCCCCATGCAGCCATCCATTCATCCTGTCACCCCCATGCAGCCATCCATTCATCCTGTCACCCCCATGCAGCCATCCATTCATCCTGTCACCCCCATGCAGCCATCCATTCATCCTGTCACCCCCATGCAGCCATCCATTCATCCTGTCACCCCCATGCAGCCATCTATTCATCCTGTCACCCCCATGCAGCCATCCATTCATCCTGTCACCCCCATGCAGCCATCCATTCATCCTGTCACCCCCATGCAGCCATCCATTCATCCTGTCACCCCCATGCAGCCATCCATTCATCCTGTCACCCCCATGCAGCCATCCATTCATCCTGTCACCCCCATGCAGCCATCCATTCATCCTGTCACCCCCATGCAGCCATCCATTCATCCTGTCACCCCCATGCCGCCATCCATCCAGTCACCCCCATGCCGCCATCCATCCAGTCACCCCCATGCCGCCATCCATCCAGTCACCCCCATGCCGCCATCCATCCAGTCACCCCCATGCCGCCATCCATCCAGTCACCCCCATGCCGCCATCCATCCTGTCACCCCCATGCCGCCATCCATCCATCCATCCTGTCACCCCCATGCCGCCATCCATCCATCCATCCTGTCACCCCCATGCCGCCATCCATCCTGTCACCCCCATGCCGCCATCCATCCATCCATCCTGTCACCCCCATGCCGCCATCCATCCATCCTGTCACCCCCATGCCGCCATCCATCCATCCTGTCACCCCCATGCCGCCATCCATCCATCCTGTCACCCCCATGCCGCCATCCATCCATCCTGTCACCCCCATGCCGCCATCCATCCATCCTGTCACCCCCATGCCGCCATCCATCCATCCTGTCACCCCCAATGCAGCCATCCATCCTATCACCCCCAATGCAGCCATCCATCCATCCTGTCACCCCCAATGCAGCCATCCATCCTATCACCCCCAATGCAGCCATCCATCCATCCTGTCACCCCCAATGCAGCCATCCATCCATCCTATCACCCTCCCATGCAGCCATCCATCCATCCTATCATCCTCCCATGCAGCCAAGCCTATCATCCTGTCACCCCCAGGCAATCATGTGCTCCCTGGCGGCCGCGCTCGCACCCACCTGGCCTCCATCTCGGTCGGCTCTGACAGCTGGCATCTTGATTGGCCTCCTCGCCCTGCCTGCCCCGCCTCAGCCATTGGTTAAAGAGCATTGCCAGCGCGGGACATGAGAGCAGGCCACCGGACTCCGCCCACCTACTGGGTCAGGGACGTGTGACTGACTGGTACTGGTACAACCAGTGAGTTTCGGGAAGGCTTGCGCCCAGAAAGCTGCAGCTACAACAACAAGCCTGGTACGCCTAGAACGCTTGAGGTGTGTACTTTCAGGGAACATGTGGTTTGTGGGGGGTATTTTAATTGAAAAGTGGTGTTTTGGTTGAAAAAGCGCAAGGTGCGCACTTTGTCTGCAAAGCAGGAAATTTCAAGTGAAATGCCCGTTATGCATACGCTTTGCTTTGGGGTAATTGGCAACCTTACCCTTGGAGGTAGCTATGCATGTTGGGTATTGTTCTGTTCAGGGGACCTTGCCATTTCAGATTTGATTAGTTTTCTTTGGTTAGCGCATGATTTTTATAGAAAAATTTGGTCTTAATGCTGCATTTTTGCTATTTTTTTAGGGAAATCCGGTACAACCAGTGAGTTTCGGGAAGGCTTGCGCCCAGAAAGCTGCAGCTACAACAACAAGCCTGGTACGCCTAGAACGCTTGAGGTGTGTACTTTCAGGGAACATGTGGTTTGTGGGGGGTATTTTAATTGAAAAGTGGTGTTTTGGTTGAAAAAGCGCAAGGTGCGCACTTTGTCTGCAGAGCAGGAAATTTCAAGTGAAATGCCCGTTATGCATACGCTTTGCTTTGGGGTAATTGGCAACCTTACCCTTGGAGGTAGCTATGCATGTTGGGTATTGTTCTGTTCAGGGGACCTTGCCATTTCAGATTTGATTAGTTTTTTTTGGTTAGCGCATGATTTTTATAGAAAAATTTGGTCTTAATGCTGCATTTTTGCTATTTTTTTAGGGAAATCCGGTACAACCAGTGAGTTTCGGGAAGGCTTGCGTCCAGAAAGCTGCAGCTACAACAACAAGCCTGGTACTCCTAGAACGCTTGAGGTGTGTACTTTCAGGGAACATGTGGTTTGTGGGGGGTATTTTAATTGAAAAGTGGTGTTTTGGTTGAAAAACTGCAAGGAGAGCAAAATGGTTGAGTTTTCTTTCAAAATTGGCTCAGTCGCTATTTTCAGTTTTACGTGTCTCCTGGGCAAGAAAGGGTGTCTACCAATACATATGTGGTACTGTTGCAATCGGGAGCAATAAGGCTTTTACACACAATATGATTTCCTGAAACAACTTGCATGTTTTATTAAGAAAACGCACTACAAATTGTAAAAAAAATGTTTTTTTGTTTTTTTTTTACATATTTTCCACAAAAATATTTAAAAAACACTGACAATCTTACAAACAAGACACTTCATGTTAAAGCCCAGACTGTGCTGAAAAAAACAATATATAATTTTCCAGGGAAATACTGGGAAATCCCTTCAAAAATCACAGTTGAACATGTGGAGCGCAAAATAGTGCAAAATGGTCTGGCAACAAAGGGTGACAAAATCTCAAGGTAGGCTGGCGGTTAAAGGGTTAAAGAGACACTGGAGTTGGCTGCAGAAGCCCAAAAATTTGGATGAATCACACCCTGGAGTTGCAAGCAGCAGCAGCAGGAGCAGCAGCAGCAGGAGCAGGAGCCCAATCATTGCTTTAAAGAGACACTGGAGTTGGCTGCAGGAGCTCAAAAATTGGATGAATCACACCCTGGAGTTGCAAGCAGCAGCAGCAGGAGCAGGAGCCCAAACATTACTTTAAAGAGACACTGGATTTGGCTGCAGGAGCCCAAAAATTGGATGAATCACACCCTGGAGTTGCAAGCAGCAGCAGCAGGAGCACAGACATTGCTTGAAAGATGCCCTGGAGTTGGCAGCAGCAGCAAGAGCCCAAAAATTGACTGACACACCCTGGAGTTGGCACAGCAGCAGGAACCCAGAAATTGGCTGGAAGGCACCCTGAAGTTGGCAGCAGCAGGAGCACAAACATGAGCTGGAAGGCACACCCTGGAGTTGGCAGCAGCATAAGCAGGAGGCCACAATTGGCTCAAAGGCACACCCTGAAGTTG
The DNA here is from genome assembly GCA_027917425.1 of Gastrophryne carolinensis. Lineage (NCBI taxonomy): Eukaryota > Metazoa > Chordata > Amphibia > Anura > Microhylidae > Gastrophryne > Gastrophryne carolinensis. The sequence continues at coordinate 85,811,295 of CM051235.1, read as the reverse complement.
GCATCAGCAGGAGGCAAAAAATTGGTTTAAAGACATAAATATGTTTTGCACCATTTGGAAAGTGTAAAACGTGGCACCATGCTGAATCTAGTGGCATGCATCAGCCATTGGTGGGTGGAAATCCTGGCTGATCCATCCCTGATTCATTTTGACAAAGGTGAGTCTCTCCACATTTTTAGTTGACAGAGGAGTTCTCCTCGCTGTAACTATGGCCCCCGCCGCACTAAACACCCGCTCAGATGGCACGCTACTTGCCGGGCAGGACAGCTTTTCCAGGGCAAACTCTGCGAGTTGCAGCCACAAGTCAAGTTTGGCTGCCCAGAAGTCCAGCGGATCCTCAAGGTGTGTTGGCATGGTCATGTCAAGGTATGACATGACCTGCTGGTTGAGGTCCTGCTCCAGGTCTTTCTGCTGCTCATGAGTAGCCTCACTATGCGGGTGTAGAAAGCTACTCATTAGCGACTGAAGACTGAGGCTGCTGCTGATGGAGCTGCTGCTGCTGCTCCTGCCAACCCTCCCAGCAGGCATGGCAGTGGAAGGTGAGCGCAGAGGTCCCTCAGAGTCAGATCTGTGAGAGTATGGACCATGGCGCAGATAGGCATCGGCCAACTGACTACGCAGAATGTCTTTGTAGTAGTTCAGTTTGTCCTCCCTCTCGGCGGGTTTAAAAAATGCCCCCATTTTGTGCCGGAAGCGAGGGTCCAATAAGGTGGACAGCCAGAAGTCATCCCGCCGACAAATAGAAACAATTCTGGGGTCACTACGCAAGCACGTGAGCATGCTTCCTGCCATTTGCACAAGTGACTCGTAGGGACTACCTGTCTCCATCTCCACTGCATACTGCCACGGTGTGTCCGGGTCCTCTGTATCGCCTTCCTCAAAACCCTCTAGCTCCTCTGGCTGCTCCTGCTCCTCCTCTCCTGTCGGCTGACTAGATAAACCAGCCATTTCGCCAAGCCTAAACTGTGCTTCACTGTGCCCCTCCTCCTCCTCTTCCTCCTCCTCCAGTTCAGCTCCAACGGGGTTCATGTGGCCGTAAGATGTAGACGCCATGTCTCCAGTGCCCTGACCAGCCATGGTTTCCAACATGTGCTGTAGTACATGAAGCAGTGGAATCACGTCGTTCATCCCGTAATCCTGCCAACTGACAAATAAAGTGGCTTCCTCAAAGGGCCTGAGCAAACGGGAGGTGTCACGTATGAGCTGCCACTGGTTGACATTGAAGTTACACAGGGGAGTCCCCCTATCCGCTTGGATCATCAAGAAATCCGTGATGGCTTTTCTCTGTTCGTATAGTCTGTCCAACATATGCAGGGTGGAATTCCATCGGGTGGAAACATCGCAAATCAGACTATGTTGGGGGCTACCGTTCTGATGCTGTAGCTCAAGAAGGGTGTGTTTGGCGGTGTATGAGTGGCTGAAGTGCATGCAAAGTTTCCTTGAAGTTGTTAGGATGTCTTGCAGATGGGGGGAACACTTCAGAAACCGCTTGACAACCAGATTGAAGACGTGAGCCATGCAGGGGGCATGGGTCAGGCTTCCTTGGCGCAGAGCAGACAAAATGTTCTTCCCATTGTCGGTAACCATGATTCCCATTTTAAGTTTTCTTGGAGAAAGCCATGTTTGGATTTCCTGATGAATACATTTAAGCAGTTCCTCCCCTGTGTGACTCCGTTCGCCAAGACAAACCATGTGAAGCACAGCGTGACACCTCCTGACTGGAGGGGCACTGAGACTTGAGCCTACAGTGGAGGGTGAGGAGATGGCGGAGGATGAGGAGGCTGAGTCGCGCGGTGTCACAGGCCCAATGGGCAGGGAGCGCGGAGGCCGAAGTGGCGTGACCTGTCCAAGCTGCTGCTGCTGCTGCAAAGGGACCACATTCACCCAGTGGGCCGTAAATGACATGTACTGTGCCTGACTGTAGTTACGGCTCCAGACGTCGGCGTTGCCATGCACTTTGCTACACACGGACAGGCTCAAGGACTGGCCCACCTTCTGTTCAACAAAAGTGTGCAGCGCTGGTACTGCCTTCTTGGCAAAGAAATGACGGCTTGGGACTCTCCACCTCGGCTCGGCACAAGCCATCAGTTCTCTGAAAGGTGCAGAGTCCACCACCTGAAAAGGGAGCGACTGCAGCACCAGCAACTTGGACAGGATCACATTCAGCTTCTGCGCCGTAGGATGAGTGGGCGCATACTGCTGTCTCTTGGACATGGCTTCGCTGATGGATTGCTGGCGGGATGCATGACTTGGAGGAGCAGGAGCGACAGAGGATGGGTATGACGCACAGCTGCCTTCGGCTGAGGTGCTGGAGCCTTGGCTGGCAGAAATTGGGAGCGGCGTGCCACTTGGTGAGGAAGCAGGCTGGACCACCTCTTCGGAGCCTCGGTTCTCCCAGGCCGCTTTATGGTGACGCATCATATGTTGACGCAGGGCCGTGGTGCCAACATTTGGGCCCTGGCCACGCTTCACCTTCTGCCTACATATCTTGCATGTGGCCATGTTACCCTCCTGCGGGTGCTTCAGGAAAAACTGCCACAGTAGCTACTTTTCCCACCAACAGGCCTCACTGATTCACTGCTACTGTCACCAACTCCAGGAACCCCTGCTCCACTACCTCCCGATAAGGTAGCCTGCTGTGCAGCAGGTGCTCTACCCCCGCCCCGGCCCCGTTTGGCTCCAGGCTTTAAAATTGTGCCCCCATGCTGACTGCCAACCATGCTGCTAACGCCTTGCTGCCTCAGCTGCTGACTCCGGGGCTACCTGCGCCCCTCTTCTCCTGATGATGATGATGATGATGAAGCCCCTTCATCACCCGGCTCCCAAGTGCGATCGGCTTCATCATCATCATCATCACCGAGTTGTGGCTCCACGTCACTGATGTTCTCGGTTTCCTCAACAGTGTCTGGCGCAGGAGCTGAAAGGCTCGCAACACCCACGACACTGTCCACATCACTATTTGTCTGCCTAGCTAAAGAAGCCACCTCCATTTTTTGGCTGGGCAGTAGCTGCTGACTGTCCTGTATCTGATCGTCCTCCTCACTAAAGAGTGGAGCTGAACCCAAAGCATAGGATACGTCGCTGGGGGAGGGAACGGCGTAGGACAGAGGCAATGGGAGGACAGGGACTGCTCTCGGGGCATGCCAACTCAGGGTTGTGTCAGAGGAACCTACCGACCCTAGACTGGGGTCTCAGATGTAACTTGTGGTGATGTTGATGAGCGCGTTAACCAATCTACCATGGCAGATGCGTTACTGGTGGAGACACGACCGCTAGCAGATACTGGCAGATCAGGTCTCTCACCGTGACTCCTGCTGCCACTCCACTCGCTCCTAGTCTGCTGCGACCTCTGCCTGCTGAATCTTGGCCTCTGCCACTCCTCTTTGAACATCCTTGCACTTGTCTGCCTGACATTTTTATGTATTTGAAATGCGCGATAGGTACTACAAAAAATGTGTTCACATTAAAAAGAAGAAGCTAAATAAAGTGAGGAACTGCTTTTCTGCACCAGATACTATGAAAATTGGCAGCAGACCAAAAACCAATTCAAAATGCAATAGTTTGATTAAGCTGAAGAAGGATGAACAAGCGTATTTAGTATAACAGGCTGCTAAGTGCAGGTTTGGGATGCCCTGCGGCCTAGTGTTTTGGCAGCAGGACCAAAACCAATTCAAAATGCAATAGCTTAATAAAGCTGATGCTGAACAACGCTTATTTAGTATAACAGATAGGGTGCAACGTGGTGGTTTGGGATACTCTGCGGCCTGGTGTATTTAAAGCAGACAAAAACCAATTCAAAATGCAATAGCTTAATAAAGCTGATGCTGAACAGCGCTTATTTAGTATAACAGATAGGGTGCAACATGCCGGTTTGGGATACCCTGCGGCCTGGTGTATTTAAAACAGACCAAAACCAATTCAAAATGCAATAACTTAATAAAGCTGAGGCTGTAGACGCTTATTTAGTATAACAGATCGGGTGCCACGTGGTGGTTTGCGATACCCTGCGGCCTGGTGTATTGACAGCAGTTCAAAAACCTATGCAAAATGCAATAGCTTAATAAAGCTGATGCTGAACAATGCTTATTTAGTATAACAGGGTGCCACGTGGTGGTTTGGGATACCCTGCGGCCTGGTGTATTTAAAGGATGTTTCTTTGCTTACTAATGCTATGCACAAGGGTCATCTGTATATTTCATCTTGGAGATGCCCTTACTACATCATGCACCCTGCGGGGCTTTACAATTGGGCGTATTGGATACCCTGGGGAGCTGCCTATTACCCTGCTTATGGTTTATGCAAGGTTAATACGCAGACACAATTTTTTATTATGACTTAACATGATGATTCAATATCAAATATAAAAGGAGAAAAAAAACATAAGCACAACTGCTTTTGTATTGAATAATTAGTATTGATGGGTCTGGACAAAGACTCTGGCAGTTCTGTATCGCTTTGACTAGTTATATGTCCTCTTTGGTTCAACTCTAATAATTGATACACTGTCATTTTATTTCAATAATAATAATTATTTGCTAAGAACTTGTACATGTTTTTATTTATCCCTGCTCTGCTCTTGTGGGATCCTGGGACAGTGCGGCACCTAAGTGTCATGTCTCACTGACACATGTGCTGACAGTGCACAGAGCTGGGGCGCGCCCGGTTTATGCGGGCTGGGAGCGCGCACCGTGTTTTGCATGGTGTGCGCGGCCCTGCATGTTGCTGGACGTGCCGCTAGCGGTTGGGGCAGTGGACGGCCAGCCAGCCGTGGCCGACTTGTTGCTGCGAGCGGTGGCGTCCGTAGTTATGGGCACCCAGCTCGCCGCGTCATTTTCGGCGGAGGTGGGCTGGAGCATGCGCACCCGCTTTTGCGAGATCTGTGCGTGCGGCCACGCCATTATCAGCAGCCTGCCCCAGGTGAATATAAAAGCGGGAGAGGGGCAGCATTTCCCTCACACCCAAGCAAGAAGCGGTTTTCCATACCGCGAAGCACAGGTGGAGCAGCCCCCTGCCCTGACTGTCCTCCCCGGTGACTACTATGTATCTACACAGCTGAGTATCTCTCTTTTGCTGAGTGCATTTACGCTTGTTTCTTTTTTGTGTCCTTATGTTACATTTTGCACTGAAATTGTTGTTATTTTATTTGGGTTATGTTTTGTGTCATAGTATTTGGAGTATATTTTTAATTGTTAATTAGGGAATGAATATTGCATTATTATTTGCACAATGCACATTTCACTTTGGGGTAGCCTCTAATGGATTAAATAAGGGTTAATATATTTGCATGGTCTTGGTAGACTGTGGTTTATGCACTTTTTTTGCTTTTGTGCCGGCACAAAAAAAAGGGTTTCATTTATTACACAAAATTATTTTTGAGCTTAGAGAGAATTGGATATAAGTATATACTATATACTATATGGGTAATTATTGAGGACAGGTGTGTATACACTTAGCCCCTTATTTATCAAGGGCTAGCGCCAGGTAGTGTCTGACGAGCGCCAGGTACCGCCAGCTAACGGCGGCTACCGACTCAAGTACGCCCGGCGGCGGTCACAATGACGCATTTATCACGCTAAATGAGGCTAGCGCCGCCGAGAGCGACAGCTAGCGCGGGATTCATCATGTAGCCGACTGCAACGAACAGCGCCGCTGCTAATCCCATCACAGCGCCAGGTATGACCTGTCGCTCCCTGGCAATGTCCAATGCATTTCAATGGAGCAATCTTTAATTAATCATAATTAATTCCTATTAATGTTTTTTTTTTTTTTTAATGTCAAAAATTCTGTGACCACTTCTGCAATGTTAGGATTTTTTTTTAAGGTAAAAAAAAAAAAAAAAAAATTGTGCAGAATTGATATTACAGGTCTGATATTAATGTATTCATATTACAAAATGTTTATAAAAACTTGTATAATTTTACAATAAAAAAATATGGTTGTTTGAGGGTTAAAAACTATTTTACACCCATCGCCTCTAGCGCTCTGGGGTTTAAACAAGGAATTCACAGCGTGAAATAATTCGGAGCGTTTTTGTTAATGAATCTGCAGCAAGCCGTTCGCTCTGGCCATTCGTTGTCAGGCGCACCCATACAACGCTGAACCTGTGAAACAGCGACCCCCCAGCCCGTATTCAACATTACCGCACACCGACTGAGTCGCTGTCAACAAGCAAACCCCGGCCAAGCACAGCGAATACTAGCTGGCGCTGAGAAAATCACGCTACTGGCGCTCATCTGTCGCTACCTGGCGCTATTAATGAATCGGCCTCTTAATAAAGCTGAGGCTGTAGACGCTTATTTAGTATAACAGATAGGGTGCCACGTGGTAGTTTGGGATACCCTGCGGCCTGGTGTATTTAAAGCAGACAAAAACCAATTTAAAATGAAATAACTTAATAAAGCTGAGGCTGAACAACGCTCATTTAGTATAACCGATAGGCTGCTAAGTGCAGGTTTGGGATGCCCATGTGGCCTGGTGTATTTAAAGCAGACCCAAAAATATTTACACTAATCCAGTTATTTAAATGCTTGTGTGTAACAGATAGGGTTACATAAGGCACTGCATAGATGGCAAGCACAGTGGCCTGGTGTATTTAAAGCAGACCCAAAAATATTAACATTAATCCAGTTATTTAAATGCTTGTGTGTAACAGATAGGGTTACATAAGGCACTGCATAGATGGCATGCACAGTGGCCTGGTGTATTTAAAGCAGACCCAAAAATATTAACACTAATCCAGTTATTTAAATGCTTGTGTGTAACAGATAGGGTTACATAAGGCACTGCATAAATGGCATGCACAGTCAAGGCAGATTACGGTTTACAGCACAAAGAAATCAAACTGAATTGAAAACTGATCAGGCAAATCACCCTGTCACTGTCACTTTTATGCTGTCCCTGGATTGTTCGGTTTTCCACTATCTTTCCCTGGCTCTGTCTGCCTCTCTAAATCTCCCTACCTATCTGTAAATCTCCCTACCTATCGCTAACTGTCTGTCCCTGTCTGCAGCAACCACCGCTGTCTCACGAATGCAAGTCTGAAATGCGCACAAGCAAGATGGCTGCCGCTTTATATAGCACGGTGACGTCACTGGGCTTCCTGGCTGCTGATAGGCTGCATGTGACTGTCCCATCATACCTTGCCCCAGGGTACATGTCTGGACATGTGCGTCCACCATCTTAGAATGCCTGTCATTGAAATGAATGGAGTTTAAAGAAAAACTTCGATCGATCGAAACGCGGGGAAATTCGGATTTGTTCAGAATCGAATTTTCCATGAAATTCGGAACGAATCCGGGTTCGTCCGGATCAATTCGCTCATCCCTATCCAGGTGTTTCTGTTTTAATCTTCTGTTTAAAGACACTGTAAACCCCATGGCAATAATAAGACTCACCTGGGCTGGGCTCTTGGTTTTGCCCTGCTTTCAATTTTATTACCTTAAGACCACACAAAAAAGCTTTGGTTGCACACATTTGCAAATGTTTGAAGAGGCTGCAGGACCACATCACAACACCCCTTTTTCTTGCAGTCCTGCTCTAAAGAGGGAGAGCTCCCCTATTTTTGGGACACACAGAGCAATGGAAAAATTGAAAGCTGAACTTACCTGTGGCTTCCCAGGGTTCTAACCCTTTACCTCTGGTGATTCACATGTGGGGGTCGACCCCACAATATGTGGCCGAAGGCCCCTCAACATTTATCCACGTGCAATCACCTCAACACAACAGAGAAGTGTTCTACCCGCCACTCTGTCTCTATGTGCTCTGTGTGCATAAGCACTGCAAGCCACAGTGGCCCCGCTCCTACCTCTAACCACAACAGAGCATGCTCAAATATTCTAAAGCTGCATCATGACATGTCCTTCCAAGTTCAAAAATGGCTCAGAGATTGAGTGGCTTCACTTAGAATGCATAAGGCATTTACATATAATATATAATATACATATACATGAGATTTTGAGATGCTTTGAAATGGCCCATTTTACACTGCTTCGACATTGGCATAGGTGGGAAAAAGTTAGTGCATGCCTGGACAGGGACTTTAAATAGAATAAGATATAGATGTGGACAGACTAGCTGCCGAAGATGTAAAGTGAGTATCACATTTTGATGGCTATGGATACCCTTTTCATGTGGTTAAAGGGTTTGTCCAGGCAAACAACAAAAAAAAAACTATATTCACCTTTTGACGCACGAGGCTCATCCACCTTTATTTTTTAAAACTTACCATTACCAGAGAATCAGCACTGTTGTCCTGTGCCATTCTTTAGTTTTACCCTCCCAGATGGAATCACGCCTCTTAGCACACCCACTCCATTCACTGAATAACCGGCACACCACCGCCTCTGCATGCCCCCCCCCCCCCCATTTCAATGCATGGAGTGGGCCTTAATGGGATCGCTGCTCGTTCTGCTCATTCTTTGGTATTGATCTTGACAGACACTGTGGGGGAAAAAGTTTATAATATTATTTAATTTTTTTCTTTGAACACACACCTTAACCCAGAATAACATCCATTATTTGAAAAATCAGTGCACCTGGCACCGGCCAATCAGAGCACTGGATTTCCCCGGGGACCGAGGAGAATGGTGAGATTTCTGCGATTATGCGCAGTTAACACACAGGGTGGCATCTGCAATTGGGATGTCTCCTGCGTTCAGAAGCAACACTCATTTTTCAAAATGGGTGTTGGTCCGGTTTAAATATTATGACACTCTGCAACTTACATATAATCTGACATGGCAGATAGGAAAGAAATGGCAAGCAGCTCCATCAATTTATAACTGGACAGGGTGGTGCACACTGGGCTGGGCAGGCACAGACAAAAATGCAACAAATTCTACAATCTGTCTAAGTTTGTTAAAAACAGAGGCTTTCATTGCACACATTTACAAATCTTTGGGAGGGAGAGCTCTCCTATTTTTTGGGACACACATAGCAATGGATGAACTGATAGCTGAACTTACCTGAGGCTGCCCAGGGCTCTAACCCTTTACCTCTGGTAATTCACATATGGGGAGGGGTTGACTCCACAAAATGCAGCTAAAGGCCCCTCGACATTTATCTACATGCAATCACCTCAATAGAATAGAGGATGGAAATGACAAGCAGCACTATCGATTTATAGCTGGCCTGGGAGGTGCAGTTGACTGGCCTTAGAGAACCTGAGAAACAGACAAATGAGCACCAAAACTTGAAATTGTTACCCACGTGCACTTACAGGACATGTGTTTATTAAAAATCAAGAGTTGAAATGTATCCCTGGATTTGTTTGATTTGTATTAATATATTAGATTCCCAGATTCACACTTCCACATTAAGCAGTGTTAGGCCAGATTAAAGATTCAGGCTGAAGCAAAGAGCAATTAGGGACACTATGCTTAGGTTAATGGTTTATTAACTTAATAACTATTTCCCATAATGCTTTAAAAGGAAGCAATGAATTATGCAAAGTTGTAACATATGTTTCTGAGTTGAGTAAATATTTTATTTGCCGTGTATGTGCGGCATTAGCCACTGTAGCGCTAGCTACAATTGTAACAAAGTAAATCCTAAACAGAGTTCAATTTCCTGTTGAGTTGTCATAGACAACATTGCAACTCAATTGAGAAAAGATGCGGCACCGTTTAATTCAAACCATACCCGGCATTGTCTGTGTTCCAGGCTGGAATTTCATTAATGCCTTGAGAAAATATGATCATAATAAAAATGTTGTGGGGCTTTCTTAATCCCAAACACATTGTTGACACAAAGTGATCTTTTTCCTCGATCTTTTGTTTTTTTATAGTACTTTTTCACGTAGCACATTAAAGGGTGATTCCACTTTCAATAGCATTTTTTAAAAGTTTTCATTATTGTGTGCCAAAATGTGTATTCAATGTGCTAGGTGTATCTGCTATTTCTTTATTTTCTTAATGTTTGCAGCTCAGTGTTATAATAAAAAACAGTTTACCATAGTAACAATGTGTTTACCTTAGAAACGTACATCAACTGGTGCATTAGATGTACAGATCATATACTTCCTTGCTCCTGGCTTGCTAATCATGTGATTGGCTGATGCACGGATGATATGATTAACCCATTCTACTGACAAGTCAAATCAACTATTCAACTATTTCAGATAAGGATGATCACAATCTTGTGTTTCAGTAGCTAAGCGTTCACACCTGCAGAGATCATTATTTTTCTTGGACTAAATGCAAGATTCAGACGTACCTGTACTTACATTTTCCCTAACTTCCACCCAGTAACAAGGAGGTGGTGCAGCTTATTGTGCAGGCCTATCGGCAAGCCCTTGTCCACATTTTCTATTTTAATAATAAAAAAAGAAATGTAATCCAGAGTCCTGGTTTCTTCTTGATTGATCTCTCCATCTTCAATGTTGATAGGAGCCTTCTGCTTGCGGGTCCTCCGGACATCTTTTTAGTTAACAGAATTGGATGGTCTTTGCTGGTCTTTGCAGTCTTCCTCTAGCATTAATCTTTACCACAGCACAGGCCCCCTTACAGCCTCTCTGTTGTCCTTCCAGAAGAATGAGATTACCACTTTGGGGAGAGGATTTTTCACCTTGGGGTGGGTGGCTGTGATTGGTTGGTTATGCTGAGATTTTTCCTAGAGTCCAAGTGTATCACTGAGAACCAAGTACCCTTGGAACAGCACCTATACGCATGTAAATGGAGGGTTGGAGACTTGGGGATCAATTGTTCAGTCTCCGAGCCCTGGGTTTTATGACTGGTGCCAGTAACTTTCAGCTTTTATGAATAAACCTGGCTTCTTCACCACCATAGCCATGCAAATTTGAGAATTCCAATTGACGGGCCCCAAATTTGCTGAATACCGTGTGCCAGCTCAGTAGATTTACTCCCTTGGACCATGTTCCCACCCACAGCCTATCTGAACGGCTGGGCGCGGGAGCACGCCTCAGCCCAGAGATAACATCCTTGGACCCCTTAACAGTTCACAAACAGTTAAAAAAATACTATTTTAAAATAAAAAAAAGAACTCACTGTCACTATGTGTTCCTAAATCTGTTGCCTACCGTGCCACAGTGCCACAAAGTAATTTTTATCATACATTATTTGCAGTAGGTCAACATTTTTAAAGTGGTCTAACAGAATATTCTTATTTCTGAATTAATAAATGTAGGGTTTTCATTAGCTGTAAGACAAAATCATAAACGATCAAAGAAATAAATGCATGAAATAGATCAATCTTTATGTAATGAGTCTATAAGTATAGAAGTTTCACTTTTTTAATTGAATTACTGAAATAAATAATCTATTCATGTTTATTCTTATTTATTGAGCTGCACCTGTAAAAGAAAAGAACTTCACAGTAGGCATCTAGCAACCAATTTGCATGACAAAGTATTGCAAAGTGCAGTAGAACTGGCTTTTTGGAAAGTTAGAGCTTTGAGTGTTATGAGTACAGACAAAAGACTTCTACAGGCAGGTTGGTGTGTTTGTCAGTTGAGGCTATAGCATTGCAGATATAGATTGGTGAATATGGCCCCCATTAAAGAGATGTTACTAAAACTTTAGTATTGTAGGAGCGGATCCTGTGGCAGGGGTGGGTATACCCCCATGCACAGCCATGTTGCTGAAGCTATAGCATTGCCAAAGTAGAACATGAGTTCGGGTGTCTTGGCTCGGGGGGAGGTGTTACCGTGAGGGCTACACCCAGTCCGGTCAGCCCCAAAACACTGTGGCCTAGCCGGAATTGATCCAAGATTCAGAGCAGAGACAGATATCCTTTGAAGGTTGGTTTTTCGAGAACCAAGCAGAGGACCCATAATCTAATCTATCTATCTTTTGTTTTTTATTTGGATTTTATTTGGATATTAAGGAATGCGAATGTATGTATATAAGCTGTAGAGAGGAATACAGGGGCTGCAGTGATGTAGTGACAAGACCTGACCTGGGCTACTACCTAAAGGCAGAGTTTGTGCTCCTAATTTTCTATACACCATAATAGACAAAGATGTTTGGCTGCTTATCGTTGAATGCATGGGGGGGGGGGAGGTTAAACATCTGAAGGTCAGACTGTTCTATTGTCTGTGGACAGAAAAATCAATCTGTCATCTACCTTTCCTCCCACCTACACAAAATGATTTTAAGACAACTGCAACATTGCAGGTAAACTCCTTTAACATATGTTGTGTAAGCTGGGGCTACTGGTGTATTGTATTTACCTACCAGCCCATGGGAGGACTTCACCTCTGAGGCTATAGGTACCCAGGCTGAAGATGACAAAGCCATTGACTATCATGAACAAGTACTACTGTAGTGATTTGTAGGGCTATTGGTTGCCATTGCTTTCACACACATATGATTTTTTCCTATGTGTGCACAATCAATGGCAAAAACTGCCCCTGGTGGTGCTGCTACTGCTCTTCCTGCCTGTGCTGCAACAGGTGAACCATACACCGTGTACGGAGGTGCTCATTGTTATCAATAAAAGCCTGCTGAACCCAGGCCATGCCCACCCACCAGCCTGCCTTCTCAAATTGGCACTGCTGGGAAGTGATCAGTGACACTGGAGTGGCCGGCAGGTAAGCAGGTAGCGTCTCATGTCAGGGGGAATCATGCTGAATAATTGGTGAAGCCAGTTTGACTTGCAGTGTAAGCTTTATAGTGTGTAGACACAAAAATTCCATTTTGTGAATACTCACCTGTAAAATGGGTATTATAAGTATGTCACACACCCCGCTTCAAGAAATTCATAACGTGTGGGTAATACTGACCTGTAGAGGACGATATGCAGAGATGCCAGGAAAAAAGAGAGCCCCTCCCAGTCCATAAATACCTGGGACCTCCCACTCATTACCCAGTATAAGAACAGCAGTAAGGTAAGGGACCAGGAAGAGCCCAACACAAAGCATAACAACGCAAAGTTCACCATATAAAGGATCCAGAATACAAAAGGGCAGGGTGAAGCGGGGTGTGTGACATACTTATAATACCCATTTTACAGGTGAGTATTCACAAAATGGTATTATTCTAAGTATGTCACACACCTCGCTTCAAGAAATTCATAACGTGTGGGACATCCAACAGCAGTGTCCATAAAGGGCGGGGATCCAAAACAAGGCAACAAGGCATAACTTAAACCACTGCAGCTTGCAGAACTTTGCGGCCAAACACAGCATCCGCTGAGGCCCGAACATCAACCTTGTAAAACTTGGAAAAAGTGTGAACAGAAGACCAAGTAGCAGCCTTACAAACTTGCTCTACAGAGGCCTGGTGCGGAAATGCCCAGGACGCCCCAACCGCATGAGTAGAATGAGCAGTAACACGAAAAGGGGGTACCTTCCCTTTGGCAGAATAGGCTCCAACTATGGTCTGACGGATCCATTTACTAATGGAAGACTTGGCAGGCTCCAAGCCTTTTCGGCATCCGTCTTACGAAAGGAAGACGTTACCTCCAAATAATACTTCACAACACGAATCACATCCAAAGAATGCAGGGCCCTCTCCTGGTCATTGCTGGAATTAGGACACAGAGAGGGCAGAACAATGTCTTGGTTTAGGTGAAAGGCAGAAACAACCTTAGGAAGGAAATCGGACTTGAAACGAAAAACCACCTTGTCCTGATGCCCCTCAAAGTATGGGGCTTGAATGGACAAAGCCGCCAACTCAGAGACACGCCTAACCGAAGTGATGGCTACCAAAAAGGCCACCTTCTGTGTAAGTGAAGACAAAGCAATAACATTCAAGGGCTCAAAAGGAGAATCCTGAAGAGCAGAAAGAACCAAATTCAAATCCCAAACAGGGAGCAAAGGTTTTCTAGGAGGCCGCATGTGCGTGACTCCCTGGAAAAAAGTCTTAACCAAAGGATGTAGGGCAAATGACCTTTGAAAGAACACCGCCAGGGCAGAAACCTGCCCCTTCAGAGTACTAAGCTGGAGCCCCAGGTCCAGACCATGTTGAAGAAACTCCAGAATTCTGGAGATGGAAAATTCCCTACAAGGCAACGCCCTGATCTCACACCAATCAATATAAGACCTCCAAGTCCTACAGTAGATATTAGAGGAAGACCGCTTCCTAGCACTAATGAGAGTTCGAATCACAGCATCGGAAAGACATTCCTCCTTCAAGATGGAGGTTTTCAGCAGCCACGCCGTCAAAGCCAGCGTTGGTAAATTGGGATAACGTAGTTGACCCTGGGTGAGCAGATCCGGTAGCAGGGGCAGAATGAACTGATCCTCTGCTAACCTTACCACATCTGCGAACCAAACCTGTCTTGGCCACCTTGGAGCCACCAGAATTGCTGACGCACCCTCCAGGGCCAGCTTGCGCACCACTCTGGCCACCAAGGGAAACGGAGGGAACAGATACAGAAACCCCAGATCCCTCCAGTTCAGAGACATGGCATCCACTGCCAGAGCCAGTGGATCCCGTGAGAGAGACACAAATATCGGAAGTTTGTGATTGTGATGAGAGGCAAAGAGGTCCACCACCGGGGACCCCCACCTGAGACAAATCAAGCGAAACACTTTGGGGCTGAGAGACCATTCCCCCCAGCGAGCTGAGAACCTGCTCAGAGAGTCCGCCTCTGTGTTCTCCACTCCCGGAATGTAAACTGCTGAAATGCACGGGACGTGGGTCTCCGCCCAGGCCAGAATCAAAGACACTTCCTTGAGGGCACTCCTGCTGCGAGTCCCTCCCTGGTGATTGATGTAGGCGACCGCCGTCCGATTGTCCGACCGGACTTGAACCGGCAATCCTTGCAACTGATGAGTCAAGCGAACCATCCTGATGGCCCTCAATTCCAGAACATTGATGGACTCGTGAGCCTCCTGAGGCCCCCACAGTCCCTGAAACTGACGATCCTTCCAGAACCCCCCCCATCCTGGTGACTGTCTCACAACAAGGGGCCAGAAAGGATCTGCCCCTCGACAGATTGATTGGATCCAGCCACCACTGAAGGGAGCACCGAACTCGGGGGGTCATCAGGAAGGACTGATCCAACGACAGTGGCGACCCGTCCCAGGCCGTCAACAGATGGAGCTGGAGTGTCCTTGTTTGGAACTGAGCAAAGGGAACCGCTTCGAAGGAGGCTACCATCAATCCCACCAGCCTCATCCCCAGTCTGATGGCCGGACGAGGGATAGACAGGAGGAGTCGAACCAACTCCTGAATCAAGAGAACCTTGGACTGAGGAAGAAACACCCTGGCCTGGGAAGTATCCAGGGACATTCCCAGAAAATACACTAACCTGGACGGAGAAAGGGAGGACTTGGGGTAGTTGATCACCCACCCGAATCTCTCCACAGTGGACACCACAGTTCTGGTGTCCAATACCGCTTGGCTGAAGGAAGATGCCATAATGAGAAGGTAGTCCAGATAAGGGACAATGCGAATACCCTGGGCTCTGAGGAGTGCCATCACCCCGGCCAGCACCTTGGTGAAAACCCTTGGAGCCGAGGTAAGACCGAAAGGAAGTGCCACAAACTGAAAATTCCGATCCTCCACCACGAACCTGAGAAATCTCTGGTGCGCTGGAAAAATCGGCACATGCAGATAGGCGTCCTTGATGTCTACGGACGTCAGAAAGTCCCCCTGCCGAAGAGAATGGATAGCTGAACGCAGCGTTTCCATGCGAAATTTCCGCGGACGGACGAGCCTGTTGAGGATCTTTAGATCCAGTATGGGTCGAACCGAGCCGTCCTTCTTGGGCACCGTGAACAGATTGGAATAAAAGCCCCGACCCCTGTCTGAGGGGGGCACTGGGCAAATAACTGCCATATCCAACAGACTCTTTACTGCCGCCTGGAGCTCCTGCGCGGCCAGAAGGTCCAAAGGCACCCGAGACCTGAGGAATCTAGGAGGGGGCCGGAGCTCGAACTCCAGCTTGTAGCCGAAAGTCACCACTTCCCGGATCCATCTGTCCGAGACCTCCCGGTCCCAGACCTGGGAGAAGTGTTGCAGCCGTCCCCCCACCCACATGGGTGAGGGCGCCCCCTCATTGCTGAGCTGGCTTGGCAGCGGGTTTGGGCTTAGAGCCCCAGCTGTATCCTGGGCGGGCACGTCCTCTGCCCCTGTTCCAGGAATCTCCTCTGGCTACGGGGAAAACAATTCCTCTGCCAGCTCTAGCCCCACGAAAGGAAGGAGCAAAGGAACCTGCCCCCGAAAGGGACGACGCTGTTTTTTGCATTGAGGTAACTTACCACCCTTGGCAACTGAATCCAACTTCTCACCAAAGAGCCGTAATCCCACAAAGGGAAGAGCGGTCAGCGACTTTTTAGACACAAAATCAGCCGCTCACTGGCGCAACCAAACCGAACGCTGAATAGTCACCAATAGAGCCGACGTTCTTCCACACATCATCAGTGTGTCATCCAAGGCGGCTAGTACAAATGACAAAAACAATTCACACCTTTTAAGGCCAAGGAACTCGTCACTATCCGGATCTAACCCGGAAGAAGTCAACAGGTCCCTGACCACCGACCTGGTAGCCACCACCAGCAGCGTTGAAGCACAAACCGGCCTCATGGCTGACCCAACACTGGCAAAACCATGACAAGCCATTTGGTCAATGCGTTTATCCTCACCATCTTTAAGCGTGGAGCAATCAGGAGAATTTCAAACAGTAGTGTTGGATAAGCCCAGAATCTGTGCATCCACCTCGGGAGGGGACGCCCAACGCTTAACCGTATCCAAGGGAAAGGGATATTTTTGTCCCAACCCTGAGGGACACCTGGGAGCCGGGCAGGCCTCTCACATTCCTTAGAAATAATCCCATCAAAATGCTTTTGGTTAGGAAATTCCAAGCGCGGCCTGGATTCTTCTAAAAATTCCCCCTTTTGCTGTGGAACCACCTCAGGAGGAGAAATAGACAAAACCTCAAACATCTGAGCCAGAACATTAGGAGTATCCGAAGACCTCCCCAAGCCCCGCTCGGTATCAGCACCCACAAACTTCTGATTGTCTGAATTATCTGATTCTTCATATACCTCCCCTTCCTCAAGTTGGGAGTAATCAGACCAGTCCAGATTATCAACATCATCCAAGTCGGCCGCCGGTGAAGACGGCGACAAGTGCTTTCTCTTTGCCGGAGCCTTTCTGGTGACCGTGCTGGAGAATAATTTTTCAAGATTGGCCATTCGGGCACACATCTCCGATTGCAACTGCCCGCCCATGACAACGTCAGACTGGGCACGGATCAAACTGGGAGGGGGGGGAGGAGAGACCGGCGGCACTGAACCAGACGCCTGGGGTCCGGACTGCCGCGTAATAGTCTGCTGTGCGCATGGTATACACAGATATACATCATCGCCAGTAAGGGATGCCCCACACCCCATACACCTCCGGGATTGCCCCGAGGGGAGCCCGAGCCCAGTATCCGGGGATGCCTCCATAAGGTGAACTTATAGTTGGTTGCAATGACCGAGGGAATTACGCATATAAGCAACCCGGGATGCCCCTTTAATGTCCCAAGTGGGAGGATTTGCAATAAGCCAATTAAGAACCCAGGGACCCTAGGACCGGGAGAAACCCCCTAACACTGTAGGTTATATCTGAAAGACATAATAAAAAAGGCTAATAAGAAAAGCGGAGTATAAAATATATATATATATATATATATATATATATATATATGACATAAAAATATATAATTATAGGTGATGGGACAGAAGGGGGACCCACCCGGTCACTCACTGTGGTCCTGAAGACAGCTTCCTCTCTCCGTGAGGTAAAGAGCAGCTCTGAGGAGAGAAGGGGGGCGTGGCCAGCTCCTTCTGAGGAAACAGGCACAGAGAAAAGCACCTCAGTGGTGGCTGAGACACAGGGGCGGGCCGCAGCGCTGGAAAGCCCGGCCCCGCCCCCAAGAGTGAAAGCGTGAGGGGAGAAGCTCCCCTCCGCCATGACAATGCAAAAAGGCCGGCACCGCAGCCATGTGCGGCCGCGGCGCCGGTCTCAGAAGAGACAGAAGGAGGGGAGCGGGCCGTGGCTTTGACCCTGACGCCCGGCCCCGCTCCTCGCTTAGAATCCAAGCCGCATCAGCGCCAAATAGAAGGGTGGGGGCCGCGGCTCACGCCTAAAGCCCGCCCCCGCCCCTTTTACCTCAGGGAGAAAGCCTGCATAAAAATGGCGGCCACAGCTCTGTTTTGACAGAGAAATACACGCTGTTATGAAGTAATAAATAAGTTAATAACTATTGGGAGGATAATAAATTAATACATTAAAACATTATTAAGAATTAATGATTACAAAATTTGGACCTAACACCGAATAAGGGGCCCTGCTCCTACCCTCTGCTATCCCGCTAGAGAGAGGGGCATTACCCAAAGGGGGGACCACCCAAAGTGTAAGGCCAAGGGACGGGGCATCCCAAACCGGGGTCACCGTCCCGGATGACCGCCTACCCTCTTATACAGGGTCTCACGGGAGAGCATTTGCTCTTAAGCACCAAGGGTGCTTTTCTACCCTCATCCGGACCGTCAGCCTAGGCTGGGAGGCATGAGGTAACAGAAAAAAAGGTCCAGGCGGAAATAGATAACTAAAGGGCCGGGAGTCATCCCGGCTACCTGAAATCCCCCCTGTGCAAGGAGGAGACCACATCTTCTGACTTGCTCGCCGTCTGCAGAGATGAAGACTGGATAATGAGTGGGAGGTCCCAGGTATTTATGGACCGGGAGGGGCTCTCTTTTTTCCTGGCATCTCTGCATATCACCCTCTACAGGTCAGTATTACCCACACGTTATGAATTTCTTGAAGCGGGGTGTGTGACATACTTAGAATAAGTGCAACAATTTTTTTTCTACCGTTTCTCCCAAAAGTACCTGTGATGGGGCATTTTTACAGGTTATGTACATCATTTTTCTAATGAGGTAAGAATATTTGTCTTTAGGTTCGGAAACAACAGAACCCTATGGGCTATGCAGAAATAAGTGGAGTCTAGCATAGCCCTTAGGGTGCTGTTATTTCCAAACTTTAAAGATATATCCTTACATCACTGGAAAAGTAATGTACCTAATCCGTAAAAATGCACCATCACATGCACAAGTGGGGGGGGTTGAGGGGAGAGGCTTTTTTTGCACTTTTTTATGTGTTATAGTGAAAGTTGATCTTTCACTGATTCAGCTTCCCATAGGTCAGCAGAACAACAATGTGCCACTGCACTCCCCATCCATAGATAATGGTTAGGATTATAATTGGTGGCCTGCAAATCCCTATGCAGTTTTTGGCCTGTGTAAATGGGTTTGCCTAAGCAGATACATTGTAAAGCTTACCCAAAGTCTGTCTTCCAGCACCAGGCTTCAGGTGTGGCATCTCCCATCTCTGGGCATCTGAAAAAAAATGTTTGGGGGTTAATAGGACCCTTATTTTTATGTTTTTATTTACACTGTGAGCGATTGGGGCGAACAGCAGTGACACGGACAACAGTTCTTCAACAGCAAAACAGGTTTATTGAGAAAATAAAGTGTTCCAAAGAAAAAATATTTCTCACTTCAGAGATTGCAGCAACAATGCAATAAATCAAAGTGGTTACTTCACCGAATCAATGTAAGTCCGGGACTGGATACTCCAGCAAGCTGCAATTCCAGGGTAAGTCAGATCCACTTTGCATGGCATACAAGCCCTCCACTGCTCATCTCCAAAAGTCCAAGTTTAGGGGGCGCAGAAGCCAAGTCCTTCGGCTTAACGTCAGTTCTTTTATTCACCACTGTGCAGTGCAGCCTGGGCTCCTTCCTTCAGGCTGGTCAAAGACAACTGACAGGCTCAGTGGCACCTTTTTATTCAGGCTTCCCCTGCAATCAGCCTGATCACCTGTGCAAGGCCTGAGATCAGGGAACAAACATGAAAAGGATTGGGGAAAGTGACCTGGGTCCTAAAAACCTGGCACAGATTGTGTCTGATACAGCCTAGCAGGGGAAAAATCCACACAATTTATGACATTTCCATACACTACACACATACACTACAACACCTTATTGCACACTGTTAATTGTTGGATGACATACACACATAAAGTGAACAAACAATTCACATATTTACTGAAAAACAGATTGTTTAAAAGAGGCAAAATATTCACATGCTTGCATCTAGCTTTATGTGTTCACCATTTAAACCTGACCTGAAGAAAAAATGAACAGCTGTAACCACACTCCAATGGCACAGTACACACCTGATCTCTGGGGGGGACCGGCCAGAGGAAGCACAGGGAGAATTCCTGCTGGGCTGCACTGCTTTAGTGCCACTTGAGTTGGGTGTAGCCTCTAGTATGCAGCTCACCTCACCAAGAGCCTATAAACTACTTCCCTAACAACACCCCAACTCCATGCTTCTTAAGGCACCCCCAACCCTTCTCCCCATACTTGCCCCAACTGTAATAGCCCTCAGCCAAGACACCCTAGCCCATGTTCTGCCTTTGCGATGAAATAGCGTCAGGGATATGAGGGGCCATACACACCTTTGCCTATAATACTAAATATTCAGCATTATCACTTATCACATATCCACCCCTGTCTAAGATCTGTCTATGATCTGTTCTTGCAAGCTCCTTGGGGGTGGGGCTAAGGAGCTCACTGGCTGCTGGTCTACTAGCTGGATCATTGAAACCCTGATTTTGGCCCTAGTCCACCCCTATCTGCCCAGCAAACCCTGTTGTCTGTTGGTAACCATGTAGGCACCAATCAGTTGTCGGTTTTATACAATTTGTGATATCTAGGGACTGGGCAACAAACAGGTCCTGTGAGCACCTTTTGGATGTACTGTAAGTGTTCAGTGAGGTAGAAAAAAACATATACTATGTGTGACATTAGTAAAACATACTTCCATAATTTCAGCCCAAATGTATTTAGAATAATGTGACCCATAAAGAATAAATGTGCAAAAAATATAGTCAACATTAGCTATTTTTCCTCTCTGGTGATATATATCATGTTTTATTTTGTTATAGAAGGGGATTTGTACAAGAAGTTGAGTTGGTAAGGTAAATATATTTATTAGGCCTGAAACAGGGGCAATTGGGCAAGAACAAGGAAACAGATGAGCCTCAGAGTGCCTCTTGCTAAAATAAGATGGCTACAGCAAAGTGCACTGGCAGTGCTGTCTTTTTTATGCTGTGAAGAGTAACATCTCAATATCCAAAGTTTCTACATCAGCAGATGTTTCTACATCAGTGTGACCTGAAGAAAACCGTGTGTGTGTGTGTGTGTGTGTGTGTGTGTGTGTGTGTGTGTGTGTGTGTGTGTGTGTGTGGAGAGGCAAAGGCTAGGACTGAAATTAACTTTGTGTTCACGCTGAAAGAGTCTAACTAGTTGAAATATTAATCAAGGCTGCCCCCTATGCTTTACTCTCTGAAGTGAACGCTGCCAAAAGAATATCCAGGATCGTGTGTGCTGAGTGCATGTAACATCAATCACAAAAAGAATAACAAGTCAAAACCAGTTATATGTAAAGAAAAGTATAACATCTAGAAGACAAGAAGTAGGCTGATATATATATATATATATATATATATATATATATATATCAGCTGGGATCCCTGTAGAACCTGTAAGGTTCTCTTTAAAGCATATCCTTACCCTCCCTGGTAGTTCTGATATGATGAGTGCTGTGATGCAAGGATTGTAACTTGTGTTGAGCTTTGAAGTTGAGTAAAAGGTAAATTTGACATTTTACGAATTTGGTTCTACTAACTAACCCTACTGCTGTGCTTTAAAAATGTTCCAAATGCTGATGCACACTTACCACATTCATCCGGTGGGTGCCAGGTCCGCGGTGGCGCCGCTTTGAATCCAAAGTATATACAAAGGGCCAGCACACCAATTAAAGCAAAAAAAGCATGTATTGAATAGCATACACGATTATAGCCATATATCCATTCATGGCATACAGTCCAATTGTGGAAAGAATCAATGGTATCAGACAGCAAAACAGGTCCATAAAGCCGACGTTTCGGGGGTAGCAAACCCCCTTCTTCAGGGCAGACAGTCAAACCATGTGCAGAGGACGCTGCATTTAAATAGCCTCATTGTATTACAGTTCCCGCCTGACGTCATAGTGACGTCAGCGGGTAAACACAGAAGGTAGTGGATCTACCTGCCACTACTAAAACATAATAAAGAATAACCATAACACAAACACAATAACTCACCTGATACCGCCAGGGCCCTCAGTTCCGGGCCCCATCACCGCCGGACACCGATCGCGTTATGCGATCGGCGGCTTCCCCGCCTGCCAAGGGGAACGGAGGCATGACGCCGGGTGCAAAATCTGCCCGGCAACCAGTGACGCGGTGGCCGGCGCAACCCGATAGGGCCGGGGCAGACGTCGAGGGAGCCGGGTCACCGCTGTCATGAAAACCATTTCAGCGGTGCCCGGCTCCTCGACCACTGCATGTCAAGCCCCCTGGCCGGCGGTGAGAGCATACCGCTCCCGGTCAGGTGGCAAACAAATATTACAATCATATGGGGAGACAGAGAATAGAGGTGAGAGGGGAGAAAAACAGATAAAGAGGCCAGAGCGGCAAGTGGAGAAAGGCCAAAGGAAATAAAGGTATAGCAAAAGATAGAGAATAGAGATGAGAGGGGAGAAAAACAGATAAAAGAGGCCAGAGCGGCAAGCGGGGAAAGAGAAAAAGAATAAAAGGTATAGCAAAAGATAGAGCCATATGAAGAAGGAGCAGGTGAAAGGGAGAAACGGGGGATACAGGGGAATAAACAAGAAATAAAGTCCATGAAATATAGAGCAAAACAAAGAGAAGAACGCAGGGGATAATAGCAGAGAAAGGGAGGAGACAGTGAAGCCTATGTGAGAACACCAGGAGAGAGGGAAGACGGAGAGGCACCACCTAAGTAAAGTGGAAAATAGGACAGGTAGTGCATTGGAGCAGGAAGCCACCGCTAAATTCAGACAGAGTGGGAAAAGAGGGACAGGGAGGAAAAGACAAAAAGAGTGACAAGAAAAAGGGAAGGAAACATAAAGGAAAGAGAGAGGGGAAAAAAAGAGAAAGAAAAAGGGGAAGCCAGAAAAGCGAGAAAGAGAGGAAGACAAGGTAAAAGAAAAAAGCAACAAAAGGAAGACGAAGGAAACAAAAGAGAAGAGGAAAAGGAGGGAAAAAAGGGAACATACTATGCAAAATATAAAGGAAAAGAGTGAAAATAGAAACGAGAGCTAGAGAACAGGAGGGAAGGAGCAAAAGGAAAGCAAGAAGGAAAAAAGGAAGGAGAAAACAGAGAAAGGGGAGAAGCAAAAGACAGAGAGCAGAAAGAGAGAAAGAAAAAGAAAAAAGAAGAAACAAAGGAAAAAGAGGAATACGAAAAGAGAGAGAAAAAAAAGAGAGAAAAAAAGAGAGAGAAAAAAGGAAGGGAGAGAAAGAAATAATGGAAATAAAGATAAAGAAAGAAAAAAAGGGGAGAAAAAGAGAGAAACCAGAAGAGGGGAAGAAACAGAGAAGAGCTAGATCAAGAAAAGGAAGGGGAAACAACGAAAGGGAAGAGAAAGAGCAAAAAAGAGAAAGAGACAAAACGAAAGAAGAAAGAAAAAGAACGAGCAAAGAAGAGAAAGAGACAAAAAGAAAGAAGAAAGAAAAAGAAGGGAAAAGGAAGAGAAGAAACAGAAGAAGGGGAAAAAACAGAAAAAGGGAAAAAGGGAACAAACGGGAAAAAACAGAGAAGAGCACGACACCCTAGGTAGCCAAGGTACAATTGGAAAGTAAAAATCAACGTCTAGGTAAGTAACTGGAGAAACCAAATGAAGTATTCAGTCCCCTTGGTTGGATGGTATCCAGTTTGTGAATCCAATAAGTCTCACGTTGTAGCAATCGTAGATGGTGATCACCCCCACGGCGTGGTCTAGCAACATGTTCAATAATCATCCCGCGTAGTTCTGATACTTGATGTTTATGTCTCACAAAGTGTACCGCCACAGGTTTATCATAGTCTAAAGTTTCTCCGTCCTGGTGTTTTTTAATGCTAACTCGCACATCACTGCGATGCTGCTGAAACCTTTTCTTGAACGCCCCAATAGTTTTGCCCACATATAGGAGGCCACAGGGGCATTTTAGCAGATACACACAATATTCTGTTAAGCATGAATAGATGCCGCGTATCTTGTAGCGTCTGCCTGTATGTGGGTGGGTAAACTCAGAACCCAGGATGAGTGAATTACAGACATTACACGAATTACAGCGGAAGCAGCCAGTGCGGGAAGATATCAAAACAGGTGATTTACTATATTTGTCTACTGGGTCGGCCTTCACCAAAGAGTCTCTCAGGTTCCTATTATGCTGGTATATTTTCATGAGTGGTCTTTTTATGATGGGACACAGTGTCTTGTCTGAGGTCAAAATGCTGTTGTATTTCTTTGTGACTTTATCAATTACTGGGGCTGCCTGATTATATGTTATAATAAAGGGAACTCTCTCTTCCTTGGGTATCTTTGGTCGGTGTTCACCTGACCAAATTTCTTCGGCACGATGTTGGGCCTGGGTCAATATTTCCACAGGATACCCTCGTGTGCGAAACTTGGTAAACATCTGGCGTAATTGTTGTTGACGAGTATCAGGGTTAGTGTTTATCCTGTATACCCTCAGGAACTGGGATATTGGTAGGCTGTTAACTAGCGGTTTTGGATGAGCACTGTCATATCTCAGAAGGGTGTTTCTATCCGTGGGTTTGGAAAATAACCCAGTAGTAATCATACCATTATCTTCTTTATGGATAGCCACATCTAAAAAAGTTACATCTGTCTCTGAGATCTCTGGATTGAATGTAATCGTCGGAAACACAGAGTTGATATGTTCAATGAATTCATCCAGGGTCGCTCTGTCTCCATGCCATACGGTAATTACATCGTCTATGTAGCGCCCCCAGTACCTGATATGTGCCTTATATAGGGGTGAAGGGAAGATGTAGCGTTCCTCTAGGAAGCCAATGAATAAATTTGCGAAGGATGGAGCTATGGCACTCCCCATAGCAGTCCCAAGTATTTGCTTAAAGAAGGTATGCTCAAATCTGAAATAATTGTTATATAGAACAATCTCCAGGCCAGTCAAAATATATTCCACTGGTATTTCTGGAGGGTCCCGTGTGAGGAAGTGTTTAACCGCTTTGATCCCATGTTCGTTGGGAATATTCGTGTACAGGGAGGAAATGTCCATCGTTACTAGCAGGGCATCCCGTTCAATCTGTACCTCCCTAAATTTATTAAGGAAGTCCCCCGTGTCCTTCAAGTAGGAGGGTAATAGATGAACATATGGCTGTAAATAATAATCTAGCCATTGAGCTAGTGGCTGTGTTGCCGAATCTGTGCCTGCAACAATAGGTCGAAATTTCAAAGGATTGCATCCTTTATGAACCTTAGGTAACCCGTATATCACGGGTGTGATGGGGTGCTCAATGTCAATATATTTTGCGGTATGTTCGCTGAGCCATCCATTCACCAAGCCAAGGGAAATAAATTGTTGTACTGTGTTTTGGATGCTCCAAATGGGATTGTTAGAGATGCGCTCGTAACTGACCGTGTCAGAGAGCATCTCCAAAATTGCCCGCCTGTACATGTCATAATCCATGATAACGATTGCTCCGCCCTTATCAGCGGGTTTTACAATAATATTATTATCCTTGCTTAAATTTGACAGAGCTATTGATTCCCCTTTGGGTAAATTAGGGTGATACCGTCTGGACTGCATCATCCGTCCAGTTTCAGATCTAATCACGTTGATGTAAGCGTCTATGGTGCCAAAGTTGCCAGCAGGCATAAATTGGCTTTTCAGTTTAAATTTGGGGGGCCCCGATGCTTTAGTATCCTGGGTAGAACCAGGATGGGACGAGAAGAACTGTTTTATCTTCATGGATCTCTCTAGTTTAAAGAGTTCAACATCAAATTGAAATTGGTCGAACCGTGAGGTGGGACAAAAAGAAAGTCCTCGACTGAGGAGGCTTACCTCATCCGCTGTGAGTGATCTTGAGGAGAGGTTCATCACAGGGGTTTCCTGTTGGCTGACCGTAAGGTCATTGCTGGGTTGTCGCCGCTTCCTCACTCCCCGCCGGGATCGGTGGGTGCGGTAGTCACACGAAAATGGGCCTCCCGGCCTTTTCGTTTTGGGTATTTCTTTGTGCCTCGTGTTTGTGAATCAGTATCTGATGACAGGTTCTCAGATAAAGGGTCACTCTCAGATGCAGGATGGTGTTGTCCACGGGGTCCAGTTCTTCTCAATGGGGCTCCTGTGTTTCTTCTAGGTCTAAATTGATCATACTCCTTACCACAGAGCCATGGATACACCCGGTTCTCCATGTAGTCCAAGCAAACCTGTCTGAATTTATCACGTTTATAGCGTTTCAGTCTCTCGGTGTAATTGGTGAGTTCAGTGTGTAGATTATTCAGGTCCACTTCAGATGTTTCTGACTTTTCCGCTTGGAACCGCAGTTCCAGTGTGTTGATTTCTCTGTTTAATTGGCACAATTGTGCTCTCACTTCTTCAATGACTAAAATCATATAATTCAAGGAATTCTGATTCGAGACCTCACACCAGCGTTCGCAAAATTCAGGTTTATTGCGACCTATGGTGGGCTGGTTCTTAATTCTGAAACCACGGGGGATCTTTTTGATCCTATAATATTCGGATAAAGTTTGGCCATGGAGTTCCAGATCCACACGCTTTCTCTTAAGTCTCTTAAGTTCTTTTAATAAATCTGTGGGTGTATCAGTACCAAAGGCTGCCGCTGGGTCTGAGGGAAAAAGAATAGTCTCTATCTCTTCCTGATTGTATGTGCGCGTCCTTGCACGGTTATCAGGGTTGCCGTCGATATCGCGGAAAATCTCCATTCGGGTACTAAATAGTACCAATATATCAAGGTAGGTGCAACCAGCAGTGCCAAGCACGTATTAAAAATGTTCCAAATGCTGATGCACACTTACCACATTCATCCGGTGGGAAAGAATCAATGGTATCAGACAGCAAAACAGGTCCATAAAGCCGACGTTTCGGGGGTAGCAAACCCCCTTCTTCAGGGCAGACAGTCAAACCATGTGCAGAGGACGCTGCATTTAAATAGCCTCATTGTATTACAGTTCCCGCGATTGCTACAACGTGAGACTTATTGGATTCACAAACTGGATACCGTCCAACCAAGGGGACTGAATACTTCATTTGGTTTCTCCAGTTACTTACCTAGACGTTGATTTTTGCTTTCCAATTGTACCTTGGCTACCTAGGGTGTCGTGCTCTTCTCTGTTTTTTCCCGTTTGTTCCCTTTTTCCCTTTTTCTGTTTTTTCCCCTTCTTCTGTTTCTTCTCTTCCTTTTCCCTTCTTTTTCTTTCTTCTTTCTTTTTGTCTCTTTCTCTTCTTTGCTCGTTCTTTTTCTTTCTTCTTTCGTTTTGTCTCTTTCTCTTTTTTGCTCTTTCTCTTCCCTTTCGTTGTTTTCCCTTCCTTTTCTTGATCTAGCTCTTCTCTGTTTCTTCCCCTCTTCTGGTTTCTCTCTTTTTCTCCCCTTTTTTTCTTTCTTTATCTTTATTTCCATTATTTCTTTCTCTCCCTTCCTTTTTCCTCTCTCTTTTTTTCTCTCTTTTTTTTCTCTCTCTTTTCGTATTCCTCTTTTTCCTTTGTTTCTTCTTTTTTCTTTTTCTTTCTCTCTTTCTGCTCTCTGTCTTTTGCTTCTCCCCTTTCTCTGTTTTCTCCTTCCTTTTTTCCTTCTTGCTTTCCTTTTGCTCCTTCCCTCCTGTTCTCTAGCTCTCGTTTCTATTTTCACTCTTTTCCTTTATATTTTGCATAGTATGTTCCCTTTTTTCCCTCCTTTTCCTCTTCTCTTTTGTTTCCTTCGTCTTCCTTTTGTTGCTTTTTTCTTTTACCTTGTCTTCCTCTCTTTCTCGCTTTTCTGGCTTCCCCTTTTTCTTTCTCTTTTTTTCCCCTCTCTCTTTCCTTTATGTTTCCTTCCCTTTTTCTTGTCACTCTTTTTGTCTTTTCCTCCCTGTCCCTCTTTTCCCACTCTGTCTGAATTTAGCGGTGGCTTCCTGCTCCAATGCACTACCTGTCCTATTTTCCACTTTACTTAGGTGGTGCCTCTCCGTCTTCCCTCTCTCCTGGTGTTCTCACATAGGCTTCACTGTCTCCTCCCTTTCTCTGCTATTATCCCCTGCGTTCTTCTCTTTGTTTTGCTCTATATTTCATGGACTTTATTTCTTGTTTATTCCCCTGTATCCCCCGTTTCTCCCTTTCACCTGCTCCTTCTTCATATGGCTCTATCTTTTGCTATACCTTTTATTCTTTTTCTCTTTCCCCGCTTGCCGCTCTGGCCTCTTTTATCTGTTTTTCTCCCCTCTCATCTCTATTCTCTATCTTTTGCTATACCTTTATTTCCTTTGGCCTTTCTCCACTTGCCGCTCTGGCCTCTTTATCTGTTTTTCTCCCCTCTCACCTCTATTCTCTGTCTCCCCATATGATTGTAATATTTGTTTGCCACCTGACCGGGAGCGGTATGCTCTCACCGCCGGCCAGGGGGCTTGACATGCAGCGGTCGAGGAGCCGGGCACCGCTGAAATGGTTTTCATGACAGCGGTGACCCGGCTCCCTCGACGTCTGCCCCTGCTCTCCATGACGGTGGTCCTGGCGCGGCCCTATCGTGTTGCGCCGGCCACCGCGTCACTGGTTGCCGGGCAGATTTTGCACCCGGCGTCATGCCTCCATTCCCCTTGGCAGGCGGGGAAGCCGCCGATCGCATAACGCGATCGGTGTCCGGCGGTGATGGGGCCCGGAACTGAGGGCCCTGGCGGTATCAGGTGAGTTATTGTGTTTGTGTTATGGTTATTCTTTATTATGTTTTAGTAGTGGCAGGTAGATCCACTACCTTCTGTGTTTACCCGCTGACGTCACTATGACGTCAGGCGGGAACTGTAATACAATGAGGCTATTTAAATGCAGCGTCCTCTGCACATGGTTTGACTGTCTGCCCTGAAGAAGGGGGTTTGCTACCCCCGAAACGTCGGCTTTATGGACCTGTTTTGCTGTCTGATACCATTGATTCTTTCCACAATTGGACTGTATGCCATGAATGGATATATGGCTATAATCGTGTATGCTATTCAATACATGCTTTTTTTGCTTTAATTGGTGTGCTGGCCCTTTGTATATACTGCTGTGCTTTGCTCAGTCTATAATTTGCACCTGAGGGAGTTGTTAATGGTTAGTCCCTCTACCTGTTGTATCCCTGTGGGTTCTCCAATATGAATTCCTAGTACATATGCAATGTATGAACCTGGTGAAATAAATCTGATTCGGAAAACAGAATATGAGCAATATTATGGTGATATTTGGCCAACTTTGTTTTATTTTTGTAAAAGAAACCAGTAATGTGTCTAAAGATACAGACAGGTGTCAGAAGAAAACAGAAGAACCCCCTTTAACTTACGGATTAATGTTAGAGCCCCCCTTTAACAGAATAGTACCTCTAAAACTCTTTTAAAACATCTGTATGTAAAGCAGAGGTCCATTTTAACAGAATAATGTACGTTTTAGAGTGCAAAAGTTTACTTCTTCAATAGGATTTTACAGTAAGGTTTCTTGCATCAATAGGGGGCACATTAAAGTGGCACAAAATAATCTGTGCCACTTTAAGCAGAGAAAATGTTCTTTTGTTGTCTGCCACAATATTTGTCCACCTAAATGTAGAAATGTACTGATTTATGTTTGTGAATATTAATTCATTTTAGATCAGAGCAGTGCGGATATTTTATGTGGCATTGTATTGACTTTTCATTTCCTTGCTTTACAGTCACTTAACTATTTTCTTTCTACAGTACCTGACATTTTATAAAGCACAGTAATTAATATTGCTGACTAGTGGTAAGCAAACCCGTAAAAGCTCGATTTCATCATGTTCGGACGAACTTGGAGCAAAAGTTTGGTTCGCATTCCCAGATCCTCAACTACTACTACTTTCACACTATTGAAACATTACAAAAGAGTCAAATTGATGTGTGTTTCATTATTATTAATAGTACTACTTGATTGTCCCAGTGAGTGGGCTATATGAAGCAACACCCTTTTTTCCATTTGCATATTTCTTTGTGTGTGCTCACGCGGGCAGGCTGATTCACTACTAAGGCCATGTATCGGCAGATGAGCTTCTGTACAGAGGCGCTAAGAGCGACTGCTAGTATATGCTGTGATCGGCTATCAAGGGCTGTAACAGAGCGCCTTCGTTGCTGTAGTAACCTGGCCGCCATTGATGAATGTGATGTATGTTGGGCGCTGTAACACAAGTATAGCGTTGCAGGGAGCGAAAAGTAGCGCCAGCTCATTGTGACCGACTCAGCGACTCACACCATATTCAACAAAAAAACAAACACACAGAGCGTAGGTGCTCTGGATCTGGTCGCTATAGCATAGAGCTCTGTTTTTGAACACATATCCACCAGTAACAAAGCAAAAACACATGGAATGACATTGCTGTAACATTAATACTTTAATACCAGACCTGTAATGACAATTCTGCATAAAAATATAAATATGCAAAAAAGTTTTCAAAAATGACTCTTTCTAGGCCAGGAGAGGTCACACACAAATTTGAGAGAAAAAAAAATTAAAAACAAAAAACTCTTTAAACAGAAGAAAAGGAACGTCCATTGAAATGTATGGGAGAGCGACAGGTAGCAACAGGTAATACCTGGCTCTCTGGAAGCTAGAGCGCCAGCGCTATACGCTGAGCCGCCTGTAATGATGAATCGTACGCTGTTAGAGTCGCTCACCAGAATCGCCTTCATAAATGTGGCATTGCGCACAGTGCCCAGCATTCACCAGATGCTGCCTGCTGCTAAGAGGCATTACCTGCCGATATCCCTTGATGAATAAACCCCTCAGACTTTGTATATAGCACTACAAATCAAATTTCACATTTATTTTAAGAAGCGTATGGGGCATTTGTTCAAAAGAGTTAAGATTCCTGTTGTTGGACATGCTCATAAGCTACTAACTTTTGTATTCTATATTCTATTCTATGCTGTTCGCTTAGCTGAGCGAGCGGCCATATAAATCGTCTGTTTTTAAGCGACTGGTTCAGACGTCGAAGATTTATTGGTCAGTCGGTTGCTAGAGCGATTGCCTGTTCTCATAGCAAAACCCATTTTTTTAGGGCGACTTCTGTTTACTCCAACCATGAAGAGATGAACGAGAAATATTTGGTCAGTATTTGGTCAAATATTTTATGGTCGATTAACCAACAGATTAACCAATTCTCGTTCATCTTTTGATCACCACAACTGCTGACATGGAGCAATTATTGCTAAATCGCGGTTGCTTCAACAATATTTTGCTGGATAATCACTCCGTGTAAACTCAACATAATAGACGCAAGTCACAGTCGCCATTGATGATGGGAAAGTGTGATATCCCCTTTGGAGACCTGAATTTGGGCTCCACTCTGGGGTGTATAATAAAAGGAGCACTGCTGTTCTGATTCTGAGCTCCACCACTGCTCCAGGGCCCTTTGAGCCATTTTTCAGAGCTTGGGCCCTCAGGTTCAGGGTAGGTTCAGGTCCTGTGTTGATTCTCCTGCCCTGAATGTGGCTCTCTCAGTATATAAAGGTTCAGTACTGCATAAATCACTTACTAATTTTGCCTGCCAGCTTTTTTCTCTACTCCCTACCCCCTCAATTTATGCTATAAAGGCTAAGACCAATTGTGTTATGAAGGGAAAGTGTTATGATGGGAAAGTGGGCCATTGTGGAGACCTGCTATTAGGCTCCACTCTGGGTTATATAATAAAAGATCAGTAGTACTGAAAGTGAACGAACAAAAACCCACATTGTTAACCAGCATCCCCTGAATCGCTCCTCCCATGGAGAGCATCCTTTGCTAGTTGTCACTACTCCTGCTTCACTTTAATCCCACATAATGGCACCTGTTTTAGCTGTAAAGCTCTGCCTCCTCCATTCATTTCCACTGTTGAGTGTGGCAATTATGTCATTGCCACATCTATCCTATGACTGATCACCTGCCATCTCACACCGAGGGACATAACAAAATCAGTGTCCCGAGACAATTGGCAAAAGCAAAATATCTCCAATTCTAGTTCTACACCCTAAGAAGGGAAGCATCAGCAGGGGCTTTGGCCAAATGTATTTCACAGGTTCAGTGGGTTTTGGTCTGATTTAAAGTTGACTAAAATCCTGTACGGCCAGCCCTATAATCTAAAAGATTCGCTGTCCCTGTGGCAGCTATTATTCGGGATTGATCAATCCAGCAACGAGTAAAATGTGCATTTTGGGAGAAACATATGATAAAATACCTCTTTTTACACCTGGAACTGAATGAACTTCAAGGTAGACGATGAAAGGAAATGGCACCAAAGCCAGTGTAGCACTCTATTTTCATCTAGTGCTTAAAGGAGCACTATCGCGAAAAAACCAATTATAAAAATCCATATAAATATGCAGGATGGCAGGAGGACAGGTCACTTATACACCCGACATCAAGAAATATCAAGCCAGGCTTGTTTCTTTTATTTTAATGGAAGGAAAAGGACATCCGGGGTGACAGACTCTGTCACCCCTCATAGACTAAACCTGTCACCCCTGGATTTTGTTCCTACAATGTGAGAATAAACCATAAGCTTGGTGGGAGTTTTATTCAGTTCAGGTATATAAGTGACTTGTCCTCTCATTAACCAATATGTTTATATGGATTTTTAACATTACACAATTTTGCGATAGTGCTCCTTTAATTATTCCTTTGTGCAAGTGTGCACTACTTTTATTTGCAATAAAAGTTCTACAATCTTTAATCTTTTTATCCAGGAGCCAATTCAGCACCAGGTGTAAAATTTTATTTTTCACCTATTCTTTTTATAAAGTGCACCTGGCGTTGAATCGACCACCTAGTGTTACGGTAAATACAATCATTCAATGAGGTTTAAAAGAAATTTTGTTTTAAATGCAGGTCTGGATCTCCTCACCAGGTAAATGTTTAAAGCCTCATAGGTTGCCCGATCTCACTCACCTCTTCCCGGTCCTAGCTTGGATCCACTCAAGCTCACTGACGACCACATCCCCTGCTACCCTCTAACATAGAGCATGCTCGCGCCAGCCATCCACAAATGCCTGGTGTCAGGGGCGGACTGGGGTCAAAAAATGGCCCTGGACTTTTTGGTCACAGCGGCCCTGCTGTACTTTGTACAGCCCAGTATAAGTGCGTTAATGTCACAATAATATATTATATATATATTAAAGCTTACCAAAACCTGGGATTGGTCCTTGACCCTGGAGTAACCCAACGGATCGTTGGTAAAACTTACCTGACTGCTGTTCCAACGGCACATGCGCCAATTCTTGTTGGCTGAAGGGTTGAATGGAGCCATGTATGCTCCCGGCCACATCCCCACTGGCCTCTAGCTGGGTGTATGTGCCATTAGATTGGTAGTAAGCTAGGTTTTACTGGGGATACTGAGAACAATCTTAGGTGTTGTTCCTCTTTAAAGTGGACCTATCACCAGGAAAATCCTGCCCCAGGGGCCTCCCGATTTAGGGTGCCCTGCTGTGTATAATCCCTCAGATTGCTCACTCCACTCACCTTTGCACCACCTTTGTTCAGACGCTTATCCAATCGGCACTTTATGTTGTGCTACTATTGCATGGCATAAAGGCATTGTTTTGGACTCAGCGTTGGCACAGGGAGTGGCAGCAGGTGCATCCCTGGTTTCCCTATGAAGTGCGCATCGCGGCCTATCTGAATGGCTGGGCGGATGCTGTAGGGATGCCATGAATGCAGTCGCGGCCCACAATTGTAAATGACTAGTGGTAAGGGTTTCATACAGGGGGCTGTAGATTGTAGGGCGGGCTGTGGTGGTGAAATGGTCCACTTTAAACAGAACAAAACCCAAGTGAGTAGAAAACCTGTGTTTTGGTCCACTTTATGAAAAACAATTAGGACTAAATGCAAAACTGGAGGAAGAAGATAGGACCTTTTCTGGATCTCTGTGTACAGTACCAGAAAAAAAAGTTTTTCAAAAAGGACAAAACATTTTGGCTTACTTTTTAAAGTGGACCAACACCCAGGGGGGATCGGCCCGGGAATCTATAAGATTCCCGGGCCGATCAGATCCTTCCCCGCGGGGCATCCGAAATCGGGATGTCCCGCGGGGTGAAACCCCCCAGGAAGCCCAGAAACCTTACCTTAACCCCATTCCAACGGCGCATGCGCGGGCCGCGGCCGCGTCTCACGCTTCCCTCTAGCAGGGCGCGCACCCGCGCCGGCCGTTTGTGAATGGCGCGCTCCCTCTTAGAGGGAAGCGCGAGACGCAGCCTTCAGCGCTCAGAGCCGCTGTGGTTGGATGCCGCTTGTACGTGCATACCACAACGGCTCTGCGCGCTCTGATTGGACGTAGGAACGGGGTGAGGTGAGTGTTTCCGGGTGTTCTGGGGGGTTTCACACAGCGGGGCACCCCCGTTCGGGGTGCCCCACCGAAGTGGACCAAAACCCAGGATAGTCAAACTCC
Source organism: Gastrophryne carolinensis (assembly GCA_027917425.1). NCBI lineage: Eukaryota > Metazoa > Chordata > Amphibia > Anura > Microhylidae > Gastrophryne > Gastrophryne carolinensis. The sequence continues at coordinate 85,776,860 of CM051235.1, read as the reverse complement.
TGGGTGTTGGTCCACTTTAAATGTGCTTGAGGTAGTGTCCCTGAAAGGGTTAATTCCCAGCACATCAGATTCACAGCCCCCTGTTGCCGATCCAGGGATGACATGGTCGGGTGATTGAGAGGGCGAGAGAGCAGACTCTGACCTCTCAGGAAGTCCGGCTGCCGATGTTCAGCGCTTCTCTTTCTCTGTCTCACCTTCGGCACCACCCACGTGTTCTCTCCTGCTTGGTGCTAAACCTTATGCACCGTGACAGCCGCAGGAGCTGACCCTGGCCTCCGACCTGTCCGGAACTAATGCTGCTTCATGTGTTGCAGCCCGGCTGTCATAGGCTGCAGCACAGAGTGCCTAAAGCAATATGATAACCAGCACCTGCACTTCATTCCACTGCGGAAGACCACATTGCATGACCTGGAGCAGCCCAGCAAGGAAAATAGAGGCCCACCAATGTGGGACTAGCCGCGGCCTACCGGGATTTGTCCCGGTACGCCCTACAGCCAGTCCGGGGAGGGATAGTGGGGATGTACTGTTGGACCGGGAAAGAAGGTGAGTTTATGGGCGACCTTGGGGGTTTCACAAAGCAGGACATCCCAATTTTTGGATTCCCCGGGGGGATGGAATCAATCGGCCTGGGAATCCTATAGATTCCTGGGCCAATCTCTGTGGGTTTTAGTGCACCTTAACAGTCAGACCTAGAGGAATTTACTGTGGGAAAGTACAGATTTACAGTGCAGTGGACCTATCACCAGGATTCTTACTATCCTTGTCATAGGTTCTTGTACATTAATTTTGGGATGCCGTGCTCTATAAAACTCCCAGATAGCCCTCACCTTTCTGCCAGTCCCATGGTGCATATATATAGGTTCTCATCCAATCAGGAAGCTGTGCGCTGTGCAAGTTAATGTATGGGATACATCTTTGTTTACGCACATCCCTGGTCTCTGTGCAGCCTGCTGTGCACGTCCACCGACAGCCTTTCTGTATGGCCGGGTGCGGGAGAGCGCATCAGCAGTGAGGTGATGGGGATGTGGCCCACGATTGTGGCTTGGGGTTACCGGAAAAGTAAGGGGGTTATTTCAGAAGGGATAGCGTCAGGTAGTGCCTCGTAGTGGCAGGCAGCATCTGGTGAACGCTACATGGCGCTGCGACGCGCCATGTAGCATCCGATGTATTATCACAGACGGCTCAGTGTATAGCGCCGGTGCTCTAGCTTCCAGAGCGCCAGGTATTACCTTTTGCTCAGTGTCGCTCTCCCATATATTTCAATAGACTTTCATTTGCAGCATGTTTGACAATTTTGTTTTTATGCTCAAATCATTGTGTGACCTCTCCTGGCTGCAAACAAACACTTTTAGAAACTTTTTTGACTTTTTATATTTTATGCAGAATTGTATTTACAGGTCTGGTACTAAAGTATTAATGTCACAGTGTTACAACAATGTCATTCCATGTGTTTTCGCTTTGTTACAGGTGGATATGTGCTCAAAAACAGACTTTAATCACATAGCGTCTGGCTCTCTATGCTATATCGACCAGATTTAGAGCGACGCTGTGTGTGTGTCCTATTTTGATAAATATGGTGTGGAGTGGCGAGAGTCGATTGCACTGAGCTGGCGCTACCTTTTGCTCCATGCAGAGCTGTACTGGTGTTAGAACGCCCAACATACATCACATTCATCAATGCCAACCAGGTTACTACAGCAACTAAGGTGCTATGTTACAGTGCCCGATACCCGCCTACAGCATCTACTAGTGGTCGCTCTAAGCGCCGCTATGCAGACGCTCATCTGCCGGTACCTGGCGTTAGTAATGTACGTGTGTAGTCTGCCGGATTTAACACAGTGGGGCATTCCAAATCGGGCTGCCCATGGGGAGTTAATTGACCTGCCCTGGATTGAAACCCAAAAATGTACCCCCTCGGAAACCAACACACTCTGCCTGCCAAAGTAAATGCGGCGGTTCGGCTGGCTCAGTGGTGTTTCAAATAAAACCAGGGGTTTCCACCACTGAAGCCATGCTCCTTGGCACCTTTGAGCTTGCAGATTGGCTGATCTCAAAAGTGCCAGGTGATGCCCGCAAGCCAGCTGGCCACATCCCCGCATTTACATCGGGCTCGCCAACGCTGCAATTGCCAGCAGCAGCATTCCCGGCATCCCTGTAGCTGTGCACGTTCTCACGACTGAACTACCAGAATGGCTGGGCACGGTAGTATGCACAGCTACAGGGAAGCCGGGTATGCGGCAGCTGGCATTGCAGCGTCACATGAGCCACCGGTGAAGGTAAGTATACCGGAGGTTTCACACAACGCGGCATCCCGCTACAGGATATCCCGGAGGCAGGCTAGCGGCCAGCCCTGGAATCTTTTAGATTCTGGGCCAGCCAGGTGGCTTTTCATTCAATTTAATTCATCTCAATAACATCAGGGTTACTTTATGCTTAATTTCATGCATTACAATTATGGGAATAATGAATGAATAACGAGAGGCAAAATATACACCTAAAACTTTTACACGAGTGGTTACTCAAGTGTTTGATTTCTGTATTTATTAACCCTTGTGGTACAAAAATATAAAAAAACTACATATTCACTTAGTACTTTCATACATTTAATAACTCCAGTTATGTTCTATTTACTCATTCTAAATATATATTTTTAACTGTTGCCTAGATTTTAAAAAATTCTGCACATGTATAACCATTTCTGCCACTAGTGGTCAGTAAAGCACTGTCTTTCCAATCCGAGCTGCTTGCTGAAATGAGAACGCTAAGCGTTGGATTAACCCTGCACAACATGTTATAGCTACATTTCACCATTAAATTATGTGCACAAACCTCTGTGCCTGGTTTACAGCAGAATTGAACAGAGGGTGTATTTAACTGAACTAAAAATGTGCAATGGCAAAGATATTGTTTATTACAGAAATTTGGGGATGATGTGTCATAAAAAAGTCATATTAACGTGCACCAAAACCCAAGATTTTGATGGGGGATGCGGGATGCTCCGCTCTGTAAAACCCTCCAGGTCGCCTACTCCAACTCACCTTTCCCTAGTCCTATGGTACATGCACGCAACCTCGTGTAGGCTCATCTAAGGACTCAGCTCAAGCAGAGTCTAAGTGCAGCCGAGCTCTCTATCACAAATTCCTGCCGCGGGTGCGCATCCTGCTTAAACCGGATCTTCACCACGATTTATTGAAAAGTCCAAACCCCTAAAAAATGATTCCCCAGCATCTAAAGTTAATATATTTGAAGTTTTTAAGATACGGGCGCCGCCATCTTGACTCACACTTACTGAGGAGAGGAGAGTGGGATAAAGTACAGGGGGGCAGGTTATAGCTGTGTTTGCTCAGACAGAGCAGAGCTGAGGTCAGAAGAAGGTCAGCAATCCCAGAATGCAAAGCAGCACAGTCAGTAGGTACTTCCTGTTTGCAGGCTGCCTGATGTTCCATGAGCCGCCATCTTGGATGTTTAAAGGCTCATAACATGCAGTAGATGCAGGTAGGATGATTTTTAATGTGAGCAATCTGTATGTACAAGGTGTGGGAAACACATAAGAAAGACTCTTATTCAGAGTGAAGGGCCGCTTTAAGTTATAACAGGGAGCGGCCGCTGCCCACGCATGTGCTGTTGGAACGGGGGGGGGGAGAAGGTGAGTTTACCTGGCAACCTGGGCGAGTTTCACACAGCGCGACATCCCGAATCTCAATGCCCAGGGGGAAGGGAATCAAGCGGCCCTAGGTTTTGGTCCACCTTAAGAACACTTGAAAGTTGTTGTGGGGGCTGGCAGGGATGAGTGCAAGTACTGGTAAGTTACATAACTAGGGTCTCTAGTAACAATCACTTTATTTTACTTTTCAAATGTGTTTTTAATTCTTTGTTTAAGAGAAAAATAATAATAATTGTTATTTATCAAATTGTACAGTGTTAGCACTTGTTTCAGTTTTTTTTACGTAAAGTGGAACAAAACCAAGGAATTTGACTTTCCCAGGTTTTGTTCCATGCCCTGTGGCATCCTGAACTGGGATGTCAGTATTCCCTCGCCTCTCCTCGGTCCAACAGTGAATGAAAGCACTTTGCCCTGAATATGTCATTTGGCAGGCAGCTCTCATTGACGTCAACGGAGTGCGCAAGTGGCCACATCCCTAACAGCGTGCGCACTCCCGCCCTAGTCTATTTGAATGGCTGGGCCGGGAGCAGCACACAGCTCAAGGATGCAGGGGATGCGGCAGCTTTCACTCCCCATTGAAAACAATGAGAGATGTTTACGAAATCACATATGTGCGGCAAATGGCTCTCACTGGACGAGGGTCCACACATATGCCATTGGTCCTGAGAAAGTAAATACCAGCGTCCCCGGGGGTTTCACACAGTAGGGCATCCCAATTGGGGATGGCCTGGGGGAAGGGCTGGGTTTTGTTCTGTTTTAATTTTGTATTGCTAGCTCAATTTTACTTTCTTGCTATGTATACAATATCATTGTGTGCTCAATTTGTATGTATTGTATTGTATCGTCATACCCCACATTATGGGGGCCAATATTCTTTTAGCTTGTCTTCATAATCACGTTTGAACAAAATTAACAATTAGCCTGCTTTCTGCTTACCCCGTGCTGGCAGTCAGGGGCATCATCTTTTATTCACCAGCACTTTGCATGCACTGATAAACCCTATAGAACATGTTTCCTTCTGCTGACTCATTTTCCAGGGTTCTCAAAATTATTTGACTTCTGAAGGAGCTCTCACATTGAAACATGCATGGATGAACCATCATCTGCTCCTAAAGAGGCCCTGCAGAAGGAAGAGAGTTTACCAGGCTGTCTGACGGCTGGATGAACGATGCAGCCCCTGAGACCAGAAAGCAGGTTAAGTTAACCCTTTGTTTGGAATAACCCTTTAAGAACTTATTAGCAAAACATTTCACAAATCCTTATTCCTAAAATCTAGAAAGAATTTCATATTTTTTATTCAAGAGTTAAAGCGGACCAACAGTCAAAAATAAATTAAATCAGACCAACACAACAAACAGGGCTCATATGAACTCCTCTCCAGGGCAATTTAGATTGCGGCACATAAAAATTATTTTACTTCTTTCTAATGCCTACTGGGATAAATTCTAAAAAAACTAGATGGACGTTCATGGGCTTGCAGGCCACCTGCAAACAGCAAGTTGTGCTGGGCCTCCTGTTACTGTGCATTTCAGTTATGTCAGTTGGTAGTGGAAGCTCCAAAATGGCCGCTACCTTTCTTTTCCAACTGTGCCAGGCTGTTGGTCCGGTTTAATAATATCCTCAGATTTCTTTTAACAAGTGGAGTCATTGTCCATGTCCACTTTTGGATCTTCTGCGGATGGCTTGCTCAAATCCTGCTGTACCTTCATGTAACGGCAGGCAGACTCAGTGCAATTACCCTACACCATGACTTACTTTTGCCATACAGTCACTCATTATTGTTCCTCTGTCTAGCCCTTCGGCCAACAAAAGCCTTCAGTTACAGCCAAATATTTCATATTTTGAATTGCCATTTTTTTTCACATCCTAAAACCCCAACATGCTTCCAAATCTCATACTAAACACAAAAGACAGGGTTTACATGCAGGACCGGCGGGGGGAAGATCAGGAGCAATGTTAGAAAATATTATTTTACAGAAAGAGTAGTAGATGCTTGGAACAAACTTCCAGCAGAGGTAGTTGAAAAATCAACAGTCACTGAATTTAAACATGCCTGGGATAAGCACACATCTATCCTAAGATAAAGAGTACATACAGTATACACATAAGGGCAGACTAGATGGACCGTATGGTCTTCTGCCGTCAACCTTCTATGTTTCTATGTTAAATGTGAGTACGACAATAGCCGAGAAACAGCAGATATTTATTGCAACAATCCCAGCACACACAATTGATACACATCCCATATAGCAATAAAAAACAATTAATGGTGCATTAAAATAACGGGGGCCCTCCGTACATTCATACGTCACACACTCACATGCACCCCCCCAAAAAAATTGCACTGTTATTGCACTGGCCAACTGTTAAAGTGACTCAGTGCACGTGCGCTTCCAGAATAAATGCACGGCAATGGCATCCGTCTCACTAGATGTGTTGCAGCATAATTGTGCTCAAAATAAACAAAATGTTCACATGGCCAGTTTGGAAATGATCGTCATGTAGTGTTTGCCTTTAAGACCGCCCTTAATTCCAGTATCAAAACTCAGCAGCGTACATGCTATTGGAGCTGTGAACCAACTTGATGTAATACATTGTGCTCATAACTTCTGAATGTCAGTATGGTGAATAGGGCTCAACACATAACCACTACTTAGCTGTAGGAAGAGTCGAGCTTCAATTTCCAAAGCATCAACTTGCGGCTCACCATGTTTTTGGTGTATCAATAGTGACATTAATCTCTATATAAACATTTACTGTATTGTGGTATTCTTAAAGAGGAGCAACCACCACGTCGAGGCTGATTCATTACTAACACCACATATCGGCAGATGAGCATCTGTATAGCGGCGCTTAGAGCGACCGCTAGTAGACGCTGTAAACATGTATCGGGTGCTGTAACATGGCACCTCAGTCGCAGTAGTAACCTGGCTGGCATTGATGAATGTGATGTATGTTGGGTGCTCTAACACCAATACAGTGTGACCGACTCTCAGCAACTCACACCATACTTCAACATCAAAAAAGGACACACACACAGCGTGCGCGCTCTAAATCTGGTCGCAAATAGGGATGAGTGAATTGATCCGGACGAACCCGAATTCGTTCCGAATTTCAGGAAAAATTTGATTCTGAACGAATCCGAATTTCCCCGCGATTCGATCGATCGAAGTTTTCCTTTAAACTCCATTTATTTCAATTACAGGCATTCGAAAATGGTGGAAGCACATGTCCGGACATATCCCCTGGGGCAAGGTATCATGGAAAAGTCACATGCAGCCTATCAGCAGCCAGGAAGCCCGGTGACGTCACAGTGCTATATTAACCGGCAGCCATTTTCCTTGTGCGCAGTTCAGCGTTGTATTGCGGCCAGAGCAGAGCTGGTTACAGACAGGGACAGAGTTAGAGATAGGTAGGGAGAGTCAGAGAGACCAAAAGAGAGGCAGAAAGAGAGGTAGACAGAGCCAGGGAAAGATAGTGAAAGATAGGGAAAAAACGGAACGATCCAGGCAGGGACAGCATTGAAGTGACAGGGAATTTTTTTTTTTTTAATTTTCATTAGCCAGATCAGTTTTCAATTCAATTTAAGTTCTTTATGCTGTAAACCTGCTTTGCCACTGTGCATCCTATCAATGCAGTGGCATATTTAGCCCTATCTGTTACACACAAGCATTTCTCATAACTGGATTAGTTTTAATATTTTTTTGTCTGGTTTAAATACACCAGCCCACATGGGCATCCCAAACCAGCACATGTCACCCTATCTGTTATATTAAATAAGCGTTGTTCAGCCTAATTTTAATTAAGCTATTGCATTTTGAATTGATTTTTGTCTGGTTTAAATACACTAGCCCACATGGGCATCCCAAACCAGCACATGTCACCCTATCTGTTATACTAAATAAGCGTTGTTCAGCCTCATTTTAATTAAGCTATTGCATTTTGAATTGTATTTTGTCTGGTTTAAATACACCAGCCCACATGGGCATCCCAAACCAGCACATGTCTGTTATACTAAATAAGCGTTGTTCAGCCTCATTTTAATTAAGCTATTGCATTTTAAATTGGGTTTTGTCTGGTTTAAATACACCAGCCCACATGGGCATCCCAAACCAGCACGTGTCACCCTATCTGTTATACTAAATAAGTGTTGGTCAGCCTCATTTTAATTAAGCTATTGCATTTTGATTTGGCTTTTGTCTGCTTTAAATACACCAGCCCACATGGGCATCCCAAACCAGCACATGTCACCCTATCTGTTATACTAAATAAGCGTTGTTCAGCCTAATTTTAATTAAGCTATTGCATTTTGAATTGGTTTTTGTCTGGTTTAAATACACCAGCCCACATGGGCATCCCAAACCAGCACATGTCACCCTATCTGTTATACTAAATGAGCGTTGTTCAGCCTCATTTTAATGAAGCTATTGCATTTTGAATTGGTTTTTGTCTGCCTTAAATACACCAGCCCACATGGGCATCCCAAGCCAGAACATGTCACCCTATCTGTTATACTAAATAAGCGTTGTTCATCCTCAGCTTAATCAAACTATTGAATTTTGAATTGGTTTTTGTCTGGTTTAAATACACCAGCCCACATGGGCATCCCAAACCAGCACATGTCACCCTATCTGTTATACTAAATAAGCGTTGTTCAGCCTCATTTTAATTAAGCTATTGCATTTTGAATTGGTTTTTGTCTGCTTTAAATACACCAGCCCACATGGGCATCCCAAACCAGCACATGTCGCCCTATCTGTTATACTAAATAAGCGTTGTTCAGCCTCATTTTAATTAAGCTATTGCATCTTGAATTGGGTTTTGTCTGCTTTAAATACACCAGCCCACATGGGCATTCCAAACCAGCTTATGTCACCCTATCTATTATACTAAATAAGCGCTGTTCATCCTCAGCTTAATCAAGCTATTGAATTTTGAATTGGTTTTTGTCTGCTTTAAATACACCAGCTCACATGGGCATCCCAAACCAGCACACGTTACCCTATCTGTTATACTAAATAAGCGTTGTTCAGCCTCATTTGAATGAAGCTATTGCATTTTTAATTGGTTTTTGTCTGCTTTAAATACACCAGCCCACATGGGCATCTCAAACCAGCACATGTCACCCTATCTGTTATACTAAATAAGCGTTGTTCAGCCTCATTTTAATTAAGCTATTGCATTTTAATTGGTTTTTGTCTGCTTTAAATACACCAGCCCACATGGGCATCCCAAACCAGCACATGTCACCCTATCTGTTATACTAAATAAGCGTTGTTCAGCCTCAATTTAATTAAGCTATTGCATTTTGAATTGGTTTTTGTCTGCTTTAAATACACCAGCCCACATGGGCATCCCAAAGCAGCACATGTCACCCTATCTGTTATACTAAATAAGTGTTGTTCAGCCTCATTTTAATTAAGCTATTGCATTTTGAATTGGTTTTTGTCTGGTTTAAATACACCAGCCCACATGGGCATCCCAAACCAGCACATGTCACTCTATCTGTTATACTAAATGAGCGTTGTTCAGCCTCATTTTAATGAAGCTATTGCATTTTGAATTGGTTTTTGTCTGCCTTAAATACACCAGCCCACATGGGCATCCCAAGCCAGAACATGTCACCCTATCTGTTATACTAAATAAGCGTTGTTCATCCTCAGCTTAATCAAACTATTGAATTTTGAATTGGTTTTTGTCTGCTTTAAATACACCAGCCCACATGGGCATCCCAAACCAGCACATGTCACCCTATCTGTTATACTAAATAAGCGTTGTTCAGCCTCATTTTAATTAAGCTATTGCATTTTGAATTGGTTTTTGTCTGCTTTAAATACACCAGCCCACATGGGCATCCCAAACCAGCACATGTCGCCCTATCTGTTATACTAAATAAGCGTTGTTCAGCCTCATTTTAATTAAGCTATTGCATCTTGAATTGGGTTTTGTCTGCTTTAAATACACCAGCCCACATGGGCATTCCAAACCAGCTTATGTCACCCTATCTATTATACTAAATAAGCGCTGTTCATCCTCAGCTTAATCAAGCTATTGAATTTTGAATTGGTTTTTGTCTGCTTTAAATACACCAGCTCACATGGGCATCCCAAACCAGCACACGTTACCCTATCTGTTATACTAAATAAGCGTTGTTCAGCCTCATTTGAATGAAGCTATTGCATTTTTAATTGGTTTTTGTCTGCTTTAAATACACCAGCCCACATGGGCATCCCAAACCAGCACATGTCACCCTATCTGTTATACTAAATAAGCGTTGTTCAGCCTCATTTTAATTAAGCTATTGCATTTTTAATTGGTTTTTGTCTGCTTTAAATACACCAGCCCACATGGGCATCCCAAACCAGCACATGTCACCCTATCTGTTATACTAAATAAGCGTTGTTCAGCCTCAATTTAATTAAGCTATTGCATTTTGAATTGGTTTTTGTCTGCTTTAAATACACCAGCCCACATGGGCATTCCAAAGCAGCACATGTCACCCTATCTGTTATACTAAATAAGTGTTGTTCAGCCTCATTTTAATTAAGCTATTGCATTTTGAATTGGTTTTTGTCCTGATGCCAAAACACTAGGCTGCAGGGTATCCCAAACCTGCACGTAGCACCTTATCTGTTATACTAAATACCCTTGTTCATCCTCAGCTTAATCAAGCAATTGCATTTTGAATTGTTTTTTGTCCTGCTTTTAAAAAAAACACCAGGCCGCAGGGTATCCCAAACCTGCACGTAGCACCCTATCTGTTATACTAAATACGCTTGTTCATCCTCAGCTTAATCAAGCTATCGCATTTTTTTAAATTGGTTTTTGGTCTGCTGCCAAAACACTAGGCCACAGGGTATCCCAAACCTGCACGTAGCACCCTATCTGTTATACTAAATACGCTTGTTCATCCTCAGCTTAATCAAGCTATTGCATTTTGAATTGTTTTTTGTCCTGCTGTCAAAAAAACACCAGGCCGCAGGGTATCCCAAACCACCACGTTGCACCCTATCTGTTATACTAAATAAGCTTGTTCATCTTCAGCTTTATTAAGCTATTGCATTTTGAATTGGTTTTTGTCCTGCTGTCAAAACACCAGACCGCAGGGTATCCCAAACCTGCACATTTGACCCTATCTGTTACACTAAAGCAGCTTTTAAAGGCTATTTCTCACAAATATATCGCAGTTTGAATTGTTTCTGTGTCTGCTGTAAAAACCCCAGCCTACATGGGCATCCCAAACACTAGCATAAATATCTCAAGACTACCTGTCTAATAACTGCTTGCATTTTATAATTAACGTCACTTTTCCACAATCAAGGGAGGCCTCATTTGTATGTGAGGAGGGGGCATCCCAAGCACTAGCAGTAATATTTCAAGAGTACCTGTCTATTAACTGGTTGCATTTTGTAAAGAAAGTCACTTTGTCAAATTGCCAGCAGCCATTGCCTTTAACCGGGGGGCATCCCAAATATGCTAGCATGCGTCATTTGAGAGTGCTCACATTGGAGTTGGCAGCAGCAGCATTAGGAGCCCATATATTGCCTGAAAGACACACATATGAGCTGGCAGCAGCAGCATAGGGAGCCTATATATTGCCCGAAAGACACACCCAGGAGTTGGCAGCAGCATAGGGAGCCCATATATTGTCTGAAAGACACACCCAGGAGTTGGCAGCAGCATAGGGAGCCCATATATTGCCTGAAAGACACACCCTGGAGTTGGCAGCAGAATAAGGAGCTACCATGCATCAGCTACTAGCATGGATCAGCCATTGTTGGCTGGAAATCCTGGTTGAACCATGCCTGATTCATCTTCACAAAGGTGAGTCTCTCCACATTATTCGTGGACAGACAAGTTCTCCTTGGCATGACTATGGCCCCCGCCGCACTAAACACCCGCTCAGATGGCACACTACTGGCCGGGCAGGACAGCTTTTCCAGGGCAAACTCTGCTAGTTGCGACCACAAGTCAAGTTTGGCTGCCCAGAAGTCCAGCGGATCCTCAAGGTGTGTTGGCATGGTCATGTCAAGCTATGACACGACCAGCTGGTTCAGGTCCTGCTCCAGGTCTTCATGCTGAGTAGACTCACTATGCGGGTGTAGAAAGCTACTCATTAGCAACTGAAGAGGCTGCAATGTTTGGGCTTCTGCTGCCAACTCCAGTGTCTCTTTCAAGCAATGTTTAGCCTCCTGCTGCTGCTGCTGCCAACTCCAGTGTCTCTTTCAAGCAATGTTTGGACTCCTGCTGCTCCTGCTGCCAATTCCAGTGTGTCTTTCAAGCAATGTTTGGGCTCCTGCTGCTCCTGCTGCCAACTCCAGTGTCTCTTTCAAGCAATATTTGGCCTCCTGCTGCTCCTGCTGCCAACTCCAATGTGCTTTTCAAGCAATGTTTGGGCTCCTGCTGCTCCTGCTGCCAACTCCAGTGTCTCTTTCAAGTAATGTTTGGGCTCCTGCTGCTGCTGCTGCTGCCAACTCCAGTGTGTCTTTCAAGCAATGTCTGGGCTCCTGCTGCCAACTCTAATGTCTCTTTCAAGCAATGTTTGGGCTCCTGCTGCTGCTGCTTGCAACTCCAGGGTGTCTTTCAGCCAATTTTTGGCCTCCTGCTGCTGCTGCTGCCAACTCCAGTGTCTCTTTCAATAAATGTTTGGGCTCCTGATGCTCCTGCTGCCAACTCCAGTGTCTTTCAAGCAATGTTTGGGCTCCTGCTGCTCCTGCTGCCAACTCCAGTGTCTCTTTCAAGCAATGTTTGGGCTCCTGCTGCTCCTGCTGCCAACTCCAATGTGTCTTTCAAGCAATGTTGGCCTCCTGCTGCTCCTGCTGCCAACTCCAGTGTCTCTTTCAAGCAATGTTTGGGTTCCTGCTGCTCCAGCTGCCAACTCCAGTGTGTCTTTCAAGCAATGTTTGGGCTCCTGCTGCTGCTGCTGCCAACTCCAGTGTGTCTTTCAAGCAATGTTTGGGCTCCTGCTGCCAACTCCAGTGTGTCTTTCAAGCAATGTTTGGGCTCCTGCTGCTCCTTCTGCCAACTCCAGTGTGCCTTTCAAGCAATGTTTGGGCTCCTGCTGCCAACTCCAGTGTCTGTTTCAAGCAATGTTTGGACTCCTGCCGCTGCTGCTGCTGCTTGCAACTCCAGGGTGTGTCTCTCAGTCATTTTTGGGCTCCTGCTGCTGCTGCTGCCAACTCCAGTGTCTTTTTCAGCCAATGTTTGGGCTCCTGCTGTGCTGCTGCCAACTCCAATGTGTCTTTAGGCCAATTTTTGGGCTCCTGCTGCCAACTCCAGTGTCTCTTTAAGACAATGTTTGGGCTCCTGCTGCTGCTGGCAACTCCAGTGTCTCTTTCGGCCAGTTTTTGGGCTCCTGCTGCCAACTCCAGTGTGTGTCTTCAGGCCAATTTTTGGGCTCCTGCTGCCAACTCCAGGATGTCTTTCAGCCAATATTTGGGCTCCTGCTGCTGCCAGCTCCAGGGTGTGTTTTTCAGGCAATATAGGGGCCCCTCATAGTGATGCCACCTCAACTCTCTGTAATTGTGCCGCTCTGCGATTCTAATAGCGATGCCTCTGATCTGCATGTCATAATTATTTACAGTATTATTTAACTAACCCAGCACGCATCCTATGTGTGTTACAGCAAGGCAAAATGGTTTACATCCCTATTGAGGCTCTAGGAGGCTCAGAAATAGCCGTTTTTAATAGCGATTCGTCGCGAATAAATTTGGGTCGAAGCAATTTTTGTCGGAGAATTCGTCGAATCAGTCAAATCGAATTTTTCAAAATTTCGCTCATCTCTAGCGCCAGATGCTCTGTGATTAAAGTCTGTTTTTGAACACATATACACCAGTAACAAAGCGAAAACACATGGAATGACATTGTTTTAACAATGTGACAATAAAACTCTAGTGCCAGACCTGTAAATGACAATTCTGCATAAAAATATATAAAGTCAAAAAAGTTTCTAAAAGTGTTTGTTTGCAGCCAGAAGTCACACAATGATTAGAGCAAAAAAAACTTCAAACACGCTGTTTAAACACAAGCAAATGAATGCTCATTGAAATGTATAGGAGAGCGACAGTGAGTGAAAGGAAGCTAGAGCGCCGGTGCTATACGCTGAGGCTCCTGTAATAACACATCGGGACGCTACATGGCGTTGTTAGAGGCGCTCACCAGATTCGCTTTCATAAATGTGGTTTTGCGTACAGCGCCCGGCTTTCACCAGACGCAGCCTGCCGCTATGATATACCACCTGGCACTATCCCTTCTTAACTAACCTCCCTAGTCTATAAGCTCTAGAATCGGTGGTCTCCCTCCTTATGTGGAATTCTGATTTTGGATATTCCAACGTGTGAAACTCGAGATCGCCTGAAAAACTCACCATTTCCATGGTGGATATGCATGCCGTGGTGCCATCAACACTCACCTCTAAAGTCTTTTTTTTGGACGCAATTTTAGGAGCCATATGGAGGCTCTTTGAGAAGTTCACCTTATTTAAAATTAGCTTTCAATTCCAGAGTATACTTTTTCAAAATTGCTGTAAATTGTAAAAAAAAAAAGTGCTAATGGTGCTGTACAACCAACCCATCCTACATCTCCCTTCCTCTAAATATGTATTTTAAAGGGATTATAAGAAATAATGCTGATACTGTGACCATAATACGTATTTGTTGGCATATGTCAGAGCTTCTGTAGGGAAGCAGACAAGTTGCTAAACTTTTATTTGGGAAAGGAGTCCATGTGTCCTCTTGTAGGCAGCAAACTATAGGAGTCCATAAATGTTGAGTTGTCACAAAAAGTCTCCAGCTTTTCTCCCCATGATTCTGTTGCCCATAGCAACCAAAGGCTAGGAAGACATTTTGAGGCTAATTTAAGACTAGCACCACATATTGTCATATGAAGCAGCGCTAAGAGTGTCCGCAAGTGGTCGCTGCAAGCGCGCTGTGACCTAGCTTAGCAGCCGGACAAGTGACACTGTACTATCCTGTCCAGCAGTGATAAATGTATGTCTGTTGGGCGCTGTAGAAGCGATCTCCCTGATTCACTGCAGTGCGAATCGAGGTCAAAACAGCGAACAGTGAACAATAGGTAGCGCCAGTTAAATGCGTCCGGCACTGGGCGCTGGAGCCCATATTTAAGAAGAAACTACATACAACCAGCGTCAGCGCTCTAGCGTCAAGTGCCAGAAGCTATGTGCAAAAAGTCTGTTTCTAAATTCTAAGAACATGAGTCAGATCAGATCTGAGGGTAAAATCTGCCAATCCCTGTGTGTGACAGTTAGGTCTGGTAGTGGGCTAGTGACAGTTAGAAAGTTAGCAACAGTTAGTTGGAACTCCTAGTCTAGATAGACTGGTGGGCTAGACTCCTCCCTAGAGCTCATGGCTTTGGGTATCTGCATAGAAATTACAGGAACTTCTCATTTTGGTTGGTAACTTAACTAGTTAAATGTGTGTCTGTCCTCTCAGGTATCCAGAATATTCTGCACATGGCCTAGCATGTACCTATGTGGATACATTTGTTGGACTGTGAGGGGCCAGAGTTGTTTTGAGGTTGGGTATTAGCCTAAAGTTAACCAACCGCATATCATTATAATGGCTCTGCAGTCTAAAAGACTCCAGGGCTGGCTAATCAACCATCCTGATTTTGGATGCCTTCTTTGTGTGAGCCCCCGGTCGTCCCTGCATTCACTTAACTTTTTAGCATCCCCACGCTGATGCACTCCCGTGCCCAACCATTTATATAGACTGGGGCAGGAGTATGCCACAGACCGCACAGAGGTTTGAGAATGCAGCTGCTCCCGCTTTCTAATTCCAGGCTCTGTTCCAAACAGGGGACTATGACGGCACACAGCACTGATTAGATGAGGTCCCGTGATGGGGAATGTTGGGAAGTTACGTTTTAGGGGTGATCCAGGGGTTTTACAAATCAGGTTGTCCCAGGGGCAAGAATCAATAAAATTCATTTGGTCCATGTCCAGTTTGGAATGCCCTGCTGTGTTACACCATCTGGGATTCCCTGTATACTCATCTCCCCAGCCATTCCATAGAGCATGTGCAGACTCTCCGCCATTCAGGGCTCTATGCCTGGCTGGGTGCCAGAGCGCCCCTCAGCAAGGAGAAGCCAGGAATGCGTCCCGTGCATGTGCCATGGGAACACTGGCGAGGTAAGTATACTGGCATTTTCTAGGGATTCACAAAGCAGAGCTCCTTAAATCATAATGCCCTGGTGATATCTGGCTGATGAGGGTCTTGGTCCACTTTAAAATGTTTGCTGTTGAGCTGGGGTGGAAGCAGAACCCAGCAGAGATTATCGAAGCAAAGAACTAGGAACCCAGCTAGTGCTAGAGAATAGGCTGGTCAGCTGACTTAGGGACATGAGAATCTCCTCATCTTCCCAGTTCTGAACTAATGAAATCAGTGGCCAAAGCTGATTACTGGTTTTATCCAACAGTCTGAGTTGCTTTAGGAAAGCAAGCATATCTTTAGCGACCGCATTGGGACCCAAAAGGTTCTTCATCATTGTTGTTTCTCTGGTGCTCTCATTCCCTCATGCGCAGAAAAAGAAGCATAATTTGTCTTTGGCTGTTTTAGTCTTTAGTTGTTGGGTTGTATACAATTTATGACAGGACAAAGGTTACTGTATGAGCCATGATGGGGCCCAATTCAATGTTGGCACCAGGGCCCGCACACATTCAGATACAGTTGGATGCAAAATGTTTCTGCTGCATTGGGAAGTCTGCAGGATTTTGCCATAAACTTTGCAGTGAAACCAGTTGCTGCAGCAGTGTTGAGCGTGTCTAAGAGGCTGATTCATTAATAGCGACAGATAGCGACAGTTAGCGACTGTTGAGCGACTGTAGCGGTATTTTGACAGCGACCGCTAGTAGTCGCTGTGCTTGGCCATTGTTGGGTGGATGATAGCGACTCAGTCGGTGTGCCGTAATGTTGAATACAAGATGCTGAGTCGCTATTTGACAGGTTCGCTGTTGTATGGGAGCGCATGATAGCGACTGGACATAGCGACCGGCACCCACCATATTCATTAAAAAATCAGCCTTAAAAATTCCTAGCGCTGTGAAATGCATGTTTAAATCCCAGAGCGCAGTAGGCGATGTGTTAAAAGTAGTTTTTTAACCCCCTAACCAAAAATAAAAATGGAATGATTTTGAAATAATATTCAAACCTGAATAGTTTAAAATCAGACCTGTAATATCAATTCTGCAAAAAAAAAAAAAAAATTTTTTAAATCCCAAAAAAAATACATTTTCAAAGGAAGAAGTGTTCACAGATTTTTTTTTAAAATTTAAAAAAATATATATATATTAAAAAATAATTATTAATTAAAATACATTCTGCCACTGAAATGCATTGGAGAGCGCCAGGTAGCGAGAGGTCATACCTGTCGCTGTTCAAGGATGTTCGCTGGCGCTGTGGGATGAGGTTGGGATAATGATGAATGAGTTGCTAGGTGGCGCTATCTCAGTCGCTAAGCAGTATCGGCTTGATTGTGGAGGGGAGCCGGCGTTCTAGTTGCGGTACCTGGCTTTACTGGCCGGCTCCCCAGTCGCTATCTGTCGCTATCTGTCGCTATTCCTTGATAAATAAGGCCCTAAGTCTGCTAGCAGAACAGGGATGCTGCCCAAACCCCACACATGTGCCATAGGATCAAGTTGAGTGTACAGGGCGCCATGGAGGTTTCACAAAGCATTCCACTGTAGGACAAGACTTGGCTCTGTTTTTTGTCCACTTTCAATTGGGCCTAAAAATGAATAACGGAGTGCAAGTGGACTATAAAACCAAAATGTAGGAGCCCCACATCACATTAAAGTTAATATGCCAATCCTATCCCTGACACAAACATTAATATGCAAAGCATCAGCAGATCCTGTCCTCTGACAGAAACATTAATATGCAGAGCTCCAGTGGATCCTGTCCCCTGACACAAACTTTAAAGCAGCACAAATCCCTTTCCCTGTCCCCTAACACCCCCATCTACCCTCCCTGACCAAGTACCTCTGGAGATGGATGTGGTTCAGCAGTGCGGAAAACAGTTTTCTTTGAAAATCAGGTCACTGCCAAGCTGCCTGCTATGTCCTTGACTCTAAGAATGTGCTTGACTCTAAGAATGCTGGCTGACATGACCTAGCCCAATGGCCGCCTCTTCTGCCTCCTTGGGGCCCTTGGGGGTGCAAGGGGGGACCTACTTACCTGGTTACTTTCTGCTCATGATACCTGAATGGGGGTGCAGGAAAATGGCTTCTCTAAGTTGTCCTATTTAGACTTGGAGGATACAGCTTGACAATTCCAGGATACTTTGAGGTGGTGCAGAAAAGCATCTTGCACAGGGGCCTTGCCAGGGTGCTTGTGGGGTTTACCTTCCTGGAAACTTGAATACCTGTTCTGGGAACCTGAGTAGAGAGTGCGGAGGGATATACCAGGGTACTTGGGGGGGAGGGTCCTTTCCTTGGAACATGGGTACCTTTTCTGGGAACTCCTGTGCCAGGGAGTTTTAACATTGTCAAAGAAATTGGAGATGCACTTGGGAGACAAAAAGAGTGGGCATAGTGTGCATATCTTCCCCTGGGTGCTGCTATTTGTAATTGACTACCTCTATGACCATTATAGGGTGCTGGGGCACTGCTATTTAAAATTACCCCCCTCGATGGCCACTGAAGGGGTGTGGGCAACATTATTCAAAATCCCCACCCCTGTGACTGTTGTGGGGTTGCAGGGCCCGGCTATTCAATGTGGACTAAAATCCGGGACTTTCAGGATCCTTGGTTCTTGTTCCTAGGAAATTCTGCTTTGGGATGCACCAATGTGAGAACCCCCCCCAGATCACCCTAAATTTTTACTTTTCCATGACTCCCATGGCACATGAGTGGGCCCTCGTTCAATCAATGCCTTATGCTATGCATAATAATGCATGGTCGGAGAGTATAAAAGTAAAAATCAAGTGTGCAGGCGGACCACTCCTCTATACTGTAACATAAATATGCAGCATGCATGCGTGGTCTTATCCCCCACACTAACATATAAATTCCCCCTACCAATGTACACAGATCCCCAGTTAGAACTACAAGATTATTGGGAAAAGTGTGTGTGAATCTCCTAAAAACTTGTAGCCAACAAAATGGTAATGTTAATGCAGCCTTCATGTAAATTCCCTTCATCAGTCCTCAAATATAAATACATGGAGCGTGCATGGATCGCTTCTCATCTCCCCCATGGCATAAAGCAATAGTCTGGCATAGAGAAGCAGGATCAGCCACATCTCCCTGTGTAATCTATCTTTCTTGCCATCTGCCAGAATTTTTGTGCACTAAATTTTACTTATCCTTTTAGTTGTAGTTTGAGGCCTCTGACCACCTCAATCCCAGCTGATGATTTCCACCATTAATCAGCATGATTCAAGAGTCCGCCTGGCTTGGTAAGGTAAGTGTGGAGGAGGTGGCTTGCACACATGGGTTTTAGTGATTATTAGTGATGAGCGAGTAGTATTCGACCGAGCCGGTATTCGATCGAATACTACGCTGTTCGTCATACTCGATTTCGATCGAGTACAGCGGCGATGGCGCACTCACAATTCGTTTCCCCTCCCACCTTCCCTGGCGCGTTTTTTACACCAATCACCATGCAGGGGGGGTGGGACAGGTCCTGGGAGGACGCTGGCATCGCGAAAACGGCGTCTACACGCATTGGCTGGAAAAACCATGTGACCTCGAATATACAAAACTCAGCACTTCCTCTTCGTCAGCATTAGCAGCTTGAACTTAGTGAGGGACAGACGCTCACAGCAGGGAAAGACAGGCTGTCGCTGGCAGGGCCCCAGAAGCTCGGAATATCGCTTTTACCACCATCTATACCAGCTACCAGAAGACAAGACAGTCCTTAAGAGCCCTTATTAGGGCTGCTACGCTGAACAGTATATAGCTCATTTTCTATTTAGTCAGGCAGGGCCCCAGAAGCTCAGAATATACCTTTTACCACCAGCTACCAGAAGACAAGACAGTCCTTAATAGCCCTTATTAGGGCTGCTACGCTGAACAGTATATAGCTCATTTTCTATTTAGTCAGGCAGGGCCCCAGAAGCTCAGAATATACCTTTTACCACCATATATACCAGCTACCAGAAGACAAGACAGTCCTTAAGAGCCCTTATTAGGGCTGCTACGCTGAACAGTATATAGCTCATTTTCTATTTAGTCAGGCAGGGCCCCAGAAGCTCAGAATATACCTTTTACCACCATATATACCAGCTACCAGAAGACAAGACAGTCCTTAATAGCCCTTATTAGGGCTGCTACGCTGAACAGTATATAGCTCATTTTCTATTTAGTCAGGCAGGGCCCCAGAAGCTCAGAATATACCTTTTACCACCATATATACCAGCTACCAGAAGACAAGACAGTCCTTAATAGCCCTTATTAGGGCTGCTACGCCGAACAGTATATAGCTCATTTTCTATTTAGTCAGGCAGGGCCCCAGAAGCTCAGAATATACCTTTTACCACCATATATACCAGCTACCAGAAGACAAGACAGTCCTTAATAGCCCTTATTAGGGCTGCTACGCTGAACAGTATATAGCTCATTTTCTATTTAGTCAGGCAGGGCCCCAGAAGCTCAGAATATACCTTTTACCACCATATATACCAGCTACCAGAAGACAAGACAGTCCTTAATCCCTTATTAGTGCTGCTATGTTGAACAGTATATAGCTCATTTTCTATTTAGTCAGGCAGGGCCCCAGAAGCTCAGAATATACCTTTTACCACCATATATACCAGCTACCAGAAGACAAGACAGTCCTTAAGAGCCCTTATTAGGGCTGCTACGCTGAACAGTATATAGCTCATTTTCTATTTAGTCAGGCAGGGCCCCAGAAGCTCAGAATATACCTTTTACCACCATATATACCAGCTACCAGAAGACAAGACAGTCCTTAATAGCCCTTATTAGGGCTGCTACGCTGAACAGTATATAGCTCATTTTCTATTTAGTCAGGCAGGGCCCCAGAAGCTCAGAATATACTTTTTACCACCATATATACCAGCTACCAGAAGACAAGACAGTCCTTAATCCCTTATTAGTGCTGCTATGTTGAACAGTATATAGCTCATATTCTATGTAGTCAGGCAGGGCCCCAGAAGCTCAGAATATACCTTTTACCACCATATATACCAGCTACCAGAAGACAAGACAGTCCTTAAGAGCCCTTATTAGGGCTGCTACGCTGAACAGTATATAGCTCATTTTCTATTTAGTCAGGCAGGGCCCCAGAAGCTCAGAATATAGCTTTTACCACCATATATACCAGCTACCAGAAGACAAGAGAGTCCTTAAGAGCCCTTATTAGGGCTGCTACGCTGAACAGTATATAGCTCATATTCTATGTAGTCAGGCAGGGCCCCAGAAGCTCAGAATATAGCTTTTACCACCATATATACCAGCTACCAGAAGACAAGAGAGTCCTTAAGAGCCCTTATTAGGGCTGCTACGCTGAACAGTATATAGCTCATATTCTATGTAGGCAGGCAGGGCCCCAGAAGCTCAGAATATAGCTTTTACCACCATATATACCAGCTACCAGAAGACAAGAGAGTCCTTGAGAGCCCTTATTAGGGCTGCTACGCTGAACAGTATATAGCTCATTTTCTATTTAGTCAGGCAGGGCCCCAGAAGCTCAGAATATACCTTTTACCACCATATATACCAGCTACCAGAAGACAAGACAGTCCTTAATCCCTTATTAGTGCTGCTATGTTGAACAGTATATAGCTCATTTTCTATTTAGTCAGGCAGGGCCCCAGAAGCTCAGAATATACCTTTTACCACCATATATACCAGCTACCAGAAGACAAGACAGTCCTTAATAGCCCTTATTAGGGCTGCTACGCTGAACAGTATATAGCTCATTTTCTATTTAGTCAGGCAGGGCCCCAGAAGCTCAGAATATACCTTTTACCACCATATATACCAGCTACCAGAAGACAAGACAGTCCTTAATCCCTTATTAGTGCTGCTATGTTGAACAGTATATAGCTCATTTTCTATTTAGTCAGGCAGGGCCCCAGAAGCTCAGAATATACCTTTTACCACCATATATACCAGCTACCAGAAGACAAGACAGTCCTTAAGAGCCCTTATTAGGGCTGCTACGCTGAACAGTATATAGCTCATTTTCTATTTAGTCAGGCAGGGCCCCAGAAGCTCAGAATATACCTTTTACCACCATATATACCAGCTACCAGAAGACAAGACAGTCCTTAAGAGCCCTTATTAGGGCTGCTACGCTGAACTGTATATAGCTCATTTTCTATTTAGTCAGGCAGGGCCCCAGAAGCTCAGAATATACCTTTTACCACCATATATACCAGCTACCAGAAGACAAGACAGTCCTTAATCCCTTATTAGTGCTGCTATGTTGAACAGTATATAGCTCATTTTCTATTTAGTCAGGCAGGGCCCCAGAAGCTCAGAATATACCTTTTACCACCATATATACCAGCTACCAGAAGACAAGACAGTCCTTAAGAGCCCTTATTAGGGCTGCTACGCTGAACAGTATATAGCTCATTTTCTATTTAGTCAGGCAGGGCCCCAGAAGCTCAGAATATACCTTTTACCACCATATATACCAGCTACCAGAAGACAAGACAGTCCTTAAGAGCCCTTATTAGGGCTGCTACGCTGAACAGTATATAGCTCATTTTCTATTTAGTCAGGCAGGGCCCCAGAAGCTCAGAATATACCTTTTACCACCATATATACCAGCTACCAGAAGACAAGACAGTCCTTAATAGCCCTTATTAGGGCTGCTACGCTGAACAGTATATAGCTCATTTTCTATTTAGTCAGGCAGGGCCCCAGAAGCTCAGAATATACCTTTTACCACCATATATACCAGCTACCAGAAGACAAGACAGTCCTTAATAGCCCTTATTAGGGCTGCTACGCCGAACAGTATATAGCTCATTTTCTATTTAGTCAGGCAGGGCCCCAGAAGCTCAGAATATACCTTTTACCACCATATATACCAGCTACCAGAAGACAAGACAGTCCTTAATAGCCCTTATTAGGGCTGCTACGCTGAACAGTATATAGCTCATTTTCTATTTAGTCAGGCAGGGCCCCAGAAGCTCAGAATATACCTTTTACCACCATATATACCAGCTACCAGAAGACAAGACAGTCCTTAATCCCTTATTAGTGCTGCTATGTTGAACAGTATATAGCTCATTTTCTATTTAGTCAGGCAGGGCCCCAGAAGCTCAGAATATACCTTTTACCACCATATATACCAGCTACCAGAAGACAAGACAGTCCTTAAGAGCCCTTATTAGGGCTGCTACGCTGAACAGTATATAGCTCATTTTCTATTTAGTCAGGCAGGGCCCCAGAAGCTCAGAATATACCTTTTACCACCATATATACCAGCTACCAGAAGACAAGACAGTCCTTAATAGCCCTTATTAGGGCTGCTACGCTGAACAGTATATAGCTCATTTTCTATTTAGTCAGGCAGGGCCCCAGAAGCTCAGAATATACTTTTTACCACCATATATACCAGCTACCAGAAGACAAGACAGTCCTTAATCCCTTATTAGTGCTGCTATGTTGAACAGTATATAGCTCATATTCTATGTAGTCAGGCAGGGCCCCAGAAGCTCAGAATATACCTTTTACCACCATATATACCAGCTACCAGAAGACAAGACAGTCCTTAAGAGCCCTTATTAGGGCTGCTACGCTGAACAGTATATAGCTCATTTTCTATTTAGTCAGGCAGGGCCCCAGAAGCTCAGAATATAGCTTTTACCACCATATATACCAGCTACCAGAAGACAAGAGAGTCCTTAAGAGCCCTTATTAGGGCTGCTACGCTGAACAGTATATAGCTCATATTCTATGTAGTCAGGCAGGGCCCCAGAAGCTCAGAATATAGCTTTTACCACCATATATACCAGCTACCAGAAGACAAGAGAGTCCTTAAGAGCCCTTATTAGGGCTGCTACGCTGAACAGTATATAGCTCATATTCTATGTAGGCAGGCAGGGCCCCAGAAGCTCAGAATATAGCTTTTACCACCATATATACCAGCTACCAGAAGACAAGAGAGTCCTTGAGAGCCCTTATTAGGGCTGCTACGCTGAACAGTATATAGCTCATTTTCTATTTAGTCAGGCAGGGCCCCAGAAGCTCAGAATATACCTTTTACCACCATATATACCAGCTACCAGAAGACAAGACAGTCCTTAATCCCTTATTAGTGCTGCTATGTTGAACAGTATATAGCTCATTTTCTATTTAGTCAGGCAGGGCCCCAGAAGCTCAGAATATACCTTTTACCACCATATATACCAGCTACCAGAAGACAAGACAGTCCTTAATAGCCCTTATTAGGGCTGCTACGCTGAACAGTATATAGCTCATTTTCTATTTAGTCAGGCAGGGCCCCAGAAGCTCAGAATATACCTTTTACCACCATATATACCAGCTACCAGAAGACAAGACAGTCCTTAATCCCTTATTAGTGCTGCTATGTTGAACAGTATATAGCTCATTTTCTATTTAGTCAGGCAGGGCCCCAGAAGCTCAGAATATACCTTTTACCACCATATATACCAGCTACCAGAAGACAAGACAGTCCTTAAGAGCCCTTATTAGGGCTGCTACGCTGAACAGTATATAGCTCATTTTCTATTTAGTCAGGCAGGGCCCCAGAAGCTCAGAATATACCTTTTACCACCATATATACCAGCTACCAGAAGACAAGACAGTCCTTAAGAGCCCTTATTAGGGCTGCTACGCTGAACTGTATATAGCTCATTTTCTATTTAGTCAGGCAGGGCCCCAGAAGCTCAGAATATACCTTTTACCACCATATATACCAGCTACCAGAAGACAAGACAGTCCTTAATCCCTTATTAGTGCTGCTATGTTGAACAGTATATAGCTCATTTTCTATTTAGTCAGGCAGGGCCCCAGAAGCTCAGAATATACCTTTTACCACCATATATACCAGCTACCAGAAGACAAGACAGTCCTTAAGAGCCCTTATTAGGGCTGCTACGCTGAACAGTATATAGCTCATTTTCTATTTAGTCAGGCAGGGCCCCAGAAGCTCAGAATATACCTTTTACCACCATATATACCAGCTACCAGAAGACAAGACAGTCCTTAATAGCCCTTATTAGGGCTGCTACGCTGAACAGTATATAGCTCATTTTCTATTTAGTCAGGCAGGGCCCCAGAAGCTCAGAATATACCTTTTACCACCATATATACCAGCTACCAGAAGACAAGACAGTCCTTAATCCCTTATTAGTGCTGCTATGTTGAACAGTATATAGCTCATTTTCTATTTAGTCAGGCAGGGCCCCAGAAGCTCAGAATATACCTTTTACCACCATATATACCAGCTACCAGAAGACAAGACAGTCCTTAATCCCTTATTAGTGCTGCTATGTTGAACAGTATATAGCTCATTTTCTATTTAGTCAGGCAGGGCCCCAGAAGCTCAGAATATACCTTTTACCACCATATATACCAGCTACCAGAAGACAAGACAGTCCTTAAGAGCCCTTATTAGGGCTGCTACGCTGAACAGTATATAGCTCATTTTCTATTTAGTCAGGCAGGGCCCCAGAAGCTCAGAATATACCTTTTACCACCATATATACCAGCTACCAGAAGACAAGACAGTCCTTAATCCCTTATTAGTGCTGCTATGTTGAACAGTATATAGCTCATTTTCTATTTAGTCAGGCAGGGCCCCAGAAGCTCAGAATATACCTTTTACCACCATATATATCAGCTACCAGAAGACAAGACAGTCCTTAAGAGCCCTTATTAGGGCTGCTACGCTGAACAGTATATAGCTCATTTTCTATTTAGTCAGGCAGGGCCCCAGAAGCTCAGAATATACCTTTTACCACCATATATACCAGCTACCAGAAGACAAGACAGTCCTTAATAGCCCTTATTAGGGCTGCTACGCTGAACAGTATATAGCTCATTTTCTATTTAGTCAGGCAGGGCCCCAGAAGCTCAGAATATACCTTTTACCACCATATATACCAGCTACCAGAAGACAAGACAGTCCTTAATCCCTTATTAGTGCTGCTATGTTGAACAGTATATAGCTCATATTCTATGTAGTCAGGCAGGGCCCCAGAAGCTCAGAATATACCTTTTACCACCATATATACCAGCTACCAGAAGACAAGACAGTCCTTAAGAGCCCTTATTAGGGCTGCTACGCTGAACAGTATATAGCTCATTTTCTATTTAGTCAGGCAGGGCCCCAGAAGCTCAGAATATAGCTTTTACCACCATATATACCAGCTACCAGAAGACAAGAGAGTCCTTAAGAGCCCTTATTAGGGCTGCTACGCTGAACAGTATATAGCTCATATTCTATGTAGTCAGGCAGGGCCCCAGAAGCTCAGAATATAGCTTTTACCACCATATATACCAGCTACCAGAAGACAAGAGAGTCCTTAAGAGCCCTTATTAGGGCTGCTACGCTGAACAGTATATAGCTCATATTCTATGTAGGCAGGCAGGGCCCCAGAAGCTCAGAATATAGCTTTTACCACCATATATACCAGCTACCAGAAGACAAGAGAGTCCTTGAGAGCCCTTATTAGGGCTGCTACGCTGAACAGTATATAGCTCATTTTCTATTTAGTCAGGCAGGGCCCCAGAAGCTCAGAATATACCTTTTACCACCATATATACCAGCTACCAGAAGACAAGACAGTCCTTAAGAGCCCTTATTAGGGCTGCTACGCTGAACAGTATATAGCTCATTTTCTATTTAGTCAGGCAGGGCCCCAGAAGCTCAGAATATACCTTTTACCACCATATATACCAGCTACCAGAAGACAAGACAGTCCTTAATAGCCCTTATTAGGGCTGCTACGCTGAACAGTATATAGCTCATTTTCTATTTAGTCAGGCAGGGCCCCAGAAGCTCAGAATATACCTTTTACCACCATATATACCAGCTACCAGAAGACAAGACAGTCCTTAATCCCTTATTAGTGCTGCTATGTTGAACAGTATATAGCTCATTTTCAATTTAGTCAGGCAGGGCCCCAGAAGCTCAGAATATACCTTTTACCACCATATATACCAGCTACCAGAAGACAAGACAGTCCTTAATCCCTTATTAGTGCTGCTATGTTGAACAGTATATAGCTCATTTTCTATTTAGTCAGGCAGGGCCCCAGAAGCTCAGAATATACCTTTTACCACCATATATACCAGCTACCAGAAGACAAGACAGTCCTTAAGAGCCCTTATTAGGGCTGCTACGCTGAACTGTATATAGCTCATTTTCTATTTAGTCAGGCAGGGCCCCAGAAGCTCAGAATATACCTTTTACCACCATATATACCAGCTACCAGAAGACAAGACAGTCCTTAATCCCTTATTAGTGCTGCTATGTTGAACAGTATATAGCTCATTTTCTATTTAGTCAGGCAGGGCCCCAGAAGCTCAGAATATACCTTTTACCACCATATATATCAGCTACCAGAAGACAAGACAGTCCTTAAGAGCCCTTATTAGGGCTGCTACGCTGAACAGTATATAGCTCATTTTCTATTTAGTCAGGCAGGGCCCCAGAAGCTCAGAATATACCTTTTACCACCATATATACCAGCTACCAGAAGACAAGACAGTCCTTAATAGCCCTTATTAGGGCTGCTACGCTGAACAGTATATAGCTCATTTTCTATTTAGTCAGGCAGGGCCCCAGAAGCTCAGAATATACCTTTTACCACCATATATACCAGCTACCAGAAGACAAGACAGTCCTTAATCCCTTATTAGTGCTGCTATGTTGAACAGTATATAGCTCATTTTCTATTTAGTCAGGCAGGGCCCCAGAAGCTCAGAATATACCTTTTACCACCATATATACCAGCTACCAGAAGACAAGACAGTCCTTAATCCCTTATTAGTGCTGCTATGTTGAACAGTATATAGCTCATTTTCTATTTAGTCAGGCAGGGCCCCAGAAGCTCAGAATATACCTTTTACAACCATATATACCAGCTACCAGAAGACAAGACAGTCCTTAAGAGCCCTTATTAGGGCTGCTACGCTGAACAGTATATAGCTCATTTTCTATTTAGTCAGGCAGGGCCCCAGAAGCTCAGAATATACCTTTTACCACCATATATACCAGCTACCAGAAGACAAGACAGTCCTTAATCCCTTATTAGTGCTGCTATGTTGAACAGTATATAGCTCATTTTCTATTTAGTCAGGCAGGGCCCCAGAAGCTCAGAATATACCTTTTACCACCATATATATCAGCTACCAGAAGACAAGACAGTCCTTAAGAGCCCTTATTAGGGCTGCTACGCTGAACAGTATATAGCTCATTTTCTATTTAGTCAGGCAGGGCCCCAGAAGCTCAGAATATACCTTTTACCACCATATATACCAGCTACCAGAAGACAAGACAGTCCTTAATAGCCCTTATTAGGGCTGCTACGCTGAACAGTATATAGCTCATTTTCTATTTAGTCAGGCAGGGCCCCAGAAGCTCAGAATATACCTTTTACCACCATATATACCAGCTACCAGAAGACAAGACAGTCCTTAATCCCTTATTAGTGCTGCTATGTTGAACAGTATATAGCTCATATTCTATGTAGTCAGGCAGGGCCCCAGAAGCTCAGAATATACCTTTTACCACCATATATACCAGCTACCAGAAGACAAGACAGTCCTTAAGAGCCCTTATTAGGGCTGCTACGCTGAACAGTATATAGCTCATTTTCTATTTAGTCAGGCAGGGCCCCAGAAGCTCAGAATATAGCTTTTACCACCATATATACCAGCTACCAGAAGACAAGAGAGTCCTTAAGAGCCCTTATTAGGGCTGCTACGCTGAACAGTATATAGCTCATATTCTATGTAGTCAGGCAGGGCCCCAGAAGCTCAGAATATAGCTTTTACCACCATATATACCAGCTACCAGAAGACAAGAGAGTCCTTAAGAGCCCTTATTAGGGCTGCTACGCTGAACAGTATATAGCTCATATTCTATGTAGGCAGGCAGGGCCCCAGAAGCTCAGAATATAGCTTTTACCACCATATATACCAGCTACCAGAAGACAAGAGAGTCCTTGAGAGCCCTTATTAGGGCTGCTACGCTGAACAGTATATAGCTCATTTTCTATTTAGTCAGGCAGGGCCCCAGAAGCTCAGAATATACCTTTTACCACCATATATACCAGCTACCAGAAGACAAGACAGTCCTTAAGAGCCCTTATTAGGGCTGCTACGCTGAACAGTATATAGCTCATTTTCTATTTAGTCAGGCAGGGCCCCAGAAGCTCAGAATATACCTTTTACCACCATATATACCAGCTACCAGAAGACAAGACAGTCCTTAATAGCCCTTATTAGGGCTGCTACGCTGAACAGTATATAGCTCATTTTCTATTTAGTCAGGCAGGGCCCCAGAAGCTCAGAATATACCTTTTACCACCATATATACCAGCTACCAGAAGACAAGACAGTCCTTAATCCCTTATTAGTGCTGCTATGTTGAACAGTATATAGCTCATTTTCAATTTAGTCAGGCAGGGCCCCAGAAGCTCAGAATATACCTTTTACCACCATATATACCAGCTACCAGAAGACAAGACAGTCCTTAATCCCTTATTAGTGCTGCTATGTTGAACAGTATATAGCTCATTTTCTATTTAGTCAGGCAGGGCCCCAGAAGCTCAGAATATACCTTTTACCACCATATATACCAGCTACCAGAAGACAAGACAGTCCTTAAGAGCCCTTATTAGGGCTGCTACGCTGAACTGTATATAGCTCATTTTCTATTTAGTCAGGCAGGGCCCCAGAAGCTCAGAATATACCTTTTACCACCATATATACCAGCTACCAGAAGACAAGACAGTCCTTAATCCCTTATTAGTGCTGCTATGTTGAACAGTATATAGCTCATTTTCTATTTAGTCAGGCAGGGCCCCAGAAGCTCAGAATATACCTTTTACCACCATATATATCAGCTACCAGAAGACAAGACAGTCCTTAAGAGCCCTTATTAGGGCTGCTACGCTGAACAGTATATAGCTCATTTTCTATTTAGTCAGGCAGGGCCCCAGAAGCTCAGAATATACCTTTTACCACCATATATACCAGCTACCAGAAGACAAGACAGTCCTTAATAGCCCTTATTAGGGCTGCTACGCTGAACAGTATATAGCTCATTTTCTATTTAGTCAGGCAGGGCCCCAGAAGCTCAGAATATACCTTTTACCACCATATATACCAGCTACCAGAAGACAAGACAGTCCTTAATCCCTTATTAGTGCTGCTATGTTGAACAGTATATAGCTCATTTTCTATTTAGTCAGGCAGGGCCCCAGAAGCTCAGAATATACCTTTTACCACCATATATACCAGCTACCAGAAGACAAGACAGTCCTTAATCCCTTATTAGTGCTGCTATGTTGAACAGTATATAGCTCATTTTCTATTTAGTCAGGCAGGGCCCCAGAAGCTCAGAATATACCTTTTACCACCATATATACCAGCTACCAGAAGACAAGACAGTCCTTAAGAGCCCTTATTAGGGCTGCTACGCTGAACAGTATATAGCTCATTTTCTATTTAGTCAGGCAGGGCCCCAGAAGCTCAGAATATACCTTTTACCACCATATATACCAGATACCAGAAGACAAGACAGTCCTTAAGAGCCCTTATTAGGGCTGCTACGCTGAACAGTATATAGCTCATTTTCTATTTAATCAGGCAGGGCCCCAGAAGCTCAGAATATACCTTTTACCACCATATATACCAGCTACCAGAAGACAAGACAGTCCTTAATCCCTTATTAGTGCTGCTATGTTGAACAGTATATAGCTCATTTTCTATTTAGTCAGGCAGGGCCCCAGAAGCTCAGAATATACCTTTTACCACCATATATACCAGCTACCAGAAGACAAGACAGTCCTTAATCCCTTATTAGTGCTGCTATGTTGAACAGTATATAGCTCATTTTCTATTTAGTCAGGCAGGGCCCCAGAAGCTCAGAATATACCTTTTACCACCATATATACCAGCTACCAGAAGACAAGACAGTCCTTAAGAGCCCTTATTAGGGCTGCTACGCTGAACAGTATATAGCTCATTTTCTATTTAGTCAGGCAGGGCCCCAGAAGCTCAGAATATACCTTTTACCACCATATATACCAGCTACCAGAAGACAAGACAGTCCTTAATAGCCCTTATTAGGGCTGCTACGCTGAACAGTATATAGCTCATTTTCTATTTAGTCAGGCAGGGCCCCAGAAGCTCAGAATATACCTTTTACCACCATATATACCAGCTACCAGAAGACAAGACAGTCCTTAATCCCTTATTAGTGCTGCTATGTTGAACAGTATATAGCTCATTTTCTATTTAGTCAGGCAGGGCCCCAGAAGCTCAGAATATACCTTTTACCACCATATATACCAGCTACCAGAAGACAAGACAGTCCTTAATCCCTTATTAGTGCTGCTATGTTGAACAGTATATAGCTCATTTTCTATTTAGTCAGGCAGGGCCCCAGAAGCTCAGAATATACCTTTTACCACCATATATACCAGCTACCAGAAGACAAGACAGTCCTTAAGAGCCCTTATTAGGGCTGCTACGCTGAACAGTATATAGCTCATTTTCTATTTAGTCAGGCAGGGCCCCAGAAGCTCAGAATATAGCTTTTACCACCATATATACCAGCTACCAGAAGACAAGACAGTCCTTAAGAGCCCTTATTAGGGCTGCTACGCTGAACAGTATATAGCTCATTTTCTATTTAGTCAGGCAGGGCCCCAGAAGCTCAGAATATACCTTTTACCACCATATATACCAGCTACCAGAAGACAAGACAGTCCTTAATCCCTTATTAGTGCTGCTATGTTGAACAGTATATAGCTCATTTTCTATTTAGTCAGGCAGGGCCCCAGAAGCTCAGAATATACCTTTTACCACCATATATACCAGCTACCAGAAGACAAGACAGTCCTTAATCCCTTATTAGTGCTGCTATGTTGAACAGTATATAGCTCATTTTCTATTTAGTCAGGCAGGGCCCCAGAAGCTCAGAATATACCTTTTACCACCATATATACCAGCTACCAGAAGACAAGACAGTCCTTAAGAGCCCTTATTAGGGCTGCTACGCTGAACAGTATATAGCTCATTTTCTATTTAGTCAGGCAGGGCCCCAGAAGCTCAGAATATAGCTTTTACCACCATATATACCAGCTACCAGAAGACAAGAGAGTCCTTAAGAGCCCTTATTAGGGCTGCTACGTTGAACAGTATATAGCTCATATTCTATGTAGTCAGGCAGGGCCCCAGAAGCTCAGAATATAGCTTTTACCACCATATATACCAGCTACCAGAAGACAAGAGAGTCATTGAGAGCCCTTATTAGTGCTGCTACGTTGAACAGTATATAGCTCATATTCTATGTAGTCAGGCAGGGCCCCAGAAGCTCAGAATATACCTTTTACCACCATATATACCAGCTACCAGAAGACAAGACAGTCCTTAATCCCTTATTAGTGCTGCTATGTTGAACAGTATATAGCTCATTTTCTATTTAGTCAGGCAGGGCCCCAGAAGCTCAGAATATAGCTTTTACCACCATATATACCAGCTACCAGAAAACAAGAGAGTCATTAAGAGCCCTTATTAGGGCTACTATGCTGAACAGTATATAGCTCATTCTAGCTATATACACACTGCACACAACGGCTGCTTTAGTGAGGGGTAGCTGCTGCTGCTGGAATAGGGACAGAAAGACTTCAGTGGTGTATTAGCACCTATATACAAAACTATATACACTCTGCTCAAAACGGCTGCTTTAGTGAGGGGTAGCTGCTGATGCTGGAATAGGGACAGAAAGACTTCAGTGGTGTATTAGCACCTATATACAAAACTATATTTTGCACTACTGTTTTGTGTCCTCTGTGCCAACAAAACCTTGTTATATACCCGGTGCGTATAGGCACCATTTCACCTTCTGGCAGTATACGGCTGTATAGCCAGGTGTTTTTCTTAAAAATATATTTATATTTGGCACTACTGTTTTGTGTCCTCTGTGCCAACAAAACCTTGTTATATACCCGGTGCGTATAGGCACCATTTCACCTTCTGGCAGTATACGGCTGTATAGCCAGGTGTTTTTCTTAAAAATATATTTATATTTGGCACTACTGTTTTGTGTCTCCTTTACCAACAAAACCTTGTTATATACCCGGTGCGTATATAGGCACCATTTCACCTTCTGGCAGTATACGGCTGTATAGCCAGGTGTTTTTCTTAAAAATATTTTTATATTTGGCACTACTGTTTTGTGTCCTCTTTACCAACAAAACCTTGTTATGTACCCGGTGCGTATATAGGCACCATTTCACCTTCTGGCAGTATACGGCTGTATAGCCAGGTGTTTTTCTTAAAAATATTTTTATATTTGGCACTACTGTTTTGTGTCCTCTTTACCAACAAAACCTTGTTATATACCCGGTGCGTATATAGGCACCATTTCACCTTCTGGCAGTATACGGCTGTATAGCCAGGTGTTTTTCTTAAAAATATTTTTATATTTGGCACTACTGTTTTGTGTCCTCTTTACCAACAAAACCTTGTTATATACCCGGTGCGTATATAGGCACCATTTCACCTTCTGGCAGTATACGGCTGTATAGCCAGGTGTTTTTCTTAAAAATATTTTTATATTTGGCACTACTGTTTTGTGTCCTCTTTACCAACAAAACCTTGTTATATACCCGGTGCGTATATAGGCACCATTTCACCTTCTGGCAGTATACGGCTGTATAGCCAGGTGTTCTTAAAAATATATTTATATTTGGCACTACTGTTTTGTGTCCTCTGTGCCAACAAAACACTGTTTTATACACGGTGCGTATAGGCACCATTTCACCTTCTGGCAGTATACGGCTGTATAGCCAGGTGTTCTTCTTAAAAATATTTTTATATTTGGCATAACGCGTGGCCAAAAAAGTAAAACGTCTGAAATGCGGAGGGCTTGCGCAAAGGGACGTGGACGAGGACGGGGGCGCGGAAATGCTGGTGGGGGCACAAACCGCGTTGAAGCCAGTGGGGATACAATGCGTGCTGGTGAGGGGCAGCCAGCATTACGCTCATCCAGCTTCCCTGCCTTTATGGTACAGTTATGCGGGGGGCGGGGTACACCTCTGTTAAGGCCTGAGCAGCGTGAACAGGTGGTGCAATGGATGGCCGATAACGCTTCCAGTCACTTGTCCACCACCCAGTCATCCACACAGTCTCACTCTGACCCTCCTTCCTCCCAACCTGGCCAACAGAGTCAGCCCAACCTTGACCCCTCCCAGGACCTCTTTTCGGGTCCTTTTCCAGATGTGCTGCAAGAATCCCAGGAGCTAGCAGAGGAATTTGTTTGTAGTGATGCCCAAACACTTGAGTATCCGCCATCTGCTAGTGATGTGGACCCGGAACCAGCATCTGCTATCATGAGCGATGATGATGAGACGCAGTTGCCATCAAGGGAGGCTGTTGGAATGTCCAGTGGGCAGGAGGAGGAGCAGAGAGAGGAAGTGGAAGAGGAGGTGGTGGATGACGAAATGACCGACCCCACTTGGACAGGGGTGATGTCCAGCGGGGAAAGCAGTGGAGATGCGGTCTGCGCATCACCGAATAAGGCAGCAAGAGGCAGAGGACAGTCCAGAGGCAGAGGACAGTCCAGACAGAGAAGGCAGGCCACAGCCAGCAGGGCCGAAGCTCTTCCCGGCAGCAGGCAGTCGCGCGAAGCTCCCCCATCGAGGCCTCGTACTTCTGTGGTGTGGAGATTTTTTAACGTTTGCGCGGATGACAAACTGAGCGCGGTTTGCGCAATCTGCCACTCAAAACTGAGTAGGGGCTCTGAGAAGAGCAATCTGACCACCTCAGGCATGCACCGTCACTTGGAATTCAAGCACTGGGCTGAGTGGGAGAGAGCAAACGCAATACAACCTGCGCCCCGTCTTGCTGCCACTGCCTCTTCCCCTTTGTTGTGTGCTGCCACTGCGGTCCAGACCTCCAGCCAGGACACCTCCACATCTGCCTCTGCCTCGGCTACTTTG
This sequence comes from Gastrophryne carolinensis, assembly GCA_027917425.1. Lineage (NCBI taxonomy): Eukaryota > Metazoa > Chordata > Amphibia > Anura > Microhylidae > Gastrophryne > Gastrophryne carolinensis. The sequence goes on along the minus strand of CM051235.1, from coordinate 85,742,053 downwards.
GGTCCTTCTCCTTCAGCCCCACCTTCCCCCGCATCTTCGTCTGCACCTTCCATCTCTTCGTCCCATCAACTGTCCATCTCGCAGGCGTTCAACCGCAGGCGGAAGTACGCCTCCAGTCACCCCCAAGCCCAAGCCTTAACCTGCCTCATCTCCAAACTGCTGGCCCTGGAGATGTTGCCGTTTAGGCTTGTGGAGACGCAGGCCTTCCGCGACCTGATGGCGGCTGCCGCACCTCGCTATTCCGTCCCTAGCCGCCACTATTTTTCCCGGTGTGGCGTCCCCGCCCTGCACCAGCACGTGTAGCGAAACATCAGGCGGGCCCTGAGGTACGCAGTCAGCGCAAAGGTCCACTTGACCACCGACTCGTGGACAAGCGCTTGCGGCCAAGGACGCTACATCTCTTTGACGGCACACTGGGTGAATGTTGTGGAAGCGGGGACGGGGTCGCAAACAGGGACGGCCTACATACCACCCCCGCCCAAGATTGCCAGCACGGGTTCTGATAGACCCCCCTCCTCTTCCTCCTCCTCCTCCTCCTCCTCCTCTGCCTTAACATCGCCCTCAGCCCCTAGCTGGAAGCGTTGCAGCACTGGTGCGGGGAGACGTCAGCAGGCGGTGCTTAAGCTCATCAGCTTGGGCGACAGGAAGCACAGCGCCACAGAGGTGAGGCACGCCATATTGCAGCAGACAGAGATGTGGCTGTCGCCGCTGCAGCTAGGACCAGGCATGGTCGTGTGCGATAACGGCCGTAACCTGGTGGCGGCTCTGGAGCTTGCAGAACTCAATCACGTACCATGCCTGGCCCACGTTTTTAATTTGGTAGTACAAAAGTTTCTAAAGACTTACCCCAACCTGGCAGAGCTACTGGTCAAAGTGCGGCGCTTGTGCGCTCACTTTCGGAAGTCAACTGTAGCTGCTGCTAGCTTAAAAAAAATCCAGCAATGCCTCCATTTGCCTCAACATCGGCTGTTGTGCGACCTGCCCACTCGCTGGAATTCCACCTATTGCATGTTGGCCAGGGTGTGTGAGCAGCAGAAAGCATTGATGGAGTACCAGATGATGCATCCACGCGTGCCTCCAACTCAGCTCCCTCAGTTTGCCAACCACGAGTGGCCATGGATGGCAGACATATGCGATGTATTGCGTATCTTTGAGGAGTCCACTAAGAAGGTCAGCAGCGAGGACGCTATAGTGAGCGTAACCATCCCGCTCCTATGCGTCCTTAAAGAATCGCTCATCGCAATAAGGGAGAACGCATTGCACACAGAGGAGACGGGGGTAGGAGGAGACGCAACGCAGGTAGACAGTCAGACCACACTTTTGTCTGCTGCTCGGTGGCAGTTGCAGGAGGAGGAGGATGAGGAGGAGGAGGACAACGTGGAGGTGGCTGTGGAAGAGGATGCTGGCGGCGAGGGTAGCAGTCAGGCTGTGTGCGTCCCATTGGTTCAGCGCGGATGGGGCGGAGAGGAGGAGGAAGAGGAGGAAATGGAAAATGATCCTTCTGGTGGGGGCAGTGAGGTCATGCCTACTCAGAGTCTGGCACACATGGCTGACTTCATGCTGGGCTGCTTTTCCCGGGACATACGTGTTGCCCGGATATTGGAGAACAAACTATACTGGGTCTTCGCACTCCTGGACCCCCGGTATAAAGATAACTTCTCCTCTTTTATTCCGGTAGAGGAGAGGACGAATCGATTACTGGAATACCAGAGGGAACTCTTGCAGAACATGATGCAGATTTTCCCACCCAGCATCGCTGGCGGCAGAGAGGAGAGTGTCTCCCAGAGTCTGACAACATCGATCAGGCCCACAGCCACCAGGGGAACACTCTCCAAGGTGTGGGACACGTTCATGTCACCCCCTCGTGCAACTTCCATCACTGCGGGGCCCGCTATCAGCAGGAGGGACAAGTATCGGCGGATGTTGCGGGACTACCTGGCAGACCACCCCCCTGTCCTCCCCGATCCCTCGGCGACCTACACTTACTGGGTCTCCAAGTTGGACACGTGGCTGGAACTGTCCCTGTACGCCTTGGAGGTGCTTGCCTGCCCTGCCGCCAGCGTGCTATCAGAAAGGGTGCTCAGCGCAGCCGGGGGCATTATAACCGATAAGCGCAGCCGCCTGTCAAACGACAGTGCCGACAGGCTGACGCTAATCAAAATGAACAGCAAGTGGATTGACCCGGACTTTGCTTGTACAACAGTGGAAAGCAGCCAAGAGTGAAGTGCCATCTGTATGAAGTGCCATTTCCTCCTCCTCCTCCTCCTCCTTAACCGCCGTAGAATTGCTGTATTAATAAAAAAAAATTATGGCTCACCTCTTGGGCTTAATACAATCAATTTTTAAGAGGTCTCAGCTCGTGGGACTCCACACAATTTTTAAGAGGTCTCAGCTCTTGGAACTCCACACAATGTTTGAGAGGTCTCAGCTCTTGGGCCTCCACACAATTTTTAAAAGGTCTCAGCTCTTGGGCCTCCACACAATTTTTAAAAGGTCTCAGCTCTTGGGCCTCCACACAATTTTTAAAAGGTCTCAGCTCTTGGGCCTCCACACAATTTTTAAAAGGTCTCAGCTCTTGGGCCTCCACACAATTTTTAAAAGGTCTCAGCTCTTGGGCCTCCACACAATTTTTAAAAGGTCTCAGCTCTTGGGCCTCCACACAATTTTTAAAAGGTCTCAGCTCTTGGGCCTCCCCTACTGCTGGGGTGACACACTGTAACAAACCTCCTCCTGTAAGCTTCCCCTACTGCTGGGGTGACACACTGTAACAAACCTCCTCCTGTAAGCTTCCCTGACTGCAGGGGTGCCGCACTGTAACAAACCTCCTCCTGTAAGCTTCCCCTACTGCTGGGGTGACACACTGTAACAAACCTCCTCCTGTAAGCTTCCCTGACTGCTGGGGTGCCACACTGTAACAAACCTCCTCCTGTAAGCTTCCCTGACTGCTGGGGTGGCACACTGTAACAAACCTCCTCCTGTAAGCTTCCCCTACTGCTGGGGTGACACACTGTAACAAACCTCCTCCTGTAAGCTTCCCTGACTGCAGGGGTGACACACTGTAACAAACCTCCTCCTGTAAGCTTCCCTTACTGCTGGGGTGCCACACTGTAACAAACCTCCTCCTGTAAGCTTCCCTGACTGCTGGGGTGACACAATGTAACAAACCTCCTCCTGTAAGCTTCCCTGACTGCTGGGGTGACACACTGTAACAAACCTCCTCCTGTAAGCTTCCCCTACTGCTGGGGTAACACACTGTAACAAACCTCCTCCTGTAAGCTTCCCTGACTGCAGGGGTGACACACTGTAACAAACCTCCTCCTGTAAGCTTTCCTGACTGCTGGGGTGCCACACTGTAACAAACCTCCTCCTGTAAGCTTCCCTGACTGCTGGGGTGACACACTGTAACAAACCTCCTCCTGTAAGCTTCCCTTACTGCTGGGGTGACACACTGTAACAAACCTCCTCCTGTAAGCTTCCCTGACTGCTGGGGTGCCACACTGTAACAAACCTCCTCCTGTAAGCTTCCCTGACTGCTGGGGTGACACACTGTAACAAACCTCCTCCTGTAAGCTTCCCTTACTGCTGGGGTGACACACTGTAACAAACCTCCTCCTGTAAGCTTCCCTGACTGCAGGGGTGCCGCACTGTAACAAACATCCTCCTGTAAGCTTCCCCTACTGCTGGGGTGACACACTGTAACAAACCTCCTCCTGTAAGCTTCCCTGACTGCAGGGGTGACACACTGTAACAAACCTCCTCCTGTAAGCTTCCCTTACTGCTGGGGTGCCACACTGTAACAAACCTCCTCCTGTAAGCTTCCCTGACTGCAGGGGTGACACACTGTAACAAACCTCCTCCTGTAAGCTTCCCTGACTGCAGGGGTGCCACACTGTAACAAACCTCCTCCTGTAAGCTTCCCTGACTGCTGGGGTGACACAATGTAACAAACCTCCTCCTGTAAGCTTCCCTGACTGCTGGGGTGACACACTGTAACAAACCTCCTCCTGTAAGCTTCCCCTACTGCTGGGGTAACACACTGTAACAAACCTCCTCCTGTAAGCTTCCCTGACTGCTGGGGTGCCACACTGTAACAAACCTCCTCCTGTAAGCTTCCCTTACTGCTGGGGTGACACACTGTAACAAACCTCCTCCTGTAAGCTTCCCTGACTGCAGGGGTGCCACACTGTAACAAACATCCTCCTGTAAGCTTCCCCTACTGCTGGGGTGACACACTGTAACAAACCTCCTCCTGTAAGCTTCCCTGACTGCAGGGGTGACACACTGTAACAAACCTCCTCCTGTAAGCTTCCCTTACTGCTGGGGTGCCACACTGTAACAAACCTCCTCCTGTAAGCTTCCCTGACTGCAGGGGTGACACACTGTAACAAACCTCCTCCTGTAAGCTTCCCTTACTGCTGGGGTGCCACACTGTAACAAACCTCCTCCTGTAAGCTTCCCTGACTGCTGGGGTGACACACTGTAACAAACCTCCTCCTGTAAGCTTCCCCTACTGCTGGGGTAACACACTGTAACAAACCTCCTCCTTTAAGCTTCCCTTACTGCTGGGGTGACACAATGACACAAGAGGACATGTCTGACCACATCTCACACACACACACACACACACACAATGACAATTAGGGGTGGGGTCTATTTATTTTCCCCCTTGCCTATGCCATCTGTGGTTGTCATTAGGCAACGTGATTTTAAGGGGTGCAGAATTTTGTTCTTCTTTTTTGTACAGTTTGGCTTGGGGTCCATGGCAATGTAGAGGAAAGAAGGTTTCCTTGTCTTGTCTCACTTTACGTAGAAGTAATATTGTGTTTGGAGTGTATTGTTGAGAGGCTGTGATAGTGGCGTAATAGTGCGACTTGGGCGCGTTATATGCACCCAGACATGCTTCCCCTGCTGTCCCAGTTGCATTCCAGCAGTGTTGGCATCATTTTCTGATGTTTCAGGGTGGACTTGGTGACCTCCAAGTGGTCGAATTGAGATTTCCAAGTGTCGAGCATTTTTTTCCCATAGACTATAATGGGATTCGATATTCGGTCGAGTAGTCGAGTAACGCGGTCTATTCGAATCGAAATTCGAAATTTCGAATATTTCACTACTCGCTCATCTCTAGTGATTATGGGGTCAGAAGGTAAGCCAGTTACATTCAAGATCTCTTGAACAACTGATTGCTATCAAATTGGGGCACGCCGGCTGGTGTGGCATTTCCCGGCTGTCTGAAGCAGGGCATGCTCTCCCTGAAGTTGGAGAGCACGGAGAGCCACCCTGCCTGTATCCCTCGCTCCCCTGCTTTTGGACAGATCGGCTCTTAGGAGTGCAGTGCAGTCTCATCCACACCTGAGTGTTTCAGGAGCTGCACAGCCTTACTGGTCAGCCCCTGGGATCTATTCTCCATCTTCCCCTCAGTGTTCCCATTGGCCAGCCATCCTTTAAATAGTGTGTAGCCCTAATCTCATTGCCCTTTATAGCTAGCGTTGCTCAGGGTGTTACTGTGTTGTAATTGACCTGGCTTTGATCGACCATCCCAGCATGCTGCCCGAACCAACCATTTCCATGCCCGACCTTGAACTTCGCCTGACCCTCTTGGATACCACTTTACCTCTGGCCATCTGGCTTGACCTTCGGCTAGTGTTTGACTACTATGTTGCCTCATCACGGTGTGTAGACGCACCCTCAGACTGATCACCCATGTACCACCTTGGCCATAGTATACCCTCGTGTTCCTTCTAGCTTCACTGTATGCTGGCACCCTTTGCACTTAAGACCTGGGGGCAACCGTGTCTTGCAAGGCATATCGAGCATCCCGACAAATGGGGGCTTGACTATAGGCGAAAGTGGCAGCGTAGATTGGGGGTTGCCAGCTCATAGAAGGTGGAAGACTCACAGGGCATTACAGTAGTGCTCTCCCATCACAAAATATATATAAAGGAAAAATACATGGAGTACAAGATAATAGGAGGTGTCACCACAGCATCCAGTTACTATATACATTGGCTTTCACTTTAAAGTTTTGCAGTATTGTAGATGTGTTTTCCAGCGAGAGCCTGGGGCTGACAGTTTTACTTTGTGTTTTTCAGCCTGAGAAGGAGCAACCCTCCCTTTCAGAAGAAGACCTGTATAACGTCCAGGAGGAGGAGCCATGTCTGATACCTGTCCATCTGCCAGATGCTTCAAAACAGCCCAATGGCTTCCTAGATCTTTCTGACATGTAAGTAATACATCAGGTCAAACCTTGATTTCATTGGAAAAAATTGTGTGAGACACTGTCAGTTTCCTTCTTGTGGCAGTTAAATCGTTTGGAGATTTAACCTCACTCCCTGTTTGTCTGTCTGTGGTGACAAGACAGAATGTGTAACCCTTATTAAAACTTTGAGTAACTTTAGGCTCAGAAGGTTGGGGTCTATGATTTCATTTGGTTAATCTAGTCACAGCATCTTAGACATGCCATTTTTACCAGTCCTTCAGAGAAAGCTGTTCCATATCACAGTCAAAGATGGAGGTTCCTATCTTGTTTCAGAGGATTTAAATGCAGCACGGTAAGTGTGCCTCTTATTAGACCTCTATACTGCATTGTATCTGCATGATTGAAAGTAGCATTGGAGAATGTGGGATTGTTGTGGGATACTGGTTACCTTGTTGTGGACACAATGCAGATATTAAAACTTATTTATAAACCCTAACTCCTCAATTCTCTGAACTGTCCAATTACTGTGACTCTCTTTCCTGTCTGTATCATATTCTTTCTGCTCAGGCCGTCATCAGCGCTTTAAATGCCTGCAAGAATACCAGACCCAACAATAGACCTGAACAGCCCTCTTGCCACCTGGGCCTGCGTAGGAGGTTAGTTTCTCCCCCGTAATCTCTGCTGTCATCGGCCACCATCTTTGTACACTATTGTTTCTCTTCTACTTTTAGTTGCAGTTTTGGAACTATGGCCACCCCAGCCACAGCTGATGATTTCCACTACTGGACCTACCCGGCTAAATTCTCTCCAGAATATCTGAAATGGATCAGCATGATTCAAGAGTCCACCAGGCTTTGTAAAGTAAGTGTGAGTGTATGGAAGGTAGCTCAATTCCAGCTCTTTTGTGCTCCTGATTGCTAAGAGATTTGGGCCAGGATTCCAGGATTATTGTGAGAAAATTTGCCAGCCAATCACAGCAGCTGTCCCAAAACTTTTAGATTTGCAAGGTCAATTAACAGCTGAAACCTGAATAGAGTGGGCTCTGGAATCTTTTGCATCAGTCTGGGAGATGTCTCATGCAGTGTTTTACCACACAGTTTCAAAATATAAAGTAAAAACGCCTTATATATATAATGGAGAGGTGTCACCACAGCATCCAATGAAACGCTAGCTTTACACATGACATAAAAATATATGGGGGTAGGGGACACAATTTGGTTTGTAAGGGCTGTACCAACTGTAAATTTCAGTGCGGTGGGGGGTTACCTCACTTCTGGTGTGCCTGACAGAAGGAAAATGGAGAGATAAGCGAACTTTTCAAAAGTTTGACTCGTCTGTTCACCAAACTTTTCCTAAAAACTTCAGTTCAATCTAGTCCGGGCCAAACTTCATGTGAAACGCATGGGAAACAATGCCCGATGGCAAAAGGCCTCAACATGCGACATATGTCTCTGATCATCTGCCAATACCGGAGTTCAAAATCACACTGGCTGGAAAAACTGGTCATTTGCTGCATAAAGAAATCATTCACCACATTTTAGCGTTGGTGATAGAGAAGGTCCAGCATATGTAGGGTGGAATTCCAGAGCATGGGGACATCGCAGATTAAGCAGTGTTCCGGAAGATCATTTTGCCGCTGCTAGTCTATTTGAACGTGTTTGAAGGCATAGGTTCGTCTATAGAGAACACATACTCTCCTGGACATGATCAGAACATCCGCCAGACAGCCATATGTTTTTAAGAAGCGTTTGACGACCCAATTGATCACGTGCGCTAGACATGGGGCATGTGTCATGCGACCTAGACGCAGAGCAGCCACAATGTTCTTCCCGTTATCTGCAACCACATTGCACCACATCTAAATTGACATGGAGACGCAAGCTCAGCATGTGTAAGTGCTGCTTCTTGCAGTGATAAAAGGATGGAGGAGGAGAATGGCAAGCTACGCCCTTCTGTCTCCTGTCTGTTGAAGAGGAGAAGGAGGATAGGCACCTAGTGTCCAGAGCTGAAGCAGATCAGCACAAACGCGGAGATATTACTAATGCCTGACCTTGTTGTGTTGTGTTGTGTTGAAGCATCATGCTTCACAAAGTTGACCCAATGAGCCAGGACACACGTGTATTGCCCTTGGTCGTAGCTACTGCTCCAAGTATCTACTGTTGCATGCACTGTGCTGCATAATGACAGTTGCATAAAGAGCCCCACTTTCTCTTCCACGTAACTGGGCAAGACGGGGATGGCCTTGATGGAGCAGAAATGGTGACTGGGGACATGCAAACTGGGCTGGGCGCACCCCATTAATTGCCTACAGGCAGTAGACTCAGCCAGGTGGTATGGCAGCGACTGTACCACCAACAATTTGGTTGGCCAAGGTGGAGTTCAGCCACACGATCGGATGAGTGGGCGGAGTTTGTAAAAGCAGCATCAGTTTCTCTGTCACCTGCTTGTGAGCAGACCATACCAGCAGACCTAGCCCTGTGCTGTTTTGCAGATGATCTGGCCCTACCTTGGCTCGGCTCTTTGTGCTAATGCCAGAAGTACCCTCCTGCTCTGACAATGTCCCTTCCTTGTCCCTTTCTCCATCATACTCCTCCTGATTCCTGCCACTTCCCTGTTCTGATGTTTCATCATCGTCTACTTGGCGCCTCACACCACAACCACCTTCATAACTGCCAGTATGACCATGTGTACCACCACCCCTGCTGCCACAGCTATGCATCTAGAACACCGCTTCTACCTCCATTACCTCCGCAACACACTCCAAAGACTGGGGGGAGGGGCAGCAAAGAGACAGATAATGGAAGAGAAAGGCTTCTTTTACAGTGATGTGTTGCTGTACTAGAGGAAGAATCCACTGAAACCTGCCTCAAAGTCATTGCATCAGTCTACCTCCTCCTGAAATGAGCGAGAGGGAATCAACCAGTCCACAATGTCTGAAATAACATGCTCACTGGAGGAAACTCTGGCTTCCTGATGCTGCTACTACCACATACATCACTGCTGATGCTACTACTACTGTGTACATTTCTACTACTGCTACTACTAGCAGTGGCGGGCCTGGGCAAATGGAGGCTGCCACTACTATGATGGGCCTGGGCAAATGGCTGGTGCTACTTTACAGGGCTTTGGCATCTGGCTGCTGACCACAGTGTTGGTACTGACACCAACATCCTTATCCTTAGTGGCAGAAGGAATTGCAGGGATGTCTTTTCCTCTACCCCGTCCTTTCCACCCCTTCCTTTCCCAGGCATTTTGCTTAGTATTCCCTAAAACAGTTAGATGTTCCCTAAAATATTCCTTGGCAGGTGAAAAATATTGCTTTTTTAAACTGTATTTACCAAAGAGGGAATGTGAACCCCAACTTAGAGAGAGATGGGGCCTGCACACTTAAAACAGAGCTGTCCCCTATTTTTAACTGTATTTAACAAAAAGGCACTGTGGACCCCCAACTTAGAGTGAGACAGGGTGGGCACATCTAAAATGGAGCGGCCCCACCCAAAAATATTTGGCAGGTTGTTTTTTTTTCAACTTTATTTAACAAAGAGGCACCGTGGACCCCCCTTCCTGCCCCCTCTCTTTTCCTATGCTGTGGTTTAAAATGCCCTAAACTGTCCCTGCTCTAAAAGCAATGCTCTCTCTGCAGCAGCCAGCTCGATAATGAAGGATAGACGGCACATCACGTTTCTATGTCCTGCAATGGCACATCCTGATTGGCCCAGCTACCCTGACTTCTTAAGCTGTGACCATGTGACCCTGTCTCTCTGCTTCTCCTGCTAATCCATGTTCCGCCGTGAACCACGTGAAGTTCAGGTTCGCAGGGAACCAAACTTTTCCTGAAGCTAAACTCACTGGCAGCCAATTAAAAAGAAACTGAAGCTTCTCTCGTTATTTTTTTGGTTGTACATACCAGGAAACATTGCAGACGTGTGTACTGGCGAGAGCACAGGGTTGACCATTATGTTTTATGTTTCTCAGGCTAAGGAAGAAGACCTGTATAGCATTCAGGAAGAGCCATCTCTGTTACCTGTCTATCTGCCAAGGACTTCTGAACAACCAACTGACCCCCTGGAACTATCTGGCAGGTAAGTAGGACTTCGGTACTTTGTTTTGAATAGAAGTAGAAAGAGTGCATAGCTTTGTCAGGTTTCACCTTTTGTAGATTTTGCCTCACTTCCTGTCTGCAGTGACAAAACAGAAAGTGTAGCTGCATTACAAAAGCTTTGGGTATCTTTAGGACCACCAAGAGGTAGTATCTCAGGCACCACATCTTCTGGGCACCAGTCAGTTATCTGCTTTTCGTGTGAAACTTTATCGGACTTTAGTCAGTTGGTGAGTGATGGATGAGGTGTGTGATTTGATTTGGTAACTTTGGACACTGAAGTGCCACTTTCTCTCCCATTGCTTTACAGGATGCTGCAAGGTAAGTGTCCCTCTTACATATATTCAGTATACTGTTTCTGAAGAGGTCCTGCATGCTTAAAAGTAATGATGGCAAATCCCCTTGACCATAAGGTGACAGGTTTGGATTCCCAGTCACAGTACATGACTGAAGTGCCCTTGAGCAAGGCACCTAACTCCCAATTGCTCCCTGGGTGCTGAGTTTAGGACTGCCCTCCTCTCTGGGCACGTGTGCACTTCACTGCCCCTTAGTGTGTGATTCACCTGTGTGTAGTCATTCATATGATAATTATTCACGGTGTGTCCACTGTGTGTAATTCACTCGTGTGCAGTCACTAATATAGTGTTTATTCACTGGTGTGTTCACGGAAATGTGTTATTCACAAGTGCACGGATGGGAAAATGCAGGGGAAAAATTCCATGTGTGTATTAGAGGTGGTCATGAAAGAATTTAATTTAAGGAGGGGCAAACGTTTGAGTCCTGCTACAGTATATATAGCACACTGCATGAAATAGAAGACATGGGACAGGCTTCACACCATTCTACATTTTGGTTCTAGTCTAGGACCCAACATTGTATCCTATGTTTAAAGCCTTTCTTTAGGTTTTTTTGTGATGTATTTATTAATCATCATTATGCACAGCTTAATATGGTGCTGAACTGCATCAATGAATGAGAAAAATAATTTTTCACTCACAGGGCTGAATCATGGATGTCATCCAAGAAAGACTAGTTATTTTAAACGTGAATAAGACTGCAGGACCAGATGGACTTCTTAAAGAACTCAGTTATCTCATCACTCTCTGATCTTTAAAGGAGCACTATTGCGAAAAAATGTGGCAATAATAAAAATCCATATAAATATGCTGGATGGCGAGAGGACAGGTCACCTATATATCTGGCCAGGCTTGTTTTTTATTTTTATTAATGGAAGGAAGAGCAAATCGGGTGACAGGCTCTGTCACCCCTGATAGACTAAACCTGTCACCCCTGGATTTTATTCCTACCAAGAGAGAAAAACCAAAAGCTTGGTGGGAGTTTTATTGAGTTTGGGTGTATAAGTGACCTCTCCTCTCATTAGCCAACGTGTTTAAATGGGTTTTTAATATTAGACAATTTTGTGATAGTGCTCCTTTAAAGACTCACTAACAATTAGTATAGTGCCAAGGGACTGGTGCAAGGCAAATGTGGTGCCAATTTTTAAAAAGGACTCTAGGTCTTCTCTGGGCAATTACAGCCCTATAAGGTTAACATCCATTGTGGGAAATTTGCTTGAGGGGAAGTGACAACTAACACGGTTTTTCTAAGAACGGAGGCTGCCAGAATAACCTGATTGGCTTCTATGAGGAAGTGAGTAGAAGCCTGGACAGGGGGGCGGCTGTAGATTTTTGGGATTTTGCAAAAGCATTTGACACTGTCCCCCATAGACACTTATTGGGGAAATTGAGATCTTCAGGATTAGAAAATACCGTTTGTAACTGGACTGAAAACTGGTTGAAGGATTGTGTGCAGAGAGTTGTGGATAATGATACCTACTCTGAATAGTTACCAGTTGTAATCGGTGTACCCCAGGGTTCAGTGCTGGGCCCACTATTATTCAACTTGTTTATAAATGAAATACTAGACGGAATTAAATGCACTGCCTCTATTTGCAGATGACACAACATATGTAGCACAGTGCAGTCTTTTGAAGATGTTCACAAGCTTCAGGCTGACTTGGACACTTTGAGTGTCTGGGCATCAACTTGGAAAATTAAGTTCAATGTGGATAAATGTAAAGTCATGCACTTGGGGTCTAATAATCTGAAGGCCACATATGTCCTCAGACGAGTAAAACTGGGAGAGTCACTTGTTGAGAAGGATCCAGGGGTTCTGGCAGATCAAAGGCTAAATAACAGTATGCAATATCAAGTAGCTGCTTCCAAGGCCACCAAGATATTATCATGCATTAAAAGAGGCCTGGAATCACGGGATAGAGTAGTAATTTTGCCTCTTTACAAGGTTCTGGTGCGCCCTCACCTGGAATATGCCATCCAGTTCTGGGCACCCATCCATAGAAAGGACGCTATAACTATGGAAAGGGTGGAGAGGAGAACCACCAAACTAATAAGATGAATGAAGAATCTTAGTTATGAGGAAATATTACGAGAATTACATTTGTTTAGTCTTGAGAGGAGACGACTGAGGGGGGACATGATTAACTTGTATAAATATATAAATGGGCAATACAAAAAATATGGGGGAACACTAGTTCAGGTAAAATACTCTCTAAAGTCAAGGGGGCACTGCCTTTGGCTGAAAAAAAAAGAAATGTAATCTCTAATTAGTAAAAAAAGGAATTTTCCTACAAGATTTATATATCTGTGGAATAGCCTGCCACCGAAGCTTGCTACAGCTGACAGCTTCAAAAAAGTATTAGATGCTTATTTAGAATAAAATAACATTACCATTACTATTGCTAAAAAAAATAACTTCCCCCTACTCACCAACACCCTTTGTTGAACTTGATGGACATTTCTCTTTTTTAACTATATAACTATGTAACTATGAATCAACCCTTATATGGCTGAGTTCACTTAAATTGCAGCCTGTAATCTAGAATATGATGGCTGCAGACAGCTGTGTGTGCTTCCATTCTGTAAATATACCACGGTGCCATGATTGCTTTATATGTGAACCAGCTATTCCTACCTCCCATAATCCACATATGGGACTGCACACAATGGTTTTTCTTTTAGACTGGATACCAAGTAAAAGCTTTTCTTTTATTCTCATAGACACACCAAAATGAGAAGCAAGAAGCCATACTGTTCCCCCTGTCTGAAGTCCATCTTCTGTTGCTGCCTGCAAAGATCATAGACACATGGCAGCACCTATGTGCAACAGTCTTGCCAACTCCTGTGTACTTTAAATTAAAACTACAACATCTGCCTTAACCCTGAGTAAATAGATTTTTATTAAGTCTGGAGATTAACAAAAATTAAAATGTGTAAAAATGCACTACACTTACATCCTCGCCCAACTGCTTGCTCCTGTCTTGCAGAAGTTTTGTTTCTGAGCTATTAGTGCTGAAACACTGTAGCTTGCAGGTCCCTGATTCAGTCTACAGGTGGGGAGGTAAGACTGAACACCTTATGGTGCTGATTGGATCGTTTTTCTTCATAGCCAGGGGTGGACTGGGGCTAAAAATGGCCTGGGACTTTTTGGGGGCACACTGGCCCTGCTATACTGATCCTGGCCCAGTATAGTATCTTAATGTCACATTATATATACACCTTATTTTTTTGTTCCACAACACACACCCAGGATTTAGAGGACAAAAATAAGAAAGATAATATTCTGACCCAAATGGTGTGTTAAAACCCCCCCATCACAGGCAGTGAGCAGCATCCCTCATTACAACCATTAAGTTGCATCCCTCCTTACAGCGAGTGAGAGGCATCCAACAGAGGCATGTTGCGGCATCTCCCATTACAGGCCACTACAGTCAATGAGTAGCATCCCTCAATCCAGCAAGTGGTGGCATCCCACAGAGGCATGTTGCGGCATCCCTCATTACAGGCAGTGTGCAGCATCTCTCATCACAGGCAGTGAGGGGCACCCCCCTTTACAGCCATTGAGAGGCATCCTTACATTACAGTTAGTGAGGGGCATCCCTCAGTACAGCCAGTGGGTGCATCTCTCAGTACAACCAGTGGGGGCATCCCTCAGTACAGACAGTGGGGGCATCCCTCAGTACAGCCAGTGGGGGCATCCCTCAGTACAGCCAGTGGGGGTATCCCTTAGTACAGCCAGTGGGGGCATCCCTCATTACAGCTTACAGCCAGTGGGAGCATCCCTCAGTATAGCCCGTGGGGGCATCCCTCAGTACAGCTTACATCCAGTGGGGGCATCCCCCATTACAGCCAGTGGGGGCATCCCTCATTTCACTCCCTCCCCCCTACACTGGACAATATTAAGGCAGGTGGGCAAGGTAACCGATTCATGCCTGCCTGCACGCCGCTGCTGTTCCCCTCCCCCCCTGCCCACACACTCACATACACACTTTCTCTAGTTCCCGGTGGTCGGAGGGCTGGTTTGCCCTTCACTGCTGCTCCTGCAAATGCTGCCAAAACCACCCAAACACATACACACAAGCGCACTCATGCTTACCAGCACTTCCTGGTTGTTGCGCTCTGGGTGGTGGGTGGGCCCAATATGGCCGTGTCCAATGAATACAATGAATGCTACCCATAGACGCCCACCGCGCAACAACCAGGAAGTGCCGGTAAGCATGAGTGTGTGTGTGTGAGAGCGGCGGCTGCAGTGGGAACAGCAGCGAAGGGCAGACCAGCTCCTGCATCTGTCGTTCAGGGGTTGCGACCTTTCCTGGTGCCGGCCTACCAGGATTTTGCCCGGTGTGCCCTATGGCCAGCTTTCCCCTGTTCATAGATAACATCCTTCATTCGTCTTATGCAAGCTCGTCTCTGCACCCCTCCCAAAATCAAGGTGTACTTTGTATGAACTGGTGCCCAGCACTAAACTGCATATTCTAGATCAGGCTGCACCAGTGCTTTGTAAAGAGGCAATTTTACATCCCTAGCCCTTGATTCAATGCCTGACATTGGTGGCCTAGGCAGCAGCTGCTCGACATGTTATGTAACCTGTGGTCTACCAGTACACCCAGATCATTCTCAGAAAGTGACTCACAGCTTTACTCCTCCAAGGACATATATGTCCTGCAGAATATTAGAACCCCAAATGCATTAACATTTAACATTGAACTTCATTTACCGAATGTATGCCCACACATTCAAAGTGTCCAAGTCCATCTTAAGCTTGTGACCATTTTCAGTGGACTGCACTCTGCTACATATATTGGTGTCATATGTAAAAATAAGAATGTATAAATACATTAAAGACTAGTGGGCCCAGCATTGAACCATGGGGTACACTGTTTACAACAAGGGCCCATACTGAATAGAAACCACAACTCACTGCACACGATCTTTCAGACATATTTTAATACAGTTGCAAACCGTATATTTAACCCTAAAAAGCTCTAATTTTCTTTAATGCATGGCACGGCACGCTTCGGTATTCATAACTGATGGGTATTCCACCACAAGGTGGCGCAGCAGCACTGCAGAAAGCTGTGGCAGCTCCCGGCTCCCTATAAAAACGGGATTAACCAACAAGTTCCCAGTGTTGTCTCTGCAGTGACACTGCAAAGTTTGAAGATGGCTCTCTCTCTCTTGCGCAGGTGAGCGGGGCAACTAAGCCTGCGGCCCTGCATGTCTATTTCCATCCGTTTCTGGACCCTACTTGCCTCCCAGCCTTGGCTGACAGATCGGATGAAGGTAGAAGAGCACTAGGGTAAAGTGCTCCTGGAGCGCAGCTCCAAGCCGCAGACCCTGTGCCACAAAGGGTAGTTGGCCATAGGCTTTATGGTGAGCCTTCTTGGGATGCGGAGTTCCTGCCCTAGCTTCTGAGGGGGTGAGTTGTTGGGGACTGTGTCCCCTTATTTCCCTTTTGGGGTCCCTCCCCCTCCCTGGCCATGGCTGCTCGCCGCTGCCTCCTTGTCCCTCTCTTCTCCCCCTCCCCTCTCTGACTTGTTCGGGGGGGGGGGGTGTTAGCTGCGAGGTGCAATATCTGTGGTGTTTTGAAGTTTTTTCTGTGTTTTTTGGTGTTTTTAGCTACTGCGCCGCTTTGTACTACGCTCCGCGGCTGTGTGCACCATAACCTGAGGTGATTTTGCTTTGTCATGGCGCCGGCCGGGTCACGTGAGCGACGTTTTCGAGCTCTTCGTGGGGGCGGGGCCGGTTGGTGACGCTCGGTGTCTCCCCGCGGCACGCCCCTCGAGGTACCTCTGCCGGCGCCATTTTGAGAGAGCTGCGTGTCTGGATTTCTCCCTTCCCGGCTGCGGCGCTGCTTCCTCCGGTGTGTTGCCTATCCTGTGGTCTGGGCCTGAGTGACCCAACGGTGTCTTTGGTCCGTGAGTCCCCCTTGGGGTTTTTTTTATTCATAGTACATATGAATAAAAGGTGGGATACTATTTCAGGCGGGATACTATTGGGTT
The DNA here is from genome assembly GCA_027917425.1 of Gastrophryne carolinensis. NCBI lineage: Eukaryota > Metazoa > Chordata > Amphibia > Anura > Microhylidae > Gastrophryne > Gastrophryne carolinensis. The sequence goes on along the minus strand of CM051235.1, from coordinate 85,725,400 downwards.
GTGACATATCCCGGCTCCACTCCTTCCCTCCCCTCATCCCCCTTCACTATTTCTGGGGGTATCCCGTGGGAGGGCATCCTGGGGCGGCCTTTGTATAGCCTTTGCCCACTGCTGGCCTATTGCTCCTGTATTAATCACCATATGGAGACTCCTGGGGATAGCGGACTTGGGTGTCCTTCGGGGCAAGCCCGGCCATGTGTGGGGTATCCCCTGTGAGTAACAGTGTCACGGTGTGCGTGCCGTGCACTGAGAGTGTCCTTGCACTTCAAGCGGGTTTGCCTGCTTTGCTTCCCAGCTCTGTGCCTCCCTCGGCTTCACCTACTCCCCCACACCTGCAATTGGGTCCCAATGAGAGGGGCAACAGGCAGGGAGTCTAGCTCTGATTTGGCTATGCAAGTGGCCAAACTTAAGAAACAACTTGCCAAGTCTGCTCCTAGGAAGGCTTCTGGTAAGAAGCGGCACCTGGATCCCGGATCCTCCCCTCTTCCTGAAATGTATGTGGGGATTGATGAATTTGGTGAATGTCACCCCCTTGAGATGGGGGAGCTTTCCCCAGGATTCTGACTCCTCTGGGAGCAAGCAGGAGGGTTGCGATAGTGACCCTGGTTCTGCATCCGGAGAGGATTCATGGTACCCTGAGGACACTGATAATCTGCTGTCACATATTTTTGAAATTTTGCACATTGCTGCTCCCGAGGTTGCTAAGAAAAAGCAAGGGGAGCTTTTTGACCCTGGTAAACAGGAACACTTCACCTCCCTTGTGCTTAAGGAATGGGAACGTCCCAACAGACTGCCTGCTGTGCCCAAGGGGCCGGATAAAAGGTATCCCTTTCCTTCCGATCTTGTCAAAAGGTGGTCCTTTCCTCCTGAAGTAGACGCTCCTGTGCTAGGTTTGTCCAATACTTCGGTCGTGCCTTCCCCTGACACTACCACACTGAGCGACAGTGAGGACAGGCGCATGGATCAGCTGGCTTGCCATTACTTTACCTGTGTGGGGGCTGGTTTGCACCCGGCCTGTGCTGCTGCCATTACTGCTATTGCCCTTAAGAGGCTTCTCAAGCGTCTACAGGATGATGCTACTGCTGGTAGCAGGGGGGAGGAACATAGGACCCTATTACTTTGCTCTGATTTTGTGGTCTTTACCCTTACCGTTGTGGATGATGTTGTGCGGCTGTGCGGTGGGGCCTGACGCTGCAGCCAAGAAAGCTTTAACTGGTCTCCGCTTCGCGGGGCTTTTTGGGGAGTGTCTTGATGCTTTAGCTAAGGATGGCAGGCTGCCTCAGCGTAGGAGGCAGTCTTGGCCTTTTAGGGGGTCTTCCGTCCCTCTCTCTTCTCTTCGTACTCCCAGAGGAGCTCGTGGCTCCCTCTTATCTATTAGCCGCAGAGATTCTTGGGGCCATGGCAGATCCCGTGGTTGTCCCAGTTTTTCCTGGAATACCAAGACCAAACCCTCTCCCAAGCCCCCTCAGGCATGAAGGCGTGCCCTCAACCATCTGGGTGGGGGGATGGCCTTGACTTTTTACTCATATCTGGAGACTTCACGTCTCAATCTGGTGGATTCAGGAGCTTGTATCCTCTGGTTCCAAGATAGAGTTTGTTGCCTGGCCGCCGCCAGAATTTATTGATCCTGGATGTCATTTAAATCCCATGTCTTATTAAGGGATGATTCTTCTGGCTCCTTGACTATTAGAGTCAGGAGTCTTTTTATGGTCCCGCAACAGGAAGGCTTTTTTCAGGCATATTCTGGCCCTGAAGGGCCTCAACAAAGTTGTTTGATTCATAAAGTTTTTCTGCTTTAAGCCATTAGCCTGCTGTCAGTACCCTTCATCTGGACGCTTTCAGGTCCTCTGTGGACATCATGGCGGCTTATTTTCTGGTGCCTATTTTTAGGGGGTTGTCAGAAATTCTGTGGTTAGCGCTTGAAACTTATCATTCCAATTTATGGCGCTTTAGGGTCACCAGATGGTTCACCATGACAATGGCAAGAGTGATGGCTCTGTTAAGGATCCAAGGCATCCTCACCATTCCTGACCTGCACGTCAGTCTGATTGTGGCCAAGTCCCTTTCTAGGGTAGCGCAAGTCACTCAGCTGGTTATCTTCTTTTTAGAATCCATCGGCTGGGTAATCTGCCATTCCTAGTTTTATCTGTTCCCGTCCTGGATGCTGTCTTTTCTGAGTATCTCCCAGGTCATGGTGTTCCTTCCTCAGTTATAGGGGAATGGTTTTTCAGTTTCAGGCTTAGGCTCTGCTTTAGTGTCCTAACCCCTACATTGTCAAGGGATGTAGTTAGTGGGTCTGTTGGTGTCCTGCTTCAGGTAATCCTCTTTGCTCTTCTCACATGAGTCCTCTTGTCAGTTTCGAATCGGGACCCTGCGTCCTTGGAATAGGATTTTGATCTGTCTTCTCTGGCCAGATGGTCCTTCTGGTGGAGACTAAGACTCCACAGACTCCAGTCTGCCGTTTGGGGGAGAGGTTCCTGAGGTTCCAGGGACGGTGGGGCTCACTGGAAGCCCAGGTTCCCATCAACTTCCTGAAACTGAGGACGATCAGGTTGATTCTTCTTCCTGTCCGCTCACCTTCAGGGTTAGACTGTTCTGCCCGCTCAGACGTCCAGTAGGCTGTTGCCTATTTCATTTGTCAGGGAGTTACTTGGGGCAAGTTAGCCTTCCCTGATTCTCTCTTGGGCGGAACAGAATGTTCCCTGCATCTCAGCGGTCTACATTACATATTACCGAGTCTATCCGTGAGGCCACCTTGCCCCTTTGTTGACTCCTAGAGTAGCCCCACTTTTTGTATGACTATCGCCTCGGTAAGACGAGTTCTGAATTAGCGGTGTTTTTTTCATCAAAAATACTTTTTTGGAGTGTCTCTAGAGTTAGGCGCTGTTAGACTTAGGCCAGATTTTGGCCTATGGTTGGGTATGCCTTTCATCTTATTCAGGGCATTGTCTTGCCTTATTGTGTTCCAATCTAGCTACTTCCATGGAGAGGACTCTGCATTCTATGGATGTGGTCTGGGCTCTGATGTTCTTTTTGGTGCTATGGAGACTTTTGGGAAGACTAATTTTCTGTTTGTTTCACTTTGAGACTGGGAATGGTTTGCCTCCTGCTGGATCCACTGTCGGTAAGTGGATACGTCAGGTGATGGTTCAAACCTATTCTGCTAAGGGGTAGACTCCTCCCTTTTGGGTGACTGCTCTTTCCATGTGTGCTATTGGACTCTCTTGGAGATTTGTCAGCACCAAGCTTCTGTGGAACAAGTTTGTAAGGCCGTTTTTTGGGTCCTCTGTTCATACTTTTTCTAAGTTTTTTATATGTTTGATATTTAGGCCTCAGCTGATGCTGCTTTGGGCCGCAAGGTTTTCAGGCTGGTACTCATTGGGGATCCCGCCCTACTTTGGACACTGCTTTTGGATGTCCCATCAGGTATAAATACCGAAGCGGGCCGTGCGATGCATTAACCCTTTTGCTGCCAGCCTACCTGCAGCTTTTGTCATCCTCTGTTGCCAGACCATGTTTCACTATTTTGCGCTACACATGTTCCACTGTGATTTTTGAAAGGATTTCCAGGGATTTCCCAGGAAAATTATATATTGTTTTTTCAACAGAGTCTGGGCTTCAAGATGGATTGTCCTGTTTGGCCTTTTTTTAGTGTATTCTCAATACTTTTTGGTGAATTATGTGCAAAAAAAAAATCTGTTTTGCAATTTGTAGTGTAATAAAAAATGTTAGTTTGTCAATAAAATTTTATTGTGTGCGTAACCCCAATTTCTCCCGGTCACAGAGGTACCACATATGTATAGGTAGACACCCTTTCCTGCCCAGGAGACTCCCCCAAACTGAAACAGAGCTTTCGGAGATTTTCAGATAAAATACAACTGCGCTATGCATTATGCGCACCTTGCAGTTTTTCCAGAAAAACAACCCTTTACATTTGAAATACCCCCCACAAACTATATATTCTCTGGAAGTACACGCCTCAAGCCTTCTAGGCGTACCAAGCTTGTTTATGTGGGCTTAGTTTTCTGGAAGTAATCCCTCAATGTATTCTTTGGTTGAACAAAGTTTCCCTAAAAAAAGAATAAAACGGAAGAATCAAGCCACATTTTCCTAAAAAAAACTATATGCAAACAAGAAATAACAAGTAAAATCTCAAAAAGCAACATGCCCCGAACAGAACGATACCCAACATGCATAGGTACTGTCAAGGGAAGAGTTGGCAAACACCACAAAGTAAAGCGTGCGCGTAACAGTAATTTTACATGAAAATTTCAGCTCTGCAGACAAAGTGCGCACCTTGCAATTTTTTTAACCAAAACAACCCTTTACATTTGGAATATCCCTGATATATTCCCTGAGAGTACACATGTTAAGCTTTCTAAGAGTACCCAGCTTGTTGTAGTAGGCTCACCTTCATGGAAGTAATCCCTCTTAGGTTGCACAGGGTTTCCCTAAAAAAATGACTAAAAAAACTAAATAAATAACATGTTTTCCTAAAATATAAATATGCAAACAAGAAAAAACAATCTAAATCTGAAAGAGCAAGGTCCTCTGAGCAGAACAATACCCAACCTACTTGAAGTTTTGTCACCCTCTGTTGACAGGTCATTTTTCCCCATTCTGCTCCATGTTTAACTGTGATTTTTGCCAGAATTTCCAGGAAAATTATAGATATATATTTTGCAGCAGAGTTTAGGCTTTAATGAAATGTCTTGTTTGTAATTTTTCTACTGTTGTTTTTTTATATTTTTGTGTAAAAAAATGAAAAAATAAATATTTTTTAGACAATGTTCTCCTTTATTTTAAATAAAACATTTACTTTATTAGAGAAAACCATATTGCATGTGAAAGCCCAATTTCTCCCGATTACAACGGTACCACATATGTATTGGTAGCCTCCCCATTCTTGCCCAGGGGACCCCCTAAACTGAAAATAGCACTTTATAACATTTACAAATAAAATACTACTATTATCCACACTATAAACATAAGGGGTTAATTTAAAAAAAAAGACATAGAGTCCCCCCTCCTGGGGGAGGGGGGACACATTTTTTGGGGAATTTTAAGGGTTAAAAACCCTTAACTCCCCCCAAAAATATGGGGTCCCCCTTACCCATCATAACCAGCCCTGGACCAGCTATGGGGGCTTGCAGAACAGGGTGCAAGGGGGCCAGCTTTGGTGGCCTCCCCACCCTGCAGGCTACAAGCCCACATAGCCATGGCCCGGGCTCTTCTGCCCCCCCCGGACTTTGGGAAGGCAGGTAATTGGGGTGCCGGGGGTTAACGGCAAATCACCCGCTAGCCGCAGGTGACTTGCCAGCCCCCCAGCCTTGTGAACTGGTATAGGGATCTCATGGAAGCCTTTTATAGCTGCTGGGCGACAGAACATAAGGGCTTAATTAAAAAAAAAAATTACATAGGGCCCCCCTCCCGGGGAGGGGGACCCCATTTTTTGGGGAATTTTAAGGGTTAAAACCCTTAAAAATCCCCAAAAAAATGATATGGGGTCCCCCTTAGCCAGCATTACCAGCCCAGGACCAGTTATGGAGGCTTGTAGGAACAGATTGGTTGGCCAGCTTTTGTGGCCCCCCACCCTGCAGCCTACAAGCCCACATAGCTTATGTGGGCCCGGGCTCTTCTGCCCCCCCCCCCGGGCTTTGGGGAGGCAGGTAATAAGGGGTGCAGGGGGCTAATGGCAAGTTACCCGCGGCTACCGCAGGTGACTTGCCAGCCCCCAGCCTTGTGAACTGGTATAAGGGGTCTCATGGACCCCTTACCAGTTCACAAAGGGGTTAAATGTAAAAATAAACACACTGACACTGACACATAAGAAAAAAAAAGACATTTTTTTTTTTACTTTACTCACCTCCGATCCTCTGTCACCCGGCGATCTCCGATGACAGCTGACAGTCTGCTCGGGTGTTTTGAGGAGAGAACCTCGGAAGGGGGGGCGATCACAGCCCTCTCCCCCTCCCCACCTCTCTGCTCCAAGCACCGAAGCAGATTGAATCTTAGTCTCGGGTGCTGGTCTTAAGAAGCCGGCTGCTGGTGGCATCACAATGATGTCACCCGGCCCCGCCCCCAGGGGGAAGGGCTAGCAGTCGCATCCAGGAAGTGGGGGGGAGGGCGATTTCTGCCCTCTCCTCGCCACGGAAGAGCCTGGGGGGGCGATTGGAGCCCCCCAGTGAAGAGGAGACCTGTCGGGAGGCAGCGCGACCGCAGGTAAGTAAATGTCATTTTTAAGTTTTTCTTTACAGATAGCAGCTGCTGCTGCCGAAGTGGGGGGGGGGGGGCTATTCCGGGGGGCTCTCCTGGAGCCATCCACGGGGGATCAGATGGCACCAAATTAAAGAAGAGACCCGGCCGGATCCAATGAGGGGTCAGGTGAGTATTTTTATTTTTTATTTTTTTAACTAGCAGGGGGGCAAATTCAAGCATGTAACACCTACGTGCTTGGCACTTAAGGCACGGACATGCAAGCACGTATGTGTTACGTGCTTGGCACTTAAAGAAAAAAGCAATTCTGTGAGTACTCACCTGTAGAATTGTTTTTGTTCTTGCATGGCACAGCCCGCTTCGCCCCACCCTTGTTATAGTTGTTCTTGGTTGCCTCTTTATGGTGATTGTTGGGTTTTTTTTTTACCTTTTTTACATTCTTACATTTATTCGCTCCCGGCTTCTTGTCTCACTGCTCGTCTACCCTGGGCACTTGTTGGTTAATCCCATTTTTATAGGGAGACGGGAGCTGCCACAGCTTTCTGCAGTGCTGCTGCGCCACCTTGTGACGGAATACCCATCAGTTATGAATACCGAAGCGGGCCGTGCCATGCAAGAACAAAAACAATTCTACAGGTGAGTACTCACAGAATTGCCTTTTTCCCACTAGTCATCTATGAGGGACAGTGTCAAACACCTAAGCAAGCCCTTGAGACCCTATATACACAGCCATCCGCATCCCTCTTACCAAGCAAAATTGGTTTGTCTGACAGTTCTTGTCCTTCATGAAACCGTACTAGTTGTCACTCATAATATTATCCATAGTCGCATAAACCTTTATGTAGCACCTTAAGAGGCCCTCAGGCATTTTTCACACAATAGATTTTAAGATTACCAGGCTTAAACATTTGTCTTGCACCAATCTCTTTGACACTATACCAGTTATTAGTGAATCTTTAAAAAATGAGAACTTTTTATTTAGTCTTTCTTGAATAAAATCTACATTGAGCCAATTATTTTGCTTGGGTTGTTACCAGCATTGGCATTGTCTAAGCTAGTTCATAGCTCCTCTTCTGTAAATACAGAGCTAAAGAACCCAGTTAACATCTCCATTACCATTAGTTAGAGCACCTACTTGTCCTGACATAGAAGTCGAGAGCCTGGTGAAAAAACTAATTTCTTTTAAGGAGAGAATGCTGCCATTCACTTTCATTGTCTATCAGGTGTACATGTTCACTGAATAAGCCCCAAGGTAGACAATGAAATTGAATGGCAATTTTATCTCCTAAAAAAGAAGTGAGTTCTCTCACCGGGCTCTGAATCGACCCCCTTGTCTTTAAATTATATATATATTCAAAGAATATTCTAGGGTTGGTTGAGTAGGCAGGTCTACTTATTGTTTTTCATTACTCAAGGGACATTCCAGGTGGTTAGTGTAAAATAGTGGCAAAAAAGCAGCTCCTACTTTACACCGTGTCTGCCTAACTAATCAACCAATTCTGTGAGTTGGCTGTCAGTCTCTACATGACATGTCATAAAGCATAGACATAAAAGTAATGTAGATAAAGTGATGACAAAAGAGAATAAACATAACTCCAGATGTAGAACAAGAGCATAAAAAGGGACCTAAGTGTAAAAGCAAGCAAATAATAATTAACTAGGGCGTGGAATGGTGTATAGTGGAAGCATGAAGTGGAGGATAAAAAGAAAGAAGAAACCAGAGCATGCAGTGTACTATAAATTAAAAGGGAACAGAGTTTGAAGTGGCGTGAAGTGAAGAAATTGGGGGGAACAAGGGGGGGGGCGGTAAACAGAGTAGGCAGAGAAGGGGCCTGAACATGGAATAGAGAAATATTTATTGGGTACAAGGCATGAGGTAGAGTTATGAAGGATAAGATGAGACCAGGGCATGTAATGGTGCAGTGGGGTAATTAGGGAACAGAGAGTGGTGTGAAATAATGGGAGAGTCAGAGCTTGGGGTGGATTATGGAGGGAATTACTGGCGCAGTCTATGAAGTAAAGTTACTCCACCCCCCTAAAGGCCTTAACAAGGCCTTTCACACAAGTAAACATGTCAGCACATCTCATTTATCAATTATACAGTTATATATGTGGTCTACTGGTGATTGCTGCCATGCAGGAGGAAGAGTGGGGCCCAATATTGAGGTTGGCGTCCAAATATCCTTGATGAAGACCCTGGCCTCATACATCTCAGCTGGTTCTCAGTAGCCTTTCTGTAGATAAACAGGAAAAGGGGCGATTTGAAAAATGGGAGATACTGTTATAACCTTTTAGCTGAAGTGCATTGCAGCTTATTTCAGTTTTGTTTAGTTCCAGTTCACAGCTTACCTGAACATTTACACAATTTTTTTTATTCAAATAGAACTTTGCAAACTTTTGACAGATTCTTAAATAGCTCAAGCCTTCACACTTTACAGTAAAATAGTTTTAGAGGGTCATTGTTTTTCTCATCTGTATGGGATCAGTCAAGTCTTTATTAGGATGAATATCAATATACTGAGTTCCATATCAGTGGCAGTTGTATGTGACAAGTAAAAAGTGTGTTGATTCTGTATTATTTGTTGTTACAGACACAATGCTTCAGTGTCATTTTGCATAATTCCGGATGTATTTGAGATTCCATAAATATGCCCAAGTCTTCCAGAGAAACATATTTAATACACTCTCAAAATGGAATAAAATAATTGCTGTGTGTTAAACAGAGCATAAAAAAATCACTCACTTGTCAGCCAATGTGTGGAGGATGTTGTGATCTGAAGACAGAGCACTGTTCAGTATGTAGGAGGTAATGCATTGTCAAGCTGACAGTTGTTCTAGAACCCATCTTGTTAACAGTTTTCAGAATGCATCTATGAGTATATATTCACCATGAAGGAAGGCATGCTTTTATTCCTCACACTAATCTTTGCCACACCCTTGTACCTAGGCTGCAGCCATGACACAACCACCGTACGGCCTTCTGCATGTCTACATATCCCCCCTGACCCGGGGGCAGGGGAATTTTAGCCAACATGCAGTGTACCCTAGAGAGAGAGCATCTACTTTTCCACCACCAAAGCCACACAGCCCAGCAATTTTGATATAGACCATTGGCTCTCTCAAAATTGCCACTGTGATGGGATGCAGCCAACAGTTCACATCCCCGGAATGCTGATTGGGCATGTGTGCTCCCACGCCCAGCCTTTCTGAAAGGCTGGGCACAGAAGAGCATGCGGGCAGCGAGAAGCCAGGGATGGTGTCACCAGATCGCGCCGTAGGACACACCAGGATCAAGTATGAACACTGGCTTCGGGGGGGGGGGGGGGGGGGTTCATACATCCGATGTAAGATGCCCCCGGCGTTGGATAGCGTCCAGGGCCTGGACGTGCAGGTTTCCATCCACTTTAAATACAAGACAGGATGCTCTTCTCCATTCACAAGCCGGCTCTGTTCCTGATACCACCTTCTAGCTTTTGAAGACATTAAATAGAGACCACATCCCCAGCCACACCCTTAATGGGAAACACCACCTACAAATTAAATAATATTAATAATAATACAGGCAAGCACCCCCCCCCGCACACACACACACACACACACACACACATACGCATACAGACAAGCCCCTCCCAGCACACACGCATACAGACAAGCCCCTCCCAGAACACATGCATACAGACAAGCCCCTCCCTGCACACAAGCATACAGGAAAGCCCACCCACATACAGGCAAGCCCCCTGCACACACACGTATACAGGCCAGCCCCCCCGCACACATACAAGCCTTCCCCCATGTGTTTGATGTGTAGTTACCACTGCTTTTTCACTATTAAACATGGTTTGCCCCATATCCATTTCTGCCACTCAGTCTCAATTTCTGGTCACTTTTTACAATTGGGATTTCTCCGCTGGGAAATCCATGACACAATATTTCACCTGTCGGGAGATTACAGCAAATCTTCAGTTGTCCAGGGCCGAGCGGTTACTTTTTAGGTGCCGGTATTTTTTTTTTTCTTTTGCCCTCCCTGATTTATTGGGCTATTACAGAGGGATGCCCCCGCTGTGTGTGATCTGTACTGAGGGATGCCCCCGCTGTGTGTGATCTGTACTGAGAGATGCCCCCGCTGTGTGTGAGCTGTACTGAGGGATGCCCCCACTGTGTGTGAGCTGTATTGAGGGATGCCCCCACTGTGTTTGAGCTGTACTGAGAGATGCCCCCACTGTGTGTGATCTGTATTGAGGGATGCCCCCACTGTGTGTGATCTGTACTGAGGGATTCCCCCACTGTGTGTGAGCTATACTGAGGGATGCCCTCACTGTGTGTGAGCTGTACTGAGGGATGCCCTCACTGTGTGTGAGCTGTACTGAGGGATGCCTCCACTGTGTGTGAGCTGTACTGAGGGATGCCCCCACTGTGTGTGAGCTGTACTGAGGGATGCCCCCACTGTGTGTGATGTGTTTTGAGGGATGCCCCCACTGGGTGTGATCTGTATTAAGGGATGCCCCCACTGTGTGTGATCTGTATGGAGGGATGCCCCCACTGTGTGTGAGCTGTCATGAGGGATGCCCCCACTGTGTGATGCTACTTACTGTTTGTAATGAGGGATGCCGCTCACTGCCTGTAATGGAATTATTCTGCACACTGTCAAAAATAATTTTGTGTGATTTATCACACCATTTGGTTCAGAATATTTTCTTTCTTATTTGTGTCCTCTAAACCCCGGATGCGTGTTGTGGAACGAAAAATTCGGTGTATAGCAGGGACGGTGTGCCCCAAAGAGTCCTGGGCCGTTTTTTATTCCCAGTCTGCCCCTGCATTCCCCCACGCACATACAGGCAGGCCGCCCTTCCCTTCACACACGCAGAGAGTCTCTCTCTCGCAAATACTATGTTCCCCTCAACAGCAGATGCCCTGGCAGTCCTGATGAGAGGAGTGAGTACTGCTAGATTTAATATACTAAAATGTTTTTGAGGTTGTGGTTATTTCTGTTAAAGTGGAAGTCCATTCTACTAATCACCCCCTCCTCCCTCTCCTGCCACTGAGGCAGGGCAGGGGGGGTAAAAGGAAAAAAAAAGATCACCATGTGAGGACCCATCTCTGCTACCAGTGTTCCTGCCACCTGCAGTCACCGTTGTGATACCGGCCGATACCACCCACCCCAAAAATATATGTAAAATAAAAACAGCTGTGCTAAATCACATGAACCTGAAAATAGTTTTAAAAACTGCATTATTTTTACAACAAAAATGTACATAATGCATTACATTTTTTTTTTTTTACCAAAAAAAGCACTTCTATTTCATTTTTGCACTTTTCAGACATGGTGCCAGGGTTGTCCCATTTAAATGTAAATATAGTACATTTGTTAGCTAAAAGGGTGCTTTAACAATTATTAATGATTAAAATGTAAAAAACCCTGGTAGTCATCCCTCACTCATGCGTCTCAAAGGATTTCCAACGGTCAATGGATTTTTCCGGGTAGTCATGTTTTATAACATACATGTCAGAGCAGGCAATGCATGATCAGCACAGGTACAAACCAGGTACCCCCACCACTGTCAATGGTCCAGGGAAGGGTGGGTATTTTCTATGGTTTTAGGCTTCCTATAGTTTTTTTTACCTGGTGGGACATTCTAAATATGAATGCCCCAAATGATGCCAGACCTTCAATCACTTAAAATATAGAGGCAAGCCTCTTTCTTTGGAAATGGATTCCTTGGCTTAAAGAGGCACTATCTACCAAGGAATTACTAGGGTTCAAGTTTTTCTAAATAGAGTCGGTCAGATTACACTGAAAATGTTGTGAATATTGTGTTTGCATTTAAATGAAATTAATCAGCAAATTTGAGATCAAATTCAAACAACACTCATTTCTATTACTTTGGTTCTTTAGGCCACATGTTAAAGATGTGATGACCTTTTTTGCAGGATGTGCTCTCACACAAGGGGTCGATTCAGATCCAGATGAGAATTTTCACTCTTGTTTAGGAGAGAAAACTGCCTCTGACTTTTATTGTCTACCGGGTGTTAATTGTCACCTGGCTCTGAATGAGTCCCAAGGTAGACAATGAAAGTCAATGGCAGTTGTCTCTTAAAAAAGGAGTATGAATTCTCCCCTGGCTCTGAATCAACCCCAAGATGGAAATTATGGTCTATACAGGCAAAGTTGTTTTAAAATACTTGTTCTAAAGATATACTTACCCTTTAATCATCACAGATAATTCTTTCTGCTACAATCTATAGAAGTGAAATAAATACTTAATAAACAAACAGGGGGGTTGCCTCCTACTTCCTCTACATTGTTCATTTCCTCACCCGTTGAATTGATCATTATCAATTTCACATCCTGATTTAAATATTTTAACAAAATAAAACTAATAAGGGGAAAGTTATAGCAGTCATTGGAGTTCTGTGCTTTAATCCCTGACGCGAGCCTGGAGATGCTATATGCTGGCTGGATACAAACATTCTGAGCAGAAGTAATTAGGGCAGTTAGGCAGCAATCTCCCAGAATCGGTCAAAAGAACAGAGCGATCTTTGATAGTAAAGCTAATAAATTAGCCTTGCCATAGAATTCAAAGGTTGCCTGGATTCTGCCCAAATCATCATATTTGATTGAACAGAAATCAGCAAATGAAGGGAGTTCCAGCACTATTAGTGATGCCCATTAGAGGATGATGGCTGTACCTGCAATATCCACAGTATTCCTAATTGGTTACATGTAATATAGTTTAGAATAAACTACGTATCTTATTTAAAGTATAGATTTTTCCCCTTATGATTATTATCTTTTGCTACTGTCATTTTTATCATCACTAATTACAATGCCCTGTATTTATAACACGGATGTTATGAATAAGTAGAATGTTATAGGACTATTGAAATGTACCTATACCCTCCATGGCAACTCTTTGACGGGGAGAGTCCTGTTTTACAAGGACACTAAACGAGTCTAACCTGACAAATAAAATCTAGATTTACATGTCAGTAGTCTAAGATGCATAAAACTTTTCGGTCACGTATATAGAACATAAATAGTATTGCTGTTCTGACTCAGGTTAAAGAGAAACTAAACTCAAGATTTTCACTTCTTGAGTTCCTCCTCCTCCAGCACACAAGTTCCATTCACATTTTTATTGCTGCTCAGAGCTCAATTTAGCACGAGGCTTACCTATAGCTGTGGGGCATATCCACGCCAGCCATTAAGAAACATATCTATGCTAGAGGTATAGGGGGAATTCGGCGTGGGATTGCTGGCAGCAATCTCCGGGCATACACACGGCAGGGCATCTCAATTTGGGATGCTCCATAAACAGAAAGACCACTGGCCTTGAGGTTGTTGCTCCTCTTTAAATACCTGAATTGCTACTTTTCGACGTAATAAACCAGCTCTATTTAACCCTTTAAGTGTCAGCCTATCCAGAGTTTTCGTCGCCCTTTGGTGCCAGACTATTTTTCACCATTTTTTGCTACACATGTTCAACTGTGATTTTTGAAGAAATTTTCAGGGATTTCCCAGGAAAATTATATATATTTTTTCAGCAAAGTCTGGGCTTTAAAAAGAAATGTCTTGTTTGTAATTTTTTAAGTGTATTCTCAATATTTTGGGGTGAAATATGTGCAAAAAAAGAAAAACTATTTTTTACAAGTTGTAGTAAAGCTGCTGGCCACAGGTGACTTGCCAGCCCCCAACCTTGTGAACTGGTATAGGGGGCTAATGGACCCCTTACCAGTTCACAAAGAGTTAAATGTAAAAATAAACACACACAGAAAAAATTTACATTTATTATTTTTTTTTCTCTACTCACCACCGATCCTCCACTGTCCCCTGGTGATGTCCCGTGGCGCTCCGATGACAGCTGCCGGGTGATCATGGAGGGGGGGCTGGGGGAGGCAAGGGATCACAGTCCCTTGCCCCTCCAATCTCCCTCTGCTGATCACCCGGAGCAACTGAGCATGTGTGGGAATGATGTCGTGGATGACAAAATCGATTACGTCATCTGCCCTGCCCACAAAAGGCAGAGCCAGCGGCGGGGCAATTGTGGAGGTACTGGAGAGGGCCTATTTCACCCTCTCCTCACAATGGAAGAGCCCAGGGAGGCAATCGGAGGTCCCCGGTAAAGAGGAGACCCGGTGGGAGGGCTCTCGGGATGTCATTTCATTTTTTACAGCTGTCAGTGGCAGCAGGGGGGGTGGGGTTCTTTTGGACCCTATCCGGAAGCCAGAAGAGCCTCGGGGGGATCAGATGCAGAGAAGACCCGGCCGGATGAGGTGAGCGTTTCTTTATATTTTTGTGGCTGGTAGCAGGGGGGAAAGTCAAGCACGTAAAACATATGTGCTTGGCGCTTAACGTCTGAAAATGCAAGCACGTAGGTGTTACGTGCTTGGCAACAAAAGGGTCATACACTTTAATGCCAGTAATTCATCTTAAATAATAGCATGGGGCGCCTTTAAATATCTAATACATTTTTAAAATGAAACACAAAAACAAAATAAGCCCTCTTATAGTATCCCTGTCCTATAATAGCCCTCTGTATATAATGTTATACTTTCCTATTCCCCCCACCCAGCTAACCCTGATCAGGACTATTTCCATTAGGCAACCCTAGGCACATGCCTAGAGTGGAAACTTGGAAGGGGGAGGTGCTTTCGGTTCTACTGTAGTAAAGAAAATAAATTAAAACTCCCATATCTAGAACATTAATGCCTCCTAACGAGCAACCCCCAACAGTGGGCAAGGGGTTGAAGACAGGCCAGAGCATCTCCCCTATACTGCTGTGGTCATGTGACTCCTATATGTCAGAATGCCAGAAAAATGGAACATGCTTGTCTTTTCCTCTGCTTTTCCCCCCTGTGCCCTCCCCTTCCTCCACCTACATACTCTACATCGAACCCATTGCACCCTTTGCCCCTCCACACTTTTTTTTATATGGACAGTGAATGAAAAGGAGAGCAAGCACTTAAATTGTCTAGAGCACCATGAACACCAAATCTGACCCTGATTACCATAAAAGGAAAAAATATATACTAACCTTTTCTTCTGAGCTTTAGTGACATTTTTGTCACCCAATCACTGTGCTAGCTGCTGCAATCTATACAGATACATAATACAGAGTTATTTTAAACACATCTTATTTTATTCTTTGGCTAAAAGGGACTTGTGACTTTTGGTTTCATTAGCACGATTATTTTCAAAGGGATCTTCATGTAATTTAGGGCAATGTGGCTGTTTAGATGGGAACAGAACACACAACCAGGAGCCCCCCACCCCCCACCTTGACATGGTCTTCCACTTCCATATACAATGAAAGTATAGGGTGGCCCTGAAGTCCCCTGAGGAGCCTAATAAATAGCTGCATAACCCTCTATTAATTTAGCGAAACAGACAGTCACTATATAATTCCTAACCACCTGGTTCTTCCACTTGCTCTGCTTCCTAAATGCTTCCAGTGTTTAATATTACCACTCACAGTTGATAGTGAATATCGAGAAGGAATGAACTTTCTGCAGTGGTGCCCTGCTATTACAGTACAATGCTGAAATTTACAAATGTTTGTAAAAGCGAACTGTATGGTTAGGTGCTTCATTTTGTAAATCTGTAGCAATGAGATTGAATGGAGCAACTGAATGCAGGGATGTGTCCCAATACTTTTGTCCAAATAATGTAGAGGGAGCCTTTAAAGCAGTAAACACATCATTGGATGCTGTGAAACATTCAGCAAGCTTTGCCTCTAAATAAGGTTATTTGTATTTTCTCGCATGTACATGGCATAGCCCCCCCCCCCTCCGAATAAACGCCCACCAACCATCACTGCATTTGGTATGGTCATACATGTAATTTTTCTATCAGTTGTCCCACTCATTAATTTAGAGTAAGATTAGAGCCCCTGAATGCAAATGGAGTTAACTAAGCATGTGAAATAACTAGGCTCCTTTATCACTCGAAATCCTTTTATGTTTGAATGAGTGACTAGGTTAATAGTTTACAGTTGTGCCTTAAGAAACAAACACAAAGATAGATGCTGTTTCTACATCCTCATCTGGCAATGGCCTTTTTCACATATTCAAAAAAATCATGACGTGATGGGCAAGTCAGTGTTAAATTTGACCTAGATCTATCCTATACTCTGTTTTTGGAACTAGGCACTTCCCAAAATTGCCTCATTCATAGCCTTTGTATATGACCTCACTCGTTAATAATGTTAAAATATTATACTTTTATTGATAAATATTATTAACATGGAAACATAGAAGGTTGACGGCAGAAGACCATACGCTCCATCTAGTTTGCCGTTATGTATATACCTCTGATGGAAGTTTGTTCCAAGCTTTCTGTAAAATAATATTTTCTACCATTGCTCCTGATCTTCCCTCTGACTAGTTTCAGGTTGTGTCCCCTTGTTCTATAATAAGGTTTCTTCTTAAAAACACTTCCCTCCTGAACCTTATCCAATCCTTTCACATATTTAAAGGTCTCAATCATGTCCCCCCATCTACCTTCTTTCCTCCAGACTGTACAAATTAAGTTCTTTAAGTCTCTCCTGATAAGTTTTAAGTTTAAGTCCTTCCACCATTTTTGTTGCCCGCCTTTGGACACGTTCTATTTGAATAATGTCTTTTTGCAGGTAAGGTCTCCAGAACTGCACACGGTATTCTAGCTGTGGCCTTACCAGGGCTCTATACAGCGGAATCACAACCTCCCTCTTCCTACTGGTGATGCCTCGACCTATGCAGCCGAGCATCCTGCTTGCTTTTCCCACTGCCTGGCTACACTGTCCACTCATCTTGCAGCTATCAGTAATCAGTACTCCTAAATCTCTTTCCTCCGAGGTCCTGGCTAACACAGTACTGCCCATACGGTACTCCTTCTACTATTAAAACATTTTTTGTGAAATTCATGCTTATATTAAATACAATCATAAATCCATTCATTCATTTGTATGAACATGATTTCACAACATATAAGTCCGTTCCACAATTCTCAGTTCTTTTCTTTGCTTTATCTTGTTGGGGCAGACATGTTTTACCCTTTTGGGCTTTCTCAATGCCCTATATACAAGATACACAATACATTAAAAAATTAATATATTTGTTCTCTTCAATGTATTGTTGTAAAAAAATTATATTAATCTATCTAAAAAATTACATATAAGAGTAACTGTTGCTCATCTATACATACATTATCTTAAAATTATCCCAGAGGAGAATTTGTGGTGATCCCTTCTTAAAAATGGCTCATTGGCCCTTTAAGGCCCTGCAAGACAGAAGAATATGTACTTGTCTTTGCAGGCGTTTCATATATATATACAGTTATACATAGCAATTGTTCAACTACTTTAATTCATTATGTATTGGTAGCTTAACCTTGTTATGGGTCAGGTGCTGCCATGGCAGAAGGGGTTAAATATCGCAGCACTTCCTGTTGTTGTCGCTTCTTAAGGCCGATCTGGCTTAATGCAGAATTACGGCCGTTGGGCTCGCTATCCTTCCAGGAATAGATACCGCCTTTTCGTTCTACAGGGATCCTCCCATCATTCAATTGGATGCAGCCTATATGCGTTCCATATGCTGTAAATGGGACAATTTTGGAGAGTGGCTAGTCCCAAGAACAGAGTATATGGAGTATCCAGTATATGGACCAACCGCAATAATCCAGTGACTACATTACTCCCATATTATATTGGGAGATAAAGGTATAGATCTAGCCTGTGCAATCCAGTCCAACCAAATCCTATAGCTCACAAATAGTGCAAAAAATAAGCACATAACTCACCCCCCCCCCCCCCCCAGCTGGCTGAAAGCTCTTCAGCAGCCTGCCAGTAGGTCAGTAGCCGCCATGGGTGTCCCTGGTGGCTTATTTAAAGCAGACCAACAGTAAAAAATGACAATCTAGACCAACACAATAAAAAGTGTTCATATGCATCCCTCCCCAGAGCACTTTAGACTGCTGCACATAAAAATTAATTTACCTTTTTCTAACTCCAGCTGTGGTAACTTTACAAACAAAATGGCGGCTCATGTATTTGACAGATCCTACAGTGTTGGATATAACCAGACTTCCCCCCATATTAATGTTATTCTTATCTAAACTAAAGTTTCTGTTCCATGGAGCTTTGTGACAGACGTACTTGAAACCCCAATTATATTTTAATATCCGAGATTGAAACTTTACACAAACTGGAGGTGCACTGCTAATCTAATGTCAAATAAGGATGTGCTACACTGTACAATAAAAATGTCATGCACAAAAAAATAGAATAAAGAGGGCTGGTCACCCTTTTTACCCTAACACAGGAGCACCAATAATCATACCAACATTCTAAAAATTCTGCCTAATTTTATTGAAATGACACAAACCACATACAGTACATACAAACAACAACCAGTGAATTAAAAAAACACTGTATGCCCCCAAATACTTCCAGTGCTGGTAACTGTCCACAAAGCACAAGATACCCGGGAAACTCCTCTAATATCTAATGACAGGACCAAAAATCTCACATAAAATATTACTATACCTATAGCCAAAACCTAACCAGAGCTCAACACAATATTAAAGTGCATAACCTCTATGGCTGATACCACAATTAAATCTGACAATCAATCTATGAATAAAGTGCAAAGAGAATAGTTATATTATAATCAATTCATACAACTAAAAAAATGTAAGTGCATAAAAATAATTAAATATGTATTAATTAATAATAAATACTGTGAACAACTGGTCATATACCTATAAGTGCAAAAATTCAACAACATAAACAAAGTCAGATATACAATCAAAAAGTGAGAGTAAAAACCCAAACCTGGCAACCTGGTCCTGGCACATAAATTAGAGTGGGGGACAGACAGAGAAGACACCTGTGCACGCGGCCGCCCGTGCCGCTTCGCTGGGTGGGAAACAGTAAATATAATGTCCTATGCAGCCTTTTGTACCAACCTCCATCCTACGGTAACCAACGGTTACCAATTCACTGGTTGTTGTTTCTATGTACTGTATGTGGTTTGTGTCATTTCAATAACATTAGGCAGAATTTTTAGATTGTTGGTATGATTATTGGTGCTCCTGTGTTAGGGTAAAGAGGGTGACCAGCCCTCTTTATTCTATTTTTTTGTGCACGAGATTGAAACTTTGTTTTCCGTTTGCTGTCTGTGGCCTCACTTTTTTCTTTAGTGACTAAAAAGGAAGTTCATTTAGTTTTCATTTAGTTTAAAAACTACTGGCATCAATAGGACAAAAGGGGTGTCACTTGTACCCCATGTTTTGTATTGGACAAAACAAAAGCTTCCCTTCAATATATATCTCTTGTAAGTAAAAATTTCTTCTGCAACTCAAAAACTAAAAAAAATATTTTTGCTGTATAGAGCCCTGGTCAGGCCACAGCTAGAATACTGTGTGCAGTTCTGGAGACCTTACCTGCAAAAAGACATTATTCAAATAGAATGTGTTCAAAGGCCGGCAACAAAAATGGAAGGCCGGCAAACAAAATGGTAGAGGGACTTAAACTTAAAACTTATCAGGAGAGACTTAAAGAACTTAATTTGTACAGTCTGGAGGAAAGAAGGGAGAGAGGGGACATGATTGAGACCTTTAAATATGTGAAAGGATTGAATAAGGTTCAGGAGGGAAGTGTTTTAAGAAGAAACTTAATGATAGAACAATGGGGCACAACCTCACAGGAGCAATGTTAGAAAATATTATTTTACAGAAAGAGTAGTCGATGCTTGGAACAAACTTCCAGCAGAGGTAGTTGAAAAATCGTTAGTCACTGAATTTAAACATGCCAGGGATAAGCGAACATACTGTATACACATAAGGGTGGACTCGATGGAGCGTATGGTCTCCTGCCATCAACCTTCTATGTTTCTATGTAAAATGAATGAAGAATCCTTAACGACTCATGGTGTTTATTATTTAAGAATTTAGCAATAATTATTGTTGTCCCAACAGCATATTAGAAGTTGATGAGCATTTCATAACACCAATATACATTTGCCATTAATCTCAACAATACAGCAATGTCTGCCGCAACTCAGTTTGTGTGTTGTGGGCTCAGTAGAAATAAAGCTTGCTCCTGTTTCCTCCACATTGAGGCTCTCTTAAAGCTGACAACACAGTATAGAATCTAACAAGAAGGGAATGCTGCTGGTGATAGCTGTTATTTACTATGCAAATGGCCTCTGCCATAGCAACAATGCACCCAGCACTTTGCTTTATTTGCTACAGTACACAGCCTGCATGTTTAAATTGGAGTTGCTTACTTTTGTGCCTACACATTACACAGATTTTGTTTTCCTTGACACTTACTGGAGAACAAACTGCAATTAATACAGCTTATTTTAGCAGACAGCATCCAATTAGTTATCATCCATTTTCATACGGAGATGCTAGACACCAAAAAAACTAGAGCTGGCTTCTTATTCAAAAGAAAAATACATACAAACTACAGGTTTTCAAAGACACATTTTACTCACAATGGCAAGGATACTCACTTGACCTTTAATGTGAAACGGAGTGTTAATTTTTCTCTGTCACCTCTTAATTGCTTCCTTATTATACTGTTCAAGCAGCTAATTGCTAGACTGAGGGAGAAAGTGTTTTCGGGGGGCAAGGAAGTGCCACAGCATGAAAGGAACAGTATGCTCGAGTAATTGGGTCTGATATAGCACTAGCTGTGACTTTTCGTGAAATGCTATCTACTAAAATGAATAAGGAAATCTGAATTGTTTTATTGTTAGGACAAAATAAATGTTATCTTGCCGCCTCCTTCCACTGTTGCATCTGTAATAATTATGTTAATGATGATAACATCAAAAACGTGGTTCCCAGCAAGTGGTATAAAATGAGCATCAGGAGCTGCCCCATGAATGGCATTGATTCAAGTGAACCTCCAATCAAAAATGACTAGGGGAGCACTACCGCAAGTCCTGGAGCATCCCAATTTGGGATGCTCTGCCATGGAAAAATTAAACAATGACAAATCGCTAAATTGTGGCAGAACTGCCAATGCTTGTGACGAGGGACAAGATCCCATTTGGTGATACCTTCTGCGCATAGCCCCCTACAAGTCCATGCCTTCAGAGCCTTGGAATTCTTATCGTTCTCGACCCTCTGTATGGCCCAGCTCTGTGTGTCCGCTGGCTGACATTCATTGTCCCCTGTAATTGTTCAACCACTTTAATTCATTATGTATTGGTAGCTTAACCTTGTTATCAGTCAGGTGCTGGCGTGGCAGCAGGGTTTAACTATCGCACCGCTTCCTGTTGTCATCGCTTCTTATGGTCGAGCTGGCTTAATGTAGAGATGTCGGTGGGCTCGCTCTCCTTCCAGGAATAGATACCGCCCTTTTGTTACCGGAGTTCTACAAGGATTCTCCCGTCATTCAATTGGATGCGGCGCACAGAGAAACGCCCCTGCCACCACGCCATATGCTATGAATGAGACAATTTTGGGAAGTGCCTAGTCCCAAGAACAGAGTATTGTTAAAAAGGCCAGTATATGGACCAATCGCAATAATTTAGTCGCTACATATTATAGTGGGAGATAAAGGTATAAGATCTATCCTATGCAATCCAGTCCAACCAGATCTTATAGCTCACAAATAGTGCAAAAAAAGCACACAATCTCCCCCCCCCCCAGTTAGCTAAATGTTCTTTAGCAGCCTGCCAGTAGGTCAGTAGCTGCCATGGGTGTCCCTGGAGGCTTATTTAAAGCGGACCAACAGTAAAAAATGACTTACTCCAGACCAATGCAACAAACAGGGCTCATATGCATCCCTCCCGAGAGCAATTTAGATTGCTGCACATAAAAATTCATTTACCTTTTTCTAACTCCAGCTGTAGTGAATTTTAGAAACAAAATGGCGGCTTATGCATTTGACAGCTCTTACAGTGTTGGATATACCCAGACTTCCCCCCACATTAAAGTTATTCTTATCTAAACTAAAGTTCCTATTCCAAGGAGATTTGTGACAATGAGACATCTGTGAATAGGTAAATTGTGGCAGAACTGCCATTGCTTGTGATGGGGGACAGAATCCCAATTGGTGATGCCTACTGCGCATAGCCTCTTACAAGTTCTAGCCTTCAGAGCCTATTGTTCTTGACCCTCTTGCATGACGCAGCTCTGTGTGTCCACTGGCTGCCATTCGTTGTCCCTGTTGGAGAAACTGTACAACAGACTTCCAGCTTAGTCTATGCTAGAATGACTTTTGCTATGTTTTATTGCAGTTTGCAGCTATTGCAGGTTATGACACTAGATGGCGCTGTTACCAATGCGCAACTGTATTTTACTGCTGTATTGTTATTTCCTGTAGATCGAGCTGTAATCTATCACTGCAAGTTCTTCTCTTCCTGTCTTTGTCTTTGTTACTAAACACCACGTAAGGTGACATTCTCTTACTGCATTCATGCTCGAGTAAAGCAAGTTCCTGTTATACCACTATTGTCTACATGGATTACAACTCCGCTGCACCCAGCACCCAGCACTCACACTGCAACAGTTCCCTGTGGGGCCATATTAATGTGGGTACTGCAACTGGAAGCAAATCAGATACCCCCCCAGCCATGAGCAATGGTGCTGCCATGACACAAGCGGAGGTAGGATAGTTTTAATAGGACGACGGAATCACCATAGCCACTTTTACATTTGTTTGTCATAGTCTTAGGGAGCCACTAGTGTTTCTTAAAGGAGCAAAAATGGCCCAGTGTTAAAATCAATGTAAATATACTGGATGGCGGGGGGAGAGGTCACTTATACACCCAGCATCAAGAAATATGCAGTCAGGGTTGTTTTATTTTCTTTTAATGGAAGGAAAAGGACATCTGGGGTGACAGACTCTGTCACCCCTCATAGACTAAATCTGTCACCCCCGGATTTTGTTCCTACTATGTGAGAATAAACCACAAGCTTGGCCAGAGTTTTATTCAGTTTAGGTGTATAAGTGACCCCTCCCCTCATTAGCCGACGTGTTTATATGGATTTTTAACATTACACAATTTCGCAATAGTGAATAATTAATTAGTGAAGAAAGGCAGTTTTCAGTGGGGAATTGGTCTGAGGAAGGGGACATGGGCACTAGCTTTCACCCTTGCTACACCAAAATGTGTTAGGGCCTCGAACAGGGTAGTAACTGAGCCAAAGCTAGATGGTTGATTCCAGCCCTGTGTATGAAAGACTGGACATGTCTGGAAAAGGGCGAGTGTGAAGGTTACTGCAAAAGCATGGCAGATGGAACATACTCCTTGAATAGGACAGAGAGAAGGCCCTACGTGTGTGCTGCCTGGTTCCTTGGAGCATGAATTCAGTGGCTGGAGAATTCCATTGTACTAACCTCTTGGAGACACTTTGCACTGGCTGGCAGTACGTCCTCTCGAAGAATCGTGGCAGAAAGGCTTTGCTGAGTGCTCTCCAGGTACCTTGAAGAGAACTGCCCGAGCCTGACTGTCCTCGAGAGTGGGGCGAAGTAGTACTCCATCTGGAAGGGATGGGGAAAGGGTCCAAAATGTGCATTCCTCAGGAGCCCTAAAGGGAGGACACCGAGCCGTAACCAGGTACGTGCCAATCAGGCTGGTAGTAACTAGAGAAAAGGGAGATCCTGAGTGCCAGGAGTGCTTGTTGTGAGTTGCTGTGTAAATGTGTCCCACGGAGAGTCCCGTTAAAAGCCAGGCCCTGCCTGATTTTCGCCAACCAGCCCTCCTCTAAAGCACTCACAAACTGCACTGGGTATCCCTTTTTTACTAGTGATCAACCAGAAGGTGGCTCCGGTAGGCTCCGTTTCCAGTTTAATTTCTCACCTGCACCCTGATTACCTAGCCTATTAATTAGCTCCACGGGCAAGGGGCCACTGCTCCAGAATTCAGTCACTTTCCATTATTAGCTGCTGCTAGCCTTGCCTGCTCCCATATCACTACATTCCAGCTCCCTGTCTTCCAGTCTCACTTCCTGGTCCTTACCTCGGTCCTTAGTTCTGATTCCTAGCTCATAGTCATCCTGCTCCTCCGGTTTCTTCTACCTCAGCCTTCAATCCTGGTTTTCTAGCACCCTGTAAATCCTGTCCCCCGGTTTCCCTCCTGCATTTAGTTGTACAGGTACTCAGTTCCCTTGTATGTGGAGCCTTCAGTAACTATATTTTCTGGTTGCTGTGATTATCATTGCTCTGGTTGCTGTGATTTATATTATATATATTCTCTGGTTTCTGTGGGTTGCTGTGCTTGTATTTGTTGTGAATTATATATTTATTCTCTGTTTGCTGTGGTTTGTTGTGTAGACTGTTCTGTATATATGTAGTGTAATGTGGTGTTTCACATGTTAAAATAATGGTAGACCAGTATCTTTGTGCATACCTCGCAAATGTCCCTCATTTGGAGGGACTGTCCCTCTTTTGAGTCCATAGTTCTCATTTGTTCCTGTTTGAGGTTTAACATGCGGATCTGCATCAATAAAAGATTCATTCATTCAATTTAAAGTTTTTATATTGTTGTAACTACAACCTATATCCTATGCTTCCCTCAATGAGGGTGTGTGGCTTAATTTAAAATTGGGCCCTCTTTCCCACCCTGAAAAGTTGGAAGACATAAGTGTTACACATGGATTTTCATCCATTCACTTGGGGATGCCCCCTCCAACCAGGGCTACGGACTTCCAAAACTGGGCTTGTGGATTGGCAAGGGACAGGGCAATGTACTCACGCTTTTGTAGCAGCAGTCGGTCACTCTTGACTCTGGTGGGCAGGGGAAGGTATTCAGACAAAGACCAAGTGCTGTTTCAACTAATCGATGCCCCTTCCTTTATTCATGCAAAGACACACAGTTCATCCTTGCTTCACAACCAACTTAGGGGCCCACTTCAGTCCTCCTTAACCTCCCGACTCCAGTAGCTCATGGGTGGGTGGAGAGTCCACACCTGCACTGGCCTCTTTTCGGCTCGGTGCCCCCTTTCTGGGTACCCAGCTCCTCCTGATCGCCACTCTACATCAGGCTGCCTCACCAGGGCCCACATTCCATGGTTGGACATCAGAGATCCTTCTCCTTTCTGTTCTCAGCACAGACCAACTAGAACTCCCCTAATACGCTCTTAAAACTAACCAATCAGGGGAGTGGGCTGTACTCCAATTAACCCCTGTGTGCAAGGAGGCATATGTTTTGAACTACCTATCCTGTTCTTTTTCCTATGATGGCATCTAGTGGCACTCTTTCAACTACACAACTACACTACATTACTACTAAATCTCTAACATAATCCACCCAGGGTATTCTTGGGCATCCCCCATTCCCCATGGACCCCCTTCCCAGATGCACCCCTAGTCAGGGGACTATTCTGTTACATTCCCGCCCAATTAAATACACTTATGCTCTCAAAAGTGGACCTAAAACATATACAAGACAGTATATTTATCACTTAAAACCCTATGTAAAGGGCATATAATAACACACGGGTATTTACAAGGATCTTCTCATCCAGAAATTTCCTAAATGGTTTCAGCATGAGAGAATACGGTGTTAACACACTTAGGCCCTTATTCATCAAGCGATAGCGCCAGGTAGTGTCTGACGAGCGCCAGGTAGCGGCAGCTAACGGCGACTACCGACTCAAGTACGCCCGGCGGCGGTCACAATGACGCATTTATCAAGCAAAATGAGGCTAGCGCCGGCGAGAGCGACGGCTAGCACGGCATTCATCATGAAGCCGACTGCAACGAACAGCGCCGCTGCAAATTCCCTCACAGCGCCAGGTATGAGCTGTCGCTCCCTGGCGATGTCCAATGCATTTCAATGGAGCAATATATAATTATTCATAATTAATTGGTATTAATTTTTTTTTTTTTTTTTTTAATGTCAAAAAATCGGACACCACTTCTGCAATGTTAGGATTTATTTTTAAGTCAAAAAAAAAATTAAAAAAAATATGTGCAGAATTGATCTAACAGGTCTGAGATTAATGTATTCATATTACAAAATGATTCTAAAAACATGTATAATGTTACATTCAAAAAATATGGTTGTTTAGGGGTTAAAAACTAGTTAATACACATCGCCGCAAGCGCTCTGGGGTTTAAACAAGGAATGGACAGCGACAGCACATTCGGAGCGTGATTTGTTGATGAATATGAAGCTAGCCGTTCGCTCTGGCCATTCGTTGTCAGGCGCTCACATACAACGCTGGACCTGTGAAACAGCGACCCCCCAGCCCGTATTCAACATTACCGCACACCGACTGAGTCGCTGTCATCAAGCTAATGCCGGCCAAGCACAGCGAATACTGGCTGGCGCTGAAAAAATCACGCTACAGTCGCTCATCTGTCGCTACCTGGCGCTATTAATGAATCAGCCTCCCCATATCACATAAAACACCATATTTAATAAGAATGATAATGACCCCAAAAAGGGGGGCATTAAAAAAACTGGTATCCAGATTCTGTAGAGGGTCCTTCTGGATATGAGGGGCATCCCAAAAACATGAGCATACACAGTTATCACAAGTTAATAACATCCTACTAATATTAAAACATTCCTATTGTGTCCAGCATCCCCCTAGTGGGGACACTAACACCTAACCACCCACACCGCACTGAACTGATCCGGGGCAGCCCAAAGCTTAACCCCTTAACTACTCTTACCTTAGCCCCTTAACTATTCTACAGTTACCCCAAACCCTCAAGACCATAAAATAATAACATTTCAAACAAATGAGCTACCGGTACTTCTGTGAGAAACTGCGGATGTTTTTGAAAAGACCATAGAAATACATAAAACAATAAACATTTTGCAAAGTAATGGACCTCAAAAAGCAGAAGTGTTCAACAAAAGTCCCAGGCTGGCTTAGCGACATGGCACTTCTGTCCCAGCTCTTCCTCCATCCACTCCTCATGGTGGGTTTCCACCTCTCACAGCAGTTCAGGTGGCAAGTAGGGCTATTCCCACCCATACTCCAGGTAGACCCACTTACTAAAGAATTTTTGAAAACAGCAACATTCACTGAGCCAGGTGGTGGATTTTTCTAGTAACACCCAGGAGTCCGGGGATCTCCAAGAAAACTGGGATGGTTCAGTCAGACCCTCCCCTGGCCGATGAGCTCCACAGAGAGGGAAAAAGCAAAGGGCTTAGGTGTGGGGAAAGCCTGTAGTCCATCAGCAACATAGCTTAGATAGGAGTGTATGGTTGCGGAGTAATCATTCCCAGCTCCACATTCCTCATCATCAATGACTTCCACCTGCTCCGGGTGCTTGCCTCCCCCGACTGGGAAGACCCCCTTGCCCCCTCTGGATGAATAACACTCAGTATCGGGCACTTTACTACCTTCTTTGCGATGGAGCTTCTTCTCTTCCGTGGCTCACCGCAATCGGCAGCACTTCCTCTGCACAGGCACTAACGTCCGATCCCCAGTGACCCATCTCACCACTTTCAGATGGCCCCAGCCCCTCCACAGATGGTGTCTGTCACTCCTCAGCTTCACCGTTGCTCTCCACATCCTGGGCCTTCCCCTCCACCTGCATTCTGTATGGATAGCCACCACAGCACCCTAGTCCAGAGGGTAAAGGCCGGCAGCTGGCAGGTGCTACAGCAGGCCCTGGTCGTCATCACAAAGATGAACTCCCCACAGCAGGGACATGCCAGCATTAGTCTCTCTCAGCCCATCACCGAATTTGTGAGGACCCACAAAGGCCCCTGCGGGATAGCACAGAGCCCCATGTCCTCCCAGGTACTCTCTTCCACCCGTGCCATCTCCACAGGCTGCAGCTTTTCATCGCTCATGGCCATCTTGCTATGCTGAAGTGCAGATGTATTTTGCAGGCTTTTAAGGCTACGCCCCAGCACACGCAGCAAGTCCAAAGTCTCTCAAATAACCCCCTCGGTGCGGTTTTCTCTCCACCAGCCAGCGCGCACAATATACAGCCCTGCCATTCTCAGTTTACAGATACATAGCTCACCGTCCATATTCAGAGGCCCCACACATTTTCTTGCCGAAACCTGCCCAGCCATGCCATTTTGTAACATACATATTGATTCTCGTACATGCACTTAGGGATGTCCCTTCCAACCAGGGCTACGGACTACCAAAACTGGGCTGGTGAGTTTGCCAGGGATGGGGAAATTTACTCACACTTGTGTGGCAGCAGAAGGTCACTTTTGACTCTGGTGGGCAGGGGAAGGAATTCAGACAAAGACCAAATGCAGTTTCAACTGAGGGATGCCCCTTCCATTATTCGGGCATAGACATACAGTTCATGCTTGTTTCACAACCAAATTCAGGTCACACTTCATTCCTCCCTTAGCATCCTGACTCCAACCTGCACCGCCTCTTGTCAGCCTGGTACCTCCTTCCTGGGTACCCAGCTCCTCCTGGTGGCCCCTCTACATCAGACTGCCTCACCAGCGCCCACTTCCTATGGACGGACACCAGAGATTCTTCTCCTTCCAACCCCACCCCCCTGGGTCTCCCTTATACCCTCTGAAAACTAACCAATCAGGGGAGTGGACTGTACTCCAATTAACTCCTGTGTGTTAGGATGCATTTCTCTTAAACTACCTATTCTATTCCTTAGCCTATGGGGGCATCTAGGGGCCTCCTTAAGTAATTACAACTACACTACACTTACTACCAAATCTTTAGTCTAACAACATCCACCGACCTAGGGTATCCCAGAGCATCCCCCATTCTCCAGCACCAAAAGTTTTAAAATGTGTTACATGTAAGCAAAATTTTTGCTCTGGTTTACGAATGCAGTCTTCCCCATTCCTCTCTGCAAACCATGACAGGTTGGTGGGCCTCGAGGAAAGGGTTTGGGAAAACTATACTAGAGTCCCTTTTGCAACTTTGAGATACAGGTACATGTAGACAGTGTCGGACCGTGGCATAGCAAATTTACACTTTTAACCCTTATTATTACAATGGAAAAGTCAAGGGCAGTTTTCTCTGAGAATTCTCACTTGGCTCTGACTTTCTGCCATGGAAGTCAATTGCAATTTTCTCTCCTAAAAAAGGAGTGAGAATTCTCACTTGGCTCTGAATCAACCCCAATAACTGACAGTACTCCAATTCCTACCAAATATGGAAAAGCTCTCCTCTTCTACTGCAGAATGATGCCACCCAGCATTGTTTGCTGCTCCTGCCATAGAAGAATGGACAACATAATCATTATATATTATATATTTTATTACAAAGTGCTGTAAGGCCCAGAAAAATCGCCAGTTGCTCAGGGATGTTTGGGAATTTCTTGGTTTGGGGACTGGGATATAGGAAATAAAGAAAACCTGTAACCAAGAGGATGGTTACTCCCTAGAGGTATCATTGAACCTTAGATACAATGACAATAGCAGCAGTTTGTCCCTGAAACTGCATGTGGGTATCTCCCTCTACAGTTTGACTATGCTGCCAGGCCGTTTCCAAGACAGGAAACCCACAGGATTTTAGAGGATTAGGTGATGGAGCATAAAAATCCTTAGCCAAGCCATTTGTGAGACGTACCATCAAAATCTACACATCTGTTCTCCAATACACCTTTCACAAATCAAAAATGCTCCACTTTGCAACTTCTAAAAATAGAAAAAAAAATAAATAAAAATTAAAAAAATGATGTGGGCCTGCCTTATCCAAACATAATTAGGCCATGCACCAGCTATGGGGGCTTGTAGACCAGGGTGTGGGGGCAAGTTTACTTTTCGGTGTGCTTTCACATGTGAACTGAAGCTTACATCTGTGTGAACTTTTGTACTAGAACACACAAGAAAATTTTATAAAAATAATATTTTCTAAAACATTTCTGTTCTAATACATCCTTTTTCCAATGATGTGAGGACGATTTGCGGAAAGTTTGGGAACAACAGCATATGGGTTATGCATGTGCTGTTAATTCCAAACTCCAAAACTCCAAATCTAAAAAATAATTCAGCTGCTGGCCCTGAAATCTTTCAGATTCCAGGCCACCTGCTGGTGGGTTTTGGTCTACTTTAAAGTTAAAAAGCTCACCAAGATGCAGAATACAATGTGCACATATTATGTACTTTCCGGTGCACTTTCTTTGGCATGATCACAAATGATTCAGTATCATGCATGCAGATGGGTAAAGTGAGTTTGGGGGGGGGGGGGGGGGTCCGATGTGCAAGGCTGTTGGTCTGATTTAAACCCTAATCGATGCAAAATCTAATAATCTATACACCCATAAAGCATTAATCTCACTACAAAGTGAAATAACCAATGCAAATAAATAAATAAACAAATAAAGTGCCTTAAAGGGTGATCAACAAATATATATATAGTCTGTGTGTAGAAAAACACCTTCTTAATTATACAACTGCAAATGCTCAGTAACTGTTGTAGTAACCAACCATGAAAGTGCCAGTGCCCACACATTTTATTGCAAACTTGTTTCTTACTTTGGGTAGTGCGCATTAAGGGGTGGTTGGAGATTTGTTACAAGTAAGAAGAAATAAATGTCTTTTTTTGTTAATAAGGCATATTCTAATTTTATGTTCCTAATATAAGACCATGAATATAATGCAAAAGATCTATGGCCATTGCCGAAAGCGCTGTTAAAGTAACCAAAGGAGGGGGGGGGGGGGATCAACAAAATCCAGTATTGCATCCATCCATCATGGGTTTAAGTAATTGCTTTAATAATTATGCAATTATTGCATTTGAAAAAAAAAAGAAGTCTTGCCATCCGCTATTCTATATGACAGTGCATCTTCAGTGACAATGTTCCCTTCACGCTTCACTGGTGGCAGCTATAGGTAGGGTCACATATCTACCAGGTGCCTGCATGCCGCCCCAATCAGGAGCAATTGAAGTGCAAGTAGACATTTTCAACCAGAGGTTAGTTATTTCATAGCCAATTACCCAAACAGCTTTACCCCACTTTGAACTGCCTGGGAAGTACGGACAGCCATGCATCTGCTCTCTCAATGGATTCCCTGTAGCTTTCCTCTTCCACCCTATTCATCTCTTTTCTAAAGTACTTACTGCACCCACCTGCCTTAGCCTATTTAACTCTTTCACTCGTGGAGATGAAAGTCAGATATTTGCATCAAACCATCCCAGTCTGGGCCATTAGGAAGTCTATTTTTGTCATCTCTAATATGCCCACTGAGTTTCATTTATCTTTTAAAAAGTGTGACATTTAAAATTGCCATTCAGGCTGTATAAACTGTTTACATGTTTATAACGCATTGTGTGATAATAATAGTTAGGATCTATTTTATGATGGCAAACTTGTAAAGAACAGGCAACAATGCATGATCCAAAGTGCATCCTAAATTGGTAGTTTATATCTTCCGATGAATAATGGAATGATGGGGAAATGCCAAAACTGCATAGACAGGGAAGGTGGCATTTGTTTAAAAGCCATTTCTTTTCTGCTATGATCATGATATTTGAAGTGTGCGTAAAACCTATTCAATGCAAATTTATATGTATTTATTTTATGTTAATTGGTTATAGACTGGCAACAAATCGCATTACAAAATACTGGTTGTATTACATCAGTATTTTTCCCAAGAAACTTCCGATTTAAAATCCCATTGGTAAATAGGAATAGACAATAACTCTAATGGCAATTCTGATGAAAATTTTGAAGCAAAGACTTATACATATTATACATATATATATATATATATATATATATATATATATATATAGACATATATATATATATATATATATATATATATATATATTAAAATAAGAATTCGTCCCAGCACTGACCCCTGTGGTACAATCTGTACCATTTATAACCACCCTTTGTTTTCTATCAATAAACAAGTTACTCACCCGTGTACACACATTTTCCCCCCAGTCCATAGGAATGGACAATAACTCTGACAGCAATTCTACTGAATAGTTTGAAGCAGAGACTTACTTCGAAAAAATAAAAATAAATTACCCATGTCACTTATAATAAAGCTTTTATATTTTGCTACCTTTGACTCCCGAGTCTTCTTGTAGCAAATGAAATAAAAGTGGACCTAAACTCTCCCTGACAGAAGTGGTCTTGGTTCACCTAAACTAACTACCCCTCACTCTATCAGTGATCCCAGCAATAGAGTGATTGTTATAGGGAATTAGCAGGCAATACTAAGCATTGGCCCATTGTTTAGGGTTAACCCTGACATGTCCTAAACTTTTCTTTTTTTAAAAAGAAATTTTTGTTGCTGAGAGTAACAGTTTA
The DNA here is from genome assembly GCA_027917425.1 of Gastrophryne carolinensis. Taxonomy (NCBI): domain Eukaryota; kingdom Metazoa; phylum Chordata; class Amphibia; order Anura; family Microhylidae; genus Gastrophryne; species Gastrophryne carolinensis. The sequence continues at coordinate 85,693,019 of CM051235.1, read as the reverse complement.
AAGTTAACCAAAACTGGCCCTGGAGTCTTTCCTCCCCTGGGGCATCCCAAACTGTGAAACCCTCTGGTTCGCCTGCAGTTCTTACCTTCCGCAAAGTCCCTGGCGCATGTTTGTCTGACGCTGGCACCATTTGAATCTCTTCCCTGTGCACGGCCACGCTCACAACAAGCAAAGTATGCAAGTGATGCCGCGCGCTGCCAATGTGTGCGGCTAGGGATTCCATTCAGCTTCTCTTGCTACACATCAATATGCGTGGCTGGAGAAGCTGATTGGCTGTTTTATTTTATGGACAGCTGTTTTTTTGTCCAGACTGATACTATTCATTCTACAGGTGGTGCTTGTTACTATTCCATGCTTGAATTAAAATGATCTCCTCCTCCTTATCAGATACCTTACTTATGGAACCTTAAATTAGCAGTGACCAAATGCATTCCCACGTGATGCCCTTTTAATTGTTCACATAAAGGGAGCTTCCAGTTCAAGGGGACAGATGTGCTTGCCACTGACAGGAATATCACAATAAAAACTAATTGGAACCCTAGTAGGCAGTGCTGGTGCTGAGCCAATGATTTTTTATGCAGAAGACATAAACATGCCCTTAACCCTAGAGGTGGTCATCTCTTTACAGCAAAGGGCCATCTGCACAATAGGCAGCCCTGTCTGACAGCAAATGTCAAGTGACCATTTACAGGAAAGGGGCAAAGCAAGTGTCTGCTTTTATCATACTGTTTTGGGTTATATTTGAAGCGCATCAGGTTTAAAGCCATTTGTTGATACTGTATTTCAAACTGTATTTGAGGACTTAAAGAATGATATTATGCAACATTATGCTTAAAATGGTTTATTGGTAAAGGCAAACAAATACCATTCAGCAAATGTGGATTATAAGTGCAACAGAGTGCGTGCTTAGGCACATCATTGCTGGATAAAGCCTTTTGGAATATGTTGGTGCTCTATAAAGATTATTACATAGTAACATAGTATGTAAGCTGAAAAAGACTTTAGTCCATCCACTTCAGCCTTTTTATTAGTGGTCTAGTAACCATAGTTGGTAATGTTATTACATGCAAGGAAGGAATCCAGGGCACTTTTTAACTCTTTTAGTGTAGTCTTTACAACTACCTCCTCTGGAAAAGAGTTCCATAGTTTCACTGTTCTTACAGTAAAGAATCCCCTCCTTTGCTAGTGCAAGTATGGTCTTTCCTCTAACCTTAGTGCATGCCCTTGAGTTCTACTTATAGTCCTGGCTTTGAATAGATCATAGGACAGATCTTTGTATTGCACCCTGATATATTTATATATAGTTATTAGGTCACCCCCTTTTCGAAAACTAAATAAACCTAACTTTGACAATCTTTCAGGGTATTCTATTTCCCTCATTCCATTTATTAATTTAGTGGCTCACCTTTGAACGTGCCCCAGTTCTGATATGTCCTTCTTATGCACTTGTGCCCAGAACTGTGCACAATATTCCATATGGAGTCTGACCAGTGACTTTGACACATAATGCTCTGGTCATGGGCACCTGTGCCCCTCTTGATGCACCCTATGATCCTTTTTTGCTTTGGCAGCTGCTGTCTAACATTGATCATTACCATTTAGTTTATTATTTATTAAGCCCCTTAGGTCTTATTCAATTGTTGTTTTACCTTCTTCATTTGCCATTTTTGTGCCCAAACATCCGATTTATCTAAATCCCCAGCTGCATGTTATCATCTTTACACAGCTTAGTATGATCCACAAATATTGAGACTTCACTGTTTAACCTCTTACCTATATTATTAGAATATATTATTAGAATTACCAGCCTGTAATTTCCAGGTTCCACTTTAGACCCCTTTTTGAATATTGGCACCACATTTGCTATATGCCAGTCCTGTGGAACAGTCGCTGACATTATGGAATTTTTAAATATTAAAAATAGTGGCTTGTCTATTACTGTATATAATTCTTTTAACTCTTGAGGATGAATAAATGCCATCTGGTCCCAGGAAGAGGGCAACTCCACCTGTTTTGGGGTGGTAGAATGGTGATTTTGTACATCAATTTGTCTCTTCCTCTTCTGTGAACCCCCACTGTGAGATATAGACGAACAGGAGAGAGAAAGAGAAGAGAGAGATAAACTCAAGAAAGATGGGAGACAGATTGAAAATAGATAGAGAATCTGGAGAGTGATAGAAAAAATGGACCTTCATGGCATTGATACGTACCGTTGACAACCGCAATCTGGCACCTGATTATACTTATTGGTACTCAGGGAACTAAGGGCCTGACTTGTTCGAAGGCCAATCTTTGACCTCGTTTTTTTTTGTTAGCAGAGAAATCCCCAAAAGCCCCAGAAACTAATTTTTTTTAACATCCTACATTTCTAATATCCAAACTGAGATGCCATGTTATAATAGTTTATGACAGACCCAGTTTATAAACAACATTGGAAGTTTTATTGCCAGGTGCACAGATATGAAGATTTTTACCTGATCCAACTCTGGAGCAGGCAACATACAACTGCCCATGCGAAAAACATGCAGGGTCATGATTTATTCCAGCCACCTGCAGTGATTGGCCTTGGGCCTTGTTTATTGTCATTGCAAATGGTAGCGTAACAGGAAACTGTAATCATTTAAACAATATTATTTCATCTGAGTTAATCAGTGGATTAAAAACTTCTTCTCCCACAGCACATCTACTAAGGATGGTTGATTCCAGCACATGGGGATGACATGTTTTAATGCACATCCTGGTTCAATTACACAGATTTGGTGCATCTAAATTTTACATTAGAATAACTGGAGCACCAACCTGTAGATCCAAGTGATGAGAAGGCATTCCAGTCGGTTAAAAAAAACGTAACTGGGTACTGCATGATCTGTTCTGGATCTATTGTGGTGTCAATTGATTTGTAGGAATAAACCAATCCTGGCAACTCCTTAAGAATTTGTAAGTTTATTGCATTTACCACATCATTTCATGCAGCCAAAATAGCTCTTTGACATATTCAATCATGGTATTAAGTTCTTCCTTTGTTAAACTAAATAATAATGTCAGGGAACACTGCTATTCTGAGGTGCTCAGCCCTGCATAAATCGTCAAGAAGTGATATATTGCCATCTGCATCTTGTTGGACTACACCATTGCCAAGCATCAGAAGCAACTGTGAGAACTGCAGAGCAGATTCATCACCAAACATATTTGCTCTGATGTTGGTTGTGAGAGTAACACTCAGTTCATCAGCCATGGTTCACTTTGATATTATAGGCAAGTCTTCTTGAAATCACCAGCAAGTAAGACCAAGGCCCCTCACCCATTAGTTGGATCTTATCTCTTAAGTCTCTAATTGTTCGATCAAATACTTCCAGAGCACGTCTATGTGCCATGGTGCACTCATCACATACAATGAGTTGACTGAATATATAGGCATCTCCTGAATCTGTGTCATCTCTCTAGATTAAAAGGCAATTTAAATGTGGAGTGTGTGGTTCTGCCACCACTCAGTAGCGATGGCAATGCCACCCATACTTCTAACCTTGGCAAGAAGTAAAATAATTTTTGCCTGGTTCAATATGGCATCTGTGAAACTGAGTGAAGGGTTATTGGCCTCTTGGTGAGCAAGTTATTTAAAAAAACCATCTGCCATATCATGCCACTGTGTATCCCACAGATCACTGGAATGCCTGGGGCACAGCAGGTAAGAATTATTGCAAGCAATTCCCTTATTTTTGGGTGCAGAGTGGCTTGTTGCTGCTTCATTGAAACAGTCATGCAAATGCTGCCAAGCAGTTGGCAGGCCTCTTGGTATGAAGCACAGACAGTGACATTGACTGTCCTGAGAAATTCAAATGTAGGACCTTTGACAACATGCGGAAACATCCGCAGATAAAAGCTCTAGTGGTTGTTAGGATGCACATTATATACTCCTCCAAGAGCATCAGCGCAGTAGATATCTGGATGGTCCTGCACTTAAGTGCCTTGTTTTCACAGTTGAAACTTCTTTTTGGAGATATTCCAAACATAGTATGAAGGATATGTGTCCTTGCAAAACTATTCTGTTGGCACAGTTCAAAGAATGCTGTAAGGGCTGTCCTAGGTGGATTTTGCACCCGTTCACTTATATTATCAGCTGTAAAGTACACTCTCTGATCATTTTCAAGATGGATACTGAGGTGTTGGACAGTTGGATATCTCTCATGCATTGAAAAGCTGAGAATTCTCCAAAATGCCTTATCTAACGTCCAATTTGGTATTGCCGGACCTCACCCTGCAAGTAATTTTCAGCTGCAATTCCAATGATCTGAAGCATTGTATATGTATTTGCAAATGTATTTGATCAATTTTACAGCAACTGCAAAGCTCAACATTTATGTAGGCATCAAACATTTTGCAGAGTAGTGGACTGTTAGGCACCACAAAGCGGTTATCAATCTTGAAGTCATTAGGTTTGAAAACCTCTTTGCCATCAACAACCTGCATCATGTTGGCTTTTTTGTAAATTAATAGCCACCTTCTCCTGGCTTTCTATGTCTGTATAACGGATACCTATAAATCTGGGTTTCCTCTATGAAGATCTCATTTGACCTGATCAGTCAAACTAATATATGAGCATGTGGCAGACCTTTCTTCTGCTACTCAATAGAATACATCCAGCACTGGGGTGCATGAAAGATGTGCCCTTTGTTAATCACAATCTCTTTAATTTTTGGCAAAAGACTCGAGAAATCAAGTCCTGCCTATCTCTTTAAGACTGATTCTGTCTTGTCTTTCCAATTTGGATTGCAAGTGAAAGTAATAAACATATTTTCGAACATAAGTCATGGCATCCTGGGCATAATCATGCATGTGACGTGGACTTCCCACAAAGCTTAAGGGCAAAATAATTTGCTTTCCTAAGTTCTCAGATGAACTATCGTTATGAACAGTATCTCATTCAATGATTTTTATTGAAGTACACAGAAGTAACAGAAAATGGTACTTACAAGACATGTAAATATGCAACGAGGAAATAAAACATTCCAGGATATTGCCACAAAAGTAACTGTAACAAAAATGAGCGGATAAATCAGAGCGACTTCTCTTACTTAAAGTGATTATCACAACGAGATTGGCATTCAGGGAGCGTTCCGGCCCGCGTTACAGACTTACATCAAGTCGTAGTCCACACACTGGCCAGGGCGTCTCCTGAATATGTTAACGTAAATACATCATAAATAGATCAACCACGTTCCAAAGAGCCAAAAGAAGAGCTCAGCAGAAAGTGAGGAAGGGGATGGGGAAGGATAGTAGGAAAGGAGGGAAGGGTAGGAATCTGATGTCTATTATAACTTTTTAAAGTATACCAGTGCCTAAATGCTTAAAAGGTCCCAGTCGAATGTACTAGGAAAGACCTCCCTGATTCAAGGAGTCCACACTTCTCGGAACTCCTCCAGTCTGTCTTCATGGATAGCTGATAGTTTTTCCATAGCTAGTGTATTGTTAACCCTGTTTTTGAATTCTGTAAAACTTAGTGAGGAGGTCTTCCATGCCTTAGCGATGACTAACTTAGCACAGGTAAGGGTATGGTACAACAGTTGTCTTTGTCTGACCGAGGTTCCTACTAGGGGTTCATTTAACAAAGCAACCCAGGGGTCTAAAACAATATTTGATCTTACATAGCAAGGTTTGAATCTTATCCCAGAAGTTTCTAGTTACTCCACAGCTCCACCAAATGTGGCCGTTTGAGCCTGGCTCGTTGCAGCCGCGAAAGCATTTATTCTGTGCCCCCGCTACCACGTGTGCCAATTGCGTGGGGACTAGGTACCAGCGCAAAGCTACCTTCAGGTTAACTTCTATTGCCTGCACTGAGGCTTGTTTGCCAAATGAAGTCCGCCACATCTTATCCCAGACTTCAGGGTCTCTTTCTTCTCCCAAGTCGAGTTCCCATTTTTTCCTATATGTTGGAGTGGCGCCATCTAAGTTCTTGCAAAGTGGTATAAGCTAGCAATAGCGCCTTTGTCTCTCGGATTGTGCAGACAACGATGTTCAAAACAAGTGTAATCATCGAGTTTTGGGGCATTTTTCACAATAGACTTTATGAAGTGGTGTACCTGGAGGTATCCAAAGAGGTCTTTTGGCAGGAGACCAAACTTATCTCTGAGGTATGGGAAGGAGGCTATATCGGAGCCGTGACAGCAATTATGCACGTGTAGGATCCCCAAGTTACGCCACCTACTAAACCTGTGTGGGTCAGTAATTCCTGGATGAAATAATGAGTTACCCCACAGTGGCATTAGAGGCATATGTGGAGAGACCAACCCGCCTGAAAATTTAATGTCATCCCACAACCGAAGAGAGTGAGCCATAATCATGTTGTTCCCCAAGTTTCTAGCCTTCGGTGTGAGCCATAAAAGGTCACTAATCGGTGTAGGCAGGGACATAGCCGACTCGATACGGACCCAGCCTGGTATGTCAACGGTGGCGTGGTAGGAAAGAAGCTGTGCGGCTTGCGCAGCTTGATAGTATTTCTTGAATCTCGGAACCCCCATGCCTCCAGCCGATTTAGACCGCAGCATAACTTTCCGTGCTATCCTTTGTCGTTTCCCGCCCCAAATAAACCTTAGGACTAGTCCTTGGATCTCCTTGAGAAAGTTAGATGGGAGCTTCACTGGGAGGGTTCTGGCTAGGTACAAAAATTTGGGTAGCAGGGACATCTTGACCGCCGCCATTCTGCCCAGCCATGACAAATTGCACTCCTGCCACCGCGTCATTAAAGTACTAAATTTTCTACGTAATGGTATGTAATTTGCTGCGTAAAGAGAGTCATATGTGTTAGTCAGGGCTATACCTAGGTATGAACAGTATCTCATAGGTGAATATAATTCTCCAGACAGAACTCTTTCTGAAGGGCTTCAATGTAACAGAGGAGCTCAGATTCAAATTTCAGAACGTTTAACCATGAGCATAGAAGCATAATCCATCATGTCCATCCCAGAATATCAGTGATGCAGCATGTCCTGTAATTTAAGTATTGTTTCCTGCTTGGTAGTTGGAAAATTACTGTGGTGTGCATTTGTCCCTACCTGATCATCATCCATGAAATAGATCTGTAGGAATGCATGTTTCTGATTCTGTACAGGCAAAAGAGAGCCAATAAGATGGGATATCTAACCTTGTATACTTATATGAAACCACGTTCTCTAATTTCAGTTGCACCAAATGAAGTCTTGTGAAAGCAGTTATTATAACTTTGGATTTTTCTAAGGAAATCTCTTGCTTCCAGGCTATTGTCAGTAAGCAATGACTTCAGTGGCTTTTGAGGAGTTGGCAATTCTGGTATCTGTGCCTTGCCTCCAGAGCAGCACATACCTCACCCATGGTGGCCGAAATCTGTTTATGTAGGGCTTGGGCATGGAACCCCAAAAAAGGAATTTTGCAATATGTCAGGGTAAGCAAAAATATAGGTACAGAGACACACAAGTGATTATAAAAATAGTAGTAAATATGTTTTCTCCACAGCCCACGAGGTGACACATGGAATGCAAAGATTAGGGTTCTAGGCCATGAGATGTCCTGCAAGACACCAATGATATAGATAATTTAGCATTTAGTTTCCTTCACAGGTTCCTATGATAGCTTCCTGGCCTAGCTCCAGTTTTAAAATCCTCCTGGCTGCCTTCTCTTCTGCTCACTGCATTCTCTAGTTTCATTCTCGTTCATTCTCGTTCTCTAGTTTCATTTCATTCATTTAAGTTAGTTCTACTGGACCCTAACCTAAATAACTTCTGGTCCCTTGTAACAGGCACATTCTCCTTTCATGCGAGGAACCTTCTAGACCCGGATAAAAGCCTAGGCTTTTAGCTCATTAACTTTTTCTCTCCTAAACTCTAAGGAGTGTGAATCACTCCCAAAGTACGAACAATACTGTGACATCGGTCGCAGTCATGGGGGTAGACTTCAGAGTCAGGGATGTGAAGTGGGTGTATAGAGCTATCTAAATTCTGGCACAGGGGCTGGGTAAGGTGCCAGCCCAATTGGTCCCAAGTCTGTGCAGCCCACCAGGAATTTTCCCTTTTCCTGTACTTATTCATCATCCTCTTTTTCTGCATTCTCCCCCTTTTCTCTATTTACACATTCTCTCCTTCTATTTCTGTTTTATACATTTATTCAATCTCCCTTATTTCAACTGGCACTCTTGACAACAACAACAAAAAGGCAGCCTCTGTCCTGTGGAAGTGAGCCAGCACTACTGTGATGTCTTGAAGGGCCACTTCAGCCCCTTTGACTATCCTGGATTTTGGTCCTTGCCCAAACCCATGCTTACATGCAAGTGCACATCTGCAACCACCTTTATTTTTGTGAGTGTATAGTTCTGTTTATTCTTGCACTGTTTTTTAGGTGAGAATACTATCATTCACTTAAAAGTCTCCTAAAAAGTGGCATACTTTTTCACCTGGTGCAAAACTGACCCTATTGCCAGGAAAGTGTTGGGGGGCACAGGTTAGCAGCGCATATTCCAGGGGGAATGTTTTGCTCTGGGCAGAAATAAGGTACCACTCCACTTATTTGGATTTATTCCCTTCTTTTTGCCACTTCCTTTGCTCTTATCATATAAGTAAATGTATACAAAAACAATATATATAGTTGTTGCATGGTTAAAAATATAATCCATGATTTATTCTATTTATCAATAATAGAACATATATTTTATAAAAAGAGGTTTTTTTTGCATATTATTAGTCCCCTCTGACACATTTCACTCAATACAAACGTTTTTTCAAGGATATATACATCTTGTTTTAATCAGTGATATTTCAACGTGTGGTCAGATCTCAAAATGTCTCCAGAAGTTAACAAGTGGGTGGAAAAACCCCTCAAAAGGAAAGACTAAGGAGAAAATAACTTTTCCATTTTCACTTATCTTTACTATAGCAGGTCAAGCCTTTAAAGTTTTTTTAGAGCTATTCTAAGATGGAATGGTCAGATATAGTCCCAGGCCATGATCCCACGATTGCACAATGTAAGCCAGTGCTTATGCTCCCCCCAAGGAAGAGGACAGGAGCTTCACTGGTTCAGTTCCTCCCACCCGATACCAGCACAGCTCCTGTCCTCTTCCTTGGAGGGAGCAGAAGAGAAAAGAGTGGCAAAAAGGAGGAGATACATCCAATGAATGGAGTGCTACTGCATTTCTAACCAGAGCAAAATTTGAATTTTTAGGTATCCTTTCTGCCCTCTGACTCTACATATAATGTCACATATAAACCTTCGGATGCTTAGGGGGTTATTTAAGAAGGGATAGCGCCAGGAAGTGCCTCATAGCGGCAGGCAGCATCTGGTGAACGCCGGGCGCTGTGCGCAATCTGGTGAGCGACTCTAACAGCACTGATGTATTATTACAGGCGGCTCAGCGTATAGCGCCGGCGCTCTAGGTTCAGGGGCACCATGTAGTACCTGTCGCTCTGTAGCGCTCTCCCATACATTTCAATGGGGCTTCATTAGTTTATAAATAGTGTATAAATAGCGTGTTTGGCAATTTATTTTTTTTGGCTCAAATCATTGTGTGACCTCTCCTAGCTGCAAACAAACACTTTTATACATACATTGGGACTTTTTATATTTTTATGCAGAATTGTATTTACAGGTTTGGCACTAAAGTGTTATTGTCGCAGTGTTAAAACATGTCATTCCATGTGTTTTCGCTTTGTTACTGGTGGATATGTGTTCAGAAACAGACTTTAATCACACAGCGTTTGGTACTCTATGCTACAGCGCCCAGCTTTAGAGCACTGACTCTGTGTGTGTGTAGTTTTTTTGTTAAATATATGTTTTTTTTTTTTTAAAATGTGAAAAATTCTGTGACCACTTCTGCCATGTTAGATAATTTTTTAAGGTAAAAAAAAAAAAAAATTGTGCAGAATTGATATTACAGGTCTGATATTATTGTATTCATATTACTAAATTCTTTAAAAATATTTTGGTTTCCAAAAATATGGTGGTTTGGGGGTTAAAAAACTACTTTTAACACATCGCCGCCAGCGCTCTGGGGTTTAAACATGCATTTCACAGCGCTTGAATTTTTTTGAGCGGGATTTTTTGATGAATATGGTGGGAGCCGGTCGCTCTGACCAGTCGCTATCATGCGCACCCATACATCGCGGAACCTGTCATATAGCGACTCGTCACCCCGTATTCAACATTACTGCACACCGACTCAGTCGCTATCAACAACCGAACAATGGCCAAGCACAGCGACTACTAGCGGGCGCTGTGAAAATACTGCTACAGTCGCTCAACTGTCGCTACCTGCCGCTATTAATGAATCGGCCTCTAGGATAAACCTCAGCTCCCTTCAATGCAATGCACACAGTGTGCTTGTGTTACTCTGCTCGCCAATCCCATCACAGAGGACAGCACTGAAGGTGAAACTTTAATTCCAGTAAACATTTCCTAGTTTTTGTTCCCAGCGTTGTCTTTTTTACATCCATTACACTCACCATCACTCACTATTTTCCCAGGCTCATAATTATCAACAATCAAAAACTTAGCACATATGTATGTGCCATAACGCGGGAATGTGCAGCCTGCTCTAATAACATGCAAAATGAAAAATAAGAATCATTGCAGTTGGAGATGGTGCGGTGAGCGCACATATGTTTGCCCACCAGATGGCAGCCTGTGATGAGCTTTCCTTCTAATCGTATACAATCTATAGGGAAATATGCAGTCTCAAATGACAGCTACCCCAGGTAGCTTGGGTGACATTTGCTTCCCATTATGATACTCGCTAATTAATCATTAGTTATCCCAGAAGAATGCTAGCTAGAGATCCTTTGCACTGCGGGCTCTTACAATATTGATATGGAAAACTCTGACGCTGATTAGACAGGCTTTTATAGGCTTTTTAACATTTAATTATGACAAGATTATAACATAATAACATTATAACATATTATAACAAGAGGAATATGCAAAATGTATAGGAAGTAATAGAAATCAAGCCAGTTTATATGGTGACTGATATGTATTCATTGCTGATATGGACTATGAATTAACCAGATAAAAGTCTGAAGTTTGTTCCAACTTCCTACCAAGTGATTAATTAAAATAAAATAATGAATTAAAATAATAATTAAATAAAATAAAAAAAAAAAAACTAGGAAGCCCAAATAAAATTGCGCATCACTCCTACAGACTTTCAATGGAACAAATCGCTCCGCTGGTTAAATCAAACCCTGCTATTGGCCGACACGGTAGTGAGGTCTGCAGGTAAGATTTTTGTTTGTACTTCCTAAGGATCTTTAAAGCAGATCAACAGTCAAAAATCACTATATGTTCCTTTTTACTCTCTCCCCCGGGGCATCGCAGTTTTGGGTGTCTTTACAGTTAAAGATCCTTAGGAAGCCAAAACCTGGCATTAAAGCGGACCAACAGTCTAAAAATTACTTAAACCAGACCAACACAACAAAAATTGCTTATATGCATCCCTCCCCATGGAAATTTAGTTTGCTGGACAAAAACATTAGTTTACCTTTTTCTAACTCCTGCTGGGGTCAGTTTTAAAATCAAGACCGTTCATGCATTTGCATGCCACCTGCAAACAGGAAGTGCTGCTGGACTTCCTGTTACTGTGATTGTCAGTTATGCTGCGCATTACGCACTATTAAAGGACGAGTATCATTTGCCAACTGCTCTGGTGATGGGCTGTGTGTTTATTTTCATTATTGATACTCCTCTGCCTCTAAGCTGATAAATAAGTTACATCTTTTAGTGCAGAGGAAAACTTCTTACATTTAGAGGCTGATTCATTACTAGCGGCAGCTATCTGCAGATGAGCGTCTGCACAGTGGTACTAAGAGCGACCGCTAGTGGCCGCTCTGATCGGCTGTGAATCGTTATTATAGAGCGCCTCAGTCACTGGCCGGCATTGATGAATTTGATGTGTGAGTCGCTATAACACCAGTACAGAGCTATATGGCAGCGAACGGTAGCGACTGGTCAGTGTGTGACTCAAACCTTATTCAGCAAAAAAACAGCCTCACACAGCGCTGGTGCTCAAAATTGGGTCGCTGTAGCCCAGAGCACCAGAAGCTGTGTGATTAAAGTCTGTTTTTTAACACATATCCACTAGTAACAAAGCGAAAACATATGGAATGACATTGTTATTACATTGTGACATGAACACTTTAATACCAGACCTGTAATGACAATTCTGCATAAAAATATAAAAAATATAAAAAGTTTTAAAAAATGACTTTTAATAGACCAGGAGAGGTCACACAATGATTTGATAAAAAAACTTTTTTTGAAGAAAATACTGTTGAAAAGAAACGTCCATTGAAATGTATGAGAGAGCGACAGGTAATACCAGGCCCTGGAAGCCAGAGCGCGGGCGCTATACGCTGAGCCGTCTGTGATGATGAATCGGACGCTACACGGCGCTGTTAGGGGTGCTCACCGGAATCGCTTTGATAAATGTGGTATTGCGTACAGCAATACGTTTTCTAAGTCCTGCTGTGATGAATTTTAAGAACAAATCAGCATCTCATGGATCTGCAGTCTGCCTGCAAACAGGAAGTGCTGCTGGGCTTCCTGTTACTGTGCATTGTCAGTTATGTCAGTTGAATCCAGGGAGCAGCATGGCTGAGATGCTGGGAGAGAAAGCTCCAAAATGGCCACAACCACTAAAAAAATTCAGTGGAGAGGCGTTAAAGCTTTGAGTGTGGGCAGGGGCAAATGTAAGTTCTGATATTTATTCACTATTATGTGCAGATGGGGCAAGGGAGTTTTATTTCCAACTGCGCCAGGTTGTTGGTCCGGCTTAACTGTCCCCCAACATACACAGCTCTAATAGATTCAGGTCAGTATCTCTGATGCAGGGCTTACTGATGGGTTAGGTTAGTTTAGGTTTCCCATGAACCAGGACCCACCCTAGCATCTAGCTGCAAGTGTACAGTAGGTCTGCTTTAACTGTAGGGCATCTCAAACTGGTATTTTCCAGGAAAGAGTGTTAAAATGAATATAAAGTCATTTTTGCCACTTGGACAGCTATTGGTCAACACATGTAAAAGTCATATGCTGATATATAGTTTCATTACACTAATATTATTTTATGCTTTTAAAAAAATCACATGGAGAAATCTTTCCTACCTATGTGAAAGCAGCCATATTGGTGCTCCCTCCTGTTCCTATTATGGAGTATAATATCACATGCCACTGCCTCCCCAACTGCAAATCATTACAGTCTCTGCAATGTGTTACATATGGCAAAGGGCAGAAGTTCTTCTACCTGTCACTACCTGTCGCTACGAGGCGCTACCTGCCGCAATCCCTTGATTAATAAACCCCTAGGTCTGCAATCTACCAATCTTTTACAAACCTGTCGAATGTAGCTTCTCATCATCTCACTAACTGCAGTTCTCATGTGAACCACTTTTTGTGTTGTGGTGGGAGGCTGTTAACTGTAATCTGACACATATATTTGTCAGCTGAATTTACAAGCTGCAAGCAAATAGCAGTGCTGCAGATATCTGGGGCCTTGCGTTTGCTATAAAACTGTTATCACAGAGAGAAGCCCTGAAACTAATCAAAGTGGTTTCCAGGCTATTGATCACCATTAGAGATGAGCGAACTTTTGAAAAATTCGATTCGACTGATTCGCCGAATTTTCCGACAAAAATCGGTTCGACCCGAATAAATTCGCGATGAATCGCTATTAAAAACGGCTATTTCTGAGCCTCCTAGAGCCTCAATAGGGTTGTAAACCATTCTGCCTTGCTGTAACACGCACAGGATGCGTGCTGGGTTAGTTAAATAATACTTTGAAGAAATATCACATGCAGATCAGAGGCATCGCTAATAGAATCGCAGAGCGGCACAATTGAATTCAAGAGAGTTAAAGTGGCATCACTATGAGGGGCAGAAGGAGCCCAAACATTGCTTTAAAGAGACACTGGAGTTGGCAGCAGCAGGAGAACAAAAATTGGATGAATCACACCCTGGAGTTGGCAGCAGCAGCAGGAGCCCAAACATTACTTTAAAGAGACCCTGGGGTTGGCTTCAGGAGCCCAAAAATTGGATGAATCACACCCTGGAGTTGGCAGCAGCAGCAGCAGCAGGAGCCCAAATATTACTTTAAAGAGACCCTGGGGTTGGCCTCAGGAGCCCAAAAATTGGATGAATCACACCCTGGAGTTGGCAGCAGCAGCAGGAGCCCAAATATTACTTTAAAGAGACACTGGGGTTGGCTTCAGGAGCCCAAAAATTGGATGAATCACACCCTGGAGTTGGCAGCAGCAGCAGGAGCCCAAATATTACTTTAAAGAGACCCTGGGGTTGGCTTCAGGAGCCCAAAAATTGGATGATTCACACCCTGGAGTTGGCAGCAGCAGGAGCCCAAATATTACTTTAAAGAGACACTGGGGTTGGCTTCAGGAGCCCAAAAATTGGATGAATCACACCCTGGAGTTGGCAGCAGCAGGAGCCCAAATATTACTTTAAACAGACCCTGGGGTTGGCTTCAGGAGCCCAAAAATTGGATGATTCACACCCTGGAGTTGGCAGCAGCAGCAGCAGGAGCCCAAATATTACTTTAAAGAGACACTGGGGTTGGCTTCAGGAGCCCAAAAATTGGATGAATCACACCCTGGAGTTGGCAGGAGTTGACAGCAGCAGCAGCAGGAGCCAAAAATATACACTGGAGTTGGCTTCAGGAGCCCAAAAATTGTATGAATCACACCCTGGAGTTGGCAGCAGCAGCAGCAGGAGCCCAAATATACACTGGAGTTGGCTTCAGGAGCACAAAAATTGGATGAATCACACCCTGGAGTTGGCAGCAGCAGCAGGAGCCCAAATATACACTGGAGTTGGCTTCAGGAGCCCAAAAATTGGATGAATCACACACTGGAGTTGGCAGCAGCAGGAGCCCAAATATACACAGGAGTTGGCTTCAGGAGCCCAAAAATTGGATGAATCACACCCTGGAGTTGGCAGGAGTTGACAGCAGCAGCAGCAGCAGGAGCCCAAATATTACTTTAAAGAGACCCTGGGGTTGGCCTCAGGAGCCCAAAAATTGGATGAATCACACCCTGGAGTTGGCAGCAGCAGCAGCAGGAGCCCAAATATACACTGGAGTTGGCTTCAGGAGCACAAAAATTGGATGAATCACACCCTGGAGTTGGCAGCAGCAGCAGCAGGAGCCCAAATATACACTGGAGTTGGCTTCAGGAGCCCAAAAATTGGATGAATCACACCCTGGAGTTGGCAGAAGTTGGCAGCAGCAGCAGCAGGAGCCCAAATATACACTGGAGTTGGCTTCAGGAGCCCAAAAATTGGATGAATCACACCCTGGAGTTGGCAGAAGTTGGCAGCAGCAGCAGCAGGAGCCCAAATATACACTGGAGTTGGCTTCAGGAGCCCAAAAATTGGATGAATCACACCCTGGAGTTGGCAGGAGTTGACAGCAGCAGCAGCAGGAGCCCAAATATTACTTTAAAGAGACCCTGGGGTTGGCCTCAGGAGCCCAAAAATTGGATGAATCACACCCTGGAGTTGGCAGCAGAAGGAGCCCAAATATTACTTTAAAGAGACCCTGGGGTTGGCCTCAGGAGCCCAAAAATTGGATGAATCACACCCTGGAGTTGGCAGAAGTTGGCAGCAGCAGCAGCAGGAGCCCAAATATACACTGGAGTTGGCTTCAGGAGCCCAAAAATTGGATGAATCACACCCTGGAGTTGGCAGAAGTTGGCAGCAGCAGCAGCAGGAGCCCAAATATACACTGGAGTTGGCTTCAGGAGCCCAAAAATTGGATGAATCACACCCTGGAGTTGGCAGGAGTTGACAGCAGCAGCAGCAGGAGCCCAAATATACACTGGAGTTGGCTTCAGGAGCCCAAAAATTGGATGAATCACACCCTGGAGTTGGCAGGAGTTGACAGCAGCAGCAGGAGCCCAAACATTACTTAAAAGAGACACTGGGGTTGGCTTCAGGAGCCCAAAAATTGGATGAATCACACCCTGGAGTTGGCAGCAGCAGCAGCAGGAGCCCAAATATACACTGGAGTTGCCTTCAGGAGCCCAAAAATTGGATGAATCACACACTGGAGTTGGCAGCAGCAGCAGCAGGAGCCCAAATATACACTGGAGTTGCCTTCAGGAGCCCAAAAATTGGATGAATCACACACTGGAGTTGGCAGCAGCAGGAGCCCAAATATACACAGGAGTTGGCTTCAGGAGCCCAAAAATTGGATGAATCACACCCTGGAGTTGGCAGGAGTTGACAGCAGCAGCAGCAGCAGGAGCCCAAATATTACTTTAAAGAGACCCTGGGGTTGGCCTCAGGAGCCCCAAAATTGGATGAATCACACCCTGGAGTTGGCAGAAGTTGGCAGCAGCAGCTGCAGGAGCCCAAATATACACTGGAGTTGGTTTCAGGAGCACAAAAATTGGATGAATCACACCCTGGAGTTGGCAGCAGCAGCAGCAGGAGCCCAAATATACACTGGAGTTGGCTTCAGGAGCCCAAAAATTGGATGAATCACACCCTGGAGTTGGCAGGAGTTGGCAGCAGCAGCAGCAGGAGCCCAAATATACACTGGAGTTGGCTTCAGGAGCCCAAAAATTGGATGAATCACACCCTGGAGTTGGCAGAAGTTGGCAGCAGCAGCAGCAGGAGCCCAAATATACACTGGAGTTGGCTTCAGGAGCCCAAAAATTGGATGAATCACACCCTGGAGTTGGCAGGAGTTGACAGCAGCAGCAGCAGCAGGAGCCCAAATATTACTTTAAAGAGACCCTGGGGTTGGCCTCAGGAGCCCAAAAATTGGATGAATCACACCCTGGAGTTGGCAGAAGTTGGCAGCAGCAGCAGCAGGAGCCCAAATATACACTGGAGTTGGCTTCAGGGGCCCAAAAATTGGATGAATCACACCCTGGAGTTGGCAGAAGTTGGCAGCAGCAGCAGCAGGAGCCCAAATATACACTGGAGTTGGCTTCAGGAGCCCAACAATTGGATGAATCACACCCTGGAGTTGGCAGGAGTTGACAGCAGCAGCAGGAGCCCAAACATTACTTAAAAGAGACACTGGGGTTGGCTTCAGGAGCCCAAAAATTGGATGAATCACACCCTGGAGTTGGCAGGAGTTCACAGCAGCAGCAGGAGCCCAAATATTACATTAAAGAGACCCTGGGGTTGGCCTCAGGAGCCCAAAAATTGGATGAATCACACCCTGGAGTTGGCAGCAGCAGGAGCCCAAATATTACTTTAAAGAGACCCTGGGGTTGGCCTCAGGAGCCCAAAAAT
The DNA here is from genome assembly GCA_027917425.1 of Gastrophryne carolinensis. Lineage (NCBI taxonomy): Eukaryota > Metazoa > Chordata > Amphibia > Anura > Microhylidae > Gastrophryne > Gastrophryne carolinensis. The sequence goes on along the minus strand of CM051235.1, from coordinate 85,675,757 downwards.
TGGATGAATCACACCCTGGAGTTGGCAGAAGTTGGCAGCAGCAGCAGCAGCAGCAGAAGCCCAAATATACACTGGAGTTGGCTTCAGGAGCCCAAAAATTGGATGAATCACACCCTGGAGTTGGCAGAAGTTGGCAGCAGCAGCAGGAGCCCAAATATACACTGGAGTTGCCTTCAGGAGCCCAAAAATTGGATGAATCACACACTGGAGTTGGCAGCAGCAGGAGCCCAAATATACACAGGAGTTGGCTTCAGGAGCCCAAAAATTGGATGAATCACACCCTGGAGTTGGCAGCAGCAGCAGCAGGAGCCCAAATATACACTGGAGTTGCCTTCAGGAGCCCAAAAATTGGATGAATCACACACTGGAGTTGGCAGCAGCAGCAGCAGGAGCCCAAATATACACTGGAGTTGCCTTCAGGAGCCCAAAAATTGGATGAATCACACACTGGAGTTGGCAGCAGCAGGAGCCCAAATATACACAGGAGTTGGCTTCAGGAGCCCAAAAATTGGATGAATCACACCCTGGAGTTGGCAGGAGTTGACAGCAGCAGCAGCAGCAGGAGCCCAAATATTACTTTAAAGAGACCCTGGGGTTGGCCTCAGGAGCCCCAAAATTGGATGAATCACACCCTGGAGTTGGCAGAAGTTGGCAGCAGCAGCTGCAGGAGCCCAAATATACACTGGAGTTGGTTTCAGGAGCACAAAAATTGGATGAATCACACCCTGGAGTTGGCAGCAGCAGCAGCAGGAGCCCAAATATACACTGGAGTTGGCTTCAGGAGCCCAAAAATTGGATGAATCACACCCTGGAGTGGGCAGGAGTTGGCAGCAGCAGCAGCAGGAGCCCAAATATACACTGGAGTTGGCTTCAGGAGCCCAAAAATTGGATGAATCACACCCTGGAGTTGGCAGAAGTTGGCAGCAGCAGCAGCAGGAGCCCAAATATACACTGGAGTTGGCTTCAGGAGCCCAAAAATTGGATGAATCACACCCTGGAGTTGGCAGGAGTTGACAGCAGCAGCAGCAGCAGGAGCCCAAATATTACTTTAAAGAGACCCTGGGGTTGGCCTCAGGAGCCCAAAAATTGGATGAATCACACCCTGGAGTTGGCAGAAGTTGGCAGCAGCAGCAGCAGGAGCCCAAATATACACTGGAGTTGGCTTCAGGGGCCCAAAAATTGGATGAATCACACCCTGGAGTTGGCAGAAGTTGGCAGCAGCAGCAGCAGGAGCCCAAATATACACTGGAGTTGGCTTCAGGAGCCCAACAATTGGATGAATCACACCCTGGAGTTGGCAGGAGTTGACAGCAGCAGCAGGAGCCCAAACATTACTTAAAAGAGACACTGGGGTTGGCTTCAGGAACCCAAAAATTGGATGAATCACACCCTGGAGTTGGCAGGAGTTCACAGCAGCAGCAGGAGCCCAAATATTACATTAAAGAGACCCTGGGGTTGGCCTCAGGAGCCCAAAAATTGGATGAATCACACCCTGGAGTTGGCAGCAGCAGGAGCCCAAATATTACTTTAAAGAGACCCTGGGGTTGGCCTCAGGAGCCCAAAAATTGGATGAATCACACCCTGGAGTTGGCAGAAGTTGGCAGCAGCAGCAGCAGAAGCCCAAATATACACTGGAGTTGGCTTCAGGAGCCCAAAAATTGGATGAATCACACCCTGGAGTTGGCAGAAGTTGGCAGCAGCAGCAGGAGCCCAAATATACACTGGAGTTGCCTTCAGGAGCCCAAAAATTGGATGAATCACACACTGGAGTTGGCAGCAGCAGGAGCCCAAATATACACAGGAGTTGGCTTCAGGAGCCCAAAAATTGGATGAATCACACCCTGGAGTTGGCAGGAGTTGACAGCAGCAGCAGCAGGAGCCCAAATATTACTTTAAAGAGACCCTGGGGTTGGCCTCAGGAGCCCAAAAATTGGATGAATCACACCCTGGAGTTGGCAGCAGCAGCAGCAGGAGCCCAAATATACACTGGAGTTGGCTTCAGGAGCACAAAAATTGGATGAATCACACCCTGGAGTTGGCAGCAGCAGCAGCAGGAGCCCAAATATACACTGGAGTTGGCTTCAGGAGCCCAAAAATTGGATGAATCACACCCTGGAGTTGGCAGAAGTTGGCAGCAGCAGCAGGAGCCCAAATATACACTGGAGTTGGCTTCAGGAGCCCAAAAATTGGATGAATCACACCCTGGAGTTGGCAGAAGTTGGCAGCAGCAGCAGCAGGAGCCCAAATACACACTGGAGTTGGCTTCAGGAGCCCAAAAATTGGATGAATCACACCCTGGAGTTGGCAGGAGTTGACAGCAGCAGCAGCAGGAGCCCAAATATACACTGGAGTTGGCTTCAGGAGCCCAAAAATTGGATGAATCACACCCTGGAGTTGGCAGGAGTTGACAGCAGCAGCAGGAGCCCAAACATTACTTAAAAGAGACACTGGGGTTGGCTTCAGGAGCCCAAAAATTGGATGAATCACACCCTGGAGTTGGCAGCAGCAGCAGCAGGAGCCCAAATATACACTGGAGTTGGCTTCAGGAGCACAAAAATTGGATGAATCACACCCTAGAGTTGGCAGGAGTTGACAGCAGCAGCAGCAGCAGCAGGAGCCCAAATATTACTTTAAAGAGACACTGGGGTTGGCTTCAGGAGCCCAACAATTGGATGAATCACACCCTGGAGTTGGCAGAAGTTGGCAGCAGCAGCAGCAGGAGCCCAAAAAATGGCCTAAAGATATAAATATGTTTTGCACCATTTGGAAAGTGTAAAACGTGGCACCATGCTGAATCTAGTCGCATGCATCAGGCATTGGTGGGTGGAAATCCTGGCTGATCCATCCCTGATTTATTTTGACAAAGGTGAGTCTCTCCACATTTTTAGTTGACAGACGAGTTCTCCTCGCCGTAACTATGGCCCCCGCCGCACTAAACACCCGCTCAGATGGCACGCTACTTGCCGGGCAGGACAGCTTTTCCAGGGCAAACTCTGCTAGTTGCGGCCACAAATCAAGTTTGGCTGCCCAGAAGTCCAGCGGATCCTCAAGGTGTGTTGGCATGGTCATGTCAAAGTATGACATGACCTGCTGGTTGAGGTCCTGCTCCAGGTCTTCCTGCTGCTCATGAGTAGCCTCACTATGCGGGTGTAGAAAGCTACTCATTAGCGACTGAAGACTGAGGCTGCTGCTGCTGATGGAGCTGCTGCTGCTGCTCCTGCCAACCCCCCCAGCGGCCATGGCAGTGGAAGGTGAGCGCAGAGGTCCCCTCGAGTCAGACCTGCGAGAGTATGGACCATGGCGCAGATAGGCATCGGCCAACTGCCTACGTAGAATGTCTTTGAAGTAGTTGAGTTTGTCCTCCCTCTCGGTGGGTTTAAAAAATGCCCCCATTTTGTGCCGGAAGCGAGGGTCCAATAAGGTGGACAGCCAGAAGTCATCCCGCCGACAGATGGAAACAATTCTGGGGTCACTACGCAAGCACGTGAGCATGCTTCGTGCCATTTGCGCAAGTGACTCGGATGGACTACCTGTCTCCATCTCCACTGCATACTGCCACGGTGTGCCCGGGTCCTCTGTCTCGCCTTCCTCAAAAACCTCTAGCTCCTCTGGCTGCTCCTGCTCCTCCTCTCCTGTCCGCTGACTAGATAAACCAGCCATTTCGCCAAGCCTAAACTGTGTTTCTCTGGGCAACTCCTCCTCCTCCTCTTCCTCCTCCTCCTCCAGTTCAGCTCCAACGGGGTTCATGTGGCCGTAAGATGTAAACGCCATGTCTCCAGTGCCCTGACCAGCCATGGTTTCCAACATGTGCTGTAGTACATGAAGCAGTGGAATCACGTCGTTCATCCCGTAATCCTGCCGACTGACAAATAAAGTGGCTTCCTCAAAGGGCCTGAGCAAATGGCAGGTGTCACGTATGAGCTGCCACTGGTTGACATTGAAGTTACACAGGGGAGTCCCCCTATCTGCTTGGATCATCAGGAAATCCGTGATGGCTTTTCTCTGTTCATATAATCGGTCCAACATGTGAAGGGTGGAATTCCAACGGGTGGAAACATCGCAAATCAGACTATGTTGGGGGATACCATTCTGACGCTGTAGCTCAAGAAGGGTGTGTTTGGCGGTGTAGGAGTGGCTGAAGTGCATGGAAAGTTTCCTTGAAGTTGTTAGGATGTCCTGCAGGTGGGGGGAACACTTCAGAAACCGCTTGACAACCAGATTGAAGACGTGAGCCATGCAGGGGGCATGGGTCAGGCTTCCTTGGCGCAGCGCAGACAAAATGTTCTTCCCATTGTCGGTAACCATGATTCCCATTTTAAGTTTTCTCGGAGTAAGCCATGTTTGGATTTCCTGATGAATACATTTAAGCAGTTCCTCCCCTGTGTGACTCCGTTCGCCAAGACAAACCATGTGAAGCACTGCGTGACACCTCCGTGCCCTGCACACATGGTAGACTGGAGGGGCACTGAGACTTGAGCCTACAGTGGAGGGTGAGGAGATGGCGGAGGATGAGGAGGCCGAGTCGCACGGTGTCACAGGCCCAATGGGCAGAGAGCGCGGAGGCCGAAGTGGCGTGACCTGTCCAATTTGCTGCTGCAAAGGGACCACATTCACCCAGTGGGCCGTAAACGACATGTACTGCCCCTGACCGTAGTTACAGCTCCAGATGTCGGCGCTGCCATGTATTTTGCTACACACCGACAGGCTCAAGGACTGGCCCACCTTCTGTTCAACAAAAGTGTGCAGCGCTGGTACTGCCTTCTTGGCAAAGAAATGACGGCTTGGGACTCTCCACCTCGGCTCGGCACAAGCCATCAGTTCTCTGAAAGGTGCAGATTCCACCACCTGAAAAGGGAGCGACTGCAGCACCAGCAACTTGGACAGGAGCACATTCAGCTTCTGCGCCGTAGGATGAGTGGGCGCATACTGCTGTCTCTTGGACATGGCTTCGCTGATGGATTGCTGGCGGGATGCATGACTTGGAGGAGGAGGAGCAGGAGCGACAGAGGATGGGTATGACGCACAGCTGCCTTCGGCTGAGGTGCTGGAGCCTTGGCTGGCAGAAATTGGGAGCTCACTTGGTGAGGAAGCAGACTGGACCACCCCTTGGGAGCCTCGGTTCTCCCAGGTCGTTTTATGGTGACGCATCATATGTTGACGCAGGGCCGTGGTGCCAACATTTGGACCCTGGCCACGCTTCACCTTTTGCCTACATATCTTGCATGTGGCCATGTTACCCTCCTGCGGATGCCTCAGGAAAAACTGCCACACTGCCGAGTAGCTACTTTTCCCACCCCCTGGCCTCACTGATTCACTGCTGCTGTTGCCAACTCCAGGAACCCCTGCTCCACTACCTCCCGATAAGGTAGACTGCCGCACAGCAGGTGCTCTACCCCGGCCCCGGCCCTGGGCGGCTCCAGCCTTTGGAATTGTGCCCCCATGCTGACTGCTACCACCTTGCTGCCTCAGCTGCTGACTCCGGGGCAACCTGCGCCCCTCTTCTCCTGATGATGACGATGAAGCCCCTTCATCACCCGGCTCCCAAGTGCGATCGGCTTCATCGTCATCATCATCATCATCACCGAGTTGTGGCTGTACGTCACTGATGTTCGTGGATTCGTCAACAGTGTCTGGCGCAGGAGCTGAAACGCTCGCAGCACCCATGACACTGTCCACATCACTATCTGTCTGCCTAGCTAGAGAAGCCACCTCCATTTCTTGGCTGGGCAGTAGCTGCTGACTGTCCTCTATCTGATGGTCCTCCTCACTAAAGAGTGGAGCTGAACCCAAAGCATAGGATACGTCGCTGGGGGAGGGAACGGCGTAGGACAGAGGCAATGGGAGGACAGGGACTGCTCTCGGGGCATGCCAACTCAGGGTTGTGTTAGAGGAACCTACCGACCCTAGACTGGGGGTCTCAGACGTAAGTTGTGATGATGTTGTTGATGAGCGCGTCAACCAATCTACCACGGCAGATGCGTTACTGGTGGAGACCCGACCTCTAGCAGATACTGGCAGATTAGGTCTCTCAGCGTGACTCCTGCTGCTACTGGCCCCCAGTCTGATGCGAGCTCTGCCTGCGGAATCTTGGCCTCTGCCACTCCTCTTTTCACTTCCAGGCACTTGTCTGCCCGACATAGTCTAACTGGCGTGGTAGTAGGTGATATTTTAAGATCCCCCGGGCAGCGGTGGGTCTATATGAAACAGAATATAATGCACACCAAAGTGAGCAGTAACACTCAGCCTCCAACAGGCCTGCTTAGTGTAAATAAGAGAGCTGCTTAGTGTAAATAAAGAGGGGTATGCTATGTTGCAGAATGGGATGCCTCAACAGAAGTGCACCTGGCAGGCAGCAGTAAGCCTATGCCCAGCAAAAGTGTCTTTATCAGTGCTAATTTCAAATATAATAAGAGCAAATGGTTATATGGTCTTAAACAGAGGCTGCTTTAGTCACAGAATGGGATGCCCTGGCAGGGACAAGTAGTGCTATGCCCAGCAAAAGTGTCTTTATCAGGCCTAATTTCAAATATAATAAGAGCAAATGGTTATATGGTCTTAAACAGAGGCTGCTTTAGTCACAGAATGGGATGCCCTGGCAGGGACAAGTAGTGCTATGCCCAGCAAAAGTGTCTTTATCAGGCTAATTTCAAATATAATAAGAGCAAATGGTTATATGGTCTTAAACAGAGGCTGCTTTAGTCACAGAATGGGATGCCCCCAAAAAAGATCCAGTAGTACTATGCCCAGCAAAAGTGTCTTTATCAGGCTAATTTCAAATATAATAAGAGCAAATGGTTATATGGTCTTAAACAGAGGCTGCTGTAGTCACAGAATGGGATGCCCCCAAAAAAGATCCAGTAGTACTATGCCCAGCAAAACTGTCTTTATCAGGCTAATTTCAAATATAATAAGAGCAAATGGTTATATGGTCTTAAACAGAGGCTGCTGTAGTCACAGAATGGGATGCCCCCAAAAAAGATCCAGTAGTACTATGCCCAGCAAAAGTGTCTTTATCAGGCTAATTTCAAATATAATAAGAGCAAATGGTTATATGGTCTTAAACAGAGGCTGCTTTAGTCACAGAATGGGATGCCCCCAAAAAAGATCCAGTAGTACTATGCCCAGCAAAAGTGTCTTTATCAGGCTAATTTCAAATATAATAAGAGCAAATGGTTATATGGTGTTAAACAGAGGCTGCTTTAGTCACAGAATGGGATGCCCTGGCAGGGACAAGTAGTGCTATGCCCAGCAAAAGTGTCTTTATCAGGCCTAATTTCAAATATAATAAGAGCAAATGGTTATATGGTCTTAAACAGAGGCTGCTGTAGTCACAGAATGGGATGCCCCCAAAAAAGATCCAGTAGTACTATGCCCAGCAAAACTGTCTTTATCAGGCTAATTTCAAATATAATAAGAGCAAATGGTTATATGGTCTTAAACAGAGGCTGCTGTAGTCACAGAATAAGATGCCCCCAAAAAAGATCCAGTAGTACTATGCCCAGCAAAAGTGTCTTTATCAGGCTAATTTCAAATATAATAAGAGCAAATGGTTATATGGTCTTAAACAGAGGCTGCTTTAGTCACAGAATGGGATGCCCCCAAAAAAGATCCAGTAGTACTATGCCCAGCAAAAGTGTCTTTATCAGGCTAATTTCAAATATAATAAGAGCAAATGGTTATATGGTGTTAAACAGAGGCTGCTTTAGTCACAGAATGGGATGCCCTGGCAGGGACAAGTAGTGCTATGCCCAGCAAAAGTGTCTTTATCAGGCCTAATTTCAAATATAATAAGAGCAAATGGTTATATGGTCTTAAACAGAGGCTGCTGTAGTCACAGAATGGGATGCCCCCAAAAAAGATCCAGTAGTACTATGCCCAGCAAAAGTGTCTTTATCAGGCTAATTTCAAGTATAATAAGAGCAAATGGTTATATGGTCTTAAACAGAGGCTGCTTTAGTCATAGAATGGGATGCCCCCAAAAAAGATCCAGTAGTACTATGCCCAGCAAAAGTGTCTTTATCAGGCTAATTTCAAATATAATAAGAGCAAATGGTTATATGGTCTTAAACAGAGGCTGCTTTAGTCACAGAATGGGATGCCCTGGCAGGGACAAGTAGTGCTATGCCCAGCAAAAGTGTCTTTATCAGGCTAATTTCAAATATAATAAGAGCAAATGGTTATATGGTCTTAAACAGAGGCTGCTTTAGTCACAGAATGGGATGCCCCCAAAAAAGATCCAGTAGTACTATGCCCAGCAAAAGTGTCTTTATCAGGCCTAATTTCAAATATAATAAGAGCAAATGGTTATATGGTCTTAAACAGAGGCTGCTTTAGTCACAGAATGGGATGCCCTGGCAGGGACAAGTAGTGCTATGCCCAGCAAAAGTGTCTTTATCAGGCCTAATTTCAAATATAATAAGAGCAAATGGTTATATGGTCTTAAACAGAGGCTGCTGTAGTCACAGAATGGGATGCCCCCAAAAAAGATCCAGTAGTACTATGCCCAGCAAAAGTGTCTTTATAAGGCTAATTTCAAGTATAATAAGAGCAAATGGTTATATGGTCTTAAACAGAGGCTGCTTTAGTCACAGAATGGGATGCCCCCAAAAAAGATCCAGTAGTACTATGCCCAGCAAAAGTGTCTTTATCAGGCTAATTTCAAATATAATAAGAGCAAATGGTTATATGGTCTTAAACAGAGGCTGCTGTAGTCACAGAATGGGATGCCCCCAAAAAAGATCCAGTAGTACTATGCCCAGCAAAACTGTCTTTATCAGGCTAATTTCAAATATAATAAGATCAAATGGTTATATGGTCTTAAACAGAGGCTGCTGTAGTCACAGAATGGGATGCCCCCAAAAAAGATCCAGTAGTACTATGCCCAGCAAAAGTGTCTTTATCAGGCTAATTTCAAATATAATAAGAGCAAATGGTTATATGGTCTTAAACAGAGGCTGCTTTAGTCACAGAATGGGATGCCCCCAAAAAAGATCCAGTAGTACTATGCCCAGCAAAAGTGTCTTTATCAGGCTAATTTCAAATATAATAAGAGCAAATGGTTATATGGTGTTAAACAGAGGCTGCTTTAGTCACAGAATGGGATGCCCTGGCAGGGACAAGTAGTGCTATGCCCAGCAAAAGTGTCTTTATCAGGCCTAATTTCAAATATAATAAGAGCAAATGGTTATATGGTCTTAAACAGAGGCTGCTGTAGTCACAGAATGGGATGCCCCCAAAAAAGATCCAGTAGTACTATGCCCAGCAAAAGTGTCTTTATCAGGCTAATTTCAAGTATAATAAGAGCAAATGGTTATATGGTCTTAAACAGAGGCTGCTTTAGTCATAGAATGGGATGCCCCCAAAAAAGATCCAGTAGTACTATGCCCAGCAAAAGTGTCTTTATCAGGCTAATTTCAAATATAATAAGAGCAAATGGTTATATGGTCTTAAACAGAGGCTGCTTTAGTCACAGAATGGGATGCCCTGGCAGGGACAAGTAGTGCTATGCCCAGCAAAAGTGTCTTTATCAGGCTAATTTCAAATATAATAAGAGCAAATGGTTATATGGTCTTAAACAGAGGCTGCTTTAGTCACAGAATGGGATGCCCCCAAAAAAGATCCAGTAGTACTATGCCCAGCAAAAGTGTCTTTATCAGGCTAATTTCAAATATAATAAGAGCAAATGGTTATATGGTCTTAAACAGAGGCTGCTTTAGTCACAGAATGGGATGCCCTGGCAGGGACAAGTAGTGCTATGCCCAGCAAAAGTGTCTTTATCAGGCCTAATTTCAAATATAATAAGAGCAAATGGTTATATGGTCTTAAACAGAGGCTGCTGTAGTCACAGAATGGGATGCCCCCAAAAAAGATCCAGTAGTACTATGCCCAGCAAAAGTGTCTTTATCAGGCTAATTTCAAGTATAATAAGAGCAAATGGTTATATGGTCTTAAACAGAGGCTGCTTTAGTCACAGAATGGGATGCCCCCAAAAAAGATCCAGTAGTACTATGCCCAGCAAAAGTGTCTTTATCAGGCTAATTTCAAATATAATAAGAGCAAATGGTTATATGGTCTTAAACAGAGGCTGCTGTAGTCACAGAATGGGATGCCCCCAAAAAAGATCCAGTAGTACTAGGGATGAGCGAATCGATCCGGACGAACCCGGATTCGATCCGAATTTCAGGAAAAATTCGATTCGGATCGAATCCGAATTTCCCCGCGATTCGATCACTCGAAGTTTTCCTTTAACATCCATTCATTTACATTTACAGGCATTCTAAGATGGCGGACGGGACATGTCTGGACATGTATCCCGCGCCAGTGCAAGCTGGGGCAGTCACATGCAGCCTATCAGCAGCCAGCAAGCCCGGTGACGTCACACAGCGGTATTTAACGGCGGCCATCTTGCTTTTCCTCATTTCTCTATTGCATTCGTGACAGACAGACAGAACGCTGTGTAGCTGAGGCAGTTAGACAGGCTGGAGACAGGGACAGACAGGGACAGGCAGGAGACAGGCAGGAGACAGGCAGGAGACAGACAGGAGACAGACAGAAAGCCAGGGAAAGGTAGGAAAAACGGAGCTGGCTGACAGGGAGATTTTTTTTTTTTCATCCAGCCTTTGTTAGCGTTTTCAGGCTGCTTATAGTAACTAACTGTGCATATATACTGAACTGATCTTAAGTCTGCTGTGAGGCATCCCATTCTGTGACTAAAGCAGCCTCTGTTTAAGACCATATAAGCATTTGCTCTTATCATATTTGAAATTAGGCCTGATAAAGACACTTTTGCTGGCCAAAGCACTACTGGACCCTGCCAGGTCGATTCCTGCCCGGGGCATCCCATTCTGTGACTACAGCAGCCTCTGTTTAAGACCATATAAGCATTTGCTCTTATCATATTTGAAATTAGCCTGATAAAGACACTTTTGCTGGCCAAAGCACTACTGGACCCTGCCAGGTCCATTCCTGCCCAGGGCATCCCATTCTGTGACTAAAGCAGCCTCTGTTTAAGACCATATAAGCATTTGCTCTTATCATATTTGAAATTAGGCCTGATAAAGACACTTTTGCTGGCCAAAGCACTACTGGACCCTGCCAGGTCCATTCCTGCCCAGGGCATCCCATTCTGTGACTACAGCAGCCTCTGTTTAAGACCATATAAGCATTTGCTCTTATCATATTTGAAATTAGCCTGATAAAGACACTTTTGCTGGCCAAAGCACTACTGGACCCTGCCAGGTCCATTCCTGCCCAGGGCATCCCATTCTGTGACTACAGCAGCCTCTGTTTAAGACCATATAAGCATTTGCTCTTATCATATTTGAAATTAGCCTGATAAAGACACTTTTGCTGGCCAAAGCACTACTGGACCCTGCCAGGTCCATTCCTGCCCAGGGCATCCCATTCTGTGACTAAAGCAGCCTCTGTTTAAGACCATATAAGCATTTGCTCTTATCATATTTGAAATTAGGCCTGATAAAGACACTTTTGCTGGCCAAAGCACTACTGGACCCTGCCAGGTCCATTCCTGCCCAGGGCATCCCATTCTGTGACTACAGCAGCCTCTGTTTAAGACCATATAAGCATTTGCTCTTATCATATTTGAAATTAGCCTGATAAAGACACTTTTGCTGGCCAAAGCACTACTGGACCCTGCCAGGTCCATTCCTGCCCAGGGCATCCCATTCTGTGACTACAGCAGCCTCTGTTTAAGACCATATAAGCATTTGCTCTTATCATATTTGAAATTAGCCTGATAAAGACACTTTTGCTGGCCAAAGCACTACTGGACCCTGCCAGGTCCATTCCTGCCCAGGGCATCCCATTCTGTGACTAAAGCAGCCTCTGTTTAAGACCATATAAGCATTTGCTCTTATCATATTTGAAATTAGGCCTGATAAAGACACTTTTGCTGGCCAAAGCACTACTGGACCCTGCCAGGTCGATTCCTGTTGGGGCATCCCATTCTGTGACTACAGCAGCCTCTGTTTAAGACCATATAAGCATTTGCTCTTATCATATTTGAAATTAGCCTGATAAAGACACTTTTGCTGGCCAAAGCACTACTGGACCCTGCCAGGTCGATTCCTGTTGGGGCATCCCACTCTGTGACTAAAGCAGCCTCTGTTTAAGACCATATAAGCATTTGCTCTTATCATATTTGAAATTAGGCCTGATAAAGACACTTTTGCTGGCCAAAGCACTACTGGACCCTGCCAGGTCCATTCCTGCCCGGGGCATCCCATTCTGTGACTACAGCAGCCTCTGTTTAAGACCATATAAGCATTTGCTCTTATCATATTTGAAATTAGGCCTGATAAAGACACTTTTGCTGGCCAAAGCACTACTGGACCCTGCCAGGTCCATTCCTGCCCGGGGCATCCCATTCTGTGACTACAGCAGCCTCTGTTTAAGACCATATAAGCATTTGCTCTTATCATATTTGAAATTAGGCCTGATAAAGACACTTTTGCTGGCCAAAGCACTACTGGACCCTGCCAGGTCCATTCCTGCCCAGGGCATCCCATTCTGTGACTACAGCAGCCTCTGTTTAAGACCATATAAGCATTTGCTCTTATCATATTTGAAATTAGCCTGATAAAGACACTTTTGCTGGCCAAAGCACTACTGGACCCTGCCAGGTCCATTCCTGCCCAGGGCATCCCATTCTGTGACTAAAGCAGCCTCTGTTTAAGACCATATAAGCATTTGCTCTTATCATATTTGAAATTAGGCCTGATAAAGACACTTTTGCTGGCCAAAGCACTACTGGACCCTGCCAGGTCCATTCCTGCCCAGGGCATCCCATTCTGTGACTACAGCAGCCTCTGTTTAAGACCATATAAGCATTTGCTCTTATCATATTTGAAATTAGGCCTGATAAAGACACTTTTGCTGGCCAAAGCACTACTGGACCCTGCCAGGTCCATTCCTGCCCAGGGCATCCCATTCTGTGACTAAAGCAGCCTCTGTTTAAGACCATATAAGCATTTGCTCTTATCATATTTGAAATTAGGCCTGATAAAGACACTTTTGCTGGCCAAAGCACTACTGGACCCTGCCAGGTCCATTCCTGCCCGGGGCATCCCATTCTGTGACTACAGCAGCCTCTGTTTAAGACCATATAAGCATTTGCTCTTATCATATTTGAAATTAGGCCTGATAAAGACACTTTTGCTGGCCAAAGCACTACTGGACCCTGCCAGGTCCATTCCTGCCCAGGGCATCCCATTCTGTGACTACAGCAGCCTCTGTTTAAGACCATATAAGCATTTGCTCTTATCATATTTGAAATTAGGCCTGATAAAGACACTTTTGCTGGCCAAAGCACTACTGGACCCTGCCAGGTCCATTCCTGCCCGGGGCATCCCATTCTGTGACTACAGCAGCCTCTGTTTAAGACCATATAAGCATTTGCTCTTATCATATTTGAAATTAGCCTGATAAAGACACTTTTGCTGGCCAAAGCACTACTGGACCCTGCCAGGTCCATTCCTGCCCAGGGCATCCCATTCTGTGACTAAAGCAGCCTCTGTTTAAGACCATATAAGCATTTGCTCTTATTATATTTATATTATAAGACACTTTTGCTGGGCATAGGCTTACTGCTGCCTGCCAGGTGCACTTCTGTTGAGGCATCCCATTCTGTAACATAGCATACCCCTCTTTATTTACACTAAGCAGCTCTCTTATTTACACTAAGCAGGCCTGTTGGAGGCTGAGTGTTACTGCTCACTTTTGGTGTGCATTATATTCTGTTTCATATAGACCCACCGCTGCCCGGGGTTTTTTTAAATATCACCTACTACCACGCCAGTTAGACTATGTCGGGCAGACAAGTGCCTGGAAGTGAAAAGAGGAGTGGCAGAGGCCAAGATTCCGCAGGCAGAGCTCGCATCAGACTGGGGGCCAGTAGCAGCAGGAGTCACGCTGAGAGACCTAATCTGCCAGTATCTGCTAGCGGTCGGGTCTCCACCAGTAACGCATCTGCCGTGGTAGATTGGTTGACGCGCTCATCAACAACATCATCACAACTTACGTCTGAGACCCCCAGTCTAGGGTCGGTAGGTTCCTCTGACACAACCCTGAGTTGGCATGCCCCGAGAGCAGTCCCTGTCCTCCCATTGCCTCTGGCCTACGCCGTTCCCTCCCCCAGCGACGTATCCTATGCTTTGGGTTCAGCTCCACTCTTTAGTGAGGAGGACCATCAGATAGAGGACAGTCAGCAGCTACTGCCCAGCCAAGAAATGGAGGTGGCTTCTTTAGCTAGGCAGACAAATAGTGATGTGGACAGTGTCGTGGGTGCTGCGAGCGTTCCAGCTCCTGCGCCAGACACTGTTGACGAATCCACGAACATCAGTGACGTACAGCCACAACTCGGTGATGATGATGATGATGACGATGAAGCCGATCGCACTTGGGAGCCGGGTGATGAAGGGGCTTCATCGTCATCATCAGGAGAAGAGGGGTGCAGGTTGCCCCGGAGTCAGCAGCTGAGGCAGCAAGGTGGTAGCAGTCAGCATGGGGGCACAATTCCAAAGGCTGGAGCCGGCCGGGGCCGGGGCCGGGGTAGAGCACCTGCTGTGCGGCAGTCTACCTTATCGGGAGGTAGTGGAGCAGGGGTTCCTGGAGTTGGCAACAGCAGCAGTGAATCAGTGAGGCCAGGGGGTGGGAAAAGTAGCTACTCGGCAGTGTGGCAGTTTTTCCTGAGGCATCCGCAGGAGGGTAACATGGCCACATGCAAGATATGTAGGCAAAAGGTGAAGCGTGGCCAGGGTCCAAATGTTGGCACCACGGCCCTGCGTCAACATATGATGCGTCACCATAAAACGACCTGGGAGAACCGAGGCTCCCAAGGGGTGGTCCAGTCTGCTTCCTCACCAAGTGAGCTCCCAATTTCTGCCAGCCAAGGCTCCAGCACCTCAGCCGAAGGCAGCTGTGCGTCATACCCATCCTCTGTCGCTCCTGCTCCTCCTCCTCCAAGTCATGCATCCCGCCAGCAATCCATCAGCGAAGCCATGTCCAAGAGACAGCAGTATGCGCCCACTCATCCTACGGCGCAGAAGCTGAATGTGCTCCTGTCCAAGTTGCTGGTGCTGCAGTCGCTCCCTTTTCAGGTGGTGGAATCTGCACCTTTCAGAGAACTGATGGCTTGTGCCGAGCCGAGGTGGAGAGTCCCAAGCCGTCATTTCTTTGCCAAGAAGGCAGTACCAGCGCTGCACACTTTTGTTGAACAGAAGGTGGGCCAGTCCTTGAGCCTGTCGGTGTGTAGCAAAATACATGGCAGCGCCGACATCTGGAGCTGTAACTACGGTCAGGGGCAGTACATGTCGTTTACGGCCCACTGGGTGAATGTGGTCCCTTTGCAGCAGCAACTTGGACAGGTCACGCCGCTTCGGCCTCCGCGCTCTCTGCCCATTGGGCCTGTGACACCGTGCGACTCGGCCTCCTCATCCTCCGCCATCTCCTCACCCTCCACTGTAGGCTCAAGTCTCAGTGCCCCTCCAGTCTACCATGTGTGCAGGGCACGGAGGTGTCACGCAGTGCTTCACATGGTTTGTCTTGGCGAACGGAGTCACACAGGGGAGGAACTGCTTAAATGTATTCATCAGGAAATCCAAACATGGCTTACTCCGAGAAAACTTAAAATGGGAATCATGGTTACCGACAATGGGAAGAACATTTTGTCTGCGCTGCGCCAAGGAAGCCTGACCCATGCCCCCTGCATGGCTCACGTCTTCAATCTGGTTGTCAAGCGGTTTCTGAAGTGTTCCCCCCATCTGCAGGACATCCTAACAACTTCACGGAAACTTTGCATGCACTTCAGCCACTCCTACACCGCCAAACACACCCTTCTTGAGCTACAGCGTCAGAATGGTATCCCCCAACATAGTCTGATTTGCGATGTTTCCACCCGTTGGAATTCCACCCTTCACATGTTGGACCGATTATATGAACAGAGAAAAGCCATCACGGATTTCCTGATGATCCAAGCAGATAGGGGGACTCCCCTGTGTAACTTCAATGTCAACCAGTGGCAGCTCATACGTGACACCTGCCGTTTGCTTAGGCCCCTGGAGGAAGCCACTTTATTTGTCAGTCGGCAGGATTACGGGATGAACGACGTGATTCCATTGCTTCATGTACTACAGCACATGTTGGAAACCATGGCTGGTCAGGGCACTGGAGACATGGCGTTTACATCTTACGGCCACATGAACCCCGTTGGAGCTGAACTGGAGGAGGAGGAGGAGGAAGAGGAAGAGGAGGAGGAGGAGTTGCCCAGCGAAACACAGTTTAGGCTTGGCGAAATGGCTGGTTTATCTAGTCAGCGGACAGGAGAGGAGGAGCAGGAGCAGCCAGAGGAGCTAGAGGTTTTTGAGGAAGGAGAGACAGAGGACCCGGGCACACCGTGGCAGTATGCAGTGGAGATGGAGACAGGTAGTCCATCCGAGTCACTTGCGCAAATGGCACGAAGCATGCTCACATGCTTGCGTAGTGACCCCAGAATTGTTTCCATCTGTCGGCGGGATGACTTCTGGCTGTCCACCTTATTGGACCCTCGCTTCCGGCACAAAATGGGGGCATTTTTTAAACCCACCGAGAGGGAGGACAAACTCAACTACTACAAAGACATTCTACGTAGGCAGTTGGCCGATGCCTATCTGCGCCATGGTCCATACTCTCGCAGGTCTGACTCGAGGGGACCTCTGCGCTCACCTTCCACTGCCATGGCCGCTGGGGGGGTTGGCAGCAGCAGCAGCAGAAGCTCCATCAGCAGCAGCAGCCTCAGTCTTCAGTCGCTAATGAGTAGCTTTCTACACCTGCATAGTGAGGCTACTCATGAGCAGCAGGAAGACCTGGAGCAGGACCTGAACCAGCAGGTCATGTCATACTTTGACATGACCATGCCAACACACCTTGAGGATCCGCTGGACTTCTGGGCAGCCAAACTTGATTTGTGGCCGCAACTAGCAGAGTTTGCCCTGGAAAAGCTGTCCTGCCCGGCAAGTAGCGTGCCATCTGAGCGGGTGTTTAGTGCGGCGGGGGCCATAGTTACGGCGAGGAGAACTCGTCTGTCAACTAAAAATGTGGAGAGACTCACCTTTGTCAAAATGAATCAGGGATGGATCAGCCAGGATTTCCACCCACCAATGCCTGATGCATGCGACTAGATTCAGCATGGTGCCACGTTTTACACTTTCCAAATGGTGCAAAACATATTTACGTCTTTAGGCCATTTTTTGGGCTCCTGCTGCTGCTGCTGCCAACTCCTGCCAACTCCAGGGTGTGATTCATCCAATTTTTGGGCTCCTGAGGCCAACTCCAGTGTATATTTGGGCTCCTGCTGCTGCTGCTGCCAACTTCTGCCAACTCCAGGGTGTGATTCATCCAATTTTTAGGCTCCTGAGGCCAACTCCAGTGTATATTTGGGCTCCTGCTGCTGCTGCTGTCAACTCCTGCCAACTCCAGGGTGTGATTCATCCAATTTTTGGGCTCCTGAGGCCAACTCCAGTGTATATTTGGGCTCCTGCTGCTGCGGCTGCCAACTTCTGCCAACTCCAGGGTGTGATTCATCCAATTTTTGGGCTCCTGAAGCCAACTCCAGTGTATATTTGGGCTCCTGCTGCTGCTGCTGCCAACTTCTGCCAACTCCAGGGTGTGATTCATCCAATTTTTGGGCTCCTGAGGCCAACTCCAGTGTATATTTGGGCTCCTGCTGCTGCTGCTGCCAACTTCTGCCAACTCCAGGGTGTGATTCATCCAATTTTTGGGCTCCTGAGGCCAACTCCAGTGTATATTTGGGCTCCTGCTGCTGCTGCTGCCAACTTCTGCCAACTCCAGGGTGTGATTCATCCAATTTTTGGGCTCCTGAGGCCAACTCCAGTGTATATTTGGGCTCCTGCTGCTGCTGCTGCCAACTTCTGCCAACTCCAGGGTGTGATTCATCCAATTTTTGGGCTCCTGAGGCCAACTCCAGTGTATATTTGGGCTCCTGCTGCTGCTGCTGCCAACTTCTGCCAACTCCAGGGTGTGATTCATCCAATTTTTGGGCTCCTGAGGCCAACTCCAGTGTATATTTGGGCTCCTGCTGCTGCTGCTGCCAACTTCTGCCAACTCCAGGGTGTGATTCATCCAATTTTTGGGCTCCTGAGGCCAACTCCAGTGTATATTTGGGCTCCTGCTGCTGCTACTGTCAACTCCTGCCAACTCCAGGGTGTGATTCATCCAATTTTTGGGCTCCTGAGGCCAACTCCAGTGTATATTTGGGCTCCTGCTGCTGCTGCTGCCAACTTCTGCCAACTCCAGGGTGTGATTCATCCAATTTTTGGGCTCCTGAAGCCAACTCCAGTGTATATTTGGGCTCCTGCTGCTGCTGCTGCCAACTTCTGCCAACTCCAGGGTGTGATTCATCCAATTTTTGGGCTCCTGAGGCCAACTCCAGTGTATATTTGGGCTCCTGCTGCTGCTGCTGCCAACTTCTGCCAACTCCAGGGTGTGATTCATCCAATTTTTGGGCTCCTGAGGCCAACTCCAGTGTATATTTGGGCTCCTGCTGCTGCTACTGTCAACTCCTGCCAACTCCAGGGTGTGATTCATCCAATTTTTGGGCTCCTGAGGCCAACTCCAGTGTATATTTGGGCTCCTGCTGCTGCTGCTGCCAACTTCTGCCAACTCCAGGGTGTGATTCATCCAATTTTTGGGCTCCTGAGGCCAACTCCAGTGTATATTTGGGCTCCTGCTGCTGCTACTGTCAACTCCTGCCAACTCCAGGGTGTGATTCATCCAATTTTTGGGCTCCTGAGGCCAACTCCAGTGTATATTTGGGCTCCTGCTGCTGCTGCTGCCAACTTCTGCCAACTCCAGGGTGTGATTCATCCAATTTTTGGGCTCCTGAAGCCAACTCCAGTGTATATTTGGGCTCCTGCTGCTGCTGCTGCCAACTTCTGCCAACTCCAGGGTGTGATTCATCCAATTTTTGGGCTCCTGAGGCCAACTCCAGTGTATATTTGGGCTCCTGCTGCTGCTGCTGCCAACTTCTGCCAACTCCAGGGTGTGATTCATCCAATTTTTGGGCTCCTGAGGCCAACTCCAGTGTATATTTGGGCTCCTGCTGCTGCTACTGTCAACTCCTGCCAACTCCAGGGTGTGATTCATCCAATTTTTGGGCTCCTGAGGCCAACTCCAGTGTATATTTGGGCTCCTGCTGCTGCTGCTGCCAACTTCTGCCAACTCCAGGGTGTGATTCATCCAATTTTTGGGCTCCTGAGGCCAACTCCAGTGTATATTTGGGCTCCTGCTGCTGCTACTGTCAACTCCTGCCAACTCCAGGGTGTGATTCATCCAATTTTTGGGCTCCTGAGGCCAACTCCAGTGTATATTTGGGCTCCTGCTGCTGCTGCTGCCAACTTCTGCCAACTCCAGGGTGTGATTCATCCAATTTTTGGGCTCCTGAAGCCAACTCCAGTGTATATTTGGGCTCCTGCTGCTGCTGCTGCCAACTTCTGCCAACTCCAGGGTGTGATTCATCCAATTTTTGGGCTCCTGAGGCCAACTCCAGTGTATATTTGGGCTCCTGCTGCTGCTGCTGCCAACTTCTGCCAACTCCAGGGTGTGATTCATCCAATTTTTGGGCTCCTGAAGCCAACTCCAGTGTATATTTGGGCTCCTGCTGCTGCTGGTGTCAACTCCTGCCAACTCCAGGGTGTGATTCATCCAATTTTTGGGCTCCTGAAGCCAACTCCAGTGTATATTTGGGCTCCTGCTGCTGCTACTGTCAACTCCTGCCAACTCCAGGGTGTGATTCATCCAATTTTTGGGCTCCTGAGGCCAACTCCAGTGTATATTTGGGCTCCTGCTGCTGCTGCTGCCAACTTCTGCCAACTCCAGGGTGTGATTCATCCAATTTTTGGGCTCCTGAGGCCAACTCCAGTGTATATTTGGGCTCCTGCTGCTGCTACTGTCAACTCCTGCCAACTCCAGGGTGTGATTCATCCAATTTTTGGGCTCCTGAGGCCAACTCCAGTGTATATTTGGGCTCCTGCTGCTGCTGCTGCCAACTTCTGCCAACTCCAGGGTGTGATTCATCCAATTTTTGGGCTCCTGAGGCCAACTCCAGTGTATATTTGGGCCCCTGCTGCTGCTGCTGCCAACTTCTGCCAACTCCAGGGTGTGATTCATCCAATTTTTGGGCTCCTGAGGCCAACTCCAGTGTATATTTGGGCTCCTGCTGCTGCTACTGTCAACTCCTGCCAACTCCAGGGTGTGATTCATCCAATTTTTGGGCTCCTGAGGCCAACTCCAGTGTATATTTGGGCTCCTGCTGCTGCTGCTGCCAACTTCTGCCAACTCCAGGGTGTGATTCATCCAATTTTTGGGCTCCTGAGGCCAACTCCAGTGTATATTTGGGCTCCTGCTGCTGCTGCTGCCAACTTCTGCCAACTCCAGGGTGTGATTCATCCAATTTTTGGGCTCCTGAGGCCAACTCCAGTGTATATTTGGGCTCCTGCTGCTGCTACTGTCAACTCCTGCCAACTCCAGGGTGTGATTCATCCAATTTTTGGGCTCCTGAGGCCAACTCCAGTGTATATTTGGGCTCCTGCTGCTGCCAACTTCTGCCAACTCCAGGGTGTGATTCATCCAATTTTTGGGCTCCTGAGGCCAACTCCAGTGTATATTTGGGCTCCTGCTGCTGCTACTGTCAACTCCTGCCAACTCCAGGGTGTGATTCATCCAATTTTTGGGCTCCTGAGGCCAACTCCAGTGTATATTTGGGCTCCTGCTGCTGCTGCTGCCAACTTCTGCCAACTCCAGGGTGTGATTCATCCAATTTTTGGGCTCCTGAGGCCAACTCCAGTGTATATTTGGGCTCCTGCTGCTGCTGCTGCCAACTTCTGCCAACTCCAGGGTGTGATTCATCCAATTTTTGGGCTCCTGAGGCCAACTCCAGTGTATATTTGGGCTCCTGCTGCTGCTGCTGCCAACTTCTGCCAACTCCAGGGTGTGATTCATCCAATTTTTGGGCTCCTGAGGCCAACTCCAGTGTATATTTGGGCTCCTGCTGCTGCTACTGTCAACTCCTGCCAACTCCAGGGTGTGATTCATCCAATTTTTGGGCTCCTGAGGCCAACTCCAGTGTATATTTGGGCTCCTGCTGCTGCTGCTGCCAACTTCTGCCAACTCCAGGGTGTGATTCATCCAATTTTTGGGCTCCTGAAGCCAACTCCAGTGTATATTTGGGCTCCTGCTGCTGCTGCTGCCAACTTCTGCCAACTCCAGGGTGTGATTCATCCAATTTTTGGGCTCCTGAGGCCAACTCCAGTGTATATTTGGGCTCCTGCTGCTGCTGCTGCCAACTTCTGCCAACTCCAGGGTGTGATTCATCCAATTTTTGGGCTCCTGAAGCCAACTCCAGTGTATATTTGGGCTCCTGCTGCTGCTGGTGTCAACTCCTGCCAACTCCAGGGTGTGATTCATCCAATTTTTGGGCTCCTGAAGCCAACTCCAGTGTATATTTGGGCTCCTGCTGCTGCTACTGTCAACTCCTGCCAACTCCAGGGTGTGATTCATCCAATTTTTGGGCTCCTGAGGCCAACTCCAGTGTATATTTGGGCTCCTGCTGCTGCTGCTGCCAACTTCTGCCAACTCCAGGGTGTGATTCATCCAATTTTTGGGCTCCTGAGGCCAACTCCAGTGTATATTTGGGCTCCTGCTGCTGCTACTGTCAACTCCTGCCAACTCCAGGGTGTGATTCATCCAATTTTTGGGCTCCTGAGGCCAACTCCAGTGTATATTTGGGCTCCTGCTGCTGCTGCTGCCAACTTCTGCCAACTCCAGGGTGTGATTCATCCAATTTTTGGGCTCCTGAGGCCAACTCCAGTGTATATTTGGGCTCCTGCTGCTGCTGCTGCCAACTTCTGCCAACTCCAGGGTGTGATTCATCCAATTTTTGGGCTCCTGAGGCCAACTCCAGTGTATATTTGGGCTCCTGCTGCGGCTACTGTCAACTCCTGCCAACTCCAGGGTGTGATTCATCCAATTTTTGGGCTCCTGAGGCCAACTCCAGTGTATATTTGGGCTCCTGCTGCTGCTGCTGCCAACTTCTGCCAACTCCAGGGTGTGATTCATCCAATTTTTGGGCTCCTGAGGCCAACTCCAGTGTATATTTGGGCTCCTGCTGCTGCTACTGTCAACTCCTGCCAACTCCAGGGTGTGATTCATCCAATTTTTGGGCTCCTGAGGCCAACTCCAGTGTATATTTGGGCTCCTGCTGCTGCTGCTGCCAACTTCTGCCAACTCCAGGGTGTGATTCATCCAATTTTTGGGCTCCTGAAGCCAACTCCAGTGTATATTTGGGCTCCTGCTGCTGCTGGTGTCAACTCCTGCCAACTCCAGGGTGTGATTCATCCAATTTTTGGGCTCCTGAAGCCAACTCCAGTGTATATTTGGGCTCCTGCTGCTGCTACTGTCAACTCCTGCCAACTCCAGGGTGTGATTCATCCAAGTTTTTGGGCTCCTGAGGCCAACTCCAGTGTATATTTGGGCTCCTGCTGCTGCTGCTGCCAACTTCTGCCAACTCCAGGGTGTGATTCATCCAATTTTTGGGCTCCTGAGGCCAACTCCAGTGTATATTTGGGCTCCTGCTGCTGCTACTGTCAACTCCTGCCAACTCCAGGGTGTGATTCATCCAATTTTTGGGCTCCTGAGGCCAACTCCAGTGTATATTTGGGCTCCTGCTGCTGCTGCTGCCAACTTCTGCCAACTCCAGGGTGTGATTCATCCAATTTTTGGGCTCCTGAGGCCAACTCCAGTGTATATTTGGGCTCCTGCTGCTGCTACTGTCAACTCCTGCCAACTCCAGGGTGTGATTCATCCAATTTTTGGGCTCCTGAGGCCAACTCCAGTGTATATTTGGGCTCCTGCTGCTGCTACTGTCAACTCCTGCCAACTCCAGGGTGTGATTCATCCAATTTTTGGGCTCCTGAAGCCAACTCCAGTGTATATTTGGGCTCCTGCTGCTGCTGCTGCTGCCAACTTCTGCCAACTCCAGGGTGTGATTCATCCAATTTTTGGGCTCCTGAGGCCAACTCCAGTGTATATTTGGGCTCCTTCTGCCCCTCATAGTGATGCCACTTCAACTCTCTGCAATTGTGCCGCTCTGCGATTCTATTAGCGATGCCTCTGATCTGCATGTGATATTTCTTCAAAGTATTATTTAACTAACCCAGCACGCATCCTGTGCGTGTTACAGCAAGGCTGAATGGTTTACAACCCTATTGAGGCTGTAGGAGGCTCAGAAATAGCCGTTTTTAATAGCGATTCGTCGCGAATTTATTCGGGTCGAAACGATTTTTGTCGGAAAATTCGGCGAATCAGTCGAATCGAATTTTTCAAAAGTTCGCTCATCTCTAAGTAGTACTATGCCCAGCAAAAGTGTCTTTATCAGGCTAATTTCAAGTATAATAAGAGCAAATGGTTATATGGTCTTAAACAGAGGCTGCTTTAGTCACAGAATGGGATGCCCCCAAAAAAGATCCAGTAGTACTATGCCCAGCAAAAGTGTCTTTATCAGGCTAATTTCAAATATAATAAGAGCAAATGGTTATATGGTCTTAAACAGAGGCTGCTTTAGTCACAGAATGGGATGCCCTGGCAGGGACAAGTAGTGCTATGCCCAGCAAAAGTGTCTTTATCAGGCCTAATTTCAAATATAATAAGAGCAAATGGTTATATGGTCTTAAACAGAGGCTGCTGTAGTCACAGAATGGGATGCCCCCAAAAAAGATCCAGTAGTACTATGCCCAGCAAAAGTGTCTTTATCAGGCTAATTTCAAATATAATAAGAGCAAATGGTTATATGGTCTTAAACAGAGGCTGCTTTAGTCACAGAATGGGATGCCCCCAAAAAAGATCCAGTAGTACTATGCCCAGCAAAAGTGTCTTTATCAGGCTAATTTCAAATATAATAAGAGCAAATGGTTATATGGTCTTAAACAGAGGCTGCTTTAGTCACAGAATGGGATGCCCTGGCAGGGACAAGTAGTGCTATGCCCAGCAAAAGTGTCTTTATCAGGCCTAATTTCAAATATAATAAGAGCAAATGGTTATATGGTCTTAAACAGAGGCTGCTGTAGTCACAGAATGGGATGCCCCCAAAAAAGATCCAGTAGTACTATGCCCAGCAAAAGTGTCTTTATCAGGCTAATTTCAAATATAATAAGAGCAAATGGTTATATGGTCTTAAACAGAGGCTGCTTTAGTCACAGAATGGGATGCCCCCAAAAAAGATCCAGTAGTACTATGCCCAGCAAAAGTGTCTTTATCAGGCTAATTTCAAATATAATAAGAGCAAATGGTTATATGGTCTTAAACAGAGGCTGTTTTAGTCACAGAATGGGATGCCCCCAAAAAAGATCCAGTAGTACTATGCCCAGCAAAAGTGTCTTTATCAGGCTAATTTCAAATATAATAAGAGCAAATGGTTATATGGTCTTAAACAGAGGCTGCTTTAGTCACAGAATGGGATGCCCTGGCAGGGACAAGTAGTGCTATGCCCAGCAAAAGTGTCTTTATCAGGCCTAATTTCAAATATAATAAGAGCAAATGGTTATATGGTCTTAAACAGAGGCTGCTGTAGTCACAGAATGGGATGCCCCCCAAAAAGATCCAGTAGTACTATGCCCAGCAAAAGTGTCTTTATCAGGCTAATTTCAGATATAATAAGAGCAAATGGTTATATGGTCTTAAACAGAGGCTGCTTTAGTCACAGAATGGGATGCCCTGGCAGGGACAAGTAGTGCTATGCCCAGCAAAAGTGTCTTTATCAGGCCTAATTTCAAATATAATAAGAGCAAATGGTTATATGGTCTTAAACAGAGGCTACTGTAGTCACAGAATGGGATGCCCCCCAAAAAGATCCAGTAGTACTATGCCCAGCAAAAGTGTCTTTATCAGGCTAATTTCAAATATAATAAGAGCAAATGGTTATATGGTCTTAAACAGAGGCTGCTTTAGTCACAGAATGGGATGCCCCCAAAAAAGATCCAGTAGTACTATGCCCAGCAAAAGTGTCTTTATCAGGCTAATTTCAAATATAATAAGAGCAAATGGTTATATGGTCTTAAACAGAGGCTGCTTTAGTCACAGAATGGGATGCCCTGGCAGGGACAAGTAGTGCTATGCCCAGCAAAAGTGTCTTTATCAGGCCTAATTTCAAATATAATAAGAGCAAATGGTTATATGGTCTTAAACAGAGGCTGCTTTAGTCACAGAATGCGATGCCCTGGCAGGGACAAGTAGTGCTATGCCCAGCAAAAGTGTCTTTATCAGGCCTAATTTCAAATATAATAAGAGCAAATGGTTATATGGTCTTAAACAGAGGCTGCTGTAGTCACAGAATGGGATGCCCCCAAAAAAGATCCAGTAGTACTATGCCCAGCAAAAGTGTCTTTATCAGGCTAATTTCAAATATAATAAGAGCAAATGGTTATATGGTCTTAAACAGAGGCTGCTTTAGTCACAGAATGGGATGCCCCCAAAAAAGATCCAGTAGTACTATGCCCAGCAAAAGTGTCTATATCAGGCTAATTTCAAATATAATAAGAGCAAATGGTTATATGGTCTTAAACAGAGGCTGCTTTAGTCACAGAATGGGATGCCCCCAAAAAGATCCAGTAGTACTATGCCCAGCAAAAGTGTCTTTATCAGGCTAATTTCAAATATAATAAGAGCAAATGGTTATATGGTCTTAAACAGAGGCTGCTTTAGTCACAGAATGGGATGCCCTGGCAGGGACAAGTAGTGCTATGCCCAGCAAAAGTGTCTTTATCAGGCCTAATTTCAAATATAATAAGAGCAAATGGTTATATGGTCTTAAACAGAGGCTGCTTTAGTCACAGAATGGGATGCCCTGGCAGGGACAAGTAGTGCTATGCCCAGCAAAAGTGTCTTTATCAGGCCTAATTTCAAATATAATAAGAGCAAATGGTTATATGGTCTTAAACAGAGGCTGCTGTAGTCACAGAATGGGATGCCCCCAAAAAAGATCCAGTAGTACTATGCCCAGCAAAAGTGTCTTTATCAGGCTAATTTCAAATATAATAAGAGCAAATGGTTATATGGTCTTAAACAGAGGCTGCTTTAGTCACAGAATGGGATGCCCCCAAAAAAGATCCAGTAGTACTATGCCCAGCAAAAGTGTCTTTATCAGGCTAATTTCAAATATAATAAGAGCAAATGGTTATATGGTCTTAAACAGAGGCTGCTTTAGTCACAGAATGGGATGCCCTGGCAGGGACAAGTAGTGCTATGCCCAGCAAAAGTGTCTTTATCAGGCCTAATTTCAAATATAATAAGAGCAAATGGTTATATGGTCTTAAACAGAGGCTGCTGTAGTCACAGAATGGGATGCCCTCAAAAAAGATCCAGTAGTACTATGCCCAGCAAAAGTGTCTTTATCAGGCTAATTTCAAATATAATAAGAGCAAATGGTTATATGGTCTTAAACAGAGGCTGCTTTAGTCACAGAATGGGATGCCCCCAAAAAAGATCCAGTAGTACTATGCCCAGCAAAAGTGTCTTTATCAGGCTAATTTCAAATATAATAAGAGCAAATGGTTATATGGTCTTAAACAGAGGCTGCTTTAGTCACAGAATGGGATGCCCTGGCAGGGACAAGTAGTGCTATGCCCAGCAAAAGTGTCTTTATCAGGCCTAATTTCAAATATAATAAGAGCAAATGGTTATATGGTCTTAAACAGAGGCTGCTGTAGTCACAGAATGGGATGCCCCCAAAAAAGATCCAGTAGTACTATGCCCAGCAAAAGTGTCTTTATCAGGCTAATTTCAAATATAATAAGAGCAAATGGTTATATGGTCTTAAACAGAGGCTGCTTTAGTCACAGAATGGGATGCCACCAAAAAAGATCCAGTAGTACCAAGCCCAGCAAAAGTGTCTTTATCAGGCTAATTTCAAATATAATAAGAGCAAATGGTTATATGGTCTTAAACAGAGGCTGCTTTAGTCACAGAATGGGATGCCCTGGCAGGGACAAGTAGTGCTATGCCCAGCAAAAGTGTCTTTAACAGGCTAATTTCAAATATAATAAGAGCAAATGGTTATATGGTCTTAAACAGAGGCTGCTTTAGTCACAGAATGGGATGCCCCCAAAAAAGATCCAGTAGTACTATGCCCAGCAAAAGTGTCTTTATCAGGCTAATTTCAAATATAATAAGAGCAAATGGTTATATGGTCTTAAACAGAGGCTGCTTTAGTCACAGAATGGGATGCCCCCCAAAAAAGATCCAGTAGTACTATGCCCAGCAAAAGTGTCTTTATCAGGCTAATTTCAAATATAATAAGAGCAAATGGTTATATGGTCTTAAACAGAGGCTGCTTTAGTCACAGAATGGGATGCCCTGGCAGGGACAAGTAGTGCTATGCCCAGCAAAAGTGTCTTTATCAGGCCTAATTTCAAATATAATAAGAGCAAATGGTTATATGGTCTTAAACAGAGGCTGCTGTAGTCACAGAATGGGATGCCCCCCAAAAGATCCAGTAGTACTATGCCCAGCAAAAGTGTCTTTATCAGGCTAATTTCAAATATAATAAGAGCAAATGGTTATATGGTCTTAAACAGAGGCTGCTTTAGTCACAGAATGGGATGCCCTGGCAGGGACAAGTAGTGCTATGCCCAGCAAAAGTGTCTTTATCAGGCCTAATTTCAAATATAATAAGAGCAAATGGTTATATGGTCTTAAACAGAGGCTGCTGTAGTCACAGAATGGGATGCCCCCAAAAAAGATCCAGTAGTACTATGCCCAGCAAAAGTGTCTTTATCAGGCTAATTTCAAATATAATAAGAGCAAATGGTTATATGGTCTTAAACAGAGGCTGCTTTAGTCACAGAATGGGATGCCCCCAAAAAAGATCCAGTAGTACTATGCCCAGCAAAAGTGTCTTTATCAGGCTAATTTCAAATATAATAAGAGCAAATGGTTATATGGTCTTAAACAGAGGCTGCTTTAGTCACAGAATGGGATGCCCCCAAAAAAGATCCAGTAGTACTATGCCCAGCAAAAGTGTCTTTATCAGGCTAATTTCAAATATAATAAGAGCAAATGGTTATATGGTCTTAAACAGAGGCTGCTTTAGTCACAGAATGCGGTGCCCTGGCAGGGACAAGTAGTGCTATGCCCAGCAAAAGTGTCTTTATCAGGCCTAATTTCAAATATAATAAGAGCAAATGGTTATATGGTCTTAAACAGAGGCTGCTGTAGTCACAGAATGGGATGCCCCCAAAAAAGATCCAGTAGTACTATGCCCAGCAAAAGTGTCTTTATCAGGCTAATTTCAAATATAATAAGAGCAAATGGTTATATGGTCTTAAACAGAGGCTGCTTTAGTCACAGAATGGGATGCCCCCAAAAAAGATCCAGTAGTACTATGCCCAGCAAAAGTGTCTTTATCAGGCTAATTTCAAATATAATAAGAGCAAATGGTTATATGGTCTTAAACAGAGGCTGCTTTAGTCACAGAATGGGATGCCCCCAAAAAAGATCCAGTAGTACTATGCCCAGCAAAAGTGTCTTTATCAGGCTAATTTCAAATATAATAAGAGCAAATGGTTATATGGTCTTAAACAGAGGCTGCTTTAGTCACAGAATGGGATGCCCTGGCAGGGACAAGTAGTGCTATGCCCAGCAAAAGTGTCTTTATCAGGCCTAATTTCAAATATAATAAGAGCAAATGGTTATATGGTCTTAAACAGAGGCTGCTTTAGTCACAGAATGGGATGCCCTGGCAGGGACAAGTAGTGCTATGCCCAGCAAAAGTGCCTTTATCAGGCCTAATTTCAAATATAATAAGAGCAAATGGTTATATGGTCTTAAACAGAGGCTGCTGTAGTCACAGAATGGGATGCCCCCAAAAAAGATCCAGTAGTTCTATGCCCAGCAAAAGTGTCTTTATCAGGCTAATTTCAAATATAATAAGAGCAAATGGTTATATGGTCTTAAACAGAGGCTGCTTTAGTCACAGAATGGGATGCCCCCAAAAAAGATCCAGTAGTACTATGCCCAGCAAAAGTGTCTTTATCAGGCTAATTTCAAATATAATAAGAGCAAATGGTTATATGGTCTTAAACAGAGGCTGCTTTAGTCACAGAATGGGATGCACTGGCAGGGACAAGTAGTGCTATGCCCAGCAAAAGTGTCTTTATCAGGCCTAATTTCAAATATAATAAGAGCAAATGGTTATATGGTCTTAAACAGAGGCTGCTGTAGTCACAGAATGGGATGCCCCCAAAAAAGATCCAGTAGTACTATGCCCAGCAAAAGTGTCTTTATCAGGCTAATTTCAAATATAATAAGAGCAAATGGTTATATGGTCTTAAACAGAGGCTGCTTTAGTCACAGAATGGGATGCCCTGGCAGGGACAAGTAGTGCTATGCCCAGCAAAAGTGTCTTTATCAGGCCTAATTTCAAATATAATAAGAGCAAATGGTTATATGGTCTTAAACAGAGGCTGCTTTAGTCACAGAATGGGATGCCCCCAAAAAAGATCCAGTAGTACTATGCCCAGCAAAAGTGTCTTTATCAGGCTAATTTCAAATATAATAAGAGCAAATGGTTATATGGTCTTAAACAGAGGCTGCTTTAGTCACAGAATGGGATGCCCCCAAAAAAGATCCAGTAGTACTAAGCCCAGCAAAAGTGTCTTTATCAGGCTAATTTCAAATATAATAAGAGCAAATGGTTATATGGTCTTAAACAGAGGCTGCTTTAGTCACAGAATGGGATGCCCTGGCAGGGACAAGTAGTGCTATGCCCAGCAAAAGTGTCTTTAACAGGCTAATTTCAAATATAATAAGAGCAAATGGTTATATGGTCTTAAACAGAGGCTGCTTTAGTCACAGAATGGGATGCCCCCAAAAAAGATCCAGTAGTACTATGCCCAGCAAAAGTGTCTTTATCAGGCTAATTTCAAATATAATAAGAGCAAATGGTTATATGGTCTTAAACAGAGGCTGCTTTAGTCACAGAATGGGATGCCCCCAAAAAAGATCCAGTAGTACTATGCCCAGCAAAAGTGTCTTTATCAGGCTAATTTCAAATATAATAAGAGCAAATGGTTATATGGTCTTAAACAGAGGCTGCTTTAGTCACAGAATGGGATGCCCTGGCAGGGACAAGTAGTGCTATGCCCAGCAAAAGTGTCTTTATCAGGCCTAATTTCAAATATAATAAGAGCAAATGGTTATATGGTCTTAAACAGAGGCTGCTGTAGTCACAGAATGGGATGCCTCACAGCAGACTTAAGATCAGTTTAGTATATATGCACAGTTAGTTAGTATAAGCAGCCTGAAAACGCTAACAAAGCCTGTCAGGCTGGATGAAAAAAAAAAAAAAAAACTGACAGCCTCCGATTTTCCCTTCCTTTCCCTGTTTTTCGCTGACTTTCTGTCTGTCTCCTGTCTGTCTCCTGCCTGTCTGCAGCCTGTCCCTGTCTGTCCCTGCCTGTCTAACTGTCTAACTGTCTCTCCCTCAGCTACACAGCGTTCTGTCTCTCACGAATGCAATAGAGAAATGAGGCAGGAAAGCAAGATGGCCGGCCTTAAATACCGCTGTGACGTCACCGGGCTTGCTGGCTGCTGATAGGCTGCATGTGACTGTCCCAGCATACACTGCCCCAGCTTACATGTCTGGACATGTCCCGTCCGCCATCTTAGAATGCCTGTAATGTAAATGAATGGATGTTAAAGGAAAACTTCGAGCGATCGAATCGCGGGGAAATTCGGATTCGATCCGAATCGAATTTTTACTGAAATTCGGATCGAATCCGGGTTCGTCCGGATCGATTCGCTCATCCCTAATCACCATGTGAGCCTATAAAATTGATCAGTGCTAAACAAAACAGGTCATTACAGCTGCCAGGTCAGTACTCTTTCTCCACAATTTTAGTTTTTCCTGAAAGTCTAGTTACATATCTATTACAGGACATAGCATGAACAGTGTTTCTGCTGTAATAGTCATTTAATCCCTTTCCGTCCTGACTGAAAAAATAAACACACACACACACACACACACACACACACACACACACACACACACTCACATTTTTACATTTTCTTCACCGTTTATTCAGTTTCAGTAAAAAAAAAATTACAAAACATCAAAATATCTCTAAGATGTATACCTTAAAGGTCAGCATTTTAAAAGGCACTGTCCAACTTCAAGAAATATATGCCTCTAAAATCTTGGTATTTAGGTATTGCATACTGTATGCATACAGTATATGGCCATTGTATGCTTGCACACACAAAGGAATGTTTCTTCTGCATTTAACCCATCCATGCAGTGAGACAAACACAGGCAGTGAGTGCACAGGTGTTCAGAGTGGTTTGCTTCTGAAATCACGGCACCTGGAAAGCAGTTGGTCTTCCTTGTTCAGCAGTCATGTCCCATCTGGAAATCAAACCCACAGCCCTCCAGTTACAAGATCAGCCAGTAGGTAAATTGCACAAATAGCATACATTTAAAAGTAAAAACATATGGGAATAGTTGCTATCCTCTATAACAGTAAAAAAAAGTTGTGTGTGGACCTCTTTAACACAAGGAACCATCAGCAGGATACTAAGCACTTTCTCAGCTTCCTTTATCGTTTTACAGTCCCTGAGGGATAGCAGTTAAACTTTCACGTTGCAGCCAATTAATTCCAAAATAGGGGAACAAGCAGACAGTTCACAAAGATCAGGGAAGCCCTCACCCGCCCCATCTCTAGGTCAGAGAAAACAGCGATGCATTTAACAAAAGCACAGTTCAAATCAATTAACAAATCATATCTTAGACACACTTCTATAGACCAGCGTAGAGGGTACCACCACACATGAAGCATATTTGTCCTGGGATATTGCACTGTACAGCCCTAGTGGACAGGGACAGGCCTGCAAAGGGGCAGAGCCAAGGCCCAATGGAAGCTGATGGCTATGCAGATCCAAGGTTCCAGAAGAACCACCGGACACAACATCCAAGGGAGACCCAGTGCCTTAGGGAGTTCAGGGTGATCCAGACAAACATTTCCACCAAGCACATGTATCAGTCTTTCCCTTGGGTCTATCTAGATTCTCCACAGCCTAGAGGTTATAGGGTGTGATGACCCCAGGATCAAAGAGGCCACAGCAGCACAGGCCGAGAGCCAATGACCTACTGGTTGGTTCACCAGGGTACACTGGGCTGACGTTCTCTCGTCCTTCCTCTGGTTCTCTCCCTCGGCCAGGGTTCTGGTCTTGGTTTACTCTTGGTCCCAGAACGGATCAATACAAGTATGCGCAGGTTCCCCTACCTTTGTCCTTGGCTGTGCCACAAGTTCCAGTCATCCCTTCAGGGCTCTCTTTTAATCCGAGGGGCAGGGACCACATATAACCCCTGATTCCATCCCTCTCTAAAAAGAGCTGGGACTGCTCTCCAGTCCCGTGATGTCATGGAGCATGGCATCCCGATACAGACCTGCCTCTGACTCCGTTCCCAGGGACAACCATCCCACCTGACCTGTGCCCTCCCCTAATCCCAATGACTCCCCAATGGACTGGGATGAAGGTACTACAGACCCTAGGGACCTCCACTGGAACCAATCCAAGAAGATGAATGCGGACCAACCATCCCCAGCAGCTTGCCCTGGGAGGAGGACCAGATAAGGAAATTCTTAACCCTGGGTAATTGACATTAAGAAGACACTTCCTGTCTGCAGGCAGCCTGAGACTCCATGAGTCACCATACCAGATAGGCTCTTATTCAAGGGGTAGGTTTAAAGCTTTCCAAGGGTCAGCTTCCTCCCGCTCTGTTTGGCAGCAGCTGCTCCCTGGGGCGGCAACATCGGGGCATCATTCTGCCATCAGTAGACGCTGCCATCAAACTACAGTTGTCTGGTGTGTGCTTTTATACACAAGTGGGTGGGTAATTAAGCACCAATTAGGACTTTATTTAACAGCCAAGCACAGGCATTTGCAACCTAGAGGCTACAACATAATGGACCTCTGCACGTTGGCCAGCACAACACTTCCGGATCCACAGGGATGTGTCACGCTGCTGGAACAAGCCAGCAGAGACACTCTGCACCATGGCACCCTCCCTGTTTACCACCGATGAGCAGGAGCGCATTATGCAGGTAAGTACCCATGCTATGCCATACTTCGCATATGCATGTTTTCCCCTTTAGAACCAGGCAAATGGACAGACAGGTAACAGACTGTTTGCTGGAGTGAAGGCACACAGTAATGGCGGTGGCCGGGTTTTCAAAATCAGACATGGTTGGGATCTATATCAGGGAGCAAACATGTTCA
Source organism: Gastrophryne carolinensis (assembly GCA_027917425.1). Taxonomy (NCBI): domain Eukaryota; kingdom Metazoa; phylum Chordata; class Amphibia; order Anura; family Microhylidae; genus Gastrophryne; species Gastrophryne carolinensis. The sequence goes on along the minus strand of CM051235.1, from coordinate 85,642,418 downwards.
GACCACAACCCTGTATGCCTGTTCAAGCCTTAGACATGAAACAGGCCGCCACCATTTGTGTGCCACAACACATGTGCCTTAGGGACCGGACAGGATGACTGTATAAGGTGGGGAGAAGGGGGGTTACAACGTGGAGGGAAGGGGGAGTGGGGCTGAGGGAAAAAATAGATACTGCTTGCACGAAATACCAACCCTCTTTTTCTTTACCCCAATAACGAATTATCTGTCTATCTAATGGACAAATTTCTTTGTCAAAGTGTCTATCGGCAAAAACCCAATGTGGCCCTTGGACCAGAACTGTCCAACATAAAATAGACCCTATTACTGAGTGGTAAAAAAAAACACATGTGCCTTAGTGAACATGCCATCAGTCATGTCAGTCAAATATGAGTACGCCAAGGGGTAGGGGACACAGTTGCAGGATAAGACATTAGCGAGGCCATATGGCTTGATGCAGAGCCTCCCCGTTCAGCTCCCCCGTGCGTTTCCCCGTTGGTTTTGGCCTTTGATCGGGTCAGGAAAGGGTGCTACGTTGATTTTAGTGTGCGTTTATGCGCTCAGGTGTGCGCTCAGCCGCCTTTCCGATTGTCGGCTCGCACGAGGCTGTTTCCCGGGAAAACGTACGCCTCGTTCATTGGTCCGTTTTTTTCAGTGATGCAGAGCCTTGATTTCCTATTGAAATCACCCTAATAAAACGGGGCCGCCGAGCCTTCACTTACGGCAAGTCAGAGCAGCCGTATTTGCACTCGGGCAATAATATGCAGTCCTCTGTTGGAGCACATCAGCGGCGCCAGCTCCGCGGTCTTGTCCTGCTGAGTATGGCAGAAACCAGGCTGCACCGCACACCTTTGGACATCGATGGCATGAGTATTTGATATTTTTTATTGTTTTTTTTTGGGTATCCTTTTTACAGGGTCTCCCTCATTTTTATTTTATTGTTTGTGTGCAGGCATTTGAAGATGGGACATAGGATAAATGTGCAGGCACTGGCTGGCCCTGATTTGGTTTTTGGGAGTCGTTTTTCTGGCTTTCCCTGCCTAGGAATTCCTGCCTACCTGAGCGATTCAAATCTGCCGATCTATTTGGTGGCTGGCTACTGGGTATGTGTCTGAAACTTGTATTGGTTGCCCACCCTCTCTGACTGTGTTTTAAATGGGTTAAGTGATTGTACCCTATTGCGTCATGTTCTTGCCCTCTTATGTAAGTAGTATTCCCCAGACTTTTGTAATCAGAGTACAGGTTGGATGTGCATGTAGTCTCATTACAAATGTCCTTTCCTCCCACCCTACCCCGCTCACCTATTTGTCCCTCTTTTCTATTGTTGCAATGCACACCTTTTTTTAAATTTTTGTGTTTTTTGGTTTTAGGGCAGGAGACTCTGCCTATCCTTTGGTCCCCTGGATGAAGACCCCCATCCTGCACCGATCTTCACAGGCAGAGGAGCGCTACAATACTGCCCCCAGGAGGACTCGCTCTGTGTTGGAGCCAGGCTTTGTTCTCTTGAAGATGAGGTTCCGTTGTCTTGATGTGACTGGGGGGGGGGGGCACAACAATAGACGCCTGCAACGGTCCTAAACCTAATCCTGGCTTGTGGGCTACTTCACCACCTTTAGTTTCAGCCCTCCCCACCCCTCCTTTTTCTTGCACCCAAAGTGGCACCGCGCAAACCATACGTGCACAACTAGTGTTTAGTGTTTTTTCAGAAACCACAATTTTGTTGTTTTTTGTTTTGTTTTTTTTTTATTTTTCAAACAAATTTTGTTTTGTCATTTGTTTTTTTTGGGCCCAAAAGAAAAATTACACGTGGGCAGAGAAAATGTATTCCCCACAAATTAGTGGTATGTTGGGTTGCATGGTGACGAGGAATGATGTTGTGCCTGCAAATGGGCTGCAATGTGGGCCAGGCTTTGATTAATCTCAGCCATATGGCTGGTTAGGGCAGAGATATTGCTGTTTAATACCTCTACTTGGGCGTTGAGGTTTGTGAGTTGGGTGCACACAGTCTCATTGAATTGCTGTGTTGTCGCAGCAAAGGCAATATTTTCCTGCCTCGATGTTTCCTCCAAAATTTGAAGTTGCCTTCTTTGGGAAATATGGCGTCTAGACTGGGTAGGAGCAGTGGGACGGGTGGTTGGTTCTGGTTCCGAAGGTGGTTGTGGATGTGGTGGCTGTGCCGGGGTTGCCTGCGTTGCTGCCACTGGTGCAGTAGTGGTTAGTGACATATGTGGGGTGCCCTCCTCCAAATCTCGTATATGGTCGATGATGGGTGGGCTTCCTGTGGTCTGTTAAGAAATATAGCATCCTTTTAGTTTATTTCTGTCCACAAAAGCTCGCAAATATCAATGTTAAAAGTACACATCAAGGCCCATTGACTTACCTCATCGCAATCCACAATTTGGGTTTGTGGTGTAGAAGCCTGGTGTGCCCTTGGCCTCGGTGCTAACGCAGGGGTTTGGGGGCCTGGTGTGTCCTGTTGACTTGGTCCTTAGTATGTAGATAGGAAGATTAGGTAAATGGCCAAGTACAGTGTGTTGTGTAGCATAACACTGCCTTCTTGAACTTTTGGTACTAGGTCATGGCAAAATCAGACTCACCTTGGGACCTTACATTCCGGTCTGTGTCTTGTGCCTCTGCCAGTCCCTGGATGCTGGCCGGGTGTATGAATGTATATACATGTTCCTCGGCGGGCGTAAGGATAATTTTAGTGGGTAAGCCACCCCCTGTCTGTTGGCTGGGGAAGATTAAATCACACCTAATAAGTGTTACATCCTTTTAACAATGTTACAAAAAATGCATTTTACTTTTTCCTTTACTTCTGCTCCACCCCCTGTCTGTTGGCTGGGGAAGATTAAATTACACCTAATAAGTGTTACATCCTTTTAACAATGTGACTAAAAATTGTCCATTACCTCTGCTGACGGCGCATGTCCATTTTTTTTTTGCTGTAGTATTTCAGGTCCCCAAATTTCCTTTTTATTTGCTGAATATCTCTCCGGACTGATCCCACACTATTGACCTGCCTGCAAATATTAGTCCAGATTTCCATCTTAGCCTGCTTTGTGGTTGTTTTGGAGGTGCGGCCAAATAGGGCATCATAATGTTCGCAAACTGCATTTGCCACCGCCATGCTTTGAGCATCGCAAAATCGGGCAGTTAGTGAGCCACGCCGTAGTTGTCTGCCACATGGGTGTGTGGTCTCCCCTGCCTCTGAGGAAATTGATGGTTGGGTATCTGGGGAGTCGTGTGTGCTTCTTTGGCTTATGGGGGAGGGGGATGTTGTGTGTGTGCTTCTCTGGCTTAATGTCTGGGTTCCTGTTGAGCTATCAGATGTGGAGCTGCATGTGGAATCTGAGGTACTGGAATTGGGGGAACCAGAGGGTGGAGGTGGAGGGGTGGGTGACTTGGGTGGGGTGGTGGTTTTGGCAATGCGCTTACCCTTGCTTATGTGTTTGGATTTGTGGGTATGCTTGGTGTGTGGAGGTGGAGGATGCTGCATGGTCTGACTAGATGGGGTACCCTTGTGTGTGCGTGGTTTTTTTGCAGGTGGTGGTGAATGGGTTAATGTACCCTTGGTCCTGCATTTTTTGGAATGTGCCTGTTTGTGTGGAGTATCCACCGTTTTAGTGGGGGCATGTTCGGCATGTGTCTGGTGCCTGCTCTTCTGTCTTGTGGAGGATGAGGCATGTGTGCGGCTGCTATGTGCCTCGGCCCTTGGTTGGCTCTTTTTGCTCCCTTTAGGTCTGCCCATATTGATATGGTATCCAACACAGAGCTGAGTGCCTTGTGCTTTAAATATGTTTTCCGTGTGGGCGTGGTCAACAGCGGGTGCGCGCCCGCAATCTTTACCTTGGAGCAGGACGACATCATCATGGATGTGAGTATGCGCGCGTGCGTTTATGTGCGCGCACACATTCCTTGTAATAAAAAAAAAAAAACCACCAGAATAGTCTGAAACAACTTCGTTTTTCACGTTCCATACAAGCCCACCTTAGGTTAACACATGTACGCAGCTCAAAACTAGGCTACATGCAGATAGAAGAACTAGGGCAATGTGAGGCAGCAAGAGGTTCCAAAAGTGAATTAAGTAAGGCCAGCAAACTTGTTAATGCTTTTTGTGTACATGAGACAACAACAGACTCTAATATCAGTGTCTTTGTCATGCAAACAGATTCACAGCAGCAACCAAGGGAGCAAGAATGGAGCCTCCGCCCCTGACGCAATATGCGCCTAAAACATGGTAAGTGGCGTTTAGTAAAACGTAAGTAAATGAACCAACAATTCCATTGGCCACAAAATGTACAAACCAAAAAAAAAAACCAAAGACTTTGTCTAAAAAGCCCTTAAAGCGGACCTTCACTCAGAATAAGTCTATCTTATATGTTTCCCACACCCTGTACATAAAGTTTGCCCACCTTCAAAATCATCCTACCTGCACCTAGTGCATGTTATGAGGCTTTCAACATCCAAGATGGCGGATTATGGAAGCCGCCATCTTATCAGGCAGCCTGCAAACAGGAAGTGCCTTCTAACTGTGCTGCTCTGCATTCTGGGATTGCTGACCTTTTCAAGAGGTCTCTGCTCTGTGTGAGCAAAGCACAGCTATAACCCACCCCCTGTACCTTATCCCACTCTCCTCTCCTCAGTAAGTGTGATGCTTCTGAGTCAAGATGGCGGCGGCCGTATACTAAATTCCTGAACTGAGTTGCAGCCCAGTGGTGGACAGAATAATTATTGATTGACTAAAAAATTACTATCTATTATTTGGAGATGCTGCGGAATCTTTGGTTAAGAGTTTGGCCTTTTCAGTAAAAAACGCAGAAGGTCCGGTTTAAAAAGGGCCCCAAAAAAACCACGCACAACCAAACCAAATAAACAATGCTAAACTAATGTTGTTTTTCATTCACAGATACAAGAAAATCACAGGCACAAGACACCGAGGCCTAAAGAATTTTAATTTGGCTTAAAAAGCAAATAGTTTATTTGTTAAAACATTTAGATTCAATTATTTGTAAAAAAATTCAATTTCAAACGCTGGAATAAAATAAAAAAAAAAAAAAAAAACAAGAAAGTTGTGTTTCCTGCAAATGTACAATCACACAACATCATCACACATTTCCATGACACAAAAAGTTTAGATATGGTACAATAAATCCAAAAGAATCAGAAAGAATTAAGGTATGCATTAATGGCAAGGAAAAAGGAACACAAAGGAGATTAAGGTATGCATTAATGGCAAGGAAAAAGGAAGAACCCAAATTTATGGTTCCCAAAAAAATATGTGTCAAATTGGCAGTGGTTGCCATATGTATATTCCAATGGAGTTTGAGGGATGTGCGCTTGCGTGTAGCCAGATTGGCAACTGAAGAGCCATGGAGATGTAAGTACACTTGCTCAAACCACCAAAATGGAAGGTCAAATACGACGGAAACCAAGCAGGTACATTCAAAAAGCCAGGAAAAATCAGGGAAAAACGGGCCGCCCGTGTGAACGTGACCGGGAGCCCCGATCAAATTGAAGGCACCCGAGAGAGCAAAAAAAGCTTTCCGAGTAAAGTGAAATTGACGGATCAGTTAGGGAGCCATTCCGACGGAGGCTCTGCATCACATTTGAGCCACGATTCAAACGGGAGCCCCGGACAATCGGAGGGTTTTAAGGGCAGTTCAGAGGAGGCTCTGCATCAGGCCCATAGACCTTCCAATCTGCCAGTAACGTTGGCCGAGAGTAGCGACATGCGCCCTTCTCAGAGGTGCATATGCACATACTGGCAAGATCACTCGCCAGCCAAAATGGGTAGGCCAATAAATGCATTGGCCTGCTGTATATGGTGAAGATGTGAGACAGGGGAAACATTGCTGGGAGAAGTGTCATGTCACAATCAGGGGAAGGGTAGTGTGCATGCAGACCTAAAGTAGGGAATACATGGACTACAGTGCTACAGAAAAGTAAAATTTTTATTGTATTTTGCTATTGCTATGAGCGCTGTGACTTCAAGCCCAACACACATGCCAAGAGGACGTTGGAAATGGAGGTGGCGGAACACCTGAATGCTCAGGGGCCAATGGCTTGCAAGCACACCCAAATAATGCAGCACTGGTCAGATCTCAAAAGAAGGCAGGGGCCCCCGGTTGAGGCAGTTTTTTTGCCAGAACTTCAAAGGAATGTGGCTGGTCCAAAGATAAGTTCCCCACTAATGCAGGACTGTGTTAAGGAATTGAGCTTCCTTTATAGCATTGGAGTTCTGCCAGAGAATCAAGCCAACCAGGACCAGAAAGGTCTGACGAGTGCCCCGGCAAAGACTGGGTGTGCTGGTAAGTTGTCAACCTCGAAGATTGCCAGCATCCTTATCCTCCTTTTCAGAAGCCCCAACTTGAGCACAGGAACAAGCCGAAGAGGAGGAGGCCCAGGTGTTGGGCTTGGAGTCACAGCCAGAGCCAGAGAACTCAGGTAGGTCAACAAACATATTAACACAAGGAAGGAAACCAATGACATGTATGCTAAGTGCTGGTATTTTGTGCTTCTCTTTCCATACAGACTCAGACTTGGACCAGGGAGAGTTTGCTGCTATGGGGCCACCTGAGGCAGGACCCTCCCTGGGTTCAAGAAAACTCAAGCTGACTTCTCCAGGAGCTAACCTAAAATCACACTTGTGCCTAGTTCTAAAATCTGTTTTTATGTCTTTACAGACCCTGATGAAGGCATGACGCCAAGGTGGAGGGTGGTTCCATAAATCGGCCAAGAACAGAAAGGCAGTAAGTAATGAGCAATTGGGGGCATTTGTCAAAAGTAAGGGACATTTTAGACAAATAAACAAAAGATACCCGAAGAATAAAAACAAAGACATTTTTAAAATAAACGTTAAATTAGAAAATGATGCAGTGCGGTGTGTTTTTCAAAACAAACATGCTTAATGTAGGGTGCAGAAGGTAAAGCTGGGGTGGGGGAAGGTGGTCGGAAACCACTAGGAGGAAGCAGGTAAGAGCAAGGAAGAAGAAGGTGAGTCTCACTGGGGAAACACAGTATATGGGATGCCGCTAAAGGAACTAGAAGGGAGAATGTGAGTGACATTGCAGGGATGCACACAAACATGAGATGCCCCAAAGGTGGGGTTCAGAGAGGAAAATAAAAACTACCCATATGCGTATGCCGCTATGCAAGCGAGATGGCCACATAGCACTGAGAACCAGCAACATACGGCTGGAGCCAGGTACAAACTCAGCTTAAACTCAGAGGCTATTTCACTGGCAAAATACATAAGTGCTTGGCTAAAATGAAAACTTATGCCAAACACTTACACTTGCATATGCCTGACCGAGAAAATCTCAGGTGCGACTGAGAATAATACAAGTCCTTTCATAATCCTGATTTGCAAGTTTGCTTCCGCTCAAAACCAAGCAATCACAGAGAGGCATAGAATCAGGCTTAATATGAATATTGTGACACTATAGCATAGAAAACATGTCAGGCTGACTATTAGCTGACCCTTTAAAAGTTAAATACGCATGAGCTCTAGACCTTTCAGACATTCAAACAGAAAATCATTCCCACGTTGGCTTTAGGGGCTAGGGATATTTTATTTGATTAACTAAAAAAGTGGTCATGAAAGAGAAATTGGAATTCTCGCATCACAGGTGCAGCAATTTTTTTAATAAAATGTAATCCTGTCTGCTAGTCACAGCTTTTCCATACCCATCTGCTCTGCTGGCAGACATGTCAGACTCCCCCCACCCACCAAACCTTTTCTAGATGTCTCTCGGAAAAGATGTCTTTTTTTTTTTTTTTGCTCCTCTGCTAGCATTTTTTTACTCTCTTTTCTTATCTTCTGATAAATCCCAAAAATGGGGGTTACCTCTCTCCCCCCATAAAATGCCTTGGGGACTCACAATTGCACTCACCACATTTGTAATGTAATCATATAACTTTTATTATATTTTATATGCAGCAAAATCCACCCTTTAAAAACATGTTAAAAATTATTGCTTACCTAATGCGCCACAAGGGGGAGCCATTCTATACACTACTATCACAATACATATAATGTAATCAATCCTCACTAATTCATTCCTAAATATTTAAAATGCATGTGCCAAGTAAAAAGTGCCTCAATATCCAACACAATGTGCAACATTTTTTGGTCCAAGATCTCAGCATAAAGTGCAAAAAAGTAAAACACAAAACAACACAAACATTTTTCCTTACTATATACAGAATGGCGACCCCGCGGCAGAAGAAACCCACACGTTCCGAGACCTCCCCCGGGTCTCTTTTTCAAGGCATCAGTAAATATGTTTTCTTATCTTCTCTTATGTACGTCTGTGGCAGCGGGGCTATGGAGCTGACATGACCTGTTGGTGGCTCTCAAGGAAAGGGTTGGAGAACACTGATCTAGGTCATGGTATAGCTGTAGTAATTCATGAAGGCAATTGAACTTACTTTTGTATTTACGTTTATCTATTCAGAGTTAAAGAAGTTCTGCAGGCAAAATAAAAAGGGCATTTAACTTTTGTCCCACACCGCTGATCGGTGCATGTCTGGGAATAAGGAACTCACCTGATCCCTGATCTCTGTACCCACGCCGCAGCAAGTGATCCAGCAACGTCCAGTGACTTGCACTCATTCTCTGGCACTTCCATGCCACACCACACTCCGCGTTCAGCCACAGGGGGTGTGTCCACACCCTCTCCATTCAATACAATGGAGGGGGGGTGTCAGGCCTCAGCCCACTACCTCCATTGCATTGAAGGGTGAAGGCGTGGCAGCACGTCTGTGATTGATTGCAAACTGCGAACCCGTTCCCATGGTCAGGCTATATTGCGGGTTGCGGCGGCGTCTGAATTGGGGGTGCAGATCAGCATTGAGCGACAAAAGGTAAGTGCCCTTTTGCTTTTACTTTGCCTGCTGAATCACTTCAATTTTGTTATGTACATCAAGCCTGTTGCTGCGGTTCCCTTTACTGTTTCTCAACATTTTACTTCATTTGCAAATAACTAAGGTATATCACAATACCTGCATGGTCTATATTTTATTTTAAAGTTAATGATGGTAATGCGGGAAAACTTTGCACAAAATGAGGAACATATTATGGTTGATTCAGCTCGGTTCATAACAAAACTCGACTAGTGGGCAAGTCAGCTTGCATGCACAAACTCTCGCACTATTGCATGATTCAGGAAACAAATGCAAGATACCTACACTTATGTGCAAGCATGTGACATAGGCATTCATGCTCTCTTGCACCGTGCCCTTTTAACACAAGAGATGACATCCAACAGCCCTATGTCAAAGCTTGCTCACATAACCTCTGCAGCTCCAAAGGTTCATCTGGCTTTTTCCCCTTTCTGTTGCCATCCATACAGGGCTGTTTCTAGGGGATAGTGTGTAGGGTAATCACCCTGAGAGCAGAAGCCATGGGGGTGCTTTTATCCCAGCCACCCTGTTTTTTGAAGATGACAGAGGGCTAGTGTTAATGGTGCATGCCTTAAGATTCATAACTAGAGATGAGCGAACTTTTGAAAAATTCGATTCGACTGATTCGCCGAATTTTCAGACAAAAATCGTTTCGACCCGAATTTATTTGCGACGAATCGCTATTAAAAACAGCTATTTCTGAGCCTCCTAGAGCCTCAATAGGGTTGTAAACCATTCTGCCTTGCTGTAACACGCATAGGATGCGTGCTGGGTTAGTTAAATAATACTGTAAATAAATATCACATGCAGATCAGAGGCATCGCTAATAGAATCGCAGAGCGGCACAATTGCAGAGAATTGAAGTGGCATCACTATGAGGGGCAGGAGCCTAAACATTGCTTTAAAGAGACACTGGAGTTGGCAGCAGCAGGAGCCCAAAAATTGGATGAATCACACCCTGGATTTGCAAGCAGCAGCAGGAGCCCAAACATTGGCTGAAAGAGACACTGGAGTTGGCAGCAGCAGGAGCCCAAAAATTGACTGACACACCCTGGAGGTTCAAGCAGCAGCAGCAGCAGGAGCCCAAATATAGTTTGAAAGAGACACTGGAGTTGGCTGCAGGAGCCCAAAGATTGGATGAATCACACCCTGCAGTTGCAAGCAGCAGCAGCAGGAGCCCAAATATTACTTTAAAGAGACACTGGATTTGGCAGCTGGAGCCCAAAATTGGATGAATCACACCCTGGAGTTGGCAGCAGCAGCAGTAGCAGCAGTAGCAGGAGCCCAAACATTACTTTAAAGAGACACTGGGGTTGGCTTCAGGAGCCCAAAAATTGGATGAATCACACCCTGGAGTTGGCAGCAGCAGCAGGAGCCCATACATTACTTTAAAGAGACACTGGAGTTGGCTTCAGGAGCCCAAAAATTGGATGAATCACACCCTGGAGTTGGCAGCAGCAGCAGCAGGAACCCAAACATTACTTTAAAGAGACACTGGAGTTGGCTTCAGGAGCCCAAAAATTGGATGATTCACACCCTGGAGTTGGCAGCAGCAGCAACAGGAGCCCAAACATTACTTTAAAGAGACACTGGGGTTGGCTTCAGGAGCCCAACATTTGATGAATCACACCCTGGAGTTGGCAGCAGCAGCAGCAGCAGCAGGAGCCCAAATATTACTTTAAAGAGACACTGGAGTTGGCTTCAGGAGCCCAAAAATTGGATGATTCACACCCTGGAGTTGGCAGCAGGAGCCCAAACATTACTTTAAAGAGACACTCGGGTTGGCAGCAGGAGCCCAAAATTGGATGAATCACACCCAGGAGTTGGCAGCAGCAGCAGGAGCCCAAACATTACTTTAAAGAGTCACTGGGGTTGGCAGCAGGAGCCCAAAAATTGGATGAATCACACCCTGGAGTTGGCAGCAGCAGCAGCAGCAGCAGGAGCAGCAGCAGGAGCCCAAACATTACTTTAAGGAGACACTGGGGTTGGCTTCAGGAGCCCAAAAATTGGATGAATCACACCCTGGAGTTGGCAGCAGCAGCAGCAGGAGCCCAAACATTACTTTAAAGAGACACTGGGGTTGGCAGCAGGAGCCCAAAAATCGGATGAATCACACCCTGGAGTTGGCAGCATCAGCAGCAGGAGCCCAAATATTACTTTAAAGAGACACTGGGGTTGGCTTCAGGAGCCCAAAAATTGGATGAATCACACCCTGGAGCTGGCAGCAGCAGCAGCAAGAGCCCAAACATTGCTTTAAAGAGACACTGGGCTTGGCTTCAGGAGCCCAAAAATTGGATGAATCACACCCTGGAGTTGGCAGCAGCAGCAGCAGGAGCCAAAACATTACTTTAAAGAGACACTGGGGTTGGCTTCAGGAGCCCAAAAATTGGATGAATCACACCCTGGAGTTGGCAGCAGCAGCAGCAGCAGGAGCCCAAACATTACTTTAACCCTTTAAATGCCAAGCACGTAGTTTCTACGTGGTTGCCTCTCCTACCGTTAAGTGCCAAGCAAGTAGAAACTACGTGCTTGGCATTTCCCACAAACAGTTAAAAAGATAGAAAAAAAAAACACTTACCTCCGGTATCCCCGTGAAGCTTGGGGTCCCCTCTTCCTGCGGGGGGCATCCGATCGCCCCCCCGTCGTCCTCCGTCTTCAGGGGGGGCCCGAAACCAGCCGCCCCCCCCCCCCGTTTCCAGCGCTGACATCGGCGCTGTAAAAAAAACAAAAAAACAAACTGTCATTTACTCACCTCCGCGCCCGAGCCTTCTGTCCGGGTCTCCTCTTCACCAGGGGGGGGTCCGATCCCCCCCCTGGACTGCGCAGTCTTCAGGTGAGGACCCTCTTCCGGGTCCTCACCTCTTGTAATGGCGGCGATGGCCGCCGCCGCTTAGCTCCGCCCATTGTGGGAGGAGCGGGATGACGTCATCCCGCTCCTCCTATACCCCCTCCGAGCTCCGGCATCTGTCAGATGCCGGTGGTGATCGGGGCAGGGCGGGTGTCAGGTGAGGAGGCTCCGATCGGAGCCCCCTCGCCTGTCACCCGCCCTGCGCCGATCACCACCGGCATCTGTCAGTGACAGCGGCGCGGGACAAACAGCGGCGAGGGACGTCGGATCGGAGGTGAGTATAGTGTAAAAAAAAGAAAAATAAATATTTTTTTTTCTCTGTGTCTGTCATTTTTTACTATTAACCCCTTGTGAACTGGTAAGGGGTCCATGACCCCTATACCAGTTCACAAGGCTGGGGGGATGGGAAGCCACCTGCGCTAGCGGGTGGCTTGCCATTAACCCCTGGCACCCCCATTACCTGCCTCCCCAAAGGCCAGGGGGGGGCAGAAGAGCCCGGGCCCACATGGGCTATGTGGGCTCGTAGGCTGCAGGGTGGGGGGGCCACAAAAGCTGGCCCCCCCACTCTGTGCCTACAAGCCCCCATAGCTGGTCCCGGGCTGGTTACTGTGGGTAAGGGGGACCCCACGTCAATTTTTTTTTTGATTTTTAAGGGTTTTTAACCCTTAAAAATCAAAAAAAAATGGGGTCCCCCCCCCTGGGAGGGGGGACCCTATGTCATTTTTTTTTTTGATTAACCCTTTGTGTTCTGTCATCCAGCAGCTATAAAAGGCTTCTAGCAAGTGAGCAGAAGCCAGTGATCGCCGAGGGACAGAGGGCTCCAGGATGGATGGGAGGTGAGTACAGTGTAAAAAAAAAAAAAAAAAAATAATAAAATATTTTTTCTCTGCTTGTGTCTGTGTGATTATTTACATTTAACCCCTTGTGAACTGGTAAGGGGTCCATGACCCCTATACCAGTTCACAAGGCTGGGGGGATGGCAAGCCACCTGCGCTAGCGGGTGGCTTGCCACTAACCCCCGGCACCCCCATTACCTGCCTCCCCAAAGGCCAGGGGGGGGCAGAAGAGCCCGGGCCCACATGGGCTATGTGGGCTCGTAGGCTGCAGGGTGGGGGGGCCACATAAGCTGGCCCCCCCACTCTGTGCCTACAAGCCCCCATAGCTGGTCCCGGGCTGGTTACTTTGGGTAAGGGGGACCCCACGTCAATTTTTTTTTGATTTTTAAGGGTTTTTAACCCTTAAAAATCAAAAAAAAAAATGGGGTCTCCCTCCCCTGGGAGGGGGGACCCTATGTCATTTTTTTTCTCGATTTAACCCTTTGTAGTGTGGATGGTAGTTGTATTTTTTTTGTGAATGTTATAAAATACTTGTTTCAGTTAGAGGGGTCTCCTGGGCAGGAACAGGGGGCTACCGATAAATATGTGGTACCGTTCTAATCGGTAGAAATGGGGCTTTCACATGCAATATGATTTTCCTTAATAAAATACATTTTTTATTTAAAATAAAGGAGTCAATTTTTTTAAAACATTTTTTATTTATTTATTTATTATTTTTACTTAATAATATTGTAAAAAAAAAAAAAAAATTTACAAACAAGACATTTCATGTTAAAGCCTAAACTCTGCTGCAAAAAAATATATATATAATTTTCCTGAAAGTTCCAGCAAAAATGGCGCAAAACATGACGCAAAATGGGGAAAAATGGCCTGTCAACAGAGGGTGACAAAATCTCAAGTAGGCTGGCAATTAAAAGGGTTAATAGTACCTATGCATGTTGGGTATTGTTCTGTTCGGGGGACCTTGCGCTTTCAGACTTAGCTTGTTTTTTCTGGTTTGCATATTTATATTTTAGGAAAAGGTGTTTTTTATTCAGCTTTTTTATAAATTTTTTAAGGAAACCCTGCGCAAACAAAGAATTCTTTGAGGGATTACTTCCAGAAAGATGAGCCCACTACAACAAGCTGGGTACCCTTAGAAAGCTTAACGTGTGTACTTTCAGGGAATATATGGTTTATGGGGGATATTCCAAATGTCAAGGGTTGTTTTGGTTGAAAAATCGCAAGGTGCGCACTTTGTCTGCAGAGCTGAAATTTTCAAGTAAAATTACCGTTACGCACATGCTTTACTTTGGGGTGTTTGGCAACTCTTCCCTTGACAGAACCTATGCATGTTGGGTATTGTTCTGTTCGGGGGATGTTGCGTTTCCAGATTAAACTTGTTTTTTCTTGTTTGTATATAGTTTTTTTAGGAAAATGTGGCTTTGATTCTGCTTTTTTATCCTTTTTTTAGGGAAACTCTTTGCAACCAAAGAATCCATTGAGGGATTACTTCCAGAAAACTATGGCCACATCAACAAGCCTGGTACGCCTAGAAAGCCTGAGGTGTGTACTTCCAGAGAATATATAGTTTGTTGGGGGTATTTCAAATGTAAAGGGTTGTTTTTCTGGAAAAACTGCAAGGTGCGCATATTGCGTAGCACAGTTGTATTTTATCTGAAAATCCCCTAAAGCGTTGTTTCAGTTTGGGGGAGTCTCCTGGGCAGGAAAGGGTGTCTACCTATACATATGTGGTACCGCTGTAACCGGGAGAAATTGGGATTTCACACGCAATAAGATTTCATTGACAAACTTACATTTTTTATTACAAAAAAAACTACAATATGTAAAAATTTTTTTTTTTTTTTTTGCACATATTTAACCAAAAATATTGAGAATACACCTAAAAAATGACAAACAAGACATTTCATGTTAAAGCCCAGACTCTGCTGAAAAAAACAATATATCATTTTCCTGGGAAATCCCTGGAAATCCCTTCAAAAATCACATTTGAACATGGGGAGCGCAAAATAGTGCAAAATGGTCTGGCAACAGAGTGTGACAAAAACTCCAGGTAGGCTGGCACTTAAAGGGTTAAAGAGACACTGGGGTTGGCTTCAGGAGCCCAAAAATTGGATGAATCACACCCTGGAGTTGGCAGCAGCAGCAGCAGCAGGAGCCCAAACATTACTTTAAAGAGACACTGGGGTTGGCTTCAGGAGCCCAAAAATTGGATGAATCACACCCTGGAGTTGGCAGCAGCAGCAGCAGGAGCCCAAACATTACTTTAAAGAGACACTGGAGTTGGCTTCAGGAGCCCAAAAATTGGATGATTCACACCCTGGAGTTGGCAGCAGCAGCAGCAGCAGGAGCCCAAATATTACTTTAAAGAGACACTGGAGTTGGCTTCAGGAGCCCAAAAATTGGATGATTCACACCCTGGAGTGGGCAGCAGCAGCAGCAGCAGGAGCCCAAACATTACTTTAAAGAGACACTGGGGTTGGCTTCAGGAGCCCAAAAATTGGATGAATCACACCCTGGAGTTGGCAGCAGCAGCAGGAGCCCAAACATTACTTTAAAGAGACAATGGGGTTGGCAGCATGAGCCCAAAAATTGGATGATTCACACCCTGGAGTTGGCAGCAGCAGGAGCCCAAATATTACTTTAAAGAGACACTGGGGTTGGCTTCAGGAGCCCATAAATTGGATGAATCACACCCTGGAGTTGGCAGCAGCAGCAGCAGGAGCCCAAATATTACTTTAAAGAGACACTGGAGTTGGCTTCAGGAGCCCAAAAATTGGATGATTCACACCCTGGAGTTGGCAGCAGCAGCAGGAGCCCAAACATTACTTTAAAGAGACACTGGGGTTGGCAGCAGGAGCCCAAAAATTGGATGAATCACACCCTGGAGTTGGCAGCAGCAGGAGCCCAAAAATTGGCCTAAAGACATAAATATGTTTTGCACCATTTGGAAAGTTTAAAACGTGGCACCATGCTGAATCTAGTCGCATGCATCAGCCATTGGTGGGTGGAAATCCTGGCTGATCCATCCCTGATTCATTTTGACAAAGGTGAGTCTCTCCACATTTTTAGTTGACAGACGAGTTCTCCTCGCCGTAACTATGGCCCCCGCCGCACTAAACACCCGCTCAGATGGCACGCTACTTGCCGGGCAGGACAGCTTTTCCAGGGCAAACTCTGCTAGTTGCGGCCACAAATCAAGTTTGGCTGCCCAGAAGTCCAGCGGATCCTCAAGGTGTGTTGGCATGGTCATGTCAAAGTATGACATGACCTGCTGGTTCAGGTCCTGCTCCAGGTCTTCCTGCTGCTCATGAGTAGCCTCACTATGCGGGTGTAGAAAGCTACTCATTAGCGACTGAAGACTGAGGCTGCTGCTGATGGAGCTGCTGCTGCTGCTCCTGCCACCCCCCCAGCAGCCATGACAGTGGAAGGTGAGCGCAGAGGTCCCCTCGAGTCAGAGCTGCGAGAGTATGGACCATGGCGCAGATAGGCATCGGCCAACTGCCTACGTAGAATGTCTTTGTAGTAGTTCAGTTTGTCCTCCCTCTCGGTGGGTTTAAAAAATGCCCCCATTTTGTGCCGGAAGCGAGGGTCCAATAAGGTGGGCAGCCAGAAGTCATCCCGCCGACAGATGGAAACAATTCTGGGGTCACTACGCAAGCACGTGAGCATGCTTCCTGCCATTTGCGCAAGTGACTCGGATGGACTACCTGTCTCCATCTCCACTGCATACTGCCACGGTGTGCCCGGGTCCTCTGTCTCGCCTTCCTCAAAAACCTCTAGCTCCTCTGGCTTCTCCTGCTCCTCCTCTCCTGTCCGCTGACTAGATAAACCAGCCATTTCGCCAAGCCTAAACTGTGTTTCGCTGGGCAACTCCTCCTCCTCGTCCTCCTCCTCCTCCAGTTCAGCTCCAACGGGGTTCATGTGGCCGTAAGATGTAAACGCCATGTCTCCAGTGCCCTGACCAGCCATGGTTTCCAACATGTGCTGTAGTACATGAAGCAGTGGAATCACGTCGTTCATCCCGTAATCCTGCCGACTGACAAATAAAGTGGCTTCCTCAAAGGGCCTGAGCAAACGGCAGGTGTCACGTATGAGCTGCCACTGGTTGACATTGAAGTTACACAGGGGAGTCCCCCTATCTGCTTGGATCATCAGGAAATCCGTGATGGCTTTTCTCTGTTCATATAATCGGTCCAACATGTGAAGGGTGGAATTCCAACGGGTGGAAACATCGCAAATCAGACTATGTTGGGGGATACCATTCTGACGCTGTAGCTCAAGAAGGGTGTGTTTGGCGGTGTATGAGTGGCTGAAGTGCATGCAAAGTTTCCTTGAAGTTGTTAGGATGTCTTGCAGATGGGGGGAACACTTCAGAAACCGCTTGACAACCAGATTGAAGACGTGAGACATGCAGGGGGCATGGGTCAGGCTTCCTTGGCACAGCGCAGACAAAATGTTCTTCCCATTGTCGGTAACCATGATTCCCATTTTAAGTTTTCTTGGAGTAAGCCATGTTTGGATTTCCTGATGAATACATTTAAGCAGTTCCTCCCCTGTGTGACTCCGTTCGCCAAGACAAACCATGTGAAGCACTGCGTGACACCTCCGTGCCCTGCACACATGGTAGACTGGAGGGGCACTGAGACTGGAGCCTACAGTGGAGGGTGAGGAGGTGGCGGAGGATGAGGAGGCCGAGTCGCACAGTGTCACAGGTCCAACGGGCAGGGAACGCGAAGGCCGAAGCGGCGTGGCCTGTCCAAGTTGCTGCTGCAAAGGGACCACATTCACCCAGTGGGCCGTAAATGACATGTACTGTCCCTGACCGTAGTTACAGCTCCAGACGTCGGCGCTGCCATGCACTTTGCTACACACCGACAGGCTCAAGGACTGGCCCACCTTCTGTTCAACAAAAGTGTGCAGCGCTGGTACTGCCTTCTTGGCAAAGAAATGACGGCTTGGGACTCTCCACCTCGGCTCGGCACAAGCCATCAGTTCTCTGAAAGGTGCAGAGTCCACCACCTGAAAAGGGAGCGACTGTAGCACCAGCAACTTGGACATGGCTTCGCTGATGGATTTGCTGGCGGGATGCATGACTTGGAGGAGGAGGAGCAGGAGCGACAGAGGATGGGTATGATGCACAGCTGCCTTCGGCTGAGGTGCTGGAGCCTTGGCTGGCAGAAATTGGGAGCGGCGTGCCACTTGGTGAGGAAGCAGTCTGGCCCACCTCTCCGGAGCCTAGGTTCTCCCAGGCCGCTTTATGGTGATGCTGAATATGTTGACGCAGGGCCGTGGTGCCAACATTTGGACCCTGGCCACGCTTCACCTTCTGCCTACATATCTTGCATGTGGCCATGTTACCCTCCTGCGGATGCTTCAGGAAAAACTGCCACACTGCCGAGTAGCTACTTTTCCCACCAACAGGCCTCACTGATGCGCTGCTATTGTCGCCAACTCCAGGAACCCCTGCCCCACTACCTCCCGATAAGGTAGCCTGCCGCGCAGCAGGTGCTCTATCCCGGCCCCGTTTGGCTCCAGGCTTTACAATTGTGCCCCCATGCTGCCTGCCAACCATGCTGCTAACACCTTGCTGCCTGAGCTGCTGACTCCGGGGCAACCTGCGCCCCTCTTCTCCTGATGATGACGAAGAAGCCCCTTCATCACCCGGCTCCCAAGTGCGATCGGCTTCATCGTCATCATCATTATCACTGAGTTGTGGCTGTACGTCACTGATGTTCGTGGATTCGTCAACAGTGTCTGGCGCAGGAGCTGGAACGCTCGCAGCACCCACGACACTGTCCACATCACTATTTGTCTGCCTAGCTAAAGAAGCCACCTCCATTTCTTGGCTGGGCAGTAGCTGCTGACTGTCCTCTATCTGATCGTCCTCCTCACTAAAGAGTGGAGCTGAACCCAAAGCATAGGATACGTCGCTGGGGGAGGGAACGGCGTAGGACAGAGGCAATGAGAGGACAGGGACTGCTCTCGGGGCATGCCAACTCAGGGTTGTGTCAGAGGAACCTACCGACCCTAGACTGGGGGTCTCAGACGTAAGTTGTGATGATGTTGTTGATGAGCGCGTTAACCAATCTACCACGGCAGATGCGTTACTGGTGGAGACCCGACCGCTAGCAGATACTGGCAGATTAAGTCTCTCAGCGTGACTCCTGCTGCTACTGGCCCCCAGTCTGCTGAGACCTCTGCCTGCGGAATCTTGGCCTCTGCCACTCCTCTTTTCACTTCCAGGCACTTGTCTGCCCGACATAGTCTAACTGGTGTGGTAGTAGGTGATATTTTAAGAACCCCAGGCAGCGGTGGGTCTATATGAAACAGAATATAATGCACACCAAAAGTGAGCAGTAACACTCAGCCTCCAACAGGCCTGCTTAGTGTAAATAAGAGAGCTGCTTAGTGTAAATAAAGAGGGGTATGGTATGTTACAGAATGGGATGCCCCAACAGCAGAGCACCTGGGAGCAGTAGTACTATGCACAGCAAAAGTGTCTTTGTCAGGCCAAATTACTTTTAGAATAAGTGCAAAGGGTTATAGCAAATAGAGGCTGGTGTAGTCACAGAATGGGATGCCCCAACCGGAGAGCACCTGGGAGCAGTAGTACTATGCACAGCAAAAGTGTCTTTGTCAGGCCAAATTACTTTTAGAATAAGTGCAAAGGGTTATAGTAAATAGAGGCTGGTGTAGTCACAGAATGGGATGCCCCAACCGGAAAGCACCTGGGAGCAGTAGTACTATGCACAGCAAAAGTGTCTTTATCAGGCCAAATTACTTTTAGAATAAGTGCAAAGGGTTATAGTAAATAGAGGCTGGTGTAGTCACAGAATGGGATGCCCCAACCAGAGTGCACCTGGGAGCAGTATTATGCACAGCAAAAGTGTCTTTATCAGGCCAAATTACTTTTAGAATAAGTGCAAAGGGTTATAGTAAATAGAGGCTGGTGTAGTCACAGAATGGGATGCCCCAACCGGAGAGCACCTGGGAGCAGTAGTACTATGCACAGCAAAAGTGTCTTTATCAGGCCAAATTACTTTTAGAATAAGTGCAAAGGGTTATAGTAAATAGAGGCTGGTGTAGTCACAGAATGGGATGCCCCAACCAGAGTGCACCTGGGAGCAGTACTATGCACAGCAAAAGTGTCTTTATCAGGCCAAATTACTTTTAGAATAAGTGCAAAGGGTTATAGTAAGTAGAGGCTGGTGTAGTCACAGAATGGGATGCCCCAACCAGAGTGCACCTGGGAGCAGTACTATGCACAGCAAAAGTGTCTTTATCAGGCCAAATTACTTTTAGAATAAGTGCAAAGGGTTATAGTAAATAGAGGCTGGTGTAGTCACAGAATGGGATGCCCCAACCAGAGTGCACCTGGGAGCAGTACTATGCACAGCAAAAGTGTCTTTATCAGGCCAAATTACTTTTAGAATAAGTGCAAAGGGTTATAGTAAATAGAGGCTGGTGTAGTCACAGAATGGGATGCCCCAACCGGAGAGCACCTGGGAGCAGTACTATGCACAGCAAAAGTGTCTTTATCAGGCCAAATTACTTTTAGAATAAATGCAAAGGGTTATAGTAAATAGAGGCTGGTGTAGTCACAGAATGGGATGCCCCAACCAGAGTGCAACTGGGAGCAGTACTATGCACAGCAAAAGTGTCTTTATCAGGCCAAATTACTTTTAGAATAAGTGCAAAGGGTTATAGTAAATAGAGGCTGGTGTAGTCACAGAATGGGAAGCCCCAACCGGAGAGCACCTGGGAGCAGTAGTACTATGCACAGCAAAAGTGTCTTTATCAGGCCAAATTACTTTTAGAATAAGTGCAAAGGGTTATAGTAAATAGAGGCTGGTGTAGTCACAGAATGGGATGCCTCACAGCAGACTCAGTTCAGTATATATGCACAGTAAGTGTATAAGCAGCCTGAAAACGCTAACAAAGCCAGTCAGCCAGCCAGTAACACTCAGGCTGGATGAAAAAAAAAAAAATCTCCCTGTGACTGCCTCCGATTTTTCCTAACTTTCCCTGCTACTCGCTGACTTCCTGCCTGTCTCCTGCCTGTCTCCTGCCTGTCCCTGTCTATCCCTGGCTCTCTGTCTCTCCCTGACTACAGCAGCGTCCTGTCTCTCACGAATGCAATAGAGAAATGAGGAAAAGCAAGATGTCCGCCGCCTTAAATAGCGCTGTGACATCACCGGGCTTGCTGGCTGCTGATAGGCTGCATGTGACTGCCCCAGTATGCAATGGAGCGGGGTAGATGTCTGGACATGTCCCGTCCGCCATCTTAGAATGCCTGTAATGTAAATGAATGGATGTTAAAGGAAAACTTTGAGCGATCGAAGCACGGGGAAATTCGGATTCGATCCGAATCAAATTTTTCATGAAATTCGGATCGAATCCGGGTTCGTCCGGATCGATTCGCTCATCCCTATTCATAACCTCTTAACTCTCATAACCCCATATTGGGTTCTGTCATGGCAGGGGGCACTGCCTGCTGCTATGAAAAAGGCACGACATGGCACATACTGGTATGGGACAGCAGCAATGCCATAGAATACGGCACAATTTTTCCCTTCCCGTGTTTTGCCTAGAAACTGCCCAGATATCCTACTTTGGAGAAAAGTTGTTCCCCATGATGATATGCAAAAATATAATATTGTTTTTTGTATTTTAGTATTTATGCCTCTATAATACCTCTATAGTCATTTTTATTTTTTCCCCTTTCTTTTTTAAAAAAACACGCAATATCTATTAATTAGTAGATATTAGTAATGTTTTATATTTCATACTTTTGAGGGGGTTTAAATAATTTAAGCGTATCACTTAAATACATTTAAAATTAAAAATATTGGTAAAATCTAGAGATTTATATATTTAAAAACACACTAGAATCACTATGAACTGTGAAGATTCGTCAAGCTTTCATCAAAAGAATCCATTTCTCTAAAATGGGTAAAAAACTCACCAAAAACACCATTCTCGCCTGCAAAAATATGGAGGAAATTCTCACACCTGTCTGCAGTACCAACACCTGTTAAAGAGAAAACGGGTGATAATCTGGTTTAGGCTATTGATAATACAATCTCTTTTATGCTACATATATAAATATATATACATATATTATAAATAAGCAAACTGGTTCTTTTCGAACCAGAATTTTGTTGCGAAATTAACTGAAAAATTTGTTCAGCGAGAATCTGAATTTTCTTGTGATTTGACCCAACCAAATTTTTTCCTGAAATCCTTAAATTGAAATGACTCATCTGCTCCCTCGCCATCCTTCAGTCTATCCACAATGTCCTCCGCAGCACCCTAAGTCCTCAGCATTGGGTTCTGGCCACATCGCTCCCTGCTGCAGGAAAGGCTATTTATAGGCAGTAACGATGTGGCCGATGTCATCCTGAGTGGCAGGGGGCGTGTAGGGCTTTTCCAGCCACCCTTCTCTTTGCTACTCCGATACCCACTGTCTACAGCAGAGAGTGGTGAGGGACAGATGAGGACAGTCTCACATTGAATAGCAAGAAAGGAGGTATTGGTGTAAAAAAAGGACTTTTTCTGGTGTGTGTGTGTGTGTTTTTTTCATTTAATCCTGTGAACTGGTAAGGGGCCTTTGGGACCCGTATACCAGATCACAGGAGGGGCTGGTCAGTCACCTGTCGGTAAGCAGGTGATTTGACATAACCCCTACCGCAACGCCAGTGCCCCATTACCACTATGCAGTATGGTATCTCCCTATTGCAAGGCCTGGAGCAATGTGATGCAGGCAACTAGTATTATATCACTGCATGACCAGCCTTTGGGGTGTTCAGATGGCGCAGCCCCACAGGGCACCATAATCTTGGGGGTGCAGTTGGGGCACCATCATTTTAGCAAGGTTTTTTTTTTCAATAGACCAGCACTGTTGGTTCCTCCTGCTCAGCTCACGCTCTGCCAGATTGCCTTTTTGGGGGTAAGTGGTTTTCACTGGAGGACAGAAATTGTGTTTTGTTCTGGCAGGGAAGGAGGCACCACCTTTTCACCAAATGTATTCTTTTAGGAGTGGGGGGTCCTGTTTGAGGTCCTGCATTCTAGCGCAGTGTGGCTTACAATGTAAGGCAGGTGCTGTATAAAAGCATAATGTCATCCTCCATATTTGAACTTTTTACAGAATACATAATCACATAATTAAGGGCCACAGCCCTTAAAACAGCCATGGTGCCATAATTAGGATTTACAAAACAACAGGTATCAAAGGGCATATAAACAATGTTAAACCATCTGATCTTTAAACACTATTAAACATTAATTAGGTAACCTTTTTAACAAAGACTATGTGTAGTTGGTGGTCCAAGAGATTTAGCATCATTTTTAATCAAATATGTTCACAAAGCTGAAAAGAACCTCCCTCCATTATACAATATGAAAATCATATAAATATCTTTTTTTCAATGTTTATAATTAGGAATTTTGCCTTTCTTGTGTAAGCCAGTGATCCAACTTATTAGTGGTTTGTTCCCCTACTAGATTCATTCTAATTTTGCAACCCAATGAAGATTATTTTTAATTTGTGGTCAATATCACATGCAACAGCGAGGAGAAATGTATGTCTCTTTCTCTCTCTAAATATCTATATATTTATATGTATATAAAGAACTATATGCATTTTTTTATCACTAGTGATGAGCAAGCCCATAGAAGTTTGGGTTTGACAAGTTTGGCCAAACTTGACGGAAAAGTTTGGTTCGGGTACCCGAACTTGACCTGAACCCCATTGAAGTCAATGAGGACCAGAACTTAGGGACCACAAAAATGGCTGTAAATTTGGGGTAGTAGGAGTAGAGGGCTCTAAATTAGAGGTAGCACCTGGGTGGTTGCCCTGCACAAAATAATAACAAAAAAAATAAATACATAAATTAAAAGAGAGCTAATTGTGCCACCACTATGCCCTCAAAGTCCTCCTCCTCTGAATCCTCCAAAACTGTCCACTGGCTGGACAGTGGAGTACCTAGCCGCTCTCTCTTCTTAGCAACCCACCCTACGAGCTATGAGTTGAATGGCCTGACACCTGGGTAAATGTGCTTTCCTCTTCCTCCCTGCTTCTTCTTATGCCACTATCACATCCTCCGCCATGGGCTAAAACGTTTTTTTTCCAACAGGCAAAGGATGGGGATGGTAGCTCTGATGATGACTTCATCAGCTCTGACCATATCGGTGGCTTACTGGAAGCACTGCAGCAAGGCAAAAAAATCCCTCATGGAGGCCCACACATTGGTGGTGAAGAGCTGTTGGTCTGCAGTTCAACTCACCTGGGCGTCCTGTAGCTCGAACTCCACTATTGCCTGCTGCTGCTCACACACCCTTTTCAACATATGCAAAGTGGAATTCCACCTGGTTGGCAAAGCACACATGAGGCGGTGGGCTGAAAGGCTAAACTTTCTCTGCAGGGCAGATAGGCGAACAGCAGAATAGTTTGAATGCCAGCAGCTCTGGAATTTCTGGATAATGGGCCAAGAAGCTTTGCACCACCAAGTTAAGCACATGTGGCAGGCAAGGAATGTGCGTCAACCCATATCGGCCCAAGGCTACTACAAGGTTACACCCATTGTCGCACATCACCTTGCTGGACTTCAGGTGTGGTGTTTTGCACAGACAGAGGAGTTTCAGAATGGCCCACTGCCATTTCCCCAGGGCTGTGCTCAAATTGGTGATGCAGGCACTGTGCTGGCTGCATGAGGAGGAAGGAATGGAAGAAGCAGAGCAGGAGGACCGAGTGATGTCCAGAAATCCTGGGTGGTGAAAGTATCTGCACCCCAACACTTCTCTACCTCAGGCCAGCAACCACTGCATTAACTCCATGGGCAGTTAGAGAGATTGAGCATCCCTGATCATACTTTATTGTCCACGAGTCAGTTGTGACATGGACAGAGTTGTGACATGGACATAGATGGATGAGTAATGCAGAGATTATTTTGAATTTTCCCTCACTTCAGGGACTGGTGGCACAGTGTGCAAATAACCCATGTCTTGTCGTCTGTGTACTGCTTGACAAAATGCCACACTGGCGAAATCCCTTGAGCCAGCTTTGACATGCTCACTCCCTGGACATGGTTGGCATTAGTAGGAACAGGGTGACCGCTGAGGGTTTGCACTCTTTTCCCTCTTCCTCTGGCTGTCTGGGGATGACTTCAGTCCGTGTTGGGTCTAGGACATTACCATATGGATAGTCTTCACCCCCTCCTCCACACTACCCTCCCTCTCATCCTTCACACTGTAGAATGCTGCAGCAGTCAGCCCTTGGGTTTCATTATCATCATAGGTGATAGCAAAGGTCCACTGGCCACGTCCTCATCCTTCAACAGAAGTTTTTGGGCATCTGGGATCCCTAGGTCTGCAACTGGGGCAGGGGCAGTTGGATGGCCCATGGTATCCCAGCTAGGAGTGCCATCATATATCATTAGTGACTCCATGACTTGCTGATTTGAAGGGGGTGAGGTGAAGTGCTCTGCAGTGGAGTGGGTGGAAGACTATCCCATGGAACTGTTAGCACTGCGTGCCATATAATCTACGGCTACCTATGCTTGTTGTGGCCTCACCATTCTGGCAGTGGTATTGGGGTCTGCAAAAGGACACTGCAAACCCTGATGCTTGCTGACACCAGAGGAAGGTGTAGCAGGCCCAGATGAAACAGATCCTCTCTCTGCAGCATCAGCTCTATCACCAGCAGCAGCAGCAGCACCACAGCCATGCCCCTGTCCCTTATTTGCTGTTTTCTGCATTGTTGGACACAGTGTATATGCAGCCTGTCCCAGGAAATGCAGTTTAATAGGGCACAGATCAGATCCTGTATTAAATGCCCACTCACTACAATGCAATTGAGCACAGATCAGATGCTATATTAAACACCCACTCACTAAAATTCAGTGGGGCATATTTCAGATTGGGCACACTAATATTAAATCAGATCAGATTAGGCATAGATTGGGCACATTTGTAATTAAATGCCCCCTTAGTACAATTCAATTGGGCACAGTTGTTTTAAATTAGATCAGATTGGGCTAAGATTGGGCACAGTAATAAATACCCACTCCCTAGCTTTCTCTCCCTACCTAGCTGCTCTAAAAAGGACAGTTTTTTTCCAACAGCCTCCTTTCTCTTGCTAACTGCCCTGAAAAGGACCATTTGTTTTTTATTCCAGCTCCCTATCTATCCCTCACTGCAGCTCCAGCATGTCCCTATCTAGCCACAGCACTAAAATGTTGCTGGGACGAGTGATCCCGCTTCTTATAAAGCAGGGTCATGTGTCCCCTCTGGCCAGTCACAGTCACGCCAGTATGGACATAACTGTGGTTGCTAGTTGATGAAAGCTAGTTGATTGAGCAGCTTTCTGGTTTCGGACGAACATGAATATGGACTTTTTGCTGAAGTATGTGTTCGGGTTTGGGGACCCGAGCTTGCAAAGTTTGACACGTGTTCAAAATTATTGTTACTGCGAATAATTAGGCAAGTTGAAGATAAAATGATCCTCAAAAGGCATAAAGTTAAAAACAGTTTAAAGAAAGTTTAGACAGCCCCCCCCCCCCCCATACGACCACTCCATGTCTTTGCATAAAATTGTGTCTTGGAGGAAGTGGAGGTGGAGGATCAGTGCTTGTTCTACAGTATCAGTAACTTTGCCGACGGAAGAATGGAGAAGATGCTAGGGACAAAAGTAAAGTATAGTGTTTTTTTTCTTGACAATCACTTTAAAGATAACAAACACTTTCCCACATTTTAGCTATATCATTGTTTTCTTTTGGTTTCAGTTTGGGACATTTTAGAAATGTTAGTTTCTGTTTAGTGCAAAATAAATGAAAAAGAACCTTACAAAACCCAAGGGGATTTGTGAGCTTGGATCATTTTACAGATATCTTAGACCCTAATTTTCCTGAGTGAGAGCTTGTTTACAATCATTTTTACAAAGGGCCAGGTGATCCAAATGTCAAAGCTTTATACTGTAAGTAGATTATGCCTGAAGACAAAGCTTGAATCGCTTTGAAAGCTTGCATTGTAAATCTTATTGAGTTAGTCAATAAATGGTATTACCTTAACCTTGGAATCTGCTTACATCATTGGCTCACACGGTACATCAACTTACTGACATACTGTAAATACTGAAACTCTTCTAATCGTGTCCCCAAACACAGCAGCTGTGGATTAAAAATAGCTGAAAATAGTTTGGCTTCTACAAAAGGATAATAAATGAACCTAAAGACACCTATAAAATCCACAAAAGACTACCCCAAAAGGCACAAGCTGATGTTTTTACCATGTCCTTGATCTGAAGATTATATAAAATCTGTGGAGGGACCTCATACAAACATTGCATGCACAATCCAGGAATACAACAGAACAGGCTGTCTACAAAAAGCATTTACAAGAGGTGATATTTGCAAAAGGAAGTGTTACTTGGTACTAACCACGCAGGGGGCCCAAAGATTTTCTTTGGCCTATTTTACTTTTTTTATTTTCAAATGTAAACGATAAAAAAATGTTTTTGCTTAAAATACAAAGGGGATGTGTCATATTTTTTTTTTTGTAGATGCCTCCTGCAAAATCATTTCAAAAAAATGTTTGATGGCTCGGTGATCATATTTAGGGATGAGCAAACCGGTTCGGACGAACCGGAATTCACTCTGAATTTCAGGGAAAATTCGACTCGGCACGAACCCGAATTTTTTTTGGTTCGTGCCGATCGAATTTTCCCTGAAATAGAAAAAAAAATGCCGGC
Source organism: Gastrophryne carolinensis (assembly GCA_027917425.1). Classification (NCBI taxonomy): domain Eukaryota; kingdom Metazoa; phylum Chordata; class Amphibia; order Anura; family Microhylidae; genus Gastrophryne; species Gastrophryne carolinensis. The sequence continues at coordinate 85,615,081 of CM051235.1, read as the reverse complement.
ATGGTGGGAGCGGGCAGGCCGGCTACACTGTCAGCGGGCGGCGGAAGCTGGCCTGCCCGCTCCCACCATGCCGGCATTTTTTTTTCAGATGAGCGATTCGTGAAAGTTCGATTCGGGCGAACCCGAATTTCTTGGGGAAATTCGGCGAATCTCCCGAATCGAACTTTCAAGAAGTTCGCTCATCTCTAATCATATTCATAACCTAATATCTTGGCAATTTTAAGAGTGCTGCATTCCTCTGAAGCTACTGTTACACCAATCACCCTACATAAGTCATTTTGTGTTTTTGTGTCAAAATTGCAAATAGACCAGCAGACCACTAGATCTTGAAGATCAAATATATTAATCCGAAAGTGATCACATTGCCAATGCCAACGTTTCGGGGGATAAACAGCGGCCCCCTTCATCAGGACAAGCAAAGTCAACAAGGGTACAGACACAGTGACAGTGTTAAAGAAGAAACAAACCAATCACATTGCAAGAAATTCGCACCTGACATCACTTGTGACGTCACAGGCAGGTTTTCCAAGGTATATAACAGGCAGGCAATAATCCACCCATCTAGCAATTACCAACAAATAAATACAACAAATAAATAAATAAAATATGAAGGGGGCCGCTGTTAAACCTCCGAAAAGTTGACGTTGGCAATGTAATCACTTTTGGATAATTATATTTGATCTTCAAGATCTACTGGTGCGCTGGTCTGTTTGCTACTTTGGAACTGCGGTGTCTCCGCTGACTGTGCACCCACATTATCCTAATACATGGTAGGAGAGCGGCAGCCATTGACTTGTTTGTATCAAAATAGATTGCAAATTTGCGATCACCTGAGATCAGATTCCAATAAATGGTGATTGCAAGAGATATCACTTGCAAATCGCGTGCAATTTTGCGCTAGCATTTTTCACAGAAAATTGTGCTAACGCATAACCTTGGTGTAACACATAGGTGTTAATGAAAGGCCAGCAACAGTCTAGGTTTTGCAAACTTCCACAGGTGCACCGGTCAAGTAATTGTAAAAAGTACTCCTACAGGGCTATAGAGACCGATATTGGGTTGTGATCACTGTACCATTAAACATGTTGTTGCAAATAGTCAGAAAGCATTGTGTTGAGGAAAAAAAAAGTAAATTACCTGAATTAAGCATTAAGCAACCAGGAAGCCATACTCATCCCCTCTTGTCTTATTCCAGAGCTGCAAAATCCCTGTAGTGTCCACAAGTAAAAGGTATTCATTGCTAAAATACATTATCAAGGTAAGCAAGCCTGAAACCTGACCACCACTAAACAAGACACATACAATGAAACTAAAAATAGAATTTATGGACCGTTAAGATTATAGATGCAGACTTTTTTCTGCACCACTGCTTAAAGAAGGTGTCTTCTAAATATATTTGATATGGGGTTGCCTATTAATGGCTTCCCCAGTTGTGTGACCCTTATTTGTTGGCACATAAGGCTCGATTCAGAGACACATTCGTCTGGACTTCCGTAGCTGTCTGTGAAAGTTTTGGTGGGTGTTTGTAATTTTTTTGCTTTCTTTCGTTCATTTTTCATTCGTACGAACGTTCGGTAATGCGCTTTCGATGAACGGAAGCAAATCGGAACATTTCCATTAGTTCGGATCATTTTCCAAACAAAATCGGAAATTTTTCGTTCTTTCAGATAACTTCCGTTGTTGGGATGGGTTTCCGTCTGATTCAGAGAGCTGATTTCCGACGGACCACCACCCTATAAATCTGTTTCATTTCCGATCCACTTACGGGACCTTTGAGGGCTCGGATTGCTATTGTTGAACATGCTTTGTGGCTATGTGGAGGAGTCTGCGCGCCTTTAGCCCCAAGGCATTGCATGTATCAGCATGGCCGAGGCCATAAATTGTATACCAATGCATACCTGAATCAATACATTTCATGTATGCCTTATAGATGCATTTTAATGCTGACCTAAATTAGTCCTTAGCATGTAAACATTTATTTTCCCAAACATCCATATAATTGCTATTTTTTTTAGACTTATGTCCTTTGTGAATTATATTTGGATTGTCGAACTTGAATCTTAATTTGTTGTAGGAGTTATTGTTTTAGTCGGTTACTTTTGCTTTGTGTAATTATTTTATATTTGGTTGCAGGAACCGCAAGATGTGCCACTCACACAACATACAAGCAGTCTTTGGTCCAGCTATGCGATTCCTCATTGTTCTTGCAGGGCATCCAGGGTTGTCCCATGATGCTTATATATTGCAGAGCTCCGGCTTATTTCGTCAGTTTGAGTCAGGAGAATTATCTGGTAGATGGCTCCTGGGTAAGTTTGCTCACATTCCATCAATCCATTTTCACTGTATGGCAATGAATATAGTTGATGACTCATGACTTAACCTATTGCTGTTTTTAGCCCTTGATGACATGTTAAACAATATTGTAGCTTAGAATGTGTATTTTATGTTATTATTTTTAAATTCTTTCAGGGGATTCTGGATATCCACTCTTGCCCTTGCTCCTGATGCCCGTTCTTTGCCTGCAGAATGCGGGCCAGGGGTTCTCTAATCGGGCACTATGCAAAACCCGGGCATGGTGGCGAGGGCCCTCTGGCTTTTGAAGTCCAGATTTAGGTGTTTGGACCATACGGGGGGGGGGGGGCGCTGCAGTATGACCCCAACATAGTTATACCAATATTTTAATTTAAGTTTTTTAAAAGGGACCACACGTGCTAGAGTGGCACAACTGAGTGTCAGGGTCCTTCAGTTGGTGGGCAAGATGCAGGAGCTGCGCAACTCGTTGGGGACCACAGATGAAGAATAATGTTCTGTAGCCTGCCATTGCTATGTATTTCGTTTTTTATAGTTGTAAAAATTAGAAATGTTCTATATTTTTAAAATTTTTATATTTTATGATGGAATCCAAAAAAAAATGTTACAGTGTCATTTCATTTACAAAATACATTAACACAAAACTAATGGGCCCAGAAATATTTAAAGATGAATATTCACATGACGGAGAAGTGATTTGGGTGAGCTTTAAGGGTTCAAAAGGGAAGATGGAGGATAGTGCTAAGTGGTTTAGCTAAACATTGTAGTAGAAGTGAGGGTGGCAAATATGTAGGTGAGCACTTTAATGAGTTAAGTTTGTAGTGCGCAGGCGCTAGATCGCAAGTATTTCCGTCTGGATGAATATTTATTGAAAAAGGGAAACAGAATCGAACTGGAAACGTAAAGGATTCGTTGGAGGATACGATGGGAAAAGGGCAAAAACGAAAGCCTACGTTGTAACATGTGAAAATGAAACGGAAAAGTTATGATGGAAAATGACATCCTCGTATTCGTAATCTGCTGTACGAACGGATGGAAACTTTACAGAAGGTTTTCAATGCATGCATAGAATCGCTCGTACACTCAAACGAGAACGGAAACATTTCACAAAAAAAACAGATTGGCACTAAAACGGAAGTTTTTTTTTTGTCTCTCTGAATCGAGCCTATAGTCATATATGAAAATCACTTAGACATTGCTATTTCATTGCACATTCCCTTCTTTCTTTTATAACCAGTTCCTTTATAGGGTAACTTTCTGGTGGGCAAACATGTTTCGCCTTATTATTATCCCGGCTTCATCAATGCCCTCATAAGAAATTCTGTTGTTGCATATTCATTGAGTATAAGTTGTTATTTTCAAAACATATATTTACAATATCCCCGAGAAAAACGTGGCACAAACGCCTTTTTGTTGTGGCTCATCAATTACTGGCCCTTCTTAGAGATTGATTTGGGCGCTCCCAGAAGAGTAGGAGCATTATATGTCTGTTTTTTAAGGTTTCCTCCTTAGGGGCGCTTAAGACGAGCGTGCTGTGCGCTGAACGCAGCTGTGGCGCTAGTAGAGCCCCCCGCTTCGCTGCCGTCCCCGCTCGTTGGTCCAGGGGCAGTCCCTACTCTTCTGGGAGCACCCAAATTAAGTATCTACATGACCGCACACAGATATTTTTTCTATCTCTATCACAAACAAGTGCAGAAAAATATTGCATTTTGTGTTGATTTGCAGAGGTTCTCTAATCATTTATAGGTTTAGATCCATTTTCCTGGCGCATCCTTATTTGGGATGTGCCACTCCCAACTCTTATCCCCAACAGGACCCTGGCATAGCAAAAGGGGAGCACCCCCCCCCCCCCGCTTATTTGAATGGATGTGCACAAGCTGCAAAAAGCTGGGGACGTGGCAGTATTGAAATTGGCAGCACATCACAAATAATGATGTCCTAGGAGTAAGGAAGTGGCCGGTGATAGAGCATTTTAGACTTCCGGGCTGGCTGCAGGGGTGTTTGGTCCTCTTCAAAACAAGTCAGTCATGATGAAAAAGGAAGGACCTGCTCATCATCTTGGAATATATTGAAGCCCTGTTATGGCTTCTACCCTGCCCTGCAGAAAATGGAGGAGACGCACTAGGGACAGATTGTTTTCCTTACTAAGTGTGGTCACAAACGTAGAACACAAACATTAAAGGGCACAAGTAGATTTTTTTTCTTTGACAAAGCAGTGTGAATGCAATACTGCAATAATGCCTCATTTTATGATGATGATTATTACCTGTCAGTCCATATGGCTGCTTTGTGAAACCAGCAACAATGAGGTAGCTCTATATATTCTAGCATGAGGCAACTACATCTGCCCAGGGTCAGGGTTTTTCTTTGCAAGCAAGTGTCCAAATAAGAGAACCTTTTTCATTTTGAATCTATTCCTTGTTGCTCTAAAACATTTGCTTTGGAACAGACCTACACTTGACAGTGTTTAATGGGTTATAATAGCACTTTCCTGCATTTAGATCATTATAACCGAGACTCTAACAAAAGCTGGTGAACTCAATGTTACATATGATGCAGAGCTCAACTGAAACACTTGAGCTTTTCCACCTGATAATCCTGCCTCCGATCTAGTGCTGGATATACCCCCACCCACCCCCCCTGAAAAAAATTGGCAGGTCTCCCAAATTATGTGAGAACCTAAGTATATTCAGCAAATTTCCGTTCTCCTTCATTAACTGTTTATAATCCCACAACAGGGAGTGTCACATTTGAAGCATCCAGAGGTCTGGTGGCCGCTGGGTTACTCTCCCATGTTGCAGCCATCTGCTGCCAGCAGATCGCCAAATGAACTTGAACGCTGCAGGAGGACAAGATTATTCAGTCATGTTCAAGCCTCATCCAGATTTCATGTTATAGCCGCCTCCTATAATGGGCAGGTAAACATATCATAAAAAGACTTTCACATTTACCCCGAAAATTGTAAAGTGACATTTTAACATGACAAGGAACATAGTAAGAGCCATATCTTTTGTAGGCCACCTTTAGAGCACAGAAACACTAAGTGCTCTAAACGTTACAGACACAGTGTCTGCGCATATCTTGTAATTGCTGCTTGTCTCAATGTAGCACTAGAACCTAAACCTACGAATTATGGCAGCTTTTATTTTAATCAATGCAGGCTATAGAAAGGCTGGATGAGCTTCATACATATGGAGGAGGCTGTATCGATCCACGTAGTGGAAGCATAGTAGGCAGTTTTTTTTGTAGATACAGTTACATAGATTAATAGATAGTTGTGTTAAATGAAGTGGGAAATTTTCTCTCTTATCTAGCAAAAAATCTTACAAGCAGATTAATACCTTTTTTTAGGACAAAATGATGAAATAAGCTTTTTGTTTTCCTACAGAAGGTTGCCATCCTTGCCCCCTTAGGCCAAGATTGAGATGCGATAGCGGGTCCATTTCAATCCTCCTGCAAAAGCTGCACATAGTTTTTTATGGAGCTATTCATATATGGGGGCGTCCTGCATGCAGAATTTTGGGAGCAATAGTGGTAGGGAGCGCAATCCTTCTAAAATAAAAAACCCTTCCTAAAACTGCAAATTGCCAGGATAGGGTAACCATGTTGCAATAGCAATTACTGCTGAAGAAACAAAGGAGGGGTGGCAGCCTCCCAGACCATTTTATAACTAACCTGGGAGGTGCACGTGAGCAGGGCAATTAGGATACACATAAAGGAGCCACAGCACTCAACCCTGTTAGCTTGCAAACCAACCTATAATCTGTCTCTAAATCTGGTAAAAACAGAGGGCTCGGTCACACACATCTGCAGAAGTATGCTTAAGCTGCACCACCAAGTGCCAAGGTGCCTCTGTGGGGTGCAGTCCTAACTTTAATCTCTGAGAGCCCCATTTGGGACATACAATGCAATAGATAAATTGGGAGCAGGCTTACCTGAGGTTGCCCTATAACCTCGAGTGCAGCCCATGGGGTGGAAGAGTCGAAGACCTTGCAGTACAGCCTAGACCCCACACCCCATGTGCCTGCACAAATTCAGAAAAAACAAAGGAGGGATGGCAGCTGCTCAGCCCATTTTATAACGAACCCACCATGATTACTGCTATCACAACATGATCATGGCAGTGTGAACAGGGACTTAACTGTGATGAAAAGTCCCAAATTAACTGACACAATTTGCAGGGAGCCTTATTGAAGAAGCGTTAGTGCCACACAGCGTCACTTTTTTGGTCCCAGCGGTACTGACAATAAGATTTGACAACTAACAAAAAAGCTAACGCAGATGCGGTGGCCAGCTAGCGTCTTATTTAACACTAGTGCCGAAAAGGATGTCGTTGCGGGTGCTGTGGTTGAAGCAGCGCCAGATGAAACCTGGTGCTGATCCTCAATATCCCATAGAGCACAATGGGCAGAACTGGATTGAAGTGTTTTTTGCTTATAATTAATATTAAACACACTTGCTAATTATTTGGTGAAGCTGCTTTAACTCAAAATACATCTAAGCAAGCTTTTTTACTTTAGCATACAAAAATGGGGATACATTGGATAAATACATACATGTAGGTGCAATAAAAACTTTTGTTCTAATTTCCCAGCGTAATTGGGCCATTTTTCCAGGTGAGGTAAATCATTTTTCAAATAAGGTAAAGATATATATCTATTTTCTAAAGATTTTTTAAATATATTTTTACATTTGGAAACAACATCACTCCATGGGCTTTTTAAGCGTTGCCCATAGGGTTCAGTTGTTTCCAAACTTTCTAAAAAAATATCTTTATCTCACTGGAAAAAGGATGTACCTCACTAATAAAAAATACAGATAGAAGGCTCCACTTGAGTTGGCAATGGAAACGCGCATGGAGCCGGGGGATATGGCTCTGCTTCTTCGGTGCAAGGTGGCGACGCCCAGGATCCGGAGCGCAGAGGGATCGGCACAGGCTCTTGGCTAAGGTATGGAGAGCTTGCCAACATAAAAATACCAGCCAAGTACTGTAAGTGTGCACAAGCAGACACAATGTGGTTGATTCAGCATCATTTGTTTTACTTTAGGTAAAAATATAAGGGTCAAAGTGCTCCTCTGACACTTGCTCAAAATATTTCACTACTTTTTGGGGGAGAAAATGTTCAATGTTAAAAATGAAAAGAAAAAAAGATGAACAATCCACCAAACTTGGGGGTGATTTTAGGGGTGATCTGCTCTTCAATGCCTGTCTCTAAAGCCAGCCTGTGGGAAGCAGTTGCATTAACCACTAACAAGTAATTGCATGATGGGTAAAAACATCTACACTCATCACATGAATTGCAAAAGCAATAAGCTGTGTTATTCCAACACAGGCTGGCTCAGGGGAACATGCTATTATAGAGAGAACAGAGTTCTAGAGCTATTCACATAAATCAAAGGAACTTCCCACCTACTATAGGTTAAGGTAACTGTACCTCCACCTCCCAAGCATCTCATGATGAAGCCGCCCCTCATGGCAAAATGCGTAAAGACCATAAGGGAACCAGTTTCTACCCCAAAGGACTTCAGTAAGAATGCTTTACGTTTTCTTCTCTATATATAGTGCTTTATATATACAGCTGCATACCTATTGTATCTACTGTGCTACATTATTTTTTACTGTAACCTGTATACAAATCTGCCTGGTATGAGGTCAACCCCAGCTTTATAAATATATGACAAAGAATGTTCTTGACTTATTAAGGTGATGGTTCAGGGCAATCCTCATTCCACCAGAAATTAGGAACAAACTTTGTTTGGATCTTTATTGATGCAGGTTGTATAAGTAACCCTTCCTCGTGCTAGCTAACATGTTTATGTGGGTTTTTATTAATAGACCATTTTTCGCACAGTAGATCTATTTCCACTCACAAATAAGGTGTCAATTATTTAACATTTTATAATTAGAAACAAATCACCATTTTTTGATACCCCATAGGGTTCTGTTTTTTTTATTATACGTATTCTTACCTTACCTTATGTACCTCACCATAAGTACAGGTGAATTGGTAAAAAATTGCACTAGCTCTTTTTGTGTGTTAGTTAAAAAGCCGAGATGCACACACCCAAAACCACACCCAAAGTTGCTTCACGAAAACATTTTCATGACCCCCTGTCTAACAAGGGAATGATTCAAAAGCAGGTTTAAACAGAGCATTTCTATTTTATTCTTCAGCTAAAGATAGCGTTTTACAAATAGTCTCCTGGTATCTGGCCTTTAGGTATTTCCAAATGCTGGATACAAAAGCTCTGACCACCACAAAGTATGAACTGTTATAGGGATCCCTTGGGGAAAATACAATTTAAAAAAACTCACCTTTGCTGATTCTTCCTTCATCTGTCTCTCCTGGTTTGGTGTGCTGTCATGTTCTTGATACCGGGGATCTACTATTGCAGCCCCCCCCCCGGTATCTGTAGCAGGGGGGGACATAGGTCTCCCATTCTACTTCTGCCAAGCTAATCCCAGCCCACCAAGACAGTGAGACTTTTATACCCCAGAGGCGGAGCCTACTGTGGAATCCCTCCATGTGACTAATGACAGAATTTCCCAGAGAATCTCCCTCCATGACCATTTCTTCCAATGACATCATGAGTCACTGGCAAGATGCCAAGTAAGGAGGAGGGGGGACCTGTGTTGCCCTTCACTACAGATGCCGATGGGTTGGCTAGGCTCTTCCCAGGATTAAGAAGATCACAGCCCACATAACCAGGAGGGAGCCCCCTAACTGGAGAATGATGGAGGAAGGAACAAGTAGAAAGGGTGGATTCCTTTTTTTGAATTTTAAAAATGTATTACATTTTCTTTTCTTCTTTAACTGTTTGTGAACTGGTAAAGGATCCAAGAGACTCCTATACCAAGTCACAGAGTGCTGGATAATGTAATAGACAACAATCTTTAAATGCTACTATTTTTTTCTATTTATCGTATAATAAAAAACAATAATACATACAACATTAATTTTTTTAACTTGTGTTTTTTTTATTTTTACAATCAAACAATTAAAAAGTAGTACAGCTATTACAAATATAATAGATACATAGATACGTAGGTATGTAGGTAGGTGGATGTAGGTAGGTAGATGTGTTTTTTGTATAAATACTCTTGTAAAATGATACCAATTAATAAAAAACCTCTCTACAAAATAATTGTTGGAATCGATCTGTGTGCCTTGAGGACATTGTCTCGGGGTCTGGCAGAATCCTGATTTTAATGTTGGTGTAATTTTATTTGGTGTGGCTCAGCAGATTGGAAGATCAAAAGAAGAACCACCACTGTGAGACTGCTAGCCGCACTAAGGAAACCAATCTCCATAAAGAAGCCAGAACAGACGAAGGTTTGAAAGCCTTCCATGGGGTCAAGGGGGAAAGTGCCTCTGATTTGGAATTTTATTCATTACCACTGGTCTTTTGATCAGCTTCCTTGGCACTATAGCAACAAAAATAAGCCTAGAAGGGTTAATTTAACTACCACACCAGAATACAATTATGCGCGGATAAATAATCCATCTATCTTGAAATAGTTGCATGTTTAAAAAAGGTTATTACTTGTGTAGCTGGATTACGCCTCTTTTCTGTTTTTGTGAAGATCAACCAGATATTAAGCTTGGATTGCAATAAATAGAATCACCAAAATTCAGGTAAAAAAAAATCCGAACATCAACACTCATTATTATCATAGCAAGCGAGCAAGTTTCTAGCCCAAGCTCCCAAGGCAGGAAGAGGTAATTTCTCCAGCACCCCCCATAGGCCTAAAGGGTGCTGATGAGAATGGAGGAAGGAAAGGTAGAAAAAACGTAAGGAACCAAAGAAGGGAAAAAAAGCAATAGAGAGGGGAGGAAAGAAACATGGAAGGGAGTAAAGAAGGGGAGAAAGGAAAGGGAAAACTGGCAGCATGAAGGAAGGGAAGAAAATAAAGAAAAGAAGGATCAAACGTGGGAACAAAATGAAAAGGTTAGAAAGGAAACAGAAAGAAAGAGAAAGCATTAAAAATAACAGAGGGAAGGAATAAAGGAAGGAGGGAGGGCAGAAAGGAGGGGAAGAAGGAAACAAAAGGAAAAAAGAAAGTGGGGGTTAAGAAAGAAAGAAAAAATGTGAGAGAAAGAAACAGAGAAAATGCAGAAAAAAAGGAAAAGAAGAAGAAGAAACAGGAGAGGAAGAAAAGAAAAAAGAAAGGAAAGTTAGAAAAAAGATGGGAAAAAGGAAATAAAAAGAAAAAGGAACGAAAAAGAAAGGGAATTAAGACAAGAGAAGAAGAGGTGGAAGAAAAGAAAAAGAAAAAAAAGGCATGTAAACACATAAATAAAATATAATTAAAAGTGCTGCATAACCTTGAAGGCCAACTGAAGACCAGGAGGGATGGGAATTTTACAACCATCCTGTTTTCTGCGGATAGGTTAGGGTTAGGGATGAGCGACTCGATCCGGACGAACCCGAATTAGTTCCGAATTTCATGAAAAATTTGATTTTGAACGAGTCCGAATTTCCCCGCGATTCGATCGATCGATCGAAGTTTTCCTTTAAACTCCATTTATTTCAATTACAGGCATTCTAAAATGGTGGAAGCACATGTCCGGACATGTTCCCTGGGGCAAGGTATCATGGGAAAGTCGCATGCATCAGCAGCCAGGACGCCCGGTGACGTCACCGTGCTATATAAAGCGGCGGCCATCTTCCTTGTGCGCATTTCAGCGTTCTATTGCGGCCAGAGCACAGCTCGTTACAGACAGGGACAGAGAGTTAGAGATAGGTAGGGAGAGTCAGAGAGGCAGACAGAGAGGTAGACAGAGCCAGGGAAAGATAGGGAAAAAACGGAACCATCCAGCCAGGGACAGCTTAGAAGTGATAGTGAAAATTTTTTTTTTTTCATTAGCCAGATCAGTTTTCAATTCGATTTCAGTTCTTTGTGCTGTAAATCTGCCTTTCCACTGTGCATGCCATCTATGCAGTGGCTTATTTAACCCTATCTGTTACACACAAGCATTTATCATAATATATAACTGGATTCGTTTAAATATTTTTTGGTCTGTCTTTAACAAAAAAAACACCAGGCCGCAGGGCATCCCAAACCTGCATTAGGCAGCCTATCTGTTATACTAAATACGCTTGTTGATCCTTCCTCAGCTTAATCAAAGTATTGCATTTTGAATTGGTTTTTGGTCTGCCTTTAACAAAAAAACACCAGGCCGCAGGGCATCCCAAACCTACACTTAGCAGCCTATCTGTTATACAAAATACGCTTGCTCATCCTTCCTCAGCTTAATCAAAGTATTGCATTTTGAATTGGTTTTTGGTCTGCCTTTAACAAAAAAACCACCAGGCCGCAGGGCATCCCAAACCTGCACTTAGCCGTCTTTCTGTTATACTAAATACGCTTGTTCATCCTTCCTCAGCTTAATCAAAGTATTGCATTTTGAATTGGTTTTGATCTGCCTTTAACAAAAAAAACACTAGGCCGCAGGGCATTCCAAACCTGCACTTAGCAGCCTATCTGTTATACTAAATACGCTTGTTCCTCCTTCCTCAGCTTAATCAAAGTATTGCATTTTGAATTGGTTTTTGGTCTGCTTTAAAAAAAAAAAAACACCAGCCCACCTGGGTATCCCAAACCTGCACTTAGCAGCCTATCTGTTATACTAAATATGCTTGTTCATCCTTCCTCAGTTTAATCAAAGTATTGCATTTTGAATTGGTTTTTGGTCTGCCTTTAACAAAAAAAACACCAGGCCGCAGGGCATCCCAAACCTGCACTTAGCAGCCTATCTGTTATACTAAATACGCTTGTTCATCCTTCCTCAGCTTAATCAAAGTATTGCATTTTGAATTGGTTTTTGGTCTGCCTTTAACAAAAAAACACCAGCCCACCTGGGTATCCCAAACCTGCATTAGGCAGCCTATCTGTTATACTAAATATGCTTGTTCATCCTTCCTCAGCTTAATCAAAGTATTGCATTTTGAATTGGTTTTTGGTCTGCCTTTAACAAAAAAAAAAAACACCAGCCCACCTGGGTATCCCAAACCTGCACTTAGCAGCCTATTTGTTATACTAAATATGCTTGTTCATCCTTCTTCAGCTGAATCAAAGTATTGCATTTTGAATTGTTTTTTGTCCTGCTGCCAAAACACTAGGCCGCAGGGCATCCCAAACCAGCACATGTCACCCTATCTGTTATACTAAATAAGCTTCTACAGGCTCTTTTTTTATTTATTTATTTTTTTTATATAGAGCAGTAATAGATTATATAGTGAGGTAAATTCACCATTTTGCACCATTCTATAGAGAAGCCCACTGTGTAAATCTGAGGAGCAATAGTTTATACAGTATTGTGGGGTAAATTCGCTGTTTTGCACTATTATATATATCAACCTAAATCCCTGTGTAAATCTGAGGAGCAATAGTTTATATTGTGAGGTAAAATTGCCATTTTATAGAGCAGGCCCTGTCTGAAAATTTCATTTTGCAATCTATGTTATATTGTGAGCTAAATTCGCCATGTTGCACCATTCTTTAGAGTGGCCCTCCTGTGTAAATCAGAGCAGCAATAGTTTATATTGGACAATACATTTGCCCTGTTTTGCACCATTATATGGAGCAGCCCCTGAGTAAATCTGGGGGGCAATAGTTTATATTATGAGGTAAATTCATGGTTTTGAACCATTACATAGAGCAGTCCCTATATAAACCTGAGAAATAGGTTATATTGTGTGAGTTAAATCGGCTCTTGGTTTTGTAGCATTCTATAGAGCAGCTCCTGTGTAAATCTGAAGGGCAATAGCTTATACTGTGAGGTAAATGCTGGCCGCTAAATCTGTCACTCTCCATCACTCCAAGCCTTTAAAAGTGCCCTCAAAACTCACTGATGTCCTCCTCAGGTTCCTCAACAGTGTCTGCTTAAGGAGCCAAAACGCTTGCAACACCTCCTCCCACGACACTCTCCTTATCACTACTTGCCCGCCTAGTGGAAGAAGCGGCAAGTGTCTCCTCCACTTCTTGGCTGGCCAGTAGCTGCTGATTTTTCTGATTATCAGATCGTCCTCATTGAATAGTGGAGCTGAACCCAAAGCATAACATACAACAGACAGTTGACTGGGGGTGTCAGATGTCACTTGTGATGCAGTGGATGATCGTGTTAACCAATGGATGATGGCAGATGGGTTGCTGTTCAAGACACGACCGGTAGCTGATCCCAGGAGATCAGGCCTCTCACTGAGACTCCTGCTGCCACTCACCCCTATTCTGCAGAGACCTCTGCTTGATGAAATGAGGCCTTATATGTTACTATGTTACTAATATGTTACTATGTTACTAATATGTTACTAATCTGTCACTCTCCATGTTTTTTTTCAGAGACTGGCCTGCGTGGAAATGAATCGTGCATGGATCAGCCAAGATTTCCATCCACCAATGCCTGATGCATTAGAGTAGATTGATCATGGGGCCAGACTAACACTAAAGAAATATGGATCATGCAAAACAGATTTAAGGCGCTGCTCTCCAGTTACAGACATTACTCCGCATCAGACCACAAGTAATTATTGAGAAAATGCTTTACGTTACTCTTACTTTTTATTAATATTCTTCGGATAAGATATATGTGCCGAAAATCTGTATATGTTCTTTTCATGCTGCTGCCAACTCCAGGGTGTGTCTTTCTGGCAATTTTGGGCTCCTGCTGCTGCTGCTTGCAACTCCAGTGTGTCTTTTGGCCAATTTTTGGGCACCTGCTGCCAACTCCAGTGTCTCTTTCAAGCAATGTTTGGGCTCCTGCTGCTGCTTGCAACTCCAGGGTGGGATTCATCCAATTTTTGGGCTCCTGCAGCCAACTCCAGTGTCTATTTAAAGCTATGTTTGGGCTCCTGCTGCTGCTTGCAACTCCAGGGTGTGATTCATCCAATTTTTGGGCTCCTGCAGCCAACTCCAGTGTCTCTTTCAAGCAATGTTTGGACTCCTGCTGCTGCTGCTTGCAACTCCAGGGTGGGATTCATCCAATTTTTGGGCTCCTGCAGCCAACTCCAGTGTCTCTTTCAAGCAATGTTTGGGCTCCTGCTGCTGCTTGCAACTCCAGGGTGTGATTCATCCAATTTTTGGGCTCCTGCAGCCAACTCCAGTGTCTCTTTCAAGCAATGTTTGGGCTCCTGCTGCTGCTTGCAACTCCAGGGTGTGATTCATCCAATTTTTGGGCTCCTGCAGCCAACTCCAGTGTTTCTTTCAAGCAATGTTTGTGCTCCTGCTCCTGCTGCTGCTTGCAACCCCAGGGTGTGATTCATCCAATTTTTGAGCTCCTGCAGCCAACTCCAGTGTCTCTTTTTTAAGCAATGTTTGGGCTCCTGCTTGCAACTCCAGGGTGTGATTCATCCAATTTTTGGGCTCCTGCAGCCAACTCCAGTGTCTCTTTCAAGCTATGTTTGGGCTCCTGCTTGCAACTCCAGGGTGTGATTCATCCAATTTTTGGGCTCCTGCAGCCAACTCCAGTGTCTCTTTCAAGCAATGTTTGGGCTCCTGCTGCTGCTTGCAACTCCAGGGTGTGATTCATCCAATTTTTGGGCTCCTGCAGCCAACTCCAGTGTCTCTTTCAGCAATGTTTGGGCTCCTGCTGCTGCTTGCAACTCCAGGGTGTGATTCATCCAATTTTTGGGCTCCTGCAGCCAACTCCAGTGTTTCTTTCAAGCAATGTTTGTGCTCCTGCTCCTGCTGCTGCTTGCAACCCCAGGGTGTGATTCATCCAATTTTTGAGCTCCTGCAGCCAACTCCAGTGTCTCTTTTTTAAGCAATGTTTGGGCTCCTGCTTGCAACTCCAGGGTGTGATTCATCCAATTTTTGGGCTCCTGCAGCCAACTCCAGTGTCTCATTCAAGCAATGTTTGGGCTCCTGCTGCTGCTGCTTGCAACTCCAGGGTGTGATTCATCCAATTTTCAGGCTCCTGAAGCCAACTCAAGTGTCTCTTTAAAGCAATGTTTGGGCTCCTGCTGGTGCTTGCAACTCCAGGGTGTGATTTATCCAATTTTTGGGCTCCTGCAGCCGACTCCAGTGTCTCTTTGAAGCTATGTTTGGGCTCCTGCTGCTGCTGCTGCTTGCAACTCCAGGGTGTGATTCATCCAATTTTTGGGTTCCTGCAGCCAACTCCAGTGTCTCTTTCAAGCAATGTTTGGGCTCCTGCTGCTTGCCACTCCAGGGTGTGATTCATACAATTTTTGGGCTCCTGCAGCCAACTCCAGTGTCTATTTAAAGCTATGTTTGGGCTCCTGCTGCTGCTTGCAACTCCAGGGTGTGATTCATCCAATTTTTGGGCTCCTGCAGCCAACTCCAGTGTCTCTTTCAAGCAATGTTTGGACTCCTGCTGCTGCTTGCAACTCCAGGGTGTGATTCATCCAATTTTGGGCCCCTGCAGCCAACTCCAGTGTCTCTTTCAAGCAATATTTGGGCTCCTGTAGCTGCTGCTGCTGCTTGCAACTCCAGGGTGTGATTCAGCTAATTTTTGGGCTCCTGCTGCTGCCAGCTCCAGGGTGTGTTTTTCAGGCACTATAGGGCCCCCCATAGGTATGCCACCTCAACTCTCTGCAATTGTGCCGCTCTGCGATTCTATTAGCGATGCCTCTGATCTGCATGTGATAATTATTTACAGTATTATTTCACTAACCCAGCACGCATCCTATGCGTGTTACAACAAGGCAGAATGGTTTACAACCCTACTGAGGCTCTAGGAGGCTCAGAAATATTTAAGTTTTTAATAGCGATTCGTCGCAAATAAATTCGGGTTGAACCTATTTTTGTCGGAAAATTCGGCGAATCAGTCGAATCAAATTTTTCAAAAGTTAGCTCATCTCTAGTTAGGGTCACTGATAGTGGTGCAAGCTATACTGACAAAAAACCCTTATTTTCCCCCCATATTGGGCTCTATTGTGGGGTAGGTTATTGTCTACAGCTAAAGCCTCAGCACAGCATCAACTCAACTATTATCAGATAGCCGCAGGAACATTGGATGTGTGAGGAGGAGGGACATTTTTTCATTTCAGCACTGAGAGCTATTTTGCCTTGAAACTTCCATGCTTGTGTCACCCTGAAAAGAACCATTTGGTCTTGCGATCCATATATATATAATCAATCCTCCGCTGACACTCCATTTTGTGAAGGTTGTCAATTGTAAAACAATTAAACATTTCAGGGTCTCTTTCTCAAAAATAACAGACAAATAAAAAGGAGTGAAGATGTCAACTTTTGCTGGACGAGGAAGAATACCCTGATAAGAAAAAAATAGTTAATTTAGCTTTTATTGAAGTTACTAAGGGCCTGATTTATAAAAGTTTTGCGCTGTTCAATTTGGGCATATGTCCATTTTTGCACCCAATATGTGCACTGAATTGAGAACATGTGTATTTATGTAATCATATGCCGTCTGAAGTTGCTGCATATGTTGTTTCTGGTCACTTAACAAAGTACCACACCTGACTCCCAGACTGCGTATTGTTTCAAGTACGCCTGTTTTCCATGGTGCATTGAAGGAAACTTCCATACGATTGCATGGTGTGTTTCTCTGTGTATGAATGTTGGCCTATTTGGTCGTAGTTTTCAACCGATGAAGGCATGGTTGTGTTTGTATGTCTTTTATGTATTTATGTATGTCTTTTATGTCTTTTATGTATTTTTTTATTTAAATGTTGTTTTTGAGCAATTTCTCCTTTCTTGATCTCGCTAAACATGTCTTTTTGTTTTTTGTGTTGCTACTGTTGTTGCAATGTGTCTATTATGCCAGTAACAGAGCAAATACGCATGACAGATGTCTGTTTCAGTGTTTTTACATGTGCCCATGCTTAGAATCACACGAATCTGGGTAATGCACAGCCATTGCCAGGTGGATTAGCGCAGTGCCTTCCCTGTACCTGCACACCAGCCAATCTTGTGGCAGAACTTCAGCGAGTCCATTTTTTCTGCATTCTTAAATATGCTGCTTTGTCTGACATTCTGGCCGATCTGACCCACTTTGTCTCCACTCATCTTACATGCTGCAAATTTGGAGTGAGGTTGTTTTGGATGGTATTTTGTTTTTGTGTGCCTGGTGTACTTTGTGTTGATGTTTACAAATTATAAATCAGGCCTTAAATAAATTATATAAATACATTTTCACATTTTATTATCGGGCAATATATTTAGGGCTCGTTCACACTCTCCCACTTGCAAAAAACACTGCCAAGGACAAATATGGATCAAAGTTTAAATTAAATAATTTGATTGCTCTGTTGCAGCTGCTTCTATTTGCTTAATTGTTCTATTGATGGCCTTATATGATCTGTCCCTATCTTTATTATTTTCTTTTTAAAAAAATTTTGTCACACTCTGTTGCCAGACTACTTTTCACGTTTTTGCGCTACACATGTTCAACCTTGATTTTTAAAGGGATTTCCAGGGATTTTCCAGGAAAATTATATATTGTTTTTTTCAGCAGAGTCTGGGCTTCAACATGAAATGTCTTGTTTGGCCTTTTTTTTTGTGTATTCTCAATACTTTTGGGTGAAATATGTGCAAAAAAATAAACTAAATCTATTTTTTGCAATTTGTAGTGTCTTTGTTGTGATAAAAAATTTAAGTTTGTTAATAAAATATTGTGTGATAATAATATGTGAAAGCCCTATTTCTCCCAATTACAACGGTACCACATATGTATTGGTAGACACCCTTTCCTGCCCAGGAAACTCCCCCAAACTGAAACAGCAGTTTAGGAGATTTCAGATAGGATACAATTATGCAATATGATTGCATAGTTGTAAGGGGTTAACTTAAAAAAAAAAATGACATAGGGTCCCCCGTCCCAAACCCTTAAAATCCCCCCTTAAAAATGACCTAGGGTCCCTCTTACCAAGCATTACCGACCAGGACCAGCTATGGGGGCTTGTAGAACAGGGCGCAGGTGCCAGCGTTGGTGGCCCCTGGCCCTGCAGGCTACGAGCCCACATAGCCACTAAGTGGCCCTTCTGCCCCCCCCCCCCGGCCGTTGGGGAGGCAGGTAATTGGGGGGCTGGGGGTTATGGCAAGTCACCCGCCAGCCCCAGAGCCTTGTGAACTGGTATAAGGGGTCGATGCTGGCCCCACCCCTAGCCCCGCCAACTTGTGGGAGGAGCGGGATGACATGATCCCGCTCCTCGTATACCGGCACCCGGGCTCCAACTGTCAATTGTCGGTAGCGATCGGGGCAGGGAGGGTGGGGCCAGCACCGGCCAAAGAGGATGGAGAGGGCCCGTTGCTGGGTCCTCACCCGAAGAGTGGTAAGTCCAGGGGGGGGGATCGGAGCCCCCCCCTGGTGAAGAGAAGACCCGGAGAGAGCGATCGGGCTGTCAGGTGAGTTTGTGTCATTTTTTTACTTTTTTTTTCTTTCAGATGGCGCAGGGGTGGGGGCTATTCTGGGCCACCTCCTGAAGATCAGAGGCCCAGGGGCAAAAATCAAGTTGCTGCCTATTGTAGAGAATCACTGGCACTTTCAAACGATGGGTCAGGGAAGTCTGTATCTTTTTTACTTTTTTTTTATGGGGCTCTAAATTCAGCTACGTGAGTCTCACATAGCTGGCACTTAACGGTTGGAGAGGCAGCTAAGGGAGACTCATGTACCTGGCACTTGAAAGGTTAAAGGAGGCCAAAAACATATCTCATACAAGCTCTATACAGAATCAGTGCCATGGTTGCAGCACTGGTTGCCCCCCAGTGGCTAGTGGATGTTCAGCTTTGACCTGCATCTTTAAACATGCTTCAGTAGATGGGAATTTACTGAAATTGCAGAACTTTATACAGTACATGTACACAGTTTTTTACTCAAACTCAAATTAAAAAAGCAAATTATTTCATTTTTTTAAACATATAATTGTTTTGTCTAGACTTTCTTTTTTGTTTTTTTCTTTAATCTCTTTTGTGTTTCATGTGTCTGCTGATTCCTATTCGGATACACTTAAAGAAACACATGTGGTGCTGTTTATTAGTCAAATTCATGCAATATATTAACTCGATACATAGAGGCAGAGTGTATAGGTGCAGGATGAGGGCAGCTAAGTATCAAGAAAAAAAAAACTTGATACTTTTTTAAACATATAATTGTTTTGTTTAGACTTTCTTTTTTGATTTTTACTTTAGTCTCTTTTGTGTTTCATGTGTCTGCTGATTCCTATTAGGATACACTTAAAAAAACACATGTGGTGCTGTTTATTAGTCAAATTCATGCCTTTGCCCCTGAATTTCATATGCTGCTAGGAGACAAAACTGACAGGCGTGAAGTGTCCTACTGGAGATCTTGACCCATAAATTGGAATAGATGTTTTGATGTGAAAGTCAGTTGCAATGTTGGAGCTTTAAAGTCTGTTTCTGAGTTTGTTTTTTACAGCTATTGACTAGGATGTACCAATTTATTACATGTGCTTACACTGTAAATAGCCAAGACATTCCCTCTATGGTCTTCGAAATTTTTACCCTCCTAAACAACAGCGTTGAAAACACACACGGGATTCAGAATGGAGCTCTTACAAAAGTGGAAAAAGCAGACCAGCTTTTGTATTTCTTGGTAATTTGTATTACACAAATTAATTTTCCACCATCTGTCAAAATTATTGTAAGGTGCGTGAAAAGTATGTAGGTTTGATGTAGCACAAATGAGGCTGGCCTCTTTCACGTATATGTATTTATATTTAATCATCCATGAAAACAGATGCTTGTGCTTTGTTACTGTTGACATGGCTCAAGTTGAATTTAACATTATTGGATCAGTGAAAAATATTAACATATGCACATATGAATTTGATGATCTCATTCAAACCATCCCATGGTATCCGTCTGCCATCAGGGGAGCTTTGAATTTGCTGCCCTATTCAGCTAACCTCGCAAGGGGCAAAGCAATTTGTCATAAACCTCAGAAGCCAATCAGACTTTGTAATTACTGATTACTACCTATATTACAAGTTCTGCAAATGGTTTAAGAGTGGGCATTATTTTTTAGAACATTGTAGTTTGCCAAGAAAGAGTTGCAGAATGCTATTTAAGCATGAAAAGACCTTTGAACAAAAAGGCCCTGTCCAGGCATATAAAAAATCCACTTACCTCCCCACCTGCAAACTCAATCTCATACCCTTTTTCTGAGCTGTTAGATTTCCAAGCCTTTTCTTTCTAGAGGATCTGCACGAGTGGGTCCCATTTCCCAAACCCCACAATTGAGATGCTTTTCGGGAGGCTCCCCCTTTGTCAAGCAGTGAACACTCACCTGCATAGTGACCACATACAAAGGGAGAGCACCGCAAAACGTGTCACACATGTTGCTGCACTGAAAGAAACCCATTTACTAAAACATTAGGGCCACAGCAACATGCTGAATTCATATACAATAATATATATAATAATAATAATTTGCACTGCGTTAATTTGCATAGAAGTGATATAATCTGGTAGATAGTATTTGATAAATCAGTGCCAGTGGCTAAAAGACTATTAAAATATACTCCACTTCATTGCACGTTGCATCTCTGAAAACTCAACCGTTCCAAAAATGGCAGACTCTCTTAAATCATTTTGTTAACCCTCTGTATCTGCATATGTTAGACCTAAAGCTGGTAAATATTACAGCGGATCAAAACCCCCAGGGTCTAGCCCTGCAATCTAAAGGGTTCCAGGGCCAGCTGCTAGCCTGCCCCCAGGACATCCTAGCAGGATTCCCCGCAAATTCCTGAGGTCCAGGGTTAACTCACCTTTCCCAACCCGGTCGATGGAACCGGCTCCCTCTGAACTTGCGGCAGCAAAGGAGGTGGTGGGCAGCAGACAGTTGCGGCTACGGAAGCGGTGGTTACTGCAAAGGCGAAATTCAAGGCAGCGACCAGCAAAGGCAGAAGATGGCAATGACGAAGATGGAGGATGCCGGTAATGTGTGTTTGTCTGTCTGTCTCTCTCTGTGTTGAAGTCGGAGGGAGACGCTGTGTGGGAAACGGTGAATGTACATTTGCCCGAAGACATCCCCTTGGAGAAAAGTAAGTGCATCTAATAGGCTGAAAAATACAGTACTACTCCATGGGGAAACAATCAAATAGAGATGGGGTTCACAATAAACAAGATATTGTACAGTGTCCCAAAATAAAAAACAGTGCCTAAATGCATCAGTGCCCCATATACATTGGTGTACCTAGAATGCTATCTAAAGTGCTATATTGCATAAAAAGTGTCTGGTGCTAATGTGCAAAAAAATGACTGAAAAACCTAAATCACAATTATATATCAGCCTAATGCCAAAATTGCAATAAATAATACCTATAAATAATACCTATAGAGCACAAGTGACATTGGCACTAATAAACAAAAAATGTTAGTTACTTATTTATTAGATATCTGTGATCATGTATGTAAATTTATACTAACCCATGTGAAAAGTGCCTGGAGTAAAATGGGGGAATTTCCTTAATCAGGCCCATAATGCTTTAGTCACTTCAAAGTTGTTTAGTGCTTTCCTAAAAACATCAGAATGGGGAATATAATGTCCAGCCTCTGATTCACAGTCAGAATGCTAAGTGGTTGTCGTAAGTCGTCTCACTCTAAAAAATGGTTTCTAAGTGGAGGATGATCTCTACCAGCTCTGTATTAAGATGTAAGACACCAGCAATGAACTATTTCCCTATTTCCAGCAGAGAGCAACTAGCTCTCACACAGCTCATGTCCTTATTAATGGGTTATCCTACTGGCAGAGTATCACACTACATATAATGCCAGTACCGCACATGTTGGTCAAGCACATGCTATTCGACATGAGGAAGTGGTTAACATATGGGTATAGGATAACTTTAATGTTCTTTAGTATTACTTAGCAAAAATACACTTGTATTAAAATATAAGCACAGTATAAGCATTAGCAAAATATATTGGATGATGCTTTTGACAAAAAAATATGCATGTTCAATACACAAGGTTCAATACACAGCTTTTTTAAGTGCTAGGCTGTGAATTCTGCATAAAGGATGCATGACATTTGCAGTATAATATGTGTTCTCAATAATGTTCCCTGAAATGAGTACAGTTTATTGTTTGGTTTGTCCTGGGACTCACTATGAAATTATGGGTAACTATTCTCAGCTTCTTAATTATGGTATGCATCATCCTCTTTCTATAGAGCAACATGCACTCAGAAAGAAATGTTGTCTCTCCTAAAGCTAAGTTGCTTAGTCATATATTCTGCTAGCGTTGTCCTAATTAGTAAAAGAGAATAAAGGCAATGTGTACAACATATAAATTAAAGTGACTACAAAAGCCATGAATGTAGAGAAATATTAGAATCACAGAATCAGTGTATTGATCCCGAAGAACATTACATAAAGGGAAATCATTTTGACACATAAGGCAGAAAAGCGTCTTAACGCTATAAACATGCAAAATTTGGAACAATTAGTATAAACATTATATACTTATATACTATAC
Organism: Gastrophryne carolinensis; assembly: GCA_027917425.1. Lineage (NCBI taxonomy): Eukaryota > Metazoa > Chordata > Amphibia > Anura > Microhylidae > Gastrophryne > Gastrophryne carolinensis. Next base: position 85,592,352 of record CM051235.1, on the reverse strand, counting down.
TTACATTTTTATTACACCCTTCCAGCTAGCAGTAGCAATCAGTGATCATGTTTAGGATAAAAGTTTTTACATTAAAGTGATACTGCCGGCAAACATAATAGTAACACCATTGCGTCGGGCTACATTTGGCACTGTTCTAAAATGTTGCTTTTTTAAACTGAAACTGAAATTATTGAGATATCAAGGTTTACAGGTTCAGCCAATTACATTTTTCATTCTATCCCCCAGTCCCTCCTTTTCCTGTCCCTCCCTCCGCCTTGTCTTCTGCCTCCAGATTCATCAAAGATTATGCAGCAACACATGGCTAACGAAACTCTTCTGGCTAATGGCTAAGGAAATGCTTCTGCACTTCTGTCTAGCATCAGGCTTGATGCTGGGTTATGAGCAGGGGGCTTCAGGCCAATCCCAGCGGCTGTTGGCAACCATTTGGGATAGTAGGCTGGTAGTGAGGAAGCAGAGAGGAGTGTTGGAGGGGCACCATCCAGTAGTCTAGCACATGGTTCCTTCCATCCTAAGGCCAGCCCCAGAGAAGAGATTAGTGTCTGCAATTTTTCTATGTCTTTGCGCAACCAGCTCTGACCACAAAAATTGCAGACACTAATCTCTTTTCTGGGGCTGGCCTTAGGATGGAAGGAACCCTGTGCTAGACACACAAAATGTGTGGTTAGAGCTGGTTGCACAGAGACATAGAAAAGTTGCAGACACTAATCTCTTCTCTGGGGCTGGCCTTAGGATGGAAGGTACCCTGTGCTAGACTACTGGATGGTGCCCCTCCAACACTCCTCTCTGCTTCCTCACTACCAGCCTACTATCCCAAATGGTTGCCAACAGCCACTGGGATTGGCCTGAAGCCCCCTGCGCATAACCCAGCATCAAGCCTGATGCTAGACAGAAGTGCAGAAGCATTTCCTTAGCCATTAGCCAGAAGAGTTTCGTTAGCCATGTGGGGTGGTGAACTGGCAGACAGTGGGGAGGCAATGTAGAAGTATGGTAGTTCCTCCACTATCCGACATGATGCTAGAAATGATTGGACCAGTAGTCATTTCTTACTATCGGGCTACTTAAAAGTGGAGCAAAACCTGCATTTGCCCTAAAGTCTAAATCACTCTGGAGCTAGCTGATTTCCTATCCTCGTGCAACCCTGGCAGTTCCAATTGACACCCACCATGTAAAAAAAAATGGTAGGGGTGAGCAGGCAACCGCCAACCCAGGACAAAATAAGTACCCCCAGCAACCAATTAACACCCAACCCACCAGAAAATGCAGTGGCAAAAGTTTTGTCCCCTTAGAAGCCTGCCACAGTCCCCCCCCCCTCTGGGTGGGCAGCAAACAACTCCCCCTGACTGTGGCACACCTTGCACACCCCAAAGGCCGGCCCTGCTCTTGTCCCCCCAAAAAGTTAAAAATGCATTCACCAGATGCTTTTATAGGCACTGCATCTGGAAATAGAGACAGTACTTTGCTGCGTACCTGTGCCAGACTTAGAGTGCCCTGGGCCGACTAGAGGAGGTGCTGCCCAGCCACCATAGTCTGGTAACTGTTAGAAGGCCACATAAAAAGGCTTTAAGGGCCACATTCAGTCACTGGTCCTTGAGTTTGACACATGTGGTCTAGAGAAAAGACATATATAAAAGCACATTTGATGGCTCTCTTACACTTTAGTTTGTTAAGCTTGGAGGTGCTCCCATGCCAGATGATTATGGAAGAACATAACATAGATTCAACAGGCGAAGGGTATTTTGTGGCTGGCATAATTTCTACAGTTGGTGGAAGAAGAACAACTGCTGCTGTGTTTTTTGGATAGCAGTGTTGTAAGATAACTCTAAGGGTCCCATTCAGCTTTTGTTCTTGTCTGTGTTTGTCTACTTTAATTTTTATTGGTATAGCCCTGAAATATTGAAAAATTACCTGCTGCTATTCATATTTGAGTCCAATCGGAATCTTGCTGATTCTGTTTGGTTTGACCAGAAAATTATTTGTCAATCTTTAGGTAAAATTTCTACCCTTTGAATTGTTTCAAGAATTTAGAAATAACTGTGCTCCAGGCTCTAGGTCCTCCTACTTAATTGTCTTAAGGTTGTGTAACAATTTTACCACGCTCTCTTTTCTGCCCTCCCTCATCTTTTTACCCCTTGTTCTTTTATTCTCAGTATCATGGTTACTGTCTGACGTTCATATATTGCCTTTCTTTATTATTCTGTTGTCCTGCTTTATCATTGTCTTCTCTTTTCTCCCTTCTCCTATTGGTTCTCCTATTGGTTCTTTGTACTTATCTTCAATCAAAGGGACACCAGGCCACAGTTAAAAACTGAAATGGTGAAATATCAGAATGTTTAATATTATCTAACTTTACAGGTAAGAGCTACAAGGTAATTTCAGTCAACCAGAAACATGCTGAAAAGGCCAGTTATAGCTCTGCTCATAAAATATCAAATTCCAAAGTGATTAGATTTTAAAAGTTACTGTACTAAATTAGCAACATGTGAATCCTATGCCATGTACCACCTTGTATGATATAATTTCTGCTATATTAAACTCTCTGCTACATTTGTTATGGATCAGAAACAGATTTTGTACTGAGAATGTCTGTGTTCCAAGGTTTGTTATTGAAGGGGATTTAAAGGAAAAGTGGAGGTTCATATTATAAAAAAAAAGATGAGCAATTATCCAAAAAACACTAGCAGTAATTTTCCAAATTCAAAAATTATATGACAGAATCCAGTCTGGAGATCCATCTTGTTAAACCCACAGGTTTGCAGAAAGATCTTAACTCTTTTATAATGTTTTATATTGATAAATAAGAAAAACCTAACAAAATCATGCTAAGATATATTATAGATAATGGGCTGGTGAATGGTCACATTTTTCGTATTATAGGCATTCAAGAATGCCCATGAAAAATTGCTAAAGGGACTCTAAACACAACAGCAATAATTAGCCAGCAAGCAGCTGACCTGTTGCCTGTCCCAAGTGCATCTCCTCCATTTCCTGCAGTGCTAGGTAGAGGCCATAACAGGATTCCAAAGTTTGCTCTTTTTTAAACCTCATTCCTCCAGGACCACACAAAAAGTGGTCTAACAGTTATTTATTCCCATTTTCGCCCATTTCTGATTCAGCAGAGCCTTTTTTGTGCGAGAATTTTTGTGTGAAATGTTTAGTTTATGCATGATTTTTCGTTTGGCAGCGAGACCTCCAAACAAAATTCACGAAAAAAGTACAAATTCCTGTGATTCAGGGGTTTTTTGGGGGGGTGAAAACTAGGTGAAAATGTATTTTTTTAAGCGGCCATTTATGACAGCAAAGAGCTGGCTAGAGCAGACGGCTTCACTCATGTGAAAGTGTTAAAAATCATGCCACTGGAGATGGCAAATAAAATGACATCTGAGATTAATTATCTTGGTATTTTTCATCAGATACAGTTTTTATCTAACTTATCTAATCAAAGAAAATCTTGAACAGTTGTATTGTAACATAGTAACATAGTAACATAGTAACATAGTATGTAAGGCTGAATAAAGACTTTTGTCCATCCAGTTCAGCCTGTTTAACTCCTTCCAGTGGTCTAGTAGCCATAGCCGGAAATGTTATTACATGCCAGGAAGGCATCAAGGCCACTTTTGAACATTTTTAATGTATCCCTCATTACTACCTCCTCTGGCAGCGAGTTCCATAGTCTCACTGCTCTTACAGAGAAGAATCCCCTCCTATGTCGGTGGAGAAAGCACCTTTCCTCTAACCTTAGTGGATGCCCCTGGGTTATGGTTACACTCCGGGGTATATTGGTGCCATTCATTTAATTAATGAAACTGTCAGTGGGGGAGAGCGCATGCGCGCGGGCAGCTGTTGGCGGCGCCGTAGCTGTGCTCCGTGCCCACCGGACACACAGCGGGCTTTGCAGAGGCGACGGGCGCACAAATCACCTACCTGTGAGTAGGAGAAGACTTGGAGGCCTGGCAAGTGATCGCGGGGTCAGGAGGGAGCAGATCCGACGGCACTTAGCAGCGCGGGGAGACGAGGCTGTGCTATAGCCTGATTTCAAGATGGCGGACGGCCTATCTGCTGCGGAGCTCGAGGAGGTGGAGAGCAGCGAGGCTTCCTTCCTCGCAAGTGAGAAGGAGGACATCTCCCTGGATGGTCAGCCAGCGCAGGAGGAGGTAGGCACAAGTTTATTGCCTGAAATTGATTGTTTGCTTCAGTCTGCTTTAGCCTCAAATACCAGGCTGATTATGGATCATCTCTCTAAGGAGATTGACAAGGTTACCTGTAGCATGCTTATTTTGGATTAAAAGATGGGGGAGATTACTGCCACGCAGGAGTTGCTGGATTCTGAAATATCTCAATTAAAGAGGGATAACTCTCTATTAAATGCCAAAATTGAATATTTTGAAAACAGGGACAGGTGCTTCAATTTACATTTTAGAGGTCTCCCTGAGCATATGGAGGATGCCGAAGCAGTGATATTAGCGCTCTGCCAGGAGCTAGTAGCGAGAATACCAGTGGACCAGCTCAAGCTAGATAGGATCCATAGGGCTTTGGGCCCATGACGAGCACCTGAAGAACCTCCTCATGATATAATTGTTAAGTTCCATTTTTATAATAGTAAAGAATGAATACAGAAGGCTGCCCGGGAAGCGACGATCCTTCAGTTCCAGGGGGTTAATTACCAAGTTTGCTCCAAACTTTCAGCAGCCACAATGGCAAGAAGGAAAGAATTAAGACCATTACTGATTATTCTGCGCTATCATAATATTAAATATAAGTGGGGTTTCCCCTTTCGGGTCTCTTTTGTCTATAGAAGCCAGACTTATACTGTAACATCCCTAGAGGAGTTACAGAAGCATGTGACGGCTCTGCACCTATCCAAGAATACAAGCTTTAAGTCGTCTAGAAGCGTGGACGAGTCTCCTAAACACCAGCGCGCTGGGAAAATGCAGAAGCGCAGGATGGCGACAACCAGCCGAGGCTCTCACCTTACCTACACTTGAAGATATTGGTCGTCAGATCTCCTGGTAAAAATGTGTGATCCTGTTTAGTAATGAAGGGTCCTATCACTGAGTATAGTCTCACCGATGCTAAATATGCCACTGTAATTTCTTTTGAAATATAGGCTTTCCCTTTATCTTCAATATAATGGTTTCCCCCCCCCCCCATAATCTTTCTAATGTTTTGAGTTTATGGTTTCTGATGTATTAGCCTTTAGCACACCGCTTTCCCTGCTCCTATGTACCTGTTCTTCAAGGCAATGAAGCATAGGTTTCATGGACAGGGTTTGTGGTGCGCCTGAGTATTGTGTGTTGGATAACCCCACTGATCTGGTGGCATTCACATGTCGCTCTCTAAATAGATCAGAGGAGTTATATCCTTTGGTTTATAATTCTAAGAACTGGTTGCTCCTCGGAGCGTTGTATACTTTTGTTACTTTACAATATAGTTTAAGGTGCGGTGGTAGTGTGCCCCCGATATTGTGTTGTCTCAAGGATTGGGACCACACTACTTGTTTGTTGTAGATAGACTACAGGGGAACTGCTGTCTGCCCTGTTTGGTGGAGCCCTTCTTCGTTTGGTAGAACTGGTAACAGCGCCTTTTCCCTTATTTGGGGAATTTATTTGTATTGTCTTAATCTTTAGCTCTCTACTTCTTTTTTATACTTCTGGCCCCACTCATCTCTACCCCCATCCATTTTTTTAATTATTTATATTTATTATTTTATTTCATTTTTCGCCTCTGCCTGCTTCTTTTCCCTCTGCTATACTATATTAGACGTTTTGCCTGGGTTAATACAGTAACTACATTTTTTTCACTAAATGTCCAAGGTTTTAATTCTCCTAATAAGTGGAGCTTAGCATTCTGCAAGATCAATGCTTTACGTCCAGATGTTTTGTGCCTCCAGGAGACACACTACTCGGGCTCCTCCAAACCTACATTTTTTGATGCTAAATATCCACAAATGGATTTGTCTTGTGCAGATTCCAAGCAGAAAGGAGTCCTTGTGGGATTTCATAGAGAATCCCAATTTACTTGCAGGAAAAAGATCAATGATCCTGGGGGAAGGTATTTAATTCTTATAGGGGAACTACAAGATGTGGAGGTGACGATAGCCACTTAATATGCTCCTAATAATAATCAGCTCACATTCTTATCAGACTTTCTTAAAGTTGTAATGACGGAAGCAAAAGGGGCAACTATATTATGTGGAGACTAAAACTTAGTTTTAAATCCCCTTTTAGATAGACTATCTATGGCTAATACTATGGCTAATGCCCAACTAGTTGCGTCCTCCAAAGCTTTTAGGAAGCTGTTGGATTCGTGTATGTTAGCTGACAGTTGGAGGGAGGCGCATCCGGGAACCCAGAACTTTACACATTTTTCTCACCCACACGGTGTCTATACAAGAATAGATCATGTACTTTTACCCCTAGGCACTTTAGCACAAATGAGAGGGGTTGATATTGTACCGATATCTTGGTTCGACCATGACGGACTTCTTCTTAAATTAGATTCCCTTTTTAGTAGGCCATTAAGATCTTTGTGGTCACAAATGTATCCCTTTTGTTGGATCCAGTAGTGGTTCATTCTCTCACTGAAGCATTGAGTGAATACTTTGAGATAAATGCAACACCTGAGGCCTCGTCTACGATTTGTTGGGAGGCCCACAAGCCTACTATCAGGGGTAAATTAACACAGTTAACCTCAAAAAAAGAGAGAGATTTTTATATAGATAAACTAGAAAGGGAATATTTGGAGATAGCAGAAAAAGCAATAAAAAAATATGTCCCCAAGTATTCGCTGTGAACTTAACAGTGACGCAGGATCTCAATTTAGCCTTAGCAGGAAAAGCAGAGAAAGCCATGAGGTGGCTTAAACACAGGTACTACTGTAATGCTAACAAACCAGTCTCTAGTAACCCCACTAAGATTGTTGATACTTTTAGCTTCCAGCTTTTAAAGTTATATTCCACCTGGGGTGGGCGAGATCACGGCCCTTCTGAATGGGCTCTCTCTACCAGCTCCTATGGAACAGCTGAGGGAGCTCTAGAAGAGAGATTTTGATCTGGCTGAGTTACAGCGGGTGATTGCGGGACTTAAGCTTAACAAAAGGCCGGGTCCGGACGGCTTGCCGGCTGCCTATTATAAAACTTTTAATTCGATTTTGGCCCCGAGGTTAACCGCTGCATTTAATGCTGTACGGAGGGGTGACTCTTTTTCACAAGAGTCCCTTACCGCGTCCATGAATATGATACAGAAATTGGACACGGATCACTCAGTGTGGTCCAATTTTAGGCTGATATCATTTATTAATATAGATGTTAAAATTATGGCCAAGGTCCTTGCTGATAGACTGTCTGGGTTTCTGCCTCATTTGGTTCATATCGACCAGACAGGCTTCATCCCAGGGCGACAGGTAGGGGACAATATTAGGAGAGTGATTCAGGTCTCGCATATAGTCAAGGAAAGGAAGTCACCTATAATGCTTTTATCCCTTGACATAAGAAAAGCTTTTGACTCTGTCTCTTGGGAATACCTTTTCTGTTTATTAGAAAAATGGAGCTTTGGCTCACAGTTTTTGTGTGTGCTCTAATCAATATATAAGGCTCCTGTAGCGTTTGTTAAATACTGTGGTTATAAATCTGACAGCTTTTCCTTGGCTAGAGGTACGAGGCAGGGTTGCCCATTATCTCCCCTTCTGTTCACCCTGGTTATGGAGCCACTGGCACAGATGATTGGGGATGCTCCAGATGTTTCGGGGATAGTAACTGGGTATAGACAACACAAGCTTGGTCTATTTGCAGATGATGTCCTATTGACTATATCGAATCCTCTTGTTTCTATTCCAAATTTGCTGCAAATCTTGAATCACTTTGCCGAGATCTCGGGCCTCCATGTGAACACTACTAAATCAAAAATGCTAAATGTTAATATCACAGGGGAGGTTTGGTCTCAGTTACAGGCCAACTATGATTTTAGCTGGGAGGATAAAGCTATTAAATATTTAGGAGTAGCTTTGACCAACAGTTACGATTCATTATTTGCAGCTAATTATCTTCCTCCGCGTAAAAAACGTAATACCCTGTTAGCACAGTGGAAGGATTATAATTTGTCTTGGCTAGGAAGAATGTCGGCAGTCAAGATGACCCTATTGCCTAAATTTCTCTATTTGGCAACCGAGAACCTTGCCAGCACAAGTTTTTAAGGGATCTGCAGGGGCAAATCTTCGCGTTTATCTGGAACTATAAAAAACAAAGGATAGCAAAAAAGGTTATGATTAGGTCTAAATTAGCGGGTGGTTTAGGAGTCCCGAGTCTTCAGAAGTATTACCAAGCGGCACGGGTGGCCCAACTTCTATCATATCACGCGGTGGTGGATATACCTAATTGGGTTCAGATAGAGGCGAACATAGCATATCCACTAAAGGTAGATGATCTACCCGATAATGGCCCACTCTTTACGGGACGATATCAAATTTTCCGGTGGACTTGCCTCCCCTCATCTACCATTAATGCCTCTCTGGGGGAACTTGATGTTCACTCCGGGAGTTTATGACACATTTAGATTTGGTAGATGGCGGGAGGCGGGGATCCATCGTCTGAGCGATTGTTTTCAGGGGTCAGGGATCGCCTCCTTTCAACAACTTAAAGACAAATATGATCTTAGGTTAAAAGACCTTTTTTGCAAGTTACCCATTTCATTAAATCTGTAGTGAAGGGTCATCAGACACTGGACGACCTTACGCCCTTTGAAATACGCTGTTTGCGGGACCCGAGAGGTAGAGGTGCGGTATCAGCTATCTACTGGTTACTGTGCCTTAGTTTATATCAGGGTAGCCTTCCTTATAGGGAAAAATGGGAATTGGATTTGACGACTGTCAGGGATCCTGAAATGTGACAGAGAATGTGGCGGGCCTCTTTTGGGAAGATGGCCTCGTCTCAGGCTATTTAGGCGAATCTGAAGGTCACGTTACGTTGGTATATGGTACCTGAATAGTTGACTCATATGGCGGGGGGATCCCAGGGGTACTGATTTCTCGGATGTGACGTCACTGGAACATACGGCCGTATTTGGTGGACATGTGCTATAGCTCAGAGATTCTGTGTTAAAGTCTTTGGAATTCTTAGTGAGGCCCTGGGAAAACCTTTAGGCTTGGATCCATGGGTTGCACTATTAAATGAATGCCCTGCTGGGTGTTCAACTCAGCAAAGACAACTGACTTATCATTTATGTACATGTGCCAAAATATTTTATTGCAAAAGCTTGGAGAACAGCAACTTTGAGTTTTGTGGAATTCAAAAATAGGGTAATACTCTGGCAATGGAAAAATTAACAGCTATACATTTGGACAACATGGAGGAGTTCCGGGAGGTGTGGTCTCCCTGGATTAGGGAGGTATACCCTGCATCCTGTGATATTATGCTTTTAAGCATTTGAAGAATGGTAATATTAGTTATGTTTGTGGCTGGTTATTCGACTTTTCTTATTCTGTTCCTCCCGTTCCTTTCCCTTTTTCCTCCCCCCCCCCCTTTTTTTTTACTTCTTTTTCTTCACGTTTCCAATCTTTATGAAGATTCTTTATCTGGTAAAGTTATACCCTCCCAAGGGAGGTAGGAATACTTATGTTGCATTTAAAGATACATGCTAAGTTTAACTGCATATAGTCGTTCATATAAGTCGTTTCCATTCTTACTATATGATGTATGAGATTATATTAATAATTATATTGAGTGCTGTTAAGGCATTGTGTATGGAAAAGCAGAGAGTCAGGATTATTTTCTTGTCTGCTGTTTATTGTAAGATTGGGACTTCTGATTTGCAATAAAAATCATTGAAACAAAACTGTCAGTGGGATTTTTTTTTTTTTTTTGCGTGCCCCCCCCCCCCCCCCCAAAAAAAGCCAACCAGCTTGGGCACTAAGCATATAGACTTGTAACCCAGGGCTCAAAGGCCATGCCATGCCTTCCCTGGCCCTGCAAATTACAAGCAATTTTGCCCTTTGGTATAAGCCCAGACTAATGGTCAACAGGCTCTTTTGCACCCCTTATTTCCCAAATGGGGGTGCTGGTAAAAAGTCAGGTTACTGTCATTTCACCCGCCAAGTCCGGTAGGTGCCATGGCGGCTCCAGACCAGACCATGGTGTACTGGTATAGGTATCTCCTGGACCCCAGAACCGGTTCACCACAAGTATTACAAAATAATCACACCCTGAAAAAGAAATTATGTTCTACATTTGACTACTCATCGGTCCTGTCTTCTTTGTTCTCCTCAAGCACTAGGTGATGTCCTCTTCGTGGTCCCCCATTGCTCTCTGCTGGTCTTCGGGGCACTTCTCTGCCCCCGCCATCTTTTTGTGATGGCACAGGCCTGATGTCTCAGCCGCCACTTGGAAGAAGAAGTAGGAACATAGGTTCCCCTTTCTTTCATCCTTGCTATCCCAAGAACTGAAGTGAGGGCTGCAGTAGCCGGCTATTATACTAGGGGCCTCATGGAATCTCCCCTATGTCACAGGAGGGGGGGCCTAAAGGGACCCTTCCCATTCTGTGATGTCATTAGTCATGTGGGGAAGATTCCATAGACAAGAAAGAAAGTGTACAATACAATTCACTGACAGTGATTTATTCAACTCTCATGCAAGTAAATTTACGTATCAAAAGGAAAATTCACACATGAATTCTGGCTTCTATTCCACCTAAACAAATTAATCTGGGGGGACTTGGAATCACCCGAGTATGTGAGAATTTACACTAGCAAGTTGATGTTCTCGCAAAAATTTTATTTCACACTGGAGGCTCTGAATGAACCCCTTTGATTTTTTTGATTAAACGCATTGTTCACCCTATAAGACACACCTGCCTATAAGAGGCACCCTGGATTTGGAAGAGTAAAAAAAAAATATTCTGAACCAAATGATGCGCTAAAATAACCCCCTACTAATCACCCAGTGTGTAGAATTCCCCTTGATCACACCATTACAGACCCCACATTACAGGCAGTAAGCAGTATTCCACATTAAAGGCAGTGAGGGGCATCTCACATTACAGGCAGTGTGCAGGCATCCCAAATTACAGGCAGTGAGCAATATCCCACATTACAGGCAGTGAGGGGCATCCAACATTATAGACAGTGATGGGCATCCCACATTACAGGCAGTAAGGGGCATCCCACATTATAGGCAGTGAGGGGCATCCCACATTATAGACAGTGAGGGGCATCCCACATTATAGACAGTGAGGGGCATCCCACATTACAGGCAGTGAGGGGCATCCCAAATTACAGGCAGTGTGCAGGCATCCCCAATACAGGCAGTGAGGGGCATCCCACATTATAGACAGTGAGGGGCATCCCTACAGGCAGTGTGCTGGCATACCAAATACAGGCAGTGTGCAGGCATCCCTAATACAGGCAGTGTGTGGGCATCCCTAATACAGAGCAAAACCTACATGCTAACTGCATTTTTGGCCTTGGTAGAGCATTTTGGCCCACTGTAATTGGCACTTTAAAAATAATGTAGATCTGATTTTGTCTGCATTTGTTTAGAATCTTGCTAACATTTTAATTTAGTCTGAAAAACTTCTTCAATGGAAATGCACTCTCCCTCCCAGTCTCACGAACATTATTTGTAATTAAGTGTAAGATCACTCACAGAATATAGAATCATTTCACTAAATAATTATTGAAAAGCTAATTAGAGAGGGTCAAAGAGGCCATGCTTTGGGTTGCCATAGGGACAGTTGGTAGGCAGGTTTGGAATTTGAGATGGAGACTTGAGGAAGTTAGGGTGAAAAGCTGTCTCAGTCTGCACAATTATTTGAGAGGCTATAAAAGTAATGATAAGGAAAAAAACAGGACAAAAGGAGGATAAAGTAAATGGGTATTTATGAGGTGAAGTAGAGTGAGCAACACATTTATAAAGGTAATGTAAATGAAAGAGTGAAATAAACATAATATAAACCTAATTACTAAAGCAATGGAAAGCTGAACAACTGAGCAGCAATCCATAGAAAGCAATTCAATTTCAAGACATGACAAAACAGTCTCAGAAACAAGCAAAGTATCAGTAAGAATATAAATGAGCCTGTTACTAAAGCTAAACTCTTGATAAGAAAATGTCATTAGACAGCGAAACTTGGGCTGCGCTCATCAGTCAAGTAGCCCAGATAGAGTAATATAAGCATAATGATTCAGTGTGAAACAGTACCACGGGCCTGTCTGGGACGAAGAAGTCCTCCTGCTGTCTCAATTTGGCCAGATAATAGAGTGCATAGTGCTACTGCTCCCCATAGGCTGGCTTAGGGGACAGCCATGGGAATGGAGCAGATCATCCCTATAAAAGTGGAATGATACGCTCAAAAACCTGTCAGCCTGGATTTTATTCCTACCATGACGAGCTTGGTGGGATTTTTTTTTTCAGTTGGGGTAGTTGAGGTACTCGCTATCCAACATATTTATATGGATTTTTAATATTACACAATTTAGTGATACAGCTCTTTTAAGACTTGGTATGAATAAGTGCTTGGAGGTTGGAAGAGGGTTGTAAGGTCTTCCCCTTGGTTAAATCTAAAAAATAATGCACCTGGTGCTAACTCGAATGGTTGATTCAGCATCAGATGCAAAAAGTTCACAACTCTGTATTTGGATTAAAAAGTGCTATTACATATCTACCTATCTAGTCTATATAGCACCAGGTGCAAGTAGAGTATTTCCCTACATGCTCCAATGTTTGAAACCACCCTAGGTTGCCCCTAATAACTTGCCTCCCGACATTTCCACAGCACATACAATGGCTCTGGTCCAACCTGCACTATGTGCTGTGCATATTAATGCACAGCACCAAACGCCATTTAGACCAGAGCTCCAGCATGGGGAACTGGAGTTGACACATCCCTGGTCTCCCTGCAGACTGAGACGTGCTCCCAACTTAGGCCTATTCTAATGGCTGGGTACAGGGGCTTGCCTCATCCACAGGACAGCCAGGAATATGGCCATGGTCAGCGAGTATGGTGTGGGAGCCCTGGAAAAGTTAGTGGTTTCTCAGACGATGGGGGGGTTTCACATAGCCAGACAACCCAAATCTGGATACTCCAAAGGGGAATGAAACATCCTGGAGAACACCCTGGAGTATTTTAGATCCCATGGCCGTTATTTAAGGTGGTTGTTCCACTTAGATGTAAACTAACATCTCAGTGAGAACCACTTCTGTTTATATTGCAGCTCTTCTATCTCCAATCCCCCCCCCCCCACACACACACACACAACACAAGCACACATATTTTGAATTAAAGCAATCCCACGACCTTCAGGGTCATACACGGGTAGATTGCAATTCACAGACTCAATAGCACCCAAGTGATGGCTGTAGCGGGCAATGGTGAAATGGGCTTGGACACTTATATACAAGGGCTAATAGCCTATATAATATAACAAAGGCTCATTGGCCCACTCACAACTCCCTCTGGGGCTGCGCAGCCCATCAGTGGATACGAGGTAGAGGGCACATAATAAGCGTATAAACATGCGCACACACATGAAGGGATGCAGCGGTGCCCGAGTCTGGCTCATTGGCCTGGTGATGGTCAGCTTGGTGTGTAGACAAGGACCTCTGTGGGAATGAAGGCTGGTACGTAGATCTCCTATTTCTGTCAAATTTCTAAAGCGTATTATTCATCAGAAACCCCTAGTTAACATGTTTATTTATCATCATATTCAGGACTCAAGCATTTAAAATGGACACCCTTTCCTAAACACTTGAATTCTCCCTCCTGTTGACTTTTCTAGTCTAGTGCTGTGTTTCCTTCATTGGTGGGCTGCTGATGCCTCCTAATAGAAAAAAGACAGTTGACAAAAACTGATAAATTATTTTGCTTTGAAAAGAAGGCATGTCTAACTAGCTGGATCAAATGGTGAGTGGCTGATGGTGGTGGACCTGAGGGAGGGGGGGGGGGGGGGGTAGTTCAAAGGCAAAGCAAAAAAAAAATGTTCAAGTTTGTTATTGCAACTAGAGGGAACTTCCAGTAGTCATAAAAGCAAATTCGTGTCCACGAAATGCCTAGGAATGCACACAGAGGTTTCCTATAATTGTTCTTCATCATTGGCCAGTATTTATATTTTTAATACCACAGATCAAATCAAGTCATGCCAATTCTTTTTTGTGACTGTTCTTTTATGTACAGAAGGCAAAAACTGGTTAATTGATATATTTACTGGACTGCTTTTTCCAGAGGAAGGGTTTCCTTTAACATTTGACTGCTATTTCATTCTCTATAGACAGCTTGATTTGCAGTTTGCAGTGATGTTGATTGAACAAAACCAGTATGTGCAACACATTAACCACTGATTACAACAATAAAAACTTTTTGGCACTGTATCCTGATCTGTCAAGAAAGTTTTAACCGTTTGAAAATGTTACATTTTAAGTTAATAATATTAACAATACAATGAAATTAAGTGCATGTAGGCATGATGCCTCTGGCTGTGATTTTTTTTCTGTGCTGAAGCTGAAATAAAAGAACAGTGGGGAGTTAGGCATGCAGCAAAGGTTGTCAAAGAAAGCCATTACTTCACAATTCCTTTGTTCTTCGTCAACTGCTCAGTATGAATGGGAACAAAACACTAGAATTATACGTCTAAAAATTATTTACTTTATTTACTGTACCCAAGAACGGGCTTTGTTAATTGCAAGAATTCGGCTTCACATTGGACTTATTGCATTTCAGTTAGCATTCTTTAGAGACAAATACAATGTAATCATTATCATTATTGTTTATCATCATTATTTTTTGTATATATATATATATATATATATATATAGTTATATTTTTAAATCTTAGGAGGAAATAATTTCCTGATTATTTTTTCCCCCAAGAAATTTATATGTAGACAACGGCAGAGTTAATTTAGACAAATAAGTCTTCTATACAGTGGAAGTTAATGTCTTCTTTTACCCACTGTATTTCTAAAGTAGAAGCACAAGATTACTCCCAATATATTTAATAATTCATCTGCAAGCAATGCATATCCTCCTGACGAAGTACTGGGTGTTGGTTCCTACTGATAGACAGTACAGCTCCCTGAACTTGGTGATATTGATTTAATTTTACTCCTCTTGCACTAATACCTTTTCTCTCCCCTACTTTTTTTGCTCCCCTTTATATTGCATTCATTATTGTTGCACAAGTGGTTTTGTATTCATAGTGTTGACCTCTGTTTTCACTTAGGGAGGGTGTGTGGTGGGGGCACTTTTGCTGATCTGACACCCCACCCACCCCTGTTGTCCTCTTATACTACACAGCAAATGTTTATGTTATCATCCCTTTCTTTTTTATCCATTGTACTTAGCACTTTGGGGTTTATTTAAGAAATGCAAATTCCACGTAGTGACATATAGCGGCAGATGATTTATGATGCAAAAAAATGTTTAACACCTCGCCTACCTTGCCATGTAGTGTTCTATGTATCAAGAGTGCTGGGTGCTTTGTTAGCGCCGGCGCTGTGTTCCCATAGACTACAATTAGCCATCCCAGTCCCATTATTTTTTTCGTGATCTTTGATTAGCGTATTTTAATTTTTTTTTTTGCTTAGTTAAGTCACGGGGGATATCTGGCCTGTTTAGAATGTTTTTGGCGTTCGTTATTGAACTTAGGTTACCTGCTACTAATTTGCGTTTTTATGCCTGCCAATCATGTGTCATGTCATTTGTATGTTCCCAATGTTATTCCATGTGTTTTCACTTGGTAACCGTGCTGCCATCCCCAGTAAAAGCCTTTTTTTGTATAGCAAATGGCGCTGTATGCCTGAGTGGCACTGTTTATTTACATGTTAAATACAAATGATTTCTGTCCCTCCGCACTGTTGCTATCTCCATTGAAAAAAAACAAATAAGACACAGCGCCACGGGAAGCATGGCGGCTGAGACACTAATAGCGCCTCTCCGCAGGCGCTCAAGTTGCACTACAAGGCGCTAGTCAATTGGCCTCCACATCTTGCAATGTCCCTTTATTTTTTGGCATCAGGGTAGTAAATGAAATACTAGCGTGATTATTAATATTAGAACTGAATAGGTTGTCCATCAGTTGTCTATATGTTATTTTATTATTATATTATTATTATTTATTTCAATGGTTTATATTGTCACTGCAATTCTTAAAGAGGAACAATACCCAGGATTTTCACTCTCCTGGATGCTGCTCCTTTGACACCCTGATTTGGGATGCTCCACCATGTGTTTGTAGTTGTTTATATGATTGATAGATTGGGCATTTTTGGCCAGGTTTATTGACTGAAAATTAATATTTTTTTTAAATAAAAATAATGTTTTAATGTAAATTGTTAGATTGTATTAATTGGCTAGAGGGGTGTTCATTCATGGTTTTTAGGTTTCAATTGATTTTTATTAAATAAAAAACTCAAGTATGACATAAAATAAAACCACTGACAAAACAGTATGGGCCCAATCAAGTTACAAATCATTGCCATAACTTATATCACATTGATATATTAATGAAAACATAGTTTAAGAATAAGTCAGTTATTAAGGTAAAATAGTCCAGCAGTACTATAATCACTTGGAGGCTGATTTAAGACTAGCACCACGTATTGCCATCTGGCGCTATAATGTAGCTTTGGTGCTGGACAAGTGACGCTGTAGTATACTGTATATCATTGATAAATGTGATGTCTGGAGTGCGTTGTCAATGCATATGTAGCGCCCCGAGGAAAAGCCGCTCAAGGCAACGCTACATATAACAACAAGACAGCGCTGCGGCGGACAATAAGTTAAGTACATTCAACACTCGGCATTGGAGCCCATATTTAAGAAAAAAAACACGAAGCCAGCGTCAGCACAATAAAACTGAGTGCTCTAGTGGCGAGTGACGGACGCTATATGAAAAGAGTCTGTTTCTCGACACATGTACAAGGGCACCAGAGCGAAAACATATGGAATGACATTGTTTTAACACTGTAAAACTGACACTGCAATGGCAGACCTACACATACAATGCTGCCTAAAAAAATATCTAAATATAACAATATAAGTGTTTGACTGCTGAGCAGGAAAGGCCACACAATAATGATCCTAAAAATGAGAAAACTAATTAATTAAAACTATTTATACACAACCAAATAAAACGCCATTAAAATGTATGGGATAACTGAGTGACAGGTGCTACATGGCGCTGCTGAACATACAGTGCCAGAGCTTTACACTAAGCCGTCGCTAGTAATACATTCAACACTACATGACACTATTAGAGGCGCTCATCAGATTGACTTTCATATATATGGTTTTCACATGAAACAGTAAAAACTAAAATCATTAAATGACCATCAAGACCAAGGGACTGATATACAATTAACAACAAACACATAAATTCCTCACACAGAACCAGGGCTATAAAGCTAAGAAATCTACTTTACAGAAACTAATGTCTAGTGCCCAAGAGATGAGTGAAGCAGGTAAGCAATGAAGCTGCCGCCTCTATACTGACCCATAGAGGTGGTTTAGTGATTACATGATACTGTCCCCGCCGTAAGACAATATCATATTGTGAAAAGTCAGAGACACAAAGTTAGTAAGTAGGTTGAAGCACACCAATATATACAGACAACCAGAATCTCAGATAAATCAGAAGGGTTCTATGATTCCCTAGTGCGCCTGCTTACTGCGCACTCAATACTATAGAGAAATATATGTAGTGGGAAAAATGAACACCCGACATAAAAACTATGCATGCTCAAAAGGGTAATTTAATACAGGAGTGAAACCGTATATATTTACAAAAAGCAATAAGCAAAAAGTGTTACATATAAACATTTATACAAATGACCACTAGATGGCATAAGTTAGCTGGTCCCAGTTCATGTTTTGAGCTTCTCAAACAGAGAAATATAGTAAATACAATTAGATACAGTCTAAGCATATAGGAAACAGTTCCAAGGTATCTGATAAGGATTTGAGAAGCGCAAATTCAATACCTGATTATACATGCAAAGCAAGTGGATGCGAGAATGCAAAAAGACAATCACAAGTTTACAGGCAGGGACACAGCAGATAACAAAAGAAACCTACTCAACGTTTCGGCGAATGTGCCTTCCTCAGGAGTAGCGGTGGCAGTGGGGTGGTGAGAGTGGTCTTTTAAGGGGTAGTAGATAGCCAATCCAGCGTGTAGATGCCGCCAAAACACGGCGTGCGTAATGGCGGCGGCTGATGACGTCATCAACGGCGATCCCCGTGGGTCCCGGCCCCCGTAGTCTGGGCGGCAATTTTTGCCTTCCCTGCCCTTGGGTGGCGCACGGGCCGCCAAATTGTCAAATACAGTCAGCCCGTGAAGAAAGATGCCGCAATGTCACAGAAAAAAAGTCTTTCCCAAAATGGCGTCCAGTGTTAGCAAACCAGGGCTTCACAAAGATGGCGTCCATACAGCATTGTAGTCAGGCTTCTTAAAGATGGCATCCATATTGATGGCAGCAAGTAATCACAAATGGGCTACAGCAAGATGGCCGCAGTTCACAGTATCTCCACCAATGTGCGCAAATGCGCATGCGCAGTGCAAGGAATGCGGCGTCCGTCATTGCAAGAGGTCTATCACCGAGCCATACAAGGCGGCACAGGCAGCATTAAGGGGGACTCAAGACGGGCAGCATGCTGAGTAGAAGGAATAGGAGGAAAATCATGCTGGAAACATTGCTGGATGGCAAAAACCCCGCACTCTACCTACTCAAATATTAAAAAAGACAAACAGTATTTAAATTAGTGTGACCCCAGTGAAAAGTAAAAACACCACAAACATGGCCCCAAAAAAGGGTCATGTAAAAAACTATTGTTCAGTACTCCAGTAATAGAATGCTTAAAGGGATACTAACCATAAAGCAAAGTGGATCACCATGTAGTTATTCATGGGGACTGGTTAGTAAAGAACACAAGTGTATATAAAGTAGAACAAAAAATACTGTTAGTAAAATACAGAAAAGTCCATTTCCTCATTGAGACCATCGGGCCTGTATGTTTGAAGCTGAAAGATCCAATAGAGCTCACGCTGTAGCAATTTTGCCTCAGTGTCCCCTCCCCTTTTGGGTGGTTTAACAGTCTCTATCACCAGGAACCGTAATTGGCTCACATGGTGGCCTGCCTCCATAAAGTGTCTTGCTACTGACGACTCTGTCCTCCCATTCCTAATGTCGGATCGATGCTCACTGATCCGTTGCCTTATTTCTCTCTTTGTTTTCCCCACATACCCCAACCCACACGGGCACTTAAGAAGATATATTACATTTTTAGAGGAACAATTTGCAAAAGCTTAAATAGTATATCTATGGCCTGTTTTAGGGTGGGTGAAGGTATTAGTCTTGTAAGTATAGCTACATTGCATACAGTGTCCACAGGGATGCATGTCGGGGGGGGTCCCATGGTATTGAGCCAATTCTGCTTTCCCATGGTACTCGGTGTACTAAGTTCTGCTTGTACTAATGATGAAAAGCTCTCAATCCTTCAATGTCTCCTTGCCATATCAGAAATATGTCGTCTATATAGCGTAACCACATCAAGATCTGTTGTTTAAAGGCATCTGAGGGGTAGACAAATTTAGTCTCGAAGTCTGCCATAAACAAGTTGGCATAACTGGGGGCCATGTTGGACCCCATAGCCATACCTTGGGCCTGCAGGTAGAATTTGCCATCAAATTGAAAGCAATTCTTTGTGAGAATAATCGTTAATAGATCCAATGCTAGTTGTTGTGTACCTACCGGGATGAATGATTTAGAGAGTACGTTTCTGATGGCCTCAATCCCCTCCTGATGTGGAATGGAGGTGTATATACTTGAGACGTCCATGGTTACCAACATGCAGTCAGATGGTAGAGTACCAAGGGATGAAATGCGTTCAAGAAGTCTGTGGTATCCTGAAGAAGTGAAGGGATAAGGATGACCATAGGTTGTAACAAACGGTCAATAAAAATTGCCGGATTTTGAAACACCAAATTGGTGCCCCCAACTATTGGGTGGCCTGGTGGGTTATGAAGTCTCTTATGTACCTTAGGCAGGCAAGAAAAGTCAGAGACCCCAAATCATCCCCTTGTACTACAATGGTACATAAAGGATTTAGCAATTTGCTGATGTTTCTCACCCCAAATGAAAAACAGGACCTTTGACTGTGTTGAGCACCAAAAATATGAAGGTACTGATATTGGGAGCGTTCTAAATAAATACAGAAGTTTAGGCATTTTCACTGCCGCTCTGCATCCCAGCCAGGAAATATTGTATCTGCTCCAAGGTTCCAACATGCTTCTAATAGATCTAAGAATTTGTGAAAAGTTTGCATGGAGCAAGCTACCACAGTCAGCAGTGATAAAAACACCTAAATACTTAATCCTCCCAATGATATTGAAAAGAATGATCGGTTTTTAAGTCTGCCGGTAAGGAGACATTTATTGACTTGGATTTTGAAGCACTGACAACTGACCCTTGAGTCCAACCCAAAACTGTCTAACACTCTGGTTATATTAGGAAGTCAAATAACCATATTTTTTGCCTTTTAATACGCACCTGTCCATAAGACTTACCAAGGATTTGAAGAAGAAAAATAAGAAAATAAATATTCTTAACCAAATAATAGATAAGATGCAGAATCCCCCAATTACAGACAGAGTGACATTCTTCCCCCTCCCATTCCCTTTAATCAGTGTGGCATTCTCTACTCCCATTTCCCATGTAGGCAGTGTGGCATTCCCCCTCCCATTCCCCATATAAGTAGTTTGGCACCCCCCTCATACGTTATTAGTATGGGCTTGTGCATGTTTCAGAGCATTGATTGTTGATTAAAACACGGCCAATAAAACGAGTGTTTTCACGCCCAACTTACGGGGTCTATTTCCTAGTAATAGTGTGCCGTTGTGGTGTGAGTTGCAGTGTTATGGAGGCGGACTACGTGGAGGAATATGAGCGCCTGCAGCTACGCGGCATTCTATGCATCTGTATGTCGAATTTGAGGTTGCATCGCGCATGTTTGGATATCGGTCGCATGCATAACGTTGAGCTATTCGAGCTCACCTGACTGAACTGCGTTTACCTCTCACGTTTCCCTTTCCCACTGCGGTCATGGTTGGCTCCCACCACAAGCAAGGGGTATGCAATTGCAGGCATGACCAAATTGTTTGGCTGCCTTCAATTTCTTGTGAACGGCTCATTCCAGAGGCTGGGTGCCCTCTCCGTGGGCATGTCCCAGCCTACGCTGAGCCGCACACTAAACAAGTTTCTGGATGGCATGGCTACCAGGTTTCAAAAATACATCTGCTTCCCTGACAACGTGGTTGCCTGGAATGTGTTGAAGTTGGGATTTTATGACATCGCTGATATGCCTAACGTCATGGGTGCGACCGACTGTACGCACATAGCGCTGGTGCCTCCAGCTGCTGATGAGCATCTATACAGGTATTTTTTGGATCTAACATTTTTTTCCTTGCCATCCTTCCTTATTAAAAAAATATGTAGTACTATTTGTATGTTTATAGGCAAATTTACTGTAATGTTGCCTTGCATTGACAATTTTAATGTAGACCTAAATCTAACATTACAACTACTCTTTTAATTTTTACTCTTCTATTTTTGTAAGCAATGTTCTGTCCACCCAATATAAAATAATAAGCCCCCCATAACAATTTTAATGAAGAATCTTACCAATTCTTAGGTAGTTGTAGGTGTGTTTTTTATTTTCTTTTATTTTTTTTTTATTTTGCAATTACAGGAACCGTAAGATGGGACATTCCATCAATGTGCAAAGGGTTGTTGGTCCCGACCTTAGGTTTCTGAGTGTCATGGCTGGTTTTCCTGGTTCCACCCACAATGCCTGTATTCTTTGGAATTTCAGTCTCTATGGTTGTTTTGAGTGTGGCTCATGTACAATAGCCTTTACATACACAAACAAAAAATTTCGCTGGAATGGTGGCTGCCCAAAGTATGCCGTTTGTCCAGCCTGTTGAATTGCCACCATCTGTGCCAGGGTAGCATTGAGCATCTACCACTTCTCCAGCATTGCCTACCTATGTCTATTGCTGGTCTGCATATCCTCCAGCATGGAATGTAGGTTATTTTGTATTTGGTTCATGTGTGTGGAAATGTTTTCTTGGAACCTTTCACTGGTTTGCCTGAATGTGTGACTATGCAGTCGCCAAGCTGACTCCGTCAGCTGCACACGCCTCACCAGGGTAAGATGGCAACATTGCAGAGGCAGTCATCCTCTTCCCCGGGTTTGGACGCGTGCAGTTGGTGGTGGTCCTGGGCTAGCTACATTTTGACATGGGGATGGCAAATCCTCTGCAGCAGAGTTCGCCCATGTAAGTGATGGTTGCTGCTGCTCCAGCTGCTGGCCATACTGGACCTGGGGATTGAGCTTTGGCAGCAGAGGGCGTGGTTGAGTCCGCTGCTGCAGAGGGAATGTCGTAGGCTGCAGCTGGTGCAGTGGCAGCTGTTGTTGCAGCTGGTGCTATATTTCCAGTTGGGGGGCAGATGTGGCTGCATTATTTGGTTAGGCCACTGCTGCTGGAGAGGCTGGTGTTGTAGCGGCTGTGCTTGTGGCTGATGGTCATGCTCCTCAAGATAATGTATGTCTGCCATTATGGGGGGGTATCTGTAGGTACAAATAAGAATGTATTTAGCTAGTGGTTCAAATATATCCTGAGGAAATTTGCTTCCTTCACATGCATTAGCAGTTTGTGCACTTTACACTTATGAGATCCAATTCTTCAATAATAGCACTCCATGATAATCCATGCCGCGAAGTACGGGCACCAGAACTTTCAACTGGTATTTGTTGTTGCGCAATTTGGTGATGTATTTGTTTAGCTGGAATGTAATTGGAAACTAAGGTTAATCCACACACATACCTTGTGTGCCTAAGCTATTTAACCCTTCTAGTGCCAGCTATGTGAGTCTCACGTAGCTGCCTCTACTCCACTTAAGTGCCAGCTACGTGAGACTCACGTAGCTGATTTTAAACCCCCACAGTAAAAAAAATATAAAAGTAAAATACTCACCTGACCCCTCGTTGGATTCAGCCGGGTCTCCTCTTTAATTTGGTGCCATCCGATCCCCCGTGGGACCTGCAGTTGCGCTGCCTCCCTCCGGGTCTCCTCTTCACTGGGGGGGCTTCCGATCGCTCCCCTGGCTCTTCAGCTTCAGGGGAGAGCCTGAAAGGGCTCTCCCCCTCCTCTCCCGACGGGCGCCGCCATCTTGACGTTAAGCTCTGCCCCTTTGGGGGTGTGGCTTATGATGTCACTCACCGGGTGTCGTCCTGGCTCCCTGCTGCTCTTCATTCAGATGCGATCATGCTGGCCACAGGAGCAGAGGGGCAGGTGATCAGATCATCACCTGCCCCCTCTGCTACTGCAGCCAGCATGATCACATCTGTCATAACATCGAGGGACAAAGGAGCTGATGATCGGAGGTAAGTAAAGTAAAAAAAAGTTATTATTTTTTAATAAAAGTTATTTTTTCTTATGTGTCAGTGTGTTTTTTTAATGTTAACCCTTTGTGAACTGGTAAGGGGTCCATGAGACCCCTTATACCAGTTCACAAGGCTGGGGGCAGGCAAGTCACCTGCAACTAGCGGGTGACTTGCCATTAACCCCCGCACCCCCAATTACCTGCCTCCCCAAAGCCCAGGGGGGGCAGAAGAGCCCGGGCCCACACAGACTATGTGAGCTTGTAGGCTGCAGGGTGGGGGGCCACAAAAGCTGGCCCCTCCACTCTGTTCCTACAAGCCCCCATAGCTGGTCCCGGGCTGGTTATGACGGGTAAGGGGGACCCTACGTCATTTTTTTTTTATTTTTAAGGGTTAGGGTTAGCCTAACCCTAACCCTTAAAATAAAAAAAAAAAATAGTTCCCCCCCCCGGGAGGGGGGACCATACGTAATTTATTTTTTGATTTTTAAGGGTTAGGGTTAGCCTAACCCTAACCCGTAAAATTCCAAAAAAATGGGGTAGTCCCTATGTTAATTTTTTTTGGATTTTTAATGGTTAGGGTTAGCCTTACCCTAACCCTTAAAATTCCACAAAAAAATTAGTTCCCCCCCCCCCCCCCCCCCCCGGCAGGGGGGACCATATGTCTTTTTTTTTTAATTAACCCCATATGTTTATAGTGTGGATAGTAGTTGTATTTTATTTGTAAATGTAATAAAGTGCTCTTTTCAGTTTGGGGGGTCTCCAGGGCAAGAATGCGGGGGCTACCGATACATATGTGGTACCGTTGTAATTGGGAGAAATGGGGCTATCACATGCAATATGGTTTTCATTAATAAAACACATTTTTTATTTAAAATAAAGGAGACAATTGTCTAAAAAATATTATTTTATTTATTGTTTTGTTTTTTTTACGCAAAAATATTCAAAAAACAGTAGAAAAACTACAAACAA
Organism: Gastrophryne carolinensis; assembly: GCA_027917425.1. Classification (NCBI taxonomy): domain Eukaryota; kingdom Metazoa; phylum Chordata; class Amphibia; order Anura; family Microhylidae; genus Gastrophryne; species Gastrophryne carolinensis. The sequence continues at coordinate 85,567,962 of CM051235.1, read as the reverse complement.
GACATTTCACGTTAAAGCCTAAACTCTGCTGCAAAAAATATGTATATAATTTTTCTGGAAATTCCAGCAAAAATTACGGTTAAAAATGGCGCAAAATGGGGAAAATTACCTGTCAACAGAGGGTGACAAAACTTCAAGTAGGCTGGCAATTAAAAGGGTTAATAGTACATATGCATGTTTGGTATTGTTCTTCTCGGGGGACCTTGCACTTTTAGATTTAGCTTGTTTTTTCTTGCTTGCATATTGATATTTTAGGAAAACATGGTTTTTATTCTGCTTTTTTATAATTTTTCCTAGGGAAACCCTGTGCAACCTAAGAATTCTTCAATGGATTACTTCCAGAAAGATGAGCCCACTACAACAAGCTCAGTACGCTTAGAAAGCTTAACATGTGTACTTTCAGGAAATATATGGTTTATGAGGGATATTCTAAATGTAAAGGGTTGTTTTGTTATTGTACAATTACCGTTACGCACATGCTTTACTTTGGGGTGTTTGGCAACTCTTCCCTTGACAGTACCCATGCATCTTGGGTATCGTTCTGTTCGGGGCATGTTGCTTTTTTCTTGTTTGCGTATAGTTTTTTTTTTAGGAAAATGTGGCTTCGATTCTTCTCTCTTTTTTATTCTTTTTTAGGGAAACTCTGTGCAACCAAAGAATTGATTGAGGGATTACTTTCAGAAAACTGCACCCATGTCAATAAGCCTGGTATGCCTAGAAAGCTTGAGGTGTGTACTTCCAGAGAATATATCATTTGTGGGGGTTATTTCAAATTTAAAGGGTTGTTTTTCTGGAAAAACTGCAAGGTGCGCTTACCGTGTAGCATAGTTGTATTTTATCTGAAAATCTCCTAAAGCGCTGTTTCAGTTTGGGGGAGTCTCCTGGGCAGGAAAGAGTGTCTAACAATACATATGTGGTACCGCTGTGAGTGGGGTTTCGCACGCAATAAAATTTTATTGACAAACTTACATTTTTTATTACAAAAAACACTACAAATTGCAAAAAATAGTTTTTTTATTTGTTTGCACATATTTCACCCAAAAGTATTGAGAATACACTAAGAAAAGGCCAAACAAGATATTGCATGTTGAAGCTCAGACTCTGCTGAAAAAATATATAATTTTCCTGGAAAATCCCTGGAAAACCCTTCAAAAATCAAGGTTGAACATATCTAGCGCAAAATAGTGAAACGTGGTCTGGCAACAAAGGGTGACAAAAATTCTAGGAAGGCTGGCACTTAAAGGGTTAAAAGCATCTGTTTGCAGTTAAGTATCAAACATTCCTTTAAATACTAACCTACTGGCTCAATATTATGGTCAGAGTCCATAGTCCCTGGCAAGCCCTGGAGTGTAGCTGGGTGTATAAATCCATAGACCAGTTCCACAGCAGCAGTAAATTGTAGTTTGACTGGATATCCACCTTCTGTTTGCAATCTTGAACAAGAAAAAAACATTTTAAATTAACAGGTTATGCACAACATTAACCTGCAAAACCAAACCAACCATCATTACCCATGCAGCTTGCGCTTATTAATCTTCTGCCGAACGGCATACTTTAAGTCAGAAAACTTTTGTTGCACTTGGTCCACATCTTTGCGCTCCGGGCCCACGCAATTCACCTGCCTGGTAATCTCCTCCCATCTGTGATGGGGTCAGGAAAAGGTCAGCAATCCCAGAATGCAGAGCAGCACAGTCAGAAGGCACTTCCTGTTTGCAGGCTGCCTGATGTTCCATGAGCTGCCATCTTGAATGTTTAAAGACTCATAACATGCAGTAGATGCAGGTAGGATGATTTTTAATGTGAGCAATCTGTATGTGCAGAGTGTGGGAAATATATAAGATAGACTCAGAGTGAAGGACCGCTTTAAAAAAATCCGGAAATGGGAAAAGAACAGGGTTCTTTAAATATGTTCTGAGAATGCAGACTATAGTTTTGATAAATGGATGTTTAATTTTGACAGTTCTGTTAATATTCTTTTATTTAGGGAGGTTATTTTGAGCATTTTGGTTTTTGACATTTCCATTTTTAAGTACTTAGAGACATTTGAATCCGGTTGATTAGTCCTGTTATTCTTGATATGTAAATGCAATATAAATACTTTCTTTTTTAGCACACTATATTAAGCCTAACAAGGTTAGTATGTGACTTGTCCCACCTCTTATAATGGTAAGAGGAAATAATAGTTTGCAGTAAGTGGAAATCCCTCTCAAGAGCCTCGATTCAGAGAGACACAAAAAAACTTCCGATTTCGTGCCGTCGTCGTATCATTTTCAAAAGTTCCCGCTCTCGTATGAATGTGCGAGCAATGACAAGCATGCTTCGTAAACCTTCCGTAAAGCTTCCGTCCGCTCGTATGCCAGAGTACGCGTACGAGGATGTCATTTTCAATCGAGACTTTTCAGATTCATTTTCTCAGCTAACAACGTAGCCTTTCGTTTTTGCCCTTTTTCCATCGTATCCTCACACGAATCCTTTCATTTTCCCGATACATCCTGCTTCACTTTTTCCCAAAATATTTGTCCAGACGAAATTCTTACGATCTTGCGGCTGCGCACTACAAACTTACCTCGCATACATAATTTCACTCACATCACTTATAATACAAAAAAACTCACCCTAACCACTTAGCACTATCCTGCCTTTTCACTTTGGACCCCTTAAAGCTCACCCTAACCACTTAGCGCTATCCTGCCTTTTCACTTTGGACCCCTTAAAGCTCACCCTAACCACTTAGCGCTATCCTGCCTTTTCACTTTGGACCCCTTAAAGCTCACCCGAACCACTTAGCGCTATCCTGCCTTTTCACTTTGGACCCCTTAAAGCTCACCCGAACCACTTAGCGCTATCCTGCCTTTTCACTTTGGACCCCTTAAAGCTCACCCTAACCACTTAGCCCTATCCTGCCTTTTCATTTTGGACCCCTTAAAGCTCACCCTAACCACTTAGCGCTATCCTGCCTTTTCACTTTGGACCCGTTAAAGCTCACCCTAACCACTTAGCGCTATCCTGCCTTTTCACTTGGGACCCCTTAAAGCTCACCCTAACCACTTAGCGCTATCCTGCCTTTTCCCTTTTGTGGACTTAAAGCTCACCCTAACCACTTAGCGCTATCCTGCCTTTTCACTTTGGACCCCTTAAAGCTCACCCGAACCACTTAGCGCTATCCTGCCTTTTCACTTTGGACCCCTTAAAGCTCACCCTAACCACTTAGCGCTATCCTGCCTTTTCACTTTGGACCCCTTAAAGCTCACCCGAACCACTTAGCGCTTAGGTTTTTCTTCCATTTTCTGTCCCTAAAACTTACCCAAATCACTTAGCGCTTAGGTTCTTTTTCCATTTTAGCACCCTAAAACTTACCCAAATCACTTAGCGCTTAGATTCTTCTTCCATTTTAGGTCCCTAAAACTTACCCAAATCACTTAGCGCTTAGGTTCTTCTTCCATTTTAGGTCCCTAAAACTTACCCAAATCACTTAGCGCTTAGGTTCTTCTTCCATTTTAGGTCCCTAAAACTTACCCAAATCACTTAGCGCTTAGGTTCTTCTTCCATTTTAGCACCCTAAAACTTACCCAAATCACTTAGCGCTTAGGTGCTTCTTCCATTTTAGGTCCCTAAAACGTACCCAAATCCCTTCGTGGACATCTGAATCTTGACCTCAAAATAAGTATTTTCCCCTTTATTTTTTGTAAATGTATGTGTTACCAGAAATGACACTGAAACGTTGGTTTCTTTAAAACTTTTTTACTATTAATTTTTTTTTGTTTTTAAAATTTTAAAACATTTTTTGCTCTTGGCAAATAAAACTTTTTTTTTTTTATTAAAACAATTTTAAAATTTTAAAATGTGCCTCAGCAGAACAGGGCCAGGACCCAGGACTTTACTCCTCTTCGTCTTCTTCTGTTGTCCCCAACGAGTCAACCATCACCTTCATATCGGCCACCAACGCAAGGACCCTCCTTTTCATTTCAAAAATTTGTTGCCGTGTGGTCCCTGTAACAAATGGAGAATAAAACATTAGATTCATACCAATACATGTTTGCCACCTGTGGATTGAATGTTTTAAACAAATAAATCAAGGCTACATATGTAATTCTGGCAAGTCATTAAGCTAAGGAAGTGGCCACAGGTCACTCTTAAATTGCCACTGGCTAGGGCTTGATGTATCTGTGTGTTGATGTCAAGTACCACATAAATGCTAATAATGCCCTGACTACTTACTTGGTTGGTGGCCACGAGCTGGCTCGTTGGGGACAACACGCTGAGGTCCTGGGTCCTGGCTCTGCTGTGAAGAAGTGCCTGTAGAAACATGGGAAATATGTTCAGTTTTATGGTCAAATTCCCCAGTCAGAAAATGTCTTTTGCCAAGTCTGGTTCACATCACTCACCTTCTCCAGCTTCTGCTTGGAGCACATCTGCTGCCTCCTCTTCCACTTCCTCACCCGCTCCAGAAGCATCTAGATAAACAGATGAAAGGAATCAGTTGGGTAGGAGATAGCATGTATATGTGTGTGCGTATACATGAAGAAGGACATACCAGAGGCTCCCGCATGCGTGGCAGGGTACGACTCCCTGCCCACGCTGTGCCGCCCCTCCTCTGTGGTAAGGTCCAGGGGCTGGTCTGAGGAGGCCACAGAGGAGGGGTCGGCCCGTCGCCCTGGAGATCCACCACCTTCACTCCCAGCTGCAGAATCATGCAGCACTGGTCGGCCAGTGCGCCTCCGGGTGCGGCGAATACGGTCATCCATTTCCAACACTACCAAAGAAAAGGCATTATAAATAAAAGGCCTAACTTCTGTCATAGTTACATCTTGCATGCAAGCGCTATGTACTTACTTGGGAAATGGATCCCGAAAAACCTCCGCACCCAGGGCATGTGCAGTCGCTTCAGGTCCGACCAATGCTGCATTATCTGTGTGTGGGTGAAGGTGGTGTCGGTCTGATGTTGGATCTCCGAGATGATCTCCAGGGCGACGTTTCGTTTCTCAAACGAGTTGGGCAGGTAGTCGTACCTGCTCTCCAGCATGGTCTACAAAACAGAAATCAAACATAGCAAGAAATCAGAAATGCCTATCAAGAAGTGGCAAGAATACATTCTTTGGTTCAATCACATGAACACATACACACACACACTTCTAGGCTAAGTTAACTTTAAAATCTGCCAGCACTGTTGTTTGGCACGTGTGTGGCGTGCGCTTGGGTGTGCATGTAGTTGAACCAAATTTAAAAAAAATCTATTACTTCGTGCGCATCCTTAACATGTAGAGCAGCATTTAGAAAGCCAAGCAAAGTCCTTAAAAGACACTTACGAGCATGATGATCTCTTCTTGTTGGCGGGTGAAGATAGTGGGCGCCATCTTTCTTCTTCTTCTCGGCAGCAGATAAGCACTGCCCCAGTGGTTTCCGGATTTCGCACGGCCGTGCGAACGGCCGGCCGTGCGCATAAGCAAACGCGTAGGCGTCACACGCCGGATACCTTATTTAAAGGGCCCTGCACACACAGCTCATTCTCTTTGAGAGTCCACCCAAAATGGCACCAAAAAAAACTACTGGCCAGAAGAAGCAGACCAAGCGGGCTGAGCAGGCCGAGGGACCGAGAACACGCTCCCAAGAGCCCAAAGCCAGGCTAAGGCCTACCACAAACGCCGCGGCCAAAAAGGAGGTTGCAGCAGCCCAACCAAAGAGCAAGCAAACCAAGGCTGGGCAAGCTCATGCCCCACAGATGGGTAAGAGGGGACGAAGCCCCACCTCACCCTGCCCCACATCCCCCCCCCCACGTGGCACCAAGGCCATAGCCAAAGGCCCCAAACACAGGGCCCGAAGCCGCAGCAGGGGCCCAAGGCGCAGCAGGGGCCGAACCAGGTCCAGGTCCAGAAGCCGCAGCAGGGGCCCAAGGCGCAGCAGGGGCCGAACCAGGTCCAGGTCCAGAAGCCGCAGCAGGGGCCCAAGGCGCAGCAGGGGCCGAACCAGGTCCAGGTCCAGAAGCCGCAGCAGGGGCCCAAGGCGCAGCAGGGGCCGAACAAGGTCCCGAAGCCCGAAAAGCCGTCAAAGGCCAACGGCCCCCTCCCCCCCGCACGTGGCTCCAAAGCAAAGGCCAAGAGTGTGCGAACCACCAGATATGCCTCACCCCAGCCAACGACCTCCAAGGCCCCACAGACCCACAGGGCTCAAAACAGCAGCTCCAGCTCGCCCAGACCCTCTCTTGCTCACCCACATTCTCCTCCGGCACAGGTTGTCATGCATTCCCCCTATGCCACATCGACACCTGCAACTTCAGTGGCCACCCAGCCCAGAACACCCGGTCCCTTTCCCAGTCCAGTACGATCCACAGCCAGCCTCCAGTCCTTGAGGTCTCCTCCATCCCCCCAGCCCAGAATGTCACCCCATTTGCCACCAAGCACTGAGGAGCCACAACCACCCCACTGAGGGCGCACATTGCGCCGAGGACACTTGAGTGGCCGTTTTGGTGAGTCCCAAACTCTGGCATTGGCTAGTGGGCTCACCTTATATTTTGACAACCTATATGGGAGCAAATCCAAAACCACCAGCAAACAGCGCAAAGCAGAGATTTTGGAAGAACCCACCAGGCAAGTCAATGCAGCGGGTGAGGAACGCAAAGATGTGGAACAGGTTCAGCGGAAGATATCGGACCTGAAATATGCAGTGCGGAAGAAACAGAGTCAAAGGCAGCTGTACAGGTACCTAGCTTATTTGTGGGTTTTTATTATTCTTGTGTATCCATCAGTGCGCTTAATTATGCTTACTATGTTTTACAGCGAAAAAAATGGCGGAGGATTTCCAACAAAAATGAGATTTACACAAGCTGAGGAGATGATTCTGGGATTGCTCCATCCTATGGCCTTACAGGGACACCCGGGCCAGCAGGACACCGACAACCCGCCAATTCCAGCAGGTTAGTAATGTGTGAATGACCCCAAAAATGTGTGTAAACCTACACATAGGCAGCAAGGGCTAGCTAAACACATGGCTCTAGGGGGTGGCTGCAAGGCCTAGCTAAACACATGGTTCTAGGGGGTGGCTGCAAGGCCTAGCTAAACACATGGCTCTAGGGGGTGGCTGCAAGGGCTAGCTAAACACATGGCTCTAGGGGGTGGCTGCAAAGGCTAGCTAAACACATGGCTCTAGGGGGTGGCTGCAAGGCCTAGCTAAACACATGGCTCTAGGGGGTGGCTGCAAGGGCTAGCTAAACACATGGCTCTAGGGTGTTGCTTTTAGTGGAGTGCTCACTTTGACCAGGGTGTGTAATGTGTGTGGACTGATAAAAATTGACACCCACATACATGACGTTTAAGTAAATTACAGAAAACTAAGAAACTTAGGAGTGGAGAAAAGGAATGCGTGCTATGTATTGATTGACAAGCACACGCCACACTAACATCTTTGGCTGTTGGTCAATTTGGTAAGAGCTGGGTTGGGTGCCCAACGGATTAAGATGGTTTGCTACAAATGTTTTCAGAGATACAATGTTCCCCACCAGAATCATATTGTAACTGCTATTTTGCACCTTAGTGTGTTAACTTCATCGCCTAAAAGGGATGTGGCAACTCACACAGCAGCCATTACTTGCATGTTTGTTTTTAGACACGTGACCAATGTGTCTAGTCTGGTTTAACAATCCATGCACTAATGTAATGGCATTCCTAGTGAAGCCCAAGTGGCCACGTTGTGGGAGTGGCCATTCCTGCTTGGCCACGTTTCTTTGCTTAGCGTGCTTTTTTTTTTTTAAGTTTTTATTTGCAATAACAGACAGACAAGACAATACAAGTCTTCTTATAAAGTAACGAAGGTGCCGCAGGCACCCCTCTTCATAAATGGCATATATAGACTAACACAGACAACCATTCTCACATCATTCATACCGGACTCCGGAGGCCCTTTCTACCCACACATTTTAGGCAAAGGACAAAGGACAGGGAGGCTGATGCCTACCCGTTATTAGACAGGACGCATATGTTCTAAATTCCCTCCCACTTCTCATCAGTCATGATCCGACACCCGACTCAATCCTCCAAAAAATATGTTATAGATAGCAGACTTGACCCAAGATCCTCCTCACCAGGCCCTACTCCCATGCTCACTCATCCTCAGATGCCGACTCCTGGCTCTGCAGCCATGGGTCCCAGACCTTCTCAAACTTATCCGGTACCCCCCTTGCAGCGTATGTCAGTTTATACATAATAAGTTTCTGATTAACTAACCTTTTCCAGGCTTGCACTGAGGGTGTAGCAGGGTGTCTCCAATTTATCAAAATGCACTTCCTGGCGTAAAAGAGCAGCAGGCGCAGCAAGGACTTCAGTGCTCTCGGTTCCGACAGCGGTTCGACCACCCCCAGAAGACACAGTGGGACAGATCCCTGTATCCGAAAACCCACAACTCTACTGATCAGACCCATCACTCCCTCCCAGAAGACCGTCAGGGCTTCACATGACCAGATCATGTGTACCCATGTGCCACTGCCCCTCTCACACCTAGGACATATATCGGTATCAGTTAAGCCCATTCTGTGCAGACGATCCGGGGTGATGTAAGCCTGATGAACCCACTTGGTTTGGATTAATCTATCTCTGGCTTCCACTACTGACGCGTGTAAGTTGTCCATTATCTCCTCCCAGTCATCCTGATCCAAATTTGGGTCTAAGCCCTGCCATTTAGCCTCAATCTTGCTTCTAGGGGACACCAGCTCTCCCATCAAGCACTTATACAGTGTAGAGACTGGTTTTGTCAGGCTCCTGTCTCTAACCGCGTTCTCCGCGCTAGACCCCGTAATCCTCGGACCCTCCCTGTGGAACTGGGTGTGCAGTGCGTGCCGGAGTTGCAGGTAACGGAAAAAATCACGATGGGATAGATGAAACTCCTCCCTAAGCTGATCGAATGACACCAGCACTCCCCCCCTATATAATTGCCCAATCCGATGGATGCCTTTTCTTGTCCAGAACAGCGGGTCCTGCATAGTACCCAGTTCTGGTAATCTAGGATTGTCCCACAAGGGGGTATAAGGGGACCAAGCCTGGGTCTCATCCGGTCTTACCCCCAGCTTAGCTGTCCTCTCCCAGATGTTACTAGCCGCCCTCATACACGCGGTCGCCTCTCGGATCCCTCTCGTGCCCCTGTATGCCAGGGAGGCCAACCGTTCTGGGGATCCTAGCAATGCCGCCTCTAGACATACCACTGGATTGTCCCTCGGTTGGCGGAGCCACCAATGAATAAACAAAAGCTGTGTGGCGTAAAAATACATTTGCATATGTGGCACCGCCAGTCCCCCCTTATCTATTTGTGCCTTCATTATTTGACGGTTCAGCCTTGGCGGAGATTGTCCCCATATAAAGCTAAAGATAATCGAGTCCAGTGCTTTAAAGTGGGAAATAGGAAGCAGCACTGGGGAGGCCTGGTATATGTACAGGAACTTTGGGAGAAAGATCATCTTGAATATATTGACCCTGCCCATGACTGACAACGGGAGACTAGCCCACTGAGTGACTCTTTGCTTCAGTTTCGCCACTACTGGAGAAATATTGAGAGGGATAAACTCATTAGTCTGCTTACTGATCATGATCCCCAGATATTTAAATTTTTGGACTACCTTCAACTGGGATCTTGGGGAGATATCCCGAGGGTCGGGCGCATCTACTTGCATCAGGCTGGACTTATCCCAGTTAACTTTCAGGCCGGAAAATCTCCCAAATATACCGATGATGTCTAATGCAGCCTCCAAGGACTCACAGCTGTCCGCTAGGTACAGCAGGGTGTCGTCTGCGTAAAGTGAAATTTTCTCCTCAACCTCTCCCAACTTACATCCAGCGATGGCTGGAGAGTCCCTGACAATTATCGCCAACGGTTCAATGGCCAATGCGAAGAGTAGTGGCGAGAGTGGGCAACCCTGTCTGGTCCCTCTACTTAACACAAACGGGTCAGAGTAGCATCCATTGACCCTTACTCTGGCCGTTGGACGGCCATATAACAGCCTGACATATGATATGAAACCCGCAGGGAGCCCGAATCTGGCCAGCACTGCCCACAGATAGGTCCATTCGATCGAGTCGAAGGCCTTCTCATTGTCCAGTGAAGCAATTGCCCGACTACCAAAATTGTCATGCACTATCTGAAGGTTGGACATCAGTCTGCGCAGATTTATCCCCGTGGTGCGTCCCGGCATAAAGCCTGATTGGTCCGGCCCAATTAATTGCAATATGACCCTATTCAGTCTAGTGGCTAGGATTTTGGCCAGTATTTTGGCGTCCTGGTTTAATAAAGAGATGGGTCTGTACGATGCACAGGCATCAGGGGGTTTCCCCTCCTTGTGAATTAGGACCACATGTGCTTCATGGAAGGAGGCCGGGATGCACTCATCTTCCAGCGCCTGTTTCAGCACCTCCCATAATCTAGGGGCTATCTGCTCAATTTCCTGCTTGTACCACTCGGCCGGCAGTCCGTCAGGCCCAGGAGCCTTCCTACCAGGGAGCGCTCTTATAGCAGTCATGATTTCCTCGATAGTGATGGGGGAGTCAAGAGCCCCCCGATCAGCCGGTGCCAATTCTGGGAACTTAACCTGATCCAGATAGTTTTCTAGCTCTTCTGTCCTGTAGTTGACCCTAGAGGAGTACAAGGCCGAGTAGTACCTGAGGAACTGTTGTGCAATTTTATCTCCCTCTGTTACTGTTTCCCCCTCCACCACTATCCCGGCAATACTGTTTGATTTGTTCTCAGCCCTTGCTAAATAAGCCAGAGTCTTACCGTTCTTGTCCCCCTTGTCAAAAATCGTCGCCTGTTTGTATAACAATAGTTTCCTGGTCGAGTCGGATAGCAGCAGATTATATTCCCGCTTAAGAGTCAACAGTGACGAATGAGCCTTATCGTCAGTTGAGGCAATGTATTCCTCTTCCGCTTCCGCTAGTTTACTTTCGAGTTCTGCCCTTTCTTTCCCCCTCTTTCCCCTAACCGCCGCTATAGCGCTTATGGCGCATCCCCTGGTGACTGCTTTAAAGGCATCCCATCTCACCCCAGCAGACGTCTCATCCGCGTTACACTCCCAGAAGACCTCTGCATTAGAGGATAGGCAACCTTTGACCTCAGGGGTCTCCAGCCACAGGGGATTTAGGGTCCATCCCACCCGGCTTGCCCGTGCGTGTAATAGCCCAATCTCTACCAGCAAAGGCGAGTGATCTGAGATGCCTCTCAGGAGATAGTTACAGTTCGTCACCCTTGCCATTAGGTCAGGTGATGAAAACGCGAGGTCTATCCTGGACAAGGATCTATGTGTAGCCGAGTGACAGGAGTATGCCTTGTCCGTTGGGTGCTTCCACCTCCATAGCTCCTGTAGGCCCAACGCCTCTGCCCAGGATGCCAGTTGCGTCCTAGGGCCCGGGCTCCTGCTCAGTCTATCCAGCGCCGAGTCCAACACCATATTAAAGTCTCCCACCAGCAGTACCGGGGCCGGTGGAAGGCTGACTACTCTCTCCATGACCCGGTGCAAGACCTGTACACAGAAAGGCGGAGGAACATAGATGCCTACAATAATTACGTCAGTATCCATAAGCTTGGCGTGGAGGATCACATAGCAACCCTCCCGGTCCGTCTGCACAGAGTACAGCACAAATGGGGTTCCCTTGGAGATCAGCACGGAGACCGCCCTAGAGTAGGCCGAGAAGAGAGCATGAAATGAGTCCTGGATCCAGGGTCTCCTCAGCGCCAGTCCCCTCCGCCCCACCAGGTGAGTCTCCTGGAGGATCACCACATTGGATCTATATCTCTTAACAAATTGGAGGACCGTAGTCCGCTTAATTTTATCATTTAGCCCCCTGACATTCCAGGAGGGAATCTTACAATCACCCATTCTCATAAATCAGCATACCATTCCCATGGTCAAATCCCAGCCTCCACTGATAGCCCTCCACCCTCGAGCACCCAGCCTTTAGGGTCCGGCTTCCATTCATCCCATTCATACCAACATAACGACATATAATACATAATTTGTTAAACTCTACAATATACATACAAATCCCGTTCCCAACCACCCCCACCCCGCTCCACCGACTCCCAACTTTGGCGAGCTTCATACCCCCCCAACAATACAATACAACAACGGTGTAACTAGTTGCACCCGGGGTGCAGAGACCCATCGCCTATGGGCCCCCAACATAAAATTACCATAACCATTTACAGGTTGGCGGCATAGCCGCCAAGAGTTCCCAGGGTCGCTTGGAGGTAATCAGGGAGGGAGTGACCAGGAAGGTGGGGGAAAGGGAAGGTGGGGGAAAGGGAAGGTGGGAGGGACGGAGGGTGGGCAGACCAGGGAAGCTAAGAAGACAACAGGATAGCGGGGGAGGTTCAGGAGGAGGGGGGAACCATTGTACCCTGGGAACCCAGAGCCTCGACTCTCCTGTGGTGATCAGATCAGGATACATATGTAACTAGGGCAGCTCGAACACAACTCAGCAACTTCAACAACCATCAAATAAGCAAACGGGACCTAGTGGGCCCTGTTTCCGGCATCAAGACACTCGGCCCTGGTGTTAGTAGGCCTGCAGCGGGAGGGGGAGCCCCCCATCACAGGAACACGGGCAACGATGCAAAACCGGGACATTCAGAGTGCGGCTCTCTCCAGCCGGAACCCAGTCCATCAGGCCCCAGGTAGAGAGTCCAGCCACGCATTAGCCTCCTCAGCTGAAGTGAAAAATCTGGTCGTCTCTCCATCCTGCACGCGTAAGCGGGCTGGGAACATCATGGCATATTTTATTTTCTTCTTTCTAAGCCTCTCCCTTACTCCATTGAAGGAACGCCTCAGTCTCTGAACCTCTGAAGTGAAATCCGGGAAGAAGGACAGCCGGGTGTTGTTGAAGGTCACCACCCCCTTCACTCGAGCTGCAGCCAGGATAGCGTCCCTGTCCCTATAATGGAGGACTTTGAATATAAAGGGCCTTGGCGGTGCTCCTGGGGGGAGGGGTCTTGTGGGGATCCTGTGCGCTCTCTCCACTGTAAAGAACTTGGTTAGGGCCACCGGTGCCAGAGTCTCCTTAATGAGGTTTTCAACAAACTGTTCTGGGGAGGGTCCCTCCGCTTTTTCGGGCAGACCTAGTATTCTTACGTTGTTCCTCCGGTTTATATTTTCCGCATCTTCAGCTCTCCCCATCAGAGTGGTCACCTGTCTCCTCAAAGTGGCGATTTCCCCCGCATGGGTGGAGAGCTGGTCCTCTGCGTCTCCGATCCTCCTCTCGGCCTCTCCAGCGTGGTCTCGGATTTTATCCAGATCATGACGGAAGTAATTAAACTGTTCCTGGAGGGTGTCGAATTTAGCTGTGAGGGCACTCTGACATGAGGCAATAGCCGCCATTATAGCTGCGGTATCAGGGTTGGAGGTCCCCTGCTCAGCCACGTGCGGGGTCTCCATTGTTTGCGTGCTACAGGTGACCACAACTGATTTACGCTTCTTATTGCCTCTCATATGTGGGGGGCCCCTCGGCAGGATCCACTCACTAGGGTTCAGGGGCCTGCTCCGCGCCTCTGTGATATGGTCAATCACTGCAGCCCAAAGGATTTTTGGCTCAGGACGGGGGATGGGCAGGGACCTCCAGGGTATCCCAACTGGTCGTGTGGTTGGCGCGAGCAGCAAAGGCTCACCTGCCCACTCTGGGTACACAGTATTCACCCAGCCAAGGATGCAGGGAGGAATATAGCAGCCAGACAATCCCAGACTAGCCTCACAGGTGGATCCTTCAATTTGCAAGGCACTTATCTGCGCTGTCACCCCTTCTCCCCTCTTGCCTTCTGCTCAGATTTTGAACTATTATTCAGTCACCAGGAGCACCCGGATCAGCCCCCCCCCTCACCTCTTGCAAGATGGCGTCCGCCCGCACGCTGTTCCCGCGCCTCACCTCACCAGCACACTGCTCTCTTCAGGGAGGTGACCTCTGCCCACCTCTCCCATTCATCACCGCCTCAGCCCGGCGTAGAACGAAGCCGCCGACTCCGCTGATGGCTCCGACCGCTGCCGCTCCCTCCGTCCACCCACGTGCTCGGGGCCAGCCGCCGCCTCCTCCGCTCCTCACACGGCAGTGATCTTCTTGTTGCAGGCGGGTGTTCAGTCTCTCCAGGCGCCCGTTCGCGCACCCCCGCCGCAGACCGGGATGAAGGCAGGCCGCGGCCGCGTGCCCCGCTGCCTCCGCCGCCGCTCCCGATGGTCGTCTCCGCCGCCGCTCTATACACCGGCTCAATCCCTGGGCCAGGGAGAGCCTCAGCACGAACTCTGGCTGCCCAGTCACCAGCTGCTCAAGGTAAATTCAGGATAAATTCAGGAGGTTTGCAGGGAGCCCCAATCAGGCACGTCTGCTCAGGTCGCCATCTTGACCACGCCCCAGCATAAGTGTGCTTAAACATCAACAATGCATAGTTGTGTGTTTTCATAGCTCTTTTTCTTCTAATGCAGCCCAGCATCATCCCTCAGCTAGTGGGGACTCCTCTGCCATGTTACCGCTGCCGTCTTCTTCCGCACTGCATAGGACCCAGGATCCGATATCTACGGTAAGTGTTTTTTCATGCTGTTGTGTATGCATGTGGCTTGCCATGTTTTTCTTGTCTGATTTATATATGTATTCCCCACACTGAACCTTTTTTTTTTTTTACATTTCCCCAACAGAGTCACACACTGATGGAGCAAATCCAGGAGCAGGAGGAAGATGGAAGCTTCCTTGGAGATGATGAAGATCTTCCCCTGGGCCAGAATCTGCAACTGTCCCAAAATGTTTCTCCGCCAAATCCTCAGCAACAGAGGGAAGCTGGCTGCATGCTGCCTGCACATCGTGGGCAGCATGCAGAGACTTACCCTCCAGTCCCCAGTTTCAGATCTGCTGCTGAGGATTTGGCGAGCATACCTGTGGCTGTTGGAGGTCCGAGAGCAACATCATCTGCACGCCCCACAACCCGGGGAATTGGGCAGCGTACTCAGCAACGTCGCCCAGTTTCCCAGGGGAGGGGCGTGCAGATGATGGAGTCAGCATGGCACCAAGAGAGGCGGCTTTTTCGTCGCCAAAATCAGCAAAATCAAGAGCATCTTAGGGGCCAATTAGAGTCCCTAAATACTACCTTCAGTGCCGTGCTGACTGAATTGAGGACCCATAACAGCCACATGGCCAACTTGACCTCCGAAATCAGGTCAGGCATGGCCGAAATGCACAGTAACCAAAGAAACTTTTTGGAACAGTTGCAGATTCTGAATGCCACACAGGCCCAGGTTAGGGCCCCCCCCCCAAGGGCCCCAACCTGGGTTCTATGGGCATCACCAATATTAATGTGTGTTTGGCCTGAATCTGTTCCACATCTTTGCGAGACATCCCCACTGGATTGACTTGTCTGGTGAGGCCTAAAAATCTGCCATTTTGCGCTGCTCTTGCTAGGTTGTTTTGGATTTGCCTCCATATAGGTCATTCAAGGCGTGAGGTAGCCCACTAGCCAATGCCAGAGCCCAAGGCTCACTGAAGCGGCCACTTAAGCTGTGGCGTGGCTGTCTTGGGCACAATATCATTTGTGGTGGCTCCTCATGTTTGGCGGCATGATTGGGTGACATTCTGGGCTGCCAAACTAAGACCTTGGACCCTGGCTGTGATTATACTGGATTGGGTTTGGGACTGGCTGTTCTGGTTTGGGTGGGCCATTGACTTACAGGTGTAGATGTGGCATAGCTAGGTTTGCTTCAAACCTGTGTCTGTTGAAAATGTGGGCAAGCAGGAGAGGGCTTATTTGTGTCAATTTTTATGTTTTGGAACATGTTTTTCAAACAATTTCATGTACATGTCTGGCCCCAAAGTCTGTGAGGGGCACTCACCTCCTATTCAGTTTGTATGCCAGAAACATTTTACAAACTAGTAAATATTTTGGTTTCACCAAGTTTATGTCTGTGGTGTTTTGATTGAGAAATATTAGTTCAAGTAGACCAAAAAAAAAAACAAAAAAAAATGTCTCCAAATAAGTCCACATTGTTGTTGTTGTAAGGACATTGTTGTTGTTTTTTTGCACACATTCATTATTGGTTTATTCATAATGAAATTATACATACCAAAACCAAATAAAAAAATAAACAATAACCAAGTCACAAAAAACACATCCAAACCCAGACATAAATTAGGCAAAATGTGTGGCTATTAAATTGGCTGGCCCACATAGGCGTCGTCTGGCTCATCGGAGGGTGGAGAGGGTGGGCAGGATGTAGGCATCATGGGCTGAGCCAGGGTAGCCTGCCAGGACGCTCAGAAAACGCATGTCCTGGGCCACCACTGCTTGCACATTCAGTGAGTGGCCCATTTTCCTATTTCTGTGACAAAAATAAACATAAAACCAAATAAAAAAAAAAAAAGGCCACGAATCCAACGCTCACTTCTAACAGGCTAAGTCAAACGTTAACATCCAGACAACTAACAATAAACAACTACCTTACATTTAAGTGGCCAACAAAAGAAGATGTATGTTCGAGCCTTTACAAGGTTGAGTGACTTGTTCTCTTTCAAGTACACCTTAAAATGTTTGACTTGGGCCAAAGTTGGCAAAGAATGGAAAAAGAAGGGCCATTGTTGCACATACACTCTTGCCAAGGAGGAAGCATTATCATGGAGGGACTGATTGCAATGAGGGAATATGTAAAAGGAGAGACTAGCAACATAGAGTGGCTAATGAAAAGGAGGGATTATTCACAATAAGGGAGTCTAAAAATTGAGTAATTAAGGGCAAGGATGCTCTGCTTAAAAGGAGGGACTATTCACAATAAGGGAGTCTAAAAATGGAGTAAATAAGGGCAAGGATGCTCTGCTTAAAAGGAGGGACTATTCACAATAAGGGAGGCTAAAAATGGATTAAATAAGGGCAAGGATGCTCTGCTTAAAAGGAGGGACTATTCACAATAAGGGAGTCTAAAATGGAGTAAATAAGGGCAAGGATGCTCTGCTTAAAAGGAGGGACTATTCACAATAAGGGAGTCTAAAAATGGAGTAAATAAGGGCAAGGATGCTCTGCTTAAAAGGAGGGACTATTCACAATAAGGGAGGCTAAAAATGGATTAAATAAGGGCAAGGATGCTCTGCTTAAAAGGAGGGACTATTCACAATAAGGGAGTCTAAAAATTGAGTAAATAAGGGCAAGGATCCTATGATTAAAAGGAGGGACTATTCACAATAAGGGAGTCTAAAAATGGAGTAAATAAGGGCAAGGATGCTCTGCTTAAAAGGAGGGACTATTCACAATAAGGGAGGCTAAAAATGGGTTAAATAAGGGCAAGGATGCTCTGCTTAAAAGGAGGGACTATTCACAATAAGGGAGTCTAAAAATTGAGTAAATAAGGGCAAGGATCCTCTGCTTAAAAGGAGGGACTATTCACAATAAGGGAGTCTAAAAATGGAGTAAATAAGGGCAAGGATGCTCTGCTTAAAAGGAGGGACTATTCACAATGATGGTTTTAAAACAAGGATGGAGAAATACAAATAATGGTATTGGCCAAAGGAGGGACAACCAAACATTTAGATACAATGGAAGCCACAACTTGCCTGTATATATACTCGTCGACTGCCGGCGGGACGAGGGCAACGTGTGTGCAGTCAATAGCACCCATGACGTTGGGCATGTCGGCGATATTATAAAATGCCAGCTTAATGGCGTTTCGGGCTACCATATCCTCAGGGAAACAAATATATTTCCGAGTTAGGGTAGCCATGCCTTCCAAAAATTTGGATAGTGCGCGGCTCAGCGTAGGCTGAGAGATCCCCACGGAGAGGGAACCCAGCCTCTGGAATGAGCCGTTCGCCAAAAATTGCAGGCAGCCAAGCATCTTGGTCATACCTGAAATTGGTGCCGGCTAACCATGGCCGCAGCTCACTATACAATTTATGGAGGGAAGCGCGATTAAGCCTGGTCAGCTCGAACAGCTCAACGTCATGCATGCTATTGATGTCCATGCGTCGCTGCCGATGCAGTCTGGTCTGTGACCTCCGGACGATCTCAATTCCCATGAGTTGCAGATCCTCATGCTCCTCAAAGGCAGTAGACTCGTCCATGGCTCTAGTTCCGACGGGAGTGGTTCGGCAATGAAACGGATTTATGGGGTGTTGTCCCATCGGCAATCAGCTCTCTGAATTAATCGCAAGCCCACTGCAATAACGAAAACTTTCTGAACGGACGAAAAATTTCAGATTTGGTGGAAAAATGCTCCCGAATGAACGAGAAACTTCCGATTTGCTTCCGTTTTTCGAAAGAGCATATACGCATCTTCCCGAACGTTCGTACGAATGAAAAATGTACGAAAAAAAGCAAAAAAATGACAAACACCCACCAAAACTTTCACAGACAGCTACGGAAGTCCGGACGAATGTGTCTCTGAATTAAGGCTATGGTCTTGTTCACTATTTTACACCCCACAATTAAGTTGTTCACATCACTAATTTAAGCAAACAAAGTTTTATGTTGTTGTAATAATTAATGTGCAAATAATTAAAGCCATGACTTGCCTGTGATCAAGATTCATGCTCAGTCTGCAGCGTTCCCTAGAATGTCTTATTGAATGTGCTGTGCAAATATTTTGCTGTTGTTTTTCTTTTTAAGCACCACATGTAGAAGGAATTTTGTCCTGACCAAGCAGAGCACACTAGAATGCATGGGTCAAGTTCCTGTTTGATCTGCTCTGCAGGTTGCAATAGTCATGGTCCTTCGGGGTCAATTTTTCAATTATTGTTGGCTGAAGATATAAAAGGCAACAAAGGAAAAAGGACATGACTTTAACATTTTCTGGTTGCTTTTATAGGCTGACATTATTCAACATTTTTGATTACCCACAATAATATTAGTTATTTTATATTACCATTGTACAACAGAATTGTTACACCTTGACTGCAAGGTAGAGATATTTGTAGTTTATCCAAATTATTTTGGAACCCTCTGTAGTTTTTTGGAGAGGCATTTTAAAACTTCTTTTTCACTCAACAAACAAGTGTAAAAAAGGAATCCCCTTAACCTTTTAAGTGACAGCTACATGAGTCTCACGTACCTCTCAGTGCCGAGAGTCCTCAGATGCCAGTGATCAGTGGACAAAGGGTGGAGGAGCAGGGTACTATGATCCCCTGCCTCCTCATCCCCCTCCACCATTCACTGGCATCTATCACTATTTTATTACTGTTAACCCTTTGTGAACTTGTAAGGGATCCATGAGACCCCTATATAAGTTTACAAGGCTTAGGTGGTTGGCAGCTAGCCCCCAGCCCCCATTACCTGTCTCCCCAAAGCCCAAGGGGGGGGGGGCAGAAGAGCCCAGGAGCCATGAAGGCTATGCTGGCATGTAGCTTCCAGGGCTGGGAGCCACCGAGTCTGGCCTCCGCGTTTTTAACCCTTAAAGATCCCCAAAGCTAAAAGGGGGGGGGGGCCTTATGTAATTTTTTTTTAAATTAACCCTTTATGTCCAGTACTCAGCAGGTATAAACGGCTTCCAGCAGCAGCAGGAGAGCTGCAGCTGCTACAAAATAATACCGATACATAATAATAATATTTATTTACATAGCACCAACATATTCCGCAGTGCTTTACAATCAGAGGGTTCATGTACAAACAGAATATAAAATTACATAGCAAAAAAGAAAAAAAGGTTACCATTGAAACCACAGAAGTCAGCCACAAGTGGATTTAGTGCTTTTGGGGTGCAAAGGTTGTGCTACATAATGTCTGATACTGGATCAGTTTCAAGCAGAGTTACATTAGGGGATATGGTAGGCTTCCCTAAAAAGATGCGTTTTTAGGGATCGTTTAAAGCTATGGATGTTTTTAATCAATCTAATTGCTGGGGGTAGAGAATTCAAGAGAATAGGTGCAGCTTGGGAAAAGTCTTATAGGTGGGCTGTGGAAGGTTCAAACTAAGGTAGAAGTAAGTTGTATATCATTAGCAGAGGACAGGGCATGGGTAGGACGGTAGACAGAGATTAAGACATGTAGGGAGGTGCAGCTACATGGAGAGCTTTGTGGGTGAGAAAGAACAGTTTAAACAGACTCCTATACTTTATGGGTAACCAATGCAACGACTGTCAGAGGGCGGGGGATTCAGAGTATCGGTTAGAAGGATATGGATTCTAGAGATGTTTCTGAGGTGCATACGGCATGAATGGGAAAGCAATTGAATATTGGGGATGAATGACAGATCGGATTCAAGTGTGATACCTAGACAGTGGATGTGCTGTCTGAAAGGGAAATGTCAGGTTCAGGTAGGTTGGTAGATGGTGAGAACACAAGTAGTTCTGTTTTAGAAAGGTTTCATTTCAGAGAAAGAGAGGACATAATGTGAGAGACAGCGGACAGATGAGGTTGCAGTGGTGAGGTTGCTGGCTGAAGTATATAGTTTGATCAGCATAAAGATGGTACTGAAAGTCAAATCTACTGATAGTCTGTCCAATAGGGGCTTTGTAGAGGTCCTAGTACTGAACACTGAGGAACTCCAACAGTAAGAGGGAGCGTCCAGAAAGGTAGGAAGAAAACCAAGAGAGAGCAGTGTCTTTAAGGCCAATAAATCAGAGCATGCCAAGTAGGACATTGTGGTCTACTGCGTCAAATACTGCTGAAGGATCAAGGAAAATGACCAGTGAGTAGTCACCATTGCATTTGGTGGTCAGGAGGTCATTTGTTACTTTGGTGAGGGCAGTTTCTGTTCAATGTAGAGTACAGAATCCAGATTGCAGTGGGTCAAGGACAGAGTTGTCTGAGAGGTACTGGATAAGGTGGGAGTAGACTAGGTGTTCCATTAATTTTGAGATAAAGGAAAGATTAGAGACAGCTCTGTAGTTGGTCGTGCTAGATGAGTCAAGGGTGATGTTTTTTAGTAGAGGAATTATAAAAGAATATTTGAAAGTGGAAGGAAGATAACAGAAGAGAGAGAAAGGTTAAAAATTCTGGTTAGGTGGGTAGTGACAGTGGGGGAGAGAGAACGGAGAACATGTGAGGGGATGGGGTCAGAAGTGCATGTGGTAGGGTGACAGGAAGATATTTTAAGAAAATGTGTTTGCTATTCAGCTTTTTTATACATTTTTAGAGAAACCCTGTGCAACCAAATAATTAATTGACTGATTAATTCCAGAAAGCTGTGCCGACATCAACAAGCTTGGTATACCTAGAAAGATTGAGGTGTGTAGTTACAGAGAATATATAGTTTGTGGGGAATATTTCAAAAGTAAAGAGATGTTTTTCTTGAAAAACTGAAGATCTCCTAAAGTGCTATTTCAGTTTGGGGGAGTCTCCTGGACAGGAAAGTGTGTCTACCAATACATATCTAGTACCATTGTAATTGGGAGAAATTGGGCTTTTACACGTAATATGATTTTAATTAAAAAATTTACATTTTCTATTAAAAAAAACTACAAATTTTACATACATTTTTTTCACATAATTCACCTAAAAGAATCAAGAATATACTCAAAAAAATTACAAACAAGTCCTGAAAAAAACAATATACCATTTTCCTGGGAAATACCTGAATGACAAAATAAAAATGACAGTTGAACATGTATAGCGCAAAATGAAAAATTGGCAACAGAGGGTGACAAAATCTTTAGGTAGGCTGGCACTTAAAGGGTTAAAATCTACTCAAAAAGAATTACCTATGTATGCAGTGAGGCAGTTCCAGAGGTGACATTAAACACCAATGTCTGCACTCCTTCTGGGCAAGCTAAACAGCCCCTAACACATCCTAGAAAAATAGATTAAAATGCATAGCTGTGCCGCCAAATAAGAACATTGAAAATGTATTAAAAATTATACAGATATAACTAATATATAATAAACAAGATAATAGTAAACAAAGTCCATAACTGATGGGCAAATGCCTGCTATGGTCTGAATGATTAATTTCTAGCTACAGTGCCTTGAAAAGTATTCATACCCCTTGAATATTATCATATTTTTAAAAATTATTAGAGACAATTCATGTGTACATAAAACTTTAACTCTTTATTAAATAGTCATCCGAGAAAGTGCCGCATCCCTTGCTTTTGACATCATCATGGGGCTACACTCCATTCACTGCACTTCAGTGCCAGCACGCAGTCCCCGCCATTAGCCACAGGAGAGCGGCCACACCGTTTCCATTCATTAGAATGAAAGGGGAGGCATGTCAAGCCTCGCCACACTATCTTTATTGCAATGAATGGAGAGGAAGCGGCTGACAGCGAGTTGTAGGCTCGTACACCATACTGACCCCATGTTCAGACCCTGGATGGCGCCAGATCGTGGGTTGGGGTACAGGCTTGGATGCAGCAATCAGGTGGGTTGCTAATCACCTTATTATTTGGCTGGTATATATTATTGATATAGCATGTGTGAAGTCAGAGACTGCCTGTTAACCCTACAATTTAAATATCATTTTGAATAAAAAAAATGTTATACCACTTCATCAAATATGTGTGGACAAGAGCCTTGGCTGTTTTGTTTTACAATTAATGTAACTATTATTATTATTATTAAGTTCTACAACAAATTATTTATTCCTTTAACCCTTTAAGTGCCAGCCTACCTGGAGTTTTTGTCACACTCTGTTGCCAGACCATTTTGCACTATTTTGCCCTCCCCATGTTCAAATGTGATTTTTGAAGGGATTTCTAGGGATTTCCCAGGAAAATGATATATTGTTTTTTTCAGCAGAGTCTGAGCTTTAACATGAAATGTCTTGTAGGTGTATTCTCAATATTTTTTGGCAAAATATGTGAAAAAAAAAATATATATTTTTTACAATTTGTAGTGTTTTTTTGTAATAAAAAATGTAATTTTGTCAATAAAATCTTATTGCGTGTGAAACCCCAATTTCTCCCAGTTACAGCGGTACCACATATGTATAGGTAGACACCCTTTCCTGCCCAGGAGACTCCCCCAAACTGAAACAGAGCTTTAGGGGATTTTCAGAAAAAATACAACTGTGATATGCGATATGCGCACCTTGCAGTTTTTCCAGAAAAACAACCCTTTACATTTGAAATACCCCCCACAAGCTATATATTCTCTGGAAGTACACACCTCAGGCTTTCTATTTGTACCAGGCTTGTTGATGTGGTCACAGTTTTCTAGAAGTAATCCCTCAATGTATTCTTTGGTTGCAAAGAGTTTCCCTATAAAAAGGATAAAAAAGCAGAATCAAAGCCACATTTTCCTAAAAAAACTAAATACAAACAAAAAAAAACAAGTATAATCTGAAAAAGCAACATCCCCGAACAGAACGATACCCAACATGCATAGTTACTGTCAAGGGAAGAGTTGCCAAACACCCCAAAGTAAAGCATGAGCATAACGGTAATTTTTCTTGAAAATTTCAGCTCTGCAGACAAAGTGCGCACCTTGCGATTTTTCAACCAAAACAACCTTTTACATTTGGAATATCCCCCATAAACCATATATTCCCTGAAAGTACACATGTTAAGCTTTCTAAGCGTACCCAGCTTGTTGTAGTTGGCTCATCTTTCTGGAATCAATACCTCAAAGAACTCTTCGGTTGCGCAGGGTTTCCCTAAAAAATGTATAAAAAAGCTGAATAAAAAACACGTTTTCCTAAAATATAAATATGCAAACAAGAAAAAACAAGCTAAGTCTGAAAGCGCAAGGTCCCCCGAACAGAACAATACCCAACATGCAGAGGTACTATTAACCCTTTAAATTGCCAGCCTACTTGAGATTTTGTCACCCTCTGTTGACAGGTCATTTTTCCCCATTTTGCGCCATGTTTTGCGACATTTTTGCTGGAATTTTAAGGAAAATTATATATATATTTTTTGCAGCAGAGTTTAGGCTTTAACATGAAATGTCTTGTTTGTAAATTTTATTTATTATTAATTTTAGTAAAAAAAATAAATAAATAAAAAAATTGCCTCCTTTATTTTAAATAAAAAATGTATTTTATTAGGGAAAACCATATTGCATGTGAAAGCCCCATTTCTACCGATTAGAACGGTACCATATATTTATCGGTAGCCCCCTGTTCCTGCCCAGGAGACCCCCCCTAACTGAAACAAGTAATTTTTAACATTTACAAATAAAATACAACTACCATCCACACTACAAAGGGTTAAATCGAGAAAAAAAAATTGACATAGGGCCCCCCCCTCTCAGGGGGGGGGGCATTTTTTTTTTATTTTTAAGGGTTAAAACCCCTTAAAAATCCCAAAAAAAAATGACATGGGGCCCCACTTACCCAAAGTAACCAGCCCGGGACCAGCTATGCAGGGCTTGTAGGAACAGGGCGCAGGGGCCAGCTTTTGTGGCCCCTGGCCCTGCAGGCTACAAGCCCGCATAGCCCGTGGGCCCGGGCTCTTCTGCCCCCCCCGGGCTTTGGGGAGGCAGGTAATGGGGGTGCCAGGGGTTAATGGCAAATCACCGGCTAGCGCAAGGGACTTGCCATCCCCCCAGCCTTGAGAACTGGTATAGGGGTCTCATGGACCCCTTACCAGTTCACAAGAGGTTAAATGTAAAAAAAAACACACCACACAGAGAAAAAATATTACCTCCCATCCATACTGGAGCACTCTGTCCCTCGGCGATCACTGGCTTCTGCTCACTTGCTAGAAGCCTTTTATAGCTGCTGGATGACAGAACACAAAAGGGTTAATTAAAAAAAAAAATGACATTGGGTCCCCCCTCCCAGGGGTACTAGCCCACATAGACACTAAGTGGCCCGGGCCCTTCTGCCCCCCCCCCAGGCCATTGGGGAAGCAGGTAATGGGGGGCTGGGGGTTAATGGCAAGTCACCCACTAGCCGCAGGTGACTTGCCAGACCCAGAGCCTTGTGAACTGGTATAAGGGGTCTCATGGACCCCTTACCAGTTCACAAAGGGTTAACTGTGAAAAAAAACACCACACAAGTAATAAAAGTATTTTATTTAAAAAAAAAAAAATTTTTTTTTTACTGTACTCACCTCCGATTGTAAGCTCTTGTCCCGCGCCGCTCTGATGACAGATGCCGGTGATCGGCATCCAGAGAAGGGGGAGGCAGGAGATCAGAGGATCTCCTGCCACCTCCTTCCTCGGCACCTATCACCGGCATCTGACAGCTGAGAAGGCTGAAGCCAGAGATCGGGGCAGGGATGACGTCATTAGCCCCGCTCCCTTGGGCAAGATGGCGGCCGCCATCGAGGATGAAAGGGGAGAGAGCCTCCCTCCAGGCTCCTGAAGATCTGTAAGCCCTGGGGGGGGGAATCGGAGGCCTCCCAGGTGAAGAGGAGGGACAGCGGGAGCCAGCGCACACACAGGTAAGTGAATGTCATTTTTTTAAAACATTTTTCACAGTTAGCAACTGCTGCTGCTGCAGAGGCGGGGGGGGGGGGGGGGGGCGGCCTATTCCGGGGAATCGGATGGCACCAAATTAAAGAGGAGACCCGGCCGGATCCAACGGGTCAGGTGAGTATTTTTTTTTTTTTGCCCACTAGCAGGGGTTAATGCCAGGCACGTAAATTTTACGTGGCTGGCACTTAAGTGACGGAGAGGCAACCACGTAAATTTTACGTGGCTGTCATTTAAAGGGTTAATCATTCTGACCGAGCTGACCAGGGACCTCAAAAAAGGTGGTGGAGTGGAGTTTAGTGTAATGTTAGAACATTAATATATTTTTGTGTCATAGTTCAACTGGTGCGGGGGGGCAGCAAGTTACCTGCCGGAATGACAGTCAGTGACTAGCCCCTATGCCTGGTTTGACAGCTGGTAGTCTTGGAGAGGGAGGACCCCAGATTGTTTAAAATGGATCCTGGGTTTTGGTCCTTGCCCCCTGAGCATCCCAATCGGAGGTGCCCTGCTGTGTGAAAACCACCAGGTCGTCCATACAAACTCTCCTCTTTGCGGTTTTACAACGTATGTGCGGCAACTCGTCCAGTCAACGAGCTCGGATCCACCAGCCCCTTCGTCCATGAGCTCATCTAATATCACCGGATCCGAGCACGCTGGTGGCTGCTTCCACCCGATACCCTCTAACAGGGAGCGTGGCCGCATCGGCCATTCACAAATGCCTGGCGCGGGCACAGGCCCTACTAGAGGGATAGCAGGGATGCGGCCACTGCTCGCGCATGTGCCATTGGACCGGGAAAGAAGGTGAGTTTATGTGCAACCTGGGGGAATTCACACAATGGGGCTTCCAGAATCGGAATGCCCCACTGTGTGAAATCCCCCAGGTCACCCATAGACGACCTGGGGGGAGGAAATCAATCGGCACCAGAATATTGTAGATTCCTGGGACGATCTCCGTGGCTTCTGATCCACTTGAAAAAAAAACAAAACAATGCAAACACAAAAATAACGCATCGAAAAATGTCAAACGCAGCTGCAAAATGCAGAATCCTACTGCAAGCCACGTGATTGTAGCCTATGGTTGGCAGAAACAATTAGAAATGTCTCGTTGATTTTTCATTTTTAAAGACAATGTTTTCATCATCCAGGTCCTCTCACCCCCAGGAATCCCCTTACCTCCACTTCCTGAATACTTTTAAAAAGCTGTATTTTTTCACATGTTTCATGCTCAAGAGATTCAGTTGTCCAGGAAAATAAATCCTCATTATTATTAGGCAGGGTTGTAATTCAGCATAAGAAGCAAATTATTTTCTGATTAGTCTTGTGGAAATGATAAAATGTTTGCTGAAACAACTAATCAGCAGTTAAACCAAGAGAAGGCACCAGTGTGGTGGGTTTGTGAGTAAACATAAATAGAATCCATACTTTGTTAATTAGTAGTGTTAATTAAGCATCTATTGCAGTGAAGTACAGTAAAGTTAGAATAAGTATGCCATGTTTAAAATAGAATAAACTCAAATATGAAGATCCCTGTAACGATGTGACGATTAAATTATCACTGAAAGAAAATTCATTTGTTTATGTTTTGGTGTTCGGTAGGGATAAGCTAATCGATCCGGAAGAACCCGAATTCGATCCGAATTTCAGGAAAAATTTGATTCTGAACTAATCAGAATTTCCCCGCGATTCGATCGATCGAAGTTTTCCTTTAAACTCCATTTATTTCAATTACAGGCATTCTAAAATGGTCCAGACATGTTCCCTGGGGCAAGGTATCATGGGAAAGTCACATGCAACCTAACAGCAGCCAGGAAGCCCGGTGAAGTCACCGCGCTATATAAACAGCGGCCATCTTCCTTGTGCGCAGTTCAGCGTTCTATTGCAGCCAGAGCACAGCTTGTTACACACAGGGACAGAGTTAGATAGAGGTAGGGAGAGTCTGAGAGACCGACAGAGAGGCAGAAAGAGAGGTAGACAGAGCCAGAGAAAGATAGTGAAAGATAGGGAAAAACGATCCAGGCAGGGACAGCATTGAAGTGACAGGGAATTTTTTTTTTTTTTCATTAGCCAGATCATTTTTCAATTCAATTTCAGTTCTTTGTGGTGTAAACCTGCCTTGCCACTGTGCATCCTATCTATGCATTGGCATATTTAACCCTATCTGTTACACACAAGCATTTCTCATAACTGGATTAGTTTTATTTTTGTTTTAATCTTTTTTTGTCTGCTTTAACCCTTTAAGTGCCAGCCTACCTGGAGTTTTTGTTACGCTTTGTTGCCAGACCATTTTTCACTATTTTGCACTATGCATGTTCAACTGTGATTTTTGAAGGGATTTCCAGGGATTTCCCAGAAAAATTGTATATTGTTTTTTTCAGCAGAGTCTGGGCTTTAACATGAAATGTCTTGTTTGTCATTTTTTAAGTGTATTCTTAATATTTTGGGGTGAGATATGTGCAAAAAAATAAAAAAAATAAATTTTTTTACAATTTGTAGTGTTTTTTGTAATAAAAAATGTAAGTTTGTCAATAAAATCTTATTGCGTGTGAAATCCCAATTTCTCCCGGTTACAACGGCACCACATATGTTTTGGTAGATGCCCTTTCCTGCCCAGGAGACTCCCCCAAACTGAAACAGCGCTTTAGGGGATTTTCAGATCAAATACAGCTATGCTAAGCACTATGTGCACCTTGCAGTTTTTCAATAAAAACAGCCCTTTACATTTGAAATACCCCCCACAAACTATATATTCTCTGGAAGTACACACCTCAAGCTTTTTAGGCATACCAGGCTTGTTGATGTTGCCACAATTTTCTGGAAGTTCTCCCTCAATGTATTCTTTGGTTACACAAAACTTCCCTAAAAAAGGATAAAAAAAGCAGAATCAAAGCCACATTTTTCTAAAGAAAACTATAAGCAAACAAGAAAAAACAGGTTAATCTAAAAAAGCAACATCCCCCGAACAGAACGATACCCAACATGCATAGCTACTGTCAAGGGAAGAGTTGCCAAACACCTCAAAGTAAAGCTTGGGGAGACGGTAATTTTGCTTGAAAATTTCAGCTCTGCAGACAAAGTGGCACCTTGCGCTTTTTCTACCAAGACAACCCTTTACATTTGGAATACCTGCCACAAACAATATATTTTCTGAAAGTACACATGATAAGCTTTCTAAGCATACCCAGCATGTTGTAGTGGGCCCATCTTTCTGGAAGTAATCCCTCAAAGAATTCATTGGTTGCACAGGGTTTCCTTAAAAAATGTATAATAAAGCAGAATAAAAAATGAGTTTTTCTAAAATATCAATAGGCAAACAAGAAAAAACAAGCTAAATCTGAAAGCGCAAAATCCCCCGAGCAGAACGATACCCAACATGCATAGGTACTACTAACCCTTTTAACTGCCAGCCTACTTTAGGCTTTGTCACCCTCTCTTGACAGGTCATTTTTCACCATTTTGCGCTATGCTTAACTGTGATTTTTGCAGGAATTTCCAGGAAAATCATATATTTTTTTTTTGCGGCAGAGTTTAGGCTTTAACATGAAATGTCTTGTTTGTAATTTTTTTACTGTTTTTTTTTAATATTTTTGAGTAAATTAAACAAAACAAAATAAAAAATTTTTTTTTAGAAAATTATCTCCTTTATTTCAAATAAAACATTTGTTTTATTAAAGAAAACCATATTGCATGTGAAAGCCCCATTTCTCCCGATTACAACGGTACCACATATGTATTGGTAGCCCCCTGTTACTGTTCAGAAGACCCCCCCAAACTGAAAAAACATTTTATAACATGTAAAAATAAAATACAACTACAATCCACACTATAAAGGGTTAAATCAAGAAAAAAAATTGGTGTGGGGTTCCCCTTCCTGGGGGGGAGGTAACCCCCATTTTTTTTATTTTAAGGGTTAAAAACCCTTAATAATTCCCATAAAAATGACATGGGGTCCCCCCTATCCAGCATAAGTAGCCCAGGGATCAGCTATGCAGGGATTGTAGAACAGGGCGCAGGGGCCAGCTTTGGTGTCCCCCCGCCCTGCCAAGTACAAGCCAGCACCGCCTAAATCAGCCCGGGCCCTTTTGCCCCCCCTGGGCTTCGGGGAGGCAGGTAATAGGGGGGCCGGGGTTAATGGCAAGTCACCCGCTAGCCGCAGGTCACTTGACAGCCCTCGAGCCTTGTGAACTGGTACAGGGGTCTCATGGACTCCTTACAAGTTCACAATGGGTTAAAGTGGACCAACACCCAGGGCT
Organism: Gastrophryne carolinensis; assembly: GCA_027917425.1. Classification (NCBI taxonomy): domain Eukaryota; kingdom Metazoa; phylum Chordata; class Amphibia; order Anura; family Microhylidae; genus Gastrophryne; species Gastrophryne carolinensis. The sequence goes on along the minus strand of CM051235.1, from coordinate 85,538,431 downwards.
GATCGGCCCCGGAATCTATAAGATTCCTGGACCGTTCTATTCCCTCCCCCTGGGGCATCCAAAATCGGGATGCCCCCCTGTGTGAAACCCCCCGGAACACCTGCTACCACTTACTTGAATCCGGTCCTACGGCGCATGCGCGGGCCGCATCCCCGCTATCCCTCTAGCAGGACGCGTGCCCAGGCCGACTATTTATGAATGGCCACCGCGGGCACGCTCCCTGTTAGAGGGAAGTGGGGGATGTGGCCGCCAGCGCGCTCAGAGCGGCTGAGCTTAGATGTCTCTTAGACGTCCATAACTCAGCCGCTCTGAGCGCGCTGATTGGACGAGCGGCCGCGCATGCGCCGTAGGACCCGGGTAAGGTGAGTTATTGTGGGTGATCGGGGGGTTTTACGCAGCGGGGCATCCCCAATCGGGATGCCCCAGGGGAAAGGACCAATACCCAGGAAAGTCAAAATCCTGGGTGTTGATCCACTTAAAATGTAAAAAAAAAACACACCACACCACAAAATGCTGGAAGCATTTATTACCAGCTGGGTGACAGGACATAAGGGGTTAATTAAAAAAAAAATTGACATAGGGTCCCCCCTCCCAGGGTGGGGGACCCCTTTTTTTTGGGAATTTTAAGGGTTAAAAACCCTTAAAAATCCCCCCAAAAAAAATGACGTAGGGTCCCCCCTACCCAGCGTTACCGACCCGGGCCAGCTATGGGGGCTTGTAGAACAGGCCCACATAGCCATAGTGGCCCGGGCCCTTCTGCCCCCCCCTGGCCTTTGGGGAGGCAGGTAATGGGGGCTGGGGGTTAATGGCAAGTCACCCGCTAGCCCGCAGGTGACTTGCCAGACCCAGAGCCTTGTGAGCTGGTACAGGGGTCTGATAGACCCCTTACCAGCTCACAAAGGGTTAACTGTAAAAAAAAAAACACACACACACAAAATGATTTTATTAAAAAAAAAAAAATGTTTTTACTGTACTTACCTCCGATTGCAAGCTCTTGTCCCTCGCCGCTCTGATGACAGATGCCGGTGATCGGCATCCAGAGAAGGGGGGGCAGGAGATCAGAGGATCTCCTGCCACCTCCTTCCAGGTTGCCCAAGGGGGCGGGGCTTAGCGGCAAGATGGCGGCCGCCATCGGGAAGAAGAGAGGAGAGAGCCTCCCGGGCTCTCTCCTGAAGATCGGCAAGCCCTGGGGGGGGGGGATCGGAGGCCCCCCAGGTGAAGAGGAGGGTCGACGGGAGCCAGCGCACATGCAGGTAGGTAAATGTCATTTTTATTTATTTTTTTACAGGAAAGCCAGTGGCAGCTAAAACGGGGGGGCACCCTATTCCGGGCCCTCCCCTGCAGCCGGAGGAGGTCCCACGGACGATCGGAGCACACCATCTTAAAGGGGAGACCCGGCCGAATCAAACGAGGGGTCAGGTGAGTGTCTTTTTTTTTTTTTTGGCCAGTTAGCAGGGGGGAAAGCCAGGTATGTAAAATTTACGTAGCTGGCGTTTAATGACAGGAGAGGCAGCTACGTGAATTTTACGTAGCTGGCGTTTAAAGGGTTAAATACACCAGCCCACATGGGCCTCACAAACCAGCACATGTCACCCTATCTGTTATACTAAATAAGCATTGTTCAGCCTCATTTTAAATAAGCTATTGCATTTTTAATTTGTTTTTGTCTGGTTTAAATACACCAGCCCACATGGGCATCCTAAACCAGCACATGTCACCCTATCTGTTATACTAAATAAGCATTGTTCATCCTCAGCTTAATCAAGATATTGCATTTTGAATTGTTTTTTGTTCTGCTTTAAAAAAAAACACCAGGCCGCAGGGTATCCCAAACCTGCACGTTGCACCCTATGTGTTATACTAAATACGCTTGTTCATCCTCAGCTTAATCAAGCTATTGCATTTTGAATTGGTTTTTGGTTTGCTGTCAAAACACCAGGCCGCAGGGTATCCCAAACCTGCACGTAGCACCCTATCTGTTATACTAAATACGCTTGTTCATCCTCAGCTTAATCAAGCTATTGCATTTTGAATTGGTTTTTGTCTGGTTTAAATACACCAGCCCACATGGTCATCCCAAACCAGCACATGTCACCCTTTTTGTTATACTAAATAAACGTTGTTCAGCCTCATTTTAATTAAGCTATTGCATTTTGAATTGGTTTTTGTCTGGTTTAAATACACCAGCCAACATGGGCATCCCAAACCAGCACATGTCACCCTATCTGTTATACTAAATAAGCGTTGTTCATCCTCAGCTTAATCAAGCTATTGCATTTTGAATTGGTTTTTGTGCTGCTGCCAAAACACTAGGCCGCAGGGTATCCCAAACCTGCACGTAGCACCCCATCTGTTATACTAAATACGCTTGTGCATCCTCAGTTTAATCAAGCTATTGCATTTTGAATTGGTTTTTGTCCTGCTTTAAATGCACCAGCCCACGTGGGCATCCCAAACCAGCACATGCCACCGTATCCGTTATACTAAATAAGCGTTGTTCAGCCTCATTTTAATTAAGCTATTGCATTTTGAATTGTTTTTTGTCTGGTTTAAATACACCAGCCCACATGGGCATCCCAAACCAGCACATGTCACGCTATCTGTTATACTAAATAAGCGTTGTTCATCCTCAGCTTAATCAAGCTATTGTATTTTGAATTGGCTTTTGTCCTGCTGCCAAAACACTAGGCCGCAGGGTATCCCAAACCTGCACGTAGCACCCTATCTGTTATACTAAATGCGCTTGTTCATCCTCAGCTTAATCAAGCTATTGCATTTTGAATTGGCTTTTGTCCTGCTGTCAAAAAAACACCAGGCCGCAGGGTATCCCAAACCTGCACATAGCACCCTATCTGTTATACTAAATACCCTTGTTCATCCTCAGCTTAATCAAGCTATTGCATTTTGAATTGTTTTTGTCCTGCTGCCAAAACACTAGGCCGCAGGGTATCCCAAACCTGTACGTAGCACCCTGTCTGTTATACTAAATACACTTGTTCATCCTCAGCTTAATCAAGCTATCACATTTTGAATTGGTTTTTGGTCTGCTGCCAAAACACTAGGCCGCAGGTTATCCCAAACCTGCACGTAGCACCCTATCTGTTATACTAAATACCCTTGTTCATCCTCAGCTTAATCAAGCTATTGCATTTTGAAATGTTTTTGTCCTGCTTTTAAAAAAAACACCAGGCCGCAGGGTATCCCAAACCTGCAGGTAGCACCCTATCTTTTTACTAAATACGCTTGTTCATCCTCAGCTTAATCAAGCTATTGCATTTTGAATTGGTTTTTGGTCTGCTGCCAAAACACTAGGCCGCAAGGTATCCCAAACCTGCACGTAGCACCCTATCTGTTATACTAAATACGCTTGTTCATCCTCAGCTTTATCAAGCTATTGCATTTTGAATTGGTTTTTGGTCTGCTGCCAAAACACTAGGCCGCAGGGTATCCCAAACCTGCACGTAGCACCCTATCTGTTATACTACATACGCTTGTTCCTCTTCAGCTTAATCAAGCTGTCGCATTTTGAATTGGTTTTTGGTCTGCTGCCCAAACACTAGGCCGCAGGGTATCCCAAACCTGCACGTAGCACCCTATCTGTTATACTAAATACGCTTGTTCATCCTCAGCTTAATCAAGCTATTACATTTTGAATTGTTTTTTGTCCTGCTGTAAAAAAAACACCAGGCCGCAGGGTATCCGCAGGACAAACTGAACTACTACAAAGACATTCTATGTAGTCAGTTGGCCGATGCTTATCTGCGCCATGGTCCATACTCTCGCAGGTCTGACTCGGGGGGACCTCTGCGCTCACCTTCCACTGCCATGCCTGCTGGGGGGGTTGGCAGGAGCAGCAGCAGCAGCTCCATCAGCAGCAGCCTCAGTCTTCAGTCGCTAATGAGTAGCTTTCTACACCCGCATAGTGAGGCTAATCATGAGCAGCAGGAAGACCTGGAGCAGGACCTCAACCAGCAGGTCATGTCATACCTTGACATGACCATGCCAACACACCTTGAGGGTCCGCTGGACGTCTGGGCAGCCAAACTTGGCTTGTGGCCGCAACTAGCAGAGTTTGCCCTGGAAAAGCTGTCCTGCCCGGCCTGTAGCGTGCCATCTGAGTGGGTGTTTAGTGCGGCGGGGGCCATAGTTACGGCGAGGAGAACTCGTCTGTCAACTAAAAATGTGGAGAAACTCACCTTTGTCAAAATGAATCAGGGATGGATGCGACTAGATTCAGCATGGTGCCTTGTTTTACACTTTCCAAATGGTGCAAAATATATTTTTGTCTTTCGGCCAATTTTTGGGCTCCTGCTGATGCCAACTTCAGGGTGTGACTTTCAGCCAATTTTTGGCCTCCTCCTGCTGCTGCTGCCAACTCCAGGGTGTCTTTCAAGCAATGTTTGGGCTCCTGCTGCTGCTGCTTGCAACTCCAGGGTGTGATCCATCCAATTTTTGGCCTCCTGCAGCCAACTCAAGTGTCTCTTTAAAGTAATGTTTGGGCTCCTGCTGCTGCTTGCAACTCCAGGGTGTGATTCATCCAATTTTTGGCCTCCTGCAGCCAACTCCAGTGTCTCTTTCAAGCTATGCTTGGGCTCCTGCTGCTGCTGCTTGCAACTCCAGGGTGTGATTCATCCAATTTTGGGCTCCTGCAGCCAACTCCAGTGTCTCTTTAAAGTAATGTTCGGGCTCCTGCTGCTGCTGCTGTTTGCAACTCCAGGGTGTGATTCATCCAATTTTTGGACTCCTGCAGCCAGCTATAGTGTCTCTTTCAAGCAATGTTTGGGCTCCTGCTGCTGCTGCTGCTTGCAACTCCAGGGTGTGATTCATCCAATTTTTGGCCTCCTGTAGCCAACTCCAGTGTCTCTTTCAAGCTATGCTTGGGCTCCTTCTGCTGCTGCTTGCAGCTCCAGGGTGTGATTCATCCAATTTTTGGGCTCCTGCAGCCAACTCCAGTGTCTCTTTAAAGTAATGTTTGTGCTCCTGCTGCTGCTTGCAACTCCAGGGTGTGATCCATCCAATTTTTAGCCTCCTGCAGCCCACTCCAGTGTCTCTTTAAAGTAATTTTTGGGTTCCTGTTTCTGCTTGCAACTCCCGGCTGTGATTCATCCAATTTTTGGCCTCCTGCAGCCAACTCCAGTGTCTCTTTCAAGCTATGTTTGGGCTCCTGCTGCTTGCAACTCCAGGGTGTGATTCATCCAATTTTGGGGCTCCTGCAACCAACTCCAGTGTCTCTTTCAATCAATGTTTGGGCTCTTGCTGCTGCTGCTGCTGCTTGCAACTCCAGGGTGTGATTCATCCAATTTTTGGACTCCTGCAGCCAGCTCCAGTGTCTCTTTCAAGCAATGTTTGGGCTCCTGCTGCTGCTTGCAACTTCAGGGTGTGATTCATACAATTTTTGGGCTCCTGCAGCCAACTCCAGTGTCTCTTTCAAGCTATGTTTGGGCTCCTGCTGTTGCTGCTTGCAACTCCAGGGTGTGATTCATCCAATTTTTGGACTCCTGCAGCCAGCTCCAGTGTCTCTTTCAAGCAATGTTTGGGCTCCTGCTGCTGCTTGCAACTTCAGGGTGTGATTCATACAATTTTTGGGCTCCTGCAGCCAACTCCAGTGTCTCTTTCAAGCTATGTTTGGGCTCCTGCTGTTGCTGCTTGCAACTCCAGGGTGTGATTCATCCAATTTTTGGGCTCCTGCAGCCAACTCCAGTGTCTCTTTAAAGTAACGTTTGGGCTCCTGCTGCTGCTTGCAATTCCAGGGTAAGATTCATCCAATTTTTGGGCTCCTGCAGCCAACTCCAGTGTCTCTTTCAAGCTATGTTTGGGCCCCTGCTGCTGCTGCTTGCAACTCCAGGATGTGATTCATCCAATTTTTGGGCTCCTGCAGCCAACTCCAGTGTCTCTTTAAAGCAATGTTTGTGCTCCTGCTGCTGCTTGCAACTCCAGGGTGTAATTCAACCAATTTTTGGCCTCCTGCAGCCAACTCCAGTGTCTCTTTAAAGCAATGTTTGGGCTCCTGCAGCTGCTGCTTGCAACTCCAGGGCGGGATTCAGCTAATTTTAGGGCTCCTGCTGCTGCCAGCTCCACGGTGTGTTTTTCAGGCACTATAGGGGCCCCTCATAGTGATGCCACTTCAACTCTCTGCAATTGTGCCGCTCTGAGATTCTATTAGTGATGCCTCTGATCTGCATGTGATAATTATTTACAGTATTATTTCACTAACCCAGCACGCATCCTATGCGTGTTACAGCAAGGCAGTATGGTTTGCAACCCTATTGAGGCTCTAGGAGGCTCAGAAATAGCCGTTTTTAATAGCGATTCGTTGCGAATAAATTTCGTGTCGAAACGATTTTTGTCGGAAAATTCTGCGAATTGGTCGAATTTTTTCAAAAGTTCGCTCATCTCTAGTGTTCGGTCTTATTTTTTTTCCTCTTTTGGATTGTACATTAAACATTTGTGTTAGGATTTTGCCCCTGTACCTGTGATTTACTTATTAGAATGATGTTCCCAGGTTTTCTTTATTCCTGTGTGTTCTCAAGTGGGCATTGCTCTCATGGCCTTGAGTAAAGTCTTTAGTATGGCTGCACACTGACTATATTATCAGTTGGTATTTAAACTCATTTCTACCTTAGCCACGCATCATGATGGCCATCCCAGTTTATTCAACACATAAGTCTGGACCATTGCGTAAAGTATGTCAAAATTCATACTTCAGACTTCACTTCGGAATTCAATTATAAGCTGACCTTTGACTTTTAAGGTTGATAATGTGTCTACTTGAATACTAGTCAGCTGGGGCACCACAATGTTGTTACTGTGTAAGAAATGGCAGCATCTGTTTTTTCTTTACAATATGAGCTCTATTAGTTCAGGTTAGCCTTACTATAGATGCATTTGATGTATTACAAACAGTGGGTTGGACTTCATAATAACTTGCATACTACTTGAAAAGCAGTATTAACTTAAGTATAAAGCCGTAAATAAAGCATGTAAACAGGAAATAAGAATATGATGAAAAAGATGTGGCCAAAGAGAGCAAAACTTTACTTACAGCAAAACTTAAACTTTTTTTTTTAATATATAAACAAAATCATGAAAACAAAAAACAAAATCATGAAAACCAAATCAGAACAGGTAGGTGCCCTAATTAATGGTAATAGGGAAATGGTCACTGGGGATCAAGAAAATGCAGAGCTGCTGAATGGGTTCTTTAACTATGTTTCCCCAAAAAGGAGCAAGGCCTCACACTAATATGTCACTTCAAACAATACCCCAAGCATCATTTTTAACTGGCTAAACCTGGATATCATCTTAAAAGGACTTGATCCTTTGATCTTTAAGGACTTACTAACAACTGCTATACTAAGAGATTGGCGGAAGGCATTTTTAAAAAGGGCTTTAGGTCTTCTCATTTTAGACTTACAGACCTGTAAGCTTAAAGTGATTCAGCAGGGAAATAAAAAAACAAAAAGTTATGTACCTTGTGTCCTGTGATTTATCAGGGACTTCGCCACCACCTCCTCCCACCTCTTCCACGGGCAGACCATGGGGATGAGATTGATGCTGGAATGGAATCGCAACTTGGCATAAATCACCAGGCTGTGTCCATGCACTCTCCATTGATTGCCATGGAGGCATGCCTCTGCACAGAATTTTTACTATCCATGGTTTTGTTCCCTTCCCAGGGTCATCCCAATTTAGGATGCCCTGCTATATGAAACCCCGCAGATCACCCAGCAAAACTGAGGGATTCACTTACACTTTGAATATTCATTTTTGTGTCCAAAATAATGTGCTTAACATGGGCAAAAAATAGGGCCAAAGCTTACCCTAAGGTGTTATGCATTGTGAAATCCCCAGAGCTCACTGTATACTCACTTTGATCCCATGGGGCATGTGCGGGCTCTGGGCAGTATCCCTGTACTGCGGGCAGACCTAAGCATGCTCTGCCCTGGCGCATCACTTGGTGTCATCCCTGCCTCCTTTGCCCAGCATGCACCGACTAGAAGCTATTCAGCGCAGATAAAGCTCCCCATACGCTTGTAGTGGGGTTTGAGCAAAATGACAAAATGCTGAAGACTCCCCAATGCATTAAAAACAAAGCTGCGAGTGGCGAAACTGGCATACATGACCACCATACTGCAGCAGTCACATACGAACATGCCCCTTTGTAGCTATTTTTTATATTTGTGGCATAACTTTTTTTTTATTACATACAGGTACTACCGAACTGCGAGGGGTGGGGGGAATTTCTCTTCCATCCTGTCTGAATTTTAGCATAGAAACTGCCCCAACTATGATTTTTGAAAAGGAGTAGAGGAGAATCACCAAAGTGATAAGGGGAATGAAGGAAGATTGTGGGAAAACTGTTCAGTCTTAAGAGGAAATGTCTAAGGGGACATCATTAACTTGTAAATATATATATATATATATATATATATTCAATACAAATAATATGGAGAGGAATTATTGCAGGTAAAATGCTCTCTAAACGCTTCCTCCGTCTGTAAAAAAAAGATTCAATATCCGAATGCAACAATCATTTTTTACCATAAGAACTATGAATATGTGAAATTGTCTCCCACAGAAGGTTGTTACAGCATCAATAGCTGACAGCTTGAAAAAAGGAATCCCATATTTTTCGCACTTATTTTTATATCAGTGTGTCTTATCGGGCAATGTAAAAAAAAAACGTACATTCCATGTCTCGCCCGCTGCCCACTGCCTCCATAGTCACCACTCACTGCCTTTTCCGTAGCCTCCGCACGTTCAGAGCGATCTGGTTCCAATGACACTGGCAGGAGTCATAGGCCAGGCCTAACTTGCGGTGTCGCCGCTACCCGCCGCTGCCCGACGCCGCCTCTGTAGCCACCAAAAGATCAGAACGAGCGGTTCCGGCTTCTAGTTGGATGTGGCCTATGACTCTTGCCAGCATCAGGAATGGTGGCTAGGGAGGTGGTGGGGAGCGGTGGCTACGGAAGCGGCAGTCAGCAATTGCAAGTTTAGAGCGAGCCATTTCCAGCTTATGGGTGGGCATGGCCTGTGACTCCTGCCAGCATCATTGGACTGTCCTATGTAAATTGCATACAAGGCATAGTGCACATGGACAAAGTCTGAGGTGTGGTTAAAATACCACTGCACATAATAATGCTCACGCCAATTTAACTGTGATTCGTGCATTAAAAATACAAAAGTTAGGTTAATGCCAATGTATATTTAATGCATGAATGCAAATTTTCCTTTAGTGCCATCACTTGCTGGTATAAAATGAATAAAATAATCAGGTAATGTGAGTATTTTACACAGTGCCACACTTGCCCTGTACACTTTGTTTAGTTTATTATTATTTACATTTTATTTATTTATAAAAAATATCCCCCCCTTCCCCAAGGACAACAAATCAGGCACACCAGGCATAGGGACTGGTAAGCCAGGACCCAGGGGCCAAGCAGCTGGTCTTTCCTGCTGGTAATAATATTCCGGCCCCTATGACCTTCAGCACATGTTGCCAAAAAAGAACACCCCTGGAACAGCACTGGGCCTAGATAAAATGAAGAGAAACTGTGGGTGTGGCAACAGCGATGTGATGTAAGCACACTGTGATGTGTGAAGTGTGAGAGGAGAGAGGAGAGTGTAATTTCACAACTGCAGAGAGAGGCAGCCAATCAGGACATTTGGGCAGGACGTGGGGGGTGCTTCTGTTCTTGGTCCACTAAAGGTTGATTGATGTACCAGGTCAGCAGGGTGGGGACTGAGAGCTGAATGAGGAAGTGATTTTCCTAACTAAGGAGAGAGACAAAAGTGGAAGCTCAATGCTTGAGCCACTCATAAACTAATGACATTTATTTTTTAACTTTTGACTTGCCACTTTACAACTTTAACTTCTTGATTACTTCCATGGTATAATGCCACTGAAATTGTATTCACACTTCTCCTGATTGATGCCTTTAAACAATGAAATCCCTTTAATGTCTTGTAAGCTGTTTACGAACTGTAACGGTTGCTATAAAATGCAACTAGGAATATCCTAACTGAAATTTATTTGAGGTCAAAGACTACTGAAAAGTGACATACCCAAATATAAAAGGGTGCTCACATTTAAGCATCCACATTTTTTTGAGTTTTGTTATTTTTATGTTCCCTTCTCTAAAATGATTTTTTTTCTTAAAGTAATTGTGCAGATTATGGGTCACATTGAAGGTGGAAGAAGTTCTGAAAACATTCTTCTAGTGCTGATGGCAATTTTTAGGGGTGTGTAGAATATATATACCGTATTTGCCGGCGTATAAGACGACTGGGCGTATAAGACGACCCCCCAACATTTCCACTCAAAATATAGAGTTTGTTATATACTCGCCGTATAAGACTACTCCCTCTTCCGCACACCAAATAAAACGTAAAAGAACATCAGATTACACTGCAGCCGCATCCCTGCTTGCCCTTAGTTTGGGATGTGCCCACACTGGCTATTCAGAATGCGTCCCAGCTAAAGGCATAGTAGGGATGCAGCTGTAGTATAATGTGGTTTGGGCTCTGGGAAAAGGGCCAGATGGGGGGTTTCACACAGTGGAGGATCACAATTTGGGATACCCCTGGAGTAGGGAACAAAACCCAGTGGGGCCTCCCAAATTTGGAAGCCCCACTGTGTGAAATACCTCCGACTGGCCTTTTTCCCAGAGCGCACATCAGATTACACTGCAGCCGCATCCCTGCTCGCCTTTAGTTGGGGACGTGCCTGTGCTGGCTATTCAGAATGCGTCCCTGCAGGGTAATGTGTTGGCTCTGGGAATTGGGCCAATAGCAAGGGTTTTACAGTGGGGCACCCCGAATTTTCTACTCCAGGGGCATGCCAAATTGGGTTTCCTCTATTGTGTGAAAGCCCCCAACTGGCCCTTTTCCCAGAGCCCAGACCACATTACACTGCAGCCACATCCCTACTATGCCTTTAGATGGGACGCATTCTGAATAGCCAGCACAGGCCCCAACTAAAGGCGAGCAGGAATGTGGCTGCAATGTAATGTGGTGTGGAGTCTGGGAAAAAGGCCAAACGGGGGATTCAGACAGAGGGGCATTCCATTTTGCTGCCCCTGATGCAGGGAACAAAACCCAGTGGAGCAAGTTGGGATGCCCCCTGTGTAAACTCCCCAATTACCCCGTTTTCCAGAGTCCACACCTCATTACACTGCAGCCACATCCCTGCTCGCCTATAGCTGGGGACATGCCTGGGTTGTTTAGAATGTGTCCCATCTAATGGCATAGTGTGTAATGTGTGGTCTCTGGGAAAGGGGCCAGTTGGGGGTTTTACACTGGGGGATGCCCCATAGAAACTTTTTTTAATAAAACTTAAATAAATCACACCTCAGATCAGATGCTGAAGAGCCCCCTTCAAAGTGGAGAGCAGCGAGGGCGATGTCAGGAGTGTGTGCCAGGAGCCAGCCCCCTGCCTGCCCACACAGTGCCTGAGAGCTCGGCGCTCACCCTGCTGGCCTGCTCAGTCTCTCCCTGCTCTGATCAACAAGTGCTGCCTGAGCAAGAGCATCAGGAGGAAGTGGCGGAAGAGGAGGACGATCGTGTTGCCCAGCTTGGTGAAGGTAAGTACATTTATATGTATGTGACCCAGGTGCACCCGGCATATAAGACGACCCCCCCCCCCCCCCACTTGGAGGCATGTTTTACAGGGGGAAAAAGTTGTCTTATACGCCGGCAAATATGGCAAGGCACTCTGTGTTTAGTGTGGTCCCTACTCTTAATTCGGAGTCCCCAAAGTTGGGACATGCAATGCAGACAAATATCTGAGAGCTACTCACCTGGGAAACTGCCAGCCTCCCTTTAGAACACTTCACAGGGAGAAATCCATATTGACTGAATTCCTCCCTGCTTGTGCTCATGGCATTTCAAATGAATAAAGGGGGGTGGGAGCAGAATTAAGAGTAGGGACCACACTAAACACAGAGTGCCTTGCCGGGGCAGTGTGGCTTCCACATGTATCTGCAGATATATGCAACCAAATCTCTGTCTTTCCACATAGCTAGACATGTTTGTTGCTTGATATTTAGTTGATGAGAGGGTTAAACTGGGCGGTTAATTAGTTCCCAGGCCCTGAATAATAATAATAATTTTGTATAAATAAAAGTGATTGAGCTGCTCCCACCCCCCTTTATACTTCTGCCAGACTACACCATATTGGTGCAACTTTGAGTGCTGCAAAATATAATTACATTTTTTTTTTAACACTACGCATGTTGGTGCATTGCAAAAAAACACATTTGCTAAAACATTAGTGGTGCAGCATCAAGCTGAAATAATTATAAATTAGATTTTGCTCGACTTTAATTTGCACCGATCTGGTATAGTCTGGGGAAAGTATTTGATAAATCAGGGCCTAAATCTCCTAAATCAATTCCTCAACTAGCAAGGTTCAAACTAAGAGGCTGATTTATTAATAGCGACATGTAGCGACAGTTGAGCGACTGTAGCGGTATTTTCACAGCGCCCGCTAGTAGTCGCTGCGCTTGGCCGTTGTTCGGTTGTTGACAGCGACTCAGTCGGTGTGGCGTAATGTTGAATACAAGGTTACGAGTCGCTATTTGACAGGTTCCGCGATGTATGGGTGCGCATGATAGGCTAGTGACTGGTCAGAGTGACCGGCTTCCACCATATTCATAAAAAAATCACGCTCAAAAATTCAAGCGCTGTGAAATGCATGTTTAAACCCCAGAGCGCTGGAGGCGAAGTAGTTTTTTAACCCCCAAACCACCATATTTTTGGAAACCAAAAAAAAAGTATTTTAAATAATTTACCAATATGAATACATATTTCCCTTAAAAAAAATATCTAAAATGGCAGAAGTGGTCACAGAATTTTTCACATTAAAAAAAAAAAAAAAAAAATAATAACAATTAATTATTAATATTTAAAGATTGTTCCATTGAAATGCATTGGAGCGCGCCAGGTAGCGAGAGGTCATACCTGTCGCTGTTCAAGGTCGGACGCTGGCGCTGTGGGCTGAGGCTGGAATAATGATGAATGAGTCGCTATATGGCGCTATCTCAGTCACTAAGCAGGATTGGCTTGATAAATGTGTGATTGTGGTGGGGAGCCGGCGTTCTCATGGCGGGGCCCGTCATTACCGGCCGATCACCAGTCGCTACCTGTCGCTATTCCTTCATAAATAAGGACCTAGGGATTTTATTCATGAAGCTCTAGTGCCATGTAGTGCTTCGTAGTGTCAGGCAGCGTCTGCTGAATGCTGTGCGGTGGACGCAATACCACATGTATGAAAGTGAATCTGGTGAGTGACTGGAACAGCACCATGTAGTGTACAATTCATCATTACAGGTGGCTCAGCGTATAGCGTCGGCGCTCTAGCTTCCAGAAATATGTGCAAAAAAATTTAAAAAAATCTATTTTTTACAATTTGTAGTGTTTTTTTGTAATAAAAAATGTAAGTTTGTCAATAAAATCTTATTGCGTGTGAAACCCCAATTTCTCCCGGTTACAGCGGTACCACATATGTATAGGTAGACACCCTTTCCTGCCCAGGAGACTCCCCCAAACTGAAACAGAGCTTTAGGGGATTTTCGGGAAAAAATACAACTGTGATATGCGCTATGCACACCTTGCAGTTTTTCCAGAAAAACAACCCTTTACATTTGAAATACCCCCCACAAACTATATATTCTCTGGAAGTACACACCTCAGGCTTTCTATTTGTACCAGGCTTGTTGATGTGACCACAGTTTTCTAGAAGTAATCCCTCAATGTATTCTTTGGTTGCAAAGAGTTTCCCTAAAAAAAGGATAAAAAAGCAGAAACAAAGCCACATTTTCCTAAAAAAAGCTATAGACAAACAAGAAAAAACAAGTATAATCTGAAAAAGCAACATCCCCCGAACAGAACGATACCCAACATGCATAGCTACTGTCAAGGGAAGAGTTGCCAAACACCCCAAAGTAAAGCATGAGCATAACAGTAATTTTTCTTGAAAATTTCAGCTCTGCAGACAAAGTGCCCACCTTGCGATTTTTCAACCAAAACAACCCTTTACATTTGGAATATCCCCCATAAACCATATATTCCCTGAAAGCACACATGTTAAGCTTTCTAAGCGTACCCAGCTTGTTGTTGTGTGCTTCTGGAACTGATCCCTCAAAGAATTCTTTGGTTGCGCAGGGTTTCCCTAAAAAATGTATAAAAAAGCTGAATAAAAAAACACCTTTTCCTAAAATATAAATATGCAAACAAGAAAAAACAAGCTAAGTCTGAAAGCGCAAGGTCCCCCGAACAGAACAATACCCAACATGCAGAGGTACTATTAACCCTTTTAATTGCCAGCCTACTTGAGATTTATTCACCCTCTGTTGACAGGTCCTTTTTCCCCATTTTGCGCCATGTTTTGTGACATTTTTGCTGGAATTTTCAGGAAAATTATATATATATATTTTGCAGCAGAGTTTAGGCTTTAACATGAAATGTCTTGTTTGTAAATTTTATTTATTATTAATTTTATTTATTATTAAGTAAAAAAAAAAATAAATACAATTTTTTTTTAGAAAATTGCCTCCTTTATTTTAAATAAAAAATGTATTTTATTAGGGAAAACCATATTGCATGTGAAAGCCCCATTTCTACCGATTAGAACAGTACCACATATTTATCAGTAGCCCCCTGTTCCTGCCCAGGAGACACCCCTAACTGAAACAAGTAATTTTTAACATTTACAAATAAAATACAACTACCATCCACACTACAAAGGGTTAAATCGAGAAAAAAAAATTACATAGGGCCCCCCCTCTCAGGTGGGGGGGGGGGGCATTTTTTTTTTAAGGGTTAAAAACCCTTAAAAATCCAAAAAAATTACATGGGGCCCCCCTTACCCAAAGTAACCAGCCCGGGACCAGCTATGCAGGGCTTGTAGGAACAGGGCGCAGGGGCCAGCTTTTGTGGCCCCTGGCCCTGCAGGCTACAAGCCCGCATAGCCCGTGGCCACGGGCTCTTCTGCCCCCCCTGGCCTTTGGGGAGGCAGGTAATGGGGGTGCCGGGGGTTAATGGCAAGTCACCGGCTAGCGCAGGTGACTTGCCATCCCCCCAGCCTTGAGAACTGGTATAGGGGTCTCATGGACCCCTTACCAGTTCACAAGGGGTTAAATGTAAAAAAAACACAGACACACAAAGAGAAAAAATATTTTATTATTTTTTTTTTTTTAATACTTACCTCCCATCCATACTGGAGCACTCTGTCCCTCGGCGATCACTGGCTTCTGCTCACTTGCTAGAAGTCTTTTATAGCTGCTGGATGATAGAACACAAAAGGGGGACCCTATTTTTTTTTTTTGAATTTTAAGGGTTAAAAACCCTTAAAAATCCCCCCAAAAAATGACGTAGGGTCCCCCCTACCCAGCATTACCGACCCGGGCCAGCTATGGGGGCTTGTAGAACAGGGCGCAGGGGCCAGCGTTGGTGGCCCCTGGCCCTGCAGGCTACTAGCCCACATAGCCACTAAGTGGCCCGGGACCTTCTGCCCCCCCCTGGCCGTTGGGGAGGCAGGTAATGGGGGGCTGGGGGTTAATGGCAAGTCACCCGCTAGCCGCAGGTGACTTGCCAGACCCAGAGCCTTGTGAGCTGGTATAAGGGGTCTCATGGACCCCTTACCAGCTCACAAAGGGTTAACTGTTGAAAAAAAAACACCATACATTAATAAAAAGTATTTTATTTAAAAAAAAATTTTTTTTTTACTGTACTTACCTCCGATTGCAAGCTTTTGTCCCTCGCCGCTCTGATGACAGATGCCGGTGATCGGCATCCAGAGATGGGGGAGGCAGGAGATCAGAGGATCTCCTGTCCCCTCCTTCCCCGGCACCGATCACCGGCATCTGACAGTTGAGAGAGCTGAAGCCGGAGATCGGGGCTGGGATGACGTCATTAGCCCCCAAGGGGGCGGGGCTTAGCGGCAAGATGGCGGCCACCATCGAGAAGGAAAGAGGAGAGAGCCTCCCGGGCTCTCTCCTGAAGATCTGTAAGTCCTGGGGGGGGGGATCGGAGGCCCCCCAGGTGAAGAGGAGGGACAGCGGGAGCCAGCGCACACGCAGGTAAGTGAATGTCATTTTTATTTATTTTTTACATTCAGCAGCTGCTGCTGCAGAAGCGGGGGGGGGCGGCCTATTCCGGGGGCTCTCCTGGAGCCATCCGACCCCCCATGGGGGATCGGATGGCACCAAATTAAATAGGAGACCCGGCCCGATCCAACGAGGGGTCAGGTGATTTTTTTTTTTTTTTTTTGCCCGCTAGCAGGGGTAAATTCCAGGCACGTAAATTTTACGTGGCTGGCACTTAAGTGACGGAGAGGCAACCACGTAAATTTTACGTGGCTGGCATTTAAAGGGTTAAACAGGGTTTTTTGTTTAAATATTTTTTTCTCTCTCAAATAATTGTGTGACCTGTCCTGGGCTAGAAAAAGTCATTTTTGAAAACTTTTTTGATATTTTTATGTAGAATTGTCACTGTTACAATGTGACAACAATGTAATTCCATGTGTTTTCGCTTTGTTACTGGTGGATATGTGTTCAAAAACATACTTTAATCACACAGCTTCTGGCACTCTGTGCTATAGTGTCCAGATCTAGAGCGCCGACGCTGTGTGTGTCTGTTTTTCTTGATGAATATGGTGTGAGTCGCTGAGAGTTGGTCGCTCTGAGCAGTCGCTACCTTTCGTTCCCTGCAAAGTAATTCTGTTGTTACAGTGACCAACATGCATCTCATTTATCAATGATGGCGATGTTACTAGAGCGACTGAGGTGCTCTGTTACAGTGCCTAATAGCTGCTTACAGCGACTACTACCGGTCGCTCTAAGCGCCGCTGTACAGGCGCTCATCTGCTGATACCTGGTGTTATTAATGAATCAGCCTACTCAAGATGTCTAGTACTTCTTATGTCCAACAATCTGAGACTATTGCCAATCCCCTCTCCTCAAAGCAGAATATTATTTAAATCTATGGGGAATACTACTTGGATACTACTTGGAATGCCACTATATTTTGTTATTCAGCTTTATGATAATTAAA
Source organism: Gastrophryne carolinensis (assembly GCA_027917425.1). Lineage (NCBI taxonomy): Eukaryota > Metazoa > Chordata > Amphibia > Anura > Microhylidae > Gastrophryne > Gastrophryne carolinensis. Next base: position 85,521,379 of record CM051235.1, on the reverse strand, counting down.
TAAAGCTGAATAATGTATTTAGAGTAAAACTATTTAATTAGTGTTACTTGACTAAAAGTGACACTCTAGTATAATATACAGACATCTTGCTATAGTTAGGGGAAATATTATTTTAATCTAAATAGGAACTCCATATACAGATGTTTTATAGTTAAATCATTGTTCTTTCACTTGATAAATGCATGTTAAGGAACTAGTTACCAGAGCTGATTATATTTAACCCACATTGTTGGCAACAAAAACTGAATACTCAAAACCCTTGTCAAATGTAACTTTTAACTAAATCAGAATTGCAATGCTACTCTCTGTGATTCTGCTGAGGAAATGTGTTTCTATACACTGTCCTAGTGCGCCTATAGCTCGAAACAGTAAGCTCAGAAATATGGGTATCCACATAAGTCAAGAGGAAATGTTTCTGAATTGGTTGTTCTCTTTCAGTGACATCAATGGACTAGTTGTTAGCTTTTAGCCATAAGTGGCACAGAAAAAAAAATACATTTTGAAATATGATATATCCAATTTCCTTTTGGAACAAAACCATTGCTATGTGACACATTCATCTTTTTTTCTATAGATTAGCATTAGTAGCCCTGTCTCAGATAAGAACAACTTATTTTGACTTGGTTGGACATGGTTAGTAGAGATGAGCGAACTTTTGAAAAATTTTATTCGACTGATTCGCAGAATTTTCCGACAAAAATCGTTTCGACACAAATTTATTCGCAACGAATCGCTATCAAAAACGGCTATTTCTGAGCCTCCTAGAGCCTCAATAGGGTTGTAAACCATTCTGCCTTGCTGTAACACACATAGGATGTGTGCTGGGTTAGTGAAATAATACTGTAAATAATTAGGTCATGCAGATCAGAGGCATCGCTAATAGAATCGCAGAGCAGCACAATTGCAAAGAGTTGAAGTGCCATCACTATGAGGGGCCCCTATAGTGCCTGAAAAACACACCCTGGAGCTGGCAGCAGCAGGAGCCCAGAAATTAGCTGAATCACACCCTGGAGTTGCAAGCAGCAGCAGCAGGAGCCCAAACATTGCTTTAAAGAGACACTAGATTTGGCTGCAGGAGCCAAGAAATTGGATGAATCTCACCCTGGAGTTGCAAGCAGCAGCAGGAGCCCAAACATTGCTTTAAAGAGACACTGGAGTTGGCTGCAGGAGCCCAAAAATTGGATGAATCACACACTGGAGTTGCAAGCAGCAGCAGGAGCAGCAGCAGCAGGAGCCCAAACATTGCTTTAAAGAGACACTGGAGTTGGCTGCAGGAGCCCAAAAATTGGATGAATCACACCCTGGAGGTGCAAGCAGCAGCAGCAGGAGCAGGATCAGCAGCATCAGGAGCAGGAGCCCAAACATTGCTTTAAAGAGACACTGGAGTTGGCTGCAGGAGCCCAAAAATTGGATGAATCACACCCTGGAGTTGCAAGCAGCGGCAGCAGGAGCAGCAGCAGGAGCTCAAACATTGCTTTGAAGAGACACTGGAGTTGGCTGCAGGGGCCCAAAAATTGGATGAATCACACCCTTGAGTTGCAAGCAGCAGCAGTAGGAGCAGCAGCAGCAGGAGCCCAAACATTGCTTTAAAGAGACACTGGAGTTGGCTGCAGGTGCTCAAAAATTGGATGAATCACACCCTGGAGTTGAAAGCAGCAGCAGCAACAGGAGCCCAAACATTACTTTAAAGAGACACTGGATTTGGATGCAGGAGCCCAAAAATTGGATGAATCACACCCTGGAGTTGCAAGCAGCAGCAGCAGGAGCAGGAGCCCAAACATTGCTTTAAAGAGACACTGGAGTTAGCTGCAGGAGTCCAAAAATTGGATGAATCACACCCTGGAGTTGCAAGCAGCAGAAGCAGCAGCAGCAGGAGCAGGAGCCCAAACATTGCTTTAAAGAGACACTGGAGTTGGCTGCAGGTGCCCAAAAATTGGATGAATCACACCCTGGAGTTGCAAGCAGCAGCAGCAGGAGCAGGAGCCCAAACATTACTTTAAAGAGACACTGGATTTGGCTGCAGGAGCCCAAAAATTGGATGAATCACACCCTGGAGTTGCAAGCAGCAGCAGGAGCAGCAGCAGCAGGAGCAGAAGCCCAAACATTGCTTTAAAGAGACACTGGAGTTGGCTGCAGGAGCCCAAAAATTGGATGAATCACACCCTGGAGTTGCAAGCAGCAGCAGGAGCAGCAGCAGGAGCCCAAACATTGCTTTAAAAAGACACTGGAGTTGGCTGCAGGAGCCCAAAAATTGGATGAATCACACCCTGGAGTTGCAAGCAGCAGCAGGAGCCCAAACATTGCTTTAAAGAGACACTGGAGTTGGCTGCAGAAGCCCAAAAATTGGATGAATCACACCCTGGAGTTGCAAGCAGCAGCAGCAGGAGCAGGAGCCCAAACATTGCTTTAAAGAGACACTGGAGTTGGCTGCAGGAGCCCAAAAATTGGATGAATCACACCCTGGAGTTGCAAGCAGCAGCAGCAGCAGGAGCAGGAGCCCAAACATTACTTTAAAGAGACACTGAATTTGGCTGCAGGAGCCCAAAAATTCAATGAATCACACCCTGGAGTTGCAAGCAGCAGCAGCAGGGGCACAAACATTGCTTGAAAGACACCCTGGAGTTGCAAGCAGCAGCAGCAGGAACCCAGAAATTGGCTGGAAGGCACCCTGAAGTTGGCAGCAGCAGGAGCACAAATATGAGCTGGAAGGCACACCCTGGAGTTGGCAGCAGCATAAGCAGGAGCCCAAACATTGCTTGAAAGACACCCTGGAGTTGGCAGCAGCAGGAGGCAAAAAATTGGATGAAAGGCACACCCTGAAGTTGGCATCAGCAGGAGACATAAATATGTTTTGCACCATTTGGAAAGTGTAAAACGTGGCACCATGCTGAATCTAGTCGCATGCATCAGCCATTGGTGGGTGGAAATCCTGGCTGATCCATCCCTGATTCATTTTGACAAAGGTGAGTCTCTCCACATTTTTAGTTGACAGACGAGTTCTCCTCGCCATAACTATGGCCCCCGCCGCACTAAACACCCGCTCAGATGGCACGCTACTTGCCGGGCAGGACAGCTTTTCCAGGGCAAACTCAGCTAGTTGCGGCCACAAGTCAAGTTTGGCTACCCAGAAGTCCAGCGGATCCTCAAGGTGTGTTGGCATGGTCATGTCAAGGTATGACAAGACCTGCTGGTTCAGGTCCTGCTCCAGGTCTTCCTGCTGCTCATGAGTAGCCTCACTATGCGGGTGTAGAAAGCTACTCATTAGCGACTGAAGACTGAGGCTGCTGCTGATGGAGCTGCTGCTGCTGCTCCTGCCAACCCCCCCAGCAGGCATGGCAGTGGAAGGTGAGCCAGAGGTCCCCCCGAGTCAGACCTGCGAGAGTATGAACCATGGCGCAGAAAGGCATCGGCCAACTGACTACGCAGAATGTCTTTGTAGTAGTTTGTCCTCCCTCTCGGCGGGTTTAAAAAATGCCCCCATTTTGTGCCGGAAGCGAGGGTCCAATAAGGTGGACAGCCAGAAGTCATCCCGCCGACAAATGGAAACAATTCTGGGGTCACTACGCAAGCACGTGAGCATGCTTCCTGCCATTTGCGCAAGTGACTCGGAGGGACTACCTGTCTCCATCTCCACTGCATACTGCAACGGTGTGTCCAGGTCCTCTGTCTCGCCATCCTCAAAACCCTCTAGCTCCTCTGGCTGCTCCTGCTCCTCCTCTCCTGTCCGCTGACTAGATAAACCAGCCATTTCACCAAGCCTAAACTGTGCTTCACTGTGCCCCTCCTCCTCCTCTTTCTCCTCCTCCTCCTCCAGTTCAGCTCCAACGGGGCTCATGTGGCCGTAAGATGTAGACGCCATGTCTCCAGTGCCCTGACCACCCATGGTTTCCAACATGTGCTGTAGTACATGAAGCAGTGGAATCACGTCATTCATCCCGTAATCCTGCCGACTGACAAATAAAGTGGCTTCCTCAAAGCTCAAGAAGGGTGTGTTTGGCGGTTTATGAGTGGCTGAAGTGCATGCAAAGTTTCATTGAAGTTGTTAGGATGTCTTGCAGATGGGGGGAACACTTCAGAAGCCGCTTGACAACCAGATTGAAGACGTGAGCCATGCAGGGGGCATGGGTCAGGCTTCCTTGGCGCAGCACAGACAAAATGTTCTTCCCATTGTCGGTAACCATGATTCCAATTTTCTTTTTCAAGTTTTCTTTGAGTAAGCCATGTTTGGATTTCCTGGTGAATAAATGTAAGCAGTTCCTCCCCTGTGTGACTCCGTTCGCCAAGACAAACCATGTGAAGCACAGTGTGACACCTCCGTGCCCTGCACACATGGTAGACTGGAGGGACATTGAGACTTGAGCCTACAGTGTAGGGTGAGGAGATGGCAGAGGATGAGGAGGCCGAGTCGCACCGTGTCACAGGCCCAACGGGCAGGGAGCACGGAAGCCGAAGCGGCGTGACCTGTCCAAGTTGCTGCTGCTGCTGCAAAGGGACCACATTCACCCAGTGGGCCGTAAACGACATGTACTGTCCCTGACCGTAGTTACAGCTCCAGACGTCAGCGCTGCCATGCGCTTTGCTACACACCGACAGGCTCAAGGACTGGCCCACCTTCTGTTCAACAAAAATGTGCAGCGCTGGTACTGCCTTCTTGGCAAAGAAATGACGGCTTGGGACTCTCCACCTCGGCTCGGCACAAGCCATCAGTTCTCTGAAAGGTGCAGAGTCCACCACCTGAAAAGGGAGCGACTGCAGCACCAGCAACTTGGACAGGAGCACATTGAGCTTCTGCGCCGTAGGATGAGTGGGTGCATACTGCTGTCTCTTGGACATGGCTTCGCTGATGGATTGCTGGTGGGATGCATGACTTGGAGGAGGTTGAGCAGGAGCGAGAGAGGATGGGTATGACGCACAGCTGCCTTCGGCTGAGGTGCTGGAGCCTTGGCTGGCAGAAATTTGGAGCGGCGTGCCACTTGGTGAGGAAGCAGGCTGGACCACCTCTTCGGAGCCTCGGTTCTCCCAGGCCTCTTTATGGTGACGCATCTTATGTTGACGCAGGGCCGTGGTGCCAACATTTGGGCCCTGGCCACGCTTCACCTTCTGCCTACATATCTTGCATGTGGCCATGTTACCCTCCTGCGGATGCTTCAGGAAAAACTGCCACACTGCCGAGTAGCTACTTTTCCCACCAACAGGCCTCACTGATTCACTGCTACTGTCGCCAAATCCAGGAACCCCTGCTCCACTACCTCCCGATAAGGTAGCCTGCCGCGCAGCAGGTGCTCTACCCCGGCCCCGTTTGGCTCCAGGCTTTACAATTGTGCCCCCATTCTGACTGCCAACCATGCTACTAACACCTTGCTGCCTCAGCTGCTGACTCCGGGGCAACCTGCGCCCCTCTTCTCCTGTTGATGACGATGAAGCCCCTTCTCCACCCAGCTCCCAAGTGCGACCGGCTTCATCATCATCATCATCACCGAGTTGTGGCTGCATGTCACTGATGTTCTCAGTTTCCTCAACAGTGTCTGGCGCAGGAGCTGGAACGCTCGCAACACCCACGACACTGTCCACATCACTATTTGTCTGCCTAGCTAAAGAAGCCACCTCCATTTCTTAGCTGGGCAGTAGTTGCTGACTGTCCTCTATCTGATCGTCCTCCTCACTAAAGAGTGGAGCTGAACCCAAAGCATAGGATATGTCGCTGGGGGAGGGAACGGCATAGGACAGAGGCAATGGGAGGACAGGGACTAGTCTCGGGGCATGCCAACTCAGGGTTGTGTCAGAGGAACCTATCGACCCTAGACTGGGGGTCTCAGATGTAACTTGTGATGATGTTGATGAGCACGTTAACCAATCTACCACGGCAGATGCATTACTGGTGGAGACACGACCGCTAGCAGATACTGGCAGATCAGGTCTCACACCGTGACTCCTGCTGCCACTCGCTCCTAGTCTGCTGTGACCTCTGCCTGCTGAATCTTGGCCTCTGCCACTCCTCTTTGAACATCCTTGCACTTGTCTGCCTGACATTTTTATGTATTTCAAATGCGCAATAGGTACGATAAAAATGTGTTTACTTTAAAAAGAAGAAGCTAAATAAAGTGAGGAACTGCTTCTCTGTACCAGATACTATGAAAATTGACAATATGACATACCCTGCGGCCTAGTGTTTTGCCGGCAGACCAAAAACCAATTCAAAATGCAATAGTTTGATTAAGCTGAGGAAGGATGAACAAGCGTGTTTAGCATAACAGATAGGCTGCTAAGTGCAGGTTTGGGATACCTTGTGGCCTAGTGTTTTGGCAGCAGGATAAAAAACAATTCAAAATGCAATAGTTTGCTTAAGCTGCAGAAGGATCAACAAGCGTATTTAGTATAACAGATAGGCTGCTAAGTGCAGGTTTGGGATGCCCTGCGGCCTAGTGTTTTGGCAGCAGACCAAAAACCAATTCAAAATCCAATAGTTTGATTAAGCTGAGGAAGGATAAACAAGCGTATTTAGCATAACAGATAGGCTGCTAAGTGCAGGTTTGGGATACCCTGCGGCCTAGTGTTTTGGCAGCAGGATAAAAAACAATTCAAAATGCAATAGTTTGATTCAGCTGAAGAAGGATGAACAAGCGTATTTAGTATAACAGATAGGCTGCTAAGTGCAGGTTTGGGATGCCCTGCGGCCTAGTGTTTTGGCAGCAGGACCAAAACCAATTCAAAATGCAATAGCTTAATAAAGCTGATGCTGAACAACGCTTATTTAGTATAACAGATAGGGTGCAACGTGGTGGTTTGGGATACCCTGCGGCCTGGTGTATTTAACCCTTTAAACTGCCTCTCCAACAGTTAAACGCCAACCACGTAAAATTTACGTGGCTGACTTTCCCCACAAATAAAAAAAAAAGTAAAAATAAAAGACACTTACCTGACCCCTCGTTCGATCCGGTCGGGTCTCCTCTTCAGCCAGAGGGGCTCCGATCGCCCATCGGGGCTCCTCCGGCTGCAGGGGAGGGCCCGGACCGGGTGCCCCCCCCCCCCCGTTTCAGCAGCCGCCCGGTTTTCTTTAATAAAAAAAAAAAATGACAGTTACCTACCTTTGTCCCCGCCGGCTCCCGCAGGCTCTCCTCTTCATGGGGGGGGGGGCTCCGATCCCCGGGGGTCTGGCAAGTCACCTGCGCTAGCGGGTGACTTGCCATTAACCCCTGGCCCCCCAAATTACCTGCCTCCCCAAAGCCCAGGGTGGGGCAGAAGAGCCGTGGCCCTAGGCTATGACGGCTTGTAGCCGCAGGGCCAGGGGCCACTAAAGCTGGCCCCTGCGCCCTGTTCTACAAGCCCCCATAGCTGGTCACAGGCTGGTTACGCTGGGTAGGGGGGACCTCACGCTATTTTTTTTTTGGATTTTTAAGGGTTTTAACCCTTAAAAATCCAAAAAAAAATGGGGTCCCCCTCCCTTCGAGGGGGGGACCCTATGTCATTTTTTTTTTTAATTAACCCTTTGTTACCTGTAGCCCAGTAGGTATAAAAGGCTTCCAGCAGCAGCAGGAGAGCAGAAGCCTAAGTGATCAGCGTGGGACACAGGGATGGATGGGAGGTAAGTATTAAAAAAAAAATATTAAAAAAACATTTATTTTTTTTTAATAAAGATATTTTTTAAAAAGTGTGTCTGTGTGTTTTTTTTTACTTTTAACCCTTTGTGAACTGGTAAGGGGTCCATGTGACCCCTTATACCAGTTCACAGGGCTCGGGGGTCTGGCAAGTCACCTGCGCTAGCGGGTGACTTGCCATTAACCCCTGGCCCCCCAAATTACCTGCCTCCCCAAAGCCCAGGGGGGGGGCAGAAGAGCCGTGGCCCTAGGCTATGACGGCTTGTAGCCGCAGGGCCAGGGGCCACTAAAGCTGGCCCCTGCGCCCTGTTCTACAAGCCCCCATAGCTGGTCACAGGCTGGTTATGCTGGGTAGGGGGGACCTCACGCCATTTTTTTTGGGATTTTTAAGGGTTTTAACCCTTAAAAATCCCAAAAATAAAATGGGGTCCCCCTCCCTTTGAGGGGGGACCCTATGTCATTTTTTTTTTAATTAACCCTTTGTTACCTGTAACCCAGCAGGAGAGCAGAAGCCTAAGTGATCAGCGTGGGACACAGTGATGGATGGGAGGTAAGTATAAAAAAAAAAATAATTAAAAAAAAATATTTTTTTTTAATAAAGTGTGTCTCTGTGTGTGTTTTTTTTTTTTTTTTTACTTTTAACCCTTTGTGAACTGGTAAGGGGTCCATGTGACCCCTATACCAGTTCACAGGGCTCGGGGGTCTGGCAAGTCACCTGTGGCTAGTTTGGCCCCATTTACCTGCCTCCCAAAAAAACCTTAAAATTCCCCCAAGAAATGGTGCCCCCCCCCGTAAAGGGGGATCCCACACCAATTTTTTTTTATTTAACCCTTTATTATGTGGATAGTAGTTGTATTTTATTTGTAAATGTTATAAAGTGCTCTTTTCAGTTTATGGGATCACCTGGACAGGAACAGGGGGCTACCGATACATATGTGGTATCATTGTAATCGGGAGAAATGGGGCTTTCACATGCAATATGGCTTTCTTTAATAAAATAAAAGTTTTTGTTTAAAATAAAGGAGACAATTTAAAAAATATATATTTTTTTATTTTTTTATTTATTTATTTATTTGAAAATATTTAAAAAAGTAGAAAAAATACAAACAAGACATTTCATGTTAAAGCCTAAACTCTGCCACAAAAAGAAAATATGCCATTTTCTTGGAAATTCCTGCAAAAATCACAGTTAAACATCACGCAAAATGGTGAAAAATATCCTGTCAGGAGAGGGGGACAAAATCTCAAGTAGACTGGCAGTCAAAAGGTTACAGGTACCTATGCATGTTGGGTATTGTTCTGCTCGGGGGACCTTGCGCTTTCAGATTTAGCTTGTTTTTTCTTATTTGCATATTGATATTTTAGGAAAATGTGTTTTTTATTCTGCTTTTTTATACATTTTTTTGTGAAATCCTGTGCAACCTATGAATTCTTCAAGATATTACTTCCAGAAAGATGAGCCCACTACAACAAGCTGGGTACGCTTAGAAAGCTTAACATGTGTACTTTCAGGGAATATATGGTTTATGGGGGATATTCCAAATGTAAAGGGTTGGTTTGGTGGAAAAAGCACAAGGTACGCACTTTGTCTGCAGAGCTGAATATCTGAAGTAAAATTACCGTTATGCGCATGCTTTACTTTGGTGTGTTTGGCAACTCTTTCCTTGACAGAACCTATGCATGTTGGGTATCATTCTGTTTGGGGGATGTTGCTTTTTCAGATTTTCTGTTTTTTTCTGGTTTGCATATAGGTTTTTTTAGGAAAATGTGGTTTTGATTCTGCTTTTTTATTCATTTTTAGGGAAACCCTGTGCAACCAAAGAATACATTGAGGGATTACTTCCAGAAAACTGCACCCATGTCAACAAGCCTGGTACGCCTAGAAAGCTTGAGGTGTGTACTTCTAGGGAATATATAGTTTGTGGGGGGTATTTCAAATGTAAAGGGTTGTTTTTCTTGAAAAACTGCAAGGTGCGCATATTGCATAGCACAGTTGTATTTTATCTGAAAATCTCCTAAAGCGTTGTTTCAGTTTGGGGGAGTCTCCTGGGCAGGAAAGGGTATCTATCTATACATATGTGGTACCGCTGTAACCGGGAGAAATTAGGATTTCACACGCAATAAGATTTTATTGACAAACTTACATTTTTTATTACAAAAAAACACTACAAATTGTAAAAAATAGTTTTTTTTTAAATTTTTTTGCACAATTGTCACCCAAAAATATTGAGAATACACTTAGAAAATGAGGTAGGCTGGCGGTTAAAGGGTTAAAGCAGACAAAAGCCAATTCAAAATGCAATAACTTAATAAAGCTGAGGCTGTAGACGCTTATTTAGTATAACAGATAGGGTGCCACGTGGTGGTTTGGGATACCTTGCGGCCTGGTGTATTGACAGCAGGACAAAAACCTATGCAAAATGCAATAGCTTAAAAAAGCTGATGCTGAACAACGCTTATTTAGTATAACAGATAGGGTGCCACGTGGTGGTTTGGGATACCCTGCGGCCTGGTGTATTGACGGCAGGACAAAACCCAATGCAAAATGCAATAGCTTAAAAAAGCTGATGCTGAACAACGCTTATTTAGTATAACAGATAGGGTGCAACGTGCAGGTTTGGGATACCCTGCGGCCTGGTGTATTTAAAGCAGACCAAAACCAATTCAAAATGCAATAACTTAAAAAAGTTGAGGCTGTAGACGCTTATTTGGTATAACAGATAGAGTGCCACGTGGTGGTTTGGGATACCCAGTGGCCTGGTGTATTGACAGCAGGACAAAAACCTATGCAAAATGCAATAGCTTAATAAAGCTGATGCTGAACAACGCTTATTTAGTATAACAGATAGGGTGCAACATGGTGGTTTGGGAAACCCTGCGGCCTGGTGTATTGACTGCAGGACAAAAATCAATGCAAAATGCAATAGCTTAATAAAGCTGATGCTGAACAACGCTTATTTAGTATAACGGATAGGGTGCAACGTGCAGGTTTGGGATACCCTGCGGCCTGGTGTATTTAAAGCAGACAAAAACCAATTCAAAATGCAATAACTTAATAAAGCTGAGGCTGTAGACGCTAATTTAGTATAACAGATAGGGTGCCACATGGTGGTTTGGGATACCCTGCGGCCTGGTGTATTGACAGCAGGACAAAAACCAATGCAAAATGCAATAGCTTAATAAAGCTGATGCTGAACAACGCTTATTTAGTATAACATATAGGGTGCCAAGTGGTGGTTTGGGAAACCCTGCGGCCTGGTGTATTGACTGCAGGACAAAGATCAATGCAAAATGCAATAGCTTAATAAAGCTGATGCTGAACAACGCTTATTTAGTATAACAGATAGGGTGCAACGTGGTGGTTTGGGATACCCTGCGGCCTGGTGTATTTAAAGCAGACCAAACCAATTCAAAATGCAATAACTTAATATAGCTGAGGCTGTAGACGCTTATTTAGTATAACAGATAGGGTGCCACATGGTGGTTTGGGAAACCCTGCGGCCTGGTGTATTGACTGCAGGACAAAAATCAATGCAAAATGCAATAGCTTAATAAAGCTGATGCTGAACAACGCTTATTTAGTATAACGGATAGGGTGCAACGTGCAGGTTTGGGATACCCTGCGGCCTGGTGTATTTAAAGCAGACAAAAACCAATTCAAAATGCAATAGCTTAATAAAGCTGAGGCTGTAGACGCTTATTTAGTATAACAGATAGGGTGCCACGTGGTGGTTTGGGATACCCTGCGGCCTGGTGTATTGACAGCAGGACAAAAACCTATGCAAAATGCAATAGTTTAATAAAGCTGATGCTGAACAACACTTATTTAGTATAATAGATAGGGTGCCACATGGTGGTTTGGGATACCCTGCGGCCTGGTGTATTGACAGCAGGACAAAAACCAATGCAAAATGCAATAGCTTAATAAAGCTGATGCTGAACAACGCTTATTTAGTATAACAGATAGGGTGCAACGTGGTGGTTTGGGATACCCTGCGCCCTGGTGTATTGACAGCAGGACAAAACCGAATTCAAAATGCAATAACTTAATAAAGCTGATGCTGAACAACGCTTATTTAGTATAACATATAGGGTGCCAAGTGGTGGTTTGGGAAACCCTGCGGCCTGGTGTATTGACTGCAGGACAAAAATCAATGCAAAATGCAATAGCTTAATAAAGCTGATGCTGAACAACGCTTATTTAGTATAACAGATAGGGTGCAACGTGGTGGTTTGGGATACCCTGCGGCCTGGTGTATTTAAAGCAGACCAAACCAATTCAAAATGCAATAACTTAATATAGCTGAGGCTGTAGACGCTTATTTAGTATAACAGATAGGGTGCCACGTGGTGGTTTGGGATACCCTGTGGCCTGGTGTATTTAAAGCAGACAAAAACCAATTCAAAATGCAATAACTTAATAAAGCTGAGGCTGAACATCTCTTATTTTGTATAACCGATAGGCTGCTAAGTGCAAGTTTGGGATGCCCATGTGGCCTGGTGTATTTAAAGCAGACCCAAAAATATTAACACTAATCCAGTTATTTAAATGCTTGTGTGTAACAGATAGGGTTACATAAGGCACTGCATAGATGGCATGCACAGTGGCCTGGTGTATTTAAAGCAGACACAAAAATATTAACACTAATCCAGTTATTTAAATGCTTGTGTGTAAGAGATAGGGTTACATAAGGCACTGCATAGATGGCATGCACAGTGGCAAGGCAGATTACGGTTTACAGCACAAAGAAATCAAATTGAATTGAAAACTGATCAGGAAAATCACCCTGTCACTGTCACTTTTATGCTGTCCCTGGATTGTTCCGGTTTTCCACTATCTTTCCCTGGCTCTGTCTGCCTCACTAAATCTCCCTACCTATCTGTAAATCTCCCTACCTATCTGTAACTCTCCCTACCTATCGCTAACTGTCTGTCCCTGTCTGCAGCAACCACCGCTGTCTCACGAATGCAAGTCTGAAATGCGCACAAGCAAGATGGCCGCCGCTTTATATAGTACGGTGACGTCACCGGGCTTCCTGGCTGCTGATAGGCTGCATGTGACTGTCCCATCATACCTTGCCCCAGGGTACATGTCTGGACATGTGCGTCCGCCATCTTAGAATGCCTGTCATTGAAATGAATGGAATTTAAAGGAAAACTTCGATCGATCGAATCGCAGGGAAATTCGGATTCGTTCAGAATCGAATTTTCCATGAAATTCGGAACGAATCCAGGTTCGTCCGGATTGATTCGCTCATCCCTAATGGTTAGCAAAATGGTTTATACTTAAAGCCCTAAAGATTAAAAAAAAAAAAAAATTATTTTTTTTAAGTAAAAGTAAAAAAAGGAATTCTTAAAAGAAATTACTTGTCCCTAATAAAATGGGGAGTACTGCAGTCAAATTCCATTAACTAGGTAGATTCACAATCGTTTACAAGTCTAGGCTTTGACCCTGACAGCATATCCGACCACAGCTTCAAAAACCCTTTATCCCTGTGGAATCAGCTCGTGTGTGCAATTTTGTTCCGTGATCTTCTTTCAGGGACAGGGGAATTCAATGCTATTTTTTATTCTACTATTTATTTATTTATTCTGCTATTTAAAATGTAATTGAACATTTGTCCCAAGTTTAGGCTCAGTATATACTGAAAAATGGAACATTGAAAATATTTGACATAAATGTAGAGTAAAAATGCTTATTTAATTATGGAGCAATGGTGGATTCTGAAATGATTAGTTCAGAACATTTAGACTTACGTCGGTAGGTTGTATAATATGAGGCAGAAGTAAAGTCCCTTTTATTTGCAGGGTAACATCTTCTTCTCCAAAAATCAGGATTGTGGGACCTAGAATTGACACACTTTTTTCACTACCATTGTACAGGTTCCTATCTGAAGCTGGCTGGTCAGGGCCTGAGGCAGGGACATAGCCAGGGGGGAGCAGGAGGGGCACTTGCCCCGGAGGAAGCAGGTCAGGGGGGTACCAAAAGGGGTCTGAGCACAGGAGTGGGCACAGGAGTGGGCGCCATTTTGAATCTTTGCCCCGGGTGTCAGAAAGCCTAGCTACTCCTCTGGCCTGATGGATTACAGCACATGTAAGGGGGCAGTGCTTATTTATTAAAATATGGGAAGTATTCTCACCTGACTGAAAAGGCTTTCTTAGCTTACGTAGTAAGACTCTCATATTTCATAGGTGATTATTATTTACTAATTTGTGGCAAAACTATTCATCTCACCTAAACATCTCGAAGCCCAATTAAATGCAGTGAGCTTTCAAAACACTGATTGCTTGTGTTACAGTGGAAAGGTTCTCCAATGTTTAGTCAAATTTAGCCAACTGAGAAGGATAGACTCTTAGAGGCAGATTCAGTAATAGCGCCAGGTAGCGACAGATGAGCGCCTGAAGTGTGGCGCTATGAGCGCCGCTAGCGTATGCCGCGGTCGGCTGTGATTCGCTATAGCAGGCCTCCTCAGTCGCTACCTGGCGTTGTTGGGAACAATGCCTACATTTGTGAATATGATGTTTCAGATCAGCTTTGTAGGCGCTGTAATTTTTTCACACGCTATTCAACACAGCGCCTGCGCGTTGTTTTGCTGTTGGATTGAAATCAATGTTAGGACCTTCAGTAGTAAACACATTGCAACATGTTTCTTTGGTTAATTTTTTTTTATTTATTTATTTATTTTTTAAGTTTTCAACTTACACCCCCCCCCTTATAGTGGTTTGGGTCAACTTTCACACCCCCACCCTTTTAGTGGTTTGGGTAAACTTATGATTGTATCCAACAAATAGTTCCCCTGTAGTGCAGTACTTGTATTATAGTGAAGGGGAGGTAGCTTACCGATAAAAACTAAGTGATCATGCTTTCCCTTAGCTCAAATCCAGTCTGGGTGTCCTCACTCGTTTCTGCGGGCAAGTTGGGGATTTCTGGCACCAGTGCTGTTTCTTCAGGGGGTTGTATTCTGTGGCTTATGCAAATATTGTGTAGCACACAGCATGCGAGGATAATTTTGGAGACCTTTTGTGGACTGTACTACATCTTTCCTCCCGGGCGAGCCAAACACAGAAAGCGCGCTTTCAGCAGTCCAATGGTTCTTTCCACAATGCTTCTGGTTTTGCGATGTGCTGCATTGTAGCGTTGTTGGGCAGAGGTCTGTGGGTTTCTGACCAGAGTCATGACCCACGTTCTCTGCCCATATCCCTTATCCGCTGTGAAATAAACACATTAAGAGAGACAGCAATTAGTACTAGTACATGTTATTTTTCGCAATATTTTACATTTAGCTTACTAGGCCACATATTTTATGCAAAATACTTTGTCATGGTTATTTATTTACCCAGTAGACAGCCAGCTGGCATTTCGTTGTTCTCGAACTTCCTGCACAGGACTGACTGCTGGAGCACGTAAGAGTCGTGGCATGAGCCGGGGAAGCCAGATCTCACGGCCCGCAGCTTCATGTCATGGTCACAGACCACCATGACATTCATGGAATGGAACTGTTTCCGATTCCGGTAATGCAGCTCCTGTGCACGGGGAGGGCGGAAAGGGATATGTGTACCATCCACGCACCCTAGCACATTCGGAATCCCTCCCATGCGATAGAATGCATGCTTGATTTGGGCAACCTCATCCTCAGGAAATTTGATGTAAACAGGGATAAGGTCACAAATAGCCAGTACTACCTGGAAAAATATGCGGCTCATTGTAGCCTGGCTGATCCCGCTGAGGAGGGCCTGGAAATTCCCTCGTGCCATAATATTAAGCGTGGCACATAGGCGAACTATGCCTGGAATGGATTGGGTGCGTTTGGTGGATGGCTCGATTTTGGTCTTAATCTGATCATATAGGGACTGCAGTGCTGCACGATTCAGACGAAAGCGGCTTCTGATCTGCTCGTCACTTAAATCCCACACTGAAAGACGGATGCCAAAGGATCGGGGTGCCCTAAGCCTCACAGCACCCTCCTCCCTGACCTCCTGTTCTTCCAGCATTGGTGCACATCCCTGCACCCATAACCCACACATCACCCTCTTATCCATCTCACACTCACTGACCAGATATACAAAAGAAGGAAAACCAAAAAAAAACACACACACACAAGCACACTCCTCACACAATCACAACAATGCAGCTCACCACAAAACCAGATGTATAGTGGTCTGAACCACCAGACTGCTGAAAGTGTGCTTTCTAATGATTTGCCATCCCCAGGCTCATTAGTAAACTGTTTAGAGTGATTGCAATGCATTTTTTTGGTATATTAAAAGACAAACATTCACCAGAGTAGTGTTGTGAATATTTATAGACATTCATTGTGTATTTTAGTTGGCCGGAATATAGTAAGTGGCTGTCCGGAAAGGGCTCTTCACCGTGAGGCTGCTAGAGATGAGGGTAAGTTGGGTTTGCTTGATTATCTAGTAAGGATGTTTGCGAACCTTTTTTGGGAATTTATTAGTCCAACTTGTGTTTAACCCTTTTGTTGCCAAGCACGTAACACCTACGTGCTGGCTTGGCTGGGCCTTAAGTGCCAAGCCCGTAGGTGTTACGTGCTTGACTTTGATCGCTTCTAGTTTAAAAAATAAAAATAAAAAATACTCACCTGACCCCTTGTTGGATCCGGCCGGGTCTCCCCTTTAATTTGGTGCCATCCGATCCCCCGTGGGGGGTCGGATGGCTCCAGGAGAGCCCCCGGAATAGGCCGCCCCCCCCCCCGCTTCTGCAGCAGCAGCTGCTAACTGTAAAAAAAAAAAAAAAATAAAAATGACATTCACTTACCTCCATGTGCGCTGGCTCCCGCTGTCCCTCCTCTTCACCTGGGGGGCCTCCGATCCCCCCCCAGGACTTACCGATCTTCAGGAGAGAGCCTGAGAGGCTCTCTCCCCTTTGATCCTCGATGGCGGCCGCCATCTTGCCGCTAAGCCCCGCCCCCTTGGGGGCGGGGCTTATGACGTCATCCCGGCCCCCGATATCTGGCTTCACCCTTCTCAACTTCTCAGATGCCGGTGATCGGCACAGGGTAAGGAGGTGGCAGGAGATCCTCTGATCTCCTGCCTCCTCCTTCTCCTGTACCGATCACCGGCATCTGTCAGCTGAGCGGCGAGGGACAAGAGCTTGCAATCGAAGGTAAGTACAGTAAAAAAAAATTATTTTTTTTTAATAAAATACTTTTTTTTATTGTGTGGTGTTTTTTTTTTTACAGTTAACCCTTTGTGAGCTGGTAAGGGGTCCATGAGACCCCTTATACCAGTTCACATGGCTGGGGGGGTGGCATTGCCATTAACCCCCGCACCCCCATTACCTGCCTCCCCAAAGGCCAGGGGGGGGCAGAAGAGCCCGGGCCCACATAGGCTATGTGGGCTCGTAGGCTGCAGGGTGGGGGGGCCACCAAAGCTGGCCCCCCCACTCTGTGCCTACAAGCCCCCATAGCTGGTCCCGGGCTGGTTACTTTGGGTAAGGGGGACCCCACGTCATTTTTTTTTTTGGATTTTTAAGGGTTTTTAACCCTTAAAAATCCAAAAAAAAATGGGGTCCCCCTCCCCGGGAAGGGGGACCCTATGTCATTTTTTTTTTAATTAACCATTTGTCATCCAGCAGCTATAAAAGGCTTCTGGGCAGGAAAGGGTGTCTACCTATACATATGTGGTATCGCTGTAAGCGGGAGAAATTGGGGTTTCTCACGCAATAAGATTTTATTGACAAACTTACATTTTTTATTACAAAAAAACTCTACAAATTGTAAAAAAATATATTTTTTTTATTTTTTTTCACACATTTCACCCAAAAATGTTGAGAATACACCTAAAAAACACAAACAAGACATTTCATGTTAAAGCCCAGACTCTGTTGAAAAAAACAATATATAATTTTCCTGGGAAATCCCTGGAAATCCCTTCGAAAATGACAGTTGAACATGTGTAGCGCAAAACAGTCAAACTCAGTCTGGCAACAGGGAGTGGGAAATGCTGCAGGTAGGCTGGCAGCGAAAGGGTTAAACATGTATTTTCAAGGGCAAAGCTCGAGTGAGGGCCTAACTCAGGACATCTGTGAGATGGCGGTTATGTGTAATTTGAGCAATGTGTCTGTTAGTGTTTGGCCCAATTATTGGCTACTCTTCCTCTTACATACATGTTTGCAATCTGAGTTTCCAAGATCCCTTTTGGCTATTGTGTAATCTGCCACTTTGTCGAGGTATGGCCTCGATAGTCTATCCATATTAAATTTTAGTTTTGGCAACTGACCTACTAACATGACTTTCCTGTTTAGCATATGCCAGCTTGCCCCATCTCTCAGATGTGGATTTCCCCCTTTCTGGCAGCCAGACCCCGGAACTACTTAGGGCGGATGACACTGAGGTAACATGGCTTATTTTGGGGAACAATAACCACATTGACATGTTCGTGGGTAGTCCAGGAACCACCATGTAACATTGTATTTATTTGGTGTTTGGGCAGGAGGCCATACCTGAAAGCCAAGCTGTGCCGTCTGCCCAAGTGCCATGTGGCCAAGCTACAAAGGCACAAGCAAGGGTAAGTTTGATTGTTACACTTTGGGTAAATGTTTTGGAGGGGCATACCTGCATTGTTTCAGCTTCACTACAATCTGTTTTTTTTTGGGTTTTTAGGACGAACACACAAGAAGAGGAGGTCTGGCACCCACAAGTGCTGATTTCTACGAGCTAGGGGTCCGGATGCTGGAGGACTACAGTCACCAACAGCCGCGTGATGGAAATAATGAGCGCATTGCGGCGTTGGAAAATCAGGGGCTGGTGTATCGGCAACAAATTGAGGACTTGCAGAGACAGCTCCATGACGTTCAACATCGCCAACAATCTGAAACCAACATGGATCTAGAACGAATGGCACATGCCATGGAGCAATCGGTACAGCACCAGGACCAAACTTTGTTGTTGATTCATCAGCTGATACAACAGCAGTCTATTTTTTTTACTGCACTGTTGACCCCCAACACCACCCCTAGCAATGACTCACAACCTCCAAGGCCACCAAGTCAAGAATTTTAATTTAGTTTGTTTGTAAATTTTTGGAGAATAAATGTTAGTACCCCACCTCAAAATCGTGTTTTGTAAAAGACATAGCTAAGAACACAGTCAGGGATGAGTCTCTAGATCTAGATATGTACATGTAGCCAGAAATGTATGACACACATTGGTGACCATATATTACTATGGTTTACACATTAAATGGCTACAAAGGTACACCAACTTTTACAAACTAATGGATTGCTAGACACTTAAACTATGCTTGACAAGGCACAACACACTGTAATTAGAAAAATATAAAACATTTTATTGTGGCTCAAGTCGGCCAACATGGCCAACATTCCGCCGCACAGCGGCAAAAACCATACCCCCCACCCTAACAACGCCTCTTCTTGGCCAGCAGCATAAGGCGAATCCGGCGGATAGACTGCCACAGTCTGCGATGCTCTTTTTCACAAGCTGTAGAGAGTATAAAAAAACAATATTCAAAACATAGAATGTGATCTCAACATACACAGATGTAGCAATGTAATGAAATTGCCTCAAATTAGCTGACCCACACATTCACATTGTTGTCAACTGTGCCCTTATGTGTTACCATTATATGAGAACTAGTGGCTGCCTTACATGTGGCTACAGCATCCCAAGCATACATTTACTCTGAACTCTTGGGAATAAATTAAGGTATAAGTCCCAGTGTGGACATTTCTTTGGTTTGTTGCAGCCAAACATCAGGGCCTAAGTCCTAACGATTAAACTGCTTGGGCCAAGCATATTAGAGGTCATCACCTTAGCAGGCCAATTTGTTTTTTTGAAAACCACATTTTAACACTATGTGGAAAAAACAAGAATGTGAGCCAACAATCAAGCATGCAGACATGCATTTAGGATTGTCGGACAAACACATGTAACCTAGATGTGTGCTTAGAAAAGACATAGGTACATTGTAAATGTCTAAAGAATTCACAATAAGACATAGGGGTCCAAAGTCTTTAGGCATATGAAGTGGGATGTACTCACCATCGCAGCTGTGGCTGGGGCCCATGCTGCTGGCCATCCCGGGAGCTAGGGTGGGGAGTATGGTCACCGGCTCCATCTGCGTGGCAACATCTGTTGCCATCATGTATATAACTCATCAAAGCAGACCTTTAGTTAAATTACCTGCAGCAGCCCTCAGGCTAAAGAGGGAAATGATCACTATATTCTTCTAGGTTGCTAAACCAAAGTATGCTGGGGTTTAGGCCTTGCGAAATTCACTGTCTGCTTTCCCAGCAGGGACAAAAGGCAATGGTCAATGTCCTTGGTACTGTAGGTAAGGGTACCAAAGTTTCTCCCACCTTTCTGTAACTGATGTCATTGTCTACTCCATTGGCTCCCATTCCAAATGTATGGACCCAAATGTATTGTCCCACCAAGCATGGCAAAAATCTGAGACTCTCTCAACCCAATGATCCTGTATGCCATCTAGGTACCGATTGCATAGTATGTTTGTTGCAGACACATTCAGATGAGTGATTGTGGGGTTAGAATGTTTGGGATTCTTGTATTCATGGGGAACTCGGTGCAGAGCATGGTGGTTCTAACTGTGGTCACTGAGGCTCTCCTGGATTGAAGCAGGCAAGACTCTTGAGGTTGAGATGGCACTCTTTATTTTGTTAAACAGTACATCATAACAGTTCTCTTTCTTCTTAGCAGTTTCTCACACAGGCTCTTAGTTTACGCTGCCTTTGGAGCATTAACATCACACCAGCCTCCTTCTCTGTCAGAGTATACTGGGGTCCTTCCTCTCCTTCTGTTAGGGGTTCCCTGTACTTTTCTCTGGTGTCCCTCTAAAATCATTATCCCAATCTCTAAAGCTTACACTAGTCACTTTCTAACTATTCATTCCTGTTTACTGTTTTCTCTATTTCTTATCTTCTTCAATTCCTGGTCTTAAACTACACTCTAGTGGTCATTTACTGTAATTACACTTAAATATCAATATCTATATTCTGTTCTATCTTCTCTCTATTTAGATCTTTCGGTGCTCATCTACTTTTATAGGGTTTTATTTGATTTAGCTGTTACTACAAAAGGCTCTACATGTTCTACTGGAATTTGTAAAAAAAACACTTACTATCACTGCATTATATACCTTTATTAGTCAGCTATTTCCTTAAAGCAAATTAAATGGCTGTCTGAAAAAATATATATTTTATTTTTACAATACATAATATTAAGGGTTTGTAAGTCGTAATCCAAAAAGATACACCATGCATTAAATCTCCTTTTCTCTGCTAGTGTATATTAAAAACATTCTTTTTAGGACATGGGTGGGTTTTGGAATTGAAGCCAGTGTAAGGCAGGTAATACTGGAAGGTCTGGTCACTTATGTTTTAGTTCTCCCCTAACACAAATTATTGAGTACTTGTATAACGTGTAATTTTTCTAATGCTTGCTGGCTTCAAATAATGTAACCCTTGTTAACTCTTCTTTGTACTGTAAGTCATGAGATTTACTCAGTAATGCATGTACATATAAGCTTTTCTCCCTCTCTGTCATTTAGAATATTGCTTGACAACCAATTGCTGCTGTGATGGGAAATTAGAAGCCCTTCTGATCTCAATGAAAGTTCATATAAAATCCCATAAAGTGTATATATGTGTCCCTGCCAACATCTTCTATTGTAACTGATTCTGTAACTAACAAAGTCCCAGGAAGGCCAGGCTTAGAGGTCTCTCTGTGTGAAAATACCCACACACCGCTAAACGTCTTGGTATTTTAATTGCCTGTCACGCTGCCAGGGTCCTATATTGCATCTATTTCCACAGCAACACACTGGTATGAGGAGGAAGTAATAACTAAAGGGTGCATTTAAGACTAAAAAGTAACATATTTTTCTCCCTAAATGACGCTCCTGCCCATAAGACGCACCCAGGATTTGGAGAAAAACAAGAAAAAAAAATATTCTGAATCAAATGATGTGCTAAAATACCCTCTCCCAAATCACCCTATTACAGACAGTGTGCAGAATCCCCCCCCCCCTCACCCCATAACAGACACCACATTACAGGCAGTGAGGGGCATGTCAAATAAAGGCAGTGTGAGGCATCCCAAATTCAGGCAGTGTGAGGCATTTCAAATAAAGGCAGTGTGAGGCATCCCAAATTCAGGCAGTATGTGGCATCCCAAATACAGGCAGTGTGAGGCATCCCAAATACAGGTAGTGGGAGGCATCCCAAATACAGGCAGTGTGTGTGTGGCATCCCAAATACAGGCAGTGTGTGTGTGGCATCCCAAATACAGGCAGTGTGTGTTGCACCCCAAATACAGGCAGTGTGTGGCATCCCAAATACAGGCAGTGTGAGGCATCCCAAATACAGGCAGTGTGTGTGTGGCATCCCAAATACAGGCAGTGTGTGTGTGGCATCCCAAATACAGGCAGTGTGTGTTGCACCCCAAATACAGGCAGTGTGAGGCATCCCAAATACAGGCAGTGTAAAGTATCCCAAATACAGGCAATGTGAGGTATCCCAAATACAGGCAGTGTGTGGCATCCCAAATACGAGCAGTGTGAGGCATCCCAAATACAGGCAGTGTGAGGTATCCCAAATACAGGCAATGTGAGGTATCCCAAATACAGGCAGTGTGTGGCATCCCAAATACAGGCAGTGTGAGGTATCCCAAATACAGGCAATGTGAGGTATCCCAAATACAGGCAGTGTGAGGTATCCCAAATACAGGCAGTGTGTGGCATCCCAAATAGAGGCAGTGTGAAGTATCCCAAATACAGGCAGTGTGAGGCATCCCAAATTCAAGCAGTGTGAAGTATCCCAAATACAGGTAGTGTGAGGTATCCCAAATACAGGCAGTGTGAAGTATCCCAAATACAGGCAGTGTGAGGTATCCCAAATACAGGCAGTGTGTGGCATCCCAAATACAGGCAATGTGAGGTATCCCAAATACAGGCAGTGTGAAGTACCCCAAATACAGGCAGTGTGAAGTACCCCAAATACAGGCAGTGTGAGGCATCCCAAATACAGGCAGTGTGTGGCACCCCAAATACAGGCAGTGTGTGGCATCCCAAATACAGGCAGTGTGAGGTATCCCAAATACAGGCAGTGTGTGGCATCCCAAATACAGGCAGTGTGAGGCATCCCAAATACAGGCAGTGTGTGGCATCCCAAATACAGGCAGTGTGTGGCATCCCAAATACAGGCAGTGTGTGGCATCGTGTGAGGTATCCGAAATACAGGCAGTGTGAGGTATCCGAAATACAGGCAGTGTGAGGTATCCGAAATACAGGCAGTGTGAGGTATCCCAAATACAGGCAGTGTGAGGTATCCCAAATACAGGCAGTGTGAGGTATCCCAAATACAGGCAGTGTGAGGTATCCCAAATACAGGCAGTGTGAGGTATCCCAAATACAGGCAGTGTGAGGTATCCCAAATACAGGCAGTGTGTGGCATCCCAAATACAGGCAGTGTGAGGTATCCCAAATACAGGCAGTGTGAGGTATCCCAATTACAGGCAGTGTGAAGTATCCCAAATACAGGCAGTGTGATGTATCCCAAATACAGGCAGTGTGAAGTATCCCAAATACAGACAGTGTGAGGTATCCCAAATGCCGGCAGTGCGAGATATCCCAAATACAGGCAGTGTGTGGCATCCCAAATACAGGCAGTGTGAGGTATCCCAAATACAGGCAGTGTGAGGTATCCCAAATACAGGCAGTGTGAAGTATCCCAAATACAGGCAGTGTGAGGTATCCCAAATACAGCCAGTGTGTGGCATCCCAAATACAGGCAGTGTGTGGCATCCCAATTACAGGCAGTGTGGTGCATCCCAAATACAGTCAGTGTGTGGCATCCCAAATTCAGGCCATGTGTGGCATCCCAAATACAGGCAGTGCGAGGTATCCCAAATACAGGCATTGTGCAGACATCCCAAATACAAGTAGCTTGAGGCATCCCAAACACTGGCAGTGTGCGGACATCCCAAATACAGACCGTGTGCAGGCATCCTAAATACTGGCAGTGTGAGATATCCCAAATAAAGGCAGTGTGCAGCATCCCAATTACAGGCAGGGTGCAGGCATCCCAAATACCGGCAATGTGTGGATATCCCAAATACAGGCAGTGTATGGGGCATCCCAATTACTGGCTGTGTGCATGGCATTCCATTTAAAGTCAGTGTGAGGCATCCCAAATACCGGCAGTGTGTGGGCATCCCAAATACTTGCAGTGTGCAGCATGGCCCAAAAAACAAACAAAAAAATGTACACAGTTCCCACGCATCGTCTCCCACTGAATTAAACAGAGAGAGAGACAGACATTTTGTCCCCATTTTCGGGGGAAAATAATCGCGTCTTATAGGGTGATAAGTATGGTATATTGCACAGTATAAAAACACGCTTATATAATGTGCTTGTTTGTCGCTAATTGTGGGTTGCAATAGGAACTACACCAAATGATACACAGCTGACCACAGGAGGATGGTAAGTTTGGAATTAAATACTTTTTAATGGGGTGGGGGTCACCACAGCAATAATCTATGGGTTAGTGTTTACTGGCTGCAGACACCACCACCACATACACAGAACAATTATCTGCCACAGTTTAAAAGGTAGGCCCAGATGAAAAAGGCAATACTTACCTGACCTCCTATAAGATCGATCAGTTGTGGCCTTGCAGGCAGCTCCCATGCCAAGTTTGTTACACACTACAGGGTTCATTCTCAGTTCTGTAATGATCCTTCCCTCTCACAGATCTTTCCCTTTTCTTGTGGCTGGAGGCGGGATTGATTCTGCAGGAGGTCAGGTAAATATCAGGTAAATATCAAGCATTTTTTTATTTATGCCTGTAATAAAGCTTTAAATTCTGAAATCTTTTTTTTTAAATAAGTAAGAGTAGACATATTTGTAGTTTTCAACTATTTTTTTAGGCAACTTAGTCTCAGAAATTGGGAATAATCTACAAATGAAAAAAAAACTGAAATCAGAGAATTTGCTCATGATAGGAACTTGCCTGTGTCTACAGACTCCTGGCATTCTGGGACACTCATGGAAGGAAGGTAGTGGCTTGCTTTCAAGGTTGTATTTGAGACACAGGCCCTTATTTAACAAGGGATAGCGACAGGTAGTGACTGGTGAGCGGCCGGTAATGACGGGCCCCGCCACGAGAACGCCGGCACCCCACCACAATCACACATTTATCAAGCCAATCCTGCTTAGCGACTGAGATAGCGCCATATAGCCACTCATTCATCATTATTCCAGCCTCAGCCCACAGCGCCAGCGTCCAACCTTGAACAGCGACAGGTATGACCTCTCGCTACCTGGCGCGCTCCAATGCATTTCAATGGAACAATCTTTAAATATTCATAATTAATTGTTATTAATTTTTTTTTTTTAATGTGAAAAATTCTGTGACCACTTCTGCCATTTTAAATAATTGTTTTAAGGTAAAAAAAAAAATGTACAGAATTGATATTACAGGTCTGATATTAATGTATTCATATTACAAAATTATTTTAAAAACTTGTTTTTTTTTGGTTTCCAAAATTGTGGTTGTTTGGGGGTTAAAAAACTACTTTTAACCCATCGCCGCCAGCGCTCTGGGGTTTAAACATGCATTTTACAGCGTGAGAATTTTTGGAGCGTGATTTGTTAATGAATATGGTGGAAGCCGGTCGCTCTGACCAGTCGCTATCATGAGCTCCCATACTGCGCGGAACTTGTCAAATAGCGACTCCTCACCCTGTATTCAACATTACGGCAAACCGACTGAGTCGCTATCAACTACCGAACAATGGCCAAGCACAGCGACTACTAGCGGGCGCTCTGAAAATGCCGCTACAGTCGCTCAACTGTCGCTACCTGCCGCTGTTAATGAATCTGCCTCCCCGTATATATGCCACATTAGTCACCTTGTACTGATGGTGCCCCTTAAATAGACCTAATGTTCACTAAGAGCCCAACCCCACAAAACAAAATTCTCCCATCACCTCACTGACTTTAATTAAAAAAAACAGTTTGGTTCTGGACATGTCCTCCCTCATTGGGATTTGAATCTATAATACCTGCTTCAGCAAGGAGCATAAATTAGTTATTAGCCACCCAACTGCAGAAGCATGATTGAATGCCCAACAATTACTCATAATTCTGCCAAATCCAGACTCCACTTTTGCCATGGGATTTTTATTTATTTATTTTTTTCTTAAGCCTGATCAACACCCTAACAAGATACATATGCTTCCAAGAATGCTCATATGCATCCCTCCCTAGGGCAATGCAAATTGCTGCACATAAAAATTAATTTACCTTTTTGTAACTCCAACCATGGTCGAGAAAGTGCCACTGGGTTTCATGATCATATACATTGTGGGTTATTTCAGTTAAGTTCAGCCACCAGCTCGGCTGGAATGCTGGGAATAGAAAAAGACTATAGGGTGCGCCAAGACTGCCATGATCAGGAGAAAAGCATCGAGGCAGTGTTTCAGCTATGAGTAGATGCAGGAGCAAAAGTAAGTGCTGAGAAAGATTCAGGATTATAAATGCAGATGGGGCAAGTGAGTTTTGGGGACTTTTTGTTCAACTACGCAAGGTTCCTGGTTTTGTTTTAGAAGGATGTTTTACATTACTAAGCAAGCAACAGGTTTCAAGCAAAATGTGAAAGAAAAAAAGGTCTCTGCTGCCAAAAAGTGTCAATGTAATCATCATACTATGAAGAGATTTGTGGCTGATTCAGTACCTGTCTGTGCATATAAAGACATAATGAGGAAGGTTTCTGCTATATAAATGTATCTAATTAAAGAGTATCTAATTATAGAGATTTACCAGTCAAACTTATTTAAAAAATAAATAAGTTTCAGCTTACCTGATGCAGTTTGCATGTGGTCTGCTGGGTGTGCTCACAAAAAGGAAGGGGTATTTATTACTCCTCTTCCTCTGCCCCCATTGCCTCCCCCCAATCCAAAATACCAATACAATCCTGTGGCTTATGTCAGATTGACATTCCCTCTGTTGGTGATAGGCTAGAATTAATCTCAGCTCACTGCAATTCAATGCTCACAGTGTTCTTGCCATGTGTAGCCCTACCAAATGAAAATACTTTGAACTGGTCTGGACAATCACTTTAACAGAGCAACTACTGAAATGCCATTATAAAGCAGCAGACAGGTTTTTGAAGCTGCTGGTGCCTCTGGAGTCCCATGGAGCTTAAGGTGTAGGATCCTCTAGAGGCTTGCAGTCATGCATAAACCTACTATTCTGCCTCCCCTAACCTGTGCTTACAAGCAAAAACTGTTGTAGTGTGGTCAAACATGCAGATATGATGGATGTCCACCATGTCCCAACAAGGCTGTGTCATCAGCAGGAAAGTCATGGGGTCATGCTTTGGGCTGGAAACATGGAGCGAAAGAGCTGGTAGGTCCCTTTAAGGTCCCTAAAGGTATGAAATTGATCTCAGCAAAGTATATAGAGTTTCTAACTGTCCACTTTATTTCATTTAAAAGAAAGAATAAGTATGTCTTCCATAGCAAAACCACTGTCATGCATGGCAATGCCCCATTTCATGCTGCAAACTATACTTAAGACATTGATTGTTATGGGCATTAGCTATGAGAGATTCATGGTTTGGTAACTACCCTCCCCTGACCTTAAAGTGGACCAACACCCAGGATTTTGACTATCCTGGGTTTTGGTCCACTTCGGGGGGGCACCCCGATTGGGGGTGCCCCGCTGTGTGAAACCCCCCAGAAAGCCCCAAAAACTCACCTCACCACGCTCACACGTGACCGTGCCGTCCAATCCCCGCCGACAGACAAGCGGGTGACAGCGACGGACAAGACGGCACGTCTAGAGGGGCGCGCGGGTGGCGGCGGCGGACGCGCTGTCTTGTCCGTCGCTGTCACCCGCTTGTCCGTCGACGGGGATTGGACGGCACGGTTACGTGGGAGCCGATAAGGTAAGGTTTTTTGGGGGTTTTGGCGGGTTCCACCCCGCGGGACATCCCGATCTCGGATGTCCCGCGGTGAGGGAGGTGATCGGCCGATCACCCCTGGGTGTTGGTCCACTTTAACCCTATTGAAAACCTTTCAAAAAGCCTCAAGTAAAAGATATAAGAGGGTGAGAGGCAGTTAACAACAAAACAGCAGTTCTGGGAGGCTTTTCTGGCATTCAAAATCAAGTAGAAACTCTCCAAAAATGTTAAATTAATACAAGAATTGTGAAGGTGATATTAAAGAAGAGCTCCTATGTTAGCTAACTTGGCCTGTTAAGATGTTTTTGATTGAATTAGCTTTTTATTTCAATAATTGTGACCTGTTAATGCAGCAAATTCCGCAAATCAGTTCTTTGCAACCTATAAAATGTATTGAAACATTGTTAATTTACATCAAACATTTGGGTTGGTCAGAGGAGAATATAATCTGCCTAAATCTTTTGAAATGCAGAAAATGTTTACAAAATAGAGGTGTTAATATTTTATTTTTGTCAATTAACAAAATGCAACATAAATTAACATAATATTTAATGTAACCGGGAAAAGCATAACTAAACATCATCACCTTGGAGCAGACATTAAATTGGGCATTACTTATACAGTAACCTTTTTGTCGTGTTCACTTCTTTTAGACTAACAAACACTGAACAGCAGGTAGAAATGACAGTTTAATTCTGTACATGATGCCCAAAATTAATAAATAAGTTGACTTAATGGGTCCCAGTGTGGTTGCTACCCCTGCACCTTCTGTAGTTATACTCCTGGTGACAACCCCTTTGCCTTCAAAAGTCCAACAATTCTTCTAGGTTCACTTTCACACAGTTGTTGAAGGAATACGGCAGTGAGACTGTTCAAACATTGAACACTGAAGAACTAAGCACAGATCTTCTGTGGAGGTAGGCTCAAATATTTCTCTGGACTCTATGGGGCTCATAAAATCCCTTCAAGGACTCTTTGTTACTGCAAAAAGAGGGGCCAATCAAATGGCTCTCTGCCAGTATTGCATGATGGATAAGTATCTGTCTGTATTTATCAACAGTGTGGACACTGGTCATTCTGACCCTATTCCCAGTTCAGACCCAGACTTGCAAAAAACTTCCACCATGTTTTATTGATGTTTATGGTGGTGTGGGGAGTTCAGTGCAAGTCTTGTTGCTGGTGCCGCAGAGCAACAAGCACTGCTGCCATGGCCATATTAATTCTCCAGTTGCTGCTGCCACAACTTGTCTCGGGCCTCCAATCCTGCTGCTACTCTTCTCCTGCCTTAGCTTCTTTCCTGATCCTGCTGCTGCCCCAAGCATCTGGTTGCCACTCCAGGCTTCCAGTCATCACTCCCACCAACCCATATCTCCTACCAACTGCAAACCTTGCTGTTGCCAGACCGCTTTAGACACCACTGTTCCATTGTGCCAGTTATGGGAATGGGGATAGGTAAGCAGATGTAAGAGAGGGAAGAGGAGAAAAGCAAATGGAAATGAGAAGTCTCTTTATAGGAGCACTGTTTACAGTTTCTGGTCTAGATACGATCCAGAAAATGTAAACACACATGGAAAAATTTACTATGCATTGAGACTGACCACTGAGTGCAGAAATTGTTGCTAAATTGCTGAACTGGTACATGGATTCCTTTCCTTAAAGTGAACCAAAACAGAGGATTTTGACTTAACTGGGCTTTGTTCCTTGCCCCGCTGTGTGAAACCCTCCAGATCACCCGGTCTCACTCACCTATCCCCGGTCCTACTGCGCATGTGCAGCCTAGGCGAGCAAATCTGAGCGTACTGACGGCCACATCCCCCCTACCCTTTAACAGAGAGTGTGCCCCCAGGGCCACTCACAAATGCATGGCGCGGGCACACGTCCTGCTAAAGGGATAACAGGGATGGGGCCGCTGTTCGTGCATGCTCCGTTGTACTGGGAAAGAAGGTGAGTTTCCAGGCGACCAATTCTGCATGCCCCGGGGGGCGTGAGTATGCCTGCCCTGGAGTATCATAAATTCCAGGGAGAGTTTTGGTCCACTTTAATACTTAACATGTAACAGATTTCAGTGGAGTTCTGTTCCAGTGAAAACTGAGAGCTGCACTATACAAAGTTTATGACTGATTAGTTATTTTAAGTGTGAAAACAAATAAATGTTGAATTATGTCAAACTAAGAATGTAGTGATTCTCATCAATGTCACTTTTAAAAGAGTATTTTCCAATATTGTTAATAGCTGTTATATGAGGTGCCCACTTGGACTTACAAAAAAAGAAAGTGCCTTGCAGATGTTCTCTGGCTTTAAAGCTCAGAAACCAAGCCAGAAACCAAGAGAAAAAATATGGATTCAAATAAAATGAATATAATAATAAATTTTGTCTAGAAATAAACTATGGTATGTAGTTATATGAAATGATAGTGTTTAGTTAAATGTTTGGCTGTCAGACGCAAGTAATTCCCTCTAACCAGACAGCTCAAGAACTGGCTCACTATATGAACCCAAATGACAGCTCTAAAATCATATTCTTTGCTTATTAGCTCAGAGTAACCTTAGATGTGCAACCAATCTTACTAAATCGCTTTAATGTTTGCTGCAAATCTCTGATCTTTCTAGTAAATTGATATGATCATAAACTGGGGCCAGTTAGTGTAAGTGTTAAAAGGTTCTTTGTTTTGGTTCAGGAGCAAGTCAGCCAAACTAACCAGAATATTTAGGATGCCATTTGGGATGTCTTTGCTGGCCATTTGGAAAGCACCAGAACCAGACCTGCACAACCATATGGTATAATGAGTACCTGGCTTTGCAGCAATGGTGTGTCAGCAATACTGCCACTCAAAAGATTGACCCTATGGATCATGAAAGACATGTAGCTTACCTGGTTGCTAGCACTGCCCTGGATGTCAGCAATAGCACAAATTTGCACCTTGCTGCACAGTGACAATTCCAAGGTGGAATTCCCCATCACATGAGAGTAAATGCAGGGATGGCTTTTTATTCGAGAAATAATGATTAATTGCTACCCTACCCTACTGAGCACCCACCATTAGTTTACTAAAGTCTGCTTAGGGCAATCCGCTAGGTGGTATTGCAGTGACTACATTGGCAGCAACAGGTGGAGGTTAAATGAGCACAGAATCGTATTGTTGTTTCATGTCAAACAAGTTCCTTACGAATTACTGATATTGCACATGTGTAGGAGGACTTGCAGGTGTACACTGTGAATTTTCGGCATGCCCCTCCCCTCCAGTGATGTATGAGGGACATTGGAGAGATTCCACGAGGGCTCCCCCTCTGTAATATATAAGCTTCTCTCTCTGGTGGTAGGCATTGTTCCTGGCATGAAGCCAGCATGGAAACAAGGGGGACCTATGTTCCCTGTTCAAAAGATGCTGGCACTGGCATTAAAGTGGACCAAAACCCAGCTGGATCGGCCCAGGAATCTTATAGATCTTATATAGGATCCATTCCCTCCCCCCGGGACATCCAAAATCAAAATGCCCCGCTGTGCGAAACCCCCCAGGTTACCGGACACACTTACCTTAATCCCGGTCCAACAGCACATGCGCGGGCCACCAGCGCGCTCGGAGCCGCTGAGCTAAGACGTCGGGTTAGGCGTCCATAGCTCAGCGGCTCAGAGTGCACTGATTGGACGAGCGGCCACGCATGCGCCGTGGGATGAGGTGAGTTAATGCGCGATTTCTGGGGGGTTTAACGTAGCGGGGCACCCCGAGTGGGGGAATGGACCAAAACCCAGGATAGTCAAAATCTTGGGTTTTGGTCCACTTTAAGGACTCTATCACAGGACCCAGAGGAGGCCCCCAACCCGGCAGACCAGGAAATGGACACTGCCTGTCGGGGGACAGAGGGAAGAAGATGTGGATCAGTGAGTAATGTTTAATTTAGAATATTCATTTTTTATGTTGCTATTGTTAAACTACTGTTTGTGAATTGGTATGGAGTCCAGGGGACCCTATATCACATTACAGAGTAGGGCGCAGCCAGCATACCTCTTACCAGGACTGGAGGGTGTCCTCCACCTCTTCCTACCCACCTACTTATCACATTTCAATTGCTGACTGTTCTCAACTTATCAACAAAAAAAAGGTTTATCAGCTGGAGCATTACTGTTTTTTGGTCCATAGGGGTCAGGAAAGGTGGAGATTATGGTATAGAAAGGCTGCTATTAGAATAGTGTTAATGATGAACTGCTTTAGAGCAGCGAATGATGGAGGAATGTACTGGCCCTTTTTCCAGTGAGACCATGAGTGGTTACAGCCCAAAAACCACCATTTATTTTAGATGCATCCGTTAGGATGTAAGATGAAAATTAATATTACGTATCGTGTATATTAGAGAATAGAAATAAATATTTCAGCAATATCATTTTGAGATCAAATGTGTTAAAAGTTATCATGAATGTCTTCAAAAAAGATGCTAGGCCAGTTTTTCCTTTGAGTGCCAGTGTATATTTAAACTCCTGAACTGCTGGTTCAAAGCATGCAGACCATCAATAACCAGTGATATGTAATAAAAAGCTTTTCAGATACGGAGACGATCATGCAAGGCTTCAGGTGCACAACTCGAATGGAGGAAAATGGAGACAATTTTGGCACAGTTGACACACATGCATAATGCAACTTCCCCAACCATTTTCTAAATGGAAAGCCCTTATAGTTCCAAATTACTTTATAGTGCATTTCCAGATGTCATGTTAAGCTGCGTTGCCTAGCAACAGTATGCCTCAGCCCACAGTCTCCTAAGTGCTCATAACAAAATTCACTGATCCATTTGCACAAAATTGCTCATTTTTAATTCAAATGTATAAAAAGTTACATAGCATAAGCAAAACACATTACAAAAAGAAAAATGTGACTCCATAGTTGTTACTTTTTATTTAAAAGAAAGGAAGAAGCCTGGGAACTAGTGACCATGTGATTTATGATATAAATTACCAGTGTTTGTGCTTTTGTTTCCTTTTAATGTAGTCAATGTTAATGTTAAGCAACAATATAGTGATATTACAAATTAACAATTCTAGTTATCACTTGGAGATGGTCCGCTAGCACCTCCTCCCCTTCCACCCCCTAACTGACCTAGTGCATAGAAAAAAAACAATCCAAAAACATATTTCTATTATCTGGGGAAACTCTAGACACATATTGCAGAGTGTGGGATCCTGCTACACAGAGTGAGGGGTCAATAAGGGTCAGCAGTCTGCTTGACCAAACCCAAAAGCTCCATTTAACAGTTAGGGGGTTAATCCATGACATGATTAATCTCTACCTCAAATTATATTAGTGCTCTTGACCATTGTAAATGGGTAAACACATTTACCTGTACCCATTGTCAGTTTAATCTGTCGCCCAGTAGCTTGAAGCAGATCCAGTCTAAAATCCCACAGTGGTTTTGGGGAGCCCTACACCCACTTAGAATTGGGATGCTCAGTAGCTAGAGGACTATAGGTGTCAGCACACCTATATATACTTCTTCTTCTATATCCAGCATTCTTTAGGAGTCATAGTCAGCAGTATCAATTTTTTGTAAAAAATATTCTTATTTATTTTTAAGACCTAAATAGTCTATATATGTTAATTTGCTGAATTGGAATAGAAGGGAATAGAAGCTATTCCTATGTCTGAATGACTTTGTTACTGAGACCCTGTATCACCAACCATGTGATAGACAGATGAAAAAGGCTATAGTGGCTTGGAATTAATGTTACAAGTTACACAAACTGGGATCTCCCTGTCTGCTCCTGATCACCTGGCAAATATTTGGAGGGACAGTTGAGGTTGTCTGGGTTTATCATATATACCTAACTGAAGTCAACAAACAACATTGTTACATCTGACCCTGGTCGCTTTAGTGTGTACCTGAGGGCCAAGATGACTGCATCAGACACTCTGTATCAGTATACCTCCAGCATCTCTAGGTCGTTGCTCATGCATGTATCTGTGTGGAAGCCAGCATTCCATTCTAGCAGGCAGTCCGCTTCCAGGATTTCTCTCATGCATAAATCTATTCAAAAGCCTGGATTCTGTTACTGCAGACTGTCCACTTCTGGGGCTTCTCACCTGCATGCTGACACTTAAAAGGAGCACATGACATCATCACAATACTGCCTGGTCATCAGTTTCCTGGTTTCCTGTGTTCCAGAGCTACCTTGATCTCCAGATTTACTGTTGTGACCTGGCTTCTCCCTCAACAACTCTATCGGACTAACCATTGGATTGCTCCCCTCATACGATCTGAACCCTTGACTCTGGCTTATGTTCCTTTACTACTATGGGCTGCCTGCATCAACTCCCCACTTGTTTCCTTGATCTATTGCTACGCGTGTGACCCTTGACCCCGACCAGTATACGGACCACCCTTCTCACATGTTCTGCTCCTCAGGTACTGTGCTAACTTGGCTTAGTGCTCCAGCACCTCATTCCCTGGGTTCCCAGCCTCAACGTTCCCTGCAATCCAATTTATCCTCCGTTGCGGGTGCTCTATTGAAAACAATGGTTGGTCTTAGCCCCATGGTTCTTAGGTTGAATTTTTTGCTAGTTCTGCCCAATTATCTGGCCATAGGTTTCATGGTGCCAAATTAGCTCACAAAGGGTTTCCTTGCTTGTGGTACTCACCCTGCTCGTAATTATGCATTGCATTGTGTCACTAAAACTGGACCAACAGCCATGCACAGTTGAAAAGAAACCCCCCCAAACTACCTTGCCCAATCTGCATGCATGATACTGAAGATTTGTGAACACTTACATTTCCTCCTGCAGCCACTCAAAGCAGAAATGTTGCCTCACTGATTTTCTCCTGATCACGGCCATTTTTCCAGCATTCCAGCTGTGCTGTTGCTTGGACCTAACTGACATAACCCACAATGCCAAGGTTAAACCCAAGGAAACCCAGCAGCACTTCTCTTTGCAGGCCACTGGCAGATCTATACCTCTGCTGCCACCCTCTGCTACTACTAGGCCTACACAACCTCAGGTCTATGCCGTGATGCACAAAATAGGTACATTTATCAAGGCTTGTAAAAAAAGCCACTGTTTGGGGGGGCATGTCTCGGCTTGGAGCTGATGAGTCACGAGTGAATGGGCTCCGGATTTCCAACCCTCTAAAAAGCGTTTTCCGGGTGGCCAAAGAAATCCAGAAGCCATGCCTAGGCGTCCGAAAGGACACAAGAAAAGGAGAGAGAGCGGAGGAGTCTCGCAAGACCACCGTCTGGCAGAGAAAGAGTGGAGGAGAAGAGAAGCTGAAGAAATAAAGATGGCGGCGAGGGAGGTTTCCTGAGGCTACAATAAGTAGAGAAGAAGACGGGTTACCTGCTCGTCCGGAGAAGAAGACAGCGCAGACAGCACCGATCAGGGGGGACCCCCATCTGGATCAGGAGATTGGGCCACGAAAGCGAAGAGGAGCATGCTGCGAGTGCGGTGGAGGGTGGTGGGTGCCCCAAGATGGTGGCCGACCGCGCGAGATGCCAGTGGCGGAGACGGAAGATCGTGCCTGGGCTGAACGCCGCAAAAACAGATGGGAGACAGCGGAGGCTCCGGGGTCGGAAACAGGAGTGCGGTGAGTCACCGTAGAGCATCTGAGAGCCCCAGCAGTAACCTAGACAGCGGTGAGAGCACCAAGATGGCCGCCGCGGCCTTACATGAGACCAGCCTGCAGCTAGCATCCTGCTCAGGGGGTTGAAAGCCCCCAGGTTCGGGACCCAGGCAGACAGGGTACAGGAGGAGTGCAGTCTCAGGTCGAGCCACCCTCAACAGGAGATAACATGATGCCCTGGGGCCTGTCTGACACTGGGCCACATGCAGGAGGGAAGGAAAGTGAAGTAATCACAACAGGAAGCAGCAAATACCACACCTGCCCCAGCAAATATGCAACAGGGTTGGAGAAATTTGCTTTTATTCCCAAGGAAGCAGGGGGAGCTACATCTCTCTCTGGTGCCTCCAAACAGCCTATGGAGCTATTTCCAGGAGCCCCATCTACTGGTCTCCCACAAAGGCATGCAAGACATTCTGAGGAGGAAAAAGCGACAAGAGGTCTGACTGTCCATGAAAGCATGCTCCCGGGATCCCCCACGTCCCGCCCTCCCCCAAAAGATCTCCGGAGATACCCAGCAGAAGCCCTGTGTTGATGTCCCCAGCGGCCCCGTTAGCCACACCAACACATGCACCGGCCTCACCGGACGAGTGGGGAGCTGAAGTGGTGCCTGAAGTGCCTGGAGGTGAAAAATTTTGTGAGCAGCTGATTCACCTGGAAACTATCTCCCTTCTGAAAGGGATGCCAACCAAAATGGCTATAGAAAATCTAATAGAGAAATATAAAGCGGTGCATAAGCGCAAAATCGCAGCAGTTCGCCAAGAAGTCGCTGAGGTGAAATCTAGAGTAAACATCCTAGAGACAAAAGGAAACACAACCGACAGCCGTGTTAGAATACTGGAAGAAAGGTGCAACAAACAAGAAGCAATGATTAAACCCTGCCACCTTCATCTAGATGATCTAGAGAATCGAAGTAGAAGGAATAACCTGAGGCTCAGGGGCATGCCGAAACCGCAAAATTCGGAAGATGTAAAAGCCATAGTCACTACCATATTCAATGATGTATTGGAAAGGGATCCCTCCACTCCCATTGAACTGGATAGAGCATATAGGGCGCTAGGCCCTAAAAGTACTGACCCCACCTACCCCAGAGATATTGTGTGCAGGGTCCACCTCTTCTTGCTGAAGGAAGAGATCCTGAGGAACAGAGGAACCCTATCATTTCAGGGGGCGGACACCAAGATCTATCCAAACGGACCCTTCAGATGCGTAGGATAATGAAGCCCCTGCTCGACGCGATCACAAGCAAAGGGGCTACCTACAGATGGGGCTACCCGTTTCATTTAATCGTCAAAAACACACAAGGTGTTTTCCTGTTGAACTGTTCAATTTCCTACAATGCGATCCGTTCATATCCCCGACTGGCTAGACCCAGAAGCGATGCCATCACGCTTGCGCCTTTCGGGCAGAAAAATCGGGGGCCCAAGGAACTTTCGAGAACTCAGACACATCAGAGGCCCCTCGAAACGGCCTACGGAAACTAAAGGTCGGGCCTCCATCCTCGAGATGGAGGATACGTAAAGCACAGACCTGAAGACTCCCGAGGTAACAGGTCGCTCCGTCCCCTCTCTCCCCTGGCGCACCCATCTGGGGAGAGGGAGGGAATGGCGGCCTAGTAATAGCAAATATTGCTACAATAACGAGAAGGACTTGATGGCTTGATGGACCGCAGCATATCTACAGTGAGTTCTTCGTATTTTTCGTTGTTTGCCCACCTCCCTCTAGAGTACGGGCCATATTGTTTACTTTAGTTATGGTTTTAAAGTTTATTGAAGTTTAGAGCCTTACACAAGGGACCCGCGGCCCTTCTGGGTTCGGACCCTGTAGCCGCCCCCCGGCTACTGAGTGTGATGTGTCAGAATAGGTTGGGAGGCGACATGCCAAGGTTCTGGACGCGTTTTGCCTCTTTGATGGATGCAGCACCCCCAGTATGTTTGGCTCGGAGGACACGTCGTGCCCCCATAGACGAGTGTATTCCTGTAAAGGAAATTTTTAGATTTTTTACCCCCATCCCAGTTAGTTTCCAACCCCCATTAACCACATCCCCCCACAACTGAGTCAGATCCCCCCCTGCCCCCTTACCCTTCGTCATCGGGTGCGGGTCCCTGGGTGCCTTCTGCCGCTTGATGAATCGCGGGAAATGCCCCGGGTGGACCTACTCATGGCAGAGGTCCAGATATTGTTCCTTAACACCAATGGGCTCAACAGCCCCGAAAAGAGGTCTCTTATATTAAGAAACCTCAGAGGCCTAAAGGCGCAAGTGGCCTTTTTACAAGAAACCCATTTTGAGGTTGGCAACTCGCCCTCCCTCGGCAACAAATACTACACAAGGGCTTACCATAGCTACTCCATGGACTCCAGATCCAGAGGAGTCAGCATACTTTTAAGTGCGTCTCTCTTGGGAACTGAAGGACTATAAGACGGACGATGAAGGGAGGTGGATCTTTCTCAAAGGAGGGATCGCCTCCTGGAGCTATACATTCGCCAATGTGTACCTGCCGAACACGAATCAAGTAGCCTTCCTGGAATCTGTCCTTGACGCATTATCCACCCTCAAAGAAGGGGAGCTAGTCGTGGGAGGGGATTTTAACCTTGCCCTCGACCCCCTCAGACACATCTAGTGGAAGCCCACATGAATCGTAAAGGAGACTCAAAAACCTGAAGAGAACACTTACACTTTATAAACTGGTTGACCCCTGGAGAATTCTCCACCCCAATGAGTGGGATTACACGTTCTATTCAGGTCCCCATGGGTCATACTCAAGAATAGACTGGTTCTTGGTACCCCAGGCCTCTCTGTGCCGGATCTCAGATGCCACCATCGGCAATATTATGGTCTCCGACCATGCCCCAGTTACTCTGTCATTTGCCCCACCCAAATCTCGAGGAGCTGGTCTTGGAGGCTTAATATGTCCTTGCTTGAGGACCAAAATATCTTAGAAGAAGTACAGACGGAAATTAAAAACTTCTTTCAGCTCAACTTCTCCCCAGAAATGGCTCCTGGGACTTTATGGGAAGCACACAAATGTGTCATCAGAGGCATCTTTATTAAAATTGGGTCCATAATTAAAAACGAAAAGACTAAACAAATGCAAGACCTTATAGCAGAGACCGGAAGAATTGAAAGGAGGCATAAAAAATTTACTAGCCGTGGAATGTTTGCCCATTCTAACCTCCCTAAGGGAGAAGCTAAAAACGCTATGCTGCAACAAGATTAAAGCACAAATCAATGACTGTCGCAGAATTTACAGGAGATAAGTGTGGGAGACTCTTGCCGAAAGCCCTGAGGGTGGAATGGGCAAAAACCTATATCCCCGAGCCAATACAGAGGGATGGTTAATGCACCTATTTAACGAAATAGGTGAAGCTTTTTGGAGGTTTTATTAAAGTCTATTTAACCTTCCGAGGGAGCAGGAACGGGGGGGGGTAGAGGACCCATAGAACACTATATAGCGGAGTCTGGGTTGCCTAAGTTGCCCAGGGAAGTCCTCGAAGGTCTAGAAGAACCCATAACAATGGCTGAACTGCACAAGGCAGTTGTGGGGGTGGCAGGAGGTAAAGCACCGGGTCCTGATTGCCTGAGACATACTACAGGAAATTCTTCCCTCTCCTAGCCCCGAAGCTCCTGGAAGCCCTTAACTCGATTAAAAACAGGAGAGCCCTCCCAGCAGATACCCTGAGAGCTCATATATCGGTTATTCTGAAGGAGGGCAAAGACCCGGCCCAGGGTGCAAGTTAAAGACCGATATCCCTCCTGAACTCAGATCTGAAATTATTTACCAAAGTCCTGGCCTCCAGACTAGCGCCTCACCTTCACCATATCAT
The DNA here is from genome assembly GCA_027917425.1 of Gastrophryne carolinensis. Classification (NCBI taxonomy): domain Eukaryota; kingdom Metazoa; phylum Chordata; class Amphibia; order Anura; family Microhylidae; genus Gastrophryne; species Gastrophryne carolinensis. Next base: position 85,482,400 of record CM051235.1, on the reverse strand, counting down.
AGGACTGGATCAAGTGGGGTTTATGCCATACAGAGAGGCTAGGGACAACATAATTAAGGTGTTAAACCTAATCCATCTGGTGCAGCGGAGCGAGACCCCTACTCTTCTGAAAAAAACTGAAAAAAACTCTCTGAAAAGCTTTCGCTCAGGTCAACTGGGATTTCATGTTAGCCACGCTTAGACACATAGGGCTGGGTCCTAATGCCATGAACTGGATCGGAAGCCTGTATGGTTCTCCATCGGCCGTCGGCTACCCTGGAGCCTTTCTTATGTCGAATCCGTCGCAATCCGGATATTAGGGGCCTATCTAACAATTCAAAGCAATACAAAGTTGCAGCTTACACTGATGATTTAATTTTCAGTCTGTCATGCCCTGAAGTGTCTCTCCTAAACCTAATATCTGAGCTAAAGCAATACAGGAAATTATCCAGATATAAGATTATCAAAAATTGGAAGCACTTAACATAAATATCCCATCTAGGAGATTCTGCACAATCCGAGACACGTTCTCGTTCAAATGGGCCAAGGAAAGTGTCACATATTTGGGGACTAAAATTGGTAATAATTTAGCTAAAATCTTTGAATTAAACTTCCTGCCACTATTGAAAAAGTTCGAGGAGGAAACAAAGAGATGGGCTCAAGGTAGGATATCATGGTTTGGCCGCTGCAACGCAACTAAAATAAACTTGTTCCCCCGCTTGCTATACTTGCTACAGGCTCTCCCAGTGTCAGTCCCACAGATTTTTCTACAGAGGGCACTTCATCAAATTTGTCTGGGGGGGAAAGAAGCCGAGGTTAAGCAAAACACTGCTAACACGGTCCAAAGAGAGTGGAGGACTGGGCTTTCCAGACCCGACCATCTACCATGCAGCGGTTCATCTTAGTAGGACTGTCGACTGGTGCCTACATGGGAGGCATAAGCAGTGGGTGGGGCTGGAGCAAGGGCTCATTGAGGCTCCAATTGATGGGGCAGCATGGTTGAACAATCCTGACATCCCACTAGCCATGAAACATCCCACAGTTGGAACCACTATTAGAGTTGATTGGCTGCACTTTAAACATCCAGAGCTCTCCCCTAGTCCCTCCCCTATGCTCCCAGTCCTTGGCAACCCACGATTCCCCCCGGGGCCACGAGGGCTGTACCTTGAGAGAATGGAAAAGAACAGGAGTGTATAGGGTAAGACATTTTTGGTCGGGAGAGGGTTGTTCGGTTTGAGGGCGCTTGCCCAATCAAGGGGCCTAACGGCCTGGTCAGATTAGCAGAACAACTAACTGGTCCACTTCCTCCACTCTCTTAGAGACATCAATAGGGGTATGAGGAAAGCCACCCCTTTTAGACCCTTTGCGCCAGTAAAGAAGCAGTGAAACACACTTTTGGGCAAATGGGAGGTGGACCTAGGGGTCACTTTTGCCCCAGAACAGTGTAGAAAACTTCTAGCCATGCCGCATAAAACATACATATGCACACGCTTTCAAGAATGTAACTACAAAATTCTCTCGCGATGGTATAGGGTGCCGACTACAATTAGTAAATGGTCATCAGAAGCCTCCAATAAATGCTGGAAGTGTGATGGGGCAAGAGGCGATATAGTACATATCTTCTGGTCCTGCCCCGCACTAAGGCATTTTTGGGGATCAGTCAGAGAGATCGCGGGTAGGGTAACAGAGGAAGAAGTGCCCGACGATCCGGCCTCTATACACATGACCCCCAAAAAATCTACAAAAAATCACTGCTGTGTCACCTCAATGCAGCTAAGATATGCATTCCCCTTAAGTGGAAATTTCAGAATAGCCATTTAGCCATTGTTTTCCATGTGTTTCAGACAAAAGTTCGTCCCAAACTAGTTTGGACCAAACCAAACTCTTTTGGAAAAGTTTGGCGAACTGCTGAACTGAACTTTTGAAAAGTTTGCTCATCTCTACTAATAACCTTTAATTGCCTGATCATTGTAGCACTCAGAACCTAGCTTTTGGTGGGGGAAGGACAATGTGCACAGGGCAGGAAAGTTGCTTTAAATTAAACACTTCTAAAAATAAACTACTGTATGTTGTATCAGTGTGTAATGTTGCATTTCTGTTTCATTTAACTATATGTATTTGTTGTACCCTGTCTGTAATTTTTTTCCTTTGTACAGCGCCACAAAATAGGACAATGCTATAAAAAGAAAAACTAATAATAGCACAACTATTCTTCTTTCTATAGGATTCTAAGGAAAAATGGCAAGCTGATCATAGATAGACATAATGTAATAATTAAAGCTATTTTTATCTTTGGACGTTTTAATTTTCACAATAATCAGTCTGACCAAAAGCTGCAAAATATACTCATACATGAGCTTGTTGCTCACAGTTTAATTAACCTACATTTTTCATTAAAATTAAAAAAGTGTCCATGGTTTGGAGGTTTGATTACCTATTATAATTTTTATACGTCTAATTATAACAGAAGATGGAAGTTAATATACCTTATGAGAAATGAAATAAATGAAGATGAAATTATCCCATTGTGTGAAATGACTAGACATTTTCTTCTGTGTCTGCCTCATTCTTCTATTTGTATGAAAAAAATATGGGCTACTTACGGGGGTCTCTTGTAATCAGTGGGATCGCGAACAGCGAACAAATGCTGCCCTAATGCATAAATGAATAAGCAATTAGATGACTCAACCTCTACTTTACTGACTATTGTCTGAGCTCCCTTTTTACCTCTGAGGAAATAGTGCAAGCCATAGTATGACACTGGGAAAAAAGAAAATGACTACGCTCTGCATGTTAACAAAAGTATTTGTCTTGAATTTTTAGTAAATTAAATTCAAGATTACTGAATTTCATGCTCAGTTGCTGTAATCAGATTTGTATGTCAAAGTCATAAAAGGTCTAAATTGGAACTATTTTACATTTATTTGAATCTTTTTTGTTTACTTTTCAAAAACCCTCTCTGGAATCAGAAAGCAAGAAAGAAATAGTTTACCATATTCAGAAATATTGGGTGCTTCAGATTAATGATCATAAAAAAATGTACAAAGTATAATAGTCACAGGACAGGACACCGCCAGGTGATAATTTCTAACATAGAAGACACATTTCCAAAATACATTGCATTAAAGGCTACTTGTATTTTTTCCCCCACCGCTGATCACTGCTTTTCCGGTGACTCATCATAAATCACAGGTGCACTGCCATACCCTTTCTATTAATTGCAATCAAGGTAGTGGGTCTAGGGCTGACATACCCCCCCTCTATTTTATTGAATGGAGAGGGCCTGTGACTGATGGTGGGGTGCATGGTCTGGCATGGAAGCACTGGCGAATAGAGTTAGGGGCTGGGACAGCGTGGGAAACAGCAAATCAGATGATTGCATAACTGGCACTTATCACCGGCCGGGTACAAAAGGTAAGTACCCTGTTGTTTTTTGGTAGTTTTGCCTGCTATATTAAACATTTTCAAGCTACTCAGGAAACTTGCAAATGGTTTGAGTGGAGATCAGTAGTACAGCTCCTATTATAGTATATTAGACAGAAAAAAAAGTTCATCCGATTTAGTTTGTTTATTAGCTACATCCAGTGGTCTAGTAGTTGTTGTAGCTGTTATTACATGCAAGGAAGGCATCCAGGATATTCTTGAACTCCAATAGTGTATTTTTCATGACTAATTTCTTTGGGAGAAAGTTCCATAGTCTCACTGCTCCTACAGTAAATAAATCCCTCCTATAACTTTCCCCTGTGTTATAGTTACTGTCCTGGGTATAAATACTGCAGGTCATGGGACAGATCTTTGTACACATCTCAGGTGTAGAAACTTAAATAAACCTCATTTTTGCAGTCTTTCACAGCACTCTAGCCCCCACTTCCATGAATTTATTTAGTTGCATTTGCAGTTGTCCTTCTCATGTACTGGTGCCTGAAATTGGATGCAATATTCCATATGGGGTCTGGCCAGTGACTTATAGGCTTCAATTCAATAAACTTTTTTTTTTAAATAATTTCATGAAAAGAGTCATTTCATGTTTTGTATAAAATGAGACAGGAGATAAAATAAGGTGTGATTAAAAAAAAAGAATATTACATGCTTAAAATGGACCAGAAAAGGACACAATGGCCAGACAATTTGGGAAGCCCCATTGTGTTAAACCCCCTGAGATTGCCAATATATGTACATCGCTGGAGATCCCACAGAGCTTACAAGGGAGTAAATCCATGGCATGTCATTCAGATAGGCTGGGGACACCTTAAACATTACTTCCTTACAGTAAAAAGATCTACTGACTGTTTTAAAATAAAGCATGAAACATTCTTTATTTCTATTAAATATTTTGAAGGGAGTTTACAGAATAGAGGCCATCGACGGGTAAAATTATACTTGAGTCATGGGCACCCGATGCTTTGGCAGCTGCTGTCTGGCATTGATCACTACAGTCAAACCATACCAACACCTTTACAATAAACAGTGCTCACATGCATCCTTCCCGACGGCAATTCAGATTGCTGCAGATAACAATCAATTTTACTTTTTGTAACATCTGCCATGGTTGATTTCCCTTCCTAAGCAGGCGGCTTACAAAACAGGAAGTGCTGCTGGCTTTCCTGCCACTGCACATTGTAGGCTAAGTTAAATCCAGGCAGAAGCATGTTTGGGATGTTGGGAGAGAATGCCTCCCAAGCTTCAAGATGGCCGTGACTAGAAGAAAATTGGCGAGCCAGCGCTTCAGCTTGGAGTGGATGCAGGTGCAAATATAAACGCGCTGAAAAGGATTCACTATTGCGAATACAGATGGGGCAAGTGAGTTTTGTAAAGTTTTTTTTTTACAACTGTGCAAGGCTGTTGTTCTGGTTTAAATTTATTTCTCCAAAACACCTAGGTCCTTTTTATTGTTGTTTTACCCAGAGTTTTCCTATTTAGTGTATAATCATGGCATAAATTGCGCCCATGTGCATAACCTTACATTTATCTCTATTAAACTTCATTTGCCTCAATGTGTCAATTACTTTACACAGCTGTGAAGATTGATATTTTACTGTCTGATTCATGCCCATTATCATTAATAAATGAGTATGTATCTTTAAAGTCATATTTCAGGCAAAGCCAGTTGTTAGACCATTGTGTTGGGCTACATTTGCCACTGTCCTAAACTGTTTTCCATTTTTAAATTAAAGAAGAAATGGCCAAGATATGATATCATCAGCACAATAGGCAGGGCCTGAGATCGTGCTTCAGATAGGTTCTCATCACCCTGGCTGAGCCCCTCCTCTCTCTCTCTGTTGCTAAGCATCATTGGACTTCTAGACCCGCACTTCCAGGTGCGCATGCATGAACCCCAAAACAGGCATACGAGCACCCCACATTGCATGCTCACACTTCCAGATGCACATGCTCCTTGTCTTGTATATATATATTTTTTTTTTTTATAAATTCTTTATTTATTGAAAGCTTTTCTTGTCAATGAGGAAAACAAGTACAACTCGGACAAGTGACAGAAAGAAAAACAAACAATACAACAAGGAAATAAAGCGCGTAACATCCCAGCAATGTAGCGATAAAGAAATGGCACGACCATTGCACTTGACCTTTTGTAAACATTTTGCTAATAAAGAGTCTCCCTAACCAGCGAGTTTACCTCAGACCCGGTTTGTACCTTCTAATGTATGCCCTTTCTGGTGTCAACATTCCTGTCGGCACTAGGACCAATTGCTATGACGCTTCTTGGGCTGCCGGGAGAACCTAAAGCTGTGAACAACAAGCGCGTGCGAGCGGCACCTAACATGCTGTGGAGCTAAAAAAAACAAAAAAACAAAGGTGGGGAAGAACAACCAGGAGGGGGGGGGGGAATGAGTAGGGGAGTATTAGGGGGGGGGCTTAGTATGGTGCCTAAGTCAGACCCAGAAGGCTCTTCCCCTCCACAGACTCAGAAAAGCCATACCATGTAAAAGCAAACTTCCGCAAATGCCAAAACCACGCAGGTATGTCTGGGAGGTCCTTGCTCCTCCACATCTGGGGGATGCAGGCTTTGGCCGCGTTCAACAGATGACAAGTTATGGAATTGCGGTATCTTTTTAAGGGGACCTCTGACCTGTGGAGGAGACCTAGGGCGGGATCATCCGGGATCTCTGAACCTGAGACTTTTTCCACCACCACCCTGTTCCAAAACTCCTTCAGCTTGGGTCAGGACCAGAACACGTGCAACAAGTCTCCCCTCCCTTCGCCACATCTCCAGCACTCCGCGGGAATCTCCAGGGACCACTTGTTCAGCACCGCAGGGACCCTGTACCACCTGGTAAGCAACTTGTAGCCACATTCCTGGTACCTGGTGCAGACTAACGTTTTATGTGGTAGCGCCATGATTTTCTGGCGTTGCTTGGGCGACCATGTCTCATTGAGATCTCTTTCCCATTTCTCAAGATAGGAGGGGTCTACAGCGTGTGGGGTGTCTCTCTACTTCCCTACTTTGACACAGTTCCTCAAAGGCCGTGAGTTCCCATCTACCATCTCTAAGCTTCTGCAGGGAAGCCAGAAAATGCCCTATCTGCATGCATTGCCAGGGGGACCACTCAGGGACCCCACATCTTTGCGCCAATTCCCCCAGGGGGGCCCAACTGTCGTGTGTTCTAAAATGACCTGCTCTATATACGTTTGCTCCGGCCCAGGCCACAGCCGTCTGGCCTCTACACCCTGGCATGAAACTCGGGTTCCCCTGGATGGGATACATGGGGGAGGGGGAAGGTGAGATCCTCTCATGTTGCAGCGCAGTCTTACAGATCTGCAGTGTCGGGCCTATGGATGGGTGCTGCCTTGCCCGTGTATTCTGGTCCATTGCCAACCAGGGGGCTCCTTTAATTGGATACTCCAGGAAGCTCTGCTCCAGCCCGACCCACTGTTTGTGACGGCCGTGGATGCACCAATCTACCACCCTGTTTAGATGTACTGAAACCTGATACAGTGCCGGGTCCGGAACTCCTACACCCCCTCTCTCCTTCGCTCTCATCAGAAGGTTTCCCCTCACCCTCGGCCTCCTCCCAGCCCAAATGAAGCCGATAAATATGACGCGCACTTTCTGGAGATAGGAGCGTGGGATTGTTACTGGCAACGCCTGAAGAAGATAAAGCAAGCGGGGCAGAAGGGTCATCTTGACTGCGTTGCACTTCCCAAACCACGAAAGCTTCCCTTTTGCCCACTTGATGGTTTCCTCTTCAAAATGTTTTAACAGCGGGGGGAAGTTAAGAGCAAAGATTTTGGTAAAGTCGCTGCTTATCTTTGTTCCCAGGTAACTAATGCTACCCTCCGCCCATCGAAACAAGAAAGAGCTCCGCAATTTTTCAGATCTTTTGGTTGGGATGCTAACGTTGAGGGCCTCGGACTTTTGATCGTTTATTTTGTATCCTGACAGATTCCCATAATCTCTTAGTTCTTTCATGAGGTTCGGCAGGGATACTTCTGGGGAGGATAGGAAGAAGATTAAGTCGTCAGCGTAAGCCGCCACTTTATAATGACCTGACCTATTCTCAACCCCTCTAACATCCGGATTCCCCTCACCCTGCACAAAAAAGGCTCCAACGCCAGTACAAATATCAGCGGTGACAGTGGACGACCCTGTCTTGTCCCGTTTGCGATCCCCGACGAGAGCCCGATTACCCTCACCGACGCCGAAGGGCAGCTGTACAGACTTTCTATCCAACTAAGCATATTTGGGCAGAGGCCGATATGCCTTAGGACCGATCTCATGAACTGCCAATTGACTCTGTCAAACACTTTTTCAGCATCGGTGGAGAGCAGAAGGGCGGGTATCTTTTGATTCTGGGCCAGGTGGATCACGTTCAACACTTTGGTGGTGTTGTCCCGTGCCTCTCTCAGAGGCATGAAACCCACCTGATCGGGACCAATCACTGTATGCAGGTGAGGGGCAATCCTAGACGCCAATATATTAGCGAAGAGTTAAATATCGGTATTCAGGAGGGAGATAGGCCGGTAGTTTGCACATAGAGTAGGGTCTTTGCCCTCTTTAGGGATTACTGTAATATGGGCTCTTAATGTGTCTCTTGGAAGTGGGGTCCCCTTTATAATGGCATTCATCATTGATAAGAGTCTAGAGCCCCAAGACGGGGAACAGCCTCCTGTAATACTAGAGGTGCAGTCCGTCTGACCCCGGGGCCTTTCCAGTGGCAGTGTTTGCTAGAGCTCCCTGACATTCCAACATGGAAAATGGCTCCTCCAGCTCTGATATGGCCTGTTCCGGGAGTCCCGGCATCCCCGAGCGTCTAATGTATTCCCCACATCTCTGCTCCAACCCACGCTCCCGGGTCTCTGGCAGATTGTATAAGCCCTCATAAAATTTACGGAACGTCTCTGCTATTTCCTCAGCGAGGTGTACAGCCTTCCCTCCTTGGTCAGTAATTTTAGGGACGAAGGTCTTAGCTCTCTCTGTTCGCAGGGCCCTAGTCAGTAGTCTACCGCACTTGTCCCCGGACTCGTAGAATGCGCGACGACATAGTACCAGCTGTGCTTTGATTTTGTCGCAGCATACTGTCTTCAGCTTCTCTCTTAACAAAGTCAGGGTCGGCAAGTGAATGGCAGACAGGGACTTCTTGTGCAGCGCTTGCAATTTACCTATTTCCCTGAGAAGGTTCATGGTGCACTCCATCTTCTCCTTCTTCACCCTGGCTCCGTGGCCTATCGATAGCCCTCGCACAAAACACTTGTGGGTCTCCCAAAGGGTCCAAGGCATCACCTCTGGGGTGGCATTTATGTCAAAGAATCATTTCAGTTCCTTCTGCACATCCTCCAACACTCTCTGATCTTCCAGCAAGGAATTGTTAAGGCGCCAGGACCAACCCTTAGGGGCGGGGGTGCGGCTTTTGAGCGTAAGAGTAATGGGGGCATGGTCAGATAAGGTAATATTCCCTATCGTGGTTTCCTCTACTCGAGGAAGTAAGGAATGTGGGACCAGGAATAGATCGATTCTGGAGTAGGAGTTGTGCAGATGTGAGAAAAAAGTGTAGTCCCGCACCCCGGGGTGCTGGATTCTCCATGGGTCTACCAACTGGAACAAGTTCAGGGTCTTTCTAATTCGCTTTAGCTTAGTATATGCCATGTGAGGCCCTCCACTGGAAGTATCCAGCAGGGGCTCAAGCGCCAGGTTGAGATCTCCACCTATTATCAATTCTCCCTCCCGGAAGTCAGCTAAGGCCTCTAGCAGGTTCTCAATGAAAGAGATCTGACCAATGTTGGGGGCATAAACATTAACCAGCGTGACCAATTCAGAATGTATCTTCCCCTTAACAAATAACCATCTGCCCTCTGTGTCTGTTTTTAAATCATCTAATTCCCACGTAAGGGATTTTGCAATAACGATACTAACCCCTCTGGATCTGGAATCCGGCGAGTGGCTGCTATATGACCTAGGGAAAAACCTGTCACCCAATGATGGGGGGTTGGATGCCTTAAAATGGGTCTCCTGTAAGAAGCCCACTTGTGCTCTGAGGCCCCTCAGGTTCCGCAGTATCATGGACCACTTCTCAGGGCTATTCATCCCCTTGGTGTTTAAAGAAACGATCCTGGTCCCCGCCATACTGGGTGGCCTCCAAAGAGCACAGCACGAGGGAGGAGGGGGTGAGGAGAAAAGTTAATAAGGGGGGGAGGTGCCCCTACCAAGGGTATAACTAGGGAGGGGAAAGGGGTTTGGTTGAATAAGGGGAGGGATTCGCTCCCAGCTGCCGAGGCAACGGGAAGCAAGCACTACTACAGTATACACCAAGCTTAACTCTAAAAATCCAACAAGGAGAAGATCAAAACCCAACGGGCCCAATGTACCCACGAGGTGGCCCTAATGTGGGGTAAAGTGACTGTCGGAATCGGCCGCAAATCAGAACACTCTCTCCCACACCGGGCCAAGCAACCGATCAACATATTCATGGCAAATGAACAGCAAACCCTACAAAAACCTAAATGAACACTGTCAACAACATTAAGAATAAGACTAGATCATATCCAGGATACGACCTTGTGCAGGATGGGCGTCCAGCCGCTCCAGGTGGACCCCGATAAGGTAGGGTCAGCTTACCGCAAAGCGCGCTGCTTTGCTCCGAAGTTTTCAGGGGTGATTGGGGTTCTCATAGAGGGGCGGAGGCGGCTGGGGGAGCCCCAGCGTCTGTGTTGGCTCATGTCTCCGCATCGTATGGCCTAGCCTGCCTTCTGGCACGGCGATGTCCCGGTTCCTTCTAATGATTAGGTGGAAGGGGTATCCCCACCTATATGTCGCTCCGCTGCGCGTTACTGCCTCCAACAGCGGCTTTAGCGCTCTGCGCATCAACAGGGTTCTCCTCGATAGGTCCAGCAGAATCATAACGCTGGCCCCATTGAAATCAACATTCCCTTTTCTCCATGCGCTGCGGGCAATGTCTTCTTTCAGAGTGTAGCGGTGCACCCTGCACACCGCGTCCCTTGGTCTCGACGGGTCCGGGCCGGGTGGGCCTAGCGCTCTGTGGACTCTGTCCAGTTCGATTGGGGTGGCTGGGTCCCTGTCCAGCACCGTGTTAAAAATGACTGTTGTTATGCGCTTCAGGTCTTCTCCCGCCGAGGCTTCAGGAATGCCCCGCAGTCGCAAGTTGTTCCTACGGCTGCGGTTTTCTATGTCGTCCATGTGCAAAATCTGGGTCTGGAGCAGCGCTTGCTGAAAGTCGCACCTCTCCTCCAATGCTTTAAGGCGGCTCGCGGTCGTAGGGGCCTCCGACTCCAACACATCGACTCTCGCTTCAACCGCTGATACCTGCTGTTTAATGTCTCCTAGCTCCCGTCTGTGCGCTCCCTCATACTTTGCTATCAGTCCCTCGATGACAGCCCTGGAGGGTAAGCCCCTCAACAACGAGATTGTTTCCATGTGTATATCAGCCCCGAGTTGGGGTTCGGGCTCGTCAGCTCTCCCAGGTGGCAAGGGGATTGAAGCTGGATGCTGCGCTGCAGTGGCCGAGTTAGGCGCCCAAGGGTCCCACGGCTCCTCCCCTTGGCCGCAAATCAGAACACTCTCTCCCACACCGGGCCAAGCAACCGATCAACATATTCATGGCAAATGAACAGCAAACCCTACAAAAACCTAAATGAACACTGTCAACAACATTAAGAATAAGACTAGATCATATCCAGGATACGACCTTGTGCAGGATGGGCGTCCAGCCGCTCCAGGTGGACCCCGATAAGGTAGGGTCAGCTTACCGCAAAGCGCGCTGCTTTGCTCCGAAGTTTTCAGGGGTGATTGGGGTTCTCATAGAGGGGCGGAGGCGGCTGGGGGAGCCCCAGCGTCTGTGTTGGCTCATGTCTCCGCATCGTATGGCCTGGCCTGCCTTCTGGCACGGCGATGTCCCGGTTCCTTCTAATGATTAGGTGGAAGGGGTATCCCCACCTATATGTCGCTCCGCTGCGCGTTACTGCCTCCAACAGCGGCTTTAGCGCTCTGCGCATCAACAGGGTTCTCCTCGATAGGTCCAGCAGAATCATAACGCTGGCCCCATTGAAATCAACATTCCCTTTTCTCCATGCGCTGCGGGCAATGTCTTCTTTCAGAGTGTAGCGGTGCACCCTGCACACCACGTCCCTTGGTCTCGACGGGTCCGGGCCGGGTGGGCCTAGCGCTCTGTGGACTCTGTCCAGTTCGATTGGGGTGGCTGGGTCCCTGTCCAGCACCGTGTTAAAAATGACTGTTGTTATGCGCTTCAGGTCTTCTCCCGCCGAGGCTTCAGGAATGCCCCGCAGTCGCAAGTTGTTCCTACGGCTGCGGTTTTCTATGTCGTCCATGTGCAAAATCTGGGTCTGGAGCAGCGCTTGCTGAAAGTCGCACCTCTCCTCCAATGCTTTAAGGCGGCTCGCGGTCGTAGGGGCCTCCGACTCCAACACATCGACTCTCGCTTCAACCGCTGATACCTGCTGTTTAACGTCTCCTAGCTCCCGTCTGTGCGCTCCCTCATACTTTGCTATCAGTCCCTCGATGACAGCCCTGGAGGGTAAGCCCCTCAACAACGAGATTGTTTCCATGTGTATATCAGCCCCGAGTTGGGGTTCGGGCTTGTCAGCTCTCCCAGGTGGCAAGGGGGTTGAAGCTGGATGCTGCGCTGCAGTGGCCGAGTTAGGCGCCCAAGGGTCCCACGGCTCCTCCCCTTGTTCTGGAGAGAAACAAGGCCGAGATGGCGACATTGGGGTTGGGCTGGCACTTCTTCCTGGCCATGATGTCTCCCGTGAAGGCAGCAGGGGGGAAGCCGGGGGGCTCGGGGAGGAGGGCCTCCATCGGCGGACCACCACCTTGGGTTCCAAGGGAGGGGGATGCCGAGGTTTTGGCACCCTCTGCGGCAATCCCGCAGTGGGGTGCACCCCACTTAGCGGCTGGCTACTCCCTGCAGTTCTGCTATGTCTCTCCCCATCTTGTCTCGGCGTGAAGGCAAACTTATCCAAGCGTCTGTTAGCAGCGACGGCTGACTGCTCGGGGTTGTGGCCCTCTATACTGGCTCGGGACCCCCTCTCGCTGACTGTGTGGGTGGAAGGGATTGCACCCCCAGTCGTGTTGTGGGTGTTTCCACTGTCACAGGCATGCGGTGTCAGGGAAGGGGGGTATATATTGACCCGCTTGTGTGCTTATAGAACTGGCATCTGCAATCATTGCAGGCATGGAGTGACTGCCTGTCTCCTCTGCCCTCTGCACACGCACCATTCCTGGCTGTGGCTGTGTCTCCAATCTGCTGCGTCTGGGCTTGTTCAGCCCTCCTAGCTGCTCAGGCGCGTCACTGCTGGTGTCTGGGTCCCCACCCCCTCGCCATTCGGTCACGTGGTCTGCCCTGCAGCCGGCCGCCATTTTGGTGCTCTCCTCTACTTCTGTGCCAACCACCGCCGCCATCTTGGTACTCCCGCCTGTAATCCCGGGTGCCTCCGCCGCCTCCCTGTCCTCATGCAGCTGTGCGGCGGCTGGCCGCTCCTCTGCTCCCTCCTCCGATCGCACCGCAACTTCAGCCCATCCCGGGGCCATTGTCAGACGCGAGCAGGGTAAGTGACACTCCTTACCACCGCTCGCGGCCCCCGCCGCCGCCTCCCGCCGCTGCCTCCCCGCTTCGGGAGCTGTCTCTTTGCTCCCTGCATGCGCCTCCACAGCCGTCGGGTGCCGATCCTCCGCTCCAGCTGTGGCCACCAAAAGCCGGGGGGATGGAGTCACCGCTCCTGGCTCACGCACCTCCTCGCCAACTCCAAGCGCATTCCGCGCCATTTTGTCGCGCCGGCACTCTGCCCTTGTCTTTTTCTGAGTCGCGGTCTGAGTTTGCTGAGACCCCTTTCGTGGACACCCACCACTCCTCTGTGGGTTCCTCTTCCTCGCCATACGCCTCAATTCATGTTTGCTGTCAGCAAAATTGGGTTTTAACGGCCACCGGTGTGGGAGCTCTGAGAAATTGCTTCCTCACGGCTCCATACCTAGGACACGCCCCTATCTTGAATATTTTAAATGAAATATTTATTTTATATAGGAGCTGTGCCTATTAAGAAAACCATACTGCATGTGAAATCCCTATTTCTCCCAATTACAACGACCCCACATATGTATCAGTAGCCCCCATTCCTGCCCATGAGACCCACGGACCCCTATACCAGTTCATACTAAAGTACAAGCACCAGCGATGGGCATGGCAGTGTAGATGAGTCCAGTGGCCAATACCATATCATGCTATAGGGCATAAGGGCTCATAATGGTCAGGGCCAGGGCTGGCTGGGAGGGCCTTGAGCCCTGGAATTACAAGCCCCTATGCTTGGTTTGATGGGTTGGTAATGCTTAGAGGGAGGACCCCACGCAATGTTTTAAAAAATGTAAAATGTTGGGGACAAGGTTAATTTAAAAAATCTTTCCCACCCAAAATAAATAAAATATATGTGCCCCCAAGCATTACCAGCCTCTGGCCCTGACCATCATTATGCCCTATAACAGTAGTCCTCAAACTTCCTCCTCAAGGGCCGAGACAGACCAGGTTTTGCAGCTCTCCACGCTACTCCACAGGTGAATTAACTGGTGCTCAGACAGAGCTATAGCCCTAATTATTACATCTGTGCATCAGCATAGAGAGCTGCAAAACCTGGCCTGTCTCGGCCCTTGAGGAGGAAGTTTGAGGACTACTGCACTATAAGATTCCTTCTCCCCTGGGGGGGGCTCAGCAATGTTCAAGGGTGCACCAACAAAGTCGCTCTGATAGGACTAGTATATTATTTTAACAGTAAATCATTACACTTTCTTGCTTCAAACGGTGCTTCAAGGCCAGTGACCTACTTATTTCATTAACATTAATCATCGATTCACCTGGCCCTGCCCCTCACTCCTTTTGGGGTACTTGGTTGCAACTGCTTGTTGATAGTGGGTACTTGGCATTAAAAGGTTGAGAACTACTGCCCTACAGCACAGGTCCAGAGCCCAACACCGACCCATGTTTTAGACCGCCTGGCTCTTCCGTACCACCAATCCTATTGGTGGTGCAGGTAATGGGAACTGAACTGGTATAGGGGTCTATGGGACCCCTTACCAGTTTAAAGTGAAAGTGGAAAAAGACACACACACAAGTTTGAAAAAAACAACTTTATTAATCTTTATTAATACTTAAACTTATCTACCTGGGCTCATGGGCAAACTTCTTTAAATGTAGATGTCACTTCTGATGTCACAAATGTGGCAGGGCCTAGAAGGGGTTGCACAGGAAAATCCACTCTAGGCACCACTTATTCTGTGATGTCAGCTATGATGTCAGGGAATTTCCATGGAGGCCACGCCGCCAAGTAATAAAGCTGGCTCCCTTGGCCCTCACTTCAGTTTCCTCGCTGGGTAGCGAGGATGAAAGATGGGGGAACCTATGTTCACCCCTTCATATGAATAGCGTGCAGCTGTTAGCTTGAGATAACAGCGTTAGCTGTTAGCTTTAAGTCCTTGGCTATAAGCCCTTATGCTTGGTGCTTATTTTGAAAAAATAAATAAATAAACATAAACAATAAAAAAAAAAAAAAAGAATATTGACACTAGAGATGAACGAATGATGACGATGAACTTTTGAAAAATTTGATTCGGCCGATTCGACGAATTTTCCGATAAAATTTGTTTCGGTCCGAATGTATTCACGATGAATCGCTATTAAAAACGGCTATTTCTGGGCTTCCGAGAGCCTCCATAGGGTTGCAGAACGTTTTGCCTGGCTGTAACATGCATAGGATGCATGCTGGGTTAGTGAAATAATATTGTAAAGAAGTATGACATGCAGGTCAGAGGCGTCGCTATTAGATTCGCTGTCGCAGAGTGGCACAATTAGAGAGCCTTGAGGTGGCATCAGCATGATGAGCCCATATATTGCTTGAAAGACACAAAGTGGAGTTGGCAGCAGCATAGGGAGCCCATATATTGCCTGAAAGACTCACCCTGGATTTGGCAGCAGCATAGGGAGCCCATATATTGCCTGAAAGACACACCCTGGAGTTGGCAGCAGCCTAAGGAGCCCATATATTGCCTGAAAGAGACTCTGGAGTTGGCAGCAGCATGGGAAGACCATATATTGCCTTAAAGACACATCCTGGAGTTGGCAGCAGCATTAGGAGCCCATATATTGCCTGAAAAACACACCCTGAATTTGGCAGCAGCATAGGGAGCCCATATATTGCCTGAAGGAGACACTGGAGTTGGCAGCAGCATAAGGAACCCATATATTGCCTGAAAAACACACCCTAGAGTTGGCAGCAGCCTAAGGAGCCCATATATTGCCTCAAAAACACATTTGAGTTGGCAGCAGTATTAGGAGCTCATATATTGCCTGAAAAACACATTGCAGTTGGCAGCAGCATTAGGAGCCCATATATTGCCTGAAAGACACACACAGGAGTTGGCAGCAGCATTAGGAGCCCATATATTGCCTGAAAGACACACCCTGGAGTTGGCAGCAGTATTAGGAGCCCATATATTGACTGAAAGACACACCCTGGAGTTGGCAGCAGCATGAAGAGAACATATACAGATTTTGGGCACATATATCTTATCCGAAGAAATTAATAAAAATTAAGATTAACGTAATGCATTGGAGAGCAGCGCCTTAAATCTGTTTTGCACTATCCATATTTTTTTAGTGTTGGTCTGGCACCATGATCAATCTACTCTGATGCATCAGGCATTGGTGGGTGGAAATCTTGGCTGATCCATGCCCGATTCATTTTCACGCTGGCCAGTGTCTCAAGAAAACATTTTTCAAGCGTACTGGAGCACATTAAATTGCCCTCATCAGAGCATCACATACGCACATCTAAGAGTTTCATCACTTTGTTCCTGTTAAAGACTTCAGGGCCTAGGTACTACTTAGTGAAAGGCCATAGATAGTTACACACCTGCTGCTGTTATCGACAAATCCTGTTTTAAGTGTAGTGTAGCGTTTTGTCTTCCCCTCATATACGCACTAAGTATGTCAGGCAGAGAAGTGCCAGGATGGGCACAGAGAAGTTGCAGAGGCCTAAATTCATCAAGCAGAGGTCGCAGCAGACTAGGGATGAATGGCAGCAGGAGTCTCAGTGAGAGGCCTGATCTCCTGGTATCAGCTAGCGGTCGTGTCTCGACCAGCAACCCATCTGCCATCATCAATTGGTTAACACGATCATCCAGTTCATCACAAGTGACATCTGACACCCCCAGTCAACTGTCGGTTATATCTTATGTTTTGGGTTCAGCTCCACTATTCAGTGAGGACGATCTGATAATCACAAAAATCCCACCCAAGAAGTGGAGGAGACACTCGCCGCTTCTTCCACTAGGCGGGCAAGTAGTGATGAGGAGAGTGGCGTGAGAGGTGGTGTTGTAAGTGTTTTGGCTTCTTAAGCAGACACTGTTGAGGAACCTGAGGAGGACGTCAGGGAGTTTTGAGGGTACTTTTAAAGGCTTGGAGTGATGGAGAGTGACAGATTTAGCAGTCAGCATGGTGGCAGAAGGGGAAAGTATGGAGGCAAATGTGCTCGGGGTAGACCACTTGCTGTGCGGCAGGCTACCTTCCCAGGAGGTAGTGGAAAAGGGTCCCCGGAGTCGGCGGCGGCGGCAGCAGCAGTGAATTAGTGCGGACTGTTGGTAGGAGAAATCAGCTACTCTGCGATGTGGCAGTTTTTCATCAAGCATCCGCAGGAGGTTAATATGGCTATATGACAGATATGTAGGCAGAAGGCGAAGTGTGGCCAGGGTCCCAGTGTTGGCCTCACAGCCCTGCGTCAACATTTGCAGCGCCACCATAAAGCGGCCTGGGAGAGTTGGCTCCAAAGTGGTGGTCCAGCCTGCTGCCAGCCATTGCTCCACCACCTTCTGTATGTCATACCCATCCTCTGTCACTCCAGATGCTCCTCCTCCTCTTAATCCGAGCCAGTCATTCCGCCAGCAATCCATTGGCCAAGCCATGTCCAAGAGACAACAGTATGTGCCCACTCATCCAACGCGCAGAAGCTAAATGTGCTCCTGTCCAAGTTGCTGGTGCTGCAGTCCCTCCCTTTTGAGGTGGTGGACCTTTCAGAGAACTGATGGCTTGTGCCGAGCCTAGGTGGAAATCCCAAGCTGTCATTTCTTTGCGAAGAAGGCAGTACCAGGCCTGTACAATTTTGTTGAACAGAAGCTGGGCCAGTCTTTGAGCCTGTCAGTGTGTACCAAAGTGCACGGCAGCGCCTATGTCTTGAGCTGTAACTACGGTCAGGGACAATACATATCCTTTAAGGCCCACTGTCGCCAGGACTACAGGATGAACGATGTGATTCCATTGCTTCATGTACTACAACACATGTTGGAAACCATGGCTGGTCAGGGCACTGGAGACATGGCGCCTACATTTCATGGCCACATGAAGCCTGTGGGGGCTGAAGTGGAGGAGGAGGAGGAGGGGGTGGGGCACAGCGAAGCACAGTTTAGGTTTGACAAAATGGCTGGTTTATCTAGTCATCTGACAGGAGAGGAGGAGCAGGAGCGGCCAGAGTAGCTAGAGGGTTGTGAGGAAGGCGAGACAGAGGACCCAGACACACCGTGGCAGTATGCATTGGAGATGGAGACAGGTAGTCCCTCTGAGTCACTTGCACAAATGGCACAATGCATGCTCACGTGCTTGCATAGTAACCGCAGAATTGTCTCCATTTGTCAGCGGGATGACTTCTGGCTCTCCACCTTATTGGACCCTCGCTACCGGCACAAAATGGGGGTAGTTTTTTTACACGCACTGAGAGGGAGGACAAACTGACCTACAACAGAGACATTCTACGTAGTCAGTTGGCCGATGCCTATCTGCGCCATCGTCCATACTCTCCCAGGTCTGACTCGGGGGGACCTCTGCGCTCACCTTCCGCTGCCATGGCTGCTGGGGGGGGTGACAGGAGCAGCAGCAGCAGCTCCATCAGCAGTAACCTGAGTCTTCAGTTGCTAATGAGTAGCTTTCTTCACCCGCATAGTGAGGCTAATCATGAGCAGCAGAAAGACCTGGAGCAGGCCCTGAACCAGCAGGTAGTGTCATACCTTGACATGACCATGCCAACGCACCTTGAGGACCCGCTGGACTTCTGGGCAGCCAAACTTGACCTGTGGTCACAACTGGGAAAGCTGTCCTGCCTGGCCAGTAGTGTGCCATCTGAGCGGGTGTTTAGTGCACACTCATACTATTGAAAAAGCTAGCTAGCCACGTTAAGGCCGTCCAATTAGTACCCCGTCCCTAACATTACTAAGTTTAAAAGTTTGTGCCGACATTGCTACTTCTCTACTTGTGTGTGCACAAGCAATGCAATACATGAATCAGCCTGTCTAAAGACATTGCAATAACTTAACTTGCTTGCACACACACAATGAAAAATGCTTTACTTGCCTGCACAGTGTTACAGTTCAAAAAGGGGGGTTTTTAGGTAGAGGCCAATTGGACTCCCTGTTACATTGGGAGAGCTACAATCCAGCAGATCTGGCCACTGACCTGCAAATGCAACAGCAAAAGGAAAAATAGGATGTGCTCATCCAGTCAATATATAGCAGTCAAGATGTGCTAGAGGGGTGTAACCACACACCAAGCAACAAAGAAAGTTAACCCTTTGCACACTCATACAATTGAAAAAGCTAGCTAACACTTGTTAAGAACATGGACTGTTAGTTAACATAGATTGCAATGAATGTAGAAGCGAGGTAGCCACGTCAAGGCCGTCCAATTAGTACCCTGTCCCTAACATTACTAAGTTTAAAAGTTTGTGCAGACATTGCTACTTCTCTACTTGTGTGTGCACAAGCAATGCACTACATGAATCAGCCTGTCTAAAGACATTGCAATAACTTAACTTGCTTGCACACACACAATGAAAAATGCTTTACTTGCCTGCACAGTGTTACAGTTCAAAAAGGGGTTTTTTTAGGTAGAGGCCAATTGGACTCCCTGTTACATTGGGAGAGCTACAATCCAGCAGATCTGGCCACTGACCTGCAAATGCAACAGCAAAAGGAAAAATAGGATGTGCTCATCCAGTCAATATATAGCAGTCAAGAGATGCTAGAGGGGTGTGACCACACACCAAGCAACAAAGAAAGTTAACCCTCTGCACACTCATACTATTGAAAAAGGGGGCCATAGTCATGCCAAGGAGAACTCGTCTGTCCACGAAAAATGTGGATAGACTCACCTTTGTGAAGATGAATCAGGCATGGATCAGCCAGGATTTCAAGCCACTAATGGCTGATCCATGGTAGTAGCTGATGCATGGTGCCAACTCCAGGGTGTGTCTTTCAGGCAATATATGGGCTCCCTATGCTGCTGCTGCCAACTCCAATGTGTGTACTCTTAAAAGACACATGTGAGAATATTTGGGATGCTCCCTGGTTAAAGGCAACGGCTGCTGGCAATTTGACAACGTGACTTACTTTACAAAATGCACATGTTAATAGACAACTACTCTTCAAATATTTATGCTAGTATTTGGGATGCCTCCCTGTTCAATTACACAGGCTGGCTGCTTAAACAGTGAAAAAGTGACTTTCTTTACAAAATGCAACCAGTTGGCAGACAGGTACTCTTCAAATATTTATGCTAGTATTTGGGATGCCCCCCCCCCTCGGCAAAAGGTAAAGGTTGCTTAAAAGTGACTTTCTTTACAAAATTCACAATGTTAATAGACAGGTACTCTTCAAATATTTATGCTAGTATTTGGGATGCCCCCCGGCGAAAGGCAAAGGTTGCTTAAAAAGTGACTTTCTTTACAAAATTCACAATGTTAATAGACAGGTACTCTTCAAATATTTATGCTAGTATTTGGGATACCCCCCCCCCCGGCGAAAGGCAAAGGTTGCTTAAAAAGTGACTTTCTTTACAAAAGGCACAATGTTAATAGACAGGTACTCTTCAAATATTTATGCTAGTATTTGGGATGCCCCCCCGGTGAAAGGCAAAGGTTGCTTAAAAAGTTACTTTCTTTACAAAATGCACAATGTTAGCAGACAGGTACTCTTCAAATATTTATGCTAGTATTTGGGATGCCCCCCTGTTCAAATACACAGGCTGGCTGCTTTAACAGTGAAAAGGTGACTTTCTTTACAAAATGCAACTAGTTAGCAGACAGCTACTCTTCAAAAGTTTATGCTAGTATTTGGGATGTCCCCCTGTTCAAAGACATAGGTTGGCTGCTTAAATAGTGAAAAAGTGATTTTATTTTCAAAATGCAACCAGTTAGCAGACAGGTACTCTTAAAATATTTATGCTAGTATTTAGGATGCCCCCCCCCCCCCCAGCGAAAGGCAAAGGTTGCTTGAAAAGTGACTTTCTTTACAAAATGCACAATGTTAATAGACAGGTACTCTTCAAATATTTATGCTAGTATTTGGGATGCCCCCCGGCAAAAGGCAAAGGTTGCTTAAAAAGTGACTTTCTTTACAAAATGCAATCAGTTAGCAGACAGGCACTCTTAAAATATTTATGCTAATATTTGGGATGCCCCCCTGGCGAAAGGCAAAGGTTGCTTAAAAAGTGACTTTCTTTACAAAATGCAACCAGTTAGCAGACAGGTACTCTTGAAATATGTATGCTAGTATTTGGGATGCCCCCCTGCGAAATGCAAAGGTTGCTTAAAAAGTGACTTTCTTTACAAAAGGCACAATGCTAATAGACAGGTACTCTTCAAATATTTATGCTAGTATTTGGGATGCTCCGCTGTACTAACACACAGGCTGGCAGCTTTTACAGTGAAAAAGTGACTTTCTTTACAAAATGCACAATGTTAATAGACAGGTACTCTTCAAATATTTATACTAGTATTTGGAATGCCCCCCCCCCCTGGTAAAAGGCAAAGGTTGCTTAAAAAGTGACTTTCTTTACAAAATGCACAATGTTAATAGACAGGTACTGTTCAAATATTTATGCTAGTATTTGGGATGCCCCCCCCCCCCGGCGAAAGGCAAAGGTTGCTTAAAAAGTGACTTTTTTTACAAAATGCATAATGTTAATAGACAGGTACTCTTCAAATATTAATGCTAGCATGCTTTTTAAAGAATGACACCAGGAAAAGTAAAAGCTAAATTGGCAGGTGTGTTATTAACACTAAATAAGCTTGAAAGCTAATGCAAACACTTTAAACTTTCCCTGTCTTTCTCTGTCACTGTCACAGCCTCTCTCCTTCTCTATCTGTCCCTCCCTCGGCTCCTTCTGTTCTTTGTTCTATCTATCTCTCCCTCGCTGTATCTATCAATCTGTTTGTCTGTCTGTCTGTCTGTCCCTCTCTCCCTGCCTGATCTGCTCTGACCGCAATACAGTGCCGAAATGAGCTTCCGCAAGATGGCCGCCGCTTATATAGGCCTGTCTGCTGATAGCATGTGACACCTACCCAGGTTTCCTTGCCCCATGAAACATGTCCTGACATGTGGATCCTCCATTTTAGATGGGCTGGATAGTAGTAAATGGAGTTTTAAGGAAGCGATTCGAGCAATCGAATTGTGGCGATATTCGGAATCGTTACGAATCAAATTTTTCCTGAAATTCTTAACGAATTTGGGTTCGCCAGATTCGATTCGCTCATCTCTAATTGACAGATTCACCCTACATTGTGATTAAGATTTCACTTATATGTAACAAAAAACTAGCCCCTAAACCTCTAAAACCCACACTATTGACCTGTCCACTAATTGATAAAACTCTATGGCAGGGTTTCCCGAACAGCTTTCATGGAGTACCACAGGGAGCTTGAGTGCCACCAGAGGGGAAATCGAGCACCACCAATGGTATTTGTACCACTGATTGGGAACCTCTGCTCTACTCTTAGCATGGCCTTTTAGAGCAGCCCCACATCTGGAAATTGCCCCCATAGTAGAAGGTGTTGGTAAGGTGGCTTAGAAGTGAAAGAATTGTGTTGTAGAGTATGATAGCCAGACAGCCCCAGAATGGGCACTTGCCCCCTGAGGAAATCTCAGCACTTCCCAGGCACTATATTTAGCCAAAGCATCCCTTTTGGACAAATCAGCACAGAGATATGGATTGTAGCTGACACATCCTGACAGCAAGATATAATTAAATTATTGCCCACACCCTTTTGAATAAAACAAATGTTGTTTTCATATGCTTATGCAAACTTCCCACTAATATGATTTTTTGCATTTTCTTCCCTCCGCAAGCCAGAGAATTCTCTGAAATCTTGGACTATTATCATGACGAAGCTCTTTATACCCTCCAGGAACAAATTGTGTGAAAATTATATTCCACATCCAACTGATGTTATTAATCTATGCAGCTTTGTTGTATAAGTCTATAGCATGGTGAGGATCTGCTTTCTGGTCTTATTTGGTCAAGTATTTTCCACAGTTTCGTCACTGCAATGTGTGAAATGTTTTTTGGGAAGCTGAACAAATTGTACATGTTTCCATATAGAATGTTATTGTTTAAAGAGCTGGAACATTTATTAATCCAGAAAAGAAGGCAGAAAGGGCTTTGTTTCTGTTATATGTATGTACTTGTTCACTGCTATTTCAGTCCCACACCAGCTTCCCATGTGTTACCCTCTTGAGGTCTAAATGACTCCCTCAGTGGCTTCTGGGGCTTGAAGGCACCTTCTATTAGTCTGGTTGTTGCCTTTGTCTCCTAGGTTCATTCATGCATAAATAAGACCAATACCCATGGGGAGGAGGAACATAACTTGGGATATCAAAAATCACACATTTATTCCTCTTTATAGCAATTTCCAGGCAATAATGGCTGGAGGTCAATTTTTTCATGTATCTGGGGGACCTGAGTACTTTAATTGCACTTAAAATTAGTAATTATTAGACAACTTACAGAAAGCTGGATCAGATTTAGGAAAAAATATTTTCAAAGAGGGAGGTGTAAGAGGAGCAGGTGTAAGAAGGAAGGTCTAGTAACATTTATACTGCCAGGTCCTCAGGAATGTTCATCTAGCTGTCTGGGGTCCCATAGGGTGGGGTAAGCTGCTGAAATCCATTCCAGCACACTGATTATTGTCCACAAGGTTCCAGTCTGTGGCTCAAAGTGCCTGGATCATAGGTAATTTCATGGTATAAGGAAATGGATCCTAGCGCCGGGATTGAGGGACTTCTCTTCTGTTAGTAGCACTCCTTTTCATCATAGTACAAGGGCAATTTTACAATTATTCTTGGGTTTCTGGGGGGTTTCTCATTTTATTGGGGAGCTAATTTTTGTACAATGCTTTTGTTACTCAAATGGTTTTCATGTGTATATTATTAGGAGTAGCCCCTAATAATTGTTTTAAAACTTGCTTTGTCTTTTTTTCTATGTGGTGATATCTTTTTTCTGTGTGTTTATATGCAATTTCTGACTTGTTTTTTTTTTAGATTGACTGTAAAATCAAAAAGTTCTTTCATTTTCTCCTATGCAGCTGAATAACCTGGTTGTGCTGTAAAATAAAACCTCAATTCTAACCCTCTTTCAATAGCTAAACATCCGTTTTGTATGACCACATTTTTCTGGACTCAGAGGTGGACTGATCTCAACCTCTACTGCGTCACTGTGAATGCAGGAGTATCTAGCTTGTTACTGTACATTTGTGTTTACTTTTAGTTAATTACAAAGTACATTGCTAAAAATAATGTTGTTCTGTGAATGATTTGCTGGCTGTATTTTGAGTTGAAACTGACAAACTGACAGCAAGAGAGGAAGGAGACACCCTTCGTCAGAGACTGAAATGTCTGTGTCTTCTATCTGAGAATGACACATAATTGGGTGAAAATTGCAGACATTGCTATTAAACAGGAGAAAAGAAATCAACAACAAAGCTAATCTGAGAGCATCTTAGCAGAAATCAGCTATGTAGGGGGTAAGACAAGTATGTTTCACCTTACAGCTACCATTGAGAGCTTCTTTAAATACTGCAAATATGGCAACTTGGAGATAAGTGTAGGCTGGTAGTATCCATTCATGGCACTCCTCTATATTTAAATTTCAACTCATAATGTGTCCCATCATTGAAGAAGATTGATCCTAAAAAAACAGTTAACAGAATAACCGTTTGTCTGAACCTTCAGTCCTTGTCTGGTTATTACCAGTATGTTTTGCGGATCTCCACACAGATGTACAAGTGCAATAATTGCTGCTGAGACAGAGCTGTAGAGTCAGCCGTAGAGAAACCCACAAAACATGACCTGTTGGTGGCCCTTGAGAGGAGGGTTGAACATCTATGATCTAGGCACTCAGCTGCCCAGTGGTAACTTCCACTTTCCCTTTAAGTTCTTATGAGTTCCCTCTGTTGGACTTTCATGGGACTTACTCAGATCAAATATAGGAAGCTTACATTTTCTCTGGCTGAACATATCCTGTTTTTACATCCTGCTTTTGAAGTTGTTTCTGTCTCCTAGTCTGTACTGAATTAGAGCTAGGTCTTCCTCATACGAGTTAGATTTAAATATACAGGCTTGGCATTTATGTCCCATATAAAATAACCTAAGATGTGCAGCAAGCAACTAGCCCTATCGCCATCTAGTTGCTTGCAAACTATTGATTCCTTCTTGGGTGGGTTCCTCCTGAATTGCTGTAGTTCCATGTGTAGCCATCAACGATTTCTAGAAAGATAACCTTTTAATGTAAAGAGTTAACTTTTTTGAGTCTGCAACCATCCTGTTTAAGATATCTCACAGCTGTTATCTGTACATTAACATTAACCTTGTTGAATGGAGGGGGTATAATTTATTTACTGTTGACCAGGGACACTTTCCTTACCAGGGGTGTAAAGGAACTGGAGTCTCCAAGCTGCGACATGTTTATGCCCCCCTAAATATTCCTGGGGCATCATGAATTAAAATGAAAATATTGCCCTTGTGGGAGGAGAGCTCATACTTACAAACCCAACTGCTGTGTGTGAGACATAGCCGCTACATGACTGTGTCATACTGCTGTGTTGCATGGAGGCCAGGGAGACTCACACAGCAGCTGGGCTTGTAAGGATAAGTGCGCCTCCAGCCTGCACTTTCAGCACCCATTCTGGTGGCCCTGCAGCAGGCACATGTTTAATTTTAATAAATGACACCCCAAGAATATTGGATAGGAGGCAGGGAAGGGATTCATTTCACTACATCCCAGAGCCCCTGGTTCTGGGCTCCCTGTCCCAGTTAGGGAACTCACTCACAACCCCCAGGTACCCAAGCAGGGGACCCCTTACAATGGTACTCCCCTGCACCCTTCCATCTACCTAGGCAGGCACCCCTAAGCAAGACACTACCCTGCACCCACCCAAATAACTAAGCAGTGCCCCCATGCAGCTCTTCACCTAAAGTGGTGAGGTGCTCCCCCTTCCACATTCCTTTCTGCCCCCCTCAAAACATGCTGGTAGCCTGCCGCCATCTCACATCCCTGCTCTATGCCCGTAGAACAGAAGATGCAAGGTGTTACATCTGAAGAGTGTGGCTGATCTACTTATGGTAAGAAGTGCTTTGTGTTTTCTATTCTTTATACTGTCAGTTACTGATCCAGGGCTCTGTGTTGAAAATATGGTGTTATAGTCTTCCTGCAGTATGGTGCAAATATTATGCAATTATATATGCACACCACACCGCCACCCCCATTTATGTGCATTTCTACTCTAATCTATCAGAGCCCAATATGACAAATGCAAAAATAGATAAGTTGTTAGCTAGGTTAACTGAGGTTGCCATGTATCCCCAATGGTGCCCATGGTGGAGGGGGTATTGAAGGATCCAGATGAGATACAAACATTATTTGCCACACAATGCAACAAGCTCTTCTAGTTGAGGTGGGGAGCTCACATTTCAGTTAAGATGAACGCAAAGTCAGGTTTCACCACCACCGATCCTTCTTGCTAAACGAGATGTGGAGGCTGATTCACTACTAATGCCAGGTATCGGCAGATGAGCGCCTGTATAGCGGTGCTTAGAGCGACTGCTAGTAGATGCTGTAAGCGGGTATCGGGCGCTGTAACAGAGCGTCTCGGTCGCTCTAGTAACCTGGCTGGCATTGATGAATGTGATGTGTGTTGGGCGCTCTAACAACGCTGCCTGCCACTACGAGGCACTACCTGCCGCTATCCCTTCATAAATAAACCCCATAGATACCTTATGATAACAAAAAAAAACAAACATCTGGTCCCCATATCCACCTAGCTACTGGAAGGGGGCTTCATATTCTTTGCTTTGAGATACATGCTACAGTTGTGGAAGACAAAAACATTGCAAATGTTCACCTGCAGCACCGAACTGTGGCTTCTGAAGTTACAGACCAGCTTCCGGTGCAGGACCAGGTGAATATTCTTATTCATCTACTGTCCAAACTTAGTAAAGTTAGCATAGAGGGGAAGGGTTATTGGTGAAATTAGACATTTAGTATAATAACATGAGCTCATTAGAGCTTTTACACTGTTGAGCATTTGAAACACTGCATTCGCTGACAGGTGGTGGGTAAGTCGGCAGCTAAAAGCAGCATGACCCAGACTGAACAATATAGCGTTCCTGTTTGCAAAACACTGTGGAATACACTTGTACAAAATTAAAAATCCATATAAACACATCGGCTAATGAGAGAAAGGGTCACCTTTATACCCGAACTGAATAAAACTCCCGCCAAGCTTGAGGTTTATTTTCTCATGGTAGGAAAAAAATCCAGGGGTGACTGAGCTTGTCATTCCTGATTTCCTCTTCCTTCCATTAAAATAAAAAAACAAGCCTAGTTGGATATTTCTTGATGCCCTCTCCTCCCACAATCGAGCATATGTATATGGATTTTATATCATCGGTCAATTTTTTGTGATAGTGCTCATTTAAGAATTGAAGCTGAACTTGCACACAGTTGTTTAGAAATGACAAATTCATGTTAATTACATGAGCATGACATCAGAAAAATAGCTAGTAGGATGGTCAGTGTCATCATTTTCGCAGCCAAAACACTATATATCAAATGGGTTACATAGACCCTATATTATTTAAAGCAAAACTGCTATAATAGCGCTTCCAGCCCCCACTTTAATTATGTTTTTACTGGCAGATCTACTAAAGCAAATAGCTACTTTCAGTAGTTAAATATAAGTCCTTAATCTACAGTGAAAAGTCAAATCTTCTCAAAATGCACCTCCATCACAGAAACAGATAATATTTGTGCACTTACCAGATACCAACTTAATGCCAACCAAAGGCTCCAGTAGCCACTGCGGACACGGCCGCACCAAAAAGACCTCAAAGGTAAGTATCAGTTCATGAATGATATAATCATATCAGTTTATTACATGAAAAAAGACAAACAACGACATAAATTCATAAGAGTGTAATAATCAAATTCCATATGTTGCTGAATTTCATCATACCCTATGCTACCAATCAATAATTGAATAATGCAAATCAAGTAAAGCTAATAAAGTAGTAAAGGGCCTATAATGTGCAAAATATGCCAACAAGTGCCAATGTGCATTAAATGCTGATAAGGAAAGAGTTCACCTGAGTGATGCCCAAGAAGATGGTAGCCCCACTACTCCAACACTAGGAGATGAGAATCCCACGTGTGCCATGGCCCCATATAGTAGGCCACTTCTTCAGGGTGCCAACTTAATACCAGCTTCATGAAATTCATGTATGTGCCTTTCTGTCAGTTAAGTGTCAGCTATGTGAATTTCATGTAGCTGGCATTTTCCCCAATTTAAAAGAAAGAGAAAAAAAGCTCACCTTCTTGCGGGATCCAACGACGGGGTCTCCTCTTCCTCCGGCGGGGGGGGGGGGTAATGGTACCCCCGAGGGTCTTCAGTGAGCAGAGGACGGTCCGTTCCATGCCCCCCTGTGTCTGACAACTTAGGTCGGCTGCCGCAGGGAGAGCACTTTATATGAGGAGCGAGATAACATCATCCAGCTCCTCCTGGTATAAAAGGCAGCGAGTGAGGTGCCAGATACCAGACAGTGATCGGTGGAGAGTGGGTGCAGGAGCAGGAGCCTCCAATCCCCTGCCCTCTCACTGGGCTTCCACCGGCCGATGTCAGTGACAGCACGGTGGGTACCAGTGCGGGACGTGCAGACAACATTCAGTTGGAGGTAAGTTAAGAAAAAAAGAGCTTTTTAATAAATGACATGTGTACTGGTAAGAGGTCCATGAGACGCCTTTACCCGCTCACAAGGTTTGTGGGGCTGGCAAGTCTCCTGTGGCAAGCTGGAGACTTGACAATAAACCTCGGCCCTATTACCTGCCTCCCCAAAGTCCAGGGGTGGAGGCAGAAGAGCCCACAGCTCGTGAGATCTATGCAGGCTTGTAGCCCTTAGGGCCGAGGGCCAATACCCTTATAATAAACAGTGCTCCTATGCATCCCTCCTGAGGGCAATTCAGATTGCGGCACCTAAAAATTAATTTATCTTTTTGAGACTCCTGCTGTAGTCAATTTTAGAAACAAAATGGTGTCTCAGGCTGCCTGCAAAGAGGAAGTTTCCTGTCACTGTGCATTGTGGGTTATGCCAGTTAAATTTTGGCTGCTACCAGGAGAGAAACTTTGAGGTGGCATTTCAGTTTGGAGTGGGTGCAGGAGAAAATTAAAGTGCTGACAATGATTTAGGGGTTTATTCATCAGGGGATAGCGGCAGGTAGCGCCTCGTAAGCGGCAGGCAGCATCTGGTGAACGCCGGGCGCTGTACGCAATACAACATTTATGAAGGCGATTCTGGTGAGCGATTCTAACAGCATCACGTAGCAACTGGTTCATCATCACAGACAGCTCGCGGATCCCGGCGGGACTGTGGCTTCCAGAGCGCCTGGTATTACCTATCGCTACCTGTCGCTCTCCCATACATTTCAATGGACGTACCTTTTCTTCTCTTTAAACAGGGTTTTTTTTTATTTATTTTTTTAATAATTGTGTCACCTCTCCTGGCCTAGAAAGAGTCATTTTTGAAAACTTTTTGGATTTTAAATATTTTTATACAGAATTGTCATTACAGGTCTGGCATTAAAGTGTTAATGTCACAATATTATAACAATATCATTCCATGTGATTTCGCTTTGTTACTGGTGGATATGTGTTCAAAAACAGACTTTAATCACACAGCATCTGGCGCTCTGGGCTACAGCGACACAATTTTGACCGTGTGAGGCTGTTTTCTTGATGAATATGGTGTCGGTCACACTGACCAGTCGCTACCATTCGCTCTCATATAGCACTATATTGGTGTTAGAGCGACCGACATACATCAAATTCATCAATGCTGGCTAGGTTAGTACAGCGACTGAGGCGCTCTGTAATAGCGACTCACGGCCGATCAAAGCGACCACTAGACCACAGATGGGGCAAGGGAGTTTTTTTTTTCCTAAAGTGCAAGGCTGTTGGTCCAGTTTAATGCTTCATAGTGCAGATATTTGTATTCTATTTGAAAATGTTGTAAATCCTGGGCAGGATTCCAGTTCTAGCGATACATATATGCTACAGTTGTAATTGTGAGGAATGGGGCTTTCACATGCAATGGTTTTATTGCAAAAGTTACATTTTTTATTTAAAAAAGCAAGTTTAAAAAATATGATTTTTAATTTTTTTTTAACCAAAAAATATTATGAAAGCAAAGGCATTTCTTGTTAAAGCTCAAATTCTGAAAAAAAAAACAGCATATATATTTTTCCTGGAAATCCCTGGATATTCCTGCAAACATCATAGTTAAACATAGAGCAAAATAGGGAAAAATGTACTGGCAACAGAGTGTTTCAGACTGAGCTTTTTCTTTCTTGTTTGAATATTGATATTTTAGGAAAATTGTATTTTTTTTCTGCTTTTTTATTCATTTTTTAGGAAATAGATGTGCAATCAGTGAATTCCTTGAGGGTTTGCATCAAGAAAACTGCGCCTACAACAGCAGAGAAAATATAGTTTGTGGGGGGGACTTCAAATGTAAAGGGTTGTTATTCTTGAAAACTGCAAGGGGTGCAGAGAAGTGGTGATTTATTTGAAAATCTCCTAAAGCGCTGTTTCAGTTTGGGGCCGGCGTGAAATCAAAGGCTGAGTGCTGCTCTGTACTGCGGGAGCATACGGACCTGCATCCGGAAGGTGAGTAAATCCCCTGGTCTTATTTTTATTTTTGACTTTTGGTGCGTTTAAAATACTTGTATGCTGGCAAGTGACCTTCCAGCCCCTCCTGCCTTGTAGACTGGTATAATGGTCTCAGTTCATAAAGTGTTAAATGTAAAGAAAAAACAAAAAAGGCCTTTATTTATTTACATTTTTCTACTTACCTCCTTCCGTCACCGATCGTTGATGTCCTGCGCTGATCACTGTGGTTTTCTGTCAGCCAGAGTTCCCTGCCCCTTGCCCAGGTTCTGACTCTCACTCCCAAGAGGAGCCTTTTATACCAGCTGAGTGGGATGACATCACCTCATTCATTATATAAAAAGCCCCTCCCTGTGGGTGTTTTCTGCCCCACTGAAGACAATGGACAGCAATCGAAAGCTCTCTGGGGAAAGAGGAGACCCCCGGCTCTGGATCCTGGATGGTGTTGAGCATTTTTATTTGTGCTGGAACTTTGGGGAAATGCCAAGAACGTGGATTCCACATGCTCGCCACTTAATGTATAGAGATGCGAGCACATAGAATTTAGGAGCTTTGCATTTAAAGGGTTAGAGAATATTTTTGGTATTCAAATTGATTAACAGTCAAAAACTCTTCCCCCTTGGATTTTATAGCTACCGGTAGAGAAAAAACACAAGCTTGGCAGGAATATTTTTCAGTGTGATGTATAAGTGACCCATCTTTCATTATCTGTTTTAGGAAGGTTTATATGAATTTTTAAAGAGGAAGTCCAAGCTTTTTCATGGAGTTGCCTCTCGAGCATTCATGTAGCTGACATTTTCCTCTTGATGATAATGTCATCCGGGTCTCCCGATATAAAAGAAACAAAGGAGGGGTTCTCAGACCGCTCAGACCATTTTATAACTAACCTGGGAGGTGCACGTTAGCAGGGCAATTAGGATACAAAAGTCTTAAAGGAGCAACAGCACTCAACCCTGTTAGCTTGCAGACCAACCTAAAATCTGTCTCTAAATCTGGTGAAAAACAGAGGACTCGGTCACACACATCTCCAGAAGTATGCTTAAGCTGCACCACCAGCGCCAAGGTGCCTCTGTGGGGTGCAGTCCTAACTCTAATCTCTGAGAGCCCCATTTAGGACATACAATGCAATAGATAAATTGGGACCAGGCTTACCTGAGGTTGCCCTAAAGTGCAGCCCATGGGGTGGAAGGGTCGAAGACCTTGCAATACAGTCTAGACCCCACACCCCATGTGCCTGCACAAATTCAAAAGAAACAAAGGAGGGGTGGCAGCCGCTCAGACCATTTTATAACTAACCTGGGAGGTGCACGTTAGCAGGGCAATTAGGATACAAAAGTCTTAACCCTTTAAGTGCCAGCCTACCTGGAGTTTTTGTCACGCTTTGTTGCCAGATCATTTTGCACTATTTTGCGCTCCCCATGTTCAAATGTGATTTTTGAAGGGATTTCCAGGGATTTCCCAGGAAAATTATATATTGTTTTTTTCAGCAGAGTCTGGGCTTTAACATGAAATGTTAAATTGTCATTTTGTCATTTTTTAGGTGTATTCTCAATATTTTTGGGTGAAATATGTGCAAAAAAAAAATATATATATTTTTTTTACAATTTGTAGTTTTTTTTTGTAATAAAAAATGTAAGTTTGTCAATAAAATCTTATTGCGTGTGAAATCCCAATTTCTCTCGGTTACAGCGGTACCACATATGTATAGGTAGACACCCTTTCCTGCCCAGGAGACTCCCCCAAACTGAAACAGCGATTTAGGGGATTTTCAGAAAAAATACAACTATGCTATGCAATATGCGCACCTTGCAGTTTTTCCAGAAAAACAACCCTTTACATTTGAATTACCCCCAACAAACTATATATTCTCTGGAAGTACACACCTCAAGCCTTCTAGTTGTACCAGGCTTGTTGATGTGGCCATAGTTTTCTGGAAGTAATCCCTCAATGGATTCTTTGGTTGCAAAGAGTTTCCCTAAAAAAAGGATAAAAAAGCAGAATCAAAGCCACATTTTCCTAAAAAAAACTATATACAAACAAGAAAAAACAAGTTTAATCTGAAAACGCAATATCCCCCGAACAGAACAACACCCAACATGCATAGCTACTGTCAAGGGAAGAGTTGCCAAACACCCCAAAGTAAAGCATGTGCGTAACGGTAATTTTACTTGAAAATTTCAGCTCTGCAGACAAAGTGCGCACCTTGCGATTTTTCAACCAAAACAACCCTTTACATTTGGAATATCCCCCATAAACCATATATTCCCTGAAAGTACACACGTTAAGCTTTCTAAGCGTACCCAGCTTGTTCTAGTGGACTCATCTTTCTGGAATTATTACCTCAAAGAATTCTTTGTTTGTGCAGGGTTTCCCTAAAAAATAAAAAAAAAGCTGAATAAAAAACACCTTTTCCTAAAATATAAATATGCAAACCAGAAAAAACAAGCTAAGTCTGAAAGCGCAAGGTCCCCCGAACAGAACAATACCCAACATGCATAGGTACTATTAACCCTTTTAATTGCCAGCCTACTTGAGATTTTGTCACCCTCTGTTGACAGGCCATTTTTCCCCATTTTGCGCCATGTTTTGCGCCAAGTTTTGCGCCATTTTGCTGGAACTTTCAGGAAAATTATATATATATTTTTTGCAGCAGAGTTTAGGCTTTAACATGAAATATCTTGTTTGTAAATTTTATTTTTTTTTTTACAATATCATTAAGTAAAATAAATAAAATTTTTTTTTAGAAAATTGACTCCTTTATTTTAAATAAAAAATGTATTTTATTAAGGAAAAGCATATTGCATGTGAAAGCCCCATTTCTACCGATTAGAACGGTACCCCATATTTATAGGTAGCCCCCGTTCCTGCCCAGGAGACCCCCCTAACTGAAACAAGTACTTTATAACATTCACAAATAAAATACAAATACCATTCACACTACAAAGGGTTAAATCGAGAAAAAAAATGACATAGTGTCCCCCCTCCCAGGGGAGGGGGACCCCATTTTTTATTTTTTTTTTAAGGGTTAAAAACCCTTAAAAATCAAAAAAAAAATTGACGTGGGGTCCCCCTTACCCAAAGTAACCAGCCCGGGACCAGCTATGCAGGGCTTGTAGGAACAGGGCGCAGGGGCCAGCTTTTGTGGCCCCTGGCCCTGCAGGCTGCAAGCCTGCATAGCCCGTGGGCCCGGGCTCTTCTGCCCCCCCCTGGCCTTTGGGGAGGCAGGTAATGGGGGTGCCGGGGGTTAATGGCAAGTCACCCGCTAGCGCAGGTGACTTGCCATCCCCCCAGCCTTGTGAACTGGTATAGGGGTCATGGACCCCTTACCAGTTCACAAGGGGTTAAAAGTAAATAATCACACAGACACAAGCAGAGAAAAAAATATTTTATTATTATTTTTTTTTTTTTTTTACACTGTACTCACCTCCCATCCATCCTGGAGCACTCTGTCCCTCGGCGATCACTGGCTTCTGCTCACTTGCTAGAAGCCTTTTATAGCTGCTGGATGACAGAACACAAAGGGCGGACCCCATTTTTTTTTATTTTTAAGGGTTAAAAACCCTTAAAAATAAAAAAAAAAAATTGACGTGGGGTTCCCCTTACCCACAGTAACCAGCCCGGGACCAGCTATGGGGGCTTGTAGGCACAGAGTGGGGGGGCCAGCTTTTGTGGCCCCCCCCCACCCTGCAGCCTACGAGCCCACATAGCTTATGTGGGCCCGGGCTCTTCTGCCCCCCCCTGGCCTTTGGGGAGGCAGGTAATGGGGATGCCAGGGGTTAATGGCAAGCCCCCAGCCTTGTGAACTGGTATAGGGGTCATGGACCCCTTACCAGTTCACAAGGGGTTAAAAGTAAAAAATCACACTGACACAGAGAAAAAAAATCTTTATTTTTTTTTTTTTTACTGTACTCACCTCCGATCCGGCGTCCCTCGCCGCTGTCCCGCGCCGCTGTCATGCCGCTGACAGATGCCGGTAGTGATCGGCGCAGGGCGGGTGACAGGCGAGGGGGCTCCGATCGGAGCCTCCTCGGCTGACATCCGCCCTGCTCCGATCACCACCGGCATCTGACAGATGCCGGAGCTCGGAGGGGGTATAGGAGGAGCGGGATGACGTCATCCCGCTCCTCCCACAATGGGCGGAGCTAAGCGGCGGCGGCCATCGCCGCCATTACAAGAGGTGAGGACCCGGAAGAGGGTCCTCACCTGAACACTGCGCAGCTCGGGGGGATCGGACCCCTCCCTGGTGGAGAGGAGACCCGGACAGAAGGCTCGGGCGCGGAGGTGAGTAAATGACAGTTTTATTTATTTTTTTTTTTTACAACGGCGAGTCAGCGCTGGAAATGGGGGGGGGGGGCGGCTGGTTTCGGGCCCCCCCCTGAAGACGGAGGACGACGGGGGGGCGATCGGATGCCCCCCCCAGGAAGAGGGGACCCCAAGCTTCACAGGGATACCAGAGGTAAGTGTTTTTTTTTCTATCTTTTAACTGTTTGGGGGAAATGCCAGGCACATAGTTTCTACGTGCTTGGCACTTAACGGTAGGAGAAGCAACCACGTAGAAACTACGTTCTTGGCATTTAAAGGGTTAAAGGAGCCACAGCACTCAACCCTGTTAACTTGCAGACCAACCTACAATCTGTCTCTAAATCTGGTGAGGGCTCGGTCACACATGGAATGACATTGTTATAACATTGTGACATTAACACTTTAGTGCCAGACCTGTAATGACAATTCTGCATAAAAATATTAAAAAATCCAAAAAGTTTTCAAAAATGACTCTTTCTAGGCCAAGAGAGGTCACACACTTATTTGAGAGAAAAAAAAATTGAACACAAAAACCCTGTTTAAACAGAAAAAAAGTAACTTCCATTGAAATGTATGGGAGAGCGACAGGTAGCGACAGGTAATGCCTGGCGCTCTGGAAACCAGAGCGCCGGCGCTATATACTGAGATGCCTGTAATGATGAATTAGATGCTACATGGTGCTGTTAGAGTCGCTCACCAGAATCACCTTCATAAATATGGTTCACCAGGCGCTGCCTGTCGCTATGAGGCACTACCTGGCGCTATCCCTTGATGAATAAACCCCTTAGAAGACATTCATGCTGATGGAGTAGATCACCCCTGTAAAAGTGCAATAGTATGCACAAAAAAAAACCTAGATTTTATTTACACCAGTACAAGAAAGCCATAAGCTTGGCGGGAATTTTCAGTTGGGGTGTATAAGTAACCCCTCCTCTCGTTATCCGTCATGATTATATCAATTTTAGTTATTAGCTGATTTTGCATTACAGCTCCTTTAAAGTAGTGGAAAATATGTAAATGCTATATAAATATGGATAGACTTGAAGGGCAACATGATAATAACCAGAATGATAATGCTTTTTTTAAAGGGAGGGTATTGAGCTCACCCCAATTTGTTACATCATGGTATACATATAGCCATTTTGTCCTTCAAGTCCAAGATCATGTATGAAGAGCAGGGCTGATGGCTCCAGACGCCACACTAAATAGACAAGTCTGAGCATTCTACTAGCTGTGGATTTGCTTTAACTAAATCCTTTAAGTATTAACACTATTCACACCATTTGGCCTTGAACTGATCCTATAGCGAGGTGTCCGCACACCAATGACAATAAAGAGCCATCTGGCAAAGTTAACTGCAGACAAACAATGGCCGGCCGAAGTGAAAAGAATAGCAGCGATTGCCACAAACACGCCGAATGCTCTTAAAGCGTTTCATTTAGCAGCTTCCTGTCTGGCCGAGTAAACAAACATTATTACATGCTTTTCAGCGGAAGCAATGGCAACTTTGTATCAACTTCGGCTGATTTATGCGGCTGATGAAAAATGCAGTTTAGCCGATATGAACAACAAGCAGGAGCAGCTAGACATTTCTCCCCCGGCCCTATACTGTCACGGTGATGTACTGAAAGTCTTTATTTCATGGCGGCTGGGCCTCTCAACGGTGCATTCTCCTCCAAGGCTGTTCTCATGCCTTTCTCATCACCTGCTGGGGCCTTGATCATGGACAGAGTAGACGAGCAGCAGGGGACAATTAGAGAGCAGTTCAGACTTTGATCATTTGACCATATGTGAATACAACAGCTGACCACATGTTTGAAAAGACAACTCGCTTGCAAGTATTTAGAAGCACAACAAAAGAAAGCGTAGATACCGAAATCTACATTTTAATTATCCGCCATAATGCACCATACACATTTTTTTTACACATTTCTCCCCCCCAAAAAATAACACAGTTGAAAGTGTTTATTGTTAGATTAGTTTAATAGTGCCATTCCGCTTGAGAAATCTATTCTTGTTTCTATTCAAAAGAGCCAGAGTAGAAGGGTTACTTTAAAAGTTTGCAATGAACAAAGAATTATTAACAATAAAATAAATCATATATATATATATATATATATATATATATATATATATATATATGTAGAGAGAGAGAGATAGTAATAGTGCTAATAGTGTCCACACATGGAATTTATCCTCCGCACTGTGCACTGTGAACGACACACTTCCAGGAACACATCAGTGAATTAACACTATATTAGTGACTACACAAAAGTGAATTACACAGTGCACACAGTGAAAAAACAATAAATCAGTGATAACACATAAGTGAATAACACACTAAGGGGTAGTGAAGGGCACATGGGCCCAGATGCCCTAAAATCTGGGGGGAGGGATAGGTTCCTTGCACAAGGGCACTTCAGTCATGCTTTCTAAACATTTGACTTACTTTACTTGTGAGGAAAGCTATTTTGTGTTTGCATTTATATGTTGCTGAATCCCCCCAATTACCCCATAACAGGCAGTGTGCCAAACCCCCCTCAAATACCCCATAGCAGTCAGTGAGCAGAAACCACCCCCAATCACCCAATAATATAATAATAATGTTCAGAACCCCCTCCCCCAATAATCCCAGAACAGGCAATGTGCAAAGTCTCCCCCAAATCACCCCATAAAAGGCAACATTCCATATCCCCACCCCTAATCACCACATAAAGGGAGTGTGCAGAATCACCCAATCAATCCATAACAAGCAATGTCCAGAACCCCCCTCCCCCAAATAAAAGGGAGGGTGGTGAACCCCCCCAAATCACCCCATAACAGGCAGTGTGTAGAACCCCCCCAATCAGCCCATAACAGGTAGTGTGCAGAATCCCCCCCAACCAGCCCATAACAGGCAGTGTGCAGAATCCCCCCAATCTTTTCATAACAGGCAGTGTGCAGATTCCCCCTAATCTTTTCATAACAGGTAATGTGCAGAATCCCTCAGCCACAATCATCCAAAGGCAGCATGCAGAGTCCCCCTAATCACACCATAACAGGCAGTGTGCAGAATCCCAGCCAATCACCCTATAACAGAAAGCATGCAGAATCCCCCCAATCACTCCATTACAGGCAGTGTGGCAAAATCCCCCAATCACCCAAAAACAGACAGCATGGCATAACCCTCCTAAATCACCCCATAACAGGCAGCTTGACAGAATCCCCCAACTCCAATTATCCTATTACAGGCAGTGTGCAGAATACCAACATAACTCCTTAACAGGCAGTGTACGTAACCCCCCCCCCCCCCCCCCAGCATGCAATAACAGACATGCAGTGTGCAGAATTCCCAGAATCACTCTATAACAGGCAGTGTGCAGAATCTCCCCAGTTTGCCCCTTAACAAATGTAATTCATGTATGTTTGTGTTAATGTACTTGTCTATTCCATTTGATTCATAATATCATGTGTTTTATATGCATTGTTGTCATTGTTGTACTATAAGTATTTACTTAGTATTACTGTACTTCTATAAGTAAAAAGTGAAAAACACAGAGCACAAAAATAGATAAATACAAATTCCAACTTTCTAATAATGGAACATACATAAATCTTCAAAAAAAGTCCAAATAAGAAAGAAATTCAAAAAAATATATTCAAAAATTGAAAAAAGTTAGGTATCCCACGGTGCATGCACTTCACATGTACTAGTGCAAAAAAAGAGAGAACCTCCACCAAACGTGCAAACTCTTACCGACTTCACAGCAAAAGAGAGCCTTCAAAGGTAATATTCAGCATCACTACCCCCAGTGGGCGTCGATGTAAGTTGAAAACTCAAACGGTGCTCAAACTTGGTAAAATTATTCCAATTAATATATATACAAGGTGCCAATTCAAAGGGACCGCAATCTCAATAATGATCAGATATGACTCAATTGATGAAAATTCATTCCAATGATGTAAAAAAGCAAAGAAAGGGAAAAATAGTGTAATACTGCAAAATTTCTCTCCTTTAATAAAATCTCAGGAAATGCACTCACATGATAAAAGAATGGGAAAAAGCATTAAACATAGTAACGATCTCACCGACGCTGGAATCCAACAGTCACTCTCTGCGTCCCATATGCCGGGCAATACTGTTCCAAATGATGAATATGGCTAAAAATAGAATATCCTGGATCCACCGCTCGCCACCTGCCGACGCGTTTCGTTGCCGTAAGGCAACTTTAACTAGGCTGGTGGCGCGGCAGAGCGGTGAGGATTAAATAGAGAAATGTGTCCAGTCACATGGTCAAGGTCCTCCAGCCGTCTAATCAAATTTGTTATAATTAAATAAAAAAGCTGCAGCCGGAGGTGGCAGATACCTAAATGTCCAGGGAGGAAGGTTAGAGGGATAAATAATGCTATTTCTTTCATCTACATCCTCAAATAAATCCACTACCGTTTCCGTCGATTGCAAGCAAAGCTTGCCTCTAGGACCTGCGTCGTCACTATCACGCAGCCTAGCACGTGGGTTCGGCAGCCAATAGGAAATCCACCAATGAGACGGCGGCTTGGCCCGTTGCTTAGCAGCGGACTACCGCACAATGACAAGCCTTTCAGTGAGCGCTTACGCGCTGGCCACATAAGGCTGTCAGCGTAAGGCTGGCAGCACAATATTAACACTGTAAAGCTGTCAGCGCTTACCTCTATATAAGGTACGCTTGCAGCAAATGGACTTAATAAGGAATACTGACTATATAGAGTTCCCCAATGAAGGCAGCTTCGTCGATTGCTATATAGACTTGAAGCAAATCAATTCAATATGTGTAACTGGCTATGTAAGATACACCAATAAAAAGACGGCTTGGCCGGTTGCTATGCAACGGGCTGCCGCACAATGACGAGCCTTTCAGTAAGCGCTTACACGCTGGCCGCATAAAACTGTCAGCGTGTAACTGGCGGTTCAAAGTTGCCAGAATAAAACTGACAGCGCCTACCCCTATATAGCAATGCAATTATTACAAATAGCCTTAGTGTTAATTAATGGCTATCCTTAGGCATGGCAGCACAGTCCACCCACAGAATCATATGTCTGGCTGCCCTAATCATGCACAAGAACCGTGGTGACAACTTCCATTAAGCCACTCAGGACGTCCCAAAAAAAACATTAAAAAGTGGTAATTATATTAAAAAACCCCCATGTACTTCCTACAGCACTATATAAAGGTGCCAACGAATGATTTACTGACTACAGTCTATATCTTAAGCAGCTGCCTATAACGGCTGTGCAGAACAATATCGAGACAATCCTAATATAACAAATAGAAAAACTAAAAAGTGGACTAAGAAGCTAAAAATGTCAAAGGTGATCCATCACCTTAAAATTGTAAAATTGTAAAAAACATTTAGTACTGTACTTCTACCTTGTACAACGCCATGAACTATGACGGTGCTTTAGACATAAACAATAATAATATTGTGTGGAAAATCCCCTATAAACAGGCTTTGTACATAATCCCCCAATCATGCCTTAACAGGCAGTGTGGCAGAACCCCCCATAACAGACATTGTACAGAATCCCCCCTCCAATCATCATATAACAGACAATGTGCAGAATCCCCCAAACCAGTCTATAACATGCAGTACACCCCCCCCCCACAAGCAACTCATAACAGACAGTGTGTGCAGAATATCTCCCCACCCAATGTCCCCCATAAAAGGCAGTGTGATCACTCATCCCAATCACACCATAACAGGCAGTGTGGTAGAATCCTCCCATTCACCCCATAACAGGTATTGTGCAGAATCCCAACTTAGCTCCTTAACAGCCAGCGTGTGCAACCCCCCCCCCTTGCCAATTATGCAATAACAGGCAGTGTACAGAACTCCCACAATCACTCTATAACAGGCAATGTGCAGAATCCCCCTAATTACCCCTTAACAGGCAAATGTGATTCCTGCATATTTGTGTTAAATTACTTGTCTGTTACATTTGATTCATAATACCGTGTGTTTTATATGCATCGTTGTCATTGTTGTACAATAAGTATCTACTTGTCTTACCCCTGTACTTCTATACTCTAACTTTTAACACTGGGCTATAACTCATGAACACCCAGCAAATGTATTATGCAAAAAGTGACAAGTTTTTAATTTGGATAAGCCATATTATACACTGGATTAACAACAGCGTAAACCACAATATACAGTAATTGCCAAAAGGAACAGTAGATGGCGCCAACGCGGGCATATGATGCATTGCTGTAGCATCGCCAGATAAGAATGACAAGGGTTAACAGAATAAAACTTACAGTAAAACAGCAAAGATACAAGTGTGAGGTGATGGCCCAGCAGTAAATAACATCAAAAGCACGTATTGATGCATAGCTGTGAGTAGAGATGAGCGAACTTTTGAAAAATTAGATTCGACTGATTCGACGAATTTTCCGACAAAAATCGTTTCGACCCGAATTTATTTGCGACGAATCGCTGTTAAAAACGGCTATTTCTGAGCCTCCTAGAGCCTCAATAGGGTTGTAAACCATTCTGCCTTGCTGTAACACGCATAGGATGCGTGCTGGGTTAGTGAAATAATAATAATAATATGCAGAGAGTTGAAGTGGCATCACTATGAGGGGCCCCTATAGTGCCTGAAAAACACACCCTGGAGCTGGCAGCAGCAGGAGCCCAAAAATTGGCTGAATCACACCCTGGAGTTGCAAGCAGCAGCAGCAGCAGCAGCTGCAGGAGCCCAAACATTGCTTTAAAGAGACACTGGAGTTGGCTGCAGGAGCCAAAAATTGGATGAATCACACCCTGGAGTTGCAAGCAGCAGCAGGAGCCCAAACATTGCTTTAAAGAGACACTGGAGTTGGCTGCAGGAGCCCAAAAATTGGATGAATCACACCCTGGAGTTGCAAGCAGCAGCAGGAGCCCAAACATAGCTTGAAAGAGACACTGGGGTTGGCTGCAGGAGCCCAAAAATTGTATGAATCACACCCTGGAGTTGCAAGCAGCAGCAGCAGGAGCCCAAACATAGCTTGAAAGAGACACTGGCGTTGGCTGCAGGAGCCCAAAAATTGTATGAATCACACCCTGGAGTTGCAAGCAGCAGCAGCAGAAGCCCAAACATAGCTTGAAAGAGACACTGGATGTGGCTGAAGGAGCCCAAAAATTGGATGAATCACACCCTGGAGTTGCAAGCAGCAGCAGCAGGAGCCCAAATAATGCTTGAAAGAGACACTGGAGTTGGCAGCAGGAGCCCAAAAATTAGCTGAATTACACCCTGGAGTTGCAAGCAGCAGCAGCAGCCCAAACATAGCTTGAAAGAGACACTGGAGTTGGCAGCAGGAGCCCAAAAATTGGCTGAATGACACCCTTGAGTTGCAAGCAGCAGCAGCCCAAACATAGCTTAAAAGACACACTGGAGTTGGCAGCAGGAGCCCAAAAATTGGCTGAATTACACCCCGGAGTTGCAAGCAGCAGCTGCAGGAGCCCAAACATTGCTTTAAAGAGACACTGGAGTTGGCTGCAGGAGCCCAAAAATTGGATGAATCACACCCTGGAGTTGCAAGCAGCAGCAGCAGCAGGAGCACAAACATTGCTTTAAAGAGGCACTGGAGTTGGCTACAGGAGCACAAAAACTTAATGAATCACACCCTGGAGTTGCAAGCAGCAGCAGCAGGAGCCCAAACATTGCTTTAAAGAGACAATGGAGTTGTCTGCAGGAGCACAAACATTGGATGAATCACACCCTGGAGTTGCAAGCAGCAGCCCAGACATTGCTTTAAAGAGACACTGGAGTTGGCTGCAGGAGCCCAAAAAATTGGATGAATCACACCCTGGAGTTGCAAGCAGCAGCAGCAGGAGCCCAAACATTGCTTGAAAGACACACTGGGGTTGGCAGCAGGTGCCCCAAAATTGGCCTAAAGACACACTGGAGTTGCAAGCAGCAGGAGCCCAAAAT
This sequence comes from Gastrophryne carolinensis, assembly GCA_027917425.1. NCBI lineage: Eukaryota > Metazoa > Chordata > Amphibia > Anura > Microhylidae > Gastrophryne > Gastrophryne carolinensis. The sequence continues at coordinate 85,439,685 of CM051235.1, read as the reverse complement.
TGCCAGAAAGACACACCCTGGAGTTGGCAGCAGCATGAAGAGAACATATACAGATTTTCGGCACATATATCTTATCCGAAGAATATTAATAAAAAGTAAGAGTAACGTAAAGCATTTTCTCAATAATTATTTGTGGTCTGATGCGGAGGAATGTCTGTAACTGGAGAGCAGCGCCTTAAATCTGTTTTGCACGATCCATATTTCTTTAGTGTTGGTCTGGCCCCATGATCAATCTACTCTAATGCATCAGGCATTGTTGGGTGGAAATCTTGGCTGATCCATGCCCGATTCATTTCCACGCAGGCCAGTCTCTGAAAAAAATACATGGAGAGTGACAGATTAGTAACATATTAGTAACATAGTAACATATTAGTAACATATAAGGCCTCATTTCATGAAGCAGAGGTCTCTGCAGAATAGGGGTGAGTGGCAGCAGGAGTCTCAGTGAGAGGCCTGATCTCCCGGGATCAGCTAGCTTGAACAGCAACCCATCTACCGTCATCCATTGGTTAACACGATCATCCACTGCATCACAAGTGACATCTGACACCCCCAGTCAACTGTCTGTTGTATGTTATGCTTTGGGTTCAGCTCCACTATTCAGTGAGGACGATCTGAAAATCAGAAAAATCAGCAGCTACTGCCCAGCCAAGAAGTGGAGGAGACACTTGCCGCTTCTTCCACTAGGCGGGCAAGTAGTGATGAGGAGAGTGTCATGGGAGGAGGTGTTGCAAGCGTTTTGGCTCCTTAAGAAGACACTGTTGAGGAACCTGAGGAGGACATCTGTGAGTTTTGAGGGCACTTTTAAAGTCTTGGAGTGATGGAGAGTGACAGGTTTAGCGGCCAGCATGGTGGCAGAATGGGAAAGTATGGATGCAAATGTGCTCGGGGTAGACCACTCGCGCGGTAGGCTATCTTCCCAGGAGGTAGTGGAAAAGGGTCCCTGGAGTTGGTGGCGGCGGCGGCAGCAGCATCAGTGAATTAGTGCGGACTGTTGGTAGGAGTTTTTCATCAAGCATCCGCAGGAGGTTAACATGGCTATATGAAAGATGTGTAGGCAGAAGGTGAAGTGTGGCCAGGGTCCCAATGTTGGACCCACAGCCCTGCGTCAACATTTGCAGCGTCACCATAAAGTGGCCTGGGAGAGTTAGCTCCAAAGTGGTGGTCCAGCCTGCTGCATTACCCAGTGGCACACCGCTCTCTGTTCCAGCCAGCCAAGGTTCCACCACCTCCTGTGTGTCATACCCAACCTCTGTCGCTCCAGATGCTCCTCCCCCTCTTAATCTGAGTCAGTCATTCCGCCAGCAATCCATTGCCAAGCCATGTCCAAGAGACAACAGTATGTGCCCACTCATTCAACGTGCAGAAGCTAAATGTGCTCCTGTATAAGTTGCTGGTGCTGCAGTCCCTCCCTTTTGAGTTGGTGGACCTTTCAGAGAACTGATGGCTTGTGCCAAGCCGAGGTGGAGAATCCCATGCTGTAATTTCTTTGCGAAGAAGGCAGTACCAGCCCTGTACAATTTTGTTGAACAGAAGGTGGGGCAGTGCTTTAGCCTGTCAGTGTGTACCAAAGTGCACAGCAGTGCCTACGTCTGGAGCTGTAACTATGGTCAGGGACAATAAATATCCTTTTAGGACCACTGGGTGATTGTGGTTCCTACACAACCACAAAAGCAACTTGGACAGGTCCCTCCGCTGTGGCCTCCACTCTCCTAGGCCTTTGTGCCTGTGACAGTGCACTTGCATTCAGCAATGGTGTCACAGAGAAAAGTGGCAAATTGTCAATTACATATTAATAGATAACATTTATCTTATTTGAACATATTTATAATAATAACATATAATAACATATAACATAGCAACAATAACATATAACATAATAACTAACATAAAAAATGTATCAACATTTATTTTTTTGGTTAATTTTGTATTGTTTTTTTTTTTTTATATTTTGTATTTTTTTTTTATATTTTGTATTTTTTCTTATATTTTGTATTTTTTTTAGAAACATATATATATATATATATATATATATATTTTATTTTTTTTTTAATATATATTTTTTTTTCCATTGCCTCTTAATATTTTGTGAATTTTTGTACAATTTTTTTGATTTTTTGATTTTTTTTTGACTTTTTTTCTAAATATTTATTTTTTCTCTCTTTTTTTTTAATTTTTGTTTTTTTTCCCAGTGCCCTTCCAGCCTACCATGCCCTTTGAGGAAGCTACTTTATTAGTCAGTCGCCAGGACTATGAGATGAACAATGAGATTCCACTGCTTCATGTACTACAACACATGTTGGAAACCATGGCTGGTCAGGGCACTAGAGACATGGCGCATACATTTCACAGCTACATGAAGCCTGTGGGGGCTGAAGTGGAGGAGGAGGAGGGGGTGGGGCACAGCGAAGCACAGTTTAGGTTTGACAAAATGACCATTTTATCTAGTCATCTGACAGGAGAGGAGGAGCAGGAGCAGCCAGAGGAGCTAGAGGGTTGTGAGGAAGGTGAGACAGAGGACCCAGACACACCGTGGCAGTTTGCAGTGGAGATGGAGACAGGTAGTCCCTCCGAGTCACTTGCACAAATGGCACAATGCAAGCTCACGTGCTTGCGTAGTGACCACAGAATTGTCTCCATTTGTCAGTGGGATGACTTCTGGCTCTCCACCTTATTGGACCCTCACTTCTGGCACAAAATGGGGGGCATTTTTTGCACCCACTGAGAGGGAGGACAAACTGACCTACTACAGAGACATCCTACGTAGTCAGTTGGGCGATGTCTATCTGCGCCATGGTCCATACTCTCGCAGGTCTGACTCAGGGGGACCTCTGCGCTCACCTTCCACTGCCATGGCTGCCGGGGGGGGGGGGGGGGTGGCAGGAGCAGCAGCTCCATCAGCAGCAGCCTCAGTCTTCAGTCGCTAATGAGTAGCTTTCTGCACCCTCATAGTAAGTCTACTCATGAGCAGCAGGAAGACCTGGAGTAGGACCTGAACCAGCAGGTCATGTCATACCTTGACATGACCATGCCAACACACCTTGAGGATCCGCTGGACTTCTGGGAAGCCAAACTTGACTTGTGGCCGCAACTAGCAGAGTTTGCCCTGGAAAAGCTGTCCTGCCCGGCCAGTAGTTGATTTCGATGGCAACTGGGCTGCTCTATATTATGCTGCAAAATGGCAAATTTACCTTACAGTATAAGCTATTGCCCCTCAGATTTACACAGGGGCTGCTCTATATTATGCTGCAAAATGGCAAATTTACCTCACAGTATCAGCTATTGCCCCTCAGATTTACACAGGGCTGCTCTATATTATGCTGCAAAATGGCAAATTTACCTCACAGTATAAGCTATTGCCCCTCATATTCACACAGGAGCTGCTCTATATAATGCTACAAAACCGGATTTAACTCACACAATATAACCTATTTCTCAGGTTTATATAGTGACTGCTCTATGTAATGGTGCAAAACCATGAATTTACCTACAATATAAACTATTGCTGCTCCATGTAATGGTGCAAAACTGAATTTATCTCACAATATAAACTATTACTCCTCAGGTTTATATAGGGGCTGCTGTATATAACAGTGCAAAACCATGAATTTACCTGATAATATAAACTATTGCCCCTCAGATTTACACAGGGCCTGCTCTATATTATGCTGCAAAATGGCAAATTTACCTCACAGTATAAGCTATTGCCCCTCAGGGCCTGCTCTATAGAATGCTACAAAACCAAGAGCCGATTTAACTCACACAATATAACCTATTTCTCAGGTTTATATAGGGACTGCTCTATGTAATGGTGCAAAACCATGAATTTACCTCATAATATAAACTATTGCCCCCCAGATTTACTCAGGGGATGCTCCATATAATGGTGCAAAACAGGGCAAATGTATTGTCCAATATAAACTATTGCTACTCCGATTTACACAGTAGGGCCACTCTAAAGAATGGTGCAACATGGCGAAAAATGAGATTTTCAGACAGGGCCTGCTCTATAAAATGGCAACTTTACCTCACAATATAAACTATTGCTCCTCAGATTTACACAGGGATTTTGGTTGATATTAGTGATGAGCGAGTAGTATTCGACCGAGCCGTTATTCGATCGAATACTACGCTGTTCGTCATACTCGATTTCGATCGAGTACAGCGGCGATGGCGCACTCACAATTCGTTTCCCCTCCCACCTTCCCTGGCGCGTTTTTTACACCAATCACCATGCAGGGGGGGTGGGACAGGTCCTGGGAGGACGCTGGCATCGCGAAAACGGCGTCTACACGCATTGGCTGGAAAAACCATGTGACCTCGAATATACAAAACTCAGCACTTCCTCTTCGTCAGCATTAGCAGCTTGAACTTAGTGAGGGACAGACGCTCACAGCAGGGAAAGACAGGCTGTCGCTGGCAGGGCCCCAGAAGCTCGGAATATCGCTTTTACCACCATCTATACCAGCTACCAGAAGACAAGAGAGTCATTAAGAGCCCTTATTAGGGCTACTACGCTGAACGGTATATGGCTCATATGTAGGCAGGCAGGGCCCCAGAAGCTCAGAATATACCTTTTACCACCATATATACCAGCTACCAGAAGACAAGACAGTCCTTAAGAGCCCTAATTAGGGCTACTACGCTGAACAGTATATAGCTCATTTTCTATGTAGTCAGGCAGGGCCCCAGAAGCTCAGAATATACCTTTTACCACCATATATACCAGCTACCAGAAGACAAGAGAGTCCTTAAGAGCCCTTATTAGGGCTACTACGCTGAACAGTATATAGCTCATTTTCTATGTAGTCAGGCAGGGCCCCAGAAGCTCAGAATATACCTTTTACCACCATATATACCAGCTACCAGAAGACAAGAGAGTCCTTAAGAGCCCTTATTAGGGCTACTACGCTGAACAGTATATAGCTCATTTTCTATGTAGTCAGGCAGGGCCCCAGAAGCTCAGAATATACCTTTTACCACCATATATACCAGCTACCAGAAGACAAGAGAGTCCTTAATCCCTTATTAGTGCTGCTATGTTGAACAGTATATAGCTCATATCCTATGTAGTCAGGCAGGGCCCCAGAAGCTCAGAATATACCTTTTACCACCATATATACCAGCTACCAGAAGACAAGAGAGTCCTTAATCCCTTATTAGTGCTGCTATGTTGAACAGTATATAGCTCATTTTCTATGTAGTCAGGCAGGGCCCCAGAAGCTCAGAATATACCTTTTACCACCATATATACCAGCTACCAGAAGACAAGAGAGTCCTTAAGAGCCCTTATTAGGGCTACTATGTTGAACAGTATATAGCTCATATCCTATGTAGTCAGGCAGGGCCCCAGAAGCTCAGAATATACCTTTTACCACCATATATACCAGCTACCAGAAGACAAGAGAGTCCTTAAGAGCCCTTATTAGGGCTACTATGTTGAACAGTATATAGCTCATATCCTATGTAGTCAGGCAGGGCCCCAGAAGCTCAGAATATACCTTTTACCACCATATATACCAGCTACCAGAAGACAAGAGAGTCCTTAATCCCTTAATAGTGCTGCTATGTTGAACAGTATATAGCTCATTTTCTATGTAGTCAGGCAGGGCCCCAGAAGCTCAGAATATACCTTTTACCACCATATATACCAGCTACCAGAAGACAAGAGAGTCCTTAAGAGCCCTTATTAGGGCTACTATGCTGAACAGTATATAGCTCATTTTCTATGTAGTCAGGCAGGGCCCCAGAAGCTCAGAATATACCTTTTACCATCATATATACCAGCTACCAGAAGACAAGAGAGTCCTTAAGAGCCCTTATTAGGGCTACTATGTTGAACAGTATATAGCTCATATCCTATGCAGTCAGGCAGGGCCCCAGAAGCTCAGAATATACCTTTTACCACCATATATACCAGCTACCAGAAGACAAGAGAGTCATTGAGAGCCCTTATTAGGGCTACTATGCTGAACAGTATATAGCTCATTTTCTATGTAGTCAGACAGGGCCCCAGAAACTCAGAATATACCTTTTACCACCATATATACCAGCTACCAGAAGACAAGAGAGTCCTTAATCCCTTATTAGTGCTGCTATGTTGAACAGTATATAGCTCATTTTCTATGTAGTCAGGCAGGGCCCCAGAAGCTCAGAATATACCTTTTACCACCATATATACCAGCTACCAGAAGACAAGAGAGTCCTTAAGAGCCCTTATTAGGGCTACTATGTTGAACAGTATAT